>CM053648.1:22500-1319875 GCA_028654395.1 Scutellaria barbata
TCTTTGAGTGAGTGTGATGGGGATCCAGTGATTTCTATCTTTCGTTCAGAGATGGATCGCATGGTTGCTCCTTTTCAGTATTAGATTGTGGGAAAGTTCTCTCGTGAGATTCCACATGCGAAAGTTGTGGCTCAGTTCCTTACGGGTCTGAAGTTGGTGGGTGGGTTCACACTTCATAAGCTGAATTTCAGACACATTCTCATTAAGCTGGAGCAGGAGGAGGACTTCCTCAGGATTTGGACTAAGGGGACGTGGCAGATTGATTCCCATGTGATGAGGGTCTTCCGGTGGACCCCGGATTTTGACTTGAGGAATGAGTCATCCATCGTACCGGTCTGGGTGAATATACCGGCTCTTTCGGTCCATTTCGTATGTAGAGAGATGCTGATTTCAATTGGCAGGGCTATAGGTCGACCGATTCAGTTTGATAATCTAACGGCCAATGAGTCGAAGTTTACTGAGGTCCGCATGTACGTGGAGATTGATTTGCTTAAGCCTCATGTGCAGAGGGTGTTTGTTCAGGATGGCATGGTTAGACATGAGCTGAAGGTGAACTATGAGTTCATTCCACATTTTTGCACTGGTTGCTCTTTAGTAGGTCATACGGTTGACAGATGTTATATGAGTGGTAATGCTCCTAGGCCTCCTCCTAGGAAGCGCCCTGTTCCGGCTCCGAAAGAGCCTAAGAAGCTTGTTCCTACAGGTACTTGGGTTCGGAAGGAGGGGAAGAAGGTAGTGTTGGAGGAGGGTCAGTCATCCGGGATTAGCAAGGATGAGCCTGAGAGAGTGGATGACAGGGCTTTGGTGCTATTTTCTACTGATGAGGGCCCTGTTGGAGTGGACCAGCAGGATATGGCGGAGGATATTGAGCCGGGATCGAACTGGTTCAATGTTCTCTCTAATGAGGATGATGATCAGCCTTTTGAGAAGGCACTGATTTTGCATGATCAGTCGCCCGGTTATCAGGATACCCAAGATCCTGAGTCTACGGATGTGGTTCCATATGTGGACCCAGATCCGAGACCTGTGAGTATTGTCGCCTCTTCCGATGTTAAGGAGGAGGAGGCTAAGGATGTTGAGATTAGGGCTGATGCCATTATTGAGATTCAAGAGGAGAGAGGGAGATCCCGACCTCGGAGGAGTGCCCGAATTGCGGTGACTAGGCGCTTTGTTGATGGGTTTGTGAGCCCGCGCTATCTGCTTTGATGTATCAGTTCTTGGTCTGGAATACAAGGGGTGTTGGGAACCCGCCCACACAGACACACTTGCATTTTTTATGTCGGCAGCATCGGGTGCAGCTGCTTGTGGTTCTGAAGCCGATGGTGGAGTTGGATGAGTCTTATTTCTGTCGTCGGTTGGGCTTTAGTCATGCTTTGGCAAATCGGAGTAACAAGATCTGGGTCTTGTGGTCTGATGCGCTTAGGATTGAGATGGTTCAGGATTTGGACCAATTACTTCATGTTCAGGTTTCCTCTGGTTTGTTTTCTAGGCCCTTTGTGTTGACTTCGGTCTATGTAAAATATTTTAGGGGGAGAGGATGGATCTTTGGGACGCTCTTAGGGATATTGCGGAAGCAGTTGGGGATGCTCCTTGGTTGGTCGGGGGTGATTTCAACTGTATTCTGCATGATCATGAGAGAATAGGTGGTGTGGCTGATCGTCGTTTGGATATGGAGGAGTTTAGGGATGCGATCTCAGACCGTGGTCTTGTGGATGCTAGGTTCAGTGGCTCGTAGTTTACTTGGCAGAGAGGAGATCTTCAGGAGCATCTTGATCGGATGTTGTATTCTGATCGATTGTTGGATCTTTTTCCTATGACGAAGGTGTTGCATCTTTCGAGGACTTGGTCTGATCATGCTCCTATATTGATCTCTATTGCCTCTCAATTGGAGCGAGTGTCTTTTTTGTTCCAGTTCCAAAGCATGTGGGTTCGTCACGCTGATTTTAGTCGGACTGTGGCTCAGGTCTGGGGGTTTCCTTGTCATGAGGCTGGGATGCTCAAGTTGCAGACTAAGTTACGACGTCTGAAGCAGCGTCTTAGATGGTGGAATTGGAATGTATTCGGGGATGTTTTCCGGAGGAAGAGTGAGGCTGAACAGGCTGTTTTGGAGGCTGAGAAGGGCCATGATGAGGGGCCAACGGAGTTGACTCGGATGGCCTTGTGAAAGGCTACGGCTGAGTTGACCCTATTGCTTCACATGGAGGAGGATTTCTAGAGACAGAAGTCGGTCTGTCGTTGGGCTTCTGAGGGGGAGAGGAATACTCGGTTTTTTCACTCCCTGGTGAAGTGAAGGAGATGTGCGAATCGTATCCATTCTATTACTCAAGATGGGACGGTTCTCACAGCTCCTTAGGAGATTCGTGATTCTGCTTCGGGTTTCTTCCAGCAGCTGTTCTCAGATGAGGGTCTTGTGCTTAGTCAGGTGGATCCCGCTTTCTGTCCTCCGTCGCAATTAAATTTCTCATCTGTGTGTGAGAAGCTGAGTAGTAACGAGATTAAGGAGGCGGTGTTCAGTATTTCCAGAGACAGTGTCTCGGGCCCGGATGGTTTTTCTACTCACTTCTTTCAGTTTTGCTGAGATGTGGTGGGTTCGGATGTATGTGAGACAGTTTGGGACTTCTTTGAAGGTCGTCCGATGCCGGCTTCGTTCACCGCTACTACGATTGTTCTTATTTCGAAGGTCACGTCACCGGAGGCTTGGAGTCAATTTCGACCCATTAATCTGTGCAATGTGACGAATAAGATCATATCGAAGGTGATCACTAGCAGATTGGCATCGTTTGTGCCTCAACTGCTTGCGCCCTCTCAGAGTGGGTTTGTTAGGGGTCGCTTGATTAGGGACAACATCCTGCTTGCTCAGGAGATGGTTCACGAGATAGGGACCCAGGGAAGGCATCCGAACCTTATCTTGAAGCTGGATATGACGAAGGCTTATGATCTGGTTCAATGGAGCTTTCTATTTCGTGTCTTGGAGCTTCGGGGTTTTCCTCCGGTTTTGGTGGATTTGATTAGGAGATGTGTCAGTTTCTGTCGGTTCTCGTGAACGGGCAGCTTTCTGGCTTCTTTGAGTCTTCTCGTGGTCTTCGGTAGGGGGATCCGCTATCTCAGACCCTATTTGTTTTGGCAACGGATTATCTTTCTCGGGGTTTGGACGCTTTGTTTGATAGGTACCCGGTGATAAAGTATGGTACCAGATGAGGGATTTCTGTTTCTCATCTGGCTTATGCAGATGACATTATGATCTTTACGACTGCTTACACTCAGGGTCTACGGCACTTGAAGGGGTTTCTGGAGGAGTACTGTCAGACTTCGGGTCAGATGGTGAGTGCTTCCAAGAGCACCTTCATGGTGGGTTTGAGATGTCCTGAGGTAGTTGTTGGCCGGATTGGGCGGATCTTGGGGTATGCGCGTTAGTATTTGTCGATTATTTACTTGGGTGCCCCTTTGTATAAGGGGAATATGAGAGGTATTCTTTTCCAGTCTTTGGTGGATAGGATCACTGATAGGATTGCAGGCTCGGCTCGGACTGCGCTGTCTTTTGGGGGTCATCTTGCGCTGATTAAGAGCACTCTTTCTTCGATGGCTCTCCATTTGGTTCAGGTTGTCCAGCCACCGCAGTACATGATTCGGCGGATTGAGCAGTGCTTGGTGAGGTTCTTTTGGGGCTCTTATGGCCGGTAGAGGCACACACATTGGATTTCATGGGAGAGGATTTGTCGGCCGACAGCTGAGGGTGGGCTGAGCTTGCGGCGTCTTTCGGACGTTGTTGAGTCTTTCTCATATAAGTTATGGTTCAGATTTTGGGAGCAGGGCTCCCTTTGGGCTAGGTTTCTATTGCAGAAGTATTGTCGGCATCAGTTTCCTAGGAGTGTGGGTGTGTCGCCTCATTCCAGCACGGTTTGGAAGAGGATGTGCTCGGTCCGCCTCGGGGTTCAGCCTCAGATATTCTGGCGGCTGGGTTCTGGAGAGATGCGCTTTTGGTATGATCACTCGATGGGGGGTGGTCCTCTGGCGGATGAGATTGAGGTTTCTCGACTCCCTGGTGCACCGGTTCACTGGTTCTGGAGTGATGGAGTTTGGGACAGGGAGAAGCTTCTTCGTGTGGTTCCCTCTGAGGTGGCGGATCGGATTTGCTCGGTTCCTATTCGTGCTTCCTCTTTGGATCTTATTCGGTGGAAGGGTTCTTCTGATGGGAAGTTCTCTTTCACGTCGGTTTGGGCGTCGATCAGACCTCAATTTCCTCCTACTCCTATTCTTAGTCTGGTTTGGTCCCCTTGCCTTACCCCTACCATATCCATTTTCTTGTGGCGGCTTGTCCTTGATCGTCTTCCAGTTGACTGTAAGCTTCAGGATCGTGGCATTTCATTAGCTTCGAAGTGCCTTTGCTGTCCAGATCTTTCCATTCGGAGTCAGTCTTTTGGGGGGTCTTCTGACACGGAGTTGGTTAGTCACATATTCTTCTTGAGTCCCACTGCGAGGAGAGTTTGGGAGCATTTCTACACCATGTTTGGTTTGGCACCTCCACACACTGTGCACGCTCACCATATCTTGCATTACTGGAGGCATTTTTCCTCTGGAATGCACACACATTGCACACACATCACGACAGTAGTCCCTTGCTTGATCTTGTGGTTCCTCTGAACTGCAAGAAATGATGGCAAGCATCGGCGGTTACCAATTCATGCGGATTCGATCATTTTTCGGGTCCTGAGACAGGTTCGCGTTCTTCATCACAGCAGGCTCCTCAGCAGAGAGAGCTGGGGGTGTTCTTCATGTGGCGGCCTCTCTTGGCCTATTTTATCGTTCCAGACCCCCTCGGCCTCCTATACCTTCGATTGTTTGGCGTCTACCTGACCTTGGTTGGGTGAAGCTAAACACTGATGGAGCGTTTCGAGCATCTTCAGCAGTTTCCAGTATTGGTGGCGTGATTCGGGATCATGCAAACGACATCATCTTTGCCTTTCATGAGCGAGGATCAGCGATCAAGAGTTTGGCTGCGGAGCTTTCAGCTCTTCAGAGAGGCCTCTTCCACATTACGAGGCTTGGTTTTTCCCGAGTGTGGATTGAGTTGGATGCTATTCTTGTCGTTCAGCTTCTTTCGCATTCAGACACAGGTCATTGGCGTTTCCAGCAGTCCCTCACGTTCATCTGAAATTTCCTTTCATCCTTGGAGTTTCAGGTGACCCATATCCTACGAGAGGGGAACGCAGTGGCTGATTATTTGGCTAACTTAGGGTGTCAGACTGAGTTAGCCGGTGGATTTCCTCCAGATGTATTACCTTGACGGGTCCAGGTGTTGGCTAGATTTGATCAGATGGGATGGCCGTCGTTTCGAGTTGACCGCAGTGGTGCTCATCCTTGATGCACCGGTGTTTTCGTATGTTTTTATTTCCTTAGGTTCTTTTTAGGCTCTTTTTAAACTTGGTTTTATTCCTGCCTTGTTTTTGGCAGTGTCTTTTTGGCCGCCTGTTTTGGCCATTTTTCTTATTTTTCTGTCTCTTTCTTTACTTATATTATTTTGACGATGTATCTTTTTTGGTTGGTTTATTTACAGGTTGGGGGTCCGCCTGAACCCCCCACCCCGTAGGGTGTTTTCCTTAAAAAAAACCCTAAACCCTATAAATGTTATATTCGTTGAACTCTTAAATAATTAGGCGTTCAATGATATATATATATCATTACACATGTTTCTAATATTAATTAAGGATATTTTAGAGAAATTAATTCTGCAAATAAAGAAAATAACTATGTTATTGGATAGATATAATTATATATTATACTGTTTTTATGGGATAGATGAATATTGATTTTGTACAATACAATTTTTTGTAGGTACATATGAATTGCATATTCGTAATTATACTTTAAATTGGTCTAATATTATGAATTTAGATGACATGTCATCTTATTCATTTGAATCTCATAGGAGTTCAAGTTACTACTAGTCCATATATTAACTTTATACAAAAATTTGTCATGTTATCGTAGCAGACAACGTTTATATAGTATTTTATCTATATATTTGTTGAAAATATATCATTTTATTTAAAATTATAAGTTCAATATATGTATTAATGTCAGTTATAATAATTTATAAACTAATAGATATAATTTTTCAATTTTTTCAGAAAGTTTTCATATTTTTTTTAAAAATGTCTGATATTTCCACCGAAACCGATACCGACATTGATATTTCTGTAAAATCAGGATACCGATATTTACATCGACACCGATATTTTCGTCCTTGTATATAATATAAGAATGTACTTCATTATTTAAGAAAAATATAATTTTGAAGATTACATCTCATAACAACTCAAGATATGATATGTTTCTGGTCAAAATGACTAAAACATCTCCTCGTTAAGAAATTGTCAAGACTGGATAATTATGTGGCTATTTTTGCAATTTTTCCAACATTTATAATCTTCTCAGCTTAAAGTAGAATTGTGGGTAAAAATAATAGAAGAGAGATTTTTTTCTTTCTCTTCTTCACATCCACTTTTTTAAACATATTTGACATTACAGTAAAGTTCTACTCATATATAGGGCTGGCCTCGAATTAGGGCAGAATAGGGCTTCAATTTTTATCCAACTCTATGTATACATAATTATTATATTTTACCCAAATATTTTTGGCCTTAAAAAAACAATTCAAATCAGGCTAAATTGACTTAAAATCAAACAAAAGAAAAATATAAACTTGATTTATGTACACAATTTTTTCAATTAAAAATATTTTTCCTCTCGTTTATAGTCATGAACCCTGACACATTTGGCCCGGACCTACTCGTAATTATTAATATTATGTCTCATGGGCCTTTATTCTTTTCTTAATGGACTGTATTAAAGCCCATATTCATATGTAAAGCCCATGTGCTCCATCCATTTTTGTTTCGTTTCTTTTTGACAGGACATCTGCTGCATCCAATTTTATATACACAAATAAACACTGCGCGAGATCGAACTTAAAGAAGGTGTAAGGTGTAAATCATGTATCTTTTATTTGTTTTTAGCTTTTTCTTTCTTATATTTTTTCTCCTTTTCAATTTGCGGCTGCGAGAAGCTAGATTTCCAGCGCACTAAAGCTATCTGCCCCATCCAAATTATTCACAAAATTGAGCAAGAATCGACTGCGTATTGTGTGCAAACGAGCTCGAAGAAGGTCAGTTTTAGATTTTTGTTTCTTGTTTTTCAGTTTCCGAAAGTGAGTTGGAAGGTTGCTCAATTATGCGAGCTAATTAATTAATACATAAAGGAGGCTGCAAAAACTGAAATCGAACAAATTAATTATGTTGTTAGGCCTTTGACCAGCATTTGGATGTCCGATTATTTATTTAGTATTTCAGAATCGTATATTTTCCTTATGGGTTCTCGCTCTCTCAGTAGTACGATGTTAATTAATGTTTATTGTGAAATGCTGATTTACAGAAAAAATACGCCAACAAGAACAGGTGAAGCCATGTTTTTATTTGTCACATACACAATTATATATGCTCCATCTATCTTTGCAAACAATCAGATTTCAGTGATATACAAATAAGATTTTACCTCTGCTTTTTCATGATTTGAAGCCTTCTTGTTTTTTGTTTTTTTTTGTCAAAACACAATTATATATGTTTCATCAATCTTTGCAAATAATCAGATTTCAATGATATGCAAATAAGATTTTTCTCTCTTTGCTTTTTTCAAGGAATTATATATGTCCTTTTAAAATTTCAATGAATTGCAATTCTGCAATGAGACCTTAAAATGACAGCTCACATGTGAGTTCTACTTTTTGCAATTCTTCAGTCAATACCTCGTATCATTAACTTGCATTTTATGCCTTCTTCTATGACAGGCTTGATGAGCAGGAGACTGGTTATTTCTTTGATCTGAAATATTTTGGAGAGCTCTGGTGCTTGATGGAAACTGGCACGAGGCCGAGAAATTTCTGTCAAGCTTCACTGTAGTTGAAGGTAACACATATTTGAATAAGATATATTTTGAGATAAGGAAGCAAAAGTTTCTAGAGGCCCTGACAAGTAATATCATGATGGTTTTGTTGAACTTTCCTTCTAATTTAATTGTGCTACTTCTCACTTCCCATATGCTGATTTCTTGGTAATAGGAATGATTATAATGGGGCTTTAGACATTCTTCTAAATGATCTTAAAGTTTTTGCACAATTGAACAAAAAATTGTACAAGGAAATGACTCAGCTCCTGACACTAGATGACTTCAGGTATGTTGCTGTAGCACTAAACAACTATAAATATCCTTATCTTTTGGATGAGCCTTTTAAAATGTGTTAGATATGAGTAAAGACAACGGAGGCGAGAAGATGATGACTGTGAAATACACGTGTTGACCCATTGGCTACGTTCACAGATGAAATCCCTAAAGAGCTACTAAGTTTTGTCTATTAAATTTCTTGAGTTCAGATTACGGTCATCACCTTTGTATAAAGGTGGTCTTATTACAACACATGTCAAATTTGTCGAGGAAATCTCTCGAATTGAACAAATAAAAATAGGACAAATTTTGTAGGTATTCATTCCTTGAAAAAAGCATGCAATAATGACACTTTGATTTATTTAAAATATATATTGCTAAGTAAATGGTAAACCAATAGGGAGAATAGCTCACTCGCTTTATATGGAGATAAATTATCTGGCAGAAAAAAGATTCAATAGGATCTTAGGCTCATTGAGGCGAATCCCCCTCTCCAAGGAAAAACTAGGTTTCCTCAAGTTAACAGGTCAAGGGTAAGGTGCCTGATTAACCTGAGGTAATCTTTTCTCTTTGCCTCTTTAATATAGTTTTCTATTTTTTAAATTATCTGATATCATTTCATTTCTTTCTTTTGAAGTATCTGAATTATTTCAATCATGTGTAATTTAAATGTTTCTTGAGGTATACATGTCTTCAATTCTGAGTAACCTAATTATAAAGTTATAACATGCAGTTTGAACTGGCAGCATATTCACTGTGCGCATCCACATCCACAACCTCACATTGACACCCTCTTCACAAATCATAAGTGTTCTGGACCAGATAATATGCAGGATCAACTGAACGAGGATAGTAATTTGGTAAGATTTGGACAATTGACTAATGTATACTCCGATATGTTGTCCTAAAAAAAAGAGACTGGATAAAGCTTTAGTATTTTTCCTATGGTAGTATATTATACTGTCTGATTCAATTCTGTATCAGCCCCTATAGCCATGGCAATGCTTGCATCACCTCTCGTAGGCAACTCAGCTTCTGTCCAGTCCTTAGTGACCAAGTCTATACTTAATGCCTTACCTATAAATCTTGGGAACCTCTCCGACCAAGGTGATATCTACTTTTTTACAGTGTTCTAACACCAAATAGAGTTCATTTTCTTTCGTTCTTTCTTTTAAAGAGGTTACTCATCCTTATAACAGTACTCATCACATATGTTTTATTCTGTTTATTAGCTTTCGTGATGCATAAGGTCATGTGATTTTTAGAACAATATTATTCAGGGTGCTTCACCCACCGGTTTTTTGATCCGTCATCAAGTTTCTGCGAATGGACCTCCTAGTGAATTTCCCAGGACTGTAGAACGAGATTTAAATATTGGCTCTTCCCTTGCCATGGATCTTTTTTTCCTGTTATTGAGACTCTGCTACTAGGTTGACTATGCTGAATCGCTGATTGAACCTCACACTTTTCCATGATATTATGAGCTGAAAAACTCATGTAATGTCTGGTTGATTCTTTCAGTTGGGAAAAGTACTGAGGATATAGAGCTGTGGGATGTCTCTTCTGCCGAGAAGTTTTCAGGGGACAATAAAAACTTGGGGAAGCAAAGTCAGTCTCGGGCGTGTTATTGGTATACCTCTTCTAACCTACTCCATTCTAGTACTTACTCCTTTTTTTTTTAATTATACAATATAGATTGTATATTTATTTTTGTGCAATCAGGAGAAAATGGAGAATAACTCTAGCATTTCTATTAATCGTGTGCGATGGAGTCCAGATGGGTTTCTATTTGGTATACCTGAATCCTAAAATTGTTGTTTATCCTAGTCGTTGGCGACTTGAATTGTTTTCATTTAACAGGAATTTTGTCAATAACAGGGGTTGCATATTCAGAACACATGGTACATTTGTACAATGGAAATGGTAATTACTATGGAAAAAAATATCAGGTACTTGTATTATTTTCTGCTTTGTTTTATTCCATGTAAGTCCTAATTTCACAGAAATTGTGTAAAACCCTAATCACACAAATTTTACACGAATTTTTCCTGTAAGCCTTAATTTCACAGAATTTTCAGGTAAAACCATAAGAAATTTGATTAGCCTTGTTGAGCCTTACAGGAAATTTAACCCGAAATTTTTGTAAGCCGCATTTTACAATTTCTTGTGTATAAAACCAAAACTGCTTCAATTTTCATGAAATTTTCGTGAAAACCTAATTTTACAAAATTTTTGTATAAAACCATAATTATATCAATTCTAAACAAAATTTTCGTATAAACTCTAATTTCACATAATTTTCGTAGAAACCTAATTACATCAATTTTACGTGAAATTTTCATATAAGCCCTAATTTTTTGAAGTTTCATAAAAAACCTTAATTACATCAATTTTACATAATTGTTGTGTAAAACTCTAATTACTCCAATTTTCACGAAATCTTCGTAAAATTCTTGTTTTAAAGAATTTTCGTATAAAACCTAATTACACCAATTTTACATGAAATTTTCATGTAAGCTATAATTTGACAAAATTTTCATGCAAAACCTAATTACACCAATTTTTATGAAATTTCATGTAAGTCCTAATTTGACAGAAATTTTGTGTAAAATCCTAATCACACTAATTTTACACGAAACTTTCCTGTAAGCCTTAATTTCATAGAATTTTCAGGTAAAACCATAATTATTTCAATTTTACATGAAATTTTTGCGTAACCCCAATTTTGCAGAATTTTTGTGTAAGACCCTAATGACACCAATTTTACCCAAAATTCGTAAAACCCCTGTTTTAAAGAATTTTCGTATAAAACCTTAATTACACCAATTTTACATGAAATTTTCGTGTAAGCTATAATTTGACAAAATTTTCATATAAAATCTAATTACATCAATTTTTACGAAATTTCGTGTAAGTCTTAATTATATAGAAATTTAGTGTAAAACTATAATCACACCAATTTTACACGAAATTTTCTTGTAAGCCTTAATTTCACAGAATTTTCAGGTAAAACCGTAATTACTTCAATTTTCCATGAAATTTTTGTGTAGCCCTAATTTTACAGAATTTTTGTGTAAGACCCTAATGACACCAATTTAACCCGAAATTTTTGTAAGCTCGAATTTGACAATTTTTTTGTATAAAACCCAAATTACATCAATTTTCGTGAAAACCTAATTTTACGAAATTTTTGTATAAAATCCTAAACAAAATTTTCGTGTAAACTCTAATTTCACAGAATTTTCGTAGAAACCTAATTACATATATTTTACCCAAAATTTACATGTAAGCCCTAATTTTTGGAAGTTTCATAAAAAACCTTAATTACATCAATTTTACATAATTGTTGTGTGAAACTCTAATTACTCCAATTTTCACGAAATCTTCGTAAAATCTCTGTTTTAAAGAATTTTCGTATAAAACCTAATTACACCAATTTTACATGAAATTTTCATGTAAGCTATAATTTGACAAAATTTTCATGCAAAACCTAATTACACCAATTTTTATGAAATTTCATGTAAGTCCTAGTTTGACAGAAATTGTGTAAAATCCTAATCACACAAATTTTACACGAAACTTTCCTGTAAGCCTTAATTTCACAGAATTTTCAGGTAAAACCATAATTATTTCAATTTTACACGAAATTTTTGTAAGCCCGAATTTTACAATTTTTTTATATAAAACCAAAATTGCTTCAATTTTCATGAAACTTTCGTGAAAACCTAATTTTACAAATTTTTGTATAAAACCATAATTACATCAATTTTAAACAAAATTTTCGTATAAACTCTAATTTCACAGTAGTTTCATAGAAACCTAATTACATCAATTTTACGCGAAATTTTCATGTAAGCCCTAATTTTTTAGAAGTTTCGTAAAAAACCCTGATTATAACAATTTTACATAATTGTTGTGTAAAACTCTAATTACACTAATTTTCACGAAATCTTCGTAAAACCTTGTTTTAAAGAATTTTCGTATAAAACCTTAATTATACCAAATTTACATGAAATTTTCATGTAAGCTATAATTTGACAAAATTTTCATGCAAAATCTAATTATACCAATTTTTACGAAATTTCGTGTAAGTCTTAATTACATAGAAATTTAGTGTAAAACTTTAATCACACCAATTTTACAAAAAAAATTCTTGTAACCCCTAATTTTACAAAATTTTCAGGTAAAACCGTAATTACTTCAATTTTACATGAAATTTGTGTAGCCCTAATTTTACAGAATTTTTTATGTAAGACTAATTACACCAAATTTACTCGAAATTTTTGTAAGCTCGAATTTGACAATTTTTTTGTATAAAACCCAAATTACATCAATTTTCGTGAAAACCTAATTTTACAAAATTTTTGTATAAAATCGTAATTACATCAATTTTAATCAAAATTTTCGTGTAAACTCTAATTTCACAGAATTTTCGTATAAACCCTAATTACATAGATTTTATCCAAAATTTACATGTAAGCCCTAATTTTTTAGAAGTTTCGTAAAAAACCCTAATTACATCAATTTTATATAATTTTTTTGTGTCAAACTCTAATTACTCCAATTTTCACGAAATCTATGCAAAAAACCCTTGTTCAAAGAATTTTCGTATAAAAACCTAATTAGACCAAATTAACATGAAATTTTCGTATAAGTTATAATTTGACAAAATTTTCATGCAAAATCTAAATACACCAATTTTTACGAAATTTCATGTAAGTCCTAGTTTGACAGAAATTTTGTGTAAAATCCTAATCACAAATTTTACACAACTTTCCTGTAAGCCTTAATTTCACAGAATTTTCAGGTAAAACCATAATTATTTCAATTTTACACGAAATTTTTGTAAGCCCGAATTTTACAATTTTTTTTTATATAAAACCAAAATTGCTTCAATTTTCATGAAACTTTCGTGAAAACCTAATTTTACAAATTTTTGTATAAAACCATAATTACATCAATTTTAAACAAAATTTTCGTATAAACTCTAATTTCACAGTATTTTCGTAGAAACCTAATTACATCAAATTTACCCAAAATTTTCATGTATGCCCTAATTTTTTAGAAGTTTCGTAAAAAACCCTAATTACATCAATTTTACATAATTGTTTTGTGTAAAACTCTAATTACATCAATTTTCACGAAATCTTCGTAAAACCCTGTTTTAAAGAATTTTTATATAAAACCTTACATTAAATTTACATGAAATTTTCGTGTAAACTATAATTTAACACAAATATTCTGTGAAATTAGGACTTACATGAAATTTTGTAAAAATTAATGTAATTAGATTTTGGATGAAAATTTTGTTAAATTATAACTTACACGAAAATTTCATGTAAATTTGATGTAAATAGGATTTTATGTGAAAAATCTTTAAAACAGGGACTTTACGAAAATTTCGTGAAAAATGGTGTAACTAAAGTTTTACACGAAAATTTCATGTAAAATTGATGTAATTAGAGTTTTTTACAAAACTTCTAAATAATTAGGGCTTACATGAAAATTTCATGCAAAGTTGATGTAATTCGGGTTTTATACAAAAATTTTGTTAAATTAGGTTTACACGAAAATTTCATGAAAATTGGTGCAATTTTGGTTTTATACAAAAATAAATTGTAAAATTCAGGTTTACAAAAATTTCGGGTTAAATTGGTGTCATTAGTCAACCACACAAAAATTCTGTAAAATTAGTGTTACATAAAAATTGTGTAAAATTGAAATAATTATGGTTTTACGTAGAAATTCTGTGAAATTAAGGCTTACAGGAAGGTTTCGTGTAAAATTGGTGTGATTAGGATTTTACACAATTTCTGTCAAATTAGGACTTATATGAAATTTCGTAAAAAATTGGTATATTTAGGTTTTGCATGAAAATTTTGTCAAATTATAGCTTATATGAAAATTTCATGTAAATTTGTTTTAATTAGGTTTTTATACGAAAATTCTTTGAAAAAGTGGTTTTACGTAGATTTCATGAAAATTGGAGTAATTAGAGTTTTACACAAAAAATTATGTAAAATTGATGTAATATAGTTTTTTTACGAAACTTCTAAAAAATTAGGGCATACATGAAAATTTCGGGTAAAATTAATATAATTAGGGTTTATACGAAAATTCTGTGAAATTAGAGTTTACACGAAAATTTTGAGTAAAATTGATGTAATTTGAATTTTATACAAAATTTCGTAAAATTAGGTTTACACGAAAATATCATGAAAATTGATGTAATTTGGGTTTTATACAAAAAAATTGTCAAATTCGGGCTTACAAAAATTTTGGGTAAATTTGGTGTAATTAGTCTTACATAAAAATTTCTGTAAAATTAGGGTTACACAAAAATTTCATGTAAAATTGAAGTAATTACGGTTTTACCTGAAAATTCTATAAAATTAGGCCTTACAAGAATTTTTTTTGTAAAATTGATGTGATTAGAGTTTTACACTAAATTTCTATGTAATTAGGACTTACACGAAATTTCGTAAAAATTGGTGTAATTAGATTTTATATGAAATTTTTGTCAAATTATAGCTTACACGAAAATTTCATATAAAATTGGTGTAATTAAGGTTTTATACTAAAATTCTTTAAAACAGGGGTTTTACGAAGATTTCGTGAAAATTGGTGTAATTAGAATTTTACACAAAAATTTCGGGTAAAATTGGTGTCATTAGGGTCTTACTCAAAAATTCTATAAAATTAAGGTTACGCAAAAATTTCATGTAAAATTGTAATAATTATGGTTTTACCTGAAAATTCTATGACATTAAGGCTTACAGGAAAGTTTCGTGTAAAATTGGTGTGATTAGGATTTTACTTAATTCCTGTCAAATTAGGACTTACATGAAATTTCATAAAAATTGGTGTAATTAGGTTTTGCATGAAAATTTTGTCAAATTATTGGTTACATGAAAATTTCATGTAAAATTGGTGTAATTAGGTTTTATACGAAAATTCTTTAAAACAGGGATTTTACGAAGATTTCGTGAAAATTGGAGTAATTAGAGTTTTACACAAAACAATTATGTAAAATTGATGTAATTAAGGTTTTTTATGAAAATTCAAAAAATTAGGGCTTACATGAAAATTTCACGTAAAATTGATGTAATTAGGTTTTTACGAAAATTATGTGAAATTAGAGTTTATACGAAAATTTTGTTTAGAATTGATGTCATTAGGGTCTTACACAAAAATTTTGTAAAATTAGGGTTACACAAAAATTTCATGAAAAATTGAAGTAATTACGGTTTTACCTGAAAATTCTGTGAAATTAGGTCTTACAGGAAAATTTCATGTAAAATTGGTGTGATTAGGGTTTTACACAAAAATTCTGTGAAGTTAGGACTTACATGAAATTTCGTAAAAATTGATGTAATTAGAATTTGCATGAAAATTTTGTTAAATTATAGCTTACATGAAAATTTCATGTAAAATTGGTGTAATTAGGGATTTACACTAAATTCTATGAAATTAGGGTTTGCATGAAAATTTTGTGTAATTAGGGTTTTAAATGAAAATTCTGTAAATTTAGGATTTATACGAAAATTACGTGTAAAATAAGTGTAATTAGTATAATCTGTACAATATAAAAATAAGGCTAGTGTGTGTAGAATATAAAAAATAGAAGTGATTATAGGTGTTTTGAATGTGGTGAGTGGTTTTAGTGAAAGTGGTGCTGAAGAGAACTTAGTGTTCCAGTGAGTGTAGTGTGTGAAGAATATAAAAATGAGTGTAGTATGTGTAAAATATAAAAATAGAAGTGATTATTGGTGTTTTGAATGTGGTGAGTGGTTTTAATGGAAGTAAAGGACAACAGATTTAGTTAGAAAAAATTGAAGTGATTATAGGTGTTTTGGAATGTGGTAGAGTGGTTTTAGTGAAAGTGATGCAGAAGAGGACTTAGTGTTTTAGTGAATGTAGAATTTAAAAATAGAAGTGATTATAGGTGTTTTGAATGTGGTGAGTGGTTTTAGTGCGAGTGATGTAGTAGAGGACTTAGTGTTTTAGTGAGTGTAGTGTGTTTGGAATATAAAAAATAGAAGTGATTACGTACCACCCAGCTGTAATTGTTGCTTGTGTGCCGAGTTGAGTACATATCGATGGACATGGTGAAACTGAATTCAAGAAATTTTGGCTGTTGTAGAAGCTGGTGTGAAGGAATCAATAAAGGCTGAGCCTGGGGTTGTTATCTGGAAAATTTTATATGTTTATGTAGCCATGGTTGTAAAAGGGGTACGGCATGGTGGCCTTCCACTATTGCCTCCCTTTAGAGGAAGATAATATGTTTCTGCATAAAAACGTTCTGTTTTAAATTCTGCCATTTCCTGTTATTGTTTTACTGTCATTATTATCTCCTCCACATGCTCTTCCACTGGTATTATTGTTTTACTCAGGCATTCATTTTCTTTATAAAAGTTGGAGTGTAAGGAGAAATGGAAGTTTCTGCATCAATATACATTTGACTGCAATCCTTTTGCTCTCTGCAGATTGAGATACCGAAAGAGTTGATATCCTCAGAACATTTCCTTGCAGAATAAACAATCAGTTGAAGATCTTTTCTCCCAGTTTATTTTAACGGGGATTGTTTCTGTGTATGGTTCTGTTTTATTTAACTTTGCCAAGAAGAAAGGGTTAAAATTGACATTGCAAAGTTTTGATAACTCAACTTCCATACTATGAAAAGGTGTGAAAAATGTGTGGGCATTTTTGATTGTAAAGTTTTCATGTTGCAGTAGGCTTCTTTTACCTTCTTTAGTGTGTGTCAGGTATGTATGGAAAATATTTCGTATTCAGAGCTGTAACAATGTAAGTAGCACAATTTGCTAGGTTATATTAATGATATTCATCCTGTACTGCAGTCTCAAGCTACATTTATGCTCCTTAGTTTGCGAAATAAATAGTTACGTTTCTGTTCCTACTATGTTTGACAATTTTATCAGACAATCTTACATGCTCTTCTTGTTATTGTACCAACACATATCCAAAAATGAAGCCAACTGCAGTGTCATGCGCCTCATTGTGGGTGGTGGTGAGCAGCTGAAAACGATTGAGCTAAGGGAGCTGTTAGTGTGGGTTTTTGGACTCTTGAGAGAAGGAGGCCGCGTGGGGAGCTTTTCTCGTGAGCAGGTGACAAAAAAGATTTTGTCCCTTAATCTTTCATTTCAAATTTTGTTCCTTCATGTATATTTTGGCTCCAAGACCATATTGATTCCTTCATCCAACATAATGTGCGTACGGAATTGACCACCACTGCAGTTCAGCATGATAGCCCGATTAATTGATCAAAAAAAGGAAATCAGTACCAGTTCAAGTGCTTATGAAATTAAAACTAAGTAATATTTCTTTGTTTTAAGTTCAAGTTGCCCTTTCATTAATTTTTAGTCTCAATTTGGATGATGATGTACACTTTAATATTCTACGAGTTTTAGATCACGTGTGTTGCACGTGGAGATCAATTCAAATTAATACAAATATCTTATATATCACTTTTATATTAGAGTTTTAATTCTAATAGAATTCTATAGGACTTTGAATTAGTTATAATTCTAATATAAAATTATTTAAGTATGAAAATCCTAAATTACTATTTTAACCTTAAATAATAATCATTAATAGGGATATATTCGGCAATCTATATTTTGTAAGAAACATCCACACTTTTATATAGATAATAAATATAAACATGATAAGAATATTGTTATATCTTGTCTTATTATATATATGCTATACGCTCACTATGTTGTCTTATCTTTTATCTTCAGCTTGTATTCTACTTATGTTGCTCTTGGACCTCGTGTGGTGCAAGATCTTCCAATGCCAGTCATTCTCCAGTTGCTTCATATTTATGGTACTTGAGGTAATCCGAAGCATTTCATTATGTGAAATCCAGTCTGCTCCCAATTAGTCCTTGTGTCATTTGACAAGTCATATACTTGTACTCCTATACTCTTTTATCTGCTTGTCATTTTACTGCTGTTCTTTTCCCTTCCACCAAGTGTAGCTAAAAGGTTGGTTTATTTTGGGCCAGTTGGGGATAAAACTAGATCAGACTTTAAATGTGATGCATGTTTTGCGTTCTATATATATTCGTGGGCGGAGGTGAGAAATCTCTACAGCACTTCACTATTGATGTTTTTTTGCACGAAGCAAAATTTTCAAGAGAAAAAAAAAAGCAGTGTATATGATGTCTTACACATTGGTAGTATTGAATTTTAGTAGATTAACTTGGATGACTAACAAAACATTCAACTGCGGCCTTTTGGTCTATTGTCGATTTTGCTTGAAAATGAAAGAACTTGTGTTAGTAGTTGTTAGATGAATGCCCATGACTGAAAAAACTTGGTTGGTTTATAACATTTTGTTAGTAAAATTGCTCGCTGAGAAGGGTTTTCACTTGTCATGCATATTTGTTTAGCAGGGAGCATTTGACTTGTATCTGCAAATTACATCGATGTTTCCTTCTGAAGACCGATGATAACATCCTTTTTTCTCGGTGAACAGATATTATGCATGAGAAAGGAATTTTGAAAACCAAAGTTCAAGTTATGAGGGATGATGAGCTATCTTGGTACAGGAAAGCACAAATGCTCTCTCAGTAGTATGCTGTTAATTAATGTTTATTGCGAAATGCTGATTTACAGAAAAAATACGCTAATAAGATCATGTGAAGCCATTTTTTTTTTTTTTGTCACAAACACAATTATATATGCTCTATCTATCTTTGCAAACAATCAGATTTCAGTGATATGCAAATAAGATTTTACCTCTGCTGTTTCATGATTTGAAGACTTGTTTGTTTTTTTTTTTTTGTCAAACACAATTATATATGTTTCATCTATCTTTGCAAATAATCAGATTTCAATGATATGCAAATAAGATTTTTCTCTCTTTGCTTTTTTCAAGGAATTATATATGTCCTTTTAAAATTTCAATGAACTGCAATTCTGCGATGAAAACCTTAAAATGACAGCTCACATGTGAGTTATACTTTCTTGCAATTCTTTAGTGTATACCTCGTATCATTAACTTACATTTTATGCCTTCCTCTATGACAGGCTTGAGCAGGAGACTGGTTATTTCTTTGATCTGAAATATTTTAGAGAGCTCTGGTAAAAACTGGGATGAGGCCGAGAAATATCTGTCAAGCTTCAGTGTAGTTGAAGATAACAAATATTCGACTAAGATATATTTTGAGACCAGGAAGCAAAAATTTCTAGAGGCCCTAGACAAGTAATATCATGATGGTTTTTGTTGAACTTTCCTTCTAATTTAATCGTGCTACTTCTCACCTCCCCTATGCTGATTTCTTGGTGATAGGAATGATTGTGGTGGGGCTTTAGACATTCTTCTGATGATCTTAAAGTTTTTGCACAATTGAACAAAGAACCGTACAAGGAAATGGCTCAGCTCCTGGCACTAGATGACTTCAGGTAAGTTGCTGTAGCACTAAACAACTATAAATATCCTTATCTCTTGGATGAGCCTTTTAAAATGTGTTAGATATGAGTAAAGACAACGGAGGCGAGAAGAAGATGACTGTGAAATACACATGTTGACCCATTGGCTACGTTCACAGATGAAATCCCTAAAGAGCTGCTAAGTTTTGTCTATTAAATTTCTTGAGTTCAGATTACGGTCATCACCTTTGTATAAAGGTGGTCTTATTACAACACATGTCAAATTTGTCTAGGAAATCTCTCGAATTGAACAAATAAAAATAGGACAAATTTTGTAGATATTCATTCCTTGAAAAGAGCATGCAATAATGACTCTTTGATTTATTTAAAATATATATTGCTAAGTAAATGGTAAACCAACAGGGAGAATAGCTCACTCGCCTTATATGGAGATTAATTATCTGGCAGAAAAAAGATTCAATAGGATCTTAGGACACTCATTGAGGCGAATCCCCTTCTCCAAGGAAAAACTAGGTTTCCTTAAGTTAACAGGTCAAGGGTAAGGTGCCTGATTAACCTGAGGTAATCTTTTCTCTTTGCCTCTTTTCTATAGTTTTGTATTTTTTAAATCATCTGAGATCATTTCATTTCTTTCTTTTGAAGTATCTGAATTATTTCAATCATGTGTAATTTAAATGTTTCTTGAGGTACACATGTCTTCAATTCTGAGTAACCTAATTATAAAGTTATAACGTGCAGTTTGAACTGGCAGCATATTCACTGTGCGCATCCACATCCACAACCTCACATTGACACCCTCTTCACAGATCATAAGTGTTCTGGACCAGATAATATGCAGGATCAACTGAACGAGGATAGTAATTTGGTAAGATTTGGACAGTTGACTAATGTATACTCCGATATGTTGTCCTAAAAAAGAAGGCTCGATAAAGCTTTAGTATCTTTCCTGTGGTAGTATATTATACTGTCTGATTCAATTCTGTATCAGCCCCCTTGACCATGGCAATGCCTGCATTACCTCTCGTAGGCAACTTAGCTTCTGCCTAGTCCTCAGTGACCAAGTCTATACTTAATGTCTTACCTATAAATCTTGGGAACCTCTCTGACCATGGTGTTATCTACTTTTTTACAGTGTTCTAACACCAAATAGAGTTCCTTTTCTTTCTTTCTTTTGAAGAGGTTACTCATCCTTATAACAGTACTCATCACATATATTTTATTCGGTTTATTAGCTTTCGTGATGCATAAGGTCATGAGATTTTCAGAACAATATTATTTAGGTTGCTTCACCCACCGGTTCTTTTGATCCATCATCAAGTTTCTGCAAATGGACCTCCTAGTGAATTTCCCAGGACTGTAGAACAAGTTTTAAATATTGGCTCTTCCCTCAGTAGCATGGATTTTCTTCCTGTTACTGAGACTCTGCGGCTAGGTTGACTATGCTGATTGAACCTCACACTTTTCCATGATATTATGTGCTGAAAAACTCCTGCAATGTCTTGTTGATTCTTTCAGTTGGGAAAAGTACTGCGTATATAGAGCTGTGGCATGTCTCTTCTGACGAGAAGTTTTGCAGGGGACAATAAAAAGTTGGGGAAGCAAAGCCAGTCTCGAGCGTGTTATTCGTATACCTCTTCTAATCTACTCCATTTGGGCACTTACTCCCTTTTTTCATTTTTGTGTAATCAGGAGAAAATGGAGAATAACACTGGCATTTCTGATAATAGTGTGCGATGGAGTAATAATGGTTTTCTATTTGGTATACCTGAATCCTAAAACTGCGGCTTATCTTAGTTCCTGGCGACTTGAATTGTTTACATGTAACAGGAATTTTGTCAATAACAGGGGTTTCATATCCAGAACACATGGTACATTTGTACAACGGAAATGACAATTACTACGAGAAGAATATCAGTTACTTGTTTTGTTTTATTCCATGTTTATTTTATATTATACTTTCTGATGCTAATGCACTTCAGGTACCGACACAGCTAAATTGCTTTTTCTGCTAACAGCTTCATCATTAATGATCATCCCAATTTTGTGTTGTCATGGCCATGATTCTTCCATACCCGAGGTTCATCGTAGCTTCACTTTTTGGTCCCCTTATGTTAGTTGTACACATGTTGTCCATCCGGGTATCTAATTTTTTTTATTCTTTCCTCCTTACAAAGACAAAAGTCTCTGTTCTTAGGTTCGCCTCAAAGACCGTACTGCTTTTTTATTCTCATCGTCCTATTTGTTTCAATTGTCAGTTTTGGTTACCCTAATTCCTTTACAGTTGAGTCCTTGTAAATTTTTTTCTTTTTTTTTAAAAGCATATAATTACTTAAATTGGCAAACACGGTTTTACCAAATCGAATTAACAGAAATAGGTGGTATTACTACTGAATTTTTTAATTTTCACATCTTATGTTACTTATTAATATATCTAATTTTCCCCTCTTATCTCATTGATTTAAAAATTCTTGCTCTGATTACAATATTGATGAATGGTGCAATAATGATGTGATGCCTGTATGGCTAAACACCAAACTAATGAATTGGGCTAAACACCAAAAATAATGAATTGGGCTTTATCTTTTTATTTTCCGGATTATTGCGTTGCTGCAAGTGCCTATGGGTAATCTGAATGTGCTGGGTTAGGTTGAGTTGAGACTCTCAATTGTGCCCTCTTGAGAGATAGTCTCTTTTAATCCTAATCTATGGGCTAATCTGATTACCCATTGTATCCGTTGGATTCTAATGTCTCAAATTTTGTGGCCCAACCTCAATAGCCCTTTAGGGCACCATTGCTTTTGAGCCTCATGCCAAATTTTGTGGCCCAACCCCAATAACCCTTTGGGGCACTATTGCTTTTGGGCCCAACAAAAATTTGTTGAACCTTCATGCCCAAATTGTTGGACTTGGTTACCCCTTGTGACTTTACTGGTAGTGGCTGGACTCTTATGTACCTAATGGTGGTGCCTTACCCAATAATAACATTTTGTCATGGCCATGATTCTTCCATACCAGTGGTTCATTGAAGCTTCACTTCTTGGTTCTCTTATGTTAGTTGTACTCATTTCCCCATCTTATGTCTTATTTTCTTCTTTCCTTCCTCCTTACAAAGATACATGTATCTAGTGTTAGTGTATCTTAATGACTTATTCTCTATCGTCCTGTTTTATTCTCGTTGTCCTATTTGTTTCATTTTCAATTTTGGTTGTTTGTTTGATGAGCTATCTTGGTACAGTAAGGTATGATGTTAATTCATGTTTATTGTGAATTGCTGGTTTATAGAAAAAAAAAGCGCCTATGGCAATGCCTGCATCACCTATCGTAGGCAACTCAACTTCTGTCATGTCCTTAGTGACCGAGTCTGTACTTAATAATGTCTTACCTATAAATCCTGGGAACCTCTCCGACCAAGGTGATATCTATTTTTTTACTAACATCGAATATAGAGTTTCTTTTTTCTTTTTTGTGTGTAGACCAAAATTCATATTGCATGTAACTGCAGCTTTGTTTCTTCTCGAATTTTAAAGCTTATCCTTTTTAATTATGCAGGTCTTGAGAGAGTATGTAGGTTTGCTTTTGACGATAGTCTTCATGACTCCAAAAGGTGCAAGTGGAAAGAGTTAAGGGCAAAACTTTGAGAAAGTGCAAATTCTGAAAAAACTAACTTCAAGTTAAGCATGCCAACAGGACATTGAGATTAAAGGCTTGATGTTTTAATATTTTTTTATAGTATAAAAGATAGGAAGAATCTTGGACTATTATTGTGGATGATGTATTGGCTTAGTTCCTTCATTTGCCCCTGCAATTGATGAAATTAGAGATGACAATCAGTCAACAAGCAAGTTTGTCCTTAGATTACAATGTTCTCTGGCAAAGTTTGTTGAAACTTTATGTTCTATCCACTTATGAATGATGCATTTTTTTGGCTCATTGTTGAGGAATACGAGAGGTCTTGGGAACAGAATGGGGAATTGAGTCTCAATGATATGGATTTCTCTGTGGCTGATGTGGTAATTCTGCAGATGACACATGATTATTAAGGTTTTTCTGTCATTATATTATTTGTATTATTATTACTATTATTGTGTTATATTATTTGCACTTTTTATGTGTAGTATTCATAGAATTTTTGTCACATTAACATAAATGTGGTGAGGTTCTTATAGTAATATGTGCTACATGAAGTCAGTCAATCATGAAGAGTAAAGAGGTCAGTTGAACTGGTTTTGTTTTGTTTTGTGTTTGTGTCATTTGTTTTACGATCTTGCTGATTATTAGGTTTTGTCTATAGAAAAACAAGAAATAGTATAAATGTCCAAATCAAAGTTAATTTGAATTTTAAAATATAAAATCTAATTTCTTAAAATTGGATTTTACATATTTTTAAATTCTAGATTCTTGTTATGTAATGAATTAGATATTAGAAATATTTTTAAAATGTTTATTTGTAATAAAAATCTAATGTTTTTATTTTTATTTTTTTATTATGTGATAGTTGTAGTTATGTCGAAATTTCTGTTAAATTTATTTTAAAGTGTCTTTTACTAATGATATATGTCATCTTTAGCATTCTTTGGACCAACTAAGAGATGATTTATGTCGACAATATGTATGTATTAATCTATCAAGTTTTTGACTCTCCATTTCTACAATAAAACAATATAAATTACCAACAATATGATAAATATAACCAATTCAACTAGATATAATTAATTCAACTACATAAAATCAATATTTTAATAAAATTAAATCTAACGAAAATTCAACATGATCTTTATTAAGAATTAAATGAGCATCAACCTCTGTTCGATGAGGGAGATGGCCAATTAAACTCAAAAGAAGGCCCAAAAAAGGCCCAATAACATTAAAAAACACAAAAGAGGGGGCGTAGCCCATATTCCCCATGATTAGGCGTAACCCATGAAGAAAACCATTCCAGCCCATTACCAAATATAAATGATTAGTATGGTGGAATTAAACTAGGTGTGAATGGAATAAATTTAAAAAAAGAATGATAATGAAAATAGAATGATAGAAAAATATTTATTCTTATAATTAGTATCATAGAGAAATAAAAAAATAAATGAAATAATCATTATAATTATATTTCATAATTGATAACTAATCTTACATGAGGAAGCTAATCTTATCACAAAAAAAGTCCATTTTCTTAGATTAGTGCAATAAAACAGTCACCACCCATATATCACACCCATTTTCATATATGTGAAAAACTACATTTCTAGAATTGTTAAAAAAAAAAAAAACCAAAACAAAAGCATGCAAAACTTCTCTGCAACTCTTAGAATCTTTTCGATTGCAGCATACAATTATCTTAGACGTCAAAAATGGTACTCTTTCTCAACGAGCATATCAAGTTCGCTCCTGAGTCTCAATGGCTCTGATGTTTCATATCCATAGAGAATTGTTCGTCGTAAATTACATTGACCAACTAATTCATATTTTATTTTTCATCCAAATTCAAGAAGCCCGGCGTTTAGCCTGGTTACCATACTTCCCATATCTTCTGGAAACCTCAGCTTCAGATAATATATCCCACATCTATAAACAAATAGCAAAGATGAAATATAATTCTCCAACACTTTTCAGATGACAGTTGAAGATTTCCAACTATGATAGCAAGGAAAAAACAAGGACTACACAATTTTCACCAACCTGCAATTTTCCTTTGGAGCCTCCAATTGCTAATGCAAAAGGGCAATCTTTTGAGAATGAAATGGAAAATACAGCCCCCTGGGTACAGTTTATGCCAGCATTTCATCAGAAACACAGTAACGATCATTTTGAGAGGGAATAAACAACAAGAGAGCAATGAAATGTGACATACTGCTTTTGGATTTTTGGAAGCTATGCATGATGGCTCGTTTGACAAGTCCCAGAGTTTCACCTGCAGTGGAGAGAAAATCAACAAGGTCATATTACTCACTCGTATTCAGCTGAAAACAAATTGAAAGAAACCAAAGAGAAGTAGGAGAATACCATCTTATCCATGGAAGCAGTAGCAAGAAGCTGCAAGAATTCATAGTCCTTGAGTCAGTTGAGAAATAAAATATATGAGATGCTTAAAAATTAAGGGGATAGAAATACATACATTTGGGACTGATCTATTATATGCAATTGAGGAAACCGCTTTGTCATGTGCATGGAGAGTGAAACTTGGCTTAGACTGAGCAGGATCCAAGCTAGCAGTACGGATATCAAACCCCATAACCACGCCATTTTCCAGACTGACCTGAAAAAACAATTATGAAACAATATACCTTGAAAGATGAAATAATATATTTATAAAAAAAAGGTATTCAATCTTCCGAAACTTCATTTTGAAAAGGAATTTCAATCCATGGACTTCAACAGCAACAAAATTGTTGAAATTGAGGAAATCTTAAGAACAAACCACAAATGAATACTCAGTGTGTGGATCCCATGCCAAGCTTTCAACATCAGTTGCAACTGGCCATCTAAATCCACTATGTGAGGGTCGTCTGCCATCACTCTGCAATGCAAAATACAATTTTGTTATCCAATAATACTGAATTATTAGAAATTGAAAGGAAAAGAGAAAATTAGTCTTTGTACCATGACCACAGAATGATCAAAAGATCCACTAAGAAGAACTTGAGGTTCAAAATGATTCCACGCAACTGCTTGGACCTGAAGACATAAATGATAAACTATCACATGATTAGACAGGGATATCATAGAGGAAAAGAACATGATGGCATACAAACCTCAATCCACATGTTTTTCAATTACCTACTCTTCATTTATATCAATTCTATTTGGTGTCTGCACAAAATTCTATGCATCCTCATTACACAGAAAGTTAACAAGTGGCTCCCATCCGTAAAACAAAACAGCTTTTGTAATTGATGACCTTTTTTGCACATCAAATTTATCAGATTCAAAAACTTATCATCAACATGAGTCCATTCTATATTCCATTGAAAGCCTGCATCTGAACAGTTTAATGCATGGCTCTAATATGTCTATCATGGATTTCCCTAGTTATCATATCCAATATTACATGAAGCATATATTCCAACAATTTGTAATTTCATCTATAGCTGGTCTGAGGTGAGAAACAACATTACTCAGAAATGGGTAACCTAGTGATCAGATCATGTAAGAAGACGCATTTAAGTGTACACTTATGCTGTCACCTATCAAAGACTCCTAGTAACCACATTATTTGATGTGACATCCATATTCTTACTATAATACTGAATATAAATGTAGCTAAGAGAGAAAACCAGTTGAGTTATTTTAGTTTTTTTTTTTCTTTTCCTGATAAGTTCATTGAACAACTCAAGCAGACAACCTACAATAAAGACATCCCAACTTATTGAACATCTCATTAGTATTTTTACCATAGTTTGCATTGTATAACATAGACTCTAACACACATTAAACAAGCACATACTCTGTTTCATGTTTTGTGTGTATGCTCAAGTCCCAACCATAGAGAAAAGCATGAGCTCAAGTAAATGATGGCAATCTCTTGCCTTATCTGTGTGGTTTTCCAAAGTTAGTTTACATGTTCCAGTAGCGACGTCCCAAATCTTAACCAATTTGTCTGCACTTGCACTAGCAAGAACGTTCCTGAACAAACCCATAATAACAGAAACAAATTAAAAACAACACATTTCCCAAACCTCCGGAAAACAAATAACATAACATCAGATTAAATTTACATATACCTGTACTCTTTGTTCCAATCAAGTCCAAGAACTGAATCAGTGTGGCTACCATCCTTGTATTTAACAGATTTCTACTCCCAGAGAGAGAGAGAGAGCAAGCTATAAGAAGAATGTATTTTGTGTAGTACTTCGGTGTTCTTTTTTTTTTTTTAATTCCAACTATGATTACAGGAGGCAGCTAAAAATAATGCAATCAGGAAAAATGAGCATAGAAATAATCCATTAAGATAATCCTTCAATCAATAACCTATTGAGTAACCCTTTAACCCTTTCATCAAGATTTAGAACTGCCTCAAAGATATAGTCATAACATGAAGCTTTATATTTTTATGCCCAAAATAACTTAACATGAAATGACTGGATAAAAAGTTAAAGACTTGAAGTTTCATTATGGAATATAGAACGAGCAGAAGTACCTAAAACACATTACAAGCAAAGGATTGCTATAAAAAATATATATAGGTGCAAAGGATGCGATTAAAACATAAAAAGTTTAACCGGTGTCTACAGTGCAACCAAAGAAGCTAACCTTCTTTCCCTTTCTTTTCTTTTCCAAAATGCCACCCAATATAGCAGATGGCTGGACTTCATCCATCTAAAAGCATAAAATTTTGGAGATTAGTTAGTCCATCTGACCCCAAGTTCATCATCAAATAATCATAGACCACAAACTACATACAATGTCAAGGTCCCATATCTCAATAGCAGGGTCCATTGAGCCAACAGCGATGAAGTTTCCTGTGACAATATAAAATCACATCATGATATCAGCACACCATAACAGGAACAAAAAGAAACAACAATAAAGAATAAAGAAAGAATGTTGTGCACAACAATAAAGAACAAACGAGACAGTGTCTCTTATTGGGCTACAGAAGAATTTCCTAACACAATGTACTTGCTCTTACCAAGAAAATAAAAGTAAATTGATCAGGAATTAAAAAAAAAATCAGAAAATTTTAAATTGAAGAGTGCTCAAAACATGAGCACAACGTAAATTAGATGCCACCATAAGAATCAATGCATATGATTATCTGCTAATATAATGCAATTAAAGAAGAATATCATCACTCAATAAAGGCCGAGATTAACATGTCAAAGGCTTGGATAAGAATGGAAAAAACTTCTTGCCATCTCAATGAAAAATCAAGCCACCTTCAATGAAACTTCTAGAGTATAAAATATGTATACAATGGTATTACCTTTGTCTCCACCTTTAAGAGGACAATCAAGCCATGCCGTGCAAAGCGGGAATGCAGGAATGATAATATCATGGTGTACATACATGTTTGAATCATCAGCATTTGAAGGGTCTTCCAATATCCAGACCTGTTTTAATAGAGTAATTTAAAAAATTATGACCAATGAATATTGAAAAACACATGAGCATCTATACTTTTTTACAGCTTTCTTCACAAACAATTACATGCCTCAAGATGGCTAACGTCGTCCTCATTTCGAGCACAAACTATGACAGCATCATCTGGTTTTATGGTGATATCCTCTTCCTCTTCAGAGTCATCATCCTAAACAAGATAAAACTATATATCAACTGATAGTAAACACTTACAAAAGAAAGAAACAAGAAAAAAGAAAAGTGGATTGCCAATGTGAAAAATCCAGTACATGATAATTTACAGTCAAGCCAAAATATTATATGAGACAACTTACTCCATGATCCTTCAAATAAGGGTCCATGTCATTACTTGGATAATACAAGTTGCCCATCCCCGAGCCAAACAACTCAACACCTGATTTCCAAACAAAATATACCTTTTTCAGAGATCTCTAAAAATCTGACAGACATAGAAAACATCATACCAAAAATTTACAGGAAGTGTATTCATGTTATCAAAGCAAGAATTAGAAAAGGTGATTTCTTTTGCTGATAGATCAAATTTCAAATAATAGGGTTAAAGATAGTTGATAGTTAATATATACCATCATCCTCTTCATCGTAATGATCCATGTCTAGATCCTTCAATGCATCTGCTAAGCCGTCCGTTTCTGGATCTGTACTCTTGGAAACTTTTCCAAGTGCATCAGCAGCAGATAATGCATGAGCAAGTTCATCATCTTGATTTAACGAATCATCATTCATAGGTTCATCATTTTCCTCATTTTCACTCTCATTACTGCAAACATAAAAGTAAATTACTCAGATATGACTCTTAATTTTGAATTGCTTGATTAACTACACCACCATTGTTTTACTTCAGCGAACTAGCATTCAACAATGAAAAGGCCAAAAGAAATAGTCGGGCCCATTGGAATGATCGAAAACTACTATAAAGTGTATAATCAGCATTTATGTCATTTATTTGGCTTTTCACTTCTATTCTGATATAGATGATAATAATGGAAGAGCAAGTATGCTCCTTATACTCCTTATGCTATATTCAAAAATTTGCAGAACCTAACATATCTCATTTCAATATCAACGTAGAAGGCTAATGTAACTTATACAAGTCACTTAATACATTAAAAATAAAAACCATAGGACGCAAAAGTCTAACCGTGCTTCCAAGACACCACTCTTTATGATATCTTCGATTTCTTCTTTTGATGGGGGCTGGGCAGCAATAGGTTCAGATTTTGAGGCCCCTTTTGGAACCCACGAAATGGCTGCGATCATTCTCAATAGCAGTACCTATCAATAGAGAATAAATGATTGGTTTGGGTATGGAGAGAGTGGTGGAGGAGGGAAACTGAGAAGGAAAGAGCGTGATAAGGGTGGAAAGGGTGGTGAAGAAAGGATGAAGAAATTACGGTTGCAAAATGAAATTGGGGAAGATCGGCTCTTGGCAGCTCCCGGTCGGAAAAATCGCCGGTTGTCCGACGACGGCTTCAGCGCCTTACGCACCTTGACCTTGGAAGAAGAGGAAGTGGATGGTTTTCGGGTCTCCTCCGACGCCGCGCTTCATCTGGACGGGGAGAGTGGGGATTCGGAAGGATATTTGGATGGCGGCATGGGTGCCTCTACCGCGCCATCTCCGGTTTCAAATGCGCGGGGCGCTATCGGTAACCGGGTTTTCTACAGTGGTGTGCCTGGGAACGGTCCCTGCAGCGGAGCGCCTGGGGAAGCACACGGCAGCGGCGCGCCTGGGGATTTTCACGGCAGCGGCGTGTCTGGAGATTTTCACTGTAGCAGCGCGCCTAGGGTAGGTCTGCGTCTAGTGCTGGTTGGTGATGGGTTCAGCGGCGATGGGACTGACGGGGAAGGGCCGAGTCAGCGGTAAGGTGGTGATGGGATAGAAGGTGACGGGGCAGGGATGGGGCGTGTTCAAGGACAGCAATGAGGAGGGAAATGGGTGTGAATTGATCCTTAAACCTAATGCTGCAATGGGCCCTCTCACGGGCTGCTCACGAAGCCCATCTCCGGATGCATCAAGGCCCGTCCCCTGGGCCCAGGCTAGCCCATCTCTTGCTTCCAATTTTTTGCAACCCATTTTTGAATCAACATTCCGGCAGATACAACCCCACCTTCTCACCCATCCACCTTCCATCTCCAGCGAGATCTCCGCCGCCTCCACCATCTTCACCTTCTCCGACAGCTCAGCGCGCATCTGCCAACACCGCCACCTTCATTACCTGCCAACGTTGTGACCTGCTCGATCTCTTCTCTTCGGCACCACCCTTCTCTCCCCCCGCTATTGAGTGCTCTCTTCGTCTCGGCTTCGTCCGCCAAGAAGACAAAGATAAGCGAGCGTACTATGGATTTGTGCCCTAATTTTTCAATCCAACGATTTTCCAGATTCAATCATGTCCTCCCCTGCTGAGTAATTTTCTCTCTCTGTTTCTTATGTTTTATGTGTGTTGTGCTATATGCATATTGTGCTTAATCCTCTCTCTGCTAATGCATAGTTCAATTGTTTAATTCGTTTGAGTACCTGGAGATAAACGGTTTATTTTCAGGTTAGTGTACTATTGGATGTGGAATTGTAGTATTTGCTGGCTTAACTATGTTTTTGGGGTTGATGAAGTGACTGTGAGAATAGTTGGGGTGGGGGTTATAAAATGATAAATACAATATGTTGGAATTGTAATGTCATATGGTTTAGGATATTTTTTTATTGATTGTAAACATGTCTATAACAACATATAATGTATAAAAGGGTTGTAAATCTCGTGTTGTGCATTTTTGTAGTAGTAACATATTTTCAACTAAAAATGTGCATCCTCATATTCTATCTTCTATTTTAATTCTATTTTAAGTAATTGGGAAGTAAATTTACGTCTTGTAGGTTCTGGCATTCATATTATCTTCAATAATGTGTTAACTGAAAGTGGATTCATGTATTTATGGAACTTAATTGGGAATTAAGAGAATGGGAGTTCTGATAATGAATTATTTGTGCCATTCACTCAACAGACTTTCTAACCATGTTTGTTGATTATATGTTTAAAAATTATTTGCTGATACATTTGAAGGATTTCTAATCAGTTTGTGAAAATCTTACGCACTTGACTAGAATAGTATTTTTATTTGTTTGGGAATAGTATCTTGAATAGAATGACGTGTTAACTAAAAGAGAATTCATGTATTTATGGCAACCCCTTGCCATATTGCTGTTTAGAAGATGTTTGAACTTTAGAAATGAAAAGCAAGAAGTTGGTTGTTTAGAAGATACATTTGGGGTAGAATCTTTCTTGCAATTTGCAAACAACAACTCCACCCTCTAACTTGTAAATATTCCTAAAAAATCCTAAACTAACACCCAAAACAATTTAAAAATAACCCTAAATGCCAAATAATCCTGCATGATGCTAAATAACCATAGATAATTCCATAAAAAAACCTACAAGAATACCTAGATAAACCTAAATATCCCTGGAGAAAACCAACATTAAAATAATTATGCAATGCAACATCCATCATTCTTATTGGATTGCAACTTGCATCAAAACTGTCTGAACTTCTAAATCCATAGTGGAGTAAGAAAGACCATCTTTAAACAATCTCGTAGGTCATATGGTTGTAATATCATAGTAAATAAAACCGTGAGTTTCAAAACACTTACCAAGTTTTTAAGAGATAACAAAGGTTCATACAAACATTGTATGGTATATGGGTGGTGTCGCATATTATAATTTTCAATGTATGGAATTATTGCTGGTTTTGGTAGATCGTATATGGTATGTTTCCTCTATCAAAAGAAAGTATTTATTTAAAGTATTCATTTTTATTGCTTTCCGATTGATAAATACAGAATCTTTAGTGAGAAAACCACCTTAGTGGGAGTTCATGGAGAGAATTTCTTTTTATTGCAACAATCTTGTAACTTCATATTTCATTGGTGAGTAATAAATTTTTTTAATTGTTTTGTCGTAAAATGATAATTAAATGAGTTGAAGCATTGATTTAGCTGCAACTGGCAAGGAGAAAAAGGGCAAAAGCGTAAAGTAAGACCTAAATAGATTTAATCATGGATGAGACGGAAGGGGGAGGAGGATTCCTAGCGGGGAAGAAGTCGTCGGAGAAAGGCAGTGGAGAAGTGGATTACAAAACGAAGGCGGGCACGGCGTGGTCACACTCGTTCCTCAACCAGAAGCCATGGCACCCTCTCTCTTACCCCAACCAGCGCCGCAAGTGGATCGCTGAGCAGACCGATGCCCAGAAGCAGCGCCGAGCCGACGAGGTTGCTCGTGAGGTATTCATAGTTTATCCATTCATTCTCTCTCTACAATTTCTTTCGTGTCTCTTTTTTTTTTTTTTTTAATAAATCCAACATGCTGAATTATTAGAATTTGGGTCTGCAACCTGAAATTGGGGTTTTTGACTTGGTAAATTGGATATACAAAAGTTGGGTTTTCAATTTGGTAAATTTGGTATATGCAATTGCTGTGAATTATGCTCTCTTTTACTTTCGAAGTTCATATCTTTTAATTGTTATGATTTTTTTTTTTTTTTCCTCATCTTTCTCTCTCTCTCTCACTGCGTTTTTAACAGTATGCACAGGAGCAGGAATATCTTCGGCAGGCTGCACTTCTTTCAAAGAAAGAAAAAGAAAAGGTAATTCTTGAATTTTGTGGAATTATTACCTTAATCATGATTTCTAACAGTTGGGATGATGCACATATGCATACATGATATATCTTGTTTCGAGGGACAATGTAGCATTAACTATGCCATTGCACAAATGAAACATGGTATATGTTATTGTTTGCCACATGCTTTGTCTCCTCTGTGCTTCTCTTTATGCAAGAATTTAGATGGTCAGTTTTATGTTCAAAAGCACATTCTTGTGTGAATTGACTGGACTTCCATTTTCATGTTCAGTTGGAAATGATGAAAGCTGTAAGCTTTATGTATGTGAAACCTCCTGGCTACAATGCGGAAAGTGCTAAAGATGCTGAGATTGCCGATGAGGAAAAAAAGCAGGCCAATGAGAAAAATCTGCAGGAGCAATCTCTTGATGGGACTTCATCATCAAAGTAATTGTTTTACTTAATGTATATTTTTTATACTTTATGGTGGTCCATGAGATATCCAATTAAATATCATCTCAAATGTTTTTATCAATATATTCTCTTGCAGTTGTCCGCTAATATGTTATCTGGTGTTTTTCCAGGAACATGGAAAGTCGGCCTTCTGTGGAGGAGAAAAAAAAACCAAGGCCTAAAGATGCTTTTGGTCGTGCTTTACCAACAGAAGAGCAGTTTGAAGTCCTAAAAAATGCTCCAAGGTTTTAGTGAATATTTTTTTTCATTGGAGATTGCTATTGGATGACAGTTCTGTCAAAATGTTCCAGTTTTTGTGTATTAACTGTTTCAAGGAAATTTTTTAAGCTTCTTTTTAGAGGAAAATGACTGATCTTTTCTTCCTTATCTTCGGATTTTCCACTAGGGTGGAGTGTTCCTGGGGGATGGGAGAAGGTTCTCGCTCTATGGTTCTATGTATATGTTAAATAACATGATTTTGCTTCTATTTCAGGTTAGAGACTGGTGTTGCTGGCAGGGCAAAACCTTTTGGAGTTGAGATTCGTAATGTGAAATGTCTTAGATGTGGGAACTTTGGCCACCAAAGTGGTGATCGTGAATGTCCTTTAAAAAATGCTATAATGCCTAATGAGGAGAGTCGATTGAAACGGGATGACCCTTTAACAGCTATTCTGGCTCAAACAGATCCTAGTGAGGTAATAATTTGTATAGCCCTGTTGATTGGAATTACCCTTTGCTAGAGCTTGAAATGGTGTTGTTAGACATTTTATATCCATATAAAATAGTTCCTGGAATTTGATAGTTATAAATGCTAAATTGGCGTGCAAGTCATTAATCAAACAGAACATGTGGATATTGTAAGGCTGTGACAAAACATGTGGAATTCGAGCTTTTTCGTAAATATTGGAATGTATGGTTTGATTTGTGGAGGAAATTGCCAAGTACAAATAGAGTCCTTTGAGGTTGCACTCTGTTTTGCATAAATGATATGGCTTTAGGGACAAGAGTAAAAGGGAACTATGGCATATTCTTCTCTATTTAATGAACCATTAGTACTGACAGCCGTCAAAGGAGGTAGCATAATGTATAGTAACAGAGTGAAAAATTTTCTTTTTCTTCAAGGTGGAGGTTGTAGATATTAATGGTGGTGGAAAGATGGGTTAAGGTGCAAAAATGGATCCGTATGTTGGGTATTCTACCTTGAAGTCTTCATTTTTGTATGCTCAAGGTGCCATGCCTTGATGAGTTCCTATTCCAATCCGGTGATGACCTTACTCAATTGAATTCATCATCATACTTTGGAGTTGGGAGTCAGTATGCAAAACCTAAAAAAACATAATGAGTTCCAAACTTGACATATAATAAGGCTAAAAACTTTTAGTGAAGATGAAAACAAATGCACACTAAGATGTTTGTCCATCCTTGGTCCTTTATTTTGTTTTATGTGATTCAACTCATGGAAAAATGGAATTATTTCGAACCGTGTCATTGAATTTTGTATGCAGATGAGAATTTTCCTGGCCATACTCATTAACTTTTATTAGGCATCTATCGTCTCTCCTGCAGCCTTTGAAATGGGAGCTGAAACAGAAGCCCGGAATTAGTCCTCCTCGTGGAGGTTTTGACCTTGATGACCCCAATCAGCAGATAGTTGCTGAGGACATATTTGATGAGTATGGAGGTGAAAGCTATGATCCTTAAATAAAAAAACACTGCGTCGGTATTTTTATATTTATTAAGAATGTGAACTCTAATGATGGTGATATTTTGTGCAGGATTCCTAGGTGAAGCCAACATACCTGACTTGCTAACTAACTTTTCTAATACCAAGAAGAAGAAGAAGAAAAGGTCGATTAAGAGTAAGCGCAGGAGGTGGTCTCCTTCAGCTAATATTGAAATAAGAGATGATCGAGGAAGTGGGTCATCTTCTGGCGATGACAGGAGCAGTAGAAGGAAAGTAAAACAGAGACTCAAGAGAAAGAAACGAAAGCATTCCGAGTCAAATTCGTCGGAAAGCTTAGATAGCAGTAGGCATCAGAAAAGGAGAACCAGACACCACAAGCATCATCATCATTTAAGTTCCTCTGGCGGATCTGATGTGCATGAGAGTAGACATTATCGTCACCATCGTCCTCATCATCAACAGCATCGCTCGTTTTCTTCATCACATTGATTTCACATTTCGTTTGTTATTTGGTGTGATTGTAAAAAGAAAAGTGTATGTCTGAGTTGCATTTGCCTAAGATTTATTAACATCTCAAACCACTTGTCCCTAAATTTATATAAAATTGGAATCAATTCAAATTTCGAAACTGACAAGTTTTCATGCATGACATTAGATATGAAAAAAAAAACCCTACTATTTTAAGTCAGACATTGTGGTATCTTCCATCAAGTTTTCGTCAAGTTCCAAACTTGATGGAAGTTAACTAACTCTTAACAATTTTGAGTGAGAATTGCTCAGCCTTTCAAAATTTCATTCTACAACTTTGAACATGTCCTAATTTCTTTCTCTTCTATAAATCAAGTTAGAATGTCTAATGAAAATTTAAAGTTTTGACCATTTATATAGCAGGCATAATAGAAGCCATTGAATCTCATATTTCATCTCACTTAATCTATCATCCATTATTAAATCTCACATTTTGTATCACTTAATCTATCATCGATCCAAAATTTCAATACCAATCACTTTTTTTTTCCTTTTTTTTTTAAGGAATTTTATTAATACCATATATATATATATATATATATATATATATATATATATATATATCAGACATAATTGAAGCCACTGAACTCATATTTCATCTCACTTAATCTATCATCAATCCAAAATTTCAGTACCAATCGCTCTTTTTTAGTAGTATTTTTTATTTATGATATTAGATGTACCCTAACATTATTTTTAGACAAATATTAATATTTTTCTTTTTTTTTTTTTTGGCTCTCGGCGCTCTCTCGCGCTAATTGATTCCAAACATGTTCATCGCTAGTGCACGAATCAATGGCTGAGCAAGTTATCGAAGAAGAGCATCTCGACGTTCTCACCAAAACTGGACAGAAAACCGGTATCTCTAGACCCAGGTGATTGATTCACTGATCATGATATGGGGTTATGGTTTTCCTTTTCTTTGATGTTTTCGCGTTAAAGCAAATTGATTTTCGTGGATGTTTAAACGAGCTGTACAAGCAGTGGCATTTACATTTACTGTTTTTAAATTATTTGGCATAATGATTCTGAGACATGTCTATATTCAGGATGTTTTCGAGTGGAGAATGCTCACTCTATCTGCATTCGGCTTTAGCAGTTGAAATGGATAGTTCAATTTTTTAGTTTCTGTCGATTTGTTGGTAGAGAACAGCACGTGTTATTAAGTGTGAGAATTAAAATTGAATGGAGTGCTAACTACATCACCAATCATGTTGTATGTGTAGTCTTACATATGTGCCGTTTGCTTTTACAGGAGTGATGTTCATAGAAATGGTGATTATCATCGAGCTGTTCATGTGTGGATATATGCTGAGAGTACACAAGAACTCCTTCTTCAATGACGTGCTAAATGCAAAGATTCCTGGCCTGGGTATTGGGACATTTCTAGTGCTGGTCATATCTCTGCTGGAGATTCATCGCTCGTCTCAGAAAGGTGTTGTCTACATAGTAACTGATTGAGTTTATTGCTGAAAATTATGGATGCAAAAGTGTCCAACTTCTGAATCTTTGTTTCTTACTGTCATTGTTGTTTTTATTATCATTTGGGTACTGGTCTGTGAAATCTTTCTTATATGCATAGTCTCAACATGGATTACCCCTTATTAATGCTTCAAGTTCTATATTTCTATATTCCACTTATTGGAGAAATTTATCATCAAGCATCATTTTCATCGATACCAAATGATCATAGCAGTTAGCATTTCCTTGGCCATATCCTTAATTATTTTGAGTGATTTACTTGACATCATAGAATATGAATTGAATATTATGAATGTTAATCTGAAGTTTGAACTTTTTAATCTCTAGAAAAGGCAATGATCCTATCTATTCTATAATATATCTTTAGCTACAATTACAGTCTTGTAATGGATGCCTGAGTAACTAGAAATATATTTCACAGGATAACCATGGTTTAGAATAGCAAAATTTTTGAATCAGCAAAATTCTTGTATGGCTCCTCCATATTTCTTTTCTCTCTCTTTTTGTCAGTGGCTTCCTATTTAATTCAGATGTCAAATTTGTAAGAGAAAGAACCAAGAAGTAGACTTTATTAACTAAAGTAGACTAAGAACAAGTACAGAAAATGATTTCCCCAACAGGAACTACGATTGGAATAAAGATTTCTGGTGCCCTCCTATCTCCTCAGGGACTTTATTTATAATCACATTAAAAGACTAGAAAAGGTATGCTAATTACATGTTATTCAGATCGTTCAGTTTAGCCACTTTTATTATCAAATCTGTTCGGATCCCTTGTATTAAGCCTGCGCCTATAAACAATCCACGATTCTGGCCATGGGATATGCCTTCTCTTAGTTCTCTATCAAAATGTCTTCTACTTTATCATGGTTGATGTTCACTCAAAAGAAACAGATCAATGTGATAAATGACAAGAAAATTGTCTATATACATCACAAATTGGTACATACATTAAGCTTTGATGGATTCAACATCTATAACTTGTATAGTGCAATGCGTGTGTATGATACATGTAATATAAGGTACCAACAGCTTTGAAAACTTAAATATAAAATTAATGACTGGAACACACAGCTACTTGATTATTGAACTTTTCTATTATATGCCCTTATTTCTGTCTTGGTATATGGATGGGTATACTGATTAGATTGCTTAAGCATTCTTTTCATCTGTTTCCTTCTTATTTTTCTATGTATAACCATCATAATTTTTTTGATGAATAACCTGATTTCTATATGGTAAAAATATCATGCATCTTTCCATGAAGAGCAGATGCTATTCCATGTGAAATGTACCTGATAAACTACCTTGTAATATTGTGAGATTGAACCTTTATCAGTGAGTTTCTATTACGATATCCCACATCGGTTCCACATGGAAGTGTTGAAAGGTATATAAGTGGGAGTCAACCATTTACCTTTGACCATGGTTTTGGGTTAAGTTAGGGCTCTATGCCTAACAATTTGGTCCGACCTGCCGGATTCGGGCAGGCCGCAGAAAGGGGCTACCCGATGGTGGGCCAGGGGTTGCCACCCCGGATGTGGGCCCAAGGGGGGGTTGTCACCCGGGAAGTGGGCCTTGTTATGTGGGTTGCCACCCGGAGTGTGCCGTCCGTGTACGTCCGGTTTGAAGGGGGGTGAATTGTTACGATATCTCACATCGGTTCCACATGGAAGAGTGGAATATCTCACGTCGGTTCCACATGGAAGAGTGGAAGGGTATATAAGTGGGAGTCAACCCTTTACCTTTGACCATGGTTTTGGGTTAAGTTAGGGCTCCCTAGCTTATATGCCTAACAGTTTCCTTTTTGTCTGTGCTTGGAAAATGCTAATACTCAGATATGCCTACCTATCAATGTTATACTGTTCTAGTGTAGGTTAAACCTGAAACTCTTTTTTGTTTCTATTATCATGATAACATGTGATTCTTGTACACTTCATAAATGCATCACACATCACACGTCTCCGAATTACGTGTTGTTTCCTGCAGTTAAGATTCTTATGCCTGAAATAAAATTTGTATGCTTACAGGAGGGAGCTTCATGAAGAGCTTGGTATTACACTTCCAAAGGATGCATTTGAGATGCTATTTGTTTTCCTCAAAGAGTGGTTGGTCAATGAAATTGCAGTTTTAGTTTCTGTTAGATTTTTCATCCTGTTTGTGGTCACTGTTTAGAATCATTAACAGTCTTCATGAAGTTGGACCTCTATTTAGAAGTTTACTTCCAGAGAATTGTTAATTTTACTAACTTTACCTATTACATTGACAGTTACTAACTATAAAGTTGATGCATCTATAATTACTCAATGAAACAGTGATTCTGCATTGAAGATTTTAAGAGGACATTAGAATTTGATTATGCTGGAACATAGTACAAATTACCTGGGGGAATTTCGTATTTGTTGTGAGTATACATATGAAGAATAAACCTCTTTAGTTCACCAATAATCATCACTAAAAGGACTTTCTTTAGTCATGCAAATATTTGGTTGTTTAAAAACCTTTCTCTTTTTGGTTGTAGTCTGTAGGTACTGAAAGTAGCCATTTCGTTATTAGCTATTGAAGTTGTCATGCTGGTTTAAATTGGTAGAGCCATATTTTGAGTATTGCTATAAATACTGGTATTAAAAGATTAGCAAGGCATAAGGTTAAGTATAGTTTAATTACTGATAAAGATAATTTTAATACAGAGATTACCTGGTAATTAATAAAATTTAGCTGCACAAAGAGTTGGATTCATCAGAAGATTCGAAGGGAGTATGAGGGCCAGTGGAAAGATTCATAACAATGGGATAATCTTAAGTTCTCACAGTTACATTGGCGTGGAGTAAAAAAAAATCCTATCATTATAATGACGACCATTTTCTGTGCAAATTGTGGACTTGTTGAAGCTGCTTCCATCAGATTTCGGGAATTTTTTTGAATTGGATGATTAATATTGCCTACTTTATATGGAAATAGTTATGGGTTTGTGGTGGTAGGAGAAGGTAGAGGCTGGAGAACCAAAAATATCTCATGAGATGAAAAATGGTAACACTTATCTTTTGGAACAGCTAGTTCCTTTACAAGATAATGAGAATATTGAAGGCACGTAATCTTTTCTCTTTTGGTTTGAAGATGTCTGTTCTCTGGTGCTTCACTCTTAGATGAGATGATCATACAATCATTATGGAACAGGACATTACAGGAGCTGAACTTATATTGGTTTGCCCCTCAATCCATTAAGGAATGTTTTCTTTTAAATTTGGGAGCTGAACTTATATTGGTTTGCCCCTCAATCCATTAAGGAATGTTTTCTTTTAAATTTGGGGACTTTCATAATTAAAAAAGCTAAGACCGTGGGGACTTATAGTCCGAGCCTTAAGTTGGTCTCTTTGGAATAAGAGTGTTTTTGAAAATGATGAAGAATCACTAGATGAAAAGTGTGGGAAAAAATTAAGCTTAGGGTTGCGTGGTGGATTTCAGGACATAAATGTTTTAGGGGATTATGTGTATCCGATGCTTATCGAGATTTAAATAATGTACTTTAGATATTGTTTTCTCCATACTTTGGGATACTTGATCCCTTTGTAATCTTTCTTTTATTAATAGAATTTGTGTTTCCTAGAGAGAGAGGATCTTACAATTAATTTGTCCAATTTCCTGCATGATTTTAGACTTTTCGTTTCTTATTATAAAGTTTCTGGATTGATTTGTATACAATTTTTGTTTTTTTTTTAACCTTTGTTATAATCTCTAAATAATGTTCTTCCAAAAAAAAAAAAAAAATGTCGGTCATCACATTCTCATCTTTGGTTGTGGCTGCTAATAAGTTCATGTCTCTTTGCATTATTCCTTCTAATTCATGCCAAATATAAGCTTTGAATTTAGAAGTTTTCAACAGAAAGTACTTTTGTTCCACTAAGATTTTCTATATGTGAGTATAGGCCATGTATAATGCTACCCCAGACTAATACATAATAATTCTTTTTGCATTTTCTTGTAGTGTCTTAAATGATAGGAAATTCATTAATAATGAATACTGTGATGTCTATCTTGTGAGGACAATAGACCCAATTCCTTTGGAGGTCTTCACTTTGCAGGTATGGATGCTTATATCTGTCAATAAAAGTATTTTTGGCTTCTGCAATTACTTGTAGAACAATTATTATTATTATTTTAATGTTGTTGCTGCCATGCTGTGAGACAGTAATTTCTCGCCTCTAGTTATCCGTATCATGACAATGGGGAAAAGAGAGCCATTTATAAACGGGACATAATGAAAGGGCTCACTCTGCTGCTTCAACTGTAAACCTGAATTTGTGATATGATCTTAGAAAGATACAATAAAACATTACTTTAGGTTGTGTTATATCTAAGATATCCTTTCGAGTTGATAATCATTCACAATTAAGCACCACTATCCTGAATGATGCAATTAACACTTATTCTCATGCTAATTAGAAGCATACCAGAATTACTGTATAATCCAAGAGCCATAACCTGCATTTTGCTTCTCAATTGCTCAATTACAGAAATTGCTTTAAAATAATGGGTCATGATATTTCTTCTGAATAGAGTATAATAATCTCTTCCGAGCTTGTACACACATTTACCCTGTTCAGTTTCTTTTAATTTTGTCCATTCTCAAGCATCATATCTATATTTTTCAGAGTGGTTTCTTGAATACTCTGTAGCACCTTGGTTAAGTTTGTCTTCCGGTTAAAGAAATTGGTTTTTATAAATATGATGATGGTGTTATCGTTTTATTGTTAGACGTGATTATGGGTTACAATTTTCTAGCTCCTCTTTAAGTTCATCTATGATAATTTTTCTTTTACTACTCTGCTACACATGCTGAAATCTCATATTGGATATTTGTTGTTTTTAGGAATCTGAAGTTTCAGCAGTTAAATATATACATTTTGAGCAGTATAGAAGCTTGCTTGTGAAAGGAGATCCTCAGTATGTGCCTTATGATGTAAATGATGAATATGGACAATTGTTTGAAATTTTGTCAAAAAGGTATGTGTAATGGCCTTCTTCAACCAAGATCAAACACAAATAATAAAATAGAAATACAAACGAGTGACAAGATGATTAATGGATTGCACGATAATAGTATTAATAATTTCAGCCCAAAATTCGAATAATCAGCAGCCTTAGAACAATATTCAATTTCAAGGAAAGATTACAAGGAAAATAAGAACAATCAAGGCCCAGAAATGATACTCCAATTCCCAGCAAGAACACTTGAAAATGAGTGAAAGATCATAGAATAATTCTGGAAATATTAGTGAAAAGTTGAGAGAGATGATGAGAGAAAATACATACAATCCATCACACTGCACCAATGATGCCATCCTCTGCATATATGGAATTCAGAGTCTGACAATTCCGTTGGAAACCATTGCATCTGAATCCTTGATTAAAATATTCTCATCGAACGGTAAAAAATAATCCTTCTAGACTTTTTTAAGACAGCTGGCCAACCTTCCCCAAAACGTCCTTGTTTAATACAAAACGACACCGTTTTAACTTTTCCCAATTATGTTAATTTAAACTGTTGATTTAACCCTAATTGCGCCACTTTTTATTTAAATTATAATATAAAATAAGCAGGTATATAATAGTATGCCTTTGGATGCTTTTCGCCTCTCTCTCTCTCTCTCCTGTACTGTGTAAATGCCTGCTTGAACTTTCTGTAATTAAATTTCTTCTTGATTTGGTTTTATCCATAAGATATGTTTGAGAACTCAAAATTTTGTAAATTAAAGATGATTAAGATTAGATGAAAAATTTATGTTTTGGCACAGTTTGAATTTCTCTTTTATCTTATCTATCATGCTTATCTTTGAAACTGAGACAAGATATTGGTTGTTACTTTTGAAAGGAAAGTAGGCTAATTCTTATAATAACTGTTCGCCAGCATTTTCTCATACTTTCTCCATTCAAATATAATGAATAATGATTTATGCTGATGCCTGGACTTCTATGTGTCTAGGTACAAACAAAATGCTGAAACACGTGCCCTGAGTTTAGAAAAGCAGCTGAATCGTTATACTTGTGTTTCCCTTGACACAGAGGTTTTGACTTCAAATATCATATTTCATCCTAATATGATTAGCATTTACAAATAATTGGTGTCTTAAGTAAAGTTAAAACAGAAAAAAAAATAAAAAATGCTGACTACGATGTAAAGATACGCGCAGCAAAAGGTGATAATAGTATTCTCTGGGATATTGTTGACAACCTTCATTGTGCTCTTATCACTTTGTTTACTTAGCTTATGAGCCTTGTAGCTGATGGTGTTACCCACCCATTTTTATAGGTGACGTTTGGGTTTGATCCTCATCACCAAAAAAAAAGAAAAAAGAAAAACTTAGTTTTCGAAGGATTTGTAAGTGTCATGAACCATGAAAATAAGCAGTGTTGCAGGCCACAATGGTACTGGTACTTAATGGAAATTTCACTTCCCTCGTATGCAAACCATTTAGAATCCAACCAGTTTTGTTTTGAATACATGATCTTTTATTTTTTCTATGTTGCTTTAAAACAAAAGGGAAAAATGCAAATGATCTTAATTTTATGTTGTGTAATAAATGATATTCAAGATCTTTTGTTCTTTACCTTAATATAAAGCGCACACACACACAAAACATAAAAGGTCAAGTCGAAGAAGAGCAAATTTTTCCATACTGCAGAAATTGTGTCGAAAGGAATCTACCAAGATTAAAAAAGGAGGAAAAAACTATGTATGTTTGAGTAACTGAAGAAATTTACTGAGATTGTTAAACCTTTAAGATATAGGCGTTTTTTGCACACACCCAATACAAAACACATTTGGCAAGGATTGTACAGTAACCATCAAGTGACAGAGAGTAGCTCTTCTTCATGCTAGAAGGCCACTATGATTATTGATGTAGTAATTGTAAGCATATGGAACTGTTTGCTACTTACTTCCTAGACATCATGAATCAGGAGAGCAAGAATTTTTGTGTGAGAGAGAAACAATTGCTTCATCTTCATGTTAAGATCATCTGTATTACTCATTGATGGGTATTAACTCCTTTGCTTGTATTTTGAGTGTTGATAGATTTATTGGCTTCCTTGTCGTGAGAATTAGGAGTTTCTCCTCTACATGCCCGTCTCAGTGTTCTCATGATTAATATCAATAGTACAAAATAATAAGTAAAATTAATATATTTTTAAGAAGAATACATACTGATTGTGGAGATTTCATGAATAAATGTATTATATTATCTTTGTGTGTAAATCTATGTATATATTATCTTTGTGTTTTAGGTTATATATAATGCTTCACAGATGAACACTTGCATTTCGTATTTTTGAATGATTTATATAACCATTCACTTGGGTTAACATGGATCTATTGCACTTCATACCGAAGAAAAAGAAAAAAAATACAATTCCGTGTTGGCCCTTTTTTATACATCTAAAAATATTCAACTCTAGTACGAAACTATTTACCTTGGGTAGGCATCATACATCGATCCAAGAACCAAGCTTCGCTACGCCATTTCAAACGATGAATGTTTGTTAAAATTGATCCATCATATGGTATTTGTTAAAATTGTTTTTATGCAACATATTTTTTTTGTGTACCATGTTTTTATATCTACTTTAAGGTTGTATTTGGATAGAGTAAATTGAAATGGAGTGGATTTGAAATTAAATGACTCGAAAATTAATTCAAAATAAAAGTGATGGTAATTAGAAAAGTAATTCATTATCCCAACTATAGTAGAAAGGGGTGTTAGTCTTTATACAATCTGATCAGACGAGGCTTCAATGCCCTTAAAAGCCCTATGTTAGAAATTAACAAGAGAAACAGGAAACAAGAAATAAATCACTGTATAAACATGAGTTTGAATTCTGGGCACAGTTGTCGGCATCGATAGGGATGTGTTCACAAAAATGAGCTTGTTCCTTGTCTTCCAAATCTCCACTTTCCTAGCTTTAGTTAGAACCAGTCCACTTTTTTCTCTCTTAGCCCATCTTAAAGCACTAGCAATGGTTGTCATGGTCCGACTAAAACATTGTCAGTCCTTTATAGCTTCCCGCACCTCTTTTGAGAACCTGCATTCAAAAAATAAATGATGGGCACTTTCAATATTATTTGAGCAGAGTACGCACTAAGGGTCAATATTTAAGAAGGCCAAGTTATTTTTTGTTGCTAGCTTGTTTTTGACTGCAAGACAGGTACAAAAGGAGAACGTCGGTAGTATGAACTGCTTCGATATTGTTGATTTCCAAACAATTTGCTCTCTTTTTTTTCCTGAGAAGATCATAGATTTCAGCAGAATTGAAGCCATGAATTAGGAAACGTGAAGAAAGATATGAAATAGTAGTTTGTTTGTTGCCAAACAAAGTTACCAATTCATCTCTAATCTCACAAACACGCTTTATGAGAGGAGTCACTTTTATTTGGCTTCCAAACCCTAAAATCAGCACCATCAAGATAGTAAGCATGCATCCATCTAACACATAAAGATTTTTTTTTGCATATGAATATTCCTAATGATTTTACACAAAAGAGCTCTGTTCCATGCATAGGCCTCTGATGCCTAATCCCCCCTCTTCCAAGAGAAGATAGATAGGCTTCAGACCATGCAACAGGGCTTGTTTTCTTACCCCAAAGGAAAACTCTACAAAGCCTATAGATTCTATCAATGATGGAAGCTGGGAGGGGGAAGGTTTGAAGCCAAAAACACTCAACACCTTGCAACACAAATTTAATTAGTAGGAGTCTACCTGCATAGGATAATGAGTTTGTTGTTCATGCAGTAATGTACGCTGCAATTTTATCAATAAGGGGTGCGTAGTTCACGACATTTAATTTTTGGACAACAAGTGGTACTCCCAAGTATCTTATCGGTAGTATTCCAACTGGAAAATCAAGGATGTCTAGAATTTCATCCAGTTCTTGGCCATAATTTCACCCCTTTTAATCCTACGAATGGTGGATGCATAGTGTTGGAAAAATAGATGTTACTAAATCTACAAGCCCAAGCACCTTGATTCTCGTTGTATTAAAAAGCTACACACGATGCTACAACTCTCGTGGGGAACCTTTGTAACTCCAATCTTGATTGAAAATCAAGTTTTTGTGAATAGGTAGTAGCATACTTCATATGTTCTTAATCGGCTGAAACTAGAGCATAAGAAAGCCAACTCATAATGCTATATTTCTTGTGAAGAATCGTAGATATAAAAAATCATGGAATGCCTTTAAAAAAGTTTCGCATGTCATTTTCAAAAGATGATGAATTCACTCATTTTCATTCTATGGAGGCCCGCTCTATCCGCCAAATGGTGGGTTTTTGCGGACTGCAAGACGACCCATCGTGATAATCTTATATATCACTGTCAAAATTATACATTAGTATTATGAATACTAACAATTTTGATGGTATTAAAGATTAAAGGATCTAGAATCTCATTTGTAAATAAGTAGCTAGCATCCTCATTAGTCAATCCTCACTTTTTGGGAAAATGCCAAAAAAAAAAAAAAACAATGAGGACAACAGAAGAAGAAATACAAAAAAAGAAAAAGGAAAGATTTCATCAACTCTGTGAGCCTTCACTCTCTCTCAGACACATGCTTATTCAATGCCTCCATTCTTTCACAATCAAATGTGCATTCAACAAATTAAATGCACTGCACCAAATGTACCTAATAATTGTACCACATCTCCAACACTTGTATATTGTCCCTCCTCTCCACCATCATATTCCTTTTAGCACAAAATAAAACAATATCTTCTGCACATTTATTTGCTCAAAGAAACCAAAAAATAAAAAAAAATTATTTTCTGGAAATTTTTACTGTTTTCAAAAGGTCTTCTCCACCCAAGATCCCAAAAGTTTCTTTTCAATTTTTGTGCCCTTTTTGCCGCCTCTCCCACTCAAAAGAGAGTAAATTTAGTTCTCTCAGCTCTCTCTCTCATTCCCCCTCACTATGAAAGCAGCACAAACTAGTTTTTCTGCAAAAAGTGTCCATGGAAAATATTAGTGATACATTCTTGTTTGAGCTGCTTCTGCATTTACAAAGAAGCAAGAGATCTTTATATGCTTTGATTTCTCTTCTTTCCTTTTGTCTGTTAGCTTATAACAGCGCCTCTATTTTCTGTACACAAGTCCCCATTTCACCGAAAACTCCGCCGGAGCCCGCCAGTTTCTTGACGGAAAATGTCGCCGGGAAATCAAGAAAGTTCTTTTTTCTGCCTTCTTCAGCTAAGCAACAAAAATCAAGTGCAAAATTGAAGACCCATTTGCCCCTTCTGCACAAGAATCGAAATTTGGTGGTTTCCACTAAAAGAATCGCGGCTGAATATCTTCCAAAGAGAAGAAAAAAGCAAAGAGTTGCTAAGATGGAACCATTCCAAGTCAGAGTGAACGATTTCTTTGAGGGTAATTCATCAGATTCTTCTTGTAAGTCTCGATTCTTTATGACCTGGATTTCTTCAATGGAGTCTTTTGGAGAGAGAGAGTTGTTTGCTATCAACAGTTTATTCAATACACATCCAAATGGATGCTTAATCATAGCTTCAAATTCACTAGATTCAAGAAATGGGATTCAAATCTTGAAACCCTTTCTGGACAGGGGATTTAAAGTAATTGCAATTTCACCTGATTTCAATTATCTGTTCAAGAACACTCCTGCCGAAGCTTGGTACAAGCAGTTAATGCTAGGAAATGTGAATCCTGGGGAGGTTTCTTTAGGCCAAAACCTCTCCAATTTACTTAGGCTGGGATTGCTGTATAGATTTGGTGGGGTTTACTTAGACACTGATCTCATAGTTTTGAAGAATCTTGGGGAGCTGAGGAATGCAATTGGGGCTCAAACTATTGATCTTGATACAGGAAATTGGAGTAGATTAAACAATGCTGTGATGATCTTTGATGAGGGTCATCCGCTGCTTTACAAGTTCATTCAAGAATTTGCCCTCACCTTTGATGGGAATAAATGGGGCCATAATGGACCTTACTTGGTTTCAAGAGTGGTTTCGAGGGTCAGTGGGCGGCCCGGATACAACTTCACGGTGTTGCCACCCATGGCGTTTTATCCGGTGGATTGGAGTAAGATTGGAAGCCTATTTGAGGGGCCTAGGAGCTTGAGTCACTCAAAATGGTTGCTTGCCAAACTCAGGCAGATTCAGAGCAAGAGTTTCGCGCTTCATCTCTGGAATAAGCAGAGTAGAGGGTTCAAAGTCGAGAAAGGAAGTGTTATCCAACATCTAATGCTCAGCTCTGGTGTATCATACAATTCTTCTACCAAGAAAGCTGTCAGCAGAAGATGAGGATATCAATCAAGGTTTGCATATTCTCATTGCATTTGTAGTTTAGTATATTTTACCATCCTTTTATTTGATGTGATGGACTAACTCGGTCCATACAAGTCACAGAAAAGGTATAGTTTTTCTTTTCTTCACATGTTTTTGATCAATTGTGGTCATATAAGATGTGTTGCATTTGAAATGCAAATTTCTCTCAACAGTTTCCAGATCCCCATTGTGTGCATGAAATTACATACTGTATTTGTTTGTGTACTTGAAAGTGATTTTGATGTAGATATGCTACACCATTAATTGGGAGTATAATGTTGCCCTGCTTGTAAGGTATATCTGTTTTGCTCAAGAAATGCATGCTTTCCTACTTCATTTACTCTCAACCAAACAAGAGCAATAGCTTCGATGAAGAACATAAAACACGAGATGAAACACCCATAGCTGGAGGTGTCATGGCAATTCTAGTTACAATAGTGTCGATTACATTTATTTGGCATCAAGTAACAGCATATCTTTGTTTCATTGTGTTAATCAAGAGAATAGTTTTGGTGAATTTGATTATTCTCAACTGAACCGACAAAAATAAGAAGCAGCAAAGCCAAGTAGCCAACTAACAGAGGAGAAGGCTTTTATTATGAGCCGTCTCTTTCCCTTTATTGTGCTCTCTTTTTTCGGCTTGTGATGTGCCCCTTCTTTAACATCTCTCCTCTTTCTTCAACTATTGTGGCAATTCTTGTGAATCCAATTACTGCTCCCTTGAAACTGTCATTTCATATATATTATTAAGCAAAACATTTAATAACTAATCTATAAGCAACAATGGAATGACACATAGGAAAAAGGCAACGACTTGTATTGTGAATTCATCCATTCATAAACGATGTAACTACCCACATTATGAATCACACGCTTCTTGGTCAAATTAGCTCTACCTTTTGGTGATCATAATTTAGTTGGTAAAGAATTCCCTTTATTTGAATTCTCTATTGAAAATTCGTAGTCAAAATTTTATTTCTAGTCCAAAAAGATTTTATCTTTTATTGAATCTGGGCATGGGTTTGAGCACGGCGGAGATGTCAAAACCACCACTAACAACCACTGTCGGAGCACTTGAACTGTCCAAGGTGTGGTTCAACAAATACAAAGTTTGGTTACTACAACAATTACAAACTAATTTCAGTCTCGCCACATATGCAAATCTTGCAAGAGGCACTGGACTAAAGGTGTGAACGAGGCATGAGCGCATCAACAAGCCTTCAAACAACACCCCGATCACTATGCCTCTCGTCTCCACTCTCAACCACATTTCAAATCCAATGAGTCTTGATTGGCTAGTCTATGTCAGCTGATTAACTAATCAACATGTTTATCCATTATTAATAAGCCAATATTGCAAGTTTACAACATATCAATTATGCTATAGATGGAATCTTCTCAGTAATATTTGATACAACTTATGATGAAACATACAAAACTGCTGTAAGAATGTAGTCCTGTTATAAGATTTTAACTTAATAAGCCAAAGCTTATTCTGTATGGAATATGGACATATCACATATCGCAGATATTATGTATATCTAAATGTGAAAATGTATCACACCTCTTCCCTAGAGTTGAGTTGAGTATAGCTATATCGACCCCATCCTTATTCCAGAATCTCGACCCTCTGGCAAGAATCCATCACCGGTTTTTGAATAGCTCATGTAGAAAAGCTCAGAGAGTATGCCAGTAAAGACTATGAACGCTGCCCCAGCTCCAAACACTCCCTTTCTCAATGTCTCACAAGAAGGAGGATTTTGCGACAAATACGACCTGTATTTGGTATGGTAGGCATTTCTTACTGAACCAGCTAATAAGCATACTTGAGCAATGAAAAATGTCACCCTTCATGGTGTACAAAAATGGATTAGAATGTAATGAAATAATACTTATACTGATATCATAGAACAATTTTAGGTTGAAGACGTACCAGCAAGTAATGAAGAGGACAATAGCCCAAACCCTTGAACGATCAGGTCGGAGAGCTCGTCCACAGCATAAGCATCTAGTGGCCACCATTATCAGTAATTGACTAATCATAAGGAACATGAACGAACCCACACCCAAGCCAGTTGCTCTGTCCGAGTCGTAAGCACAATACTTACTGTTTGCATTAGTGACAATCCTTGCCTGCAGAGCAGATCATATGATGAAATAGTCAGCCCACTTCACAATAGTGTTCAGCTCCCGTTGTTATGAACAATGATAAGTTCAACTTTCTAACAAAATACATTTAGAATTCATGCTTTGAAGCATATCCATAAAATGCATAAACGTCCAGAGGATCTCAACAATGCTATATATATTTGTTTCTGACAAAAACCTGTCATGATAGAAGCATAACAGTTGAGGCAAACTGATAAGTACTCTTACCCAAGATAAAAAATAAAAGAAAATCTTTTTTATATTATATATTGGGGTGTTCCCAAATCTGATTGACGAAATTCACCTGAATTCAACTGGGATGGTTTAATGAAATTAAACAGACCCCATCCTTTAGGTTTTTTTTTTATCTTTAAAAACAAATATTATAAATTTATAAATGGAACATTTGGATCGAGAATCAATCAATTCTCTGTATAATCAGTAAGCATACTAAAATTTCTCTGTATAACTCAGACAAAGATACTTTGATAAAAAACTCACAGAAGATCTCCGCTGCTCAGCAGCAACAGCAAGTGAAAAGGCAATCAAATCTAAGACAAAAACCAAAGCCAACAGCAATTTGGATGCCATCCCAAAATTCAATTTTTTTTTGAATCCCAGTTGAATTTTCTGCTGCAGAAGGTTGAAGTTAGCTAAGAGAAAGCAAGATTGAAGAAGAAAAAGAAGAAGAATAAATAAAGTGTGAGAAGAAAGCAAAGCGGTGAAACAGCCCTTTCTCTCTCATTTACTTCATCACAAAGAACATGCCATTGCCAGCTTTGTTCTTCTACTTATCGTAATTTCGTATAATGGGGAGCGAATATGGTATGGATAGAAATGTAACTTTATTACCAAGAATCCTTATTTTGGGGCATTCAATATGGACCTACCTCTCTCTCTCTCACTCCGAACTCGAGTTGCCACTAATGACAGCTTCTGCATTATAGGATCTTCATAGGACTAAACGTCAAAGGATCTTCTGCATTTTCAGCGTTTGAGTGTTTGAGTGTTATATGAACTAAGTGTTTTCATGTTAGAAATGAAATAGGCAATTTCAAAAAAGTTTATATGGAAAGGATTTTTCTAAGGAATCATATCATTATGCATAATTTCTGCTTGTTGAGATTTATCTAGTGTAATTTATGTTTTATTTGTAACTTTGATGAGATGTAACACTATGAATATTTTGGATAAACTATGGAGCTCATACAGGATTTTAAGCATTAGTGTACATAAATGACGATTTATTGAACATGGCTATGATTTACTTGTTTTTGTATATGATGTTTTTTTTGGATATATATTGGATATTATATCTAGCGTGTTTTAGTTAACCTGATGGATTGTTGGTCTCATGGAACTTTTTTTATTTGAATGCGAATAGGGTGTTTTTGGATGTGAGATGATGATATGTTGGTTAAAAAAAAAAAACAGACTTATAGATTGTATTATATTTAATATGTTCGTCTGGATAAATGCGATCGTGTTAATAACATTTAAATTTCAAATTTTATAATCTATTTATATTAGAATTTAAGACCATAAAAAACAATATGGTTCTTGAGAATAGTTTTCATTTAGTACCAATGTAATTTATGAAGTTAAATATTTCTCGTATCTTTTAATTTAGTACCAATTTAATTTATAAATTTTAAATATTCCTCATATCCGTCATACACCATATTGTATAATTGTTTTACTAATTGTACCTCTCACAATAAGTTTGAAAAAATTATGCAAATATATGCTTAATAAGATATTTGTAATGAGGATAAAATGATGATGTTAGTATTGGATAACGTATATTACTCCAAAATATAAATTCTAAAATTTAATCTACCTTTAAAAAAATTTATACATATTCTTGCATATCTTAAAATCAGAATTTCTCTATTCCAAATCTTTTTAAACAATAATATAAAAAAAATTATTTTCTTAAATTTTGTACTTTAGTTAAAGAAAGGTGGTGTAAGATATGTAAAAAAAGTTAAAACACAAAAAATGTTTAAAATAAAATTACAATTTACTTTTTATCTGAATGAACACCATATTTTATATGATAAGGATTTATCATCTTATTCAAAATAGTCTAATTAAATCAAATATTTATTTCATTTTATTTTATGCAAATTAAACAATTTTCAATAAAATTTATAAACCAACTGATATGTTTATCTTATGATGATATTGTATGTTCAACACTTTTTTCTCTACACTATTTTAAACTGAGATCAAGAAAGAAGGAGCCTATAAAGTATTCTGACACTTCTCTTGTGTCACAAAAATCAATTGCAAATCTTTTTTTTTTTTAAATTATATTTATTGGTGATATTTGGTAGATATCACAACTAAATGTCACAAGATATAATAATAAAATATTACAAATGATGGATGAGTGATACAATGTCACAACCTTACAATTCTTTTTTTTTTATCCACAAGTCATACATGTCACCATTTTATTGGTGATAATAGAATTTTTTATATATTTAATTTAAAGTGTTGATATTGAAAATAATTTTTATTAAAAAAAATTATCAAAATTATTAATTTTTTTCTCTACAAATAGAATCCAATATTGATATATTTTCTCACTAATCAGAAACTTATCCACTTATATAACAACTTTACAATAGAAAAGCTCAAAACGTTCTTACAAATGACTTGGTTGAGCATATTCTTACAAAATTTTGGTTGAGCATAACGAGTGAGGCTTGTGTGCAATTGTTGTATGGATCGTACACGGGTCGGGTCGGGCCGAATCTGACCTGGATCTGCGCATTTTTTTTATCCTGACCTTTATATCGTGTTAGTCATACTTTTATATTATATTAAGCATATCTTTATATTATGTTAAGCATATCTTTATGTATTACTTTAACTTTAAAAAAAACCCTAATTTTGGCAAAAAAAAACCTTAATTTTGACCAAAAAAATATAATTTCAGCACAAAAAAAACTCTAGTTTATACATATATACTTTTATGTAAATATTACGCATATCTTTAATTAATATTAGTCATACTTTTATATAATACATAAAGGTACAACTAACATAATTAAAAAGTATGACTAACATAACATAAAACCATAAAGGTATGCTTAATATAATATAAATGTATGTTTAATATAGCATAAAAGTAGGTTTAATATAACATAAAAACCCTAAAAATATGCTTACCATAAAACCATAAAGTTATACTTAATATAACATAAATGTATGATTAACGTTGCATAAAGTTATATTTAATATAATATAAAGACCCTAAAGGTATGACTACATAACATAAATGTATGTTTAATATAACATAAAGATATGCTTAATATAACATAAAAATCTAGCACCTGAAACGAATTTGGATGAGTTTGAGCGCACTCATCTAGGCGCGTGGGGACATGTGTGCGCGTAGAGGGCACATGAAGTGGCGCGTGGGCCGAGTCGGGTCAGGTGCACGGATCCTAAATCCGTGCACCAATTGTATAAAAGTTTTTGTGATATATAGTTTGTATCTTTTATATTTGCAATTTAGTATGTATCTATTTATAGTTTGATATTTTATTTTTTTTGATTTCGTATTTTTATTATTGCAATTTTGATTTAGTTATTGTGTTTGTATGTTATTTTAAGTGTATGGTAAAACAATTTTCTTATTATAATTTTGGAATTAATATATTAAATATTTTTTCATCTATTTTTTATATTTTTTAAACATAATAAATTTATTAAATAATGAGAAAAAAATATTAGGTTAGGGACTTAGGGTAAGTTGATATCACTAACAAAATATGAAAAAATTGGAATTTGGTTGAATCATAAATTATGTAAATGGAAGAAAAAGAAATAAATATTTTATATTGGTTAGATGAATGTGATTGATAAATATAGTTTTCGATTACTTTTATCAATGACATGGGTTGAGTGACATGAGAAAAGACAAACAACATTTATAAAAAAAAATCAAAATTCATGGAAAGTCAAACCGGTGTCACAAGTCACAACCTTTACCTTCAACCAACCTCCAATCCATTTGTGACATTTGTCATTATATTTTTTGTATATAATTTAAATTGTTGATATTAAAAATATTTTTTATTAAAAAATTATTAAATTTATATTTTTTTCTTAAAAAATAGAGTTCAATATTGAAATATTTTGAAACACAATTAAATATATAATTTATATTTGTAACTTAGTATTTCATACATTTATTTGAAGCTTGATTTATTTCTTTTTAATTTTGTATTTTGATTATTGTAATTTTAATTTAAATATTGTGTTAGTAGCTTATTTTATGTATATCATAAAAAAATTCCTTATTATAATTATGAATTTAAAATGTCAAATAATTTTTTATCTATCTCTTACACCTATATAATAAAATTTTATTATAATTAATAAATAATAAGAAAAAGAATTATCTCAAAGGTTTGAGTTGGTGTTATCAATAAAATATTAAAAAATTGAAATTGAATTAGGTCGTAAGTTGTACATGTGGATAAGAGAGAAATTAATATTTTATTAAAAAATTTAATTGAGTTGGATTATTGATAAATATAGTCTAAGAATATGCTGGTGTTGATGGTGTTGATCTATTGAGAAGATCATCTAATTATCTATATATAATAATAAAAAATTGAAGTTTTTAAATTTTACAATGTAATTTACGTAATATATATATATATAACTTTTATCTCTTATAATAGGATATATAACCATAAATATTGCTTAAATAATGATCGCATCCCCTCATTATATGAAAAATAAAATTAATAGATATTCTAAATTTTTGACACATTAGCAGTAGATATATATTAATATGTTCACAATGGGTAGGTGAGTAGGATCGTATGTATTCACATATATATATATATATATATATATATATATATATATATGAATCGATTGTTTTCAAAGATAGAAACCATATAATTTCATATACAAAATTAATTGTTTTCGGAGATGGCAATTGGCCATTGCTTCCTGGAAAATTAATTGGGGAAGAAGCGGTCTAATTAATCATAGCCAAGGTTAGTCCTCATTTGTAGATTAATTAATCTATATATTAATCTAATAAACTCGGTTGCTTGGCAAAGCTTATTAAAAGGGGAGGGACGTAATCTTATGAAACCATCTCACAAATCTTATTATGTGAAATGCCTACAACTCACATTTTATATGAATTCATATATTTGTGAATTATAAAACTCTTTCACATATTTATGGATAATCTCACAAATCTTATTATGTGAAATGCCTACAACTCACATTTTATATGAATTCATATATTTGTGAATTATAAAACTCTTTCACATATTTATGGATAATAAAACAGTCTTTCATAAGACTGTTTTCTATAAACTTTTTATGTTTAAAAGCACGTCTCACGGTAATGAGATTGTTTCATATAAATTCTTTTAAATGGTCATTTCTCGTTCCACCCTCAAAGCAAGGCTCGTGCTGCCAGACAGTGCTATTGACGATGTTGTTTCGCGCAGTATAGATGAATGAATTGGCGCCAACAGGGACAATATTTTGGTAGCATTTAAATGAGAAAAAAAAAAAAAAGTCTAAAAACATAAGGCTCTGATGATATCTACAATATATTTCAAGTAATTCATCAGCATATCTATCCTATTATCCTACACTTGATGTACAGGCGGTGGCGGTGCACAAAAAAAAGAAACCACTCGTCGTAAAAATCGAGCATCTTGCCAGTGTTTTGCTCATAAAATTCTTTCGATTAAATAGCTCTGCTGCTGTTAGCTAGTAAAGAATAGGCAAAGAATTAAGATAAATAACCGTTATAAGTAAAAGAGGTCCCTTAGCTTAGCCCACCCTGAATAGATACTTCAAGTCGTCCACCGTAAGTCGACTCTGTCGTGTTCCTGTTTCATCTTCTCCAAACGCATACGCGACCATCTTTCTCTTCTTTTGCTGCAAAAATTCCACTCTTTGTGTAAGCATTTGAGAGAGAGAGAGAAAGAGAGAGAGAGAGAGAGAGAGAGAGGAAAAGGTCCGGCATACCTGTAGCGCCAAAATGCGATCTTCCACTGTATCCTTGACGGTGAGACGAAAAACTGATACAGGCCGTCTCTGCCCTATACGATGTGCTCGATCAATAGCTTGATCTTCAGTCGTAGGGTTCCACCATAGGTCGAGGAGGAGCACATTACAAGCTGCCACCATGTTAAGTCCAAGACTTGCAGCCTTCAGAGACATGATTATAACAGAAACCTGAACAAGTGTTTCACAATCATTACTACTTTGAAGATCATAACAAAGTTGATCAATCAATTAAATCCAAGTCACTAACCTCAGGAAGAGAATTGAAATCTTTCACGGCTCTGTCTCTGGCCGCAACAGCCATTGTACCATCAAGTCTACGATACTGAATCGAAGAGCTTTTCAAACAAGCTTCAAGTAAATCCAACATCCCCGTCCACTGGGAGAACACGATTGCTTTCCCCCCCACACCCTTAATCGAACCACTCGGCTCTCTACACATGTCTTCTTCTGATGTTCTGTTGTCTTCCTTGGATATAACATGATCCGAGGAATTTGTTCTCATAGCACAATGCGGTTTACACAGAGACAACAAGAGGTCGAGAGCAGCCCGAATTTTGGAAGATCCTTTGGGGCAACTTAACTTACGAGACTCGGAAACTTCAGCAACTCGAGAATCAGGGCAGTTGACGGCATTTCCTACACTCAGCTGATCAGACAGAGCACTCCGTAGAGTGGTTATTGAAAACACGCATGACTTAGCAAGATGAGTTTTGCATTTCTTGGTGGGACACTGGGTGTCGTCACCAGTTATAAGCTCACATATGCACTGATTGCAAAAAACGTGTCCACAGACAGTTACAACAGCATCTTCGGGTGGATCCTGTAAACAGAGGCATTTTTAGACACAACTAAAAGCAACTGTTGAAATTAGAATTGTTTGCAAATATACATATAAAAAGACCCCTCAAACAAATAAATAGAAAATAGATGGTAATACAATAGACACAGCAACGACCAGGATTTTATTGAACCCCTTGAAATTATTTTTGAAGTTCGTGGAAATATTTCAATTATACAAACCCACGAAAAATCCAGCAAATTGATTTTACTTGAGGCTTTCTAGACAAATTATCAAATTATACAAACCCATGAAAATCCAGAAAATTGATTTTACTTGAGGCTTTCTAGACAAATTAAAGGAAGCCAGTAGACCGGATTTCCAAATAGATGCATCTAAATTAGCTATCAAGTACAATCATAACCTTCAACTGCAAGAACATCACCAACTCCACGATGGAAACCGAAAAGCACAGAAAAGAGTGAGAACATTTTTCTGTAAATAGACCAATAAACGGGATATACTAATGACAGCACCAGAAGCACTAACAAAGAGATTCTCTACAAATAAATGCTTACATTGCAAATTCCGCAGATAGCCAAGGAGGCTTCCAAACAACTCAGAAGGGAACTTTGTTTCTCCCGAGGAAGTTTCTTTGCCATCTCAATGGAGGAAGCCATGTTCACACTAGAGTTCAATCCCTTGACAAGAAGAGGGTGATCACAAGCTTGTCGAAGCCGTAGAAGCATTAATAGAATGTTGACATAATTCTGTTTGACAGTGCCAGCTGCAGCATATTCCTGTCATATGCATCAAACAGAGGTTAAAGTCAAGGACATGCAGGGCCATCAAAGATACTTGCATGACATGAGATCTCATGAAAGTGATAACATACTGCAAATTGAGCACGAGAATCAGCCTCAAGCCTGCTGTAGAAATCACGCTCCTCCGTGGAAAAATCAATCTTTCTCAGTTCTATAGTTTTAGGGGGGAGATTAATAATTGGTTCCCCGTCAATAAAAGTACCTGGATTGAAATATACCACATGAATAACATCAAGCTCCTGAAGGATCCTAATTCATTTTAAGATAATGCCTAAAAATTGCAGAAGCAAACTTAAACTTCATATTGAAGCACTATTTCTCCGACCGTGAATATTTTAACTAATAAAATTGACCAAGCAAGCACATTTCGCGCCAAAAATCAAAAAAGTTCGACATGCTACGCCTGCTCATTTATCCTGGTCCAAGAACAGTTTTACAAGGTTCACAAGCATGGAGAAACCAGAGCATGTCAATATTCAGCAGTGGTCACACAAGTTCACACTTGCTACCATACCATATTTTCCTAGCAAGACTCATAAAACATAACAGCAAAGACAAAACCATTAACATAGGCATAATAACAGTAATGGACTATAATCATATACATGAATCAAGTCTTAACAGCCTCATTAGCTTACATATTCTATAAAAAGGTTGATTACCAAAGAAATTCACCAAATTTAACTATTTTTTAGTTGCAGCATGAACTTTTAAAAGTAAACAGTGTCATTGATGAACTTAAAAAAAAATAAAAAATCAATTGCAATACTGATGAAAATTCCTGGCTACACCACGAGTCTTGTAGCTAAGTGGTATCCCACCTTTATAAAGGTGCAGATTGTGATGACCAGGTTCAAATCTGGAACACGCAAGTAGACCAAGAGTGTTTTTTGCCACTCCATTGCGGATGTGGAATTATGAAAATATAAAAGGAAAAAAAAAACTCATGTAACTCATCAAAATGGCACTGTTTCGTGTTAAAATAAAATAAATCCCTTTTAACAAAGCAACACTATTTTTTTATGAGTTTTAAGCCAGATTCTTTTTCAGTTTCTTTCTTGTTTTTAACAATCCAGAGTGGTAAAAGATGCACTCTATGGCCCTCACGTTAGTATTTTATCCATTTAAATTTTTTGAAGTTTGTCAATAGCATTTTTAGTTTTAAAAGTTCATGTTACAGTTGAGAAATTGAACGACTTTTCTCAAATTTTCAGTAATTGACCATATATAGAATAACCCCATATATGTGAAGGCATTTTGATCCAGCAGCTAAGCTTGAGAATTTACATAATAATTCAGTTACAGGAAACAAAGCCTAAACTAAGGAAGAGGCATCAAGAACAGAAACGCAGATGGATGGTTGAAGCCAACCAACTTGCCATAATTGCAGAAAATTAAAATTAGAGTTGATAACATTTTTTACCTTTTGTTCGACGCAACATTATAGTCTTCAGCACTGCTTGTAACTTTTTGTAACCATTCCTTGGATTTTTATGAATTGGCACCTTTAGTTGCTCACAGAAAGTTCTAAAGACAGCATATGGCTCGTGCCTGAGAAATCTGAAGTAGCTATAAAGGTCATCAATCGAATTCTGGATGGGTGTCCCTGATAAGCACCATCTGCGTTTTGCACGAAGACCCCAACAAGCCCTAGCTACTTGAGTTCGATGGTTCTTAATACTCTGAGCCTCATCCAATACAACCCTAAACCATCCAACCTGGGCAAGCGGACCAGATACATTTTCTTGTACTTCGTTGTCAATTCCTTTCTTACTCTTCTTATTCATACAGGACTTTCTATCAGAAAAGGTTTCAATTGTCTTTCGTTTTCCACAAGATGAAGAATCTTTATATGGAGAACCTCTCTGATCTTCATTCTCATTAACAATAGGCTGTTTAGGCACCTCCATGCTCACAATAGCATATGTCGTGACCACCACATCATATTTAGCCAGCTCAAGTGGATCCTTGGTACGGTTACTTCCATAATACACAAGAACTGAAAGATCAGCTTCACTAGTTACTTTACTGTGCAACTCCTCAGACCATTGCCGGAGTACACTCGTTGGACATACAACAAGGGTGCCACCAGAAGGTCTGCCCTTTGCTTGCATAGGTATAGAGTATCCATTAACTCGAAGAGGTTTAGCTCCTTCTGTAACACAGTAACTTTCAGACACTCCATCATCTACATCATCATCCAAATTCAATGTCTCTGTCGCACTTTCTTTTTCAATGGTTTTAAGTGCTTTAGATGATGGGGACCGCTCCTTCAGAATAAGTGCAATTGTTGATATTGTCTTCCCAAGTCCCTGCCAAAAGTGAAACATGAAGATGGTTTAATGAAAACTATCAATAAGAAAGCCCTTAAAAAAAAGAGGGGGAAAAGAAAACGAAGCCCAAGGCAACCTGATCATCTGCAAGAATCCCACCAGAACAACATGCACTCTTAGTTTCCTTGTTAGCCATCCAGGATAAAGCAATTCGCTGTCCAAAAACTCAACTAGAGTCAGTAGAGGTGATGTAACGAACAAATAAAGCACTAACACACGCCCCACCCTTGCCCCTTGGAAGACTGCCGATATTCTTCAGGTAGGGCTAAATAGCAACAGTGATCAATGACAATATTTGATATTTTCATATGAAAAGCAATTGCCTGTCCAGACACTCAACTAATCAGATGCACCTGCACCCATGCAAGCATTGCCACTGCCCAACTTTCAGGTGTGCTAAAAGTAAAGATTTTCCAACCAGAGATATTTCTGCATATCATTATCCATATCTCTGGCAATCAATTCATTTGAATAATTCTAAAGATACTAAATACTAACCCATAATTCCTTCAATACCATGAAAAACTTATGAGCAGAAACTGCTTTTGACTCAGTTCTCAAAACAGACATAAAGCAAAATTTGCATCAGGCTAGCTTCTGAAGATTTTGACTTGCATACTGGGTCAAGAATTTATTAAGATATACTGAAAGTATAGTATAAAATCAAAGTATTTGTAGTAAGTATAACAATAAAATATTGTTTGTCACATCTTAGCTTTCCCCCTAGACCAAAAGATTACTATACCACAAAAGTATCAACATAGAGCATCAATGTTTCAAATCTTCCAAAAATCAATTCAACATCATATACCTGGTGTTTTAGCAGAGGCACAGACAATAAACCAGATGGTGGAGTAGCTTCTGACTTTGGTTGTGAAAGATCCTGCAATAGACGCAAAACACCTGTATAATTATTTCTCCAACTATTGTATATGAATACTGCACACTTTAAGAAATAGCGTTTTTAATTTTTCAGTGCAACAAATACAACACATCTGCATCTAAACATGATACCAATAAAATATGTTCACTACATGAACATTGGCCTTTAGGACGTTCTGAAAGACAAATATTAGTAAAGTGACACCTGCATAAAATGATAGTTTAATAATCCAATTTTTTTAAGAGGAAAATAGTTAGCCGAATGATTACGGATATCTATTCCCACCAAAAACTTCACTCGTGAACTCAAGCCCCAAAATACTTAAATGCAACCAGCATCAAACATGATTAAATTCAAAAGAGAAGTGAACTCGCAAAAAGACTAATGTCTCTACCAAGAAATATAAATAATAATCAGCAAACTAAGAGGTTATTGGCACCAAAAGCTAAATAACACTAGATAGAAAAAGGATATGTTGTTTTGAATTGGCATAACCATTTAAGTATGAAGTAAAGTAGTTTGAAGTCCCATAAGAGTTCTGGATTATAAAAGCAAAAGGTAAACTTCTTTAAGCAAATGTGGAAAAGAAATTCGAAGATGTTATATCCCTACATGACATACAAATTATTTTACTAACCAGAGGTAGTATCATATGCATTCACTTTCCACATAAAAAAATACAAAATGAGCATTTGAATTTTGTTAGCCTACAATGCAGAAAATGGTATCTCAACTTAGAAAAAGCAGAAATCAAAATACAGCTACTCACAAGGAGAAAACACATGCATACACCAACAAAAGCAACAAAACACAGACATTAGTAAAAATATTTACTGGTTCATTCGAAGCTGCTAGAAACACTATATGTCTGGATTAGAGAATTCACCTGCAACGCAACTCGATAAATGGCCCTTTCATTGTTTGGTTTACGCTTTGGCTGTGCAGTTATCATCTGGTTACCAGGGTCCCTCGCTGTCAAAATTTGTTTAGCACCAACCAATTTTTCACTCATTGCAATACGGTTTGAACAAGCCGGAGTGCTCATATTCTCAAGAATACATAAATCAGAATCATCATCAACATTGTTTTGCTTAAATGTGTGATTCTGAGCCCCTTGGTAAGTGATTTTTGAAAGACAATTATCACCGAACTTAGACACCTCATTTTCCATCTTTACAGTTTCCGTCTTAATGGGTGGTAGTACACCTGAATGCTCCGAAACCTGGACAACAGAATGCCGATAATGGGCAACAACATCTGAGTTCTTAACAGGGGTTTCACCAACCATACCAAGAGATGGGAGAGCGCTCCTTGATTCAAAAATTTGGTCTTCTGTTTCATCCTTCAAATGGAGAGCATAGTTCTCACAAGAAACTAATGGCAAACATTTAGATGAAGACAACATTATGCCTTCATTAGTAGACGACACACATGGACCCCCATAAATTGCATTATCGACTTCGTCAGAAGCTCTAGAAACAATGTCTCTAGATGAAACGAAACTGATGTTCTTCTTTACCTTGATGTGACCATCTGTTTTGCTGAATTCATTAGGTAAAGTATTAGAATGCTTTTTTGACTCATTTCCCGTTGAAGGCATGGCACTGTATTCATTTATTCCAAACGGATAGTCGTCATGGTTCAGGTGACTGAAATTTGAAGAGTCCCGCTTATGAATAACATGATTAAAACGATGAAAAGAAGATACTTCGCCATAGTTGGGTGTCTTAACTGGAGCTTTGTTACTGGCGTTTTTGTTTGAAGACTGTTGCTTATTCATAATATGATTAGCACCATAACAGTTAAATCCTTCACTATGATTGAAAGTCTCAATTGGAGCTTTCTTACTGTTATTTTGGCAAGGGGATATGGCATTCTGCGAACTATCATTGACATGCACATAGAAAAGGCCATTGCCCTGACTAATCTGTGATGAAGGTTCAAGCATTTCACCATACGTAAAGCCAGAATCTAAACTAGGTTCCCCAAAACCATCTGACAATGACCTCCTAGATTCTGCGGCTTCTAGGTTGTCCTTTGGAGATGCTAAACCAACTCCAGGTATTTCATCTTCTGCCCAGCATACCTCAGGCGTGTAGAGAAGGTCATCTGCCTGACTAAATCGGGATGAAGGTTCCAGCATTTCCCTATTAGAAATGCTGGGATTCCAAGCAGAATCCACAATTCCATCAGAACATGCCCTCCTGTATTCTGAGGCTTCAAAGTTGTGCTGGGGAGATGCTGCGCTGAATCCTGGTATCTCCTCTGTCCAGGTCACTTCTTCTGAAGTCCGCATTGCTATCACAATAACATCTGATAAGTTTACTTGGAAAAGATGTGGGACATGAAGATGAACACTCCCATTTAATACAAAGGTAACAACTAGATAAATAAATTCAACAGAACCAAAGGGAGCCACTACTGACTTCTTGCAGAAAAAATATATTCTTCTGAGCCATAGGTTGATTAAATTATACGATTGCTACCAAACACCATCCTCCAACCACATTTACTCCAAATATAATTTGCTCAAGAAAGTAGCAACACAAAACCAAATAAAGCTTAAGAAGTCAAACAATATAATAATTGGATACAAAAATAAAAAATGTGAATGAGGAGAAAAAATGCTTACCGACCTGTTATGGCATCGATAAAATGTAAATCATCCAACCTACTATCCTGCAAATCAACAATGAAAAGATACATTTAATTGTGAAACAACTTACAATCATTTGAGTTTTAGCCAGATAATTGACAGGCACCCAAGAAACAAAACAGAAGCGCAAGGAAGAGGGAGTGGATAATGCATGGACTCCAGTAGATAGAGAAATGATGGAAGACAATGTAGCAAAGCCGTTTCACAAGCCATTTACATCATATTTTGTGCTTTCTTGATTTGTCTTTATTTCCTGTTTAAGAAACATTATTGTGCAAATTTATCTGACACGTCAACGATTGCCACGACTCAATACGAAAATGCCCCACCCCTACAGACTCCTCTAAGGAAAATAATTAACCGCTTTGCAATTACTACACTGTCACATATCTATGTTGCTCCTCACATTCATGCAAAGAAGGAAAGGCTACTCCCACATCTATCAGATCAATGTTTATGCACACAGCCAAAAACTTTTAAGTAATCAATTAATCAAGTATCGAAACAGAATTCAGCTTCCAAGAAAATGAGAACGCATAATTCTGGAAAAATATATACCAAAATTATGCAAGAAGCAAGTTGAACTCATATAACACATCCAATCATAACACCATCATACTTAGAATTTCTAGTGGATAACTACTCATCACTAATTAAACAATGAAAAGAAATTAACTCATACACTACATCATGAACTCTATAACTATTATCTAATCATATATCTCAGATTTGGCAAATTAATTTTTTTTTAAACAAATTTTTAAATAAGATTAACCTGTGAAGGATCGTGAGCTCCAGCGAAACCCCAAAGTTCATCAAGATCGAGAACAACGTCGTTCGATAACAAGTCTTCCTCCTTTAATCTACGTGATCCCTCATCTGCCTCCACCATCATCATCTCAAACATGCTGCCGCTATAAATATAAATAAAAAATTTGAGGAAAAAAAAAACCTAGACTCCCACAAAAAAGTTGAATCCCAACTTCTATTCTTCTGAAAGGAAGGGAAGAAGGAGATAATTGAGCGAGAAAATTCCCAGAAATTTTTTTGACTGGGATTTGAAGAAGTCTGCGTGAATTTCCAAGAAGTGAAGAGGGGATCGGTGGGTCAACATAAGCCGCCGTGGCCGTTTCCTATTCATACTAGGAAAAGATTAGGAAATTATGTAATATAATGTAAAATATTATACTGCTTTTGTTTTGTGATCAAATCAATCTTAATATTCATTCATATTCATATTTCATCCCTAAATTGTTTTTTTTTTTTTTTTTTTATGAAAGGAACGTTACACTGTTTTGTGTTACATTCCTTTACTCCAACTTTTAGTAGTAGAGGACTCTATAATACTCGAAATTTGATTTTTTTAAATACATGAAATTTAAAAAAATTAAAAACTTAATATTATTTATATAAGACAAAAATACAATTATGGTTTGTGCAATATACGTTTGTTTAGTTTTGCATTAAATATAATAGAATCTGGTTAATATATTATTTAATTATTTAAATATATGTTGTTTTTGTAAAGGAGCATGAACGATTTTTTATTTATTATATTGAAAAAATATGTATTTTTATGTCTCTTACATTATTCAACTATCCACCATTATTTTAATTTGATTTTATTATTAAAATTTAGGATAATCCTCAATTTACTTTTCAATTAAATGATAAAAAAATAAAAGTCAAAATTTCAAAAAAAAAAATCATAGTTTATTTGAAAACACATAGTTGCAAAAATTATTCAACTGCATTAATTAATAAATTTCAAAAGATTGAACATTTTAAATAATCATTTTTAATTGGCCCATCTTTATTTTCAGTTTTTTTTATTTATATTTTTCTCCAAATCTTTTAAACTAATAAATGGTAAATTTATAAATGATTTCGATATTTTAAGTTTATTTTAATAATTTTAAAATTCCTATATTATTTAATAATATTTATCATCAACATTAAATTTAATACAATTATTTATCCATATAGTTTTTAAATTATATTCATTATAAATAAATTTACTTTATTGAAAATTAACATGCAAAAAAATGTAGGTTTGGGTGAAAATGTGGAATAAAGTTTAATTTTCTATTTTTTTTTCAATGTTTGGCTTGATGGATCCTTCAAACCGGTCGTAAAATCTCAACTCGGTGACAATTTACTATTCATCTTTAGCAAATATATCACACCTCTGTGATGTAATTATTTTTCGCTTTTCAATAGTGGGTGATTAAAGATGAAAGTCTATTTTACCCTCTTATTATAATTGTTTATATATATATATATATATATATATATATATATTCATTTTCTTTTTTTTAAATACATTTGAAAAGCATTTTTCTCTTTATTTTATATATACATGATTCAATCGTATATAAATATAATAATTATATGTGTGTTAAACATCAATTATATATTATACAAATATATATAGATGATATACAATATCTGATTATATATATCGTAATTATATATTTTATAAATATACATATATAATATAATGTACAATATATTTTACATGCTAGTATGTGTTATATACAAATACCATAAATAATATATATATATATATATATTATGTAAAATATATGTGTTATATATAACACCCATGTATATAACATATAGAGCATATATTTTACATAATATTTTACATAATATACCAATATATTTATTTCATATTATATAATATAATTACACAAATATACAATATAACCATTTATTATATAATTAATAATTGTCATAAAAATGCTACTACATATTATTTTAATATAATGCATAATATAAATATATGTATATATTTGTATGTATAATATGCATATATTATGTGTATTGCGTATAAATATGATTTTGAAAGATACAATAACCTTAAGAATAATTCAAATACTCATTAAAATTTTAAAGGGTATTTTTTACTATTAAATTTGTATCCTACAAAATACATCATCCTACCAAACGCTTAAATTAGTTATACCAATTTGCTTAATCACTCTATTTCCTAAAAAATATATCACAAGTTAATTAATCACTCTATTTCCTATAACCCCTATCAAACGAGCTCTTATAATATCCGGATGATTGTAAAGTTTCTAAATTACCATAATGGGACTATTATAAAAAATATGAAAATATATATTCATACAATTTTGATTCATATTCATTTTATAATTTGTACATTAGGGAAAAAAAAAACTATCACACAACATAATCCAACATCAAAATGTCAGATTCGTAAAAAAGAAAAATACAAAAGTTATTTGAAATATCATATATTTTACTTATAAATTGTAAATCTTTATCAAACAATTGTTTTTTTCTCTCTTTTTTCCCTTTTTTTTTTAAGTAATAGGATTGAAATTTGATCAAATGACTCTATTATTAAATAGAGAGAGAGAGAGGGGGAGAGAGAGAGGGGGAGAGAGAGAGTATAATACAAGTCATGCTCAATTTCTTTTGGGCCTGAGCGCTCAATAATTTCAGGCCGTTGCACAAAAGCCATGAAAGGAAACAAATATACTAATCAGCCCAATACCAAATCAATCAAGCTCTCAAAATATTTTAAAATAATAAATAAATAAAAATTGGATAAAGATATAGAGAATTTGCAGAGCTATTTCAGTCCTCTCATCCCCAAATCCTGAGCGAAAAATTGAGAATCGAAAATGGCGTCAATCTCTTCGTCATCTCTTGCCACTATACTTGTCCCTGTATGCAATTCGTCCAGTATTTCTTCGAGACCACAGCTATCCTTCCCTTCTTCAAATCTCTCAAAATTGCGAATATCTTCTTCCAGAATCAATGCTGTTTCTGAGGTCTTGGAATCAAATGCCAACACTGCTACGACTGAGGTTACCTTCCGCCTATGCTTAAACTCTCTCGATGTTTTTATTCTTAATATGAATTGTGAAGTTTTTCTCGATTTTTTTTTTTTGACTGAATTTCTGCTTTGGTTTTTGTGGATTTTAGGATGAGGCTCCTTCTGCTTCAAAATTGAGTATTGGCGCGGATTCCGATACGGTATTCTTTTAGAAGTCAATTCATTCTTCACTTTCGTTGTAAACATGGCTTTGTGTGTGTGTGTGGCTGGAGAGCTAAAATGTAGTATTAGAATATAAGCCCTCTATGTCTTTTTCTTTTTTAATTTTTCTTTCAAATGTTGGCATTTTATATTGACATTGTCTTGATGGTGCTGCTGGCATTGGCCTATGACATAATCTTTCGCTGTAACAGTTTATTTTCTTCGAATAACTGTAACAACAAGCACATAGATGATGAGCTAGAGGAGTTTGACTTGATAGTTTCCATTATTAATACCTAAGAAACGTTATTGAATACAGTATAAGGGTATACAGTAATGTGGATTCTGTATTTTATATTTATAAACTTAAGGATCGATTGTGGATTGGTGAATCAGCCTACATTACTTCTCGCTAGGCTAAAAGTGTGGGACATGAATTGACACGTGAGAGGTTGTGAGTGTAGATGAAGAAAAAAGCAGTTATAGTGAGTTGTATGGTTTTATGAAGAATCTGTTTGTGCTTATTAAATAAATTTTGAGCTCCTTGATTATGATTATAGTCATGGAAGTAGAGACATCAAGAAAGAGTGCGCATTCTAGCTGAAGAAACAAGAGATGCACCTGAAAATACGATTGAGGAAGGAAATGCAAGATCAGGATACTTTTCTGGAAGACCAGGATATTATGTTCTACATTCCCTTAGTAGCATTGGAATTGGAACAGTTTCCAGATATTTCAAAGTGGTTCTAGTACCTGTGTTTATTATAGATGTAATTTAATATAAGTTATGGATGGAGTTGGTCATAATTAATTAAAAAATTTGAAGTATTAACTAAGTAGGACATTCTAACTTAGAATATAGCTAATGTACTCCATGAACAAACTATTTGTATTCTATGCATGTAAAAACAGAGTACATTAAGAAAGTTATATCTGTAAAACTGAGAAATGAGAGTACTTTTGATTTTTGCGGGTAGATAGTAGGTATGGTCTATCTTGACCTCATGAAACTCTTGATTCTAATGAAGTTTTTTCTGAATGTATATGCTGATTTCACATGCTAATGGAATGTAAACTATTGAAGTCAACTCATGTAATTTAATAGTTAATATATTTACTTCTTTTACATCGTTCACACTCCCCTCATGCGCATAGTTGCTGCTTTCTGGCAAATAAATTAAGGTTTTGCTTATTACTCGATTGGGGAACTTTTTCATTTAAAGCTAGACTATGGTCTTTCCCAAGTATTTTTACACATCATATGAATCGAAGCTTATTTGTGCTCTCAGGTTGCTCCTAAGCAGAAGATTAGAATCAAATTGAGATCATACTGGGTACCCCTAATAGAAGACTCATGCAAACAGATAATGGATGCTGCAAGGACAACAAATGCAAAGACTATGGGGCCAGTGCCTTTACCAACAAAGAAGAGAATTTTTTGTGTTCTCAAATCTCCACATGTTCACAAAGATGCGAGGTTCCATTTTGAAATTAGAACTCATCAACGGCTTATTGACATTCTTTACCCGACTGCCCAAACTATTGACTCATTGATGCAGCTTGACTTGCCTGCCGGTGTTGATGTGGAGGTAAAGCTTTAGATATGTAACCTCTAGCTTCTTGCAAACATGATTGTCGTTGCCCTGGCAAGTCTGGGGCTGAAAGAGCAAGATTATTGCAATGTTTTGTTTGTCATAGTTTAAAATGTATGCTATGACTTCAACCAGTAAAAATTTCTGTTGTGTATGGTTGAATGTTGGTGGCCTATTGGCAATTATATTATTATGGAAAAACACTAACCCTGGTCCCATACTTTATTTTCTATGTTTTGTGGGGCACCAAAAGCAGAGAGATTATTATCCCCAAGATTATAGTAGCTTGTTAGCCTTGTATCATGGGATCACATTGTGTGGTATCATAGTCTCGCTCTCCTAGATTTTACACCAGATGAATCATATCAAATTTATTTCGATATTCACATGTGAGTATATATGTATTTGTACGCAAATATGGTCAGTGGATATTGTATTTAGTGTAATTCAGTAAATATAGCATGAACAATGTTTGTATCATGAAATGGATTTTGGTTTAACAAAAGAATGAAAAAGGGATGAGGCAAAAAGTAGGGAAATCAATGGCTTTGAACGCTTATCTTATGTTTAAATGAGGAGCTTAAGAAAGTAAAGTAAATGTTTGTCCAAAATAGGAATGAACTAAAGTATCCTAAATTATGATTATGTCTTGTTTGGTTATTCTCAATCACTTGTTAAAGCCTTGAATCATGATGCTCCCTATTCCCTAATCATTATTAAAAACCTACGCTAGGTCTATGTGTACTGTATTAATGTTTTTTTGTTTTTTTTTTAATGATATCTTCTAGAATAAATTAATCCAATACTTTGGTTTGATCTTATGATTCTTTCTTTGGCGAATTTGATTTCATTTTGATGCAATATGTAGTATACATTTAATCATTTACACAAGGGTATTTATGTATTTACCATATATGGACGCTACATATAAGAAACTTTTAGAAAATAATGGTACCAAAGCAACACACCCAAGAACATCACACTTTTTAACTCTTCCCGACTCATTTGCATCTTTTCCAATAATCTAAGAGTAGTGTTTATGTGAACTAGGTGTATGGATTAGATATAATAACTTTTAAATAAAATAACTTAAATTTTTTATTATACAAATAACATAATTAAAAGTTATGTATCATTTATGTTATATGAGTATAATATTTATGTACAAATATCATAATCTTTAGGAAAAATTATGTAGACTTTTTCAGCACAAATAACATAATTAAAAGTTATGTAACCTCTATGTTATACAAGTATAATTTTTATATTATATTAATATAATCTTTACGTATATATATCATAATCTCTAAGTAAAATTACTTAAACTTTTTCAGTATAAATAACATAAAAGTTATGTAACTTTATGTTACACAAATATAACATTTATATTATATTAATAAACTTTTTTTACAAATTTCATAACCTTTAAGTGATATTACTTAGATTTTTTTCAGTATATATAACACAAAAAGTTACGCGAACAGAACATAAAGATTATGCAAACATAACTAAAATGTTAGATTTGCCAAATTAAAAGGTTAAATTCGCTAAATGAAAATGTTAGAAGAAAATAACTAAAATTGGGCACGAGAGCTAGAGTTTGAGTGCAAACTGTAAGGTATGTGAGCGTGTGTGGGGAGCATTTTCAGCATCTTTCAGGTCATATGACCCGAATTACATAAATCATGATCCATGCACTTGATGCACAAAACAATTGTGATAATCTAATACCTAATTAATATCCTTAATTCTACCAATTAGGCCACAACTATTAACACCTCAAATTTTATAAATACATCTTCATTGTTAAATACGCCCCAATTTTATATTTTTAGTTTTTTTTCCTAATACACACCTCCTAAAGTACCTTCAATATTTTTATCTATTAATAATTAAAAAACTCAGAGAAACAAAAGAAGGAAAACTTTCTAAATCTCAATTATAAGTGTCATTGTCTTCTTCTCACTTATTATGTGCAACATCGATATTCAATCGACGTTTGACCTTGCTCGACCATCGTTTTTGAGTTTTCAAAAAAGGGTGGAATATTTTCTAGATGTTTCTTCGTGTATGGTTGACCATGTTTAGGATATTTTTTATATCATGATCGAACAATTGTCTAGTGTTCTTCCTTTTTATGTCGAAACATCAATTATATGTTATATCTGGTTTTATCAAATGTTTTGCAAAATAAATTTCATATGAGATTTCAAGCGACACAAAAAGACGAAAAACTTACATATCTCATTTTTATGAAATTTTCACGATCCATTGTTATTTAAAAAAAATTGTGTTGTAGAATTTAATTGCAGTGTGGAGGAATAAGAGAGAAAATGGGATACTTACACTTATCAATATGAAAGAATTATAGTTGAAGATATTAAAGAATTACAATTTGAAGATGTAAAAATGGGTGACCTTTATGTTATATTAGCATGACATTTATGTAAAAATGTTGTGACATTTACGTACTGTAACTTAGATAAAAAAGAAAGAATTTCAGCAAAATTCGTATTTATAGACCTTTATCTATATTCATGCGACCTTTATGAATAAATGTATGAATATTTGTACATAAGTACATGAATTATGATGAATATACATAAAAGTCTATGACTACATATTTTGCTGAAATTATTTCTTATTTTTCTAAGTTATAATACATAAAAATCACGACATTAGTACATAAAAGTTACAACAATATATCATAAATGTCACACTATTACAACATAAATGTTTTGACTTGAAACAAAAAAAAAAAAAAAAAACTCGCGAATTTAGATCGACCCGAATTGACCCAAATTGCATGCGTACTAATTGCACAACAAACTCACTCATATATTAAAGATACAATTGGTGAACCAGCCTAATTTTAAATTATAGTATATTTTAAATTGAATGAGGTTGATTATAATTTCAAACAAATCTCAAGGTTTGCTATGTATTTCAATTTCACGTCACCGGAATTAATATTCATCTGTGCCTAATTTTTTTTTTTTCAAAAAGAAAAAAAGATCATTTGTAAAACAAAGCAAACATGCAAGTCTCTGCGACGTCGTTTTGTTCTCCTTCCTCAGTCCCTACTGTGCCTTTCGGCCCTCTGCTAATTCCACTTCCTTAATTCACCTCTGCTCATCAAAATTGTTAGACAGAGAGGGAGGGAGATAGAGATAGAGATAGAGATAGAGATAGAGAGAGATTCCTCTCCAAGTTGAAGCTGTAAAATCCTCGAGGAAATTCAAATCATTCATACTGTTGAGGTATTATCCGTTTATTCAAGGTGTACAGGATTTCGAGGCACTCATTTATTTATTTAACTGTATGTCATTATTTACGTTGTGTATAATTACGTACATTAAGGAGGTATTTTACGTATCATTGAATCTGCTGTTAAGCTTTTGTTTGTCATGGAAGCTTACTTGTGTGAATTTTAAGTTTTCATAGTTAAATTAGGGTTTTGGTTCTTTCTAATCTGACCCTGAGAGAAAGTACCTTTTGAAGTTTATGACAGCACGATTGCGTCTTCTATTTTTTTTTTTTTTGGGTAGCAATTTGATCTATGTACCGCTTAATGAATGTAGCTTATTTATTTTACTTATGATGCTGTTGTTCAATGAATTATAATTATGATTCCTGGTCAGACAATGTTTTACACATGTGAGGTCTAATCTAACTCAGCGTGTTGTCAGTTGGCCAAAGTTTGTTCCAGTATGTTCTCTGTTCCTCTTGTCTCTTGTGTGTATGTTTTTTTGTTGTGTAATGGAAAGATATACAATTAGATCTTTCTATGTTGATTTTGCAGCTCGGAAACATGCATTTTTGCCTGTTTTAATGCCACTGAGTTCTGGTAGGATAGTTTGTGATGGATCATCCACGTTCAATGTCTGGAGGAGGTGAGGACAATGTCGGAATTCCTGATGATTTGCGATGCAAGAGGTCTGATGGGAAACAATGGAGATGCACTGCCATGTCCATGCCTGACAAGACAGTATGTGAAAAGCATTACATCCAGGCGAAGAAGAGGGCAGCAAATTCTGCAATGCGTGCAAATATAAAGAAAGCGAAGAGGAAATCTTTAGGTGAAAGTGATATCTACTTGGAAAGCAAGAGCGACGATATGGACCTACCACTCAGTTCACAATTTGGGGATTATTCTGGGTCCTCTGGGAAGAAGAAAAAGGATAAATTACTGAAAAACCAGATTAGTTATTCACCTGAAATGCCAGCAGTCAGGAGTGTTTCTGGTCGAAGTTCTCTAAGGTCAACAGAGGATCTTGACAGAGATGGCTCTGACTATGAAGACAGCAGAAGGTCTTATAGAACACCCCCCACGTCTGCTGTGGATTCAGACAGAAGCAAATCACAAAAGATATTTGAGATTAGTCCCATGACAGTGAGCAGGGTACAATCTGACCAGAGTGAAATTCAGTTAATTTGCATTATTTGTCTTTCATGATCATGAGGCAAAGGTTTTTGTTTCTCTTGAATTGCCAAAGAGAAGGATTACATCTTAATGCTGGTAGCTTTAGTAAATATCTCAGAAACAACCTACAAACCCAAACCCCAAACACAAAAGCACTACCTACACACTGTCAGAAGAAAGAAGAAGGAAATGACCACACATGCGCAGAAACAGGAGAGGAGACATGTTTACTCATGATATTGCTATTAATAGTTTAGGCTCTAAGCAGACAATTAGAGTTCCAAAATGGAGCTACTTGTCATGTCAAATTCTCATAACAAATTATCAATATAATAAAAGACGAACTCTGGAGGCTGGAGAGCATCCCAGTAACTTAAAATAGTAAGAGTACTTCTCAACAAACCAATGCCCTAGGACCTGAATGCAGACCTTCTATAGCATCTGTCATCCTCATTTGGGTGGTATAGAGATGGGGGTCATCTCTCTTGATTTTTGCTTAAGAGCCAATCTTTTGATTTCCTTTCTATTTTGGGTGGTGGAAGCTTCTCCTTACCTAGTTATTCATCCTAGATATGGCTGTTACCTGTTGACTTGTAGTGTTTATTCTACTGGTTTAACTAGTTGTGCTTATTACTCTAACCTGATACCACTGAGTTGGTGCTTTTTTTTTTAGGAGACCTCTGATGGAAGCTCGGAGTCCTCTGATGATACTGGAGGACATCCTTGTCATCAGTGTCGGAGCAATAACAGTGATAGAGTGATTTGGTGCCTTAAATGTGATAGAAGAGGATACTGTGAGAACTGCATTTCAACATGGTGAATAAAATATCTCTCATGGAAAATTTTCACATTTCTCTTGCTCTTAAACTGGCAATGTGATGCATCATTTCTCAGGTATCCTGACATCTCCATAGAGGAAATTCAGAGGGTTTGTCCTGCATGCCATGGTACATGTAGTTGCAGGGTGTGCATGCGAGGGGATAATCTTATTAAAGTATCAAGCTTTTCCCTATCGTTTAAGTATCCGTAGACCTTTTTCAATCTCCTTCTATTAGTAATTTGTTTAGTAAATTATTTTCATGCTTTGACAAACTTTTTGATTTTTCTCGTCAAGGCTAGGATTAGGGAAATACATGCCAAAGACAAATTGCAGTATCTCTACTGCCTTTTATCTGCAGTGCTTCCAATTGTGAAACAGATCCATGCTGAGCAGTGCTTTGAAGTGGAGCTGGAAAAAAGGCTCCGAGGTTTGATACTTTTGTGCTCTTATAGTATATTGGCATTAAAATTTCCATGATGTTTGTATTGCATTATGGAATACCTGTTAACAACATATCATTATCTTTCAGGAAACGAAATAGATCTTGCCAGGACTAAATTAAATGCTGATGAGCAAATGTGTTGGTGAGTCTACCTACATTCAGTATTTTTTTTCTTTCTCATTGTTTTCCTGTCGTATGCATATGAAACTTCTAATTATTCTATTTGTCGGCACATCCTTCATATGCTCCTGCCACTGAGAATGTTGATGGCATGTGTGCACCCTTATCTGTGTTTGCTTCTCTTTCTTATATCATTTTCTAAGCCAATTGACATAGGATGAATATTCAACATCTTTTGAAAATATGATTAATGAGGTTATCCCTCTTCTTCTTTTAGTGATTTCTGCAGGATACCCATCATTGATTATCATCGGCATTGTACAAATTGCTCTTATGATCTGTGTCTTAGCTGCTGCAAAGATGTGAGGGAAAAATCCATGCCTTCCATAAAGGAAGAGATAAATCATATGGACATGGAAATAGATGATAAAGACAAAGTAACAGTACCCGAGGGTGTAACACGATCTGATGTTCAGCTAAATTTGTTTGACAAAATTTCTGATTGGAAAATCAATCAGGATGGAAGTATTCAATGTCCCCCAAAGGCGTATGGAGGCTGTGACTCCTTTTGTTTGACTCTAAAGCGTATATTCAAGATGAACTGGGTTGCCAAACTGGTCAAAAATGTTGAAGAAATGGTAAATGGCTGTAAGATACATATTTCTGGTAATTCAGAGGAAACTGGAGTCAGTCTGAGGCTTATGCAAGCTGCACATAGAGAGAATGATAATGAGAACTTCTTGTATAATCCATCTTCAGAAGACCTGAAAAATGAAGGGATTAAAGACTTCAGAATGCACTGGAGCAGAGGGAAACCTGTCATTGTTAAGGAGGTTTTTGATACTTCTGAAATGTCAATCTGGGATCCTATGGTTATATGGAGAGGAATTAAGGAGACTGCAGAAGAGAAAATGAAAGATGCAGACAGAGTTGTGAAAGCTGTTGACTGCACTGACAGGACTGAGGTATGCAAATTTGCATTGTTATCTGACATTGGTTTAACCTTCTTGCCTTTTTCAAAAGTGCATCTAGGACTATTTGTTCATTCTTTTATTCAGATCATTCCTCCAATATGTATTAGTATGTACACCTTTTGGCTTAATGTAATTGCAGATTAATATTGCACTTGAAGAGTTTATGAAAGGGTACTTTGATGGTAGAGTTGATGAAAATGGCCGCCCACAATTGTTAAAGTTGAAGGATTGGCCTTCACCTAGTGCTTCAGAAGAGTTTTTGTTGTATCAGAGACCTGACTTCATCAGTAAACTTCCCCTACTTGAGTTCATTCATTCCAAATGGGGTCTTCTAAATGTTGCAGCCAAATTGCCTCACTACTCCTTGCAAAATGATGTTGGTCCTAAGATATTCATTTCTTATGGGAATGTAGAAGAAACTGGTGAGGGTGATTCCAGGGACAATCTTCATCTCAACATGCGAGACATGGTGAGGACTATTGCCTTCTTTCAAACTCTATTATACCTTTCGTTTTGACATGTTATACAAATGCATTAATTTCTTGCTATGCACTTCAGTTGGGATTATTCATACAAGATTTGGTTTTATATGCTTTTTGTAACTTGAAACTGTATGAAGTTTGCTATTCTTTTGAGCTAAATGCAATTATTAAACTTCAAATTTGTAAGAAGAATGATAAAACTGATTTGTTTGGTATTGATAATCAAAATGAACATCTTCTATTGCACTCTCAGCCTGAGCTTCCATGGGAAAAAGTGATCACATCTCCTTTTATCCTTCCCTGTTCGAGACATACATGCATGTCAATCTTGACAAATTCGAATAACAGCTTTCTGTGTATCAGGTATTTCTTTTGGTACATACATCTGAAGTGAAGTTAAAAGGTGTACAGAGAACAATGGATATACCAACTGAACAATCTGATACAAAGGAAATGCACATTGATCCTGAAATTCACTTAAATGATGATGGATTGCGCAACTTGTCACCTGTTGGAGTGGATGGTTCTGAGGCTGATGCACATTCACATTGTCCTGAGGAAAATGATGATATGGAAATTGAAGGAAGTGGTGTTATTGAAGAGAAAAGTGCCAATGATTCTGAGAATGGATCTAATAGGAACATTTTGGAAAAAGTCCAAGCAGGAGGAGCTCACTGGGATATCTTCCATCGAGAGGATGTACCAAAACTAATGGAGTATATAAGCATGCACTGTCAGGATCTAGGGATACCTGATAATATCAATGACAACTATGTAAGTTACTTTCGTGATTTAAATTATCTTGATCTCAAGTACTGTATTTGTATCTTTGTAGCTAAAACTTCAGTTTTTGATATCAGGTACCTCGGTCTCTATATGATGGAGTAGTGTACTTGAATAGGCATCATATAAGCAGGTTGAAGGAAGAATTTGGTAAGTGCAATCTTTAGTTGTTATTTATTGGCTTCTCAAACTAGACTTGCTAGTGTGGCTGACCCTCTGACCTGCTTAAAACTGCCTATGAAGCTTGGGCTCTGGTTAAGTTGCAAGGTTTTCCATTCTTGGACCCATTGATTTGGCCTAGGAGGAAGGGAAAAGGTGAGCTATAGGGATCATGGTGGGGGCTGTGCGAGAATGGTTGAGACTTGAGAGAATATTATTTGTAAGTGTGGGGTGAAATATATTGGGGTCTTGCATAGGAGAAGGTAGAAGGGATGGGGGAGGGGTGCCTGTGATATTGGAGAAAGGGAAAGAAAGAGTGGGTTTTATGCGTAAAATTGTTCAACCAATTTGGCACCCACTAAATACACTATAAATCTCAACCATTTCTAACTTTCACGAATGTTGATCAACCTGTCCATTTCTCAACTCTTGCAAAGGTCTTTCACTTCATTTTTTCCCCTGAACCTTCTTTTTCAACTTTATGGAGCTGGCTGTTTGTGGTTGAACTGTATTAACCATGCCTTGCAGCCAAAAAATCTAAAATTTAGTAGGTATTTCCTCTCTTTGTAGATATTGTCTCAAGATCCTGAAATCAGCTAGATCTTTTATCATGATTCGTTGATGTAGTCTGTGGCACTTTTACACTGAGATTTCTTGGACTAGCCTGCAGTCTGCTTGAGAAAACTAATTTAATTTAAGGGAATCTACTCAAGTCTCAAGTATAAAGTATACTAGTTTTTTTACTCAGGAGTGGAGCCTTGGACATTCGAACAGCATATGGGGGAAGCTGTATTTATTCCTGCTGGAAGTCCTTTTCAAGTCAGACATCTTCAGGTGAGCCACTGACAAATTTATTTCTATGCGGGTCTATAAGCTGATTTTGTGTAGTTTCTCAAGCTGAAAGTGTATTGAAATTTTTTTATTGTTTTTTGTTTTACAAATGCTAACAAATATCTGTGTACATAATGCTGCAAATACTAGGGGATGGGTTATGTTGATGATTCTCAATTGTCCTTGTTATACACATCTGATTGTTACCTTTTACTTTTCAACAGTCATGATGATCATTTTTAAGAAACGACCTCGTATATTAAACATTAACCATGTTCTTACCTGTGCTTTAACCAGCATTATTTTTAGCATCTATCATACTTTATTTTTTGTAATAACTCGCATGAACCTAAGTGTGATGGTTTTTTCTGGGTCTGTAGTTTTTCAGAAGTAATGAAATAGTTAACCCTTTCATAGATCTGCAGAGGCTTTTCCCATTAGCTATATATTAAGAGATATTCACTCTGTTTGTATTTTGTGTAATTACGAAAAGCTATACGTGTAAACTGAATGCTTGTTATACTCTTCCATTTTCCCAGTCCTCAGTTCAGTTTGGACTTGATTTTCTTTCCCCTGAAAGTCTGGCTGACTCTCTAAGATTGTCTGAAGAAATTCGTGGACTTCCAAATGACCATGATGTGAAGCTTCAAATATTGGAGGTCAGAGATTTTCAAATTTTCTTTCCCCTCCTAATCACTTGGTTTGCTACATTGTTATTTAATAAAGTTTCCTTGGATCTCCACCATATGATTCAGGTTGGTAAAATATCATTATATGCAGCAAGTTCAGCCATTAAAGAAGTTCAGAAGTTGGTTCTTGATCCCAAGTAAGCCCCTTAATTTGTGATCTTTGGACTTGTCTTTCACATTATTTGCTATATTTGAAGAATGCTGATAGGCATTACTTTCATTTCCCACAAGAGTTGTCTGATTTCTTCATCATAATTCATACCACCAATGTCCTGGTGACTGGGTGCTTGCTTTGTTTCTCTGAAGTTTTCGTATAATTCCTTTCTCTTGCTACTCAATCTGTGATTTAGTTTCAAAATTGTACATGAGCGTAGAACGCTTCTGTATGTGCTCAGCAATTTAGTCAAAATTCCCCAAAAAATTGTCCAGTTATACGACAATTTTCTATTGTGACCAACTCTTCAAAATTGTCAATTTAGTCATGATTTCACTGCTTAGTTATAATTTTGGACAATATGTCAGGCCGAGGCTGGTCAAAAAATTGACTTATGTCCAAATGACTTGGAACTATAGAGTTCATCTCCTTATCGCGTAATTTTGATGCAGATCGGGCCCAGAGCTTGGAATTGAGGATCCTAATTTGACTTCATTGGTATCACACAACTTGGAGAACATGGTGAAGTACAGACAGATCACCTGTAGCTGACGCTCTATTACATTCTTCGAACAAATGTAGGTTCGATGCTGCAATAATCCGACACTTTTACTGCTTGTAGTTGATGAATGGCTTGGAGCTACTCAACTTGCAACAACACTTCTGTAGTTCTCCGTGAAATCATATATGCCCTTGTGTGAAATGAAGTGATCAAACAAGTAGTTTTGTTAGATGTTATATTTGGTGGATTCATTGTTATTTACATTAGATGTAATTTTGATGATGTGTCGTGTTTCTCTAAGTTTTTCTGAGAATAAATCTTAGGCTTGGATGAAAACATGATAGGTCGATACGATTGCGAACATACAATCAATATATTATATGGCCTTCCTTTTCTTGTAAATAAATAAAGTAATTACACATACATAATATATTATATTAACGTCCATACGCTGAAGGATGGCTATATCATCCAAACAAATTGAAGAGAGAGATTTCAGGCAAACCCAACAACATTTGCTTCGTATTGCAATATTAATTAATTTATTTTTATATGTGTAAACGGGGTTTTGAAGAGGATTTCGTTTCCTATCCAAGTTCGTATCGGACATTCAATAACAATTCCTTTTCTATCCACAATAAATAAATAAATAAATAAATAAAGATCGATTTCCCCTTTTCTTCTCTCTCCTCAAATTCATGTTCAATTTTCTCTCTCCTCGTTTCCCTGTAATTACAAACACCAAGCACCATAATTGCGTCGTGCACTAATCTATTGATTCAGAAGTTGCTGCAATTTATTTTATCTCTTATTTCAATTTTAGATGAAGTGTATTGTTTGCATCGCCGAATGCTAGGTTAAGAAATTCGGGGCATTTTGAAAGGTATTTCCGGTGGGTGGAATGGGGGCGGAGGAGGTGGCGGAAGGGTGGGGGACATGGGAGGAGCTCGTGTTGGGAGGCGCTGTGTTGAGGCACGGCACACGTGACTGGAACGTCGTCGCTTCGGAGCTTCGAGCCCGCACCCTTTATCCCTACGCCTTTACACCTCAGGTCCATATTCTCTAATTTATTTCCTTAATATTTTCTCTTTTTAAATAAGTTAGCCATCTAATAAATATATATTATTCATCTGTATTCATGCATGCAAAGCTACTACGTTGTATGTATAATATCTAGCTAAACTGGATTTTTAGCACAGCTAAACGTTTAATCAACTAATTATCCCATTGTTAATTAATAAAATGCACTGTTTTTTTACATTAAAAACACTGAAGGATTTTCAAGAATCACACATTTGTGTTGTGGACCTCCTTTGTGATAGGATAGTCAGGAATTGACATGGAATAATGCATACTATTGATCACTCAAAATTGATGCAACTGACTAAGTGAAGTAGATTAGTATTATTGTGGTTAGGGAAGATGCCAAGATTTTAGATGTCTTTTCAACAGCTTTCTAGTCATGTATTTAAAAATAGACTGCATTTTATCATTTGAAAACAAATCTTTTGAATAAAAGCTGGATTTGCTAGGTTCAATCATGAGCCCTAGTTAACCTGTGGATAATGTGTGTGTGTGTGTGTGTGTGAGAGAGAGAGAGAGAGAGAGAGAGAGAGAGAGAGAGGACCATTTGCTCCTACTTGTTCTGTTATTGATTGCAAGCTGCTGCAGCACAAACTTAGGATTGACATAGGTTTCATCTTATGTGCTTATGGTGATTCGTAATTCAACTTCTTACATAGTCTTTTCTCAATTTTGTTTGGCATTTTACAGTTACATTTCAGTGTAAGTTGTTTAGGATTCCAGGATGGAGTCTTAAGGTTCTTTATCTAAAAAAATAAGTGTACATCATGCATCCCAAAAGATTAAGTGGGTTCTGGAAAAATGAAGGAATGAAGGAAAATGGAGATATTGTGTTTCCAGTTTGCCAATATTTTTCAGATAAAAATATTATTTATTCTGTAATCACACATTAGTTAGAGACACAGCACGTCCTCATGTAAAATATATATCTACGAACAGCAAAACAAAGGATCAAGAGTTGTAAGTCATCAAGAAGACAGCTCATTGTTTCTGATGGAAAGATGCGCCTGTAAAATGAAGAAATTTCAAAATAAAATATAGGAAGACAATATATATGAAGGAATTATAAGTTGCAACTTGTAATGTTCTTGAAATAATATCCTGTATTCTGTCATTTAGTTTAATTACAGATAATTATCATTCTCATTTGACACATATCTCATAAAAAAAAGGCTGGCAGGGGTATTAAAATCATATTATCTAATGCTTTCTTGTACTTGGACTTGAAAATTACAAAACCTACGATGAATTGCAGGCTTGTAAAGAGAAGTATGAGGACCTGCAAAAGCGTTATTCTGGCTCCACGTGAGTGATGTTCATCTCATGAACTGGTTTGGTTTTGTTTCATTCACGATCCATCTGACATTTTACATTGACTCAATTGAAGTTACCAAATCTGCCTTAGCATGTTAATGTCACGGTGCCAAACTAAATTATCTTATTTATGAGTAATCTCAAATGAGGAGCTATTTAGCAAGTTGGCCAATTATTATGTTTTTTCAGGCATATGAAAACAATATAATTAGCAACTAATGTTATGTGCATTTGTTGTTATGAATGACTCAGGGCTTGGTTTGAAGAGCTTAGAAAGCGACGTATGGCCGAGCTGAAACAAGAACTGGCTAGATCTGAAAATTCAATAGGGTTAGCACAGATGTATACATGTATTTATGTGAGCATTTAATATATTGCGTATTCTTTTATCAATGTATTTCTCAATTGACTGCATATTTTTACCACCTTATAGACCATCTTGCTGCACTAGCTTAGTCATGTGGGTCTCCATCGTGTATGTTGTTAAGAATTCTATACAGAGCATGAGGTCCAGGAGCACTAGAGCTTTTGCTATTACAGCTCTTTTACCAGTCTCTCATGAATTAAACATTAGAGCAGGCAATTTTGTGTTTGTTTTTTTCTCTGAAAAAATGTCTGATGTGATGAATAACACCTGTAGCTCGATGTGTGCTTTGGTGTGTGTTATTTTGATTTGTTTCAAGCACAAACTTGCAGAAACCCCATTCTTTCTTTATGTTTCGACTATCCTGATTTCTAGGTCTCTTGAGTCAAAGATAAAGTTTTTGGAGGTGGAGAAACAACACTCAAATCAAGTCGATTATGGTTTGAGCGAGACCGAATCGCCTTTACCTGCATTAGATTCAGAAGCTACCGAATCTATCAGCAGACAAACATCAAACGATGAGAACTCTGTCGGCAGCTTCACAAAAGATACCAGTACAAGGATGAGTTGGTTATGTGGCCATCAGCATCGAGCAGTGGAGACTGATACGAAGCCTAGCACTTCAGCTTGCTCTGAGCAGGACAAAGGAATGGGCATTAAGAGGTTCCCAGATGGCCCTGGAGTGATCATGAGGAAGAAACGAGGTCAGAGAAAGAGAAAGGATTGTAGTCGGGCTATCAAAGAAAGAAGCGTTGGTGAGAGTGACAACTTAGGTTCTTCTAACGTTGTTTCTACTGCCGCACCGAAGGAAACATCAGGGGATGATCATGAGATAACGAGAATATCTGGTACGAATAATCACTCTGGAGGTTCATACGCCATGAGAAGAGACGGCTTGATTGAAATCTTCAAATCTGTTGCAGAGAGTGAACCAGCAGCAGTCTTTAAACATCGAATGGACAGTCAGGTAAAGAGTATATTGCTTCTTTCCAATTCACTAAGCGAAATGAGCTGAATTGCATTTGTCTTACCAAATACCCTAATGTTATTGATAATAGAAACGAGCAAGATACAGGAGAGTTATCAGACAACACATGGACATTGGCACAATAAGATCAAGGATCGTTGGACAGTCCATAAAATCAGCAAAAGAGCTCTTCCGGGACCTGCTCTTGGTGGCAAACAACGCGCTTGTGTTCTACTCGCGAAGAACACGTGAATACAAATCAGCAGTATCTCTCAGACACTTGGTCATGAAAGAGTACAAGCTGCATTGTAGAGGATATTGCCATGAAGCTACATCTGCCTTTATTCCATGCAATCCTCCGGTGAAACCACGTACTTCTCGTCCCCGTCCCCGTCCTCCGAGCAAGTCTTCCGATGCTGAGAACGTTGCTCCAGCGGGATCCGAAAACCAATGTGAGTTGGATACTAATGTTTCGAAGAAAGAATTGAAGCGAGCAGTGAAGATAAAGCCAGGATTAACTGAAAAAACTGCTCCTGTAAAACTAAGAAAAAGAGTTCGAATTATGTAAGAAAAATTAATTTGTACAAAAAACTCTCTTTATTTTCTCTTTTCTGCTCAACATATTTGTTGTTGTTGCTGAAAATCAAATTGAAGCTATTAATAATAGAACATCAAATTACTTGATTTTGACCGTGTTTATTGAAGTTTATTCAAATTCGATTCATTTGCTAATCCAACAAATAAAAAAATAAAAAAAATTAAATTTTTTATCTATGTTTATCAGTAAGATTCTTACGCATGACTGTATATATTCCTTAATAAAATTAGAAAAAGTAAAACGTAGGTTAGCTTTAATAATTAATAGGAAGTAAGGGAGGAAGTACAAGCAACAACAGGTAAGCTACCACCTTGCATGGAAGGCACGTGCAGAGACAAGACCCTGGTCTACTGGACAATAATTAATAACCTCGTAAAGCATTTATGTATAGTATAGTATAGTATAGCAGCTAATTGAATAATCTGACATCACCTTCCCCAGCTCTGACCGTGAGACCTCATTTTCTTCTTCTATATAAATACATAAACAATTTACTTATTTATATCATATGCTAAAGTAGTTTACCAAACACCAACGAAACTATTGGTGCTTTGATGGAGGCTATATTATTCTCAAATTATTATGGAAAAAAGTGGTGGTGGGTGCCCAAAATTGACATTTTGAAAACCACATTACCTAAACAAAAGTATCATTATATATATATATATATATAGATTTTACAACTATTTAGATAAGGAATAAATGCTTATCCATCTACAAAATAACAAAGTCCACAAAATTATATATTAAGAAGAAAACTTGTAACATATTATACTCAACATATATGGATATATAAATTTCATTTTCTTCTTTTAATTTACTTTTTTCTTTAACTAAAATTTCATGTCAAGTTATCCCTGCATATTTAATCTTATAAGATGGATCAATACCTAACTAATAATCCATAAACCGTAGTATAACTTATAAAAAATAAATTCGTTTGACAAAATTATTGTATTCATGAGATAAACTTTTTTTTTTCCCTCTATTGGTTAACATGCACCATTCATCATGTTAATTAATTTATCCTTGAACTTTTGAATTTGGACAATGAAATAAATAAATGGATCGAAAAACATAATATCATATTTATGTGTCGGTATTCTATTAAACGAGTAGTATTTGTGTGCACCAAGTGCATGAACCATGATCCATGTAATTAGGCGCGTGGGTCGGGTCGGTTCGGTTTAACCCTGATCCGCGCTCAATTTTTTTTTAAAATTTATGTCATAATCTTTATATTATAATAATATAACCTTTATGTCGTAATAGTATAATATTTATGTACAAATTTCATAATATTTTAAGTGCATAACTTATACTTTTTTCATTATAAAAATTCATGTTATATGACTGAAACTTTTATATTGTTATAGTATAACCTTTTCAGTGAATAACTTATACTTTTTTCATCATAAAAATTCTTGTAACATAACCAAAACTTTTATGTTGTAATAATATAACCTTTATGGTATAATATTATAATCTTTATGTATAAATTTCATAATTTTCTCAATGAATAATTTATATTTTTTTCACTATAAAAATTCAATATAGTCGAAATCTTTATGTTGTAATGATATAATCTTTATGTTGTAATAATATAACTTACTGATTTTATAACCTTTTCAGTGAATAACTTATACTTTTTTCACTACATGCACTGCAAAAGGTTATGTGCATATAACTAAAAGGTTATGAGGACAGAACTCAAAGATTAAGTTTGCTAAATTAAAAAGTTATGCCAATATAACAGCAGAATTAGGATTTGAGCGGTTTAGACGCGTGAGACATACATGGGACGCGTCAAATACACTGTCGAATCGGGTTGATCCAATTGCATGGATTTAGGATCCGTGCATTAATGTATAAAAATAATTGTGCTATTTGGATTCACTCATAAAGTATGTTGTACATTTCATATTGAATTAAGGATATTTTTGAGATATTCAAAATATACCAGTTATAATATGTATAGAAAATGGTTGAAGCAATTACAGGAAATAAATTGCTAAAGCTTGCTTGCAATGAGTGTTGTTACTTGTTAGACAGAAATAAATGAATAACACGATTATGCTTTAATGTCTATCATGCAAACAACACACCAAAAAAAAAAAAAGACATCATATATATCACGAGTTTATAAACACAAATTCACATGATATATGTGACTTATATATTTCAAATTCAACCACTCGTGAGATATGTATACACTTACATACATATATATTTATTTAAATAAAGTTCATGAATGCTTAGCTAATTGAAAAGTCCACTCGACTCCATAGGACTCATGGATTAAGTCCTTTCAATGTAGTCAACATTTTTTTTTTGTTACAGTTTTTATTTAGTATTCATTATTTTTAAAATATATAGTATGTTAATTAATATCTTTTTTTTTAAGAATCACGTTTTTCCTTTTTCTTTATTGTTCTAAAAATAAATTTGTTACAAAAGTCTAATTCTTTTGATTGAAATTTCTATAATGTCCTCCAAATATATATATATATATTTAATTAAGAGCGTATAACCAAACATGTACTAGTTTTATTTGAAACATGTGCTAATTTACATTGTAATGCTCAAAGTTTTATTGAGACCGGAAAAGTGGATTAGTTTAGTAAGCAACGTGGTTGAGAGGGCAAATCAATGATCGATACAATTAATGAAAGATATAAACCTCAAGAACCCTTCGGATGATTTATTAATTCAATTATTATAATGGTATTTGATCTTTAATTTACTCTTATATCGTCATACTATGTGTATGAATAAAATATATGATTTGTGGTAAAGTTTAATTCATCAAATATAATATCTAACTAATATCATTCATTTATATACAAAATACTTTATAACATTAATTTTATAAGTAATACCGAATACGAGAGCATGTTACCATTTTAAAATTCCAGTTGTTAATAATAAAATAATTCTCAGTAATGTAGTCCGGATCTACATCAACAAAATTTTGTTACGATATATTTTCGATTTTGTTATAAAATGTTTTTATCTTATATACAATTTAATAAAATTTTATGTTATATGTACAAATAATTTATATATAACATGTATTAATTAATGTAAAAACTCACGCGAGACAATCTCATGTTAAGTTTTACGTGAGATAAAAAAATTATAATTTTATACGAGGTTGAGATTTATTATATTAAATGAGTTCATCCATCTTACTAATTCATATGGACTCCATCTTACATAAAATTTCACATGACACCGTTTTATAAAACCTACTCATTAATTAACGTAAATCTAGTTAACCACCTAAACATTTTTATTCGCAACTCTTCATAAGAATAAACAAATTATTTCTTTCAACAATTATGCTTCAGTACACCTAAATACCTAAAATTAGTTACCTAATCTTATTAAGCTTACCAAATATTCTTTTGTTTTCTTGAAGTAAGAAATCTCAGTCCAATCAAAATTAGCAGTTAATATATATACGCAAGTTTTTGAAATAAGAAATCTCAATCAAATCAAAAAATTAAAGTCCTCTTTTAGGACAATAAATATGGGTCCACAATATGTAGATTTGTCCAATCTATGTTTGTCTTTTACAAGTTAGAATTAACCCCCAACAAATAGTAGATTTGACTTTATCATAATAACGGTTCCAATCATTTCCTGCCATATGGATGTAATAAAAAATATTTTATTTTCCATATATATATATATATATATATTTATGTGTATATACACAGAAAACAGATGGAATATATAACTTAAAATGAAATTGAGTGGAGCCGAAAACACTATTTAGGCTTTTTCTATAGAAATATCATCAAACTAAAAGAATGTGTAAGCTTTGTTTTATGATTAATTGAATCAAATTTGAATGAACTTTAATCAAGCTGGATGTAAGTTGAAGTCTTATAATTAAATATTTTTACACTTCTTTTTATCCTTTTATACTTATTAAGTTGTTATCTGGGCATTATTTTTTAAATTTTATGAGACATGAAAATATATCAAACTTATTTGATACATATATCCAATTTAGTTTTAACGAACTTTTAACAAATAATCTTGAATTGAGTATCAATTAGTTTAGTTTGATTCTGCATTATCAAAAATCAAACACATATTCTAATAACTTATATGTCAATCTTTATTCTAATAACTTATATGTCAATCTTTATTTTAAGGATTAAAAAATTATAAGTTGATTGAAAATAATTTATCATAGATCTTCAAATAAATAATTAATATAAAAATGTAGATTTGATAGTGTTATAAATAATTGATTTTTAGTGTTCACATTTCTTGAATCTCATTGCACACAAATTCTTTATTTTATTCTCTCCGCTTTGTACGTGGGCTCTTCTTGTTCTTCCTCCTCTCTCTCCCCCCTCTCTCTGACACACAAACATCGTTGTTATATATACCTATGTATATATTACATATACTTACACCTATATCTATTTCTTTTTGTAATGAATCTATTACATCATATGTGTGAGGTGCAAACATACAGAGAGAGGTGAAGGTAATATCGGAGGTTTATTTCAGCGGCGAATTCAATCATCCGCTGATCACTTCTGCATCGTATTTTTCTAATCGGTGGCTTCAACAGGTCTCCCCCGCTCTCTGTCTGTCTCTCTCTCTCTCTCTGTATTCTCTATCTCTTGCTTTGAATTGAAAGACGAGAACTATTGTCGAGTATTCTGATACTTGTCGGAAAAACCTGAAGTTTGTTTGTTTCTATTTTTTATTTAAATTTGTATCGAGTGTAAATTAGGATGCTTGAAATCTGCATCTGATTTAACTGGTAATTAGGTGAATTTTATTTGATCACATATTTATGAACAGCAAGATTTCTGATTTTGTTTCTACTATTCTATTTTAATTCAATATAAAGAAAATAAGTTGTCTTTTGTTAGAAATTATCTATTTATATTAATTAAAAGCTCAGTTTTTATATTTTTTTTCTTTGTTTATGGGCCCTGCCTCTTCTCTATTCGGTTCAGGCTTAACTAGCTATACCAAGAAAATATTCACAACAAATTAAAAAAAAAAAAAAAAAAGAATCAGGAAATTTGGTAAAGTGAAAATATGATTCAATCTTAATTGCTACATTATTCAATCATTGCATGGCGTTTCTGCATTCACTGTTACATCAAACATTTTCTTGTGACAGCCTTAATTCATATGAACACCTTTGCAAATAACACAAAAGAGTTACCATAAGCATCTCTCACAACCTGCATGTCACAAATCTGCTTGAATTGCATTTTTGAAATGTGGAATTAGGGGTCATGAATACAGAGTGTCTCGTTTTTTTTCTTCGTTAAAGGATGTTTGGATTTGGAGATTTGATAGTATGTACAATATTTATGTAGACGGTTGCACTCTGGGACTCTTATGATGCTGAATTTTGTAATTGACTTCGTCTTTCTTTGTATTTCCACAATTGAAACGATTCTGAGTCCAGGGACGCGTTGTGATAATGATTTTGAAATCTGTGATGACTAATGCCCTTCTCTTGAGTCCAAATCGATTATTATTATGGATTTGATCAAATGTAATGGCTAAGGAGATTGATTGTTGCACTTGAATGCTAAACATCATGTCAACTATAATTCACTGGCCATTTTATGCGGAATTTAACTTATGATATACATGGATTTATTGTAGCCTGTTATGAGAGATTATAGAAGCATATGAGAGGATCAACGTCATGGTGGTGGCTAATGAAGAAATGGCATTTTTTATTTGAAGGGGTATGTGCATGGAATTTGCATGCTGTGTTTTTTGAATAAGTACTTGTGAATTTATGAATCCCTGACTTGTAAGAGGAATTAATTGCAGGGAGCATGTGGAACAAAGATGAAACAGCTGCCGTTTATGGGCGTAGTCTGTACAGTTATGTTATTCCTTATATATAGGACAACAAATTACCAGTATCAACAGACAGAGGTTTGTTTGCTCAAGTTGTTTAGTTGTTTGTCTCTGAAACTGGTTTAAGCCTAGTCCATAACAAACACTTGTTCCTTTTCTTTTCAGATGGACTCAAAATCGCCACCATACTACACGTTAGAGGTATTTATCTTAAGATTGCATCGTTTTTAACACATAATTTTCTATCTGCTGCTGAGGTGTTTTAATGTTTCTATCCAGGAGCCAAGGGTGGATACCACGGGTTTGAACAGCCTGCCACGTGGCATCATTGAGGCGAGGTCAGACCTGGAGTTAAAGCCTTTATGGACAAGTAATTCTAAGTCAAAGGTATTACTTACTGAAGAAAAAATCCTCCATCTAATGAATATGATGGCTGAACTATCACTCTTTCGTATTAATTTTTCTGTGATTTCAGATAACTCTAAGGAGGTCTAATAATTTGTTAGCAATGGCTGTTGGAATCAAACAGAAGCGGAATGTCTGTACTATTGTTCAAAAGGTAGACAAGTCTACATTTAAACACTGAAGACATTTAATATTTATGTACTACTACATGAACTGGCGTCAAGCGTTCAACTGCCTTTTTTTATTTTCGGATTCAGTTTCTTTCAGAGGATTTTACGATTATTCTGTTCCACTATGATGGAAACTTGGATGGGTGGTGGGACCTCGAATGGAGTAGGGAAGCTGTACATATAGCAGCTCGCAACCAAACAAAATGGTAAGACTTTGCACGCGTGTCCACCTTGTTTCCTGTATCTAATGTTTTTAGACTTCGAGTGGTGATAGGGCAAAAGGATAGGTGTAGATATTACCTTAACGGTGTGAGGTTTTGCTCCAATATTATATTTTTGGGTAAGCTTTTTTTTCATGTTCAGGTGGTTTGCTAAACGATTTTTACATCCAGCTGTTGTGTCGATTTATGATTACATATTCCTCTGGGATGAAGATTTGGGGGTCAGGAATTTCCATCCTGGAAGGTACAATTGCATCACTTTATGATATTCCATCTCTTAGCTTATAAATCCGTCTGTTTGAGAGATAGTTTTGTATGGCAATTAGTCTTCTTGGAATGATACATTATTTCACACTAATGATTACTTACTTCTTCGTATAAGTTCCAGTAATAATTTAATGATTCAATCACTTAAAATAGTAGTTCGCTGTTCCAAATAGTATCCACTGCTTACCGATCACCCTGGATAAATTTCTAACTTTGGCTTGGTCAGGTATCTAAAAATTGTGAAATCAGAAGGACTTGAAATATCTCAACCGGCTTTGGATCCAAATTCTACTGGTATACACCACAGGATTACAATAAGAAGTAGAATGAAAGTATTTCACAGGTAGGTTGTGCTTGATTTGATTGTGTGATTCTATTTGTAGTGCATCGGTTCTTATATATTCTATATTATGCAGAAGAGTCTACGATGTTAGAGGTAGCACCAAGTGTTCAGATGATAGTGAGGGCCCACCATGTACTGGGTAAGTTTTCCCCACACCAAATATTGTCTGTTTGTTCGCTCAAGAAACTTACAACATTGTTATCTGTACTTTCACTTTCTCTCCTAGAGATACATGTTGATTGTGTGAGATCGTTTTGCAGATTTGTGGAAGGAATGGCTCCCGTATTTTCAAGATCAGCCTGGCACTGTGCCTGGCATTTGATACAGGTAACCTTTCTATAAACAAATAAATGGAAAACCTTCAATCACGTGTAGCCCCATTTCATCTAACAAGGATCCAAATTACGGTATCTGAATTTGGACCTGCTGATGAATACTTTTGGCCTAAAGTGTTGGATTGAATATAACGATTATGTTATGACATTAGACTTCCATCCTTGTCTGCCAGAATGATCTTGTTCATGGATGGGGAATGGACATGAAACTCGGGTATTGTGCACAGGTATGACTAAAATTAATATTAGACTAAAATAAATGCACACACATATATATATGAATGCTAAAGATTGTCTTGTTTCAATTACAGGGGGATCGTACCCAAAAGGTGGGAGTAGTCGATAGTGAATACATAGTTCATCAGAGCATACAAACTTTGGGTGGACCGTCTGCCAGAAAGGTCAGACCATCCATCCAAAAACCTCAAGACACGGTGAAGGTAAACCTACTTCTTCCGTTTTATCTTAACATCATCAACTATCAACTACTCTTGCAAACTAAAAATTTGTCCTTTTTTACAGAGGCGCACCGTCGATGTTAGATCAGAGGTGATACACCACATCCAGCTCTCGTTTTTGAGTGAATGCATATGATTTTTTCCTTCCTTCTAACGCTGTTGCTTCCTACAGATTAGGAGACAATCAACGATTGAGCTTCAAACGTTTAAGGAACGATGGGAACGAGCTGTCAAGGAGGACAACAAGTGGGTCGATCCATTTCCTTCCACTCGAAAACGCATTAGGCGCACCACCAACCGTAAACGTAATTCTTCTTCCCAGATTTAATTTTTTTGCCGCTCTTTGTAATTATTTATAAAAGAAATCAGTCCTCATAGTTATAATTTCTTGCCATTTTTTCAAATCTGGAATTTTTTTTTTCTTTTATTGGAAAAGTATAGATAGCAAGTGAATATGAATTGAGATTCCAACTAGTGCTTGATCTCTTACATACATATTTTTCTTCTTCTTTAGATTGAGTTTCAGAATTTCTCAGATAGAATAGCAGTTAAAATTTAATTTATTGTTCATCAAAATGAGTTCAGATCGATTGATTTCGATTTTCGAGCAGGACCTTGTGAAATTGTCATGGTTTTATAGAATTATATCCGTCTCATGATGACATATATATTTTTGTGATTACATATTGAGTTGTATTAATTCCTTTAGTCTATTGCTTGGCAGAAATGTAACTAATATTTACTGAATGGGAGGGGTCTTTTCATTGCATTTCGAAAACGAATATTTTTCCATGTAAACTATAATGTCGGTAGTTTTATTTGGATTTTATGTTTTAATGTACTTTGCCATTTCTGACAATTTTGTTCAGAATTGATAAGCTCTAGGTAGGGTAAAATGAAATGAACCATAAAATTTAAACGGTAAGATGCTAATTTTTGGCCAAGGGTGTATTGAATTCTTCACTTTTTAAGATTTTAGTATGTTAGATCATCACGATAAATCATTTCAACTGTTATTCTTGTGTTTGATCCAACATAAGTCAAATCTTGGGTTATAATCTTCTTCTTTTATTTTAATAAAATATTATGGAATATATTTTTGGTGTGATATACGAGTTATATATTTTACATAAAATATTATAAAAATTGTAATATTTTTTTATTTGCTGGTGGAGATGCCTTAGATAATATAATGCGAATCTCACTTATTATTCAAAATATTTTTTGTTTAATATTGATAGATGGATTTTTGAGTAGGAAATGTATCTAGAAAGAAAGTTGATCAGATGATTGATCTATATTTAAAGGCAGGTTGATCACTTAAAAGACCATCACTTGAGGCTTCGAAAGACGTCAAATTGTCCATTCGGGGTCTGAAAAATTAAAACTATCAACTTCAAAATCTAGATTATAAAGCTATCAATTAAAAACTTACAGAATTAAGGTTTTGTTTGACATGTTTTTAAAATATTTTTAAAATGGCAGTATCAAAATATGATTATAAAACTAAAATTTGCGATGTCATGATCTTATTTTTTTGGTTTTCAAATGATAACTTTATGTTTCAGATTTTGGATCGACAGTTTATATCTTCTACGACTCAAACTAATTATTAATCTAACTTTCGAGCCATAAATCTTAAAATTCCTATTACAAGTAGATGCACTAATATTATTGTGTAATTAGTTGGTGGACTAGGGTAATATCTCTCAAAAACATGCAAAAAGTAAAAAAAAATTTGGGAAAAGGTTATAATTATTAAATAGTAAGACAAATAGAGAGAGGGGCAGTTGGGAATTGGGATGCAACTAATCCAATGCTGATTAGTTTGGTTGGATAAATAATTATAATAAGACAAGAAAAGAAAATTGCAAAATTTATATCTTTTTATACTTTAAACATATTATATGTCCTTTTGTAAAACACATATTATATAAGTCATAAAAATACCTAACAAAATGATTTGGGAAAAAATCATGTAATTTCTCAAGGCATTCATCATAATATTAGCCAAATCATTTATTTTTGTTTTTCTTAATAGGACGAGATGTTTTGGTATATAATCTTAACTTACAATCCAAATAACTTATTAGACTATATATATATATATATATATATCAGTGACCTTAAATATAATTATAGCATACGAGAAAATAAAATATTAAAAGAAAAAGTCATGACATCAACGGGTATCACAACCCTATTACAACAATTTTTTTTTTCATAATTATTTATATTTGCATGAATTCTAGATCCGTATAATTGGATGGACTAGAATTGGGGATGATTTTCATGCACCTAACGAGCCTCCCATAGTCCCACACGTGCTCTCAAAAGCCTTATGTCCGCGTCCATACTCTTATTCTAATTTTCTATTATGTTCACATAAATTTTATGGTATGTTACCGTAATTTATGTTATATTAGTTTAACTCTTACATTGATTATAATACAGACATATAATACATTTGAAACATTTATGTTATAATCTTATAACATTTATATTATAATAATATAATTTTTATATAGTACTGTAAAATATAAAAATTATATTTTTATATGAATGTTATATTAATATAATATAAAAATTAAATTATTATAATATAAAAATATAATAATATTATATAAATTTTTATATTAAAACAATTTAAATAATATTATTTTTTATATAAAAACAAACTAATATAATATAAAAATTATCGTATAAATAAAAAAAAGAATTTAAACATGGATCCAAGTCGAATTCAACTTCGATCCAAGCCACCCGCACAGTACATAATCACTACTCATTTTCTTTAAATTTTTTTTTGATAAAAACAATAAAGTCGGCTAATATAAGTTGTTTATTTCAAAGCAAGCTCAGCTTGACCAGAGACAACCCTCTCTCTCTCTCTAACCGGACTATATATTTTCTCTCTCAACCGTTTGAATCCAATGCACATTATTTCTTCTATCCTAAGCTTCTACGCGTTGTTACCGTTTCTTTACTGTAATCAAAATTGCACTTTTTAGATCTCAAAAGCTCTGTATCTGCGGATTTGATTGAAGCAAACAGTCGTTAAGAAGATGGCAGGCCGTTACGATAGCAACCCTTTTGATGAAGGAGATGAAGTGAATCCCTTTGCTGTGAGTTCTCGTTTTCTTCTATAAAGTGTTGATTGTTTGGTGGAAACTACATTTGTTTTTCTTTAATTGCTCAAGAATGAGCTTTTCTGTGCTCGCAAAAGTGAAGAATTTGATGTTGAAATGGTGGTTGAGGCAAAATTGGGGTTTTGGATGACTTTCGCTGAGTTGGTGGCTTGATCCAATGTGGTTTTCCTTTGGGCCTTTTCTATGTGTATAGTCTAACTTTATTCACAACAAATCGAGTGTCACTGATGTCTTTTAAAAATTTCAGCCTTTTCTTCACTGGCATAGGTGAAGCATATTTGTTGCTTTCTTCTAGTTGATGAGATGTAATTGTAGATGCATATAGTGGTTTGTTTGGTGCAGGTTTGCTGATTGTATGTTAAAGGGCATAAAATGATCTTGTGGCTATGTTTATTTTATGGCTTTTATTATTCAATTCTACTTATACTTGAAAACGTAGGACATATTAATTCACATGAATTTTCTTTTTTTTTTTTCCTTGCTGAACGTTTTGGTGCTTGCTTGATTAATAAAAGTTTCAGTTATTAGAAAGTTGACTAAGGTGTCTTTTTTAGTGATAGAAGATGGTCCTCTGTAATTTTTGGTGGTGAGTATTACTTGGGTTGGTTAAGTTCTTTACAGATCAAGTACTCAGTTTTTCATTTCAAAACGTGATTGAAAAATGGTGATGGTGATTTGAGTTAGTTGTTTTCAGGGTGGCTTTGGGTTTAGGTCGGCATATGAGTTGTAGATGTGCATTCAAAAACTTGCTAATATCAACTAAACAAATAGGTGCTGAAAGCTTCTTGAAATGGAGTTTTGTTAGACATTGAGACTGAACTGTGATTAATGGCATACACTTATCAGAGAAAACCATCTTTGTATGAGTTTTAAAATTTCAACATAATGCATTTGTTTGGACATTCTCCAAAAATTTCTGCAGTTCCATGCTTTAGCCTGTTTCCCTCATCAATGAGGGAAATGCTCATTCTTTTAGAGAAATTTCCATTTTTTATGTACTCTAATCCCCGAATGTTGAGATTTTGTATTTCTAGCAGTGATTTTCGAGATCATGACTAGAATAGATGAGAATGAAAGTAACCCCTCTTTTCATCCTCAAAATTGAACATTTACAACAGAGTAACCATCTTAAGAAAAGACCCACTCTAGGAATGGTTTTCACGTTGGCTCCTGTAGCTCTGACGCCAAAAAATCTATATATCTTTATTATATTGGTATTAAAATATGTGGATCTTACAATTATTAACCACAATTGAACATAAAATATTGGAAACAAAAATTTACATAAATTTGATATTATTGATGTATACATGTCTATTAAATCTTTCATTAAATTGCATGTATGTATACATGTTTGGGAATGCATGTATATGTATGCTTTTTGATGTTTGCTTGATTATAAATTCACAAGGAAATTATTAACGTGAATAATGTATTTGCATTAAATGAAATTAAAAGATGATGATAAAATAATATTTAAATAAGTATTAATGGTATTTGTCTTAATAATTTTTCCGAAATTTCAAAACCAATATAAGTTTTGAAGTTCCAGCACACATTCTCTAGAAAGGCCATGGCATATCAGAAACCATCTGACTCATTCAACAACAACAAAACTTCAACTGAACTCATTTCTCATCTTGTTTTTTTATATTTACAAGTCAACCTTTTTCTCAAAAATCATTTCTCTGAAATGGAGAATCTGTTCAATTAGAGCCTAACTTTGCTAATGTGTATGCCAGTTTCTGGAAAACTGAATGAACATGGAAATAATACAGTGTGGATATAGAACATGATACAAGGAAATTGTTAGCAGTAAGGATAATGCATGTGGACAATGTACTTAATGGTTCAAACCTGTATAACATTAACTTTAACTTTGAAAGAGTTTGATCCAACCTTATGAAATGAGATGACTAGCAACAAATATATTAGCCCAATGAAGTATCATAATGATGCTAGAGCGAGCCTCTTCGTCTGTTACTTTAGTTTATTTGCCTTGTGTAACATCTCTATGTATAAATGATGCTTGGTTTACAGTATTGATAGATCTCAATGTTGGTTCTAATTCACATTGATATTTTCTTATATTCAGGATGGAGGAGCTAGAGGAAAAGCATCTGGGCAATCAAAATTCAGTGGAGGCTCATTTTATACTGTGAGTTTATTTTTGTCTCTTCTTGGTTAAGAAGACCTCTCGAAGGTCTCTTGCGGTTATAGAACGAACAACTATTCTAGAATATGTCTGAATTTGATTCCAGTGCATCACCATTGTTATCCATAGAGTGCATCACCATTGTTATCAACTACTGCCATACAAAATTCATTTCTTACATGGCAGGGGGGAGCTGATACGTTATAATGGTGTGTTCTGGATTATAATCAGACTGCGAGAAAGTAATTTCCATGAATGATTTGTTGTTTCTAGTTATGAAAGACCTAGGTGACTTTGGATTGCTATGTGCAGAGATATGATGGGAGAAATACAGTGAACAACCTAAGCATTTGGGAAAAATTTTAAACTAATATTTCTAGATTAGTTTTGGAAATTTATTGCTTCTTTTGTGATTTTTGATGTAATATGAGCTTCTGTCAGTCTAGAAGCCAAGGTACCTATATTATCATTTTCCGGAACTCCAGAAACTAGGGTGATGTGTGATACATAGGAGAATCTCTGGTAGACACTGGGTGGTAGGAATATGGAAGATCACACCTATAGTGTCAAACATACTGACCATTAGCTTTATGAACACCGTGTCTGTTCAGTTTGCATAGTTGTATATCAACTTTTTTCACGAAACATTGATTTTTCATTTTTCAGACTACTGGCAGCGTCCCTCCTGTTACAAACTCAAGGCTCTCACCCCTTCCTCCAGAGCCCGCTGATTTCTACAATCCTACAGCACCAGTTGATATTCCTCTTGATAGTGCTGGTGTATGTGCAATTATCAAATTGATAGCTTGAAATTTATATTGGTACTCTTATTGTTGGAATGGCTTTCTTTGTCTTCTAATGAAAGAACATTTCAAATTTAGGATTTGAAAAAGAAAGAGAGAGAGCTGCAGGCTAAGGAAGCTGAACTGAAAAGGAGGGAACAGGTATATACTGATGGTTACATAATAATCTGTTGAGTATGAATTCTTTCTTGCGAGTATTAATTCCTTTTGCACTCTTTCATGTATAATGCCATTACTTTGAGGAATGGACAATAATCTTCCATTCAATAAATGATTCCGCATCAAAAGAACTGTTCTCGGTGTCGCTTATGCTGGTCAAGAAAGAACAGTTCTTGAAATTCGTTTTGGTGTGTTTGATTTTAGCATACTTCTTTCCTGTCGCTTTACTTTTGGGAGGAGCAGCTATTCATACTAACAAATTGGAAGTTTTTCTTGCCGAAGTTTGTTAATGTTCTTTATACAATTTTAATCCGTCATCATATGACGTGTAATTGCATCCAATATCTTTCATGCATTATTTTGTTCAATGCAACATATCAAATATAGTGTAAGGTTGATGTAGCCTAAAAAAACAAATGCAATGGAAACATGGTCTCGATTGTGATCTTTGTTGGACTGTCAAGACCAAAAAACAGAACCTTTGTTCTATTAAAGTAATGTCATTCACTAATATATTCTATGTATCCTTGGGAAGATGAGCTAAATTGTTGCACGTGATCATTAAGCATTAGTAAAGAATTTTGTTTTGTACAACAATGAACTTAATAAGTTCCAGGCTGTATTGCATTTCCAGAAAATGATTTCCAGTTTGTGATTATGCTCTGCAGGAAGTTAGACGGAAAGAAGAGGCTGCAGCACGAGGTGCTTTATATTCTCTTATTTGATCTTTTTATTACATATGCCGATCACCCTTTATCAAGAGAAGGATACTTTTCTTGTTCGTTTCCTAGTTAGAGGACTTTAAGCCAAGAGGATTCATATTACTTTTTTTTTTTTTTTCTTTGCAGCTGGTATTGTTCTTGAGGAGAAAAATTGGCCTCCATTTTTCCCTATTATCCATCATGACATCGCCAATGAAATACCAATTCATCTGCAAAAACTTCAATATGTTGCATTTACAACCTTGTTGGGTATGTGATATTTTTGCTCATATGAAGTTCTATGATACTATTTTTACTTGGTTAAGTTTCGCCATTGTAATTATGCATATAGACTTTTGCTTGTCTTAATCTTTATTCATTTTCTCCATAGAGAGTGGATGGTGATGGTATTTGATTGAACATGCAGCATATCTGTCTTTTCACATTCATCATTGAAAAACTTAAGAGATAGTCTTCTTAAGTCCAGGATATGCCTTTTTAGTCAACCAAGTATCCCCAATGTTTTTTCTATACAATTGGTGCACCGTTTGTGCATAAATTTTATACCTTGTCTTGTTTTTCGGCACATTTGGTTCCCGAGGGTTTCATGAGAAAGATATATTGTTTAGAGATTGCATTTTAAACTGTGCAAGCATTGTTTGTCTTTTGAGTTAATTGGGGTTGCTATATATATATATATATATATATATCATTTATGTTAGAAAATCAACATGTCCGGAGTGTCAAAAATATATGTATCCATGAAAGTAATTGGTTTGATTTTGGTATAAACATTTTTGCATCTTTTCTAAGGAGTTCTTTTTACCTAATATCTTCACCTTGTTGGAATGTTTCTTTCTATTATAGTTCGTTAGGCTTGTATTTATTTGAGTATTAGAACTGCAAGACACCCACCCTTCTCCTCTGGGGTAAGGCAGGACGACTGATAACTGCTGCTAATGATGCATGTACTGGTGGACATCAGGACTCTTTTTTGCCCTTCTATGGAATCTTATAGCTGTGACTACTGCATGGATTAAACAGGGAGGTCGGTGTTGCATATACTTCATTTGTTAAGTTCAGTGGTATTTGCTTTTGAACTGTTTGCCCTAACTTAGTATCTGTCTGCTAGATCCAAAAATCTGGTTTCTTGCTGTCATCTACTTCATATCTGGGGTTCCAGGAGCTTACGTGTTATGGTATCGACCACTCTACCGTGCTTTTAGGTTTGTACCTTTATATCTTATTTTTCTTGTCTTTTTTTTTCCCTTTAAAAAAAATAAAATTTACAAACTCTTAGAATTGGCATACTTTCTTGAATTTCACCACATTTGCAACTCAACAGGTTGTAGGTTCGATCTTGATTAAATTGTAAAGTTGAGAAAGGCTTGGGGAGAGGGGGGTTGGGGTTTGGAATTGGATGAATTAAGGATTTTGAGAATGAACAGTTTTCTTATATGGAAATAGGTTGATCTGGTATCCATGTTGTATTACAGGACTGAAAGTGCCATGAAGTTTGGGTGGTTTTTCATGTTTTACTTGGTAAGTCGATGGTATTACTTCTTCATGGATCTTCAACTGAAATTGTGAGAATTTTAACTTGATGAATTTACAGCTTCACATTGGCTTCTGTATCTTTGCCGCAGTCGCACCTCCTGTAGTTTTCAGAGGAAAATCTCTGGCGTAAGTCTGCCTTTAATTTTCATTTTTTCACCGTCGTATTCATAATTTCATAATACATGGCACCTAAATATCTATTCCCTTTATGTATACATATCTGTTTATCGATTATACTAGTCTGGTGAGTTCTCTGTTTATTATTTTCTTGTTTTAACTCTTATCTATCTTGATAATTGACTTGAAGTCTTGTATTGAACTATGACACTGCCGATTGAGTATTATATTGATTTTCATTTTGATCGACTGTTCTGATTAGATTTTTTTATCTGATCTGATCGTTGTATATGGTGTTTGTGCAGTGGTATTCTACCAGCAGTGGATCTCATAGGCAAGCATGTGCTGGTCGGGGTAAGTTTTAAAACCCTATAGCCTATGTTAACAGGTGCATCAGTAAAGTTGACGACTTTGATTCTCATAAAAGATATTTTTCGATTTCTTCTCCATCGCTACTCAGATCCTGAGTACATGCTGTCACTGTTTAACATTGTTCTTTGGTTATTCAGGTTTTCTACTTCATTGGTTTTGGACTTTTCTGCCTTGAGTCGGTCCTCAGCATTTGGGTTATACAGGTACAATAATCTCTCGAGAATTTAAATGCTATTATGACATCTTCTAACTATTGCTTCTCGTCATACAGCAAGTGTACATGTATTTCCGTGGCAGTGGCAAAGCAGCTGAGATGAAGCGTGAAGCAGCTCGGGGAGCCCTGAGAGCAGCGATTTAATGCCCTCTTTAATGACTCAGGTACCACTGTGCCAGATAGAGATGAGCTGCGTGAGTAGCATATATGTAAAGCAGATCTCATGTATTCATTTGAGTGTTCATTTTTTGAAATTATGATATCTAAAGAGTTTTCTTCAGAAGCTTTGGTGGAAGGATTAGTTCGACTTGCTGGAGTTTGGATAGATACTCCATTAGATATTTGTCTGTCTGTCTGTCTGTAAATTCATTGTTTGTTTCGCATCTCTCTCTCTAAAAAGAAACACATCCTTGTGACCTACATATAAATGAAGGTTGTTTTCATACAGGAATCATAATCACATTAAGAGAGTTACAATATAATCAAGCTACTGCCTACGAGCAATAGTATAGCACAGAAATCAGAGGCATGAAGAGTTCCAGCTAGCATCAACAGCCCTGATGATTTTTTCATGTAATGTAGCTCCACAACACACGATAATACCTCGATCGAGACCTTCTAAGTAGATACCTTTTGAGAAACAGAGGGCATGGCCTCCCGCATCGGTCACAACACCACCCGCTTCTTGAATGATGACGATACCAGCTGCATGATCCCATATCTTCTCCTTATAACCAGCTCGAGCAAACTTCATGAATATTTCAGCATCTCCTCGGGCTATGGCTGCGTACTTCACCATGGAATACACTCGCAATGGTTGATTCCTGCAATAATACGCATATTAGCAGATACATTTAACATCCAACACCCTGCAAAGTTTTTTAAACTTACCTTAGTCCAACACTATGAGCTAGGCCGGCTGTAAAAGAATGGCTCGAATTTGCCTTCTCGACAGGCTCACAAAATGTAGCCAATGCCGGGTTCTCAATACTCGAGACTTTGATTTGCGTTGCAGAGTTTGGCCAAACAAACTTCTTTTCTTCATCAAGTAATGGCTGCATCCAAGCTGCACCGCTTCCTCTCCTCGCATAAATCACACAGCCTTTATCCCAAGATGCTGATGTTGCTGAGGTTAATCTAGATATAATTCTATGGTAGCTGTTATGATAACTTAGCCATTCCTTCTTCATTGGATAGTTGGGACATCCAAGAACCCCAAGCACAGGTTCACCATCCTCTATCAAAGCAAGAGCAACTGCGTATTGATCCCCACGTACAAAACCCAATGTTCCATCGACGGGATCCAGCACCCAAAATCTCCCAGTGGGGCCCCCCGTTGAGTTGCATCTACTGATGACCTCAAGTACCTCACAAGTACTTAGAGGTGTAGATGGTGCTGCAAGTCCAAAACAAGGTGCTTCAGCTAGACACCCATTAACTGTCCTCGAAACAGCATTGAGGAGACCGACGTGATCGGTCTTGGAGAGTGTTTGGACATCTTCTTCAGCAACAATTGCTACGTTTTCAGTACCAAAAGCCTCGGACAGTACCCAGCTCACAGTTGCTTGAACACTCCAATCTGCTCACAAGTAGCAATTGGAGCATTAGCAAATCCAACCTATGTCACATGCACATTTTAGGGCTCGAAATCATTGAAATGCTTTTATAATTTTGTGCCAAAGAAATATGCAGAAACCAGGGGTTCCTGAATGCATGATTTGAGTTAATTCTACTACATTAATAATGGTGAATGTTAGATACACATAACTATGGAACCATGCATAGAAAACACTGAAAAGATCTTTAAGGAATCACTTGTTCAAGGGCCTGAATTGTGCCGTTGGATGTAGTTCATAGCCCTGAACTGATGTTCAGAAATAGAGAATTACTTGAATTTCAAGGCACTCTTGTGTAGATCTCAAGTATATAGCATCACAAATCGATTAAGCTAAGTAGCAGTTGAAGTTCCCTGTGATACTTCCACAAGGGGATCGAAAGCAAGTATAACCATGAAGTTGACAATTCACCATGCTTCACCTATCATATCTTGATTAAAAAGTACGACTAAATAACACAAGACAATCGTGTAGTATACATCATTCATTATATGTCTCGAATGCAAATAAGATATCAATGCAACATATCAGTTTGGTATGGTCTATGAAAGTGTTGCATTAAGCATGTAAGAAGTCTACAACTTCCAGCTAAAGAGGCTGCAGCAGCATGATACAAACTGCAAAGCATGTTTCCTTTCATTTATGGCCTTCAATTCTAGAGAAGCGAACAAGGTTACCATTTCACTATCATTTTCTGGTATTAAAGGAAGCAAGATGGAAATGTTTGTGCGTACCACACATATTTCACTTATTCTATATAACTCTTGATTCAATTCCATTTCGAGGTTAGAAACGAGTACATATATCGTCCCAATTCCAAACACGCTACACTTGATTCAGAAAAACCAAGTATTAAATGCATGGTTGTCTATTCAAATTCTGATGAAGTTTCTTCATCATCCCAAAATAGAGCACTAAGTGATAGTATTGCCAATCACACAACACACCAAATAATAAAGAATCATTAAAGTTAAATTAACGATACAAATACAATAAAAAACAATAAAACAAAGAATACTTTCTTGATCCAATGACGCGATCACGATTAGCAACCACACAATTCTGAATAAAAGAGGCCCACTTGCAATCATTGTGCATAACTCATTGATCAATGATAAAATAAAAACACTCAAAAGAATCCATTACTACAATCTCAAAAAAATCAATATAGCAACAGAGCAAGAATTGCAGAACAAGCCATTAAAGAAAAGAATAATACCAGCAACAGTAACAGGAGAATCATCATCTTTAGATTGCACATGGCGGTCGCTTTGAGCAAGCAATCTCTCTTGAACTCTGCGGCAGAGCAAGGAGGCCATGTGCACCGCCTTCACCGCCACTTGCAACTCTTGGGAGTAATTCTCCGGCTCCATGGACTCAAATCTGAGCGCACCACTATAATCTTGAGCTGTTGCAGAAGCGATTGTGAGGTTGCAATAGGAGCGAGAGGATGGGTATTCAGCTAAAGTGGGACGACGATATGTGAGGAAAATCGATGGGAAAATACCCAAATTATGAGGAGTTTGATTTCTACGCGAAAGATAGAATTGGGGCCCGAAATTCAGAGAAGACACCATTTTTGGTAGCAGAGATTGTGGAGTGAGGAGGATGTTCAATGTTGGTGGCAAAATATATAATCAAATTTATCATACTTTCACTTTAGTCAATTTAAATACATGCATTTGATAAAAATATTCAAAATTAAAACTATAAATTCAATTTTAAGTTTTAGTTTTATATTTTATCAGTTAATTTTCCAGTTTACTAATGACATATTGTGAAATTTAAGTATGATTCATTTATTTAAATAATTTTACAAGAGTATATTTAAGTTATGGAAGAATTGTTATAAAAAAGGTTAATTACAAATTTATGAAATATAACACATGTTAAAAATTGAAAAATTTGACATAACCCAAACGTGCACGTGATAAGGCACCAAAATTCAAAATTGACGGTGCAATAAAAAGCAAAATTCATGTCACTTATTATTCTTTGTACATATCTCTACACTATATTAGCTCTTAATCTTCACTCTGGGCCCATCCATAATATCAAAAAAATTATGTCACACATTCCGTACTTTTCTTTGGCATTTTCTAAATATTGCAATTATAGAAATATATTAGGTATATATGTCTAAATCAATAATAAATATTTGGTGTTTTTTTTAATTTATTAATTGTAGGATTACATGACCATTTGATGAGATTTACTTCAACCTTAAAGTTACTTTCATGATACTTTTATGGGTGGGGTTAAACACATCCCAAGAACTTCTAAGTACACCTCATTTATGTGTTATTTTACATATGATTTTACACATGAATTGGGGTGTCCTTAGAAGTTTTTGGAGTGTGTTTAGTCACACCCTACTTTTATTTTGAAACACATTTTTGTATCGAAATCACATATATTATTAACATGTAAAAGAAAAGAAATAATGAGTCACTCTCTCATAAATTTTGATTAGTGGTACGAAGCTACTTTTAAAAAATTCAAAATTAAATGATGTATTTTGATTTAATAATAAAATAGAACAAATTGAGTAAAACCTATTTCATACATATAAACTATAAAAGGATCATACCTGAATTTTTACAACAGAAACTTAACTTTTTTGAGAACATGGATAATTGCACTTTTTCCATGTTTATCTAGTCATGATTCTTTCAAATGTGACAGGTGAGTGATTTCACTTAAGCTGAAAGGGACAAAATATTAATCCAAACAAATTTAAAAAGATAAATAATTAAATTTAAGTTTCATGATGTTGTCAATATGTCACATTGACGTCCTCAAAATTACACAAAAATAAATAATTTTCTTTATAGAAGATGGCTTTTAGGTTTAATTAATTAAAGCGAATTAAATATGCTATAGTTTTATTGATATTAAATTTTTTTGGAACTTTTCTCATAGGAATTTTTTTTTTTTTAAAGTATAACATAAAACAGGGGCCTAAATTTTAATAATAAAACATGAGATATGAATATCAATTTTAAAAGGACGACTTACTCATATCTATACTATTGATCAACTTATTATTATTATTACTATTATTATCATAAAACCTTCTAAAATAATCCTAAAATAAAATTCCTTTTTTTTTTTTTTTTTTTTCTTTTGTTTAAAATCCATAGAAGGTATACCGTAGAAGGGCCCTTGTAGTGAGTGAGGAATTATTGGGCTTGAATTGAAGTCCATGGATAATTGGGGTTTATAGAAAGTTGAAGCCCATTGTTGTATCCAATTGAGTGTTGGGCCTAAATAACAAAATCCTTAGAGAGTATTATCTGTCTGCAGACACAGAATAATATATAAATATATATCTTTGTTTTCTTGAATCAGTCCAAATTATTAACGGTGCTTTCTCTAAGCTCTGAGAGAGAAAGAGAGATGGGGTTCGAAGAAGAAGATGATGGAGTAATGGCTACAGATTTTTTCTGGTCGTATACAGATGAGCCACATGCTTCTCGCAGAAAGCAGATACTCTCTCAATACCCTCACATTAAACTTCTCTTTGGCCCCGATCCCTTTGCTTTCCTCAAGGTAATCTCTCTCGATTCTTAATTCTGGGTTTTAGGTTTTTGAGATCTGTGCTCAAAATGTTGCTGGTTTCTGGCATATTTAACTTTTGGATGTGTTTCTTTAGCTATATCATCATTGTCGACGTTGCAATGAGAATTGCTTCAAGGGAATATTGAATCAATAAGATAACTCAGTTGAATGAATCAAGATTTTAATTAAAGTTAAGATGCTGTGTTGTGTTTAAATGCTCATAAAGTGCATTTAAATACTCAAGATTGCATAGATTGAAGTTAAGATGCTATGTTGTGTTTCCTATATTACAGATTGCTGCAGTTGTAATGCTTCAGCTATGGACTGCAACTTTTCTTAAGGATGCAGATTGGGTGAAGATACTAATTGTGGCTTACTTTTTCGGCTCCTTTCTTAACCACAATCTCTTCTTGGCCATTCACGAGCTTAGTCACAACCTTGCTTTTTCGACTCCAGTCTACAACCGATGGCTAGGGATATTTGCTAACCTCCCCATCGGTGTACCAATGTCCGTCACTTTCCAAAAGTATCACCTCGAGCATCATCGTTACCAAGGGGTGGATGGAGTTGATATGGACATTCCAAGCCTTACAGAAGCCAATGTTGTAAGAAACACCATCTCCAAGTCAATATGGGTCGTTTTGCAACTATTCTTTTACGCTCTTCGCCCCCTCTTTCTCAAACCGAAACCCCCTGGCATTTGGGAATTCGTTAATCTAACCATCCAACTGGCCCTTGATGCTGCCATTGTTTGTTTCTGGGGCTGGAAGTCTTTCGGTTATTTGATCTTGTCTACCTTTGTTGGAGGTGGCATGCATCCCATGGCCGGCCATTTCATCTCGGAACACTACATTTTTAATCCCCAACAAGAAACCTATTCTTACTATGGTCCTCTTAACCTGATGACATGGAGCGTTGGCTACCACAATGAACACCATGATTTCCCAAGAATACCGGGGAGCAAGCTTCACAAAGTGAGGGAGATCGCACCTGAGTTTTACAAGAACTTGGATTCGTACGGATCATGGAGCCAGGTCATCTACATGTACATAATGGATACGACAGTCGGGCCTTTTAGTCGGATGAAGAGAAGTCTGTCGATCAAGTCATCCATGAAATCTGAATAGGTGCAAGATTTGGTTCCTCTTGCACCTAATGTTACAGATTTTAAAGAAGAGATTGACATTTTGTTTTGTTTCTCTAATTGTTTGTATATTTTCCAAGGATTCATCTTTGTTGAGAAGAACTTTAAGAATAGTCATTTTGTCACTGCTTCTTTTCCTTTATGCCTCCATTATTATTTCATCAATAGAATGATACTTAGTTTTGGCGTTCATTACACTTAGCTTGTGAATACAAAACAAACAAATAACATTACTTGCCACTCAACATCAAAATGCTGGGTCAGCTAACTTAGACAAACCTGTAATGAAACAAATCAAACCTAACTAAAGCCACTCTTCCTTTGTTTTTGCCTCAAGGAATTACTCATGTTAGTGATCAAGCTGAATTATAGTTTGCAGTAAGAAATTCTGTCAAAAGCAAAATTGTGATTGCAATCCGATTATGCTCAACTCCCAGCTCCCTCTATGCAGAAGTACATGGAATTTCACCTTCCGTTGGGGTGGGTATAGGAGGGGTTTGCGATTCAGCATTAGATTGTCTCGGTTTCTCTTCAGGAGGCTTTGGTGGTCTTGAATGAACTTGATTGATTATCTCCGAAGGAATATCAAACTGCAACCAAAAGAAAGATGCACTTCTCAGAACAAATATGCACGTATGTATAGTTATGAACACAACTAAATGTACATTTCAATATGAATATAAGCTCAGACTTAATCAAGTACACATCTCGGCTAATAGACATGAACTGACCTTGTAACCACAGCCAGCTACACAAGCACGAAAGCATTCCTGTGGTGCACCAAAAACAAAAAAAAAACAAAAAAAAAACCAGAGAAAATTAGACGTATGTTGCAAACAAGAATGCCAATACTGTGGACTCACCCTTTACTATCATTTCCAACTACAAACCAGAAATAATGAAGTAGGACATGACCAAAAACGAAGATAGAAATTAACCTCCGAGTAGGTGGCAGAGCCAGGAGAACGATCAATATAAGCACTCCATTGCTTGTCCTTTAGAACTGGATCTTTGTAGCATATCTCATCACATTCTCCCAAACCTAAATGCAATTTACTGTCAGATATTTTAACTAAGCTACAAAGCGAGCACACTACAATATCAATAATATTATTTTCTAAGAAGTCAAAAGACACAATATCTGCAAGGCCACAGCTCATGCTTGAAGATATAACTTCTGGAAAGAGAAAAAAGATCCTCATATAAGTCCAAAGCACAGATGCATCAATAGGTGTAGTCTGTTTATAAACAAAGTGATCGAAATTGAAATTTAAACTCACATTCATCCCATGTCTCACCATCAGCATCACATCCCTTTTTGCAAAACACTCTCCCTATAGGAAACAGAATATGGTTAATCACACATCTGATGCTAAAATATTTTAATCACAGCTTTTTTTTTTTTTTTTCCAATCATAAAACAGGAAAAGCAAAACCCATTGCAATGTGACCAACATTAGGTATTAACAATCATTTAACTAATAAAAGTGGACATTCCGAACCACCAATCTCATATATAGGGTTCCCTTAAACCTGAAGTTCAGCTCCGCTCATACTTCGACCTCTTCATACTCTTCCCAGTTATAGCATCCAGCTTCAATATACATAGATACTTTCCCAAATAATGCAACCGATATTGTTATTATAATAAACATCTATTGCAAGGACAAACATCTAGGTGACTAGTTGAGATTGATTTGGCAGTTCATCATAAGCATATGCCAATGTGAGTTAAGAGTTAAGACTATGTCACAAGGCATACAATTAACTAACAACCTGTTAAAAGTATTAGAAGACCAAATTGGAGAGATACAAGTCATTTTCCATACACTTATGGCTAGCTTTGAAGACACCAGCTATGAGTAATGTTGGTGGAGTACAATAAGAAACTCACTTAATCTTTACCCCAACTATAAATACCACGTCCATTCCATGCATGTAGATACAATGGCCATTATTATCTTTATCACAGATCTTTGAGCTTGAATATTTCAAACCTCTCTCGCAAGTTAGAACAAGTCTTATTCCAACCACACATTTTCCCTTTCTTATGGATTCAAAGAATAGATCAGTTTTGAATACCAATGCTTCCAATAACAATCAAACTCAAACATTACAAATCAAGCTGGTAGATTTTACTGCATTTAGCCAAAAGGTTCGAAATTAAACATCAAATTCGTACTATTAGGATAAATTTCTTCTTTACTACCATACAACACACACACACCCCAAAGATGTACCTGGAATTTTCTGAAACGATTTTGCATCACAGTAAGCTGTGAAAATCAAATTGAACAACAAATCCACTATATATTTACTAGATTTCAGAAATATATAATTCAATACATAGAAGCTACTCCAAAAATTCCCCTAAAAACCCCAGATTTGCATTCTGAGCAGAATAGCTCCAAATAATTCGGAACATTCAAAGACAGAGCCGATTATGATTCCATCGCCAAATAAAAAAAAAAAAAACGGTAACATATAATTATAATTACATGGGATTTGCATGAGCGCAGCGTATTTATGGGTGCATTGAGTGTTGCAAGGAGGCGCCCATTGGTCTGGAATCATTTCCTCAGTTATTTGCTCTCCACAATTCTTCTGCTAACCTTATTGTTTCTGATTTCTCTATAAAATCAATTTTATATAATTTTGCACTCAACAAAAATAAAAAATAGAGGAAGAAGAAAAAGTTGCATTTAATTGGGGACGAGAGAGAATGAGCGTTGATTAGTGAGTAGATTTTTTGCATACTAATTTTGTCTCTTTACATTTTTAATGTTTTTCTGAATATGAATCTAGGCTTGTTCCAGGTCCATTTCGGAATTGGGTTACAATTATGGGCCAATGACTCACTTTTGGGTCTGGTATACCTTTATTTCATTTTATTTTTGGAAGGAAACATATTAGTAAATTTATTTATTTTAGATAAATATAGTTACATAGTGGTTATTAATCACTTGACAATCTAAAATGATTTTTGAAAAAAATAGGATAGTACCCCTTTGAATTTGTGTAAGTTTGAAGCGCAATCTCATTAAAACAACAGTACCTCCAAACCAAAAGTCTAATATACCTCATTTTTGAGACATTGGAGATAAACCTCCATGAGCTAGAAATTTTATTTAACTAGACATTCAAAATTCTCATCCCATCATAAAGAAAAAACATCATTAACTGAAAATTTGTCAACATTAGAATTTTCATTGTATTGACCATAACTCTTTTCATGGGATTCATAAGACTTGTTTTTCACAAATCTAACTTTTGGCTTTAAATATTCAAGACCGTTAAAGACCACATAAAAAATTCATTGACTATGATTTTTTGAAATAACCATGATAGTACTCATTTGAGTTTTTTTAAGTTCGATGTGCATTGACCATCTCCAATGGTTGTGGCAAATTTGATGGCAAAAAAACCAATTTGCCATCAAATTTGCCATCAAACAATAAAATCACCTCCAACCATTAAACTCAAATTTTAACTCAAATTTTATCTTTTGAATTTTATATTTTATCAAATGTTTGTTTTCTAAGTTAATAAAAAATTTAAACATATTGCTTTCAATAATATAAAAAATTCTTGTAATAAAAGAAAATTGTAGTAAAATACCAAAATTATATTATAAAATACATCACAAATACATATTAAAACTAAAGAAAATTACATAGTATCATGCATAACAATGCAATACTTTATTAGACAAAAATAAAAATTACAAATGATATATGGTCATTAATGATCCAAATTAGCATGTTTTTTCCAAAAATGTTCGATCAATGCATTTCGAAGTTCGAAATGAGCATCTGCATCTCTGATTTTTTTATGCCGAATGAGAAAATCTTGAAATCTAGAATTTTCATTATTTCCCATTTCTACCTCTGGAGTTGCCACTTCTCTTGTTTCTACAATCGGAGCATTGAGATCTCGTTCATCCTCGATTATCATATTATGCATTATAATGCATGCAGTCATTATGTCTTGCAGATCACTTGTCATCCAAAAACGAGCATGATTCGCTACAATAGCAAATCGATTCTGGAGAACTCCAAATGCACGTTCCACATCTTTTCTGCAAGCTTCTTGCATGCTTGCAAAAAACTTTTTTTTTTTTACCACGTGGATCATGAATAGTTTGCACAAGAGTTGATCATTTGGGGTATATACCATCTGCTAAATAATATCCTGTGTTGTATTCTTTTCCTTGGATAACATAATACGCAGGAGGAGCAATACCTCAAGTAAGATTAGAAAAAAGATGAGACATCTTCAACACATTAATATCATTATTAGATCATGACATACCAAAATATACATGTCATATCCAAAGATCATAATCAGCAACAGCTTCAAGAATAATGGTTGGAGACCCACTATAGCCTGCATATTGTCCGGCCCATGTTGTAGGACAATTTTTCCATATCCAATGCATACAATTAAGGCTACCTAACATTTCTGAAAACCCATGTTGCTCACCTATAAGAAGTAGCTTAGCAACATCATTAGCAGTCGGCGATCTTAAATATTTCTCCGAGAAAATCTCCACGATAGCACGAAAAAATCATTTTACACATTCAATTGCAGTAAACTCTCCAATTTTTATGTATTCATCGGTTGCATCTGCTGCAACTGCATATGATAGAACTCGAAATACTGCTGTTACCTTTTGAAGTGTAGACAAACCAAGTCTACCAACCGCATCTTTTTTTTTGTACAAAATAATGATCATGATTTTTGACAACATCAACAATTGTAAGAAATAAACTTCGAGACATATGAAAACGACGACGAAACATACCTTCATTGTATGTTGGATTTTCAGCAAAATAATCATTAAAAATATTATGATCTGCAATTTCTCGATCACGATGTACTACTCTATGCCCAACAATTGAACCTCCATGATTAGGCTCGACATTTGAATTTGTTAGCCACTCACAAAAAGAAGCATGATTGGACATTGCTGCAAGATAAAGATTTTGATTTTGTTGATTGAAATCGAGTATCATGCGATCATCCTCATCATCATCAGAAGAGGAAGATATATAAAAAGAGCTTGCGAAATTTGAATTCATCTTTGAAAATTTAAGTGAGAAAAGAAATAGCAAAGTTGAAAACTAGTGAGGAAATGAAGTGAAGAATGATTGTAAAGAATGCTCATTATATAATTGTCCAAAAGAACACAATCCATGTGCATACATCCATAGCCGTTGATGATCATTTTGATATTTTAATCTCAACCATTCATGTTGTCTAGAAAGTGGTGAGAGTATAGAAAAGCACAATCCATGTGCATTCATTCGTAATCGTTGATAACCATTTTGATCTTTTAATCTCAACCGTTTGTTTTGTTTGGAAAGTAGTGAGAGTGTAGAAAAGCACAATTCATGTGCATTCATTCGCAGCCATTGATAACAATTTTGATCTTTTAATCTCAACCGTGTACATTCATTCACTAAAATTCATATTATTATTGTATTAATTGTATTTCATTTATGTGTATATGTTGTAGTAAATTTAGCATGGTTGTTGTGTTTTCTTATTTAGTTTAAATTTAGCATTTAGTATTAATAAAATATTATAATACAATTAAGTTATTATATGTTTAAAATAATAATACACATAATATTTAAAATAATAATACAATATAATCGAATGAATAATACAATATAATCAAATTTAAAATATACACATAATGTTCACAATACAATCAAATAATAATACACATAATATTTAAAATAAATTGATAACTATATTAAATATATTTGAGATAAATCAAATAAATTAAATAAAAAATAACAAAATAAATAAACAATTTAAAATTAAATAAAAAAAATAAAAGAGTGAATAGTGTGAATTGCGTTCACAAACAGTACGTGGCAAATTTGCCACCATGAACTCACATACTGTTCATGGTGGCAAATTTACCAACAGTTTGCGTCTGTGTTGGAATTGAAATTTGCTTTCAATTTGAGTTTGAGTCAAAAAATACGGCTGCGTTGGACATGGCCCTAGTAAAATACCATAACTCCCAACCCAAAAGTCCAATATACCCCATTTTTGATGCGTTGGAAGGTTAACTCATTGAGTTAAAAATTTGTCTACACTAACCTTTCAAAGTTCTCATCACAATATAGAGAAAAAATATCATTAAATTAAAAGTCGTAAAAATCAAAGACTTCGATATATCGACTTTAACTCTTCCCATGGGCTTCTTAATGTTGTGAGGTTTATTTTTTTTCACAAATCTAACATTTGGGCTTCAATTATTCAAGGTCATGGAAAACCGCATCAAAAAATTCATCGATTGGGATTTTTGAAAAAATGTATGATGTTCCTATTTGAGTGTTTATTGGTTCAACGTGCAGTCTTAGTAAAATAACTACAACTCCTTGATTTTTCACAAATCTAATGTTTGGGGCTTCAATTATTAAATGATTTTGAAGACTTTTCTGAAATTTTCTCAACCGTGGATTTTTTATAAAACAATGCTTGTGCCCTTTGAGTTTTTATAAGTTTGAAGTGCAGTCCTAATAAAATTACCATGACTCTCAATCCAAACGTCCAAATTCTTGAAGCGTTGGAAAGATAACTAGACACCAGAAATTTGCCTTCAATAGCCTTTCCAATTCACATCCCATCATAGGGAAACGCATCATTAAGTGAAAATTCATCGAAATCAGAATTTTTAGTGTATCCACCATAACTCTCTCCACGGGCTTCCTAACCACATGAGGCTTGTTTTTCACAAATCTAACGTTTGAGGCTTCAATTATTAAAAGACGATGAAAATCGCACCGAAATTTCCTCGACCACGGATTTAAAAAAAATTGTGATGGTACCTTTTGAGTTTTTACAGATTCCACACACACTCTTAATTAAACATTCATAACTCCATTATTATTTATGAGTTTGAAAGTTAACTCGACGAGCAATAAATATTTCTTCGCTATCCTTTCAAAATACCCATCCATACATATGGAAAAGAATGTTATTTAATCAAATCTTTGGCGAATCGAAGTTTTCAGTGTAGAGACCATAACTCACCTCAAAAGATTTCTAACTATGTAAAGGCTTGTTTTTCACAAATTTAATGTTTGAGGATTCAATTATTCAAGGCTTTTGAAGACCGCATTGAAAATTTATCAAACACGGATTTTTGAAAAAATTGTGATTGTATCCTTATGAGTTGTTATAGATTGACTGCGCAATCTTAATAAAATGACCATAACTCCCAAACCAAAAGTTCAATATACCTAATTCTTGAGGCGTTGGAAAGATAATTAGATGAGCTAGAAAAAAATTTCAATAGTCTTTCCGAATTCTCATCCTAGCATAGATAAAAGAAAAAAAAAAACTTCATTAAGTGAAAATCCATCGAAATCAGAATTTTTGATGTATCGGTCATAACTTTCCCTACGGGCTTCCTAACCATATGAAACTAATTTTTTTTTCTCAAATATAATGTTTGGGGCTTCAATTATTAAAGGTCGTTGAAGAGCACCCCAAAATTTCCACAACCTCAGATTTTTATAATGATACCCCTTTTAGTTTTTATAGGTTAGACGTGGACTTTAGTAACTGTGTCGTAATTCCCAATCCAAAAGTCCAATACACCTCATTCTTTATGTGTTGTAATTCCCAACCCAAAAGTCCAATACACCTCATTCTTAATGTGTTGGAAAGCTAACTCGATGAGCTAAATTTTTCCTAGCTAGAATTTTCAAATATTCATCACAGCGTGAGAAAAATTCCTCATTAAGTCAAATCTTTGAAGAGATCAGATTTTTTGGTATATCGATCATAACTCACCCACGAGCTTCCTAACCACATAAGGCTTGTTTTTTTTTTTTTTCACAAATTTAATGTTTGAAGCTTCAATTATTTGTTGTTGTTGAAGACTTGTCTCAAAAATTCCTCGACCACGAATTTTTTAAAAACTGTGATGGTAGCCCTTTGAGTTTTATAGGTTCGACACGCACTCTCAGTAAAACAGTCATAACTCCCTACCCAAAATTTCCAATACGCCCATTCTTGATGCATTGGAAACCTATCTCGACAAGCTACAGATTTATCTTCAACAGCCTTTGAAAATTCTAATCCCAGCATAGGGGAAAAAAACATCATTACGTCAAATTTTTTTTTTTTTTTTTGCAAAATCAAAGTTTTAAGTGCATCGATCATAATCCACCCCACGAACTCTCTAACTACGTGAGACTTGTTTTTTTCAAAAATCTAACATTTGGGGATTCAATTATTCAATAATCACAGATTTTCAAAAATCTCGTGGAGAGGGCTTTTTTTTTTTTTTGCAGTTTTCATTATTTTAGCCCTACACGTTGGCGTGCATTAAAATGAACACATACATTATACATACGATACCAGTAGACTTAGTTACGAACAGTGAGTCAGTGACGGACCCACTAGGGCCAATGGGGCACTGGCCCCCTGAATTTCTCTAAATAAGAAGGGTATAATAGTCATTTCAGTATTTTAATTTAAAAACAAAAGAAAATAAATAAATCAGTTGCATGCTTAGAGAGTGTGAGTGTGAGTGTGAGCATGGATATCAGTACTTTTCTTCCTTCTGATCAAATTTCCACTTTCTCTAAATTGTTTAATATTACTTTCTTGTTTATTTCCTTCTTCATTATTTTGTTGATTTATTGTAATTTAACTTAAATTATATATGAGATTTTTAGTTGATTAGTTGGAAAATTTTGATAAATAAATTTGCATTTTGTTTATAATTTTTTTATATATGCTTAAAATTATGCAAAATTTTCATTGTATTAGGAGATGGACAAACTTATTTGTTAAATGACTAAGTTATTTTGTTCCTTAAATTACCATAACATTTAGTTTCTTTTGAGAAAGAAAAATCAAAATATTCTTATAAAACTATTAGTTTTAAATTAATAATGATAATCAATATTTAAGTTTTCGTGCAGATATAGAAAGAACATATCAAAAGCATTAAGTAAATGAAGAAAATAAGACGAAATCTTTTATTTTAAAGGTACATGGCAAAACTCATTATTAAACTCTTAAACTTTCAAGTATATCTTTATTGTGTTTTATTTAGCTCTTCAAATTTCAATTTTCTTTTACTAAATTTCTTTTTGCATTATCAAGTTCCTGAACGTTAAATTTACTTTCAACTAATCTTTGTTTTTATTATTTTTTAAATAATGAAAAGATATTATGGAAAAATACAACCTACTATTTTTATTAACTGACTTGAGACCCTTTGAATTGAAATCTTGGGTCTGTCACTGGTTACGAAGGCTCGACTTCAAGGAGTTTTTTAGGATATATGTTGCACAACAAATTTTTGAAGTCATTTGCCTGCAGGAGAGGTGTAGCTTGCTTTAATTTCCATGGCATCAGGAATTAAGCTTTTCAAGAAAAAAAGTATTAGTCTACCTTTGGACTGAATTTTGGTCTTTATTTGAGAATACAAAATTCCAAACTTTTGAACTTTGTATATATTAAAGGCCAGCTAAAGCTATGAACAGCAGCCAGGAATTCAACTGGAACAAAGGGTCTGAATATAGAAGCATAAACTAAGTTTGTTAAAGTGGGTAGCCATGTGAGAGGTATTGAAGCAACTTCATCTCCAAATCCTTCATGTGTGCAATCTCCATTTCCAGTTCCATTCTCTCTCTTCTCAAGCTTTTGTTCTCCTCCATCAATGTCGCCATTCTCACGTTGTCTCGTTGAGCTTTCAGAAATGGCGGAAACCCACTCGGCTCACACTTCCTGCGGTTGATCTCCACGAGCAGATGTCTCTGCCCTCTCTGGAATTTTTTGTGCTCAAATTCCCATCGTTTCGATGCCGTTTTCTTGAAACCCTATCAACAATTAATGTTATGGTTTCATAGGATGCATGGATCTAGGATTTGGTCGTATTAATGTTTCTTTCTTGTTGATCGTGCTACTATCGATCATATAGTATAGGAGGTGGTTATTATGTATTGATAATTAGAGATGTTCATACTTAGAATTCTGACACCCTCGACATTAGTGTTATTATTAACAATGAAATTCTTCATAATTCACATCCACAATGTTAAACGTTTGCCTCTAATCTACTCACACTAATGGTCTATATAATTTATCAAAATGAAGATGAAATGAAAATTAATTGCTTGTCACAATAGTCAAAAATAGAAAAACAAGAATGCCCTCTTCAAAGGAGTGTTATTTATTAATTTGACTATATGCGCGCATTTGCCTTTTCGCTAAATAATTCCAAAGGCATAGCATACCTATTTTGACTCTCCAATAAAAGAAGCATCAGATGATTTTCTTATAGTTTTAAGAGTAATATCAAATGATATCAATAATAATTGAAATACTGCAAATGTAATAGAAGAGACTTACATAGGTATTAAGCTGTCGAATGAAGCTTGAGAAGTTGCTGTGCTTGAAGTATTTAGGGAGCAGGAGCTCGGAAAACTCCGGCGGGGACCACACAACAAATCCATCGCCCTCAGAATTCCATGATACTATGTTGGCGGCGCCACCACTCGCCTCCGCCTCCGCCTCAAGGAGGTCGTATGTCTTGGAAAGAAATGGAGCCGGGCACTTCATTTTTCTTTTTTCTAAGGCCCCCAAACTGAATACTTCCATATCATTCTCTACTTATAAGAAGAAACTAGTAGGCCTAGCTACCTACTGGGGCCTTTGACTTCCTCCCTAATCTAATTTTAATTTTACAACATAGACCGATAACAGTAAAACAAATGGTAAAATAAGTAATAATTTATAGCAACTTTATTGTTACCCATCCACAACCTTAATAAAACTCGCTTGGCCCGATATAAACCCCTATAATCACATTAAATCTGACCCATATTCATTTGCCATTTGTAGCATCACAATTGGACGGTTTTCTTTCACATGATCCAAAACAATGTACAACATGCAAAAGAGTAAAAGGGGTTTGGTCAAGATTCTTAGGTAACAAATTAGAAATACAAAGCAATCTTCTATCGAGCAAGGTTGGTGGAACGACGTCGTCTTTGAGCTCGAGCCTGAGCCTGTTGGATGGAAAGAGGAGGTCTTCTATTGTGTGCCTGCACATTTAAGTGACAAAATCACTTTACAATATCCATATAGCCAACCCATATAGTGGAATAAAGACCCAGTATGTTGTCATTGTATCAGATAACAAAATCCATAATTTCCTAGGAATTTTTGCTCTCGTTTGAACCAAGTTGTTAGGGAATCTATCATTCCCCCAAATTCTTACATTCGTTGATAAAGTTTTGAAGGAACGGGTAGAGAAAGATATGGCATGTTTACATGAATCCCATCCTTTTTAAGAGTGTAACCATTTTATATTGTTTGGCTTCTAGAAAAAAGCGAGGAACATACTCCAATTTCTGTAACAAAATGGCAAGAAGAACACTGGACTGCAGGTGCTCCATGTGGATACATAAGCAACACCGAACACCCTCCACACTTAACTTGGCCAACTTCATGAGCTGTAGAACCAAAATGGTGAAATTGAGAACAACATTGGAGCAACGCAACTCGAAACATAGTAGCAATAATTCTAAGGCATCACAAAGAAATCTCATCTTACAACGATTCATTGTTTGCTACTTAAAAAATGACGGGCCACATTAACTACTGAATCTTATGATAACCTATAAGTCATCTAAAATGAAGATTCATCTAAGAATACTGATCAGGGAATTCACATGTTAAAAGATTATTTCATAGAAATAGATCTAAATTACAAAGCTAACCTTCTAGGACAAAATTGACTTCCTTGCAACCTGGACATTGAACCCACTTTGCTCCTCTTGGATACACACATAGTTTCCGGCAAGTACCACAAACTAGCTGACACTTTTCTGCATCAATATAACAGTAATCACTCTTAGAGTGCTAACCAGTCACATGGCAAGTGTATGCACTCCCATTGATACCTCTGGTCTAGAATTTCATGCAATAAAGTGATACTTTTTTGAAAATGAATGCCCATGTCCAAATTTCACATTTATTTGATGCCCTTATTCTTTTGTCAAAATGAGATGAGTTTGTTTCGCTTCATATATCAATGAAGGTTTTAAGTATCAAAACACTGTCCACTGTTTTTATCCTTACATATGCAATGTGAAACTATAAACTTCACCGGCAAAGCACTTTCGCAATATCAGTGTAGGTTAATTCAAATTAAAAACAACTTTGGTTTCATGAAAATTGGGTTTCTGGAAACTGATATAAGCAGAACTAATTCTGCAATTGTTTACTTAATGATCATAAAGTTTATAGCCTCAAAGATATGCATGCTACAAGTTCACATGACTAGCAGTCACTCAAACAACAGGTAAACTGCTGCAACTCAAGCTAGAAGAATCACAGGCTCATTAATGGAAAATTAGTAAAATAGTACTCACCAGAAGATGATGATGTAGCAGGAGGTCTCAATGGATGAGGATTTGGTGGAATCTGCTGACGAGGAGATACATGCTTGTGCCCTGGTGTAGGTTTTTCCATCCCAATTGTTTTGCTTCTGTTTGTGTTCCCTGCATCTAAATAAGCAACAGCATACATGATCCTGTTAAACAGGTCACTTGTAAATGTTAAATCTTTAAATAAGTATTAAATGATTCTCAATGAAGTGGCCATTTAACGTGATATAGAGTCTGACATGGTAGTAGACTAGTAGTGTGTTCAAATCTCACTGCCATCTCTTTATAAGAAAATTATATTTCCAAGGCCTTATACAAGGTAATCCACATGTATGTGATGTGAGGGGGTGTGTAGGAGATCTTAACCATTTATGATTCTCCTCACTTAAATTTTAAATGAATTTAGATGAGGTGGTCACTTAACAATGTTAAAAGCTAACCAACTGATAAAAACATTTCATTTGGATGACAAGCACACCTCCTGGAAGAATAATTTCAGGTTGTGTTTGGATGGAGGGAGGGATTTGAAATTCATAGTAATTACATTGGTCATGTTTGGATTGATATGGATTTGAAATACATCACTTTCATTTTGAACTAGTTTTTTAGAAATATGGGTGGATTTGAATCCACTCTGATTTAAGTGGTGAAATTCATTCATCTCAAATCTTATATTTGAAATCCCTCAATCCAAACACAACCTCAAGGAAGTATGAAAATATTCCATCAGCTACTATTGAAACATCAAACAAGCATTCATATATCATCTTATAGAGCAAAATTTTGCAATTGTTACATCTATTGAGAAAGTTTATCAAAATGATGAATTCCATGAAATTATTTATTAAAATTTCTCAGGGCGGAGTTAAATTGAAAGACATATAAATGGTAAGAACAGCTTGAAGAGATTCAGGAAACATGAAAGATTCAGAATCATTTAGTGAAATCTTACTTTTAACCTACTAGACATTAGAATTTATCACATGGGGAGGTGTTCAATAGACATACCAGAAGGCAGTTCTGATGATGGCAACAGCTGCAGTGGTTGGGCACCTGGCAACGAATGCCCTGGCATGGGGGTCCCTTGTGGCTCTGATGGACGCACTTCATTATCATTTCTTTTAGTTTGTTTTCCTATTTCAGTACCTACAACGTCTTCTAGTTAGCTAGCAAGATAGATGTAATTCAGCAAGCAACGACATCATGTAGTTACACATAGTTAAGTCATCTGCCTATACAATAACAAGTTACCAAGTAAATCATCAAACTATGGAGGTTGAATATCCATAGCAGATATTTTTTGACATGAGAATCTTTCATATCACATTTCTATGATTATGAAATATAGGAAAAAACTCTCTTTGAACACTTGTTATTGTCTAACAAGAAATAATTATTTTTTAACAACTCAAACTGACAAAATGGCATCAAATTGATCGACAAGACTCATGATCATGGTCAAATATTCTAGACTAATGAACAACACCCAAGTCATTCTAGTACCCCAAACATGACATTCTTGCATTCATCAAGCTTGCAACCTTGGGCTTGCATGGTTCTTCATCTTGGACAAAAATTAAAATCCACAATGAAATGTCTAAAATTTCCCATCTTCCAGTACACCTCCACCTTCTTTTCTCTTATCTTTCCTTATAATTGACCACTTATTAGATATAGATTATTATAATCTATTAGGAAACTACTTATTTAATTTTTTCTCATCAGTAGTCACATATATCATGTAGTCAAAATCAAATTATTACATAATAAATCATAACGACTTCATGATGTGACACCACTACCATCAGATCGACTCCACCCAAGGTGTCATTTGACTATATTTTATGATAAAACCAGATTTAATTTTACCCGAAAAAATTACCTAAGGTTCCATTTGGATGGAGGGATTTGAGGAGGGTTTGAAATACCTAACTGTGAATCCACCCATAATGTTTGAATAGATGCATATTTGAAATCCATCACTTTCATTTTGAACTAATTTTTAACAATATGGGTGGATTTCAAATCACTTTATCCAAATGGAGCCTAAATGGATTTTAATTTTCACTTAAAGAAGCAAATTTGTTCAACACCTTTTTCCTTGGCAGCGTCCAACAGATTGTCAACGAAAGAACAACATGGAACCTAAGAATCTCCGGTCATCAATTTCACATTGTACCAACCAATTACAAGAATATTTTTGCAAATCCCAGCAATAATTATCAAAAATAGATTATGGAGCCAAGTTTCAATTGAATCGAAAAAAAAAGAAAAAAAAGAAAGCTATTGAAAAACAAGAATCGTGCCTTTACTTCTCAACAAGTTGTACAAAAATCTAAAAGTATTAATTATAGACAAAAGCATCACGGAACAAGTCAACTCCAAAAAAAGAAAGAACTAAATCTCAAACATGCAATGCCATATAAGGCCATAATTCTCTAGCATTAACATCAGGGATATACAAAAATATAACATGAATATAACCGTCTTTGAAAAAATCCCATCACCAAACAGAACTTACTATGTTACTGAGAAGTAAAATGAAAATTTAGAGGTTGAACTCACTAGAAGAAACAGTTGGTGGAGGCTGAAGTGGTGGTGTACATGGCGACGGCATCTGACATGGCAACATTGATCCCCACCCAGGTGGAGGCCCATCATCCAATTCTTCATTGCTGTCCTCCTTTATACCTAAAACATCCAAGAAATGACAAGTAAACCAAAAGTCATAAGTTAAATCAACAATCCACGAACATTTGTAACAATTACATGGATGTTTAATGGTCCACTGATATACGAAATATAAGTTAGGAAAATAAAATAATATGACAAAGTAACAACATTACGTTTATTCTCAGAGAAGATGGCATAACAAAAACATCCCTCATGCTGTTCTCATTTTCCTCTGCTGAATAACTATTCCAGATGGGCTTGTGTCACCTATACTTACCACGTTTTTTTTTTTTTTTGTAAGCGCATTGAGCTCTTTCATTAACTAAAAGGTATTGGCCAATTCTAGCACACCATAACTTAACCCTTCGTGTGGGCTCAACTCATCCTTAATATTCCAATAAATAGTAGAATTGTGGGCAGGGAACTACACTAACATCTTTCTCCATCCCCTGGAAATTCCATTTTCTCCCGGAAAATTTTCCGATAAAATCAATCTACTTATAGCATGATTATAGCAAATGCATAAACATACCCCCTAAATAAGAAATGAGGAGAGAAAGACTTTTTTTTTTTTTTTGTACCGCATTTGGAAACATGGAAAAAAAATATCAGCTTCATTTTTAACAGTTGATTCTCAAGTCATTATCTTCACTAATTCACAATGAAGGTACTCATTGACTTAAATTTTTTGGAGTATAAAATTAACTCATTATCAGATATCCAGTCTGATACTTGAAGCCTACCATCTAGAGACCCTTAGAAGGTGGACTCACAAGCTAAATGCATCTGACAGCAAACGTAAATTGTAACCTGTTGTGCTAGATGTCTCTTTTGGTAATGCATCTACAAGACTATTAAACTCCCATCCTGGTGGTGGCCCATCTTCATCATCATCATCATCATCATCAATGTTGTCTTGTTTGCTGCTCCATTCCGTATCTGACGAAGAAAACTAATCAGATATTTCTAAATTAGATATACTCAACAGCATACAACTAACTTGGAATGGTTGCATATAAAGGGATTTCACCACTGTACATTAAAATGTAAAAGGAGGGAGCAAGTAGGTTTTTTGTTGTCAAACATAGCAATGGACTCAAGCATGCGTATATAATTTATATGCATCCAATACAGGAAGATAACAACAGGGGAATTTGGTTTTCTAGCTGGTTATCAAGATATTCTATGCTGAACAGTCACTGGAATTGTACCAACAGAACTAAAAACACGGGTTAGGAGACAATATTTGCCTTTCTTTCTACTTCCCACCATATGGACTGTTGGGAAGAGCGACGTTTAGTGTCCCTCAGTTCTTTCTTGTCTACTCCTACCATATCGAGGCAAATTTGAAGCTTACAGAATATGCACCAAGCATATTATCATAAAATTCGTCGAATTCACTTGAGCTATTCCTCCACACTTGATTAACGCAAAAATAGAATTGCAGAAGTCTAAGCAACAAACAATTCAAAACTTGCATGAAGTTCATTATGTGCGAGCATAATAAAGCTAAAAATCTTCAAAAGCAGAAACTAACCAGACACATTCACGAGAGAAAGAAATGTAAACAAAAGATTCACAATCTCAACCTGAGCACCAAATATAAACCCAAATTTCTCAAAATATAAAACCATGAAAGAAAATTGAATTGGCATCAAACCAGAAGAAGGAAGCGACTGAGTAGGCTTCGCCGCGATGGAGTGAAACCCAGGTGGGGGACCGTCTCCATCGTCATCGGCTTCAGCTTCAGCGTTTTCCGGCTGTTGCGGAGCTATGATGCACTGGAATCCCGGCGGCGGCCCGTCGTCGTCGTCGTCGTCTTCTTCTTCTTCAACAACAAGTTCCAAAGCCAATTCTACCTTCTCCTCCAGCATGTCCATTAGAGTTTTTGCTAGGGTTTTATTGATACAAAGAAATGTAACCGCACTTCACCGCGACTGTTTACGCGAGTGGCTTCTTTCTCGTTGTAGAACAAAAACAATCAATCATACGCAATCGAATTAAATGCAGATTAGGTTTGAGAATCTGCACGCCATAGATTCTCTTCAACACCCAAAATGGCACTGCGCCGCCGCTGAAGCAACAGCAATGAAGGAGCTCAACCCCAACCAATTCCACCTCCATTGAAATGGGAATACCTAATTAATGACTTCTCCATCGTCTTCCTATTTCAATCGCTCTCTAAACTTCAAATATATTCATTATTTATTTGCTCCCTCTGGTACTTAAGATGTCGTTGTCAAGTCCACTGCCACTTTCTATACCATCTTTGACTTGTTTATATCGACAGCCACTTTTTTCTTGAAAAAAATAATTTCAATTTATCGAGTTGAATATTATAATAATGTCAAATAATTTTTTTAATTCTTTTTTCGAGCTACCCACTGTGGGAACATTATAATAATATTAAATAATTTTTTTTAATTCTTTTTTCGAGCTAATTTATGGTCCTACTCACCTACCTATCGTGGACACATTAATATGTACCCACGATTGATGTATCAAAAATCCAAAGCATCTATAAATTTTACTTTCCATATAACAAGAAGATTGAATGATTATACGTCATCGATGGACATATTAAGAATTATCCACGGTGGACATTTGAGCAAAACCAATCTAATATATTTCCCCTACAATGGCATCTACAAAACCCAATATTTGAGAAACAAAATTGTTGAATTCAAGAAATCAACACCACAAGAGTACAATAATGAAGTCAAATAGAAGTAATATGTAAGTATTGTTTGTAGTAGTTTTAAATAACAAACTGGAAAACTAAGCTCCTTTTTTCTTTTGATCCTTGCTTTTTTTGATATCCTTTGTTAGCATTCTAGGAGCTATAGCCATTGCCATCAGCTCTTGGAAAAGCAGCTTACAAGCATAAGGAATGTGGACCTGCAAATACGAGAAGAAATATGTGTAACATTTTCAGAAACGTATAACAGAACGAGTATAGAGATATATGAAAAAGGTACGAGTAAATTATACCTGGACAATATCGGTTTTGTTTTTGCATCCTCTGCACTCAAATGAATTCTTTTTGAGATTAGCGATAGCTATTAACCCACATCGCTCACAAACGTGGATCCTGTATGCATCACTTTGATCGAACAATCTTTCCTTGAGAAAATGAGCGGCTCCATGAGCAATCATGCAGTCTCGTTCCATTTCACCAAAGCGGAGCCCACCATCACGAGAGCGTCCCTCAGCAGGTTGCCTAGTGAGGATCTGGACAGGGCCTCTACCACGAGAGTGAATTTTGTCGTCTACCATGTGCTTCAGCCTCTGGTAGTAGGTGGGGCCGAGGAATATCATGGATGTAAGCCTCCTCCCAGTGTGGCCATTGTACATGGTCTCAAAACCACGCATCTGATAACCGCATTTATGAAGAGCTTTACTGATGTTATCCACGGTCACATCAGTGAATGGAGTAGCGTCTCCTTCCTTCCCCATGTGTGCAGCAACTTTGCCCATAACACACTCGATAAGCTGACCGATGGTCATACGAGAAGGAATAGCATGAGGATTAACGATGATGTCTGGGCAGATGCCTTCCAAAGTCCATGGCATGTCTTCTTGTGTATAGGTCATACCCACTGTTCCTTTCTGACCATGTCGACTGCTGAATTTATCTCCAATTTGAGGTATTCTAACAGATCTCACCCTCACTTTGACAAATCTTAACCCATCAGCGTTGGTGGTCAGCAGAACCTGATCTACCATCCCTGTTTCACTATGACGTAAGCTTGTGCTGTGATCACGTTTTGTGTAACGAGCAGCCTGCCCTTGGGCTTCATCAGGAGCCATGGGAGAGGTTTTCCCAATAATCACGTCCTCGCCAGAAACTCTAGTTCCTGGAGGCGCAAGGCCATCATCGTCCAATTTATCATAGGAACCATGGCGCATGCCCATGGTGTTGGTTCGATCAGGGCGCCCAAAATCCTCCTTGACTAATGTTCCCATCTTCTTCTCCTCATCTCTATATGAACGGAAAAATAGAGATCGGAAAAACCCACGGTCAATTGATGACTGATTCATAATAACTGAATCTTCTTGATTGTACCCAGAGTAGCAAGCAATGGCAACAATGGCATTAATGCCAGCAGGTAGCTGTCTAAAATGCAAGTGCTCCATGGCCCGAGTAGTGACTAGAGGTTTTTGAGGATAGTACAGTACATAGGCCAAAGTGTCCTGAAACAAAAAAAAGAAGAATGGTGAAGAAGACAAATCACCCAGGACCAACCAAATGCATGCTGCGGAAATCAGATCCATACCATTCGAAATTGGTAGTTAGTGACATAAATACCCATTGCTTGTTTACCCATAGCCGACTGGTATGTGTTACGTGGAGACTGTAGGAGGGAAAACAGATATCAGAAAACTGAAGAACAGATCTCGACCATGAGGACAAGACTGGCTTATTAAAATCACCTGGTTATGATCTGGGAAGGGAATGATCGAAGCACAAACACCCAGTATCAAGGATGGGTGTATCTCACAGTGTGTATAGGTATCCGAATAAGCCTCCTCTGGCTTTTCCCTTGCAGATACGAGATCCTGAGCAGAATAGGAAAGGAGTTCAGCATCTCACACAATTGAAAAGCCCTGTATAAATAGTCTGGCATGCTTGATAATTACTCACATTTATTGTCATAGAAATCATAGTTGTTTCTTCTTCTTCCGTGTCAATGTATTCTATAAATCCTTTAGAAACTAGATCATGCCAGCCACCACCACCACCGCCGACCGTGCCATCATCTTCAGGAGATTCCTGGAAACAAGTGTACGATGTAAGCAACATAACACAGAAGAAGACATAAAAAACTTAATACAATCAAATTAAGTAGAGATCAAGTAACACAAGTGGTAGGGAGAGAGTGCAGCATACTCTTTGTTGCAAGGATCGAATATCCTTCTTTTTTATGAGAAGTCTTTGCTTATCCACAATAAACAATGGTCGACTGCAGCGGCCATAATCAGTATATATCCGTAGTTCTTTCAAACGGATATCTCGAACCACACCAACTTCTGTATTGACATCAACCTGTAAATATTGGTAACCAAAATTTTACATTGCACTGCGAAAGTCTTTCATAAGCAAAAAACTAAAAAAGGTCTGGTGAACGCTCTATGCAAAATTAAGAATTAATGGCACAAACCAGTAAAGACGATGCATAATTAAAAAACAGGATGTTGAATTCTGCAACCAGCTTAACAGGTTTGGGAAGAGAGAGCCTTGAGAAAGTGGAAATAGCAGATGAACACTTACACGTCTCCTCAGACGTCTCAGAGTTGACACCAACATATCAGGATTGCGATGAATACCAACCCAACAACCATTCACAAAGATCTTTGTTGCTTGAGGAATCACAGCCGGAGATATTTCCTTTAAATGAGAAACATCATTGTGAGTGAAAAGAAATGAAGACTGGAAAAACAGCTAAACAAGGAAACAAAGTAATGGAACATTATGCACCTCAAAGTTCTCAGTACCCCATTCCTCCAGAAATTCCAAAATTGGATATGCTGCTGAGCCAACTGTTATATAAACCATCAAAGCAAGGTTCTTCACCAATCCACATGCCTGTTGAAAGGGCCAACAGAAGAGGCAGGTTTATAAACAGGGGACAGTTACAAGAACTGAATTGTCCATCAATGCCATATACAATGTGCACTCACTTGTCCTTCAGGTGTTTCTGCAGGACACATCATTCCCCACTGCGAATTGTGTAGCTGCCTCGGTTTAGCCAGTTTCCCTATGGAAACAAACAAGAGAGGTAATTATAAAGGATAATAAAAGGAATAACAACTGATCCCACAGTTTTTGCAAAACATTTCTATGTATGTGAGCCACATTAGAATATCTTTTAGAATTACAAAATGAGCCCATCCCAATTTCATTCGAAAACTGAGTCAGGAATATATATATGATATATAAAAGAGACATCTAGAAGTAGAAGAGTTAATCAGGGGATGAAAACAACTTTACTCTTATGCTAAGTATTGAAGAAAGAATGAAATGGAAAATACCTTCACGGCCTATAGGAGAGTTGAGCCTCCGCAAATGTGACAAGGTAGATGCATAAGTCAAGCGATTTAACACCTGTGACATTCATCAGAAACAAAAGCCTTACTTAGCATTGGACAACAGAAGATTCATGACATTTTAAAAAATAACTTGAACAGATTATGAGTGCCCAGCTCAACCTGAGAAACTCCTGCTCTCGTACCCGCTGCATTTGCTTGACCCCAATTTCCAGTAGCAAGTGAGTATTTTAAGCCACTGGTAATGGTTTTGGCTTTTATTGCAAATTGTAAATTCACATCCTTGCCATTATCCACACACTGATAAGATACAGAAACAAGTAAATATAAATTGAAGAATAATAATCATCTCCATGTTCTCCACGTAATATAAAATTGTAGGATGTAGATAAACCTTCTGAACATAAGACCTCACATCCCTGGTCAGCTTTCTGAATAACTGCACCATAAACAGAATCCCAAATTTCAGATAACATCACATCTTCTAAAAATTAATAAACAACCACAAAATATCTTGAAAAAGAAAACCAAAAACAAAAAACCAAACAAACCATTCTAAAAAGGCCACCCAGCAAAGGACCAGCCAGATCCAGTCTCTTATTTCCATAGTGGTCTCTATCATCCTCTGCCCTTCGGCCAAGTGCACACAGCAGAAGTCGATGAATGATATACCTAGACAGCACAGAAGTAGACACCGCTTAATAGCAGCAGCCACACACATGTATATAGAAACCTATAAAGGAAAATGACTGTACCCAAAATAATAAGCTTTCTTTGTTTCACAATATTCCCCGACGCCAACATGAGGAAGCATTTCTTTTTGAAGAATCTCTTTGGCATACCTTCATGAGGATTATAATAATATTTAGAAGCAGATGAAAAAAAAAAAAAAAAATTAGACCAAGTGCAACTCTCAATAACACAAACTTGATTCTTTTCTCTTTGGTGACACCAACAGTGGCTCCTCTTTTCCCAATGTAGTCCAGAGCAACCTGCATTTTGTGTTGTATTAGATTGTCATAACCAGCAACAATAATGTATGCAGAACTTAAAAAAAATTGAACCGGCATTTCTCAGTTAAATTGGTAACATGATAAAAGCATTTACAAAACGACGATTAGTTCCACCATAAAGGTTACCAGTATAACCTATATTGTAGTTTACATTATAATGTGCCGTGACTTTTTTTTTTTTCCATGCATCCAAACCTCTCTTTAAGACTTCAATCAAATGTTCGAGTTCCAACTACATGAACCCATGAAGAGCACAAAATATCATATTTCATTAGAAACTTTGATATCCAGAGGCTAAAACTCTGACAGAAAGAACCAGAATTTTGAAGGATCTGTTTCTACAACAACCTCATACAAGGAAACCACAAGAACAAATGCAGAAAAGACTGACAGCTAGCAGTGGTAAAAACTTACATGGATGTAAGAATTCCCATGAAAGATATGTTGCGAACAACTTAAGAAACAGCTACTATTGGTCTCTACAAGCTTATGTAACAACAGACTACGAGTACCTGTTGATTCTGGATCACAAATGCTTCTTCCAACGAAGGTCGAAGGAGCTCCATCATCTGAGTGTCTTGAAAATTATAGCAGATATGCTCTAATATATCTTTGTCTGCGACAAATCCCAAAGCTCGAAAGACAATAATGATAGGAATCTCAGTGCGTATGTAAGGAAGGGTAGCACGTATATATTGACCAGACGAACCCTGCAAGTACAACGACATATAATTCACATAAACCTCTGATCAAAAAATCGAAACCTAATGCAACAATCCTAGGCCATTACCCCTTTGGCACTTGTCCGAGAAAGCATCCGCACGAACATTGTACTAGGAGGCCTGTTTTGGGTCTCTGCCATGGACCTAACTTCAGCCACATAAGCATACTTGTTGGGTTGCCTCTTCTTAAATACGTAGACGTGATTAGTGCTCATCTTCTCCTGAGCAATCAACACCTTTTCACTACCATTAATGATAAAATAACCACCCTGGTCATATGGACACTCTCCCAGCTCTGTCAAATCTTTCTCCGTATTTTGATATAGTGTGCAATAACTCGATCTCAGCATTATAGGAACCTAATTGAAACAACGGAGAGTTGACATTATGAAGGCAGTTTTTGAAGACTATAAACCCCCACTTCATCACCAAAGATTTTTACCTTGCCAATAAAGACTTTTGTGAAATCCTGAGTCTCTGTAACTTCCTCACCATCATGACCCTTCTTTATGACTCTCTTGGTGACATCCACGTACAATGGAGCTGAATATGTCAAATTTCTCAGCCTTGCAGCCTTCGGAAACAAAGTAGCTGTTTCTCCATCAGACTCCGTCATCATTGGTTTACTGAGGTATATCTGACCGAAACTGATCTTGTAAATAGTCTATAAGAATCAAGAAACTAAGGAATTAGATCCTTCATCAAATAATCTGAAAGCTGGTAGGTAATTATAAAACTCACATTGTATCAATGAGGCAGTTTAGTTCGTCACAGCAAACCAGAAACAAGAAAAATGGTTTTTTTTTTTTTTCGGGTAAACAAAAAGCAAAAGTTTTGCAGCTTAAAACTAAAACAATACACTAGATTCCCTTCCAAATTACCAAAATTTCTGTATATCGTCATCAATTTAAACGATTAAATGACAAGGTAAAATGAGTACACGTGTTATTCTTCAGTGAAACACCAAAATTTATTCATTCTTCATTCGATCCACATAAATTCATATAATCCTGTTATAGAGGCTACTTGTCTAATTCCAACATCTTCATGAAAGAGGGAAGCAAGATTCGCCCAACCATCTCCGTAATTCAGTAACTAAAGCTTAAAGGTCTCTGTAATAGGCAGTCTTTACATAACAAGTAGATTGATGCATGGAAAAAAAAAAAGTCCAGAATTATCAGAAATCATGTGATCATATACTAAAAACAATACTTCCAAAAAGAACAAAAAAATGCGAAAGTAATTCTTAAACCTCAAGATATTTTTTCGCCCCCTTTTTTCTCCTTATCACGGTCTAGCCATTTCAAGGTTAAAGGCACCTAACAAAAGTAGACGCCTAATATCTCATAAATAAATAGTCACTCAAATGACCTAGAAACTAAGCCAATTCCAAGAGTACAACATGCCTTAAACCCCTTCATCCTATGCAAAATCCTAATCACAGAAACCCCAACAGCAACCAATTTTCCGCCAAGTACATTTGAATTCAAAGCAAAGTAAAGTAAAGAACCTCGGCGAAGTCGGGTTGGTGGCCGGGATTATGCTGGGACTCTGGGCGGATCTCAATGTCGGCGGATTCATCGACGATTTCCTGCATCGTGTTCTGGATGAACTCATCGAAAGAGTCAAGCTGTTGGCGCACTAATCCCTTCTCCTCAAAGTAAGCACTGATTACCGCCCAGGCATCCTCCTGAGTAATCTCTTCCTCGCCCTCCTCATCGTACTCCTCTTCATTGTAACCTTGCTCTTGCTCGTATTCGTCTTCCATATCCATTTTCCCTATTCAATTTACAGAATTCCTGCTCGATTTCGTTGTTAAAGAAGTTCGATTCTTGGAGAGTTGGTAACAGTCTAACTTGCTTGGAATTGGGGAAGAGAAGAGGGACGAAATAGCTAAAGAGGATATTATGAAAAATGAGTGTGCCCTTTTATAGTCATAGACTGGAGACTGGAAGGGCGGTGATACAGTAGGGCGCGGTACACAGTACCCAATTTGTTACTGTATCTGGAGAGGAAGATATGTTACCAATTTTAATTACTAAAACCTTTTTTTAAAGGCTTTGTCGCCTCGCAAAAAATACAATTGTATGTAATTTCCTATTTTACTAAACACAAAAACTTTTGTTTAACTGGTGCGATCTATGCATGTGACTTGATCCGACTCGATCCATACATTACTTTATACATTTTTCACACGTTTGCATACAATTGAATGGATGCGTTCAAATCCACCCAAAATCATTTTAGAGTGCTATATTTTTATATTATGTTAAAGATAGGTTAGATAATTCACTGACAAGACAGTTTGAAAATTAGCATTCTTCTAGATTTTCTCTTATATTTCTATTTTTCTTTAAATTACTGCGAAATAGATAATCTGTTGTTTTAGATGTTATATTTGAATCTCAAGAACTTCAAAATAAGATTTCATTATGTTATAAAACATAATGTAGAAAGATTTATTATTTTTGAATTACAAATTTCGAGAAATGTCATTTTAGATTTTATTTAGGTACTGTCTTATTATGAGATTTGACAATTGAAAAACTATAAATGAGTTTTAAATAAAATGTTGATTATGGAAGCCCTTAGTATTCCAGCACACGATCTTTATATAACATATATATATATATATATATATATATATGAGAATGATAATTTCTAATATATCATTATATGCAATAATCAAATTGACATTTTATAAATCAATTTCCCTATAAGATAAATCAAAATAGAATTAAACAATATGATGTATGAAAAATGATATGAAGCAGTTTTTTTTTTGCCTTTAATTTTAGAAAACAATCGCATATAAACGGCCCATGAATTGTTCAGGCCCACAAACTAATGCACTAAATTTGGGCTTTAGTCATATTCCCTTGCACTATCCATTGTAATAGCCAATGGGCCTTAGCCCTCGAAAATTCAAAAGCACTTAATAATGACTTTTCGATTTGAGATCACAATAGTCGACTATTTGAATTACATTTAATCATCATAAACTATGTGTAAAATGATAAAACCATTTTAGCTCAATCCATACTCAACTTATTCAAATCCACACACATTTTTGAAGCTTGATGAATAATCAAAATATTAATGATGATACGTTATGCTCGTCTCTATTCATTTATAAATGTGCAATAATTTATCCTTACCTTTTGATCACTATAAAAGATTGATTTTATATAAAAAAACATATTAATATGTCATTTTATTGGTGAGTCCTCACTTTATATAATTGGCTAATTGCGATTTTTATTCCTATTTACTCGTGTGATAATTATTTTTCATTATCCTATTTGGGCTCACATTTCAAAGATTAAATTGGATCAAATATATTCAATGTATGCTCTCAATCAAGAGAAATATAATATAATTATTAATAAATTAAGAGTAAAAATGCCAAAAAAAATATTAATAATATGTTGTGCACGCAACTGTTGCTGGTTGGAGCCGTACATACCGAACCGGTTGGTAGTTGAACGGACCACGAGCAATTTAATCGGTTCATCCCTTTGCCAGCTAGCTACAACATACTATACTATTATATATATTTGTAAATTATAATAATAAATTAAATATAACTTCAAAACATAGGATATATGATTTAAAAGAATTCATAAGATGTTTTATTATTGACGTGGAGTATTGCTAAAATACTATTTTGTCCCCAATTATGTGAGATAATTTAGGTATGATTGAGTTCAATTATGAGATTATCGAAACATGTTTGTGAGATAGACTTCACATGTACTTACATGTGTTATATAATCTAAGTACAACAATAATTCGATTTTATTAGAGGGAAGTTATAATAAATTAAACCAATTCATTTACTTACATATCTCGTTAATATGTGCTTTTACATTTTAATTCAAATAATCGTTGTGTATTAAATGGACACACCAAAAATGCTTTTCTTACATCAAAGCATACCATGTATAGAATGATACTATTACACTCTTTATATATATATATATGTGTGTATATATAAAATTCAAAATTAGATTGAAATACAAGTATTTTTAAACAAAAAATCTTACGGGTACACATATCGAATTTTTTTAATAATTATTATTGCAATGAACCCTGGATAATTGCAAGAAGCCACGTTTAAATTTCCACAATAGCAAAAGGAATTTAAAAAAGAAAATAGAATAAAAATGGCAAAAATATTTAAAATCCTCATTAGGTTACCAAGAAAATAAGAAAGTCACCTCCCACTTATCTGCCTTTCCTAACACAAACACAGTTCTCTCTCATCTCTCTTTCACTCTCTCACAACATTCACTTCATCCACACCCATCATAAAAACCTTGATTGTATCATAACTCATTAACAATGGCTTTATCAAAGAGAATCCCAATGTTTCTGCTGAGGCTCTTAGCCTTGGCAGCCACAGTTTCTGCAACAACAATCATGCTCACTAGCCATGATTCTACAATAGTCTTCAACATCAAGTTCGACGCCAAATACACCAACTCTCCCACGTTCAAGTCAGTTCTGCTAATCTCTCGTTTTTCATAACACTACACGCATGTGTATTCACTATTCTCTCGTGACACTGCAGGTACTTTGTGTTGATGAACGCTATAGCAAGTGGTTACACACTCATACTACTCTTTTTCCCTTCAAAGAACTCATGTGGCCACTTGATCTTGATTCTTGATCTGGTAAAACACCATCATGCATTCTCTTCTTTGGATTACATACCTGCTTTTATCATTCTTGATTTTTCTGTCTCTACAGATTGTGGCATTGCTGCTCGATTCGAGCATTTCAGCATGTCTGGCCATAGGGCAGGTGGGAAAGAGTGGAAACAGCCATGCAGGTTGGCTGCCAATCTGCAAACAAGTTCCCAAGTTCTGCAATCATGTCACCGGGGCTATGGTTGCTGGTTTTGTCGCTGCAATCGTCTATTTCCTCATCATTCTCTACTCCCTTCACAATGTCACGAACCTTTTCACTCTCAAAACTTAGACCACTCCTTATTCAAGGGATGGTAATGTGTGAAAATCGTGGTAAAACTATATACAGTCTAGAATACTGCTATAGAAACAATGTGTTAGTGATCTTCTGTAACCTTTCTGAAATTTTAAACTCTCAGTTATATATACAATCAACTTCATAGCTTTCGTAATCCAAGATCAATACCATGTACCAGTTTATTTATAGGTACATCATTTATTACAAGCCAATATATATTACATTCAATGTCACACATTACATACCATATGATTGGTGTTTCTATGGGGACTATAAACATATTCAAAGCAATCATCAACATACAGCAATAATGAAACAGCAAATTTAGCAGTTCCCAGATACTGGTAATATAGAGCAAACATATATATATATTTCTTACATAGGCTTATTTTATGGAACCTGGTTCAAGAAATCGGTGCAATCGAAACCCTTGTCAGAAAAGGCTTCAACAAGTCTAGAATAGAGCTTGGCAAGCATGATCTTGAACCCTGTTGAGCTTCCTTTCTCAGTTTCATCTTCACCTTTTCCAGAGTTGAATGGATGCCCTATCGGCACTCCTTGCATGTATGCCTTGCAAGCCATTAAGATGCTTTTGCAGCGTCGGCTAAAGTGCTCATCCACGAGCGCCTCAAAATGCTGTTCAAATTTTAGACCAAAACAAAAAGACTAGGTTCAAGAAATATTTATAATCTGGTAATGCAATAGTTTTGCTTCTACAAAATTAAGAAAGAAAGAGGTGAGGCCATATCATATTTCCTGAACTATAACTTGGACTCCTCAATGATTCATAGTTCGGACATTAATACTTTATCATTGACGTGTATGAGGATACCTCCACAGAATAGAAATAAAATTGAAATTTATCATGAATCTTTATCTCTCGCATGCAGTTAATCATCCACTCCTCTGGCTTCACCATTATAATTTAATGGACTGTTTTTATCATATAGATCGCTGTCAATAGACTGTTAAATGAAGTCAGGTCGAATGATTTAATTACCTTGGGTGGCCTGCGTAGTAGGTATAGCATGGACCTGCAGGTGACAAGAAAAGTGTTCTCATTGTAGCTAAATGAGTTCTTTTCACCCTCAGCTTTGCCCATCTGCGTATCATACCCAGCCTCGTTGAAGTATGGCTTTTCATTGAGCACAAGGGCCTGAAGGGACAGTAGGATTTGAAGGATCGTTGAGGATCCTGGATTCCAAACTTCACTTTCAGATCCTGTCCAGGTATTCAAGAGGCTGAGACAGACCTTTCCGGACTCATACAAGTTCGGATTGAGGCGAAGTCCACCAGAGTTGTAGTGCACAATCTGCAAAATCTCATGCTTATTAGCATTGCATAGTCTTTCATCAGATACATAAAAAATGAGTTATGGCTGTTCCTATGGATTCGGCTTGCAAAGATGAAATGAAAGGAACTGCTTAACTACCACAATTCTCAAGACTAGAGCTCAAAATGTTGGTTATTATCTGAAGGTATAACCATCGAAAATAAAAGAATACAGGAATAATCTACTTACAGGTGGCTCATTGGGATATTGCGGGGGAAGATAAATATCGAAAAGGAACAATCCGTCGTGATATGGAGTCCCTTCAGTGCCTACAATTGCAGCTCGAAGCAAATCCATCCTTTCCTCATACACACGGATGTAGATAGTTTCTGTTCAGGTCATGAAATTTTCATTCAACCAAATAACAAAAGAATATAGCAACAAAAAGTCCAATAAATTTATGCAGAGATCACTGCATCATATCTTGTAAGGCTTAAACAAGAAGATGAAATGCATTGGAAATTTCTTTAATGGCCCAGATTTTAGGTGGAGATGCAAGTATTTGTATTATATACCATTGCATGATCAACCTAATACGATCTCCCATATCCACACCCTCAACATGATTTCAATACCAAACTGTCGAAATCTAGATACACATGTCATAAATTCCTCACCCGGAAGGTCTTTCTCCAAAATGCTCCATTCTCTGTGAACCTTCTTCAACCAGCCTCGTTTCACCTGAAACATAAGAAAACTTAAGGGACAGTTGAAAAAGACAAACTCAAATTTTAAAAACAGAAATTCTTGTTTCCAACCTGGGGAGACTGTAGGTCCATCCCAGATTCGTTAGCAAAGTGGTGGTCCGAACAATCATTAACCATATCAAACTGCCTAAAATACTCTGGATGCTTGCTATCAGATGGCTTCATAGAATCATCGTTAGCTTCATTGATATGTAATGAGGTTATCTCTTCAGGCATCTCTACATCATCTTGCGCTTGAAGTTGATCGTCAAGGGTCAAATTGCAAAGTTCCAGTGTCTGCTCCTCATGAGGCTTGCCATGGATGTGCTCGTCTTTTGATATGCATTTATATTCACTAAAAAGGGACATACCCAAAGACCCAAAGAGGCTTGAAGTCATACTTGTCAGAACACCTATTGCAACTTGAGAAATGGAGTTCGAGCCGGATGCTTTTGCACTATCATGGTTGAGGCCCAACACATCCTGAATTAATTTACTTTTAGTACCTCATAGGATTATATCATTTAAGAGCGTGCACACACACACACACACATATATATAGAGAGAGAGAGACAGACAGACAGACAGAGACAGAGAGGGGTGCACCTTTAACTTTTGGCCCAATAATTGGTTCTTCACTGGAAGTTCCTCAGTTGGTGGTTCTACATTTTCATCACCGAGCATAAAAGCAGTTGTGCCTTCACATTTATCAACCCTATAGATCTCATATGGCGCAACCTACAAGGATGAAGAATACTCAGTGGAAAGTATTTAAAACATATAACATTCTTGTACCGATATAAGTAGAGAGAACATCTGTAACAAGCAAGATTCCAATCACTATTAATCTAGTTTAGACAGTCATCCTGAACTTATATTCAAGCTAAAATCAGATGTACCGCAGCTTGTGCAGCTAAGAAATGGATGGAGTCTAACAATATAGAAGAAATGATAATTATAACATACCTTAGTTGTAGAACCAGTACCCCATCTCACTTCAACACCCCCTTGTTTGAAGCCGACTACAGTCCCAAAACAAGATAAGAATTTGTTGTTGAGATAAACAGATTGATCTCCACCGTTTTCAACATCCTTTGGATCAGCTTCTTCCCCCATGCAAACTTTAGGAATCGTATAATTTGCACAATATCCATCTGTAAGATCGATGATACTCTTATCATCCCTACAAACTAACTCACCCAAGCTGTATGAGTATTCTGGGTGCTCAACCAGCTCATAAACACTCACAATCTCCTCCCTCTCTTCTACCTCATGATCAACTACGTCTGGAGAGGAGTTGCACCACTTCACATTCACAGTTCTTTCTTTCGGATTGACACTTCTGACGATACCCCATCTCTCAAGTACAGGAACTTGAGAATCGTCCACTGTGCCCTTTTCCAACACAAATGCATCAGGCCAAAAATCATGAGCATCCACAAAATTTACAGGTGACAGTAAATGAGAATCTAATCCCAGTGATTGGCTGCCATCTTGCCACTGTACATCAATTTTAGTCTTTGTCTTTATAATAACAGCAATCTGTTGAATATAAGGACTCAATTCCCTACTACAGATCAAGGTTTCCGATTGCATGTGTCCTTTGATCAGCCCAGAGGCATAAGCACTTTGCAAACTTGGCTCCTCCGGAAGAACACACCAATCTCCAAGCTGCCAATTTGCGTAAGGGTAACAGGGCAGCACATATAAACTGTTCAAATCCTGTGTACACGGGGGCACAGGTCCCTTTTCGCCACTGGTAATTGCACAGCTAAACCAATCGACATAAACAAGTCCAGCTTCCACATTGCATATAGTACCTTGCTCTTGTTTATTGTTTCTCATGCCGCACAACCAGCGAGGTGGTCTAGTAACAGATGACTCAACCCGAACTCTTTGTCCAGGATAAAAAGGATACTGTGGGTCTTCAATTACATCTGGAGACAGGGCAATAATCCTCTCATAATTATCAGCAGTTAATTGACACTTTGTACCATCATCAAACAGGATGGTAACATGGTCGATTACCTTTTCAATTTTCCCAAGCCATGCTCCGCACACTACATAGTCCCCAACAGAAACTGATCGGATTTTCTGAAGATATCTAGAGCAGACATTTCGGATTTTAGATCCATAAATGTTTTCCAGGTCCACAGTCATGTCCACATTGATCACCTTTCCCATTTTCCGTAATGGATCTGATACCAAGCAAACTATGTCCCCATGCAAAAATCCCCTCTCGAACATGAGAAAATCATCAATTTTCTCGATAGTCTCTTCAAGACTCGAGAAAATGGTATGGGCCTGTCCACCATACAGAGATTCAATATCCTGATCCTCAGAACTGCTGCTCTCACTGTGACTGTCGAAATCACTGAGTTGCAAATCCATAATGCTGACACCTGGAGGAATAAATCTGTAAATTCAATATCAACTAAATGATAGCAAAGAAATGATAGGGCGCAAAATTGGTTGCATGAAGCGAGACAAGATGTAAGTGGTGTGTTCTCATTTAGACTTATCATGGATGTTACACTATCAGCCCCAAGAACTAACTCGAATCAAACTTCATGCATGGCATGATGTGAAGGATAATTACAAGCTACACTACCAACCACAAGAACTAACCACTCGAATCAAAATTCATGCAACGAATGAAGTGGAGGTAGATATGCTACAACATATGTAATAACTCTTTAGTAATCTTATCATCTGAACATGCCATTCAATGTAACTATGTAATGACACCCAAAACACACAATCATAAACTGGAATCGGCTCAGCATGACTCAAATTCAGAGATAATAGTTACTTCAAGGAAACAACTATGAAAAATGGCATAGTGATTATAGAAGGATAAGAGAAGCTTACCGTCTGAGCTACACTGTAATAGTGAAACTGACTTGCAATTGTAATCTCTTCCAAACAGACCGATTGCTTAGAATGATCTAATGTAAGGGGGATCGGTGACCTTGCAAAGATACTTGTATCTGTAATCAAACTTTTTTTTTTATTTTTTCTTTTTTTCAAATGTAAATATCTCTGGTACTGGAGATAATATGCCAAAGGAGGTTTGCCAAATACAAGGAGAAAGGGAGTCACAAGACTCCAAAATGCCAAAGGAGAGTTGCCCAATAAAGGGGTAAATGAAGTCGCAAGACTCCTAATTGCCAAAGAAGATTTGCCCAACAATGGACACAAATTTTCACCAACAGAGAAGGTGAATAAGAGTTTGTCGAGGAGTGAAGATCACCCTTAAGAAATTCCAAATCAGCAGTCCAAACAACAGGAGTCAAAGACCAAAGACAGGAATTTCATTCGATGTGAAGGATGATGATCAATACTAAGAACCGTCCCTCACAATTGTAATGCAGATAGATGCACACCCAACTGGAGGAACTCGAATTTGCCAAAGGAGATTTACCCCGAAGTATACTAAGAGCATATAATTTGATAAAGGGCTCGGAGGAAGACTTCTTTCTTCTAGAGAAGCCAAGTAATAAATGCCAAAGGAGATTTGCCCCTAATTGCAGCAAAGTTATAGCTACACTTCACGCCAAAGGTGCTGGATTTGCCGCAGAAAGAGAATAGTCAACCTAAACAGGGAGATAATCCTTGCTTGAAATTCTTAATGGTCATAAATATGACTTTTCACCAAACAGTTTGAGCCACTGATATATATTGTTGGAGAAAGTCTTGATGAAGCTTGGTTTTGAATCAGCACTCTTGACAAGTCAAACCAATTGGTATGGACAGTAATGCATCACCGTGAAACCTGCATGCATGTGATTATCTATTTAGTCTTTAAATGAGATAATGTATGCAAATGAAACAGTAGATAAAATTTCACATTAAACATTTATCTCATAGTATGAATTTCTTAAGTTTTCACACAATAGCATCCAACTTCAGCAAAGTGTATTTAAACATGTAAATACTTCAATATGAAATGTCACTTTACTAGTATCAAAGTTTGTACTGCAAAAATCAGTATCATACCAGTGTCTAAAGACACAGTTATTCAATCTAACAAAATGGCATGAAGGGGAATACTTGGATGTCAGAACAAGTGTAAATAAAACACATAAACTGAAAGATTCCAAAAGTAAGTGCTAAAAACAACAAGCAACAGAATTCATGTCTGATTGTATTCAACAAAAGGTGTTTCACAGAATTCGTGGTCAAAGATGATGCAAAAAAAAGTTCTTCATCGTTTTCTTATCTTGTAAACAATGCCTGGTAATTGAAGAAACAAAGATAATCTTTTCTTAACATAAACTGATAATTTAATTTGGTAAGGTCTTCTCTAAAATGCCACCACAACCAAGCTTTGCTTGCATTGTCAAAAATTATGTTTTGGAACATTATAGAATTTATATCTCTGATCCATTTGACACTAATAGAAAATTGCACACGATGAATTTCAAGTGTAATCACATAATCTTCTGTATTAGATATACGAAATCTTTGATGAGAGGTAGATTGTCAACATTAACAGGTCTAGCAAGTAATGTGAAAGAGAAACATTTGAAAATTTATATCCCATTTCCAAAGCATAAATAATCTCAGGTGGAAAAATATATAAATTTTCTAAATAAACTATGCAATTAGAAATTTTGATCAAAGTCCCTTATCTCTCATGCTTTTCTTTGACATGTCAGCTGCTGAGTTTATCTTCCAGTAGCTAATTTTGAAGCAAGGTAAAGTAAATTCCACTTCTTATTTCTTGAGGAAGCAATATCAAGTAGAACAAGTTCAATGTTTGGCACAATTTCTCCAGAAAACACACACAGAGATTCTAATTCACCTCTCTATGTTACTAGTTCAAAGATTCTAATTCCATCCCCCAAACACAGACTCAGTAAACTCATGCTCAATCCTTTATTCACTTCCAAAGAAATCCCGGAAACTTCTGATCTTGGTGACTAAAACACCAAAAACATGCAAATACCTCCATGCATACAACCACTCGTTAAAAAACATCAAATAGAAAAACTTAATCAAACAACCAAGAAAACAAGATACAAACAAATTCATAAAATATCAACACAAAAAAAAACATCAATTGGCTTTCAGTGAAGAAGAAACCTACAAACAAACCTCTATTCACATAGTTTGCTGATCAACAAAACCAAGCCCACAACACTGATTCCAAGCAACGAACTTCCCCCAATTTCTCGACGGTTTATCGCACTTTATTTCCAACTCTACGGCAATTTTAGGGACAAATGAAAGAGATGGTTAACTGTTGACGGATTAAATAAACCCAGAAAAGAAACAGAGATTGAAAAGGGGAAATTCAGAGAGGCCAACAAGACACTCTCCAATTCCTCTCCATCAATCCATTTTCAAAGCTTCTAAACATGGCAAAACCCAATAATTCACGATTTTTCCTCGCAGAAACTCAAAGGTGATCAATCACCATTCACTCTGTGTGTGTGTCACTTTGGATCAATGGAAATATAAGGTGGTGTATAGTGTATGAGTATTCCATGAAGAATATACCACAGTGTCTCATCCGTATTCCATGAAGAATATACCACCTAGTCTCACAAGCACTGACTTTGTTGGACACATAATAGAAACTACAGTAATTTTTTAAATATTTTAATTATAACAACTAGTATTCCAATTTTATCCTCAACTCAAAGAAATTATTGTGAAATGAAACACCAACAATATTAGCTGACATTTACGAGTTAATTAATTGTGTGAGATTTGTCTAAAAAGTACTAAAACATGATCATATGTAAAACTTCATTCGAGTTGGGCAATCGATTTGATTGTCAAACATAAAGAAACATACTAAATCATCAAAAGTTGAATATGCTTATTTGTCTAAAGTTGAATATGCTTATTTGTCTTTGATGAATAAGGATCGAACAAAGCCATCCAATATGATTTCACAAAATTTTTTATGTAACTAGTGCATAGATTTAGGATCCGTATATTTGATCCGATCCGAACAACGCACACATCCTTCTTACGCAAATTAGCTCCAGATGCTATACATTTATATTATATTAAGCATACATTTATATTAAGTTAAACTCTAGGTGAGTGCGCTCAAAGCCACCCAAATTAACTCCAGGTGCTATACATTTATGTTATATTAAGCATACATTTATATTAGGTTAAAAATACATTTATATTATATTAGTCATACATTTATGACATTTATGTTATATTAAGCATACATTTATGTAACGTTAAGCATATATTTATGTTATGTTAAACATACTTTTATGATTTTATGTTATGTTAAGAATATTTTTATATTATATTAAGCATACTTTTATGTAACGTTAAGCATATCTTTATGTTATATTATGCATACATTTATGGTTTTATGTTATGTTAAGTATACCTTTAGGGTTTTTATGTTATGTTAAACATATCTTTATGTTATATTAAACATATCTTTATGTTATGTTAGTTATACATTTTAATTATGTTAATTGTACATTTATATGTTATATAAAGGTATGACTAATAATACTTAAAGGTATATATATATATATATATATATATATATTAGGATTTTTTGTGGTGAAATGAGGGTTTTTTCATCGAAATTATTTTTGCCAAAATTATGATTTTTTTTTAAGTTAAAGTATTATATAAATATATGTTTAACATAATATAAATATATGATTAACACAATACAAAGGTCAAGGTAAAAAAAAATGTATGTATCCAAATCGGATTCGATCCGACCCGACTTAGGTTGTATGGATCTTCTAAGATTCATACAATAATTGCATACAAGTGCAACTCATATCATTTTGGTTCATACAAATAGTAAGTATGTTTAAATTTAATTTAATTTTTTTAATTATAAAGTGTGTTTAGAACAGGATTGGTTGAATGATCTAACGCAATTACAAATGCAATGTTTTTTTAACGTATGAAAATGACCTTCTCCTAACTATCTCTTTTCCACTGCTAATTACATAGAAATTCCCAAATATTTTATTATGGTCAATTTTTGTCACATTCTAAAGGTGGATTACAAACGGATATAGCACTTGAGTTGCTTTTTTAATGTAAATTATTCTTGAATTTTAGTTTTATTGTTGCCATTCTTAGTGATTTTAGGGGACCATCAAATACAGGGAATTAGATTTTGAAAGGATTTTTTTATACTACACCAAACTTTAATATATATATATATATATATATATATATATATATATATATATTTGTATTTTCAATAACTAGAATAATTAATTGTCTTATTTGTTAATGTGTAATGCCAATGATTATAGTAAATAATGAACAAATTCCCTATTTTTCTATATATATATATATATATATATATATATATATATATATCTAACAAAATCGAGGAAGTAATGTAATAAAAATCATACGTATATTTGGATTAAGATTCGTTGGCATTCTTAATTCCAGAATTTAGAAAAACCTTTGGAGAAGTTGGAAGGATATACCCCGAATACCTACTCCACTATGATATAGGATATTTATATCTTCTACATTTATAATATTTTAATTGTATATGAGATGTGTTTTCCCCTTTTAGAGAAAAGATTATTCAATTATTTATATTTTGATTAATAAATTTTTAGTGATTTCGAATTAGAAAATCCCATGTGAAATAAAGTCCACCACACCATTTTGTTTCCATTTCCGTTTATATGTCTTTATTATTAATAAGAAAATTAATCTTGTATTTGGTTATACTTCTGTTTACTCTGAAAAAATTGACAATAATTAAAATTTTAAATTAAGTGTGCATCTTTATACTCTTGTTTCTTGTAGTTAATGAATAATATTATTAGCCATTGATGTTTTGTTGATGCTTCATTTTAGTTATTTTCCATATTTATATATCAAAATAAATTATTAAATACTTTGTGAAAATAAAAATATTTTATTTCTGACAATTATTAAAATGTAAGTGCATTTTCTTCTTTGGAAAAAGGAAAAAAAAAAACAATCCCACACAAAAAGTCAATGCTGGGAACATATTTATAATGTGATATTTAAAAGTGGATTAATGTAATAATAAAATATAGAGATTAATGCTGCATTTAAATGTAGAAGTTTCTATTTGTTGTTTAGGATAAATTTTATAATAATATTTAATTTATAAATTAGTTTTTCATTTTCAATTTAAATTTTAATTTTTTTTAATAAGGTACTTAATTTAACATTTTTTTTCTCAATTTAAGGTTTGAAAATGAGATTGAGTTCTCAATTTAAGACAAAATTCAATTTTTTTTCTTTTTATTTACATATATAGATTTATTTATATTTCAATACGTATTTATATTTTAAAAATTAAGACAAATTAGTGCAATTTTGAAATAATCTGTATTAATTTATATATATATATATATATATATATATATTCCACACTCTAGACGAATGGTTTACTTTATGTTACTTTCATAGTTGACAATTCAAGTTTGAACATGTATTTTTTGAAACATATATTTCATTTCTCTACTTTTTTTTGTTTATATACTTCTCAAAGTTTCTAATTATCTAATAAATTTAAATTCAATTAAAAAAAACTGTATGTTATCACCATTAAATTTGACTTTTTTTTTTTTAAGTTAGTGGAGATAATATATGTGAAAACAAGGATAATGTATGCTAATTTTCATTAAAAACAAATATATGATTTTTTAAAATTTGAAGATATGCTTCAATATGTTAGTTTGTTTGCATTAAATATTTAAATGATAAATGAAACAACACAATATATATATATATAATTTTGATTTAAGAATGTGCACCGTGCGCACTTCTTTAAGATTTTTTTTAAATTTTTTATATTTTATATTATATACAAAATCGTTTTTTCACACTACCACTTCACTCATAACCCCTCATCAACATATATATTTTTAACAATTCGTATCTCACACATCAATCATACACCTTCTTCCCAATTCTCATCCACACAGATACTACCATCAAAAATATTGAATTAATCAAAAATCCTTCCGATTCTCATCCACACAAAAACTACGATGAAAAATATTGAAAATCAATTGAAGCAATGAAAAATATTCAATTAATCAATTCTCAAGAAATCGTAAATCTTAATCAATAATTCACATAAAAATTAAAATATGAATTGAGCAACAAAGAGAATAAATTCTCAACAAATCTTCAAAATCTGTAAATCATATCCTCCAACCCAATCATTAATTACCAACAAGTTTTCAATAATTTAACGTCATCAATTACCAAGAAATCTTCAATCAATCCTCAAAATTCCCAAATCTTTTTGTATCATCAAATATAATGAATCTACACATGTGAAAAAAATTAAAAAAAAAATTAGTACTATAATTTTCTAAATGTAAAAACTTTCAAAAAAGAAAAAAGATAAGAAAATATTATACTATTCCAATGATGTGGAACAATTTTTCCTGTGATGTCCACTCATGCCACAACCATGACAAGCACATCATTGGAATAGTATAATATTTTCTTATCTTTTTTCTTTTTTGAAAGTTTTTACATTTAGAAAATTATAGTACTAATTTTTTTTTTTAATTTTTTTCACATGTGTAGATACTAATTTTTTTTTTAATTTTTTTCACATGTGTAGATACTAATTTTTTTTTAATTTTTTTCACATGTGTAGATACTAATTTTTTTTTCCACATGTGTAAATTCATTATATTTGATGATACAAAAAAATTTGGGAATTTTGAGGATTGATTGAAGATTTCTTGGTAATTGATGACTTTGGATTTTGAGGATTGATTGAAAACTTGTTGGTAATTAATGATTGAGGTGGAGGATATGATTTACTGATTTTGAAGATTTGTTGAGAATTTATTCTCTTGTTGCTCAATTCATATTTTAATTTTTATGTCGAATATTGATTAAGATTTACGATTTCTTGAAAATTGATTAATTGAATATTTTTCATTACTTCAATTGATTTTCAATATTTTTCATGGTAGTATCTGTGTGGATGAGAATTGGAAGGATATTGATTAATTCAATATTTTTGATGGTAGTATCTGTGTGGATGAGAATTGGGAAGAATGTGTATGATTGATGTGTGAGATACAAATTGTTAAAAATGTATATGTTGATGAGGGGTTATGAGTGAAGTGGTAGCGTGAAAAAAAGATTTTGTGTATAGTATAAAATTTAAAAAATTTAAAAAAAAATCTTAAAAAAGTACACACGGTGCGCATTCTTAAGTGCGTACCTGATCAAAACTGTATATATATAAACTTATGTATTTGTATGTTAATTTAATAAAAGAAAACCTAATCAAGGCCGAACTTGATAATAAGAGATTAAACGAGCTAGAGTCTATAAAATTTTAAATAGGTTGAGCCTCCTAATATTTAGCACTATTTGGTTCGATTGCATCCCTAATACGTGGGATATAAGAAAAATTAAATCTAGTAAAATTAATTTTTTTAAATGTTATTTAAATTGGATAAAATATATTTATGATTTTGGACAGTACCTAACGTTTAATTTAACATTGAATTAATATAGTGTGAATATTAAGGTATTATTTATTTTTATTGGTTATATATTGCATATGTAAAGAAACGTAATTGATCTTTTATTTATTATTTTGAAAAATATGTTGTGTTTTTATATTATTCTATCCATTCTTTTATTTTTATTTATTAGAAAATTATATTCACAAGACTTTTTTTCGAGATTAAAGAAAGAATTTAACCCCTATTTCGATAGATCGAACCCAAGAATTAGATGGTTATATCACGTGGCTAAAAGAGTGTTAATGGAGATTTATGTGGGGGCCAAAACAGACATTCTCACCAGTGGAGGAACTATTATTGTGACAAAGAATTCCATTATCATAATTATAATTTAATCAGAAATTGGAGCACTCAAAACAAAGCTTTAGAAAAGTGAGATTAAATGCAATAGTTTGGAAAACAGGTGGCAAAGAAAGTTGACGTCCATCAAATACCACTTATTACATATATAAAACATAAATTCCTTTTCTTTTAGGGAAATTAGAAAAAAGAATATCCAAAAGTGGGCTGTAAAACTAATTATTCCAAGCATTTCAAAACCATCGTATATAGAGAGTGATAAGACTTGAACGACAGACACCCACGGAGAGAAAGGATATGCCTATGATTTTTGGAATAATTACTCATAAGATACTTAGATTTGAAATTGTCGTTGAAAAATATTTACATAAAGATATAAAATATTATGTGGATTTTCTCTATTTCAACTCGACAAGTGACGATAAATATAAAAGAAATCAAACTGCTCGAGCTCGTGATTATCGAGTAAAACCGGATTGGAGACAAGTTTAAGCACAAATTTTAACAAAGCTTGAATGATGGTGTGTTGAACTCAACATTAAATAATATTGCTATAGGACATAATGTGTATCAATGAAATGAAAAAGAAAATGAATGTGATGACCATGTGATTTCTAAGAGTGAACTCACTTAAGCTTGATTGATGTTGATAGACATGTGTGGATAAAAAGTAGAATAGCATGTTACATGTATGCCTCAAACAATTTGAACAAGAAAGAAAGAGAAGAATATTAAAGCCATATAAATCAAAGTAAAGTTGGACAAAACACACAAGTTTAGTGAGACCCGAACCTAGGACCCACAAATATCCAATCTTAAAACTTAGGCAAATCATAGTAGCATGCTTTACTTCTAATAATCTCATCTCCAGTTGATATAAAAATAAAGATACTTTTTGGTGTTGATGCATAACTAATTAACAAAGATGAAAGACAAAGACCAGAAGAAGCATGCACAACAAACCAATGGATTAAGACAAGAAATAGTGAAACATCATATTTGCATTTTGTTTCGCCACGGAAAACATGAATTAGTGGGTAAAAGCGAAAGCGAAAGATTCATGGTGATCAAGTTGCGAGTCAAAATAGAAGAGTTCAATATGGAATGTTGTTTCATTGTCTCTATCCACTTATCTGCAGTGTGTCCATTTAAACTTGTGAACAGCAGAGGGAAGCAGGGGCAGCTCTTGTCCCACATGATCTAATCAAAATCGAACATGTAAAGATGTAGCTGTGAATTCCCAATGAAGATAGACCAAGTTTTGAGTGAAAAATGAAGCAGCTAATCCAAGAAAAGATGATCCAAAATGAACATGGTATTCTACAATGTCTGCTTATGCTTCTAATCTTTTCAAACTGCATAAAAACATCTTCAAGAAAGATCAAACTTACTGTCACTTTCCCAATACAATTTAATAAACTTTGTAAAAGGTCTGAGCAATATATAACTTCAAGTGACATTACTTGCAACAAAACGAGAGATAACGCTTCTCTAACAACACGACACTATCACGTAACTGAGTAGATACCAATTTCCAATCACATATTCCTTGCACATGTAAGGCAATCTTGATCTAGTTTTCAGAAACATTACTCTCAACTAACAGATATGGCCATACATTCTACATACAGTGTCACTGCTGTTGGTTTAGCAATACAAGTGTTGGAGTATAACTATAGCAGTTGGTTTCATCAAGTACATGGACATTGAAGCTCAATCTTAGTACTCGAAAGCTTCTGAAAGAGAAATTGAGCACAATATCAACAAATACTAAGAAATAGTCATACTCCCAAGATCAATAGCACAATGCTGAATCAATTAGTCAAATCCTAAACACATAATATTCCTAAATGAAGTCGAAAACATAGTTAGTCAATTAATCATCATCATCATCTACAAGTTGATCGTTTCCGATTTCTTCTTTTTCATCATGATCATCATCATCTTCTTCTATTCCATCAAATTAAGATTCTTCCTCATCTCTAAGTAATTAATTAACATAACATCATTTTTAATAACTTACATGCTCAAATGCACTCCAATGCTCACAGCCAGAAGCTAAGCACTTCAATATCAAACTTCTGCACATTTTGTTTCAATTATATGGACACGTGCTTTCACTTTCTGTAACGCCGTGATTGTGGCGGTGATTCGTCGTTGATGGCGCCGGTTCATTTCTCCGGCGACTCTCCGTTTGCAGGCAGGGGTTTTGACTTTTGAGGAGCGGATTGACTATAGGGTTCACTGTATACGGAATAGTCTTTGACCAAAAATCGTTGTTTCACCACAGCAACTTTAGATATAATGTGTACGGAATAGTTTTCTTCACGCATACAAATATATATACATATATATATATATATATACAACACATTAGCAGAATAAATCGCAACACTTCCCATGATTATGATTAGGGTTGTGCATGAATCTTCAAATAACCGAAATCACATCCCATTATTATTTTATTTTTTATCTTTGTTTCTCTTAAACTTAATTTAATCAAAAAAAAAAAATTCAATTATACCATATTAAAGTAAATTTGGCATAATACCATGCATGTACATGTAAATAGAAACAATTATATTATTTAAAGTCATAATTATTTGAAGTCGAGGAAGTACTGTTTTAATACAAATAAGAAAGCCATGTTCCTCCACCCATACTAAAATATATAATGCATATCATAACTATTTCATATTTGCATGTATCTATGGTGAATTGATAAACATTTCCCAACATATAAATTATGTAGAAAATATTATATGAACTTAAAACGAACTAATGATTTAATTAGCTTGTGTGAATTGTGATCCACTTCAAACAATTAGATGTGTGAGTACCTTTTTATTATTCATATTAAATATCGATGTACCTAGACCATTAAATATGTGTTCATCCTAATGATATTCGAACTGTATTGTTGATGATTGGATTACCTAAAGATCATGGGGAGTAAATGAAGAAGAGGTCGAAGGAGTGCTTCAATTAGGATTATTATGAGATCGATCATCCACATCCTAAAACAAGATATGTGAAACAATTTAAAATAAAGAACGAATGTGAAAGAGTAGTCTGATTATTTCATACTCACTTCATTCTCTTGAGCATGAGTAATGTGATTTGAATTTTGTTAAATAAAATAGTTGTACTTATTTGATAAATTTTTAATGTTTGAGTTACTTATCAACAGCACCAGTGGTCTAGTGGTAGAATAGTACCCTGCCACGGTACAGACCCGGGTTCGATTCCCGGCTGGTGCATTTACCTTTTTGCCCTTTTATCCAACTCCCAAGATATTGGACTTTTCCCAAAAGCCCACTAGACTGCTATTTACTTTTTATTATCAGAACATTTTTAAATAAAAATAAGTTTAATATTGGGCTTTATCCCAAAGCCCACTGGACTGCTATTGAATTATTATTATTTAATTCTTTAAATATCTTGAGGCTTGGTGCTAATATAATTTGATCTGATGTACACCATGTATGTTTTACTTGATTTGTACAAGTATAAATATATATTGCTTATAATAAATTTACTTCAAATTATTCATATTGAATTGTGGATTTTTATTTCGTTATCTCATGAATTATGGTATACATGTACGGAAGCCCCACATAAATATAACAATAAATATTTATGAATTAAGGCATATATTTGAGGTTATTTTCTTCAGCTTATAATTTATCGTTAGAAACCGCATGATTGTGTCCATAGCTTAACTTATCATCATAAATAATTTTTAAATACAATGTAAATTTAACTAGTAGTGTCAAATGTAAGTCATGTTAGATTGAATTTTCAAAAGCATCTGAATAAGTCACTTCTTAGAAATTGGAAAGTTCACAAAATTTGAATTGTTAGTAAGAAAATTCAAAAGTCTTTGTTATAAAGCTTGATTTAATTTAAGAGACTGCAAACATATATATATATATATATATATATATATATATTGCTGACTACATAATTTTCTCGTGAATGAAAAAAACCAAAAAAGAGTTTAAGAAAATGTAAATTTATCCTTTTTTTTTTTTAAACAACATAATTTTCTCGTGAATGAAAAAGACCAAAAAAGAGTTTAAGAGAATATAAATCTATCCTTTTTTTTTAAACAATGTAAATCTATCTTTATTGGAGTTTTTTTAAACTTTTTTAATTCTAACCCTTTTACGTATTCATATTTTTTTTCCGGTTTGGGTTTAATTTGAAATAACATTTTAAAGAAAAATTACACACCATCTTTACCTACTACTATTACCATAATAATAATAATCCTCAAAAAAAAAAAATCATTGTGATTTTTGTGAATTCTTTATTTCAAAATCTTGTGTATCATAATGAAAATTATGTATTGTGATTTTTTTTTTGACAATTATAGGTGAATAAAAAAAAAGGGGAGAGAGAGAGAGTTCCACTTCTCAATCGGCGGCGATCGAATACCACCATCTCCGTCATATCGGCAGCGACACTGCGGCAGTGGCGGCGGCGGCGGCGTCAATTGCTCCGGCAGGTATGAAGAAAATCATTGACTGGAAATAATTATCCTTTTTGGGAATTTGTATTCTCAGTTTCTTATAAAGATAAAAAGAGAGAATCATTTTCTAGTTTTTCTTTTCTGTTTAATTTCTATTCTTTATTTATTAATGTTTGTTACCTCCAATATAATTCTCTTAGATAGTGACTTTTGTATTCTTCTTCTCGGACTAGATCTCTCTCTCATACTATTGACTTTCCGTAAGGCGGACCCTACCTCACACCATACCCATCACGCTCCACTATAACCGGGTCCACCGAGGAATCACTAATCCCTCCCGTATAAAATACGTATTAATAGATATATATATATATATAAATAGACATATGTGAAAAGGAAAGAGTCTTGTTTCATGTTGATATTGGATTTGTATCAGTCATTATTCTACATGGATTTTGAGTTTTCCCTCAATAAAATACTCGTCTTCTCAGATATTGGGTATTTTATATAAAGGAATCTCCTCTTTTTTTTTTTTTCGATTTTCTTTTTCTGAATTTCAAGAATAAGGGGGAGCATATCATGAGAGATATACCCTTTTGGTGAGTCAAGATCCTATTTTTGTGTATTTATTTTTCTGATTTTTTGGTTGTATTTTGTGTGAGAATATTAGTTTTTTTATTTACCGTTGCTGCAATAATTAGTATTGTTTGGTGGGTAATGGGGTATATTTATGATGGCTGTTTCTTAATTTTCAAGCCAATTGAGTACTCCTTTGTTCCTTTGTTATATTAAAAAGGCTTTTCTGGTGTTAACGTGTTGAATTTCAGGCTTTAAAGGAAGGTGGAGTTTGACTTTGAAGCTGAAAGGGTTTTTCTTTTTATGTTGTTGGAGCGTTTTAGTCAGATTTTGATGAGGTAAGAAACAGTGTTGGTGTTGATGGATTTGAGATTAATATTCTGATTATTCTGCAACTTGATTGAGGTTTCAAAATCTCTGTGCTTCTTTCTGGAGGATTGTATTTTTGTTTTTCCTGGTTTTGATTGCAAGCTGTGGTGGTGTTGGTGGTAGCCGTGTGTTAGTATATATATATATATAGTCCACCATTGATAGGTTTTGAGGGTTGTTAAAGCTTTGATGGAGATTGAATTTGATTCTTCTCTCTTCCTGATTTGATGGGTTTGCAAGTTTATTCTGGATATCGAGATTTTGGAGGAAAATCTTGATCAAAGTTGCATAGAACAAGGATAAGATTTCTTTGAGCTTCTAAAAATGGAGGAAGAGGCTACTTCTTGGATAAGGAGAGCGAAATACTCCCATACCGTATGCCACCGTTTTGATTCGTCCAGATTGGCCTCTGTTCATATAACTCCTCTCCCAGACAGGATTGCAGGTTTGAAATCAAGACCTGTAAGAGCCTCTGTGAATCTAAGATCAGGACCAAATGTTGTCCACATTCAGAAAAGTGTTTCTTCTAACAAGCAGAGAACTGTGTCCCCCCTTCCAGAAGTCAAGCTTTCTGATACATTCAAGGAGGCGCGTTCTAACCAGATTAGATTCTCGACTCCACATCCGCGTAGGAAAGAGCAGGAGAAGGGACTTATTGGGAAGTTTTTCCATAGGGAATCCTTTGAAACCAAGTCTCCTACTTTGAAGAGTCTAGGGTCAAAGTCTCCAGGCAGTACCAGTCCGCTTAGGCACTTGACCTCCATGAAGTTTCACGATAAGTCTAAGAGTAATAAAGAATCGGCATGGACTAAGTATTTTGATCATGGTGGGGGGAGGGTCACCTCTGTTGAAGCTGCAGATGAGCATGTTATTGATCTTTCTAAGTTGTTTTTGGGGCTAAGATTTGCTCATGGTGCTCATAGTCAGCTTTACCATGGGATTTATATGGACGAACCGGTTGCTGTGAAGATTATCCGAGTTCCAGATGATGACGAAACTGAAGCCCTTAGTGCTCGTTTGGTGAACCAGTTTACTAGAGAGGTTACTCTCTTGTCTTGTCTCCATCATCCAAATGTAATAAAGGTACTTGTCTCTACCTTCACTAATTAATCCACCAGTTCTTGTACGTATATTTTCATGTGGAAATTTGCAAGTAATTTCTCTTAAATTTACACTGCAATGTAGTTTGTAGCGGCGTGCAGAAAACCACCCGTATTTTGCATCATCACAGAGTATTTGGCAGAGGGCTCATTGCGAGCATACTTGCACAAGCTTGAGCAGAAATCTCTTCCATTGCAAAAGTTAATCTCTATGGCTTTGGACATAGCCAGAGGAATGGAATATATCCATTCACAGGGAGTTATTCACAGGGATCTGAAACCAGAAAATATTCTCATCACTGAAGATTTCCACTTAAAGGTTGCTGATTTTGGTATTGCTTGTGAGGTGGCGCACTGTGATCTTCTCGCAGACGATCCAGGTACTTACCGTTGGATGGCTCCGGAAATGATCAAACGGAAGCACTACGGTAAGAAGGTCGATGTATATGGATTTGGTCTCATCTTATGGGAATTTGTAGCTGGAACCATTCCATATGAAGACATGACACCTATACAGGCTGCTTTTGCTGTGGTGAACAAGGTAGAATTTTCATTCTTTGATCCTCATGAGTTCTTCTAGGTTGTGTATGGATTGAATGATCAAATCAGATTGAATTTGAAATCCTGCCAAATTCCTCAAAGATTAGTTCTTCTAATCCATATTAGCAACGCATAGCCACATTGATGCGTTATTGTTGTGATTTTTATGGAAATATACTTGAATGATGTTTTCAATTATATGTTTTCTTATACTAAAGCAATTGTGTGTGGTATTTTTCAGAACTTGAGGCCGGCAGTACCTGGGGACTGCCCCCCAGCCATGAAGGCTTTGATTGAACAATGTTGGTCTTTGCAACCAGAGAAGAGGCCCGAGTTTTGGCAGATTGTGAAGGTTCTAGAACAGTTTGAATCTTCACTGGCTAGTGATGGAACCCTGAATCTGGTTCAAAGTCCAACATGCCAAGATCATAGAAAAGGATTGCTTCATTGGATTCAAAAACTCGGCCCCACTCACCACACTGCTTCATCAATGCCTAAACCAAAATTTACCTGATTTTTTTTTGGGTGATCTGACTTTTGTAGCTTCTCTAGATCCCATTGTAATTAAAAAAGGTCACAATAAAATGTTGCTTTCTTTTTTCATCTGTATCTGAATTTCTAGATTCTAGGCCTTTGTAAAACACGTGCAATCATCTGCTTTTCAATGTGATTGCATCTTTCAGTCATTTTCTCATTCGGGGATATTTTATTTTGTTGCTTTATTTTCTTCACCAGCATGCACAGCTTGTTATCAGCTGGAGGCTTTACAAAACCGGAGCTAGAGAAATTATCAGGTAACGCTCGTCTATTCTAGCAAATAAAGGGAAAAGGCATATCTTGACATAACTAACAATTACTTCACATTTATGAATTTTGCAGTTTATAAGCATCTGGATTCATCAACTTGAGAGCCCCTGTCCCTTTTGGCAGAAAGCATGCTCACGTTACGTGAAAAGGTATGGTTGAAATATCTTTTTCGACTTTTCCTTAATTGCCCTTCATCCGATATTTTGGACAGTATAATGAAAGCCTTCACCTAGTGAACATAGGTATTCATTCAATGCTTGAATTCACACACATCTTGCTTTCTATAATGTACTAACTCAGGCAATACCACTCTGATGGTCATAAATGGATCTAGACAAACACCTAGTTAGGCTTGAAAGTTTGTTCATAATCGCGCAATATTCATGTGTTGGTCAGATTTCTTGGTCAGTTAAATGAATCTGACGATATTAACCAGGATGATCTTGTGGGAGATTATGCATGATATCTGTGAATATTTTGGTGTGACTTCAAGATTTTAACTTCTTATAAATAAATATAGGTTCAGAGGTTTGTTTGAAGAGTCTTCAATGAATGGAGTTGAAAATATCACTGTTCAACTTGTTTCATCTGTATGGAGCTTTCAAATTTGTGTTTTAGTATGTTTCAACTTGTGCTAATGAGAAAATACTGTTATAATTATCTTGAACACTTATTTTTAATCCTGAATTCTCATGATTTATAGAAGTTTTATGAAATAATGATAATTAATGTTTTTAATTTGTAAATCTTTGAAAATTATTTTTAGATAAAATAAAATGCAATAAATAGGACCTTGTTTATTCTGTGGGTTTTGAATGGGTTAGCCCATTGTAGGTTGATCTTATATTTCATACTTGGTTCCGGCCCATTCCCCTGTTTAATTCATCTCGATCTGGCCCAATTCAATGTGGGCCCTCTTTGGATTAAGAATCTTGTGATATCATTCATGAACTTATTTAATGCCAACAAATCCTAATTTTAATGTTATACATAGTACTGGATAATTAAAATTTGGAGTGATTAATGTCACACATAAATATGCTACATTATCTCAATTTTCTAAATTAATATATCCTTTGTAAAGAATAATAATGCATACTATTAATATTTGTATTCGTATTGGGGCATATAAAGTTGAAAATCATCAATTTCATTTACAACTCTTTGCTAGGTAATTTTGATAAAATTAAAGTTTCTTTAACATAAGCACATTTGGAATCATTTCCTTAAAACCTCTTTTCAACTTTAATGTATGGCCTAGCCCCGATAGTTATATGGATTTTATAAATGTTACATGTATGATAATCATAAAACTAACTGTATATATATATATATATATATATATATATGTAAATCAGTAAATGAGAGATATTTTTTCGTCCTTTATAATATTTGTCTATTTGTTTTTTTACTTCTCGAGCTTTGGAATTCTTTTTTACGTCTCCTTATATGGTTGCATAAGCTAAAATTTTTGTTTGAACAAATTGCAACCAATATCTTGTACCGGTTAATGTTGACATAGTTACATGATTTGGTAAATTAATTCATAATAATTTGTCCTTTAGATTATCTAAAGTCTAGTTAGAGACTTTTATATCCTCTTATATTATTTACCTTAAGGGTCTATATTAATTAATATATTAACATATAGTATCTTTGCATTAACATATATTATCTCCACTAACATATCAAATTGTGAATACATATATTTTTTTTAATTCATTTTAATTTATTGGCTAATTAGAAACTTTGAGAAGTATTGAAAAAAATGTAGATAAATGGAATACATGTTTCAAAATAAAAAATATACATGTTTCAGAATAAAAAATACATGTTCAAACTTAAACGGTCAACGGTAAAAGTAACATTAAGGAAACCAACGTTTAGAAAGTTGAAGAAAAATAGATGATTTCAAACTCTACATATTCTTTCAATAAAAGAGATTTTAATTTAAGGAAAATATAAATCTTTAATGTATTTATAACATAATTGCCCTAATTGATCCGGATCAATTTGATACTGATAGATTTAATGTAAAAAATAAGGGTATATTCATAATAAAAGGGGATTCTTATAAAATCTTGAAAATGAAAACTCAAATATTGAAAACATTAGGGATGGAAAATGCATTTTTTTGAAACTTGAGCCTTATAAAAAGTAAGAACATTTCCAATGCAAATTTAAGTAGGATATTTATTGCTACGTCACATAAGAAGATGGAGTTGCATGATAAACGTGACTACAAAAATCTAAGTGGCACATCAAAATTAATGGGAACGTATTTTCGAAAATAAATCCAAAATTAATAATTTGATTTTCACATGGCTGTGGAAATTGTCTGAACAAATCTTTGACCAATTGGAAATGGAGTTTATACCCATTTTTCACAAAAACAAAATACAAATTACTTAACCAGCAAGACATGTTTCAAGAGCTTCTAAATCTTCCAAACAATGGAATTTTTTTCTAATGAAAATGAATATTAATTCCACTAGCTACATTATATAATTTTATTCGTCGATATTCCAAATATAGCGCCTAAATTGTTTATCGCTAATTACAGTTAGTAATCATAATTAAATATCAAGAGTTGAAGTATATTTCGCTTGATGTCTATTAAATAATATTACTAATTAATAGGATATTACATATTAATAAATAATATTATTAATTAATAGGACAATACTTAATATATAAATATGAAATATAATAGAACATAAAACGGACTCAAATGAAACACGTGTGATATTGGGATATTAAAATTGTGAACCATACTTTTAATTTACACGTAATAAATAGGGTTAGTGTATATACACACTTGATATTGAGAAAACTCAAACAAAGATGGATCAGATAAACCCTAAATATTCCTTCTCCAAAGCTGATAGGAAAACTATAGAGAAAAATCGCAGAAATCAAATGAAATCCCTCTTTTCGAAGCTCGATTCTCTCATTCCCCATCAATCTAGGGTTCTCTCTCTCTGCATGCTTATATAGATAGAATGTAGATTGACTTGTTTATTATATTGTGTTGTAGGAAATTACAGTTAGTCTATCAGAGCAGCTCGAAGGAGCAACGGAGTACATAAAGAAGCTACAATCGACGTTGGATTCAATGAAGCAGAAGAAAGAGTCGTTGATGAGGATGAGGATGAGGAGGTCGTCATTTACAAAATCGAGCTCAAGTTCAAGCGGAGCTGACTCAAGTGGCTATGAAGGGGTAAAACTACCAAAAATCGAAGTCCATTCAAATGGTTCGTCTCTGGATGTGGTTTTAATAACCGAATTGAACCATCAATACATTATATTTACGGAAATGATGCGAATTCTGCATCAAGAATGCGTAGATGTAATGAGCGCCAGTTTTTCCGTAGTAGATGATCGTACTGTGTTTTACACCATATACATTCCAAGGTAATTAAACTTCTCTCGTCTAGTGAAATTAACACCATGTGATAAACTGACTATGTTTTTTTTTTTTTTTGTCCAGATTGGAGGGTGTGGATTGGAATGTGAAGCTATAAGAATATCTGAGAAAGTACGCAAGTTGGTGTTTTATGACGATATTCATTTTTTGTACTAAAATTATGTTTCATCTATCGGGTTTAACTTTATTTTTTATTATAACTAGAGAAAAATAAGATATTTATACAATGTGTTGAAAAACATTGTCCTATCATTGTAACCTTTTGATGAAATTTTTGTCGTGTCAATTTCGATGAATAAGTTGTCATTATAATTATGTATATTAGTGATCAGGTAACTTTCATAAATACACTCCAACCAATGATGATAACGTTTATTATTTTTACTATTCCGGTTTGCCTTTACTTACTGTTTATTCCAAATGTATACTGTAATAAAAAGTTTACTACACAAGAAAGTAGCTATATATCTATATATTTGAAGAATATATGTTGGACAAAAAATGAGTGGCCTTAAATTGACTATGTATATCAACATTTGCCCTATGCTTTGAGTGTTGAATTAATTTAATTAATTAAATCAATAATCAAACAAGTGACATACACTGGCAAAGTAAAAAAAATCATATTAGACACTATTTACAATTTTGTCTTGAGAGTCTCTGGGCAAATTTAATTTTTAAACCATCTTAATAAATGGATAATGGGCCAATTGCACTTTATGACTTCATAAAATATATCAGCTCAAGTTCTTTTAGCAGCCCATTAATGCAAAGCCCAATATGGCCCAACTCCTAGGGTTTTAATCTCACAAACTCGAACACAAATCGAGAAAACCCTAGTTCAGTTCGCACAATCTCAGCAACTATGGTAGGATTCGAAGTAGGCGCAGTGCCATTCAACCCCGACGGCTGGGGCCCACCTGATTCCGCGGCCGCCGGACTCTCCGTCCCCAACCAACCCTCCAATGTCCCTTTCGCCCCATTCTCCCGATCGGAGAAACTGGGCCGGATCGCCGATTGGACCCGGAACATGTCCAATTCGGGCCGCCCTGGATCCAAGCAGGGAGGCTACCACGCAGACTCCGCCTTTGATTTCTCCGGCGACGACTCCTTCGCCACCCTCGCCGCCGACGAAGATTCCTCCTTTCGTCTTGTCGACACCTCAGCGAAATCGCACCACCACAACCCTAATCGCCCCAAATTCAACCCTAGGTGGCGATTCAATCCCCACCACAACCGGAATCAACTCCCCCAGCGCCGTGATGAAGAAGTGGAGGCTCGTAAGCGCGACGCTGAGAAGGAACGTGCTCGTCGCGATAGGTTGTACAATGCCAACCGCTCTCAGATGCCTCAGCGCCGTGAGTCGTCGGTTTTCAAGTCTTCGGTTGATATTCAGCCTGAATGGAACATGCTCGATCAAATTCCGTTCTCCACCTTTTCGAAATTATCGTTTGCGGTTGCTGAGCCAGAGGATCTGTTGATATGTGGTGGGCTTGAGTTCTACGACAGGTCTTATGATCGTATTACTCCAAAAAATTGTCGACCTTTGGAGCGTTTCAAGAGTCGAAATTTCTTCAAAGTTACAACTACCGATGACCCTGTTATTAGGCGTCTGGCTAATGAGGATAAAGCGACCGTCTTTGCTACTGATACTATTTTGTCGACATTAATGTGCGCACCAAGGTCCGTTTACTCATGGGATATTGTTATTCAGCGAGTGGGGAATAAGCTTTTCCTTGATAAGAGAGATGGGTCGCAATTGGATTTGCTTTCTGTACACGAGACATCTCAGGAGCCATTGCCTGATCTAAAGGATGATATTAATTCTATACATTCATTGAGTGTCGAAGCTGCTTATATTAACCAGAACTTTTCGCAACAGGCTTTGATTAGAGATGGGAATAAGGTGGCTTTTGAGGAGCCTAACCCGTTTGCAAATGATGGGGAGGAAGTTGCTTCAGTAGCATATAGGTATAGAAGATGGAAGTTGGATGATGATATGTATCTGGTCTCGAGATGTGAAGTGCAGAGTGTGTTGGATATGAACAATCAGAGGCAATTCTTGACTCTGAATGCATTGAATGAGTTTGATCCCAAGTATTCTGGAGTCGATTGGAGACAGAAGCTGGAGACACAGAGGGGTGCGGTGTTGGCAACTGAATTGAAGAACAATGCTAATAAGTTAGCAAAATGGACAACTCAAGCTTTGTTAGCTGGCGCTGATATGATGAAATTGGGTTATGTTTCAAGGGTACACCCAAGAGACCACTACAACCATGTGATATTGGCGGTTGTAGGGTATAAGCCTAGGGATTTTGCTACTCAGATTAATCTGAATACTTCAAACATGTGGGGTATTGTTAAGAGTATCGTGGACTTGTGCATGAAGTTGAAGGAAGGAAAGTATGTGCTTGTTAAAGATCCATCTAAGCCGCAGGTGAGGATATATGATGTGCCACAGGATGCTTTTGACAATGATTACGTGGAGGAGCCATTGCCAGAGGACGAACAGGTTCAGCCTCCGGCTGAGGATGCTGATGGTGTGGATGCGAATGCAGCAGTTGATGATGCCGGAGTTAAGGACGTTACCAAGGAAGCTGCTTAAATGGTAATGATTACTGGTACTGCAATTTAAATTTGAATTCTGTGTTTTCTTGATGGTTTAGTATCTAGTTGATTATAATTATTGCTGGATGAGTTTTATAGTGCTACTCTGCTTCAAATGATTATGCCTTTTGTTACGGATTTCACTGTTAACTAGATTTATATGGACGTGGTGTAATTACATATTGATGGTGACTTGTTCGATGAACTCGGTTTGATCTTTTTCCTGTGTTGTGCTTTATATTTTCTTTATTTAACTACAACTATTTGAATTAAATGTTAGGGCATACTCGTTTGCTCGACCAAGGTAAGTTTCACTTTATTCTTTGTGACTTAATAATTATGACCATAAAGTGAAAGGATGTATGATAAGCTTGTGGTTTAACGCTCAGCCAAGTGTTTCTTGAGGTCATTGCAATGAGATTTAGTTTTCTTTAATTTGTATCCGTTTTAATTTAATATAAGCATCACAATATCATTTGGGATTTGTTCCAGGCATTTGCTTTTCATGATTGTTTTACTTCATATACTTAATGCCACGTGGCTCTTGCACGGTGAAACTGGCTTCTTCTTTGAAGGTCCTGGATCGAGGTGATAGCTATAGTGCAATTCCGATTTTTGAGGTTTTCCAAGAGTGTTGCATGTTTCTTAGTTTACCAGTGTCACATAGGCTTATGGTGAAAGTTTAACATAAGGGGAATTGTGTTTTTTTTTTTTTAACTTTTGTTTGCATTTCATTTTGATTGAAGCATAAAGTATGATATCTGGTCTGAATTTTGTCTTTTATCCTAGTTCAGGTCTATGTATCCTTGCTGATCTAATCAATTTGGAAGTGTAGCATGTGAAGCTATTATTATGCCTGGAAAATATTTTTATTGTATCCATTTTTATCTTCTTTGTGGCAACTCATTCAATGTTGGTAAGATGGTTTGTCAAGACTCTGAATTGGTTGCTTTTATTGAGCATCTTATTGGGAACTCCATTGGAACTCTGCTCGGTGGATTCACAATCTCCTTACTTTGCCTTTTACCTTTTCAATCAAAGCCAAACATCTTGAAAGCGATTATATATTTTCATGTTCTTTTCCAGGCTGCATGCTGTACGAGCGCTAGAACAAAACCTTGCTCTCATTTGCAATTTTTCGAGACATAATGCGTGTGAAAGCAGAAGAGATAAGACTGCAGGGAGAGCTGATATTTTTACGTCTGTTTAACTAAATTAGTTATTTGATGGCCATAAAACTGTAAGACCAATTTCTTGAACCACAGCTGGTCTGATCTTTAATGTTGGATTTTGGGTGCAAGAAAATTTTCACTTGGTTGTGTTACTAAGCGTCCCTATTTTTGTTTTCTAATGTTATATTGTGACTGAAAGCTTATTCTGTTTCTTGGGATTTTGGTGGTGCTCATAAACATATATGTTGACGTTCGTTGCTGTATTTTGATTTACTGAATCTAAATTTAAAATTTATTTTATTTAATATTTAGAGATTTTCTTTTTTTAATGCATTGATTGCTCGACATTGTCATTGAGCTTGATGATTTTATATTGGTCTTTTAAAAGAAATCACGTAATGTAATTTATTTTATTTTTTATAATATTATTATGATAAATTTCATAACAAGATTTAATTTATAAATTAGTTTTTAATTTTAAATTTAGATTTTTAAATTCAGATTTTTAAATTTCATAATAAGAGGTTCAATTTAATTTTTTTTTTTCAATTTAAAGTTTTAAATTTAAATTAAATTTTTAATTCAAAATAAAATTTCATTTGCATGCGATGTATAATAAACTATTTTGCTCTATGAAACTATAGTGTGTTTATTTTTTTGGTTGCAAAATTCTATATTGTTTTGGCCGTTTTAAGAATCAGAAGAATTTGATGTGTGAACATGAGGTTCTCTTGTTATAGTTGCACATGAAATAGGTTTTGACTGGTCTATAGTCTCAATTATCAAAATTAATTTTTATGGTTTTCAAAGGTTGGAATAATTATTGTCATATTTGCCAAATACTCGACATGGAATTGGATTAACGTGTATGGATTATAGTGTTGATTTTGTATTCCTATTTTCAAAAAAGTCTTTGGAGTAATACAGAAGTATGGGGATCAACCAATGATTAGCTCATTTTTTATTCTGTAAAGTGGAGAAAATTAAATTAGACTAAGAAATCAAATGGATAAAAGAATGATAACAAAATTAGACTTGAGAAAGATAAATTAAGTGTGAGAGAAGAAAATGATGGAATTAATCAATACCAATTTATAGTACGGGTTGATTGTATATAAAATCATTTGTGAAATTTGTAATTTAGTCACAATCTTTTCAATTCTTAGTTAATCTATCAAATATGACTTTTCAATTTTGATAATTTATAGCTGAGATATATATATATATATATATATATATATATATATATATATGTGTGTGTCCAATTATATAAGTTTTCTTAGAAATATGTGCGTAATGAATCTTATACTTTAAATATGAATTCTGTGAAACATAAAATATATTTTTTATTTTATAAAACACCAAAAGCAAAAAAAAAAAAAAAAACTCGGAAATTGGAGTTGAAATGCTTTAGACTTGTTTGTTTATGAGGAAACATCAACCAAAAAAAATCATGGTTTTCGAGGTTGGAATTATGAGAACCACCTTTGCCAAATACTACATGAAGTTGGATTAATGTTAATGGATTTTAGTGTTGATTTGGTATTGTTTTCTTCAAAAAGTCTTTGGAGTAATACAAAAAGATTGGGAGAAGCCAATAATTAAATCGTATTTTATTCTTATTACAAGGAAAAGGAGCACCCTAGAGTTTAGACTAATAAGTTCACACTACGAAATTTAATGGGGAAATAATAAATTAATTAAAACTAATGGAAGATGAATAGAATATAATTTTTTTAGGGAATATGAATAGATAGAATTTAATTAGTGCAAGATTAATATACATACTTAATATGAGCCAATTAGGATTAAAATGAATTAACCATAAAATATATGATAATTTGTGAAGTATTTCAAATATTTCTATGATTTTATGAAATACAAGCAAAAGTTTCAAAAAGTAAGATGCAAAATTCTTATAATCCCATCCACAAAATCTATAATTATTATGCTTAACTCATATGCTTCTTTTGTGTAATTACATGAATTATATTTCATTTATATGAATAATCTCAAATGAAATTAACATTCTACAAATTGATTACATAAATATTTCCCAAAAATACTGAAAAAAATAAATGATCAGCCCCTAATTATGTATAATGGGACCCATCAAAGTCAAATACTGAAACTTTATATTGACGATTTCTTATCCTCCTACCCCACCATCCCAGGTCTGGAAATTCCAATCACCACCAATACCCTGCTGCCACCTGGACTTTTCCCCTATCTTACCACCACTCTCCCTCCACGTAGGTGTACCACACCTCCAAGTCGTTTTTGACTATTCACATCCCAATCTGGAAAAGAAAAACTAGTCGTTAAGTTTAAGTACCCGTGCGTTGCACGGTTTTTCATATAAAATATAATTAATAATTTTATATATATAATAACATAATGTAAATATATATGTAGATCAATTAAACAAACAAATTGAAAACTCTATATTCTAAATAAGAATGAGATAAATAAAAACGTTCAATTTGACCAAATTTGTGCAACCATTAAGTACTTAAAAATCACATAAATTAAATTTAATAGATAAAATAAAATAAATTTGAATCCTACAAATATGCTATGTATATTGAAAACGATATAAATTTAAATAAAAAACTAAGATTAATAAATGTTATATTTTATCAATGTTCATAACTATAGAAATATTTTAATGAAATTTTTGGTTCCATCAATACAAATAACTCGATTATTCTAAACCCAATAAAATATATATCAACTCAACAAATACCCAAAATCCATTGCTATTTGTATAAATAATATTATTGAAAACTAGATTTAATCTAGAATATATTCAACACCCCAAACTAAGATAAATAAACCAAATCATTATACCAAGAGATTTTTTTTAATTTTTTTAAATAATCAACATTTTCTAATTTGTAATTTTAATTAAAGACATTTTCTTTCATATTTATAATTTTATTAGGTATAATTTTAACTTTAAACATATTTTTAACTTCCACACTTTAGTCTATAGCCATAACTACTACAAATCAATTACAAAAAATATTCAAATTCTCTAACATATTAGATTTGATAAATTGCTATATAAATATCAAATTAAATATTATATTAAGTGGTAAATTTGATTGATATATAATGCATTTAAAATGAAAAAGTTATTAAATTTGAAGTTATTGTTTAAAAAAAACACTAACATCTCCTTACTTAACACAATTAAAATTACAAATTTAAAATAAAAAGTATGTTAATAAACAAAACTATAAATAAGAATGGTAAATTTGATTTATCATGCATTAAGACGAATTTTATTAAAAGCTATTTATTTTGAAATTATGATTGAAAAATGCACACCGCACCATCACCCCATCCCACCCCCTACAACCAACATCCATCAAAATTATAAATATAGAATAAAAATGACAATGAACAAAATTTAAATAAGAAGGAGAAATATGATACATATGCATTAAAATAAATTTCAAATGAAGTTGTTTAATTTGAGATTCTTTATTTGATTTAATTATATATATTTTTATTAAGTAAATTTTTTATAATACATTTCTATTTTTTTTTAGATTTTAATATAAATTTATAATAACTTAAAGTTACACAAATATTTAAAATAAATAAAAAATGCATTTCATTATATATACAATATGAATATACAATTAAAAACCATTAAAAGTGATTAATTTGATATATTATATGTTATAAATGAATTTGAGATATAGTTATTATACTTTAAATATTTGGTGAAAAATATTAATATGCAATGTGAAATGTAATAAATGATATTTTCTAAAATGGAAAGTTAAAATGGGCGATAAAATACTTTTGATATTTTTGACAAACTATTCTGCTTTTATATATATATAGATAAGTCGAACTCAAACATGATTGTACATATTTGGTTCATTAGCTCAAGTCATGCTCTTTTATTGTTCGCTAATTCAAATTCAAGCTTAACTCTTCTGTATGTATATAAATGTTATTAAACTAAAATTAAAATTTTTTAACAAGTCAAATTAGCTATTAACGAATTGAAATTGGGCAGATCAAAATTAGCTATGCTCGTTTATTTGTTCATGAATTAAAACTCGAGATTAACTGTTGTTTATGTATATATATTATTGTGTTAAAAGTAAAGTTGTTTAAGAAGTGAAATTAGTGATTAAGATTTTTGGTGAAGTAAGGTCGACGCGCTGTTGTGAGAATGATGTCTACTCCTTAGATGCCTGCAGCACACAAGAAAATATTTATTTCCTACCAAACCTAAGAAGGTCCATTTCTCTTGTATTTCTGCTCTGCAAAATGGGAATCCAAAACCCATCTTCAATCCCATCCCCCAACAGCTCAACAAGCAGCACCACCGCCGCCACCGGTCTCCGCCACCCATCGCCGCCGCGACCACCCACCACCAGATCCGAACCCAACAGCCCCTACCCAACCACCTTCGTCCAGGCCGACACCACCTCCTTCAAACAAGTGGTCCAAATGCTAACCGGGTCCACCGAACCCACCCGACCCGCCTCTGCAACCCGGAACCCAATCCCGCCGATCAAAACCGGGCCCAGAAAGGACAAATCCACGTCGAAGCTTTACGAGCGCAGGAACAGCCTCAAAAGCTTCAAGATCAGCCCGTTGGGCCCGGGCCTGGTCAACATCGGGCATTCGGGCTCTCCCCGGCCAGAAATGCTGTCGCCCAGTATGCTGGACTTCCCGTCGCTGGTTCTCAGCCCAGTGACCCCTCTCATACCCGACCCGTTTAACCGGGAAATTGCTGATGCGGAGGAGAAAGCAATTAAAGAAAAGGGATTCTATTTACACCCGTCGCCGGCGAATACTCCGAGGGAGTCGGAGCCCCGACTTCTGCCCCTCTTTCCGGTTTCTTCACCTACACCTGCCGGTTCATCAAATGAGTGAGTTTTTTTTTTTTTTTATAAGATGGAGTTAATTAGGTAAATTGTACTTTTATGAACATATATAAATGTCATTGTATTGACAATTTGACAAAAAATAAAAAGTAAAAGAATTATGAATCCATTTTTTTTTTTGAGTATATGATTCTTTTTGTATTTGTTATTTTGAATTGGTTTTTGCCACACCGGATTTATGTTTATTTTAAAAGACTAATGTGATTGTCAAAGGGTCTAAATCATATAATTACTTTTAAACATATTGTATACATTAAAAATAATGAAATATAAAATGTGAACGTTTGGAATGTAATATTTGGACTGAGTTTGCTTATAATTAATTCAGAATCTCGGATTTTCTTCAAATTAATCAATAATTATTGTGCTTGTTTTGTACCTTCTTTTTGGGCCAAAATGGCAATTTTCTTTTATTGTTAATTTATTCTTTTGGGCATATATTGCAATTAAATAGTATTTTATTTCTTGTTCATTAATATAACATCTAAAATGCTTTTTTTTTTTTTTTAAGAAAATAATTTTGTTAGGTATATAACTTGTGCACTGATGAATTAAAATAAAATATGGTTCCCAAAAAAGAAAAGCTGGTAGAAGTGCATATTGATGAAATGGTGGAGAAAAAGGACAACATTAGTGGGTTTTGCTGTCGATAAAAGAGTGAAAAAGGAGACAAAGAATCTTGATTTTTAAATGTTTTTAGAGTACATATGATTTATTTAATTGAATATGAATTTAAGATGTACAATTCCAATCTCATGTTCCATTTCTTTCATGGTACATATGTCATATCTCATGTATCATTTCTGACATGCAAAAGTACATATAATATGATATCTTTATTATGAAATGATTTGTCATAAAATGGAACGTATAATTAAAACAGATAAGAAATAGTATATCACGATTTTTGAACGTGCTATATATAATTAATTCTTATTGCCTACACCCACAAATACCAAATTTATGTAAACGCCCCAACTGCCAAGTTTCATATTTTAGTTACGGAGCATGATAGCCTATTGATAAAAGACATTTGCTATTTAGATATAAATCCCGGATCCGAGTTGCTATAGGGTATGAGTAAAATCCGTTGATTCTCTTCGATCTCATTATTATATGTGAGGTCAACTATACAAATACTTGTTGCAAGTTATAAGACAAGTCGATAGCTCTCAAATTCTATACATTCAACAAACGATCATCGAATCTTTGTAGTGGGGAACATAGGATCATTGACTCTTTTGTTGATTCTTAGCACAACTTCTTCTTCAATTGTTAAGTCCAAGTGATAGTGATGGTGGTGGGGAATTTAAATTTCAAACGTTTTTTATGTCCTTTTTGGATACTCGTTGCCCTTCCATTAATTTCAACATCTGCTGCAATTTTGTTAATGTTTTTGTGCAAACATTTAATTGCCACTTGAATTCTTGAAAAACATGAGTTAAAAGAAATCTGAGTAAAGCTTGCTCTTTTCATTTTTCACACACTTCTCTTTTTCTCTTTATAGAATTCACGCGAAGAAAATAATGCAAAGATTTGTTTTCTTGAATTCTCTTCTTGTTGATGTGTGTGTATATGTAGTTTGGACATGCTTTCATTTTTCGAGTTTAATATCTCCCAAGAATAAAATCTCATAAATACAGAAAAAGTTGAATATATTTATAGTTTTTTCTTCTTCTTTGTATTTTGTGTATCAATGTACATGTAGAATGGTAAGATGAGTTATCATTAATATACAAGTAAAATACACTCATTTTATAATATGATATGATCCAATGTGGAGGGGTGATCGTGTCAATGGTAAAATCGAGAAAAATGAAAGTCAGAGGTACTGATGTTGTGAACGAATGTTGGCTACACAAAACAACAACAACAATGTAACATGCAACGAATTAAATATAGGAATTTTAAACTTTTTACAAATTATATAAGTATAATTTGTGAGGTGCCTTCATGACAAAATGATACAATACAGAGATTTTTTTTAATGAGTTGGGGGAGTGGAAGGGAAGGGAACAATAAGAATTAGAAAATTTGCGTGACTCGGGTTCGAATTCGGGTCATGACAATCTACACCTTTACAAAGATAGGATACCACTTAAGTTACAAGACTCGTGGTGATACAATACAGAGATGAGTGAGTTACAAAAATTTCCTATCAAACTATGACAAAGTACAAACTAGGAACTTAATTTATCCAATGGATGAATAAAGACAAACTTAGCAAAAAGGGTTACTAAAAACAACAATTCTAAAAATATCCTCAAAACTAAAACTATCAACTTTGACTAAAGATTGATATTACAAAATAAGAATAAAAATGTTATGAGAAAATCAACTCCTAAATTATTTCATTTTTCATAACATGACTTAGTCTTTGTGTTCATGCACTCATCCATACTGATTATGCACGTTTATTAGTATGCAAATAAGCTAAAGAGGTGCAAAGATTATATTTTGTGAATTTATCAAATGTTTATTAAAAATAATAAACGTTAACACAACATAGCACATGTAATTTAATTATTGGAGTATTTTAAAATATCATCTTCATTTCTTTTTAGTATGGACATTATATTCAACTTGAAATTAATTGTTGTGTCAATTGGGTTAGAGTTATTAAATGAGTGGGACCATGATATAACAGATCCACAAGAACTTATACCACTATTAATAATTATGACCAAATATAAAAATGAAAAATAAAAGTGATCGAAAAAAAATGAAGCCAACAAATAAATTAAGGGAAAACAAACCATTTGGTCCTCTAAGTTTATTTTATTATATTTTTCATTCTTTATCTTTTACATTTTGATTTTTAATCATTTATATTTAAGAATTGCCACCTTTACCAATTGTAGAGGTAATATTTTTTAATTAACATTCATCTTTAATATTAATTATTAAAAACTATATATATATATTTTTTATAATTCTAAGTTCGGAATGCCCAAATATTAATATTAATATATTAATAAGAAAACTTTAATCCATATCTCGAGATGAAAAGAAAAAAAAATTATTTATTAATATTGATTTGAAAATGTTGGATAAAAAAAATTATGATTAAAAAAAATAGTGTTTTCTCGATAAAAAAAATCATATTAAAATTATATTTCAATTTAAAAAAATAGTTATCGTAGCAGGTTACACTAAAAAATGATATTTTTCAAAACACAGAAGACTAAAAATTAAAATTTGAAAGTTAAAAACTGAAAAAAATTTAATGAAGTAAACTTACAACGGAGATAAAAGAACTTATTTTCCCATAAATTTATAACAAACAAATCTTGAAAAAATTGCAAATAAACTGAAACATTAATATCTTGTCTTGTCCAATGTGATTTGTTGGCACCCTTACACGCACCTACTTTTTGCCTGAATTTGACTTGTATCCTTTAAATTCAGTATACGTTCATTAATTACACTTTGAAACAAAAAAAATAGAAAAACAATATGCTCTATTAAAAAAAAAAAATCATATATGAGGCGTTTGGGTTAAAAAAAAAAAGAAAAGAAGAGTTTTATATTCGAAGTCAGAGTTAGATTTTGCTGAAATGTATACATTATACTCAATTAATAAAAAATAAAAATAAATTGTACTCCTGATAAACATGACTTATTTTGAATATAAAATAAAATGAATAAAATAATAGCATTAATATGATATTACATGTAATTTGAATTTCTAAAGTTCTTAGTTGTTTATACTTGGTACATAGTGCAACAACTTACTATTATCATCGGAGTGCAACAATTAAATTGAAGACCCGATTACAAATATTATGATGTAATATTTGATTTATTGTGATTTCATAAATATTACGCAATAATAATTATGGTTGATTCAATCCCAAATGACAGTGCATTTTTATCCCCAATTTAAGAGAATTCGAAAACAGACAAAATTAGTTCAATCGATTGTCCCTTCTCACTTGTTAGGTTGGTTTCTTAGAATTTTCTCATTTATTTTCCAAAATAAATTGCAATATCTACTTTTTTTTTAAATGAAAAATATAATATCAATAAGCGAAAATTTGTATAATGTGGTGTTTCTGTTTTGTATGTCGTATTGCAATATATATATTTTTTTTATCACAATATAATCGTATAATACTATATCGATATTTGTAGAATTCGATCAGACGACAAACCAACTTGACCACCGATTCAAGGTTCAATCTGAGGTCCAACTGATCTATTAAAAAAACCTACATTTTTCAAGAAAAAAAAATCTAATATATATATTCAATATATTTTACCAAAATCAAATTAACAACTCTATAATTATAACAATATAACGTGAATATAATCATATATCAAAATCAAACTAGCAACATAAGTTTCTGTAATTTGACAATTGTGTGTTGTGTGCACTGAGAAGTGTGAACCAAGTCGTGTGTTAAATGTAAAACTTAAGACCTTTTTCCACTTTTTTTTTTTTAATCACTAGTTTCTTAGCTTAGGATATAGCATGTTAGCAAATACCAAGTAGCAACTACTAGTCTATTAAATTAGCACAAAAAGAATCAAAATAAAAAACGTGCCAGTTCAATTGATTTACGGTTTGGTGGTTCAACCGATTATATTGTATTTTTAATTTTATATATTTAGATCAAATTCATAATTGATTCATGGTTGAATCGATCAAACCGATCGATCCGACCCGATTCAACAACTATTATGTTGTATATTGAAAGTATAACACATATCATATACAATTTCATCTATTGATAAAACTATCATAAAGTGTGTATTTAGTTGGTCAATTCATTTACACACCATCATATATATATATATATATATATTAAAAAAAAATACATATACACACATACATAAAATAAACAATAGCTATATATTACAATATTGGAAAAAAGAAATTAATGCATATTTCCACAAGGGTTAATGAAAATTAGTGGGCCCACCAGAAAATCTCAAAATCCGGACTGTGAAACTGCTTAATAATAGTCCCATCTTTCTCTTTCTAAGTTTATGTCCTTTTCTCTCTAGTGATTGTTGCAGTGGTTTAACCTTTTCTTTCTCTGCTCACCTTTTTGCATGGTTTGCTTCCTTAATATACGCTCTCTCGCCATTGCCAAACCCCCCCCCCCCCCCCCCTCTCTCTCTCACACTAAATTCTCTGCCGTTACATCAAAGGCCCTACTTTCTCTCACTAAACCTTCTGCCGTTACATCAAAGGCCCTTCTTTCTCTCACTAAACCCTCTGCCTTTTCTTCACTCTTCCAAAACCAAAAATCAAAATCTTAATTTTGTACCCCTTTTCCCTCTCCTGTTCATCATGGAGAACTGGGATCCTCAGGCTATGTGAGTTCCCCATTATCTTCTTTACAATGCCGCCATTTTTTCTTCAAGAAACTCACTATTTTCTTGATTTTATTTTTCCTTAATAATAGTGGTTTTTGGATTGTGTGGAGTTTTTTTTTTTTCTGAAGTTGGGTTTTTTTGCAGGTTGGATTTGTATATTTACAATTATTTGATCAGAAAGAACATGCATACCACCGCTGAAATTTTTGCTAGAGAAGCTAATTTTATTCCCAAGGATGTTGGTATATTTACATTCTCTTTGCCCACTATTTTGATTTTCTCTTAATTTATTTGATTATTTTTTCTGTATTCTTGAAATTAATGTGGAAATCTTGTATTTATTTCTGTTGGATTTGGTGGTTGTTCATAGATTCAAAGTCTGTGTTTTATGGAAACTCTAATTTAACATCTCTTCGGTTGATTTTAGTGATTGTTCAAAGATTCATTTCTCTGTTTTATGGAGACTTTATTCCTGGCAAGTGTAGCTGATTCAGTTGTTCAATACTTATAATGACTATTTAATTTGCTATTTGTTCCTTTTTCTGTTCAACTGCTTTCTTGCATGCTGAGATTGATTACATATTCTGGTTTTTTTAGGCCATTGCTGGCTCGATTATATCAGGTGGTGTCCGATTTTTACAAAATGGACTCTACAGAGTTTTGTTCTACATCTTTGTGGTGGTTAAATTGTTTTCTTATTTGAGAAGTTGGCAATTTTGTTCTCTTGCACTATAAATGTGTTGTATGATGATGTTGCTCTAGTTTGATTTCAACGCATAATCACTCGAAAACGAACATTTATTCATATTATGTTAATTTTTCCAGCAATAGATTGTCCAGAAGGATTTCTTGCAGAGTGGTGGTCCTTATTTTGGACCTTTTACAGTGCTCGATTTCCAAATGACGATGAGGCAACAGAAGACCTCTCATTTAAGGTTTTTTATATTTTGTTTTTTTTGCTCAATTGTTATTGCATCATGTCCTGTCTGAATAGTCCTGCATTTAAGGTGAGCTTTGTATGATTTTCAGGTGACTCAGGCTGATCTAAATGCCGGATATACAACACAGGATGTTTGTCCTGTTATGCCTAGCCCAGATGCCGATTACATGATGCAGGGTGAATCCCTACAAAGTTTGATAGATGAAAGAACGAGCAAGCAACATTATGTCGGGGTTCCGCTTCCTTTTGGGGATTTGAATTCTGGCTCACAGCTTCTAAATGTTGATCAATTAGCAGCTAGAATGATGCCATCTTCGAGCAATTTATGGTGAGCTAAGATAATTCATAACCTTTAGATTTTTGATTTTTGATGACTTATTCTGTTAGTCCTATGGAAGAAAAGTGATTTCCTTTATTTTATGGTTTCTTCGTTTGAAACATTTGATACTAATCCGTTCAAACTTGCACAGCCATCTGACGGAGAGAGTTTATAGCGGCCCTCAGCTTTCCTTTACCAGAGTAAGTCTCTGTTTCATACAATCAATGGTGAGGGACCATAGACAAAATTATCTCGCCAAAACATTTAACTTGTTTTTGCAGGATGACATATTTGCTGCAGATCCAACTCGTCATTTACGAGATGCTATTGAACTTGAAGCAGGACCTTCTGATGCAGGTTTGTTAGATACTCATAGTGACTATCATTTCGCTGTGTATGTGAGCTAATCCGACCTTTAAAAGATTTCAAGTTCGTAATCTTTTCTTTTCATAGGTATATTAATGCATGAAGAAGAGCATCTCGGGCTTCCAGTTAACAATGTTGATCAATTGCCTTGCTTGCTTCCATCTTCCAGCAATTTCAGGTAACTTCTTTTCGGTCTAATAATATGTTTTTATAAGTCTCTCTGATTTGCATTGACTTTTTCTAAGTTACTTGTAAGAGAGAAAGGTGGTTTTTCATTTATTCTAGAAAGATTATTAATTGTTTGCTCAAAAAATTTAAGATGCTAATTTGTTGAATCATGCAGTTATCCTCAGGAGAAAGTTCACGATGAGCTTCCCCCTTCTGTTGCTAGAGTAAGTCTACTTCTTTTACAGTCAACAAGTAAGATTCCGAACAAGAATGATGTCAATTAATATTTTTTTTAAATTTCTTGTAGGATGACCAATGTGGTACTAGTTTGTGGGGGCCTAATAATGGAGAGCCGCCAATGTCTATTCAGTTTAATACGAAACCTGATAATACAGGTCTGGTTGATGCACGTTCCTCTTGTTGTTTGAGCTTATAAGCTTGTTCAATTGTATTTTAAAAAGTTATAGGAGCCGAGCTGTTGTAAGCTACGAAAATGAAATGTTAGGATCTTATTAGTTCATGTCGAAAACAAATAGATTTTAACAAACTTCTTTAGCTGTATGTAATCACATTTATCAATATCTAAAGCTCCATGATTTTATTTTATAATTCCAAAAATATTTTACAAGATGTAGGAGCTTTTAGAACGTTCCAAATAAGCTTAGGCGTAGTCATATCTCATTTTCAATTTATATATTTGTTTTGTCTTTCACAGATGCTAGAATGCACTGGCAACGGTTTCTTGGACTTCCCGATTCCAACTCACAGGATCTTCATGTTGATCAACCAGCTCCAACGCTTCCCTCTTCAAATAATTGCAGGTAATATTCTTTAAAGCCTATTGCTTGTCTGCACTAAATAATTAATTTTAAGACCGTCCTTGACATGCCATCTTATCCTGCAGCCATCCTCAAAAGAATAAGAAGCGTCAGCGTTCTGTTACTGGAGTAAGTCTACATTTGAACAATTGATGGATCACTGCCAAGAAAAACGTCTAAAAGCCATTTCCGTTTTTATGCAGGATGACAAATGTGGTTCTAGTTTGAGGAGATCCGTCACTGTTCTGCCCACACAATATGCACCGATAACTTTACAACCTAGAAGAGGTTCTTCCTTGTGTAAAGCAAAATGTTATAATCATGCAAAACTACCTTCACACACCTCAACTTAAACATTTTTCTTCGTTTTCTTATCTGAAATAGATGCAAAACCGTGTGAGCAAGGGCGTCTTAGGGACTTCAATTCGCACTCTCAGCTTGTTGATATTAATCAATTAGCTCACTTGCTGTTATCTTCAGGGAATTACAGGTAACTTTCTTTCAAGACAATCTGCATTCTAATAATACCATAGTTATCGTTCTTCATTTATGATGCTAATTTGTTCTTTAACTTGCCGTCAAATCCTGCAGCCAGCGTCAGAGTAATATTGATAAGAAGAGTCAGCCTTCTCTTACTAGAGTACGTGTGCATTTATACAGTCAGTGGTGTTAGGATCATGGACGAAAATGAAGTTGAAACAGTATTTGACTTGTTCTGCAGGATGAAAGATGTGGTGCTAATTCCGGGAGATCTATTGAGCCCTGTTGTCCTGCGCCAAAAGCTTTACAATCCAAACCAGATCTTCTTGCTAATACAGGTTTGTTGAAGACTTGCTTAACTATTCACTAAGTAAAAATATTTTCTAGGGTGTATTTTGTAAGTTATGTTTGAGAAAATATATCATGAGATGTGGTTATTTGGCTACTTTATGATAAATCATAGTACTTTTGTCTTTGTATCAGGTTCTTCAACAAGTTCCAACTCCGCAAATTCTAATCCTAGCTCCAGAATCTAAGAATTTATGCCGACAAATGAAGCGGCATAAACTTTTAGTATTTTCTCGAGCATGTGATATGAAACGGTATTTTCTTTTGACATTGAGACATCTGAACTATTACTTTATGATATTTTTATCTATCATAAAATACTTACATGCAATAAGTCAATAGCTAATTATGGATTTATGTCATCTTCTTGACGTGGGAGTTTTTTTACTTCAATATTGTTTCGCCCATATGTGCTTATGTGTTTAAGATCAAGTATTCATCTTACAAGAGATGGTTATGATAGGAAGTATATATATATATATATATATATATATATATATATATATATATATATATATATATATATATATATATAAACCATGCATGTTATGGAAGGAAATAAGAAAACTAGTGAAAAATATTATTAAATTTGTTTATAGGCATTTTCATGTCATTCAGAAATCCTTGAGCTTTAGTTCGGAAACAAACTTATTTTTATTTTTGGTATGGTCTATCGCTATGTGGGATGTCTAACCGGGATGATATTACCATTTATGTTTTCTAGGGGCGAAGTTAAATCTTTGGCCCCTTGAACTTTAAAATTTGTTTTTACTAAGCTCTTATATAAAAATACTTTATGTAAACAATAATAAAAGTATAAGAAATTATTAAAACAAAACAAGCATAAAAAGGTTAGTAAAGCAAAATCTTAAAGATTATAGGCTTAGTAAAACGCAATAAATGTTAAAAGGATTTATTGAAATAGATTTGGAAGTTCGGGAGCCAAAAAAACCAATTTTGCCTTATCAATATAAACGCATATATTCTAACCTTTTTTTATTCACAATTCAACATATAGACCAACATTTCCTTATATATGTATTCACAAACATACATCTGTTAATTATGGTATATTTTAATCATGTATAAGTACTCCATAATGGGAATACTTGTTTTCAATACCTTTGCACATACAATGAGCTCTAAAGTGAGATCCCACAATATAATTTCATTGCTTATCTTCATCCACTCACATTGTTAAGTAATGGTTGTTTGTGTTTCTTCAAAATTTTTTTTTTTTCACCTTATTTACCCTTTAACTCAACCAAATACATAAATGTTTTCCAATACATTTTCCTAGGGATACATCGACATTTCTCAATATACTTATTTTCAACATCTCTATTCTTCTCCAATAATCTTCTCTTGGAACACCCAAAAGCCATCCAAGTATTTCCTAAATAACCAATTATGTTTTCTAGTTGAGCCTCAATGGGTGTAACTGAGCTTATTTGAATCTATACAATGTCTGGCTCAAGCTCTAGCTCAATAGAAAAACTTGGAGCTAGAGCTGGACCAAAACTAGATTGAGTTAAATTTTTTAAGCTGAAGCTTGACTCGATGGCAAACTAATAAATCGGCCCTAGACTCATTCTCACTCAATTACTAACTAGTTTAAGGCATGTATAGTTAAATTTAAAAAGCTTGATAAGGTTGGCCCCAATGCTTTTATATATAGTATGTGTGCGTACCTAACTAATATTTTGAGGGTAAAATAGTAACATATTGTAGGCTCAACAAGACTGGGTAAGACTAGCAAGCCAATTGAGTCGAGTATTGTTGAGTTTGAGAGCTACTCAAGTGGCTCGAGGTAATATATATAACTCTAGAAGCGCATGAGCTGGCTTGACTTAATGACACTTGTAGGCCTCATCGAAACAACATATTTACTAAATGTGCTAAAATCAGATTGGATCATTTAAATTAAATATAAACTTAATCACTAGCGTCTATGATCTCGTTCTTGAACATCACATTGCTATTTCTAAATTTTGTTTTCACTAAGTGCTTAATGTTCATGAAAGCACTTTGTTTCTTGTTTACTATGTGGGAACCGATTTTTTTAGTATTATTAACCATCTAAATCTTCTATGCTTGGGCCCATGGACATAAGATATGGATTGGTTTCTAATATTATATTTCCTTTCTTGAAATTTTCATTACCATAGGAATCCAATATTATAAAGAAATTAATAGCCAACTTTAGTTGTCATTCTATTTTTGTGGACAATATAAAATCTGAAAATAGTGAAGAATAAAGTAAGTTAATATTGATGCTGATTTTAAGTGATTGTAAGTAAGTATATGGTATGGTAACCTAACCTATATCAACTGAAATGAATGGCCAGCTTATAAGTGTGGGTCATTGAAAAAAATTACCACATTTGTATATGCATGGGCGAGGGCCCACCATATATTACACGTAAATAGGCCTAAGGTTTACGTATTCTGTAGCATCGTGCATTAGAGGCTGACAAACTATGCCAGACTAGATAGATTGCCAGGTGGGAGTGTTTTGTGAGTTGAGGCAAATTTTGCACCATGTACAAAGTTCTACATGTGGCAAACTTTTGCCAACTCTTTTTGTACTTATTTTGTTTTAATTTTCTATTATACTTTTATTGGTGTTTACATCGAGTAGAAGGGTTTAATAGAACAAATTTTGAATTTTTTTTAAAAGTTCAATAATTTGCTGAGGATATGGAATTTGCAAATTATGGAATTTGCAAATTCCTGAAAACAAATTTAAAGAACATCTCACAGAGTCTTTTTTTTCTTTCCTTCCATGACATGTGTATATATATGTATAAAAATATCCTAGAAAGATAAATACTTAACATATAAGTCGTTGGAATCGATGAAACAAAACTACAGCAGAATAACTCACATGTTAAGAAAATAAGATAAATCCATAATAGTTATTGATTTATTGCATGCGAGTATTTTATGATAAATAAAAATATCACAAAGTAATAGTTCAGATGTCTCAATGTCGAAAGAAAATACCGTTTCATATCACATGCTCGAGAAAATACTAAAAGTTTATGCCGCTTCATTTGTCGTCATAAATTCCTAGATTCTGGAGATGAGATTAGAATTTGTGTAGTTGTAACTTGTTGAAGAACCTGACATATCGATCTCACATCTTTTATCAATTACCACACCTGAAATCCCCATGCAACCATTGGATATCTATTGAGATTACATAGTTTAGAGCCTTATTGCACATTTCATCCGGTGAGCTTAAAGACGAGTCTCAAGTCCAGAACCAAGGTATGACCAGGGAAGGTAAGATTGGTTTGATTTAAATATTTGAAAATTTTAATGCATTATGAAATAGTGGAATATTGCAATTACAATGGGATGGAAGGAGAAACAACTAGTTTAATAAGGAAATGTGTTAGATAGAGGTCGGTTGCTAATTTGTAAGACATCAAAATACTATAGTGAAGGGTTCACATGATCAAGGATAGTAATCTCTTAGTTTAGTTGCTTTGTTGAATTGATTTGTAGATAAGAATTTGAGTAAGATATATTTAAAGCCCATGCCTGTGGCTGGTTCTATGCATGCATGCAATTTATGACATTTTTGGAGTTCCAAAATCTCTAGGAATTCTAGATCATTCAGTTTTTAATGATTCACGATATTACACTGTCCACTTCTTTTGGATTAAAATATTGCAGGTATTTAAATGTCTCGAAAGATAATGAATATTCTTTGTGCAGGACATGGGATGTTTTAGAGTCGATCTTTCTTTATTTACTTTCTTATAGATTTAATCTTGCACATTGCAATATATGCCACTTACTACTTCATTCATTCCTCAAGGTTCCATTTTCGACTCGATTTTCATGAAAGAAGCTGTGCAATCAAATCCCAGTAGAGGGACGCCCTTCAACTGTAAGAGCATTGAATTTCGTATCTCAAACAATTTGACAATAGTTGCATTGGTATCAAGTGTTCATTTGTACTCATATTTGCGTTCATTTGGTATTTTTTGTCAGGGAGCCTGCTTCTACAGGATGCTCTCACAAAGAGTTTATTTCACTTGGCAGGCAACCAAAAAATCACGAAATCTGATTATTATCTGTCTTTTGAAGTTCATCTAATTTGGGAAGTTTATCGCTCTTGATGATGATGAAAAAGAAAAGGATGTACAAGTAAGTTGAAACAATATTAGTCTGAGTTTTATATTTTTATGCTAGTTTCTTCCATTTAAAGAATGGTTTTCGTTCATGTGCAATGTGTAGCTGAAAGTATCGTTGTTGTCTCTCTATTTTTGCATTTTTACAATTTAGTTCATCAACTGGGAGTTTATTTTTTCGTTGCATTTTATTGTCTGTATCATGAGTGACCAAGAAAACTGTGAATTACTGGTGGTATGTAATTCTGTTTTCCTTGCTTTCTTGCAGGGCAAAAGATGTATTGCAAGATTCATTTATGTTGTTTGGCTGTGGGTCCACGGCCCCTCCTTATCTCTTGTATGCTGATGATGTCGCATTTGGTTTTGCAGGTTTCAATCTTTACATTAAGTAGATCTTCTTAATGAGTATGGATGTATCTCTGGTGTAAAATCTAGAGCTGATTTGGTGCTCATGTTAATAATGGGATTCTCACCAGCTTATCTGAAGGATCTCTGCCATTTAATTACCTGAGTTTGCCTCTTTCTCGCGATGAGAGCTATATTCCAACCTGCCGGATTGCATTTTGTCAAAATATTCGAGATGGCTGGCAGGTAGAATCTGTTAGTATGGGCTTATTTGCTGGCACGAAATGGAGATTTCCATGTGGTGGGGATCGCTTTGACACACGCAACTAGGAAATGTGTTGGACTATCGGTGATTGCTCTTTGGTCGTTTTTGGCTTTGTTTTGTCGTTACCTACAGATGCAGATTCTAGACTACCTTCTTCGTACATACTGATTCATCGCTCTGTTGTTGTTGGGAGAAGAATTCATGGTCGTCTTGATGGATGCTATCTGAAAACTTGGTTTGATCAGTCCTTATGATTATTGTGTTGTTTGCTTCATGAGTAGTGAGATTAGTGGTGTTCATGTAGGACTTGATTTGCTTGCATGATTCATGCTGACTAAAGTGTTTGAACATAACAAGATTTCACTGATGATCCTATTCTGAAATTGCACTCTTCTCTACTACACATGTACTCTTCTCGATTTGTTTTTTAACATCATCTATCCATTTTTTATCAGAAAGAAAAAGGAATGAAATTAATCTCGTTATTTGAAAAGAAAACTCTCATCTCATTGCATATACATTTAACAAGAATGGACCTGTACTTGCACAAAATGATCACATTTAACATGAAAACTACAACAGCATCATCTTCCTCAGTTCTCTCTCTACAAACACAAAAAAAAAAAAAAAAAAGAATCACTTCCACAGTTCTTCCATAGGGATACCGCGCTCTTCAGCCACTTCGCTGAATTGCCTCATCATCTGAACAGCAACGACAGTGGCTCTGGCATTGTTGAGAGCATTGTTGCTGCCGAGCTGCTTCCCAAGAGCATTCTCCACACCCGCCAGCTCAAGAACGATCCTCACTGCACCTCCAGCAATGACACCTGTACCTGGAGATGCTGGTCTAAGCATCACCTTTGCTGCTCCATAGTTCGCCTCCACCCTGTTGTTGCAATACACCAAAACAATCGCATGTCACATGCTTCTCATCAATTCAAGATTTCTACTGAATTGTGTAGGAAATCACACTGGATATGACTAGGTTTCATGCATAAATCAATCCATCAGAACAAGATACAAATCTCCAGTCTTGTTGGAAAAAAGGTACGTTGGTGTATTAGGTGTACTACTGCCCATCATTCACACACACAAGTATGAATAAATGTATATGCTCATTCATACATGGATGGACAGTAGTATACTTGATATATTTCACTATGACAGGTCACATGCACAAAACAATCTTTCAGAACAAGATATATATATCTCCACTATTGTTGTAAATGCTACACTGGTGTATTAGGCGTAGTACTCACCATCATTCACACACACGAATTTGTATATATGTATATGTTCGTTGACAGTCCTTAAAAGGACGGACAATAGTATACCTGATATATTTCACTATGACTAAGTCTCATGCATAAAACAATCCATCAGAACAAAATAAAAATCTCCAGCTTTGTTGCAAATGCTACATTGGTGAATTAGGTGTACTACTCGCCATCTTTTTTTACACAAGAGTATGTATCACGTATATGTTCGTTCTTAAATGGACAACAGTAGTATACACGATAAATTTCAATAGTTTAGTGTATTAGGTATAGTATTCACCATCATTTCACACACACAAGTATTGAGATATATCTATATGTTCATGCTTAAACAACCAAATTAGTATACTAGATGAATTTCACTAGGTGCAAGATCTACATTCTTTTTGGCAGATTAAAACTAATAGCAACCTAATATGAAATCAGAACAGAACAAATTCAAGAATCTACTCAAATGTCAGAGAAATCCCCAATTCATCAACATGATAAAATTTGAGCTTAGAAAATACAGAGAATGTATTCTCACCTGTGAGGGAAAGTCTTGTACTTAGTCATAGGCACCGAGACGATATTCCTTCTAGCATTAACCGCAGATTTCTGCACAGCGCCGACCACTTCTTTCGCCTTTCCGACGCCAACTCCGACGTTGCCCTGCTTATCTCCGACGACGACCACCGCCCTAAAATGGAGCTGTTTCCCGCCCTTCACAACCTTGGTAACTCTTCTAACTTGGATAACTCTCTCGTCAAACCCATCCCTCACCTTCTCCTTCTTGTTCCTCGATCCAAGTCCAGTCACTTTCTTCACCTTCGAATCCATCACATTAACGTCATTGCCGAGGTAGCTCTCTCCGCTGTAGGCAGGGCCGTAGATTTCCTCGAACGCTCTCGCGATTTCCTCCTCCGATTCGATTGGGTCGTCGTCGAAAGACGGTGGCACTATGAATCCTTCGGGGGCTTCCGGTGGGCTGAATGTGGTGATTTCGTCGGGATCGGTGTCGAAGAACGTCGTCTCTGCGTCGCCGGAGCTGACTTTTGGAGGAGGGAATTCGGTCGGTGTTTTGGAGAGAGAGAAGGGGAGTTTGGAGGTGGGGAAATGGAGGTGGTGAGGTGAGAATATAGAGTGGTTCCGGCTGTGGGGATTGAGGGAGAGGGCGGAGAAGGCGGCGGAGAGGGATGTGGCGGTGGCGGTGGCGGTGGCCATGAAAATCAGTGGAGTGGAGAGTAGGAAGAGGAGATAAGAGAATATGATATAGATGAGATGGATTTATATTATATGGACTGGGCCTATTGGACTCATATAGTGGGCCAGAAGCCCAAAGTATGATTTATCAATCTCCAATAGGCTTATTCAAGGTTAAAGGTCCAATTGAGTTTTCAATTAGTATACCCAATTGCATTGTTGCACTTATGCTAAATAATAAATCATTTCAAGTAATGGGATAAACGAGGGGTGTTGTACTATCACACCGCACCTATTACTAAACATATCCTACAAAAATAAATTAAAAATAAATATATATTAAAAGACATAAACATTTTTACTATTTATTATTTATTTTATTCTATATTATATAATTACAAATGTAAAATTATAATATTGTGGGATGGATTAGAAATTTGATAATATTAAATATTTTAAAGTTGATGTATTTAGTAATGAGTGGAGTGTGTATAACCCACCCATAAATGAATCGAGTCGAAAATCGTATTATTCGTACATGAATTTTTAATTTGTTATTTATTTTATTTTACTATCGATTATATCTCATTATAACAAACTCTAATCGAGGTAAGATCAAGAAATTTGATATTTTTACATATATGTTTTTTAGTTTACATGTTGAAGTTGATTTTACTTTAACTCATATCATATGGGGAAAAAAAATTAAAAAAAAATTCAAACTTGTATATTATATTTACCAAATCAAGCTGTAACCGAGTAATTTTAGTTGATCGCCAAACATAAAATGTGATGATAGGAAAGTAAAGAAAGTCTAGAAAAATTTACAAGTCCAAGTGAGGATAAATAAAAATTAAATTTGTACAATAATTTTCACCCAAGAGTAATAGTTTAGAAAAAGGGCAGTTGACTATTGTCTCACTTAATTTCTCTCTCATCCTTTAATATCCTCTCTCTCTCTCTATAACTCTCATTTACATAGTCTCTCTTAATTTCCCTCTCATCCTTTCCTCTCTCCTCTCCAAGATCACAAAATCTATGCAGATTGTGTGAGTTCTTACACAGAATTCAAATAACATTATCTCAAATCTTATCTCTTGTTTATGACATCTGAAGAATTGGCGAAAACAATTAAGAAACCAAGTGTATTCGCCTCATGTTTTCCACTCAATTTCTCATTCTCATAATCCCAACAAATAGTTAGGGATTTGATGCATATCTCATTGTTATATAATTCTAAAGTTTGTCCACAAACAGTTAAAGCTTCTATATTCTAATCTCCTTTGCAACCATCCTCACATTTCCATTATATATACGACCTACTCAAACACCAACAATGGTAGATATGGAAGGAGGAAGAAACGGAGAGAGGCCACCGGAAGAGCAGCTCCAACCGCCACAGCCACATAAATGCCCGCGTTGTGATTCTTTCAACACCAAATTTTGTTACTATAATAACTATAGCCTCTCTCAACCTCGCTACTTCTGCAAGGCTTGTCGGAGGTACTGGACTCAGGGCGGAACCCTAAGGAATGTACCCATCGGCGGAGGTTGCCGGAAGAGCAAGAGGGCCAGAACGACGTCGTCCAACAGTTTTCCACCAGCTGTAAGGGCTCAGAGCTTCGAACAAAGGTTAGTGGCATCGCCAATGAGCAATTCTTTGTTTTTGTCTTCCTTGGCTGCCATGCATTCTTTACCAGGTAATCTCTGTGGTGGCGGTGGCCAAATCGGAGGGAATATAAGCCTTCCATCTGATTTGAAATCTTCGATAACGTTCCAACCACCGTCAACCCTTTACCCTCCGCCACCAGGGTCTTTCAATTTCTGGACTCAAGCCTTAATCAACACAGGCGGCGCCGCCTCAAGTTCCTCCGCCTCCGCCTCCAGTTTCTGGAGCTGCAACGATCAAACGGGTTCTTTGTTGGCTCCAAAGACTCATCCAGGATTTAATCCTTCTCAGTGATGATTTAATTCAATGTCAGAAATTATATTCAACAAAAAGAACATAAAATCTAGATGTAATTTTTTTTTTCATATACAAATTCACTCCGGTGATTTTTTATTTTATTTTTAGGTTTTCTTTGCGAAAAAGAGATGTAGAATTTACAATATTCAATGAATAAAAGCTTTAAAGTTCATCATGGCAAAATTACTCACTAATTATGTAATACTTTTGAGAAACAATATCTCGTGTGGTCGATTGTCTACAATGATGCACATTAATTATTACTTTATATAAAATTATTCATATATAATTAGTAATTTAAATGTCTAGCATATATACATTCAAACATAATTGAGTTCAATTTCAAACAATTTTTCATAAAAAATAAAATATATAAATAACTAAGGGACAATTAACAAAAACAACATAATTGACGAGCAAAATAACCCTCCAACATTAATTTTATCAAACAAGTCATGCATAATTTTTTAGGATACAATTAATGTTGGATGTTTTTTTTTCTTAAAGATCAAGCAAGATATACACTTTGCTTTTATTACCACAACATTAGTCTCATAAAAAGAATTAGCTAGCACACAATTATAATTGAATTAGGGTTTTCATAGTGTGTGAAATTATCTTTTTATTTTAATATTTGAGAAGCCTATTATTTAAAACCTAGTGAATAATGTATAATAAATAATTGGGTGTGCGAAAATGTCAAGCTAAAGTACTCTAAAGCTGATAGACAATTATAAAACATTGATGCATTAGGCGGCTAATTATCTCTAATTAGCTAGTAATTGATATATTTTTTGTAATTCAGTTAATCTATATATATGCAATATTGTGTATAAATTAATAATTAGTATCACTCTAATGTCTATCTCTAGCTGATGCTACTTTATGGATATTACATTGGAAATAAAATCCACTTTTGGCTTCATAGTATTATAAATTTATCGATTTTGGCTAAAAAAAATATAACAACTTTTGATCTCGTACTTTATTTACTGTTTCAAAATAAGCTTTTCATACAAATTATTTTATGAGTAGGATTTGTGTGTTTCTGGTATGTTGTGACCCGATTTCAACTCTAATATATTTAAGTAATGCGATTATTATTTTTACATGTTACAAGTAAATCATATATTTCATTTATACATGTATATAATTAGTACAAATAACTAAAAGGTAAAATGTTATTTATTAAGATATAACATAAATATAATATTAACATAACAAAAAGGTATAAATCGCATAACTAAAAGGTATGCATGTTTCACAAAATCAATAGAATATAAACTTAAACATAAAAACACGTGGGGACACATGAACAAATTTTTTGTGTATATTATATACATGACAAATGTCATAATACTCCCTTTTACTATAATATTTTTCTAAATATGCCAAGTATTATAAGTCTCATTAAAAATCTTAAGCGTATATTATATGCACATGACAATTGTCATAATACTCCCTTGAATATAATATTTTTCTAAATATGCCAAAGTATTATCAGTCTCATTAAAAATCTTAAGCCGAGAAGTAGGTAAATAACTTATTTCAAAAAACATAAATATTTATATATATATATCAAGTGTATGTATCATGATCCATACAATTTAGATCATATAATTCAGCGGCGTTTTTTATGCGCCCCATCCAAGGTTCACGTTCAAATTTTAATCCTGCACACCTAACTTTTTAGTTATGTTTGTCTAACATTTATGTTATGTTCGCATAACCTTTATGTCATAATAATATAATCTTTATATTATAATAATTTTATCTTTATGTTATAATAATATAATTTTTATGTTATTCTTTAAGTACATAAAAGTTATGATATTTGTACATAAATCTTTTAATAATATAATATAAATGTTAAATTATTATAAAATAGAAGTTCAACTGTCTTACATGAATTTTATAATGGAAAAAGTCTAAGCTATTCACTTAAAGATTATGATATCCGTATATAAAAGTTATACTAATTTAACATCAATGTTATACTCGTATAACATAAAAGTTACTGTATAAATAAATAAAAATTAATTTGGGCACAGATCCAGACCGGTCCCACCCATACTCACTCAATTACACATGTAATTGGTTCAAAAGAATACTACTCTAAAAAAAAAAAAGAAGATAAATATCCAACATAAGTAATTGACAAGCATTTCATGTATGTGTTGTAACTTAATTAATTAAACATACTCTCCATGAGCTTCATAAAAAGTAATCATCTCAAAAAGTAATAACTAACTTAACTAAACACACTCTCTATAAGCTTCATAAAAAGTAAAAATCTAAAAGAATATTGGTCATCGAATATAGCAGCTAATCTATTGTCTATAATAGATTATCCTGTTACATTTACTAGTATTTTCTCCCGTGCATTGCACGGATTATAATATTTATAGTTGATTTTAAAAATTATGATATTAATAGATTCAACATTTTATATAATAATTACAAAACTATAATAATTACAAAATTCACAAAACTTTTTTATATACAACATTAATTGATACATAAATAAAGTTATGAATATAGTTAATATTAATACATAAATATAAAACTAAGAAATAACAATAATAAATAATTGGACCATAATTTTTTAATTTCATTATGTCTCAAGGATTTGTATTTTTGTAGATTTAACTTTCGGGACATGGTCTTATTATTTAAATTTTATAGCTTTAATTATTTTAAGATTTTTAAAATAAATTTTAACTTTAAAAATAATATTTAAAATTTTAAAATAATTATCAAATTTTGAAAATAAATTTCAAATTTCTCAAGAAATTATGGATTAGTTATATCTTTATTTTAATTTCAATTAATTTTCTTAAAATTTTCAAATAATTTTAAAATTTATTTTATTTTTGAAATCAATCACTTTTATATTTATTATTATTAATTTTATTGTAAAACTTTTTTAAGATTTCAGTTGTTTACGTGTAGATATTTAAAATAACTTTTTTTGATTATTTATTATGAAAATTTTAATGTCGTTATTTTAATTCTTTTATAATTTTGATATTTAAACCTTACAATTTAATTATATGAAATGGTTATATTTAAAAAAGTTATTAAAATTATTATGGTTTTTTTCACTAAAATTATGTTTTATTAAGAGGATATGATTTTATCAATTACTATTAAAACCCATTTATTTAAGGTAAGCCTAATTAGCTATTTTATTAAATATATACATAAATAAGTCCAATTATTCAAGGGAAACCCAATTTTCATGAATATATAATATATAATTTTTTAATATTTTATTATGATTGTAACATTTTTAGGAGGGAAAATGACATTCTTGTAATATCTTCCAACTGTCTTGCTTTTATATAAGTATAGATATTGTTATAACAAAATAAATAACTTTTTTTCTGAATGATTTGAATTGAGTCAAATCTATACATACAATATAACCAATTACCAACCATAGACCAGTCAGTTCCTTTAATAAAATTATCTCAAATTCGTGATACATCTTATGAAGATAACGAAATGTTTATATCTATAAGCGAGCAAATATATTGATGTGTTGGATCAAAATCAGAAATGTATCTTGTATGTCATTACATGATATAAGCTATTTTGACATACTTGGCCAAATTATGACGAAAATAAAATTTTAATACTTTAAGGGCTAAAAATAATAAGTTAAAATTGTAAAATTTTCCAAAGATTGTACCATTGTTTATCAATATACAAATTTTTAGATATACTTATATAAATTTATGTGTAAATAAACCAACATATATATGTTTTTTAGATGCTCAATAGAAGAACTTATGTAAATGAGAGCATAAATTATATATACACATGAATATGTATAACTATGTGTAAAACTTGTACATTAATTTAAAAATGACATATGTTTGAATATCTAAATATAATCAAGATATAACAGAGGATCTGATCGAATTATTAAGCCCACAAAATAAAGAATTACAATGAAGATATGGGCCAAATCCAATAAGATCCAAGGCGAAGAAGCAGGCCCATACAAGCCCAAAATTCAAGCATACAAAGTGAAATATTTCGTAATAAAAGGACAAATTATCCGATTTTTTTCTTTATCTTTTTATTTTTGTGAAATAAACTCGGATAGAATATGACATTTTATAGGACTTTAAAAAGCTGAAATATTTTTTTATATATATTTTGTGATGAGTTTTTCAAATTTTTTTTAATAAGTGATTTATTCATGAATATTATTTGTATCTAAGAAGATTATGTTGTACCAACTTTTTTTTTTAAATCCCCACCATTAATTATAAAATGAATTAAAATAATTAAAATTTGAATCAAACTTATGAAACACTTAATATAAAGTTATATTACGATTTCACCTTAAAAAAATTTCTAAATACATAAGTTAATATTTTAATACGTGTCATTTTATATTTCAAGATCATTAATTGTACTAGACACGTGTATTTAAAATATTCTATATTTAAAAAGTAATTTGTAGTGGATGTAAAGTAGCTGATGTAAAAGATAAAATGCACTTATACTAAATGATAGGTTAATACGGGTTGAAGATGTACTTATAAAATATGTAACTTTAGACTAAATATTGTAGGAACATGAGATTATAATAAGATTATCGTAAAAAAATAAGAAGAAACATTTCAAATATCACAACAAAGAGTGTTTAATTAAATTTAAAGCACTACTCATTGAAACTGTAAGGAACCGGAGAGAAGGAACCGGAGGCGAAGGAACCCCAATTCATCGAACAAAATATTCCTACATATACATTCTGTTTCTACAGAAACCACAACAAATCTACACTCAATTGCGTCCTTTTCTTCATTGACTGCGTCGCGCCACCGCCTCCCCCGAGCTCCGGCACCACCTCAGCTACCTAATGCCTGCCCAAAAGCGCCTCTGCGAAACCGCCACTCCGCCTCCTTCTCCTACGCCACCGCTTGATACTGAAAAAGCCGACGATTCGCTTCAAGGCAGCGAGAATCATAATGATGAGCAACAGGAAAATCCCTCCGGTGCGTGCTTGCATATTCCTTTGTGTCCACGTCTACCGACATGCATTATATTGGATACGATATACTCGAGTTTCAGTCGACATTTGCTTTTCTGATTTTTGTTGATTGTTACTTTATTTATATCTTTCGTTTTGTGCTTGATTCTCAGATTCCGATGGTAGTTCTTACTCTAGCGGTGGAGAAAAAGACGAGTAAGCTATCTGTATCCCTTTCTGCGTTTGGTTTGTACATGTGCTCACACGCTAACGTACGAACGAACGCCGAGCTGGTCTTGTTCGTGTAATATATGAATCTGCTGTGTTGCAACTGCGTGGGTTTCGAGGATGTTTGATGCGTTAAATTTTCAGTTTTAGCTTGAGATCTACTTCCTTTATGTTGTGGTATAAATTACAACTGCTTAACTTAATGTCCATGGAAAGAGTATCTTTGAGCCTGTTCTTTTAGATTGGTTATTTTTTTATTATTCTCAAAGTCGTTTTTAACTTTGATTTGGGATCTGGTGATTGTTATGTTGATTTCCATATTTTTGCTTGATCATGATGTGTGTAATCATGCATGATCTTCTTGGAGATGATGCTGCCTTAGGATATCTCAATCATGGAGTTTCGAGGAAGCTATAATAAGGAATTTTAATTTTTTTTATGTCCTGTGATTCAGTCTTTTAGTTTAGGTTATGAAGAAGTGCTATTTGGGAACTAGATTGATGCCTTCATATCGATGTTTGTGTTTCTTGGAATTTTGGAATCAATTTGTGTTCTTTATAGTAATGACTAATTGGGGGTAAGAGATTCTCAACCCCATGAGGATAATAGTAACCTGGGCTTCCCTGTGGCTTGTTGGTTTTAATATTTCTGGGATTTTGCTTGTGAATTTGTATTGGTGACAGCTGACTTTCTTAATAGTCAGTTCATGGCTATAACTTTTTCAAGGTTGTCCCCTGCAATCTTTGTGCGGTGATTCCGTATAGGAAAATAACAAGGATTTTCACTTCTGTATGGCACTTATGACCTTATTGAATGTGATATTGGGTCAATATTTCAGGTTCATTGTCGTGAAACTGGGTGAAATACGCAAGGAAGTTCAGTGTCCAATATGTTTAGGTATGTTTTCTAGTTTAAGTTTTTGAGATTCTCAAATAGTTCTAAGGAAAAATCTCTTGTCAATTTTTTTAATGAACAAGCACACATCAATGTTCTGCAGGAAGAAGCTGCAGAGTATTCCATACTTTTCTCGCGTAAAAGTAGTTAAAGTAGTTAGTTTGTAGAGTCTATAATTAATACTGCACTTTTCTCTCGCCCTCTGTGAGAGTGAAATATATGTATTTGAGTGCTCATTTGTTATTACAGCAGCAATATGTGATTAATTGGCCTTCTCTTGTCAAATTTATCCATCTAGTAGTCACTGGCATCCAACTCTTTTCGACGTGTGTAGTTGGAGGAAGTTCAGGTTGATCAGTTAATTGTTATGAAAAGTGATCAGTTGCGCATAATTTGGCTAAACTGCTTTTCCTGCTTAGATAATTTTTTTGTCACAGATCATATAAACATGCAAATGTGTTATCATGGAAAGGCCAGTTGTGTACATATAAACTTCTCTGCTTTACTTTCATTTGATGAAAAATGGTTAGAGTTGGGAGAAATTTTAGTTTTAATTTTATTTTTTTGGGGAGCTTTATTCTGGAAGACTAAATCAATTCTTATTATTAAGTTTTAACTGAAACATTTATGATTTATTCGTAATAAAAGCTTTTCAACCAAAATACTCCCCCTGCAGATTTTTTTGATTGGAACTTATCTGATAGACTTGGTGGAATACTAAAAATGAATAACGATCACAATGAAAATATCTGTTTCTTTAGTGGTTTTTTCGTTATTGTGTAAAATGCCTCTTTTACGGTACTAGTGTGTCTAGAAGAGTAGAAATTGGAGCTTATGGGTCATAACCTGTCCTTTTTTTTTTTTTTCCTTTCTTTTCATGCCAGTTTGGTGATGTGCTTTTAAAATTTTCACTGGACAGGCATCATTAGGAAGACTAGAACAGTCATGGAATGCTTACATCGGTTCTGCAGAGAGTGCATTGACAAATCCATGCGCCTTGGGTATTTTTTTTGTGCTTCTACTCTATTGATTAGCTATCGAAGACTTATTGTATTACCTTTATTATTATTTTTTTTTTCTGTTCAGGAACAATGAATGTCCTGCTTGCCGCACTCATTGTGCTAGTCGGCGCTCTCTAAGAGATGATCCAAATTATGATGCCCTCATTGCTGCTCTGTATCCAGATATTGATAAATATGAAGAAGAGGTAATAGTTCTCAGAATTTTCTTCAATGCACTTAGGATAATGCAGATTTACTTTGCATCATCACTAATCATTTCAGATGTCACAGCAGGAATTGGCTTTCCATGAAGAGGAGAGAGATCGCAATAAGCAGGTAAACTGGTCTTGATATTAGTCCCATACTTCGACCACTCATGGATCATGGTGTAATTTGTTTATGCTTCAGATATATAGTCCCCTAATGGGCTTTGAGAGCCATTGTGAAATAGTTTGTGGTCAATAGCATACTTTTCTCTAAATGAATAGACTGTGTGTATTAGTACTCAGTATGATGCCTCATCCAGATGTGCATTTCTAGCAATGAATTGCCTACAACAAATATCAATCTACTTAAGTTTTCCGTTCCATAACAGATCCAAGCTTCAATTGCCCAGACATTTCGTCGACAAGCAGAAGCTCTGGGGAAAAAACGAACATCGGCGAGAACATTTGCGAGGAGACAGGGCAATTATCGAAATTTGAGAGGTCGGAGAAACCATCGTGTTGTTGAACACCATGGATCGGATGAAGATGAAGGAGGTAATGGGCATGATGATAGCAAAGACTCCTCTTCAGCTGATGAGCACTCTGCTGAAGCCAAATTGAAAAGATACAAAAGATGGGGAGGAGCTCGAACTTCTCAAACATCATCAGGAGCCAATGCAGATGGAAGTTATGATGCTAATGATTCAGAAGCTAACAGAGAATTACCTGGTATATCTGCTGCACTTCTTTCAAGTAGAGAATTTCTTGGCTGGGGAAGAGGTGGCATGCGAAGTACTAGCCGATATGGTGGCCTGAATTGGCAAAATGGCAGGGTTTCCAGGCGTAATCGGCTGTCAAAGCTAACCAGTCGTCTCCGATCCTTACATGAAAATGATGAAGTGGTAATCCTTGCTATTTTGCTTTGATAATCTTGGAGATTGATTCTTTTCATATAGTGTAAATATAAATGATGTTTTAATTGGGTGGGAAGGAGAGGATGGATGGAGGAATAGAAGGGATGAGTGATTTGGGCTAAGATCTTGGAAGCCTCAAGAGATTTGATCTTATGTACATCTGTACTCATAACAAACTGATGAATGGTTCTTTTTCTTGTCTTGTTTCAGTTGAAAGTTGGTCTTATGATTGTTTCATTGCATGAAGAGAAGATACCCAGCTTGAAGCGACCTTACCTCTGCTGCAGCGCCACATCTTCAGTTAGACACTTATGCCAGGTCCTCTCCTCACCTCCTCTCCTCACCTCCATTTTTAACTCGATCTATTCTTTATTTGGCAGTTCGGAACAAAACAGACATTCTGAATAGTTATAAAACCACATCTCTTGCAGTATGTTGCTATGCAGACATCCGTGGAGGCTAGTGAAATTGAGATGCTAGTAATGAAGGATTTTCAACCTGTAAACAATTCTTTGATTTTTACAAAAGAATCTGGCAACTTAGATCCACACCAGCATCAGTTGCAGTTGTTGGATGAGCATGAAACCTTGGACGAAATTCTAGCCAAGTTCACTCAGCAACATCTGGTAAAACTTCTCCCTTGTCTCACATTGAATGCTTTAAAATTACACCAATTCCCTCGTCCTTATGAATCCCTTTGTTAGTTTTTTTCTTATCTTTATTATCAGTGTTATTTACCTTCTAAGAATGCACCGATTTTTTTTAACTGATCCAATGAGTTGGTTGCTAAAAACATGCAAGATGATGTGCAATCCTGTTTCTCGACTTTGAAATTTGAATTCTATGCATCAGGTTTTAGCATACCGGAGAAAGGCACAAGTCGAAGGAAACTGAAGACGATTTCTCTTCTATCTTTCTGTGAGAATATGATGCCTAAACTTTTCATCAGTTTTCTTAATATCACAGTACATTTTACCTGTACATTGTTGTTCAAGTGGTCTAGAAGTAAAATATTACACACACAAGCAACTAGATACTCCTCCCTTTTTAGCCTTCGGCTATTGCCGGCCGGCAACGCTTGTCAGAAGACAGCAGGTCGGGAGGAAGGGATGTAAGCCCCCCCTGATTGATCCCTGTGTTAGTTAGGTCATCAAGAAAGATCATATGAGAAGCTCTAAATCGGATCGAGAAGTCTCTATTGATGAAATTAGGCAATTAGTAACCTCGGTTTCTTGTTCTATTACTTGTAGGTTAACGTTACTACCTAGTATTTTGTTTTATTGGTCGTTCCACAATATGTCGTGAAATTTGGATTTGCATTGTGTTGTAATGAAGTCGATGATAGCAGTGTCTGTTTCGACTTGCAAAGTGGCCTCTGTTAACCTTTTGTTTGTTTGCATGGTATGCGTAAGCTTTCTAAATGTAAAATTTTAATCCAGAACTGTAACCATTTCAAACTGCAATTTCATGAGAGTTTGATCGATAAGATCACCTGTGATTACAAGGGTATTTCTGACAATTGAGTACATTGATACCCAATAGATAAGATCACCTGTTATTACAAGGGTATTTCTGACAATTGAGTACATTGTTATAGCAATCAAACAAATCGACTCTCGATCTTCCTCATTAAAAATATTGAATTATGTCTGGTGGACCAAACCCTTATCTTCTTGTCTCTCGTCAGTGCCTCAGTACTGGGCTTTCTTCAATCATTATTTTAATGATATTTGTATTAGGAAAAGTAAGCAGGATTACAATATTTTAAGATTTAAACAAATTTTAAATGCGCATTTTATTCGATGAAATTGATGTGCATTGATCATTATCATCCATTTGGCCATGAGTAGATTGATATAGTAACACCTTTGGTATCTTGACTAGTAATTCCATAATTAACTAAATCCCATAAAAACATTAGTGTAAGTAATACCATGTATCAGCACAAGATGTATTGACTATTGTTATATATCAATCGAGTTTGATTGTATCATAAATACATGTCAACTTGAATACTATAAAACTATACAAACATTTGCAGTAGCTCCATCAAATTCTTACCAAGATAAGCATGAAAGCTGAGAAAATTAATCTAATAATTAAAAACAAAATAGTTGACAAAACTCAGATCTCACTTATTTATTACACACGTCGATAATATAGCATTCAAACCAACCATACATAGTACCTTAATTAAACAAATAATTAAAGCATCCCTCTATTTACATGCAACCGCCGGCGGCGGAGCGGCTGCTCCGCCACTTCACTTATGTTTGCTTCTTGTCTCCCCACTGTAAAGCCTGCAAAGATTAATCAAAACCATAGTCGTGACTAATAGTTTTATTTAAGTTAAAAAAATAATTAATAACAGTAAATAGAAAAGTAGTGAAAAATATTACCAATCATAAACAGTGGGTGAGTTGGGCTGTGGACGGTCGAAGTAGTCAGCTCCGATGGTCTTGGTGGCGATGTTGCTGCCGGGGTGGAACACGCTCCGCCACACGTTCTCCTTACGCGCCGCCGTGGGCGACGGCGTTCCCGGCGTTACCGGACTCGCCGGCATCGACAGAGACCTCTGGTACTTGCTGCTGCTGCTACTGCCCTCTCCAACGTCTGAATAAATAGAAAACAGTAAAAGATCATTAAACACACAGTAACCATATTCGAGTGTGAAAAAAAAGAAAGTTAGAAAGAGACCTTTGATGATCAAGGGCTTGGTATAAACCTTCTTGAGGTGTTTGAGGCCACGATCGGGCTGAGGCCCGGCTACGACGTCGTCCCATAGATGATCAAGAAGCACCATTTTTTCTGCTTTTCTTTTCTTCTGTCACTGTGAGCTCTAATGAGGGAGTAAGGGGTATTATAAAGGTGGCTATATGGATATAAATATACATGTAAAATATCTATATTTGTTTCCAGTTTCCAAGCTCCATTTTCCATTTCCACGCCACCTGTCGGATTTGATATTTTCAACTAACCTTTACATGTCAAATCATCATATGAATTAAAAATAATTAAATATTAAATAAAATATTAATTTAAAATAGAAAATTCCATTGGAGTTGTGGGACAATTACAATCTTCAGTTATTAAATTTATAATTCCATTTTATATTTTATGCATTACGTGTTAATTTATGATATGATTTAATATGGTGTATGAATTATTATTAAAGAAAAGGTTATATCGTTTCACGAACTGATAAACATCTTATATTATATAAAATAACTTTTCAATAGATATTTTCATACACGTTGACCAAAACAAGAAAAAAAAGTTAAAGCTTAGTACGGTGTGGTTTCGGAAAATATAGGAGTGGAAATAGAGAAAATCTAAGAAGAGGATAAGGATGAAGACTTGGTAAATTAAGGTGGGGCCCAAAATGGGGTACAAATTAATATATTATAATGTAGTGTCTATGGGCCGGGTATGGTGTGTCACGTTATCCATTTGTCCTTTATTGGGCTAATTGGGTCCCACTCGAGATATAGGTTGGTAAAGATTTTAATGTTGATTAATTCGATTTAATTTTTCTATTTCGATGTTAATTGTTGTTTCCGCTTCAAAATAATTTATCAGACAAATTAATATTTATTCAGTGTATATAAATTACTGTTGATACATTCAAGTTTAGTGATCATGTTTGGGAAGAAACGAAGGTTGAACACTTACTAGAAAAAATTAAATAAAAAGTCCTATTTTTAGATTATATATTCTATTACATCAATCCACATCATGTACTCCAACTTGTATGCTAAAATAAAATTATTGCATTAATTTTTCCATATCTTGGACACTAAAGTGATTAAATTATAATATGGATTAATATAATGATTCATGTCTTTGTCATGGTATGATTTTATTTGATTCTCGTTACAATTATGTACTGCAAATTAACCCTACTTGTGTTTTTAAGTGGTGGTTGTCTTTGTCATAATTAATGTTTAGGGGTAAATGGAGGAAAGATCTAGATTTCACTTTTAAAAAGGGCATAAATGTAATTTGAGCTATTAGTCTTGTTGAACATAAATTTCTAATTTAATTTAAAATTACTCATAAACTCTAATGATGTACATATCATTATGCAAACCATAAACTCCATTCTGAGCTTGTTACATTAATAATTGACACATTGAATTATGGTGAAGTGAGTTGGGGATTTTTTTTTTTTTTTTTGAATACATTGAACTGAATATTTACGAATGAAATGTTCTAGTTAAGTTGATGGGTGAATATGGTATAAAATATCAAATACAGAAAAAGGATATCACAATTTCTTACACTTTTATTTCTTTCTTAAAAAACAAAAAAGGGAAAAAAAATGGAAATTCCAAATCAATAGAACCTCAAATATCTGCTAGAAAAAAAAAAAATTTGGAAAACTATGCATCGTATTTGGGCCCATTAACATATGGACTTTGAGCTATTATAAATGATGCCCAACATATACACATTCTAGGCCCATACATTTGTTCTGTTTAGCCTAAATAATTGGGCTTAAGATAAATTTCTATTTACACCCACCATTATTTCTGTACACTATCCCAATACATTTAATTTCTCTATTTAGCCTTTAATATTTTTATTCTTTCACAACTACCATATCTCCACCCAAACAAGATTATCTATTCTACATTGTATTTCATCGATATTTTAAAATAATCCTCACACATTAAGAGTAAAAGATGACATTACTAATTTACACATGATATAAATTAAAAATAATGAAATATAAGATAAAATACAAGCATGAAATGAAGGATTCAGTTGAATCTCCACCATCTTCATCATCTCAACCGTCTACCTTCTCTTTCTCCAAACCAAAGCACCATTTGTTTCGTTCTACATCTTCCCATAAATTGTGAATCTTCTCATAAAATTGTCACATAATTAGATTGAAATGTATAAATTTTTTTTTATCACTATCCATACATTTTATTTGAATTATTTTGGATTTAAAAAAATTTCAAAAAATTTCTTTCCCTCTACAATTATGGCTCTCTTTTTCTACATTTGGTACTTCAATTAAATTATACTGTATAAATATAGAAAAATTTCTCTATTGTTCCGTGTTCCTTGATGTGCGAACGATTTTCTTAATTTAAAAAAAAATATATTTATTACCTGGATAAACTCAATTATCTTACAATGTTCATTATTTTTGTGAAATATTTCAAGATATTATAGGAATTAAATGAGAAAAAAAATAATTTTAAATACTTTAAAAAAAATTAGATTTGGAATTGGGATAACAGTGCATTAAATCTATTTGTGCCTACATTTAAGGTAGAATAGAAAAGTGTTCGTTGGATTGGAAGCCGTAACAAGGAAAAAGAAAATGAAAGTTGACTTAAAAGGTCAAAATAGAGAATCTGCATGTATAATGACAATAAAGAGAAATAATGTGACTGTAAACAGAATTATTCTTTTCAAAATTTAGGTTCCACATAAGTTATGAGGGTCCAAAAAAACCCAATTATGTATCTCATTGTTAAAATAATAATAATAATAATAATAATAATAATAATAATAATAATAATAATAATAATAATAATAATAATAATAATAATGGAGATAATAAAGATTATAAAACATGCGCGATTCAAGTTAAAATCTTAATTATCACAATTTGCACATTTTATAAAAGAAGGATATCATTTGAACAACAAAATTCGTGGTATTATATTATTAAAAATTGAAGATGGTAATTTATGATGATAGGAAAAAAATATCATCATTATAACAAAAAATTGAATATTTGTGATGACATTTTTTATGATAATGTATTGTTAAAAAAAATTAATAATATAAATTGACAACAAGTTGTTCCAAAAAAAATTAAATAAACTTATTTACGATAACATCATGTTGTGGCAAATACATTTGTGACAATAGCATTATCGCTAAAAGGTTATTTGAGAAAAGATTATTATAATAATAACTCAATAATAAATTAATATTTTACGATAATTATCAATGTTTTTACAATAATATTTTATTATCGGTAATAAAATTCTTTGTTCTAATGATGCATGTTGTAAATAAAATAACATTATATGCTAAAACTCGCAATTCAATTACTTGAACTATGTATATAAATATGGAGTGAGATTTTCTATTATATTTGGTGTTATATTTTCTATTTCAAATCAATCATCACATGCCACATGTATTTAATGATATTATTAATTAATACATAATATATATTAAATTTTATATAATATAAAATATAATATCAAATATAATAGAAGATCCATTTCTACTGAACTTATGACTTCGAAAGTTGGTTTTATATCAATTTACCATTTATTTTATTTGCGATAGCCTTAAAGTGGAGATTAAATGTTGAAGTTGGGATAAGCTTTTGACGCCCAACTTTATCTACACACTGGAGAGGCTCCACTCTTGGTCAACTCTTCACAACTAATCTCATTTATTATTATTTTTTTCCTTTTTCATTTCTTTGAATTTGGAATTTTCTTTATATTATCACACATTAATATCTTGTCTTCTATTTTTTTGATTGATTGTAAAGGTTTATATCATTTATTGCACTTTTCGTTTTTTAATTCTTAATATTTATTATTATTTTCGAAAGCAAAATTAGATAATGCATGAACCAAAAAAAATGAATAAAAACCACCATTGGATAAATACTAAAACATACAAAGTCAAACGATAAATAAAAATATTAAATGAAAAATATAGATAAGAGTCCATGAGCCGTGACTAAAATACCAAATTCACATTCATATAGAAGATTATTTTCCTACCATAAATAATGATTTTATTATCTTTCTACCACAAACCAGGAAAATAGATAAAATTGTTCAATTAATAAAAATAGAAAAGTTAGTTTTTGTCGGATTTTAATATGTGTTTTTCAAGGTTATACAATATATCCATATCGTGTAACTCTATAAATGAACACATCGTGTAAATTAGAAGAATCTGATGCTTTTTTTTTTTAATTAAATTTCCTGATTTGTGGTACAAAAGTAATAAAACTATCATACATGGTAAAAAAATATTTCACCACGAGTCTTATAGCTCAAGATATATCTCACTTTTATAAAAATAAAGATTGTGATGACTTAAAGTTCGAATTTGAAACACATAAGTTTTTTAATCTTTAGTATCTCATTTCCTTCCATTTCCCAAAACTCATTAAAAAGAGGGTAAAAAAAAAAGTTTTTTCACAAGTATAATTTTCTTTGAAGGTCTTTCATAGTATAGATAATGATGTGTGAGTTGCTAATGAATGAACACATTATAAGATGCTTTTACTGCTTTGTTTTTTTATATTTTATTTTAAAGTGGCATTAATGTGTTTGGCATAGTAAAGTTGCATGTGTGTGTTTACAATTAGAACCACCATAAGTTGTAACTAATCCGATTTAACAATTTCAGAACATGTTACTAAAAAGACAATAATTTTATAGAACATTCAATAGAAGCTAAGAGAACTGGAAATTAATGGCATTCAAAGATAATCCGGTGGAGGAAGGTTAAGATCGACATTGATGCCTTTGGAAACACCGTCCATCGGAAAAGCCCGCATTTTGTTTATCTCGTCCGCGATTTCTTGATATGACTCCGGCCGAAGCTGAAGCATATGGGTACTCTGTACCGGCATTGTCCTGACAAATCCGATATCAAATTTAAATTTCATTTTTTTAAGTTGAGTTTTCTAGTTCTTATTGTTACCCTTCCTTCACTCCCCCAAATTCATTAAAAAAAATTGCATTTATCTTTTCATTTTTTATGCACGATATATAAAATTTATCATTTGAATTTTGTATTTGTAATTTTGAGAGCACCTGAATGATCGACCGAAAAGAGATAGGTGCATAGGGTAAGAAGTCGTCGTAGCCGTAGGATTGGTTGAGCAATGAAGGGCGATAGGAGTCTCATTATTGAACAAGAGTTCATTCAATGGCTTGATTCGTACATTCAAATCGAGAGGGGGGAAGTTAGTTATAGCATTAGGCCCACGGTATCGACGAGCGGCATTGTCATAAGCTCTTGCCGCTGCCTCCTCCGAGTCGAATATACCCAACAAGATTCGTCGCTTTATGGTCGGGTCTCGGATCTCGGCGGAATACCTCCCCACTTGCCTCTTTCTAACGCCAAGGTAATGCATTTCACCATCACTCTCCCCTTCCATTCTCGACCTCGGCGCCATCACATGTAAGGAGCCAATGTAATGAAATTTCTAGATGGAGAGTAGGAAGTGAATGGGTAGATTTATAGAGTGGGGAGTGTGAGTGTATTTTTCTATCTTCTACTTCAAAATAATCATCACACATCAAGTATATTAAATGACATCGTTAATTAATACATAGTATATATAAAAGACAATAGCACTAAATGTAAAAAAAAATTCGAATGAGCCAAAATGGGTGGCGTAGGCGCGTAGCAAAGGAAATTTATTAGGATTGAAGGATTGCTTGGCTGTCTAACGACTGTTGAGACTGTTGTTATCTCTTGCATGACTTGTCGTATTAGGGTATCTTTTCATATTTCAGATGCACGATTTATTATTAATTATGATAAAATATAATTTGTAATAATATAATGAGTTTATATTTTGATTTTTTCAAACATGTATTAATTTATAAATACGTGCAATTATATATTAATTATTATCTATACTAATAACAATGATAGTAATAATATTTTTTAGAACAAAAAAAAAAAGAGATAGTAATAATAGTAATACTAATATCAATATTATTTTTATTATTATGATAATTATTATCCTATATAAAAATAATAATGTAGTGTGCATACTCATGAGTTGTTGTAGTCCATTTATTTTAGGTAATATAGAGCTTAAAATAAATGTAACATGTATTAAAGATTTAAACCCAATAATTAATTAATTTACATAACATATTTAATTTAAATACCTATAAAATGAAAATTGTCCAACAACAACAACAACAACAACAATAATAATAATAATAATAATAATAATAATAATAATAATAATAATAATAATAATAATAATAACTCAATCATTGAAATGCAATTTTTTATTTAATCTCTACTCCTATATATACATTATAAGATAGCTAATTATGTAAAATATATTGGAAGCTTATTAAATAAGATATATGTGAAGCTTATGTTGTAAGATACATAAAAAAAAAAATTATTGCTAAATAGTTTGGATGGGAAAATAACAAATCAATAATTTTTTTCAACTTCTTTGTTTTTATATAGATATATGTCGTTTTGGTATAGTAATCCAAAATACCACAAATTAATATAGCGATTTATTTTTCTACCAATTTATATAATTATATATTGTTTTACCACAATCTACTAAAAATGTCATTTTTGCCCTCAAATTTAAATATCTTGATAAGACGTAAATTGGTTGACTCATCTTATTCCCATCATGAACATGGTGAGTTACGAAAACTTCTGGATAGATACCCTACATCTACATCGAATTCTTTTTGTTTAAACATATCATGATAGTTTGAGGTAGCGTATATACACTCGAGGTGTCAGATTTCATCCTGCAACTAGAAGAAGATGGCTTCAACCTTCGAGCACAAATATCAGACTAGGAAGAAAAAGGAGAATGTAAAAGTGCAAGAGTTATTTTAGACAATTTACTATAATTTTGGTAGAAAAATAATAATTTTATATTGTGTGGTATAAAAGTGAAAACTATTTGATTTAATGGTATTTGAGGATTCGTTACCTTCTTGTTTTATCTCTAACTCTGTTTACCGCATAGAGTTCTCTGTAGTAAATGATATTTATTAATCCTAATTATTAAAAACGAACGTTTATTTATCTTCCCTTAATTTTTCAATAGTAATATATGTTACATGTGTACGCATGAGTAAGGTGCACGAGGATGGAGATTGAGAGGACATAAAAGTTGGGGTTTCTTAGCAAAATATCGCAATATAGATGGAAAATTATCAACATATTGACAACTTTTATGGTATTCATGTTTTATGGTAATTCACATTTGCAACAAAAAAATGTTTTTATTTACTAACTTAGATCCATAAATGTCATTCGTGAATTCAAGTATTTTATCTTCTATTCTTAAATATTATAAGTAGCAATTCACAACTGCAACTTCATTTTTGTTCAAATGGTCAACATTTGTGGTTGGGAAGCCGGTGAGATGAGTTATGATCGATACACCTAAAACTCTCTCTGATTTTACGAACTATTTTGGATAATAATATTTTTTTCCCTATATTAGGATGAGTATTTGGAAAGGCTAATAAAGTCAATTTGTAGCTTGTCAAGCTAGTTTTCCAACACATCAAGAATAAAGACGGTTGAACTCTTCAATTGATGAGATTTATCACTATTTTACAAATCATAGTTTTTTCAAAATTTTGCAGTCGAGAAATTTTCGAGGCGGTCTTCAACGACCTTTATTATTTTAAACTTCAAACACTTGATTCATGAGAATATCAGCCTCACGTGGTTGGGAATCTCGTGAGGTGAGTTATCATCGATATTTAGAAAACTCCAATTTCACTGAAAATTTAACTTAATGACGTTTTTTTTCTTTTGTTGGGATAAGAATTTGGGAAGCCTACTAAAGGAAAATTAGTACCTCGTTGAGTTAGCTTTCCAACACATAAAAATTAAGATCTATTGGACTTTTTGATTGGGAGTTACGATTATTTTACTAATACTATACGTCAAAAACTATAAAAACTCAAAGAGTTACCATCATAGTTTTTTTTTTTTTAACAATTTGTGATCGAGTAATTTTTTGTGCGTCTTCAATAGTGTTGCATAATTGAAACCATAAACGTTAGATTTGTGGTCAAACCAGTCTAACGTGGTTAGTAAGCCCATGAGATGAGTTATTATCAATACACAAAGAATTCTGATTTTGCAAAACATCTAACTTGATGATATTTTTTCCTTTAGTTCAGACATGAATTTTGGAAGCCTTTTGAAGGGATCACAATTTTTTTCATCTTCAACAATTGTTGGTTATAATTGAATTCCTTATAAATAATCTTCAAGTATTAGTCTAAAATCAAGCTCATGTGGTTAAGAAGGTGTGAGGTGAGTTATGGTGAATGCAACGAAACTTGGCCAATGATTTAATTAAATGACGTCTTTAACTCTATAGGATGACAATTAGAAAAGACCACTCAAGGAAAATTTATAGCTTGTCAAGCTAGCTTTCCAACCCATCAAAAAACGAAGCCGGGGACGAAGTGAAAGTGATGGGTTCCAACACCGTTGTGAATAAGAACACGATAATTGTCGAATGTCTCGTAGGTGATCGATGATACAGTAGGGACTATTCATGATCAAGGTATCGCAACTCTCCACCTCAAATGATAATAAACTTGATGTTCTGGAAAAAACATAGTTGCATAATTCTTGAGAATATGAACTTTTAGCTTCTGGCATTGCTTTTTATGTATTGCAAATTTTGTTCTCCCAGTGAGCGCATTAGGATGCGTTGTTCCCTTTTGTTTCACATTTGAGTGATCATTTGAACACTGATTATATCTTTTAAATGTTATTATTTGCCACACTTGGGTAATACGATGATTCCAAGATTGAAATGTTTAAGGTCTAATTATGAGACTGGCTATGATAAGTTACTTAAGAAATACGATAATGTCATCATTGTTAGAATTTGAGATCCTTTCAGTTAAGATCTTTTATAAATTATGATCTTTCAAGATCATTGTACATTCATACTTTTGCAATGGGATCATAACTAAGATGAACATATGGCAAGATTTGTGCAAAACATCGATAATTCATCATTAAAGATTGTCATTCCAGACTTACATATATCCACATAGAAGAACAAAGAAGGAAGATATAAGAGAAATGCTTCAACAGAAACATCGTGCTGCAAAACTTTTGAATCAATTTTAGTCCGGTGTTTAGGGGAAACCATAGCTGACTTTTAAGGGCTGTAAAAGGATAGCATACAACGACGCAGAATAAAGTCTCTTGCAGTAGAATTACATGACCATTGACATCCATGGATCTATCACGAATGCACCCCAACGCAACATATTTTTAACAATCATCCATCTACAACGCAAGAAAAGAAACATTTCTTATGGAAGGCATCGAAAGAAAGTCGAGCATAAACTAAACCAAGTGCCAATTACTGTTCGGGGCTTATATATATTCAGCTTTAAACAAAAGGAGACAGTTCGAAAATCTTCAAGCCAAATTCAGCCAATGGGCAGTAATCACAACCCTAAATGAAAAAAAGAAAGGCCCAAGTCAAAAGGTCATGCTAGCATTTATTCTATGCATTGTTGTGGCCATAAATCTCGATGCAATGTAAGAATAAGAGAATAAGTAACACGTATTTCACATAGTATATAATATTCACCATGTGTGCCTTCGTAAAAAGGTAGCTAAAAATGCCATCTGGTTAAGAAAAGTTACAAACGTCAAGAATCTTTGTTCACAGCAAGAAATCAACGAACAACTTCCATCTTAACATTGATAGCCGAATTATGAGCCAAAGAAAATCAGGTGAAATCTACAACTTTGGTATCGAGCTCATTCATGAGTCTACAAAGAAAATCGGATGAAATTTAGACATTCTCCTAAAGCTCATGAAAATAAAACTTCGCCAGGAATCCAACAGTCATCATACATCATCATTGGAATCTGACGAATACAATGTATTAGGATGATCCACACAAGACTAAAACATGAATAGCAGTTGCTTAAAAGATAAACATGCGAATTTCTTTCCATGGGATTGAGTTTCTTAGATATGATCAACGACTACATTGAGCAATAATCAAACGATAGTCACATGCTACATGGACAAGCACTAGTTTCAGGCTCTAGAACATAATGCACCAGTCTTTTTATGGATGATTTATGAACTATCATTCAGAAATTACAATGATATTCACATTTGATATGTCCACCCAATTTGTTGTTTTCTGAAATTGAAAGTTTTTTTTTTTTTTCCTCCTAAAACTATCCTCTAATATAGAAAATTATTTGGGATAAAAATATGAGTTTCCTAATTCCATAATCCAGCTCCATGAAAAAGCATCGAACAAGAAAAAATAAAATAAATTACCTTCAATACTCCAACCGTGACCACGAGGAGCAACAGAGAGCATGGAAGTGAGCACCGCAGAGGCTGTTGCAGTGTGGTAAGGCAACATCGACGCCACGCTAACGCTGCTCATTTCCACCGGCGACCTAATTCATCGAATAATTAGCTATCAATTTACAGAAACACAAAACAAATCAGCAAAATTGAGCAAAAAGAACCTGAAAATGCGAGCAGAGAGCGGTTTCTGAGACGAGATTCTAAATGGAGAGGGAGCAGCTTGAGGCTTGACACCGGCGGAGATTCTCGCGGCAGCGCTGCGAGAGGATGCGGCGGCGGAGCGCATGGCAGATCTGGCGGCGACGGCGGCCATGGCGTATGGAAGCTGTGAGAGAGATAGGGCTTTGCTTGGGTTTTGGCTATCTATGTCTCCGTTTAGGTTTTTGAAATTGCCAGGGCGATTATTACTGCTGCCAGAGCTAATTCTGGTAAACTTCCCAATATGCCCTCTACATTAGTGTATAATCTTAGATTTGAGCAAATTCAAATTTTAGTTAAATCTTATTCACTTATTATATATAAACATGCATACTAATAATTGTGAAAAGATCTATAAACTTGGCTACATGAATTGGTCTATCAATTGAATATTGGATTTAGTTGACACAACCTCCAACTCATAGTAAAATTAATTTATTCACTAACTTGAATGTAAAAATATATATGATTGATTATTCCTTATCGAGAAATAAATGATGACATAAGTATATTGTATAAATTGACTGTAAAAATATATACAATACATGATTTTACTGTCTTTTGTTGCTTGCACTTTTACTCATCTTCCCAATTACATTTTGAATCAATGGCATACAATGTCCTTGAGGATTTTCGATGTCTTTAAGTTCACTTGGAAGAGATATCTCGTCCGATATTTTTCGATTGAGGTGGTGATGTTGGCCGTAAAAGCTTCCTTTCTTTCCTGCCCTTATTCCAATTAATCGACCCAATGACACTATTGTCCGGAAAAAAAGATGTCGTGGACTACAATATATGTCAAAAGTATCAAAAGTTGAAGAATAAGGTATGCAAAATGTCTCAAAAATTCATTATTCCAACTTTACTACTAAGAAATTATATGTCATCCATCACAAATTTGTTTGCTTTTGGTAAAAATAATTTTCTAATGTCAAAATTAGAATGTTTGATCTTCTATTGAATTTTACAATTTATTTTTCTTTTATGATTAAATATCCATTGTGCATTAGATATATTTTGTCTTGTTCAAATCATCACTCTGTTGCCATATCTTGCTTATAATATATAGATATGTGTAATTTTTTTTTTCCCCAAACATGTATTTGTTTTATAGGAAACTTAAAACCACATCTAAATATGATCGATATTTCATATTGAGGAAATGAAATAAATTGAAATAAAACATAAAATATCGAGATCTAAATTTGTGCAACTAATTTAATTTTTATTTATTTGTTTATTTTTGAAAAGAGGTGGTTACAAATTTTACCTATGGGAAATACCTATTTGTAAAGTAATCAAATAAAAAAAAGGTTATAAATTAATCATAAGTCTAGAGGTATAGTTTCTATAAATAAACTAAACATTAAAATATTTTAATAAAAAAAATTCAATTTAATCCAACGTAAATTTAAAATTGAAATCATTAGAAAATAATAATAATAATAATAATAATACAAGATCTAATTTCTAAATTCCTCTTTATTTATCAAAATTTCTAAAGTTCTATTATTACAAATAATTGGTTGGAACATGTAACCATGTAAGTAAAATGGATAGTAGATCCCCATTTAAAAAAAAAAAAAGAAGCAAATTAAATGATATGTAATAATTACCTCGGTATCTAGATTGGATGAAGACAATGATGAGAAACTTGAAGAATGGCGGACGCCGGCGTGGTGAGGTTGCGGTGGCGCCGCTGTGTCCGCCGCCCTAATTGTGGTGTTGATGTTTCCAAGTCCAAGCGGCCATCCATTAGGCACTTCATTTCCCTATTAAACAAAGTGGAGAAATCAGCACCTTGCGGCTGAGCCACCGCCCTCCACCGCCGCCAACCACCGACAATATAAATATTATCCCGAGATCTACCTACCTTTTTCTACCTAAAATAACATACAAATCTAATTTATTTAAAATTATTAAATTACCTCCATGAGCATGGCGTTACAGAGATCATCAAAGGCCTAAGAGACACTGGAAAATGGAATATATTTGAAGATAAATGGAAAGGTGGAAAAGTCCGAATGTCCAATATAAGATGTCAGCGTCGTAATTAAATTAGGAAAAGACTATGATTTTCATTTATCATTTATTATGGCAGTTGGATGTTGCTCATTTATTCTTTTATTTTCTTGCCATTTGCTTTTTCACTCCACAACACCTACTCGATTAAACTAAAGCTCATTCAAACTCTGACTTGATTATTAATAATCAAAGATGCTCAAACATAAATTTCAAAATTCAATAATATTTCAAACATTGTTTGTTCTGCTCAAATTATATCATTTATAGCCCTACTTATCTACTTGACTATTTATTCAGTCATTAATGTAATCATACGTAAATAAACAGTAAGTGATACAAACAACATAAGTTGTGGCTAATTCGCTGGCATGGCCATTTCGATCTATGAAGATTGACTAATATTTGTCTGTAATTTGAAAATAAAAATAAATAAATGTATTGATGAATTTATTTTTTCTGCTTTATCAAATAATTTTCTTACTTGCCTTTTTTTTTTTCCTTGTTTATGTCAAACTTTGCCACAATGTCAATCAATATTACGTTATTTAACTACCCGAAGTAATACACACACTATTGTTCATTTATATATCCACATAAAAAAGGCAAAATTCTAGAAAATAGAAATCAAAGAAATGATTCAACATAGGGCCTGGAAATCAAATAAGCTGCTGCTAAAGAAAACTTCCAAAGCAAAAGGTTTGAACAATATTTAGTTCAAGAATTACAGCATAGGGAAACTGACTTAAAAAGGGTCATAAAAGCATGCTTAACAATAGCTTGCAGTATTATTACAAGTTCATCGACATCCATCGACCTATCACAAAACGCACCACATTCTATCGATTCATCCATCTACACTACATTGTAAGAGACGATTCTTACCAAGGGTTTGTTACTGAGACGAGCAAATATAAAAGAAGATATCATGACTATGGTCTCAAGTGCGAAATGCTGTCGAGGCTTATATATACATACATTCAGCTAAAGCAAAATGAGACCCTCAGAAATTCTTGAAGCCCGGAATCAACCATTGAGCAGTAATCCACAACCCTAAATGACAAAAGAAATGCCCAAATCAAAAGGTCATGCTTGTATGGAAACACTGGCATGGAAGAACAAAACAGCATAAGAATTTTACACTGATGATTAAGAAACAACTATACTTGCTGAAGAAATACGTTATGCTTTCATGCACATATCGTTATAGAGTATATCTACAATGTAAGAGGTTCTAAAGGAACTAAGAAAACCCTTGTTTATAATGAAGAAATCAGAAATCAACTAAATTGCAGCTTTGAATCAACAGTCTAATTATGAGCCGAAGAAAAACATAAGAGAATCAATTACTCAAAGATCAGTAATTCTCTGTACTAATCTCATTCACGAGTCCACGTATCAGATATTCTCCTAATTGATCATGAAAATGAAACTTTGCTTGTACAATCCAATAGTGGTTATACATCATCATTGGAATCTTTAACGAATGCAACATATTAGAAGATAAAAATGTGATATTTAATCCATATGAACAAAAAAAGGTTCTTACATACAAGCAAAAACTTTTTTCGCAATAATCAACAAAAAGTCACATGCTAAATGATCAATGACTAAGTTTACAATTCATAATCTAATGCATAATAGCATACATTCCCCTAATGAATGATTCAACAATTATGATAGCACACATAAACAACAATTGTTGAAAAGATAAAACAACTGATATTCAATTGGTAGCTTTGATCATAAACCACAAACCAATATCCAACGAAAGCCTGATAATTTATATCCCCAGGATAAATTCACATTTGTCTCAACAATATAGTAAAATATCAGTGCATAAAAATATCACCTTCGACGGTCCAACTGCAGGAACAGAGGGTTTTAGTATTTATTGGCAGGCGGAGGTTTAGACCAATTCATCACCATCATCCCGGATCGCAATTGATGGCTAGCTAATATATAAGAAACAGGTGCACGATTCACCTTTGTATAAAAGGCTTGATCCGTTTTCTTCTTTGATTCTTTCGTCTTCGATTCTAAACTCTCTTGTCGCCTAAAACTACTCCAAGAGAGCGCTGCATTACGCTTGAACCTATGCTTCCATATAACGCTATCCTGGTTCCACCTCTGAATCTTTGTGTTTTTCCCTCCGACTCCTCCCTCTTTTGTTTCGAAAACGAAGAAAGCCGGTTTTGCCCCAGCTACTGCAATCCTTGGGCAAGAGAAAGTGCTACTCTCTCCCTTTGCCTTTGAAGAGGAGAAAGCAGAGAAGAGAACATCCTTGGCAGTTTTTTTGCTTTGATTCACTTCCCCAGGCAGGGAGGAGAAAGAAAATGAACCGCGGACGGCGGCGGAGGTAGATTCGAGACTCATTTCCGGCGGAGAGAACTCCTCCAAGGCGTTGGAATTTCTCCGGTTAGCACCGCCTTCCCATCGGACAATAGCGATCCGAGTTGTACGATTAGCGTCGTATTCAACCCCTTCTACAATACCCAAAGAAGGAGTATTCCGTTTCAGATCGATTTTTTTCCGCTGAACTCGCTGAAATCGCTTCGAGCCAGTCGAGAAGCAAGCTACCTTTCCTACACTAACACCGCTCATCTCCACCGACGACCTAATTTGCATAATGATGAGCAATCGATTCTCTGAACCACAAATAAAACAGTAATTATTAAATCAAATTAGTAATGGATGAGAACCTGAAAATGCGAGTAGAGAGCTGCTTCTGGTTAACGCTGGTGGCGGATCGAAGAACTGATCTGGCGGCGGCGGCCGCCATGGCGAATGGAAGCTGTTACAGAGGGAGGGATACGGCGACGAGATTAGCAGTGCATTTGCCTTTATTGGGTCTGTTGTTGGGCTTCTCAATTGGGCGATTGAAATTGGTAGGCCCATTTACAAGCCCAAAATGCCTTCAGCCCAATAGGCTTAAAATACTTTATAAATCTTCTACAATCGTTAGCCATGAATTAACTTGTGGTTCAATCATTTTCTTCCCAAAAAAAAAACCCCCTAATAATACATATGTTAATATTTAATTACACTAATTTAATCTTAATTAAGAAAAAAAATTCCATTTCAAAACTCCCCCCATTTTTCACATCATGCATAATAATAATAATAAATAAAATTATAATAATTGAAAAAAGAAATCATTAGATACATACATCAATATCATGTCTTATATTTATTCATGAATCAATTCTATTAATTAAAATCATACAGAATAATTTATTCTTTTAAAAATTAAATCGTGTTACTTATTATTTAAAATTAATCAAGAGACTTCATTTTTGTTAATTGTATACAAAATTTCCACTATTCATATTCATGATATAGATGTCCACAAACAATGATGTTGCATTTCGTTGATCCACATTATTTTTGTCATGGTGATTCCTAATATGATTATATTTTTGGAACAGATATGACCAAAGATGTATTTTCTTATAGCCACCATATATATATATATATGTATATATATAAGTTTTCTATTTTTACTATTACAAACAACTTATAAGTTAATATAAATAGTCACAATTTTACTTCATGGCAAAATACTAGTGCATGCCCATGTAAATATAAATGAAAGTTATAATTCAGATTATATAATTGTAAAATGATATTTCTATCTCATACTTACTCTATTGAATTGTCATATTATTGGAGAGCATACTCAAGAGCTAATAAATCATAATTAATATAAATTATATCAAATCCAAATCTACTTTTATGCCGATGTTTAAAATATTCATTATGCCGACACTTTTAATCAAGTCAATAAACAACTCAATCATAATAGAGCCAAAAAGATAATTAGATATAAAAAGCTATACCAGAACAAATGTATTATACAATACATTGAAATATAAAAAATAAAAATAAAAAAATCTTCAATTTCATAATTTTTAACTAGGTCCAATGTACCAAGAAAATGCTATTTTGCTAATTTAGGTTAATAATGTTATCAATTGTACCAACAAGATGCTGATTTAGGGACTCAATTGGGTAATCCTTAGTCATGCAATATACAACATTCTTGTAAATGTTACATTGAGTAAACTTCATCCACCTAATGCATTATTTATTCTTTATATTTATGCAAACACATAAATATGTGAGTATCACTGCCTATACAAGGGTTATAAATGCTAATTTATAGCGATTTTTTTAATAATGTACATATAATATGTATTAATAGAATGAAATACACTATTGAGTTATGATAAAGAAAAGAGGGGCTTAGATTGCTTCATAAGAGGAGAAGATTCAATAAACTTGGTTGCAAAAGCTTCACTAAATCACAAATTCAGAACCATAAAGCAGCAAATATTTGCTCAAGTACACAAAAATCGATCTCTATGATTAAATGTACGGTATCATTGATACTATCTATCATCTATTTCCACACAAACCCTCGTGTATATATGCAAATGAACTAATCCACTCGATATAGTATCTACAAAACCGAGCGGCATCTATGCACCTAATCGAAACAAAGTGCATGTCAAAACATATGTAACTATGTAGCAGTTCAACAAAGATATAACATGCTGAAACGTGCGGAAAAGCTCCCGGTTGGCCGACATGGAAAATCGATTTATCATTTATTCACAATGGATTACCGGAGTGCCTTTGTCCACACGGCAATAATTACTTCCAGCTAGCTTAATTGTGATAGGAGTAACATGAAGGCAGTCATTACGGGGAATGCAACGAGGGCAGATGCCTGATTAGCAGACAGAAAAAGTTATAACTGAAGGCAAATAAGCGAGAAATTTATTCTGCAGAATGCTTAGTCGAAGAATGTTCACTAAGTGGAAAACTTACCATGAAAAAGACTAGCTCCTCGTGAGCAAGAGCTGCAGTAAGATCATTGCTTTTCATTGCATGTCTTATGACACCTTGCAACTATAAATTAGAAAAATGTTAGTTTATAATAATGAATATCTGGGCAGTAATATTTATCATGCTCAGAACCTTCCCTTGATAGTCGAGCTCAATACAATGATTATTTTGATTCCAAACTTCTCATCTTTACACAGAAATTTAAGATATATACATACATACATACAAGTTTTTTTTTTTTTAAATGAGTTGCACAATTGATTTCAGTTTAATCATTATTGTTTCAGAAGAATCGGCGGGTCAGGTAAGTACTTTAACCAATGCAGAATGTTTATCGATGCATGGACAGAGCAGGCTAGCTGCATTACATTATTAACTTAGTTTTCTCTAATTTCGATTTATTAACTAAGTTTTCTTCACTCTATTGAAAATCTGAATTCCTACACAGCAGTCTTTTCAACAAACATGTCTCCTGCTGGATCGACAAAGCTAATACACCAAGAAAACCCAATCAATAAACACCCGAAGAATATTGTAAATTTGAGAGAAGTACAGAAAGAAAAGGCAGAGCTTTTTGAGTGATTAATTATTTCCATATGGAACTTTTCAACAATGAAGCAGTTACACTATTTGACATTTGGTATAACTTCATTTGAACAGTCAACCTTACAGAATAAATTCCATGTGGTTATAGAACACCACTTTAGGCAACAACCTACCCACCTTTTCAAACTCTTATTTCTGGGTATAAAAAACTTCATTATGAAATTTGAAATTATGCAACTATTATGTCTGTATATATGTGAAAAGGATAGGATACAGAGCTGAATCTTTCACTTCAAAATGAATTAAGAGTATTATAACCTATACGAATACTAAATTTGCATTGCAGTTTGATATCGTCTGACATAAAGTTCAAACTATTGCAGTGCATTTCATACAATTTCTAATCTCAAAAAAAACAAAGCTGACATATCTCAGGCGAAAAAATAGATCTGCTCAGGAAACAAGAGCTAAAACAAAAGAAATATTACATGGATGTCAATCCTCACCACCACCACCCACATACTATGCAAGTAAATATATTTCTACAACTTGACAACATATCATGTAGGGAGAAGTACATAAATGCACTTGCAAGGGGAGGAACAAAGTTAGTACCTGATGATGATAATGCTTTGCAGCTGCAAACATCTGCAAAGCTTGAGACTTGCAACAAGCCAACAAAGATCTATCCCTTGGGATATGAGGATCCAGAATCCCCTTGAATCTCTTGAGACATTCATCATAAAGAGTCATACAGGCCTGCAGATCAAAGAGCATCATTCTCAGTTTGCAACTTCAGGTAAAAAAGGAACACAGCAAATGAAAAGGATTGAGATTTTAGTTCGACAAGCTAGGACTTAAAAGTGCTTTAAAAATCAAACCAGTCAACAATTATTTAAAATGGAAAATTTTGGATTAACCCACATGGATCAAAGTATTACAAGCACATTATACCTTAATAAATGGGCACCTTCCCCAAAGTTCCTTTCTAATCTTTGATGCGCGAACCTGTAACACAAGTTTGATTGCGCAATTAGCTGATATCGTGGTTTTCATTATGTTATCTGTACACACCTCTTGCAAGAACCAAGAGGAAATACACATATACCTCCGCCATGTGAACAGCCTGCTCAAGTTGCTGAATTTGAATCCACTGTTCTGTTACAATTTCAGCCGTCTGCATGCAGAAAAAAATAATAAAGAAGGAGAACTACAGAATGATGCTCATGATGTGTGTCGTTGCTAACCAGATCCCTGGTATCAAATAGTTGGTTGAGTTTTTTTAAAAACTCAAAGACCCTGCCGAACTAAATAGCATATAACTTGTTTTTCCAAAAAAAAAAATCGTTTTCTTGAAAGTTTTCTGTTTTTCTCTATCATCACAGAGGACACAAATTGGATAATTCATCTCTGCGTGAAAATAATTCGGCGAACTTATGCACGAATGAAAAATTGTACAAAAAAAAGGTTCATTCTTGAACGAAATTACAGCAATCAGGATTGGAGAATCATATATCTGATAATTCCATGGCCTACAGACCCAAAAACTTAAGCAAAAATAAACAAAAGATCAATCAAACAAGTAATTCAAATTTACAATTAGAAATTTAGAATAAGCGTTGTAAGATTTTTTAATGATATAATGAACTAACCTTTTCAACTTGTAAACTAACTTCTTTTAATCTTCTTTCCGCATCTAATGCCTTCTGCTCCAAAGCATGGATTTCTAAGTTATTTTTCCGAGAGGCTGCCCATAGAAGCTGAACCTACATAATTACAGAAATTCTTAATCCAGCTTCCTAATCCTGAAACCTAAAACCAGAAAAGTAATCGAAGAACAAGGAATCAGAATTTACAATAACTCGATTAAATCACACCTCTTCCTCAAGAACACTAAGCTTCTCATTTCTACGTGAGTAATCATGCTCAAAATCAAAAAACACAGTTTTCAATCGATCAATCTCTGCAGTCAGCTCCTCAATTCTCTTCTCAGAGTCTCTGAAATGCTCGGTTTTCGCAATAATTTCCCCAATTCTTTCCTCAACCACCAATTCTGCATTCAAAATCGTAGCAACTCATTATAGGTTCAATTTAGGAACGGTGAATTCGTACCGGATTATCATAAACAATACCTAATCGAGCGATCTTGAGCTTGGCCTCTTCCAACTCGCATACGAGAGACTGTTGGTTCCACTGCTCCGAACATGAGAACGGCGGTTGGTGATCGGCCGGAATATCTAGGGCATTCGTTACAGTGAGAGAGAGAAAAAGGAGAGAGAAGAATATGGCGGGAAGCAGTAATTTCGACACTGCCATCGCGCTCAGTTTAACTTGTTTGAGTTTCTACTTCGTTCAGATTCAGCAACCCCTTCTCTTTTCTTTCTCAAAACCAAAATTAATTACGAGACAATAATTAATTATTTTTTAGGGAATTAATATTAAAATTAAATTAGCAATTTTAAAAAAGGGATCAGAAATAAATATTAGAAAATTCTGTCTCTTCTACGATTTAAAATTATTTTCACATATATATCTATTTCGTAGATTATAAATTATGGATCAAAGTATTCCAAGAAATTAGATATTAGAGATCTTCTCACAAAAACTTTACTTAAATTTTATTCATTTATTTTTGGGAAACTACAGTTTGCTCTTTAGAATGCTAACAAAATGTAAAAAATAATTGAATTAACAGTTCAAATTATAACCATGTTTATTACATGTATTCGAATAAATAGTGATAACAGTGAAGCTTGTCGATTATGTTGTTGAGCAACCAAGTAACCATGATCTTGTTGCCTTGTTGAGTCGGATGCATACCATCCCAACTCACATATCGATTTGGATCCTCACATACTGGAACAATATTATGCCCACACCTTCTATTTAGGTCGAAATTGTATTTTCCTCCTATTCCGCAACAAGACTTTTGAGTCTCGAATCCTATGTCGTAGTTCATCGTCCAAATACAATAAACAATAAACGTTACGTATATCCGAAAAAAAATTCAATCGATATATTCAGACATCATGCGTCGTATGCATACCTTGATCTTTACCAACTTGAAGGAGAAACTGATAAGCATTGTAAGTATCCCAATATAGTAATGTAGCATTAGGTTTCTTTTGTTCGATCAGATCGAGGATAGCTCGTTGCAATTGTTGGTTGTGGTCTTTGGCAAGCTCATTGAATTGCTTTAGACATTGATTTTGATCATAGGCTGTTGAGATGTTGCTCTCAAACATTGTTAGAAAAAGTGGAAAACATCCAATGGGAAATATTCCAGGAATTACTAATCTTGTTGCACCAACACTAATCAATTTCTGCAAAATCCAAATTCATATACATTGATTATATATTGCTTTTGAGATAGCTTCAATTACTTATTCACAAACTTACCCTGGCAGCATGCATAATAGAAGCAACAACATGAGGAACCAAGCTTGTCAATTCCTCCATTGTTTTTCCTTGGGAAATTGCATGGTGGTAATCATTTCCACCAAATTGCCCAATAATGAAAAGAGCTCTTTGGAATTTCTCAACACAATCTGTATTCAAGTGTTTATAAGCACCAAAAAGAAATACATAGTTGTGATCCATTAATTAATATATATATATATATATCTATATCTATTACCTATATAAAAGTGTGGATATTTCTTACAAAATATGGATTGTCGAATATATCCCTATTATAAATTAGTATTTAAGATTATAACAGCTTAAATAATTTTATATTAGAATTCTAACTAATTCAAAATCTTATAGAATCCTATTATAATTAGAATTTTAATATAGAAGTATTATACATACAATATTTGTCTTATTTCTTTCTTTAATTTGAATGATTTCCACGTGCAATACACGTGCTCTAAAACTCTCATATATATATATATATATATATATATATATATATATATATATACCTTTAGGATGAAGACAAATGGAGTGGAAATGGTTAAACATCCAATCCAACTGGACATGGAGAGAAGAGTTTGTGTATTGAGGAAAAATGTGTTGAGTAGCTAAGAAGTGAGAAGGTAGAGCAGTGGCACCAGCAACAGCAAAGTTTACTCCATTATCAAAATCATAACCCTTATGCAGTGAAGGACGAAGAAGATCCACTTCTGCAGCCATTGCTGTTGAATCAATCATACAATTTTTTATTATTTTCAATTGTGCTTTGAATTGCAATATTAATGAGTTAAATCGTGACTTTTTAGAGATGGGTGGTCACATGTATAATTTATGTTTTTTTTAAATAATGAGAAAAACGGATACCGATATAGTCGATCATGAGAAGACCATTGGACGCACGACCAGTGGGATATCCGAAAAAAGTTTGACCGTATGGTAGCCGCTCGAGGCCCGACGTGGGGATCTCCCTAATCAAGTTACCAATATCAGACATGGAGTCCCCAAGTTGGTATATTTGATCCAACTTGCAATTCTTTAGAGGATGACCATTGCAATATTGAAATGCTAGGAAGAAGAAGAGGGCAACTAATTTATGGAAAATAGAAGCCATTTTTTATTGATTGGGAAAAGAAAGTGCGTGTAAATGAAGTGGTATCATGTGTGTGTTTTATAATAAGATAAACATTAGTTAGTTGTAGTTTGGATCCTCTATTATGATTGGTGTTTCGATATTTTCTTTGTTGTAAATATTTTGATTTCTTACAAATAGGAAAGATTAAAGTATATGAGGTTTTGCAAGAATTGGTTATAGTTTTATTAAAGGATATTGAATATTGATTTGAGCTATATGGAAATACCAAAATCTATGACAAATTTGTCAAATTTGGAAATTGAGTGTTTACATAAAATTACTTTGCAAAGGATAGTTGCCACCGGGCCAAAAAAAGCAAACTTCTTTAAAAAAAAAAAAAAAAAAAAAAGCAAAATTTCCGACTTATTTCCATTATGATGTTTACATATGATAGTAAAATAAAATATAAAACTAAAATATAGTAGAGGATCAAAACAATATTTTCGATATATTTGGATTTCACATTAAATTATACTCATACTCAACTACACATAATTTCCATGATCTGATGATATTTTTCTTAATAAATTATTGTTGTTATGATATTATATTAAATTGAAAAAATATTAACTTATAATAATAAGTAATTTATATACACTTCAAAAAATATTAAAGAACAACAAGTAAATGGAAAAAAACAACGAAATCAACCAAAAAAAAGATGTAAAAAATATATCTCTCAACTAGTAATTAGAAAATTAAATACCTGAGTGGATAATACATGAAATTAAAGATATAAGCATGAGGCAAGCATCAATGTAGTAAACCATGAAAGCAGATGTAATTAAAAAAAAAAAAAAAAGGAATGTTGATAAATCATAAATTAATATATCTTTAGAGTATGAATGGTAAGAAAAGAAGAAGAAAAGGAAGCAAGTAATACCTGAGTGTGAATTAAGACCAAATCTTGAAATCGGGAATGTGGGCAATGATGTGCCAATCCTCACCCTTTTCTTTCTCACATCGCCTTTTCAATTCTGGGCATCCCAAAATCCAGAGAGACTTGAGACTTGTGATTCCTTTGATGCTTGATGGGATTGATGGCACTTTTCGGCAGTTGCTAATACACAAGCTGGTGAGGGACGTAAGATTACCCAACCAATCCGGCAGTGAAGTGAGTTCACGCAATTCACATAGATTTAGAGATTGGAGTGTGGGGATATGCTGCAATCCTTGTGGAAGGGATACCATCTCATCAATACTATGAAGAGTGAGCTTTTTGAGGAGATGGAGGTATCGTATCTCCTCTCCCATCTCTACCAACTCCCTGCAATTATATATCTCTAGTTCCTCGAGAGCAGTGAGGTGGCGCAACCACCCCTCTGGAAAACTACCCCCCATCTTGCAATCTGACAATACCAATTTTGTGAGAGACTTTAGACCTTCAAACCATTTCTCAGGCAAAGTTGTTGCTGCTGCCCTGCATTCGCAATTCTCAATTCCTTGAGATTAGAGAAGCCGTCCAATGCATCTTCTGGAATATTCCATCTTCTTCTTGTATTATTATTATTATTATTATTATTATTATTATTGTCGAACCCCAAGTAAAGATATGACGGATTTTCAATCTTACAATTAGAGAATGAAGACAAGGTCAGGAGGCTGCAATTCGAAACAGTCAAGTTTTGGAGAACAGAGGGTGAGAGTGGTGGCAATATCAACAACTCACAATTTGAGATTCTCAACTTCTCAAGATTTTGGAACATGATTTGATCTTCCGGTTCCTTCTTTAACAACCCTTTCAGATTCGGTAAATGTTCCAATTCCAGAACCTCTAGTGATGGGAATACTGAATTTTGAACTTGAATGATATACTCCAAGAGGACAACATCTCTTAATATCAAGGACCCAAGATGACGAAGACCTTCGAGCGGTGGTAGATGTGTGCAATTTGGGCAATTTTCTATGGTTAATTCAGTTAAATTTTCCATCTTTGTCATCCAAAGAGGAAAATGCCCACCTTGGAATCCATTAATCTCCAAAGTTTTCAGACTCACGTGAGGTTCCAAAGCTTCCAGAACCTTCTCATCATCCATCATATTTGCCGATTCAAAGGCTGCTCTCTCATACTTATTCCCCCAACTTAACACCAGATATCTAAGGTTTGGTTTCCCAACAAGATTTGCTTTCTTTGCATTCAAATGGTTTGGAACTCTCTCCAAATGCTTAATTTCGAGACTACCTTCAAGATTAAGGTGTTCCAATTCATCAAGTTGGTTGCCTATTTTGTGACCTACTATGAACAAACTCAATGTCGTCAGAGAAGCTAATTCCCTAATTCTACAAGGCATATCACTCAACTTCCAACATTCTTCTAAAAATATATGACGAAGATTAGTCATGCATCTAATGTGCTTGGGCAAACTCTCAAGACTAACACAACCAGTCAAAATTAATGTTTGCAAATTCCAAAGACCACAAAATGTTTGAGGAAGAGTACGAATAGAAGAGTGTGACAAATCTAAGCACGGAAAATGTTTCAACTTGCATATTGCACTAGGCAACTCTTCCTTTCCCCAATATCGTAGTTTTAGAAGTCTCAAACGATTGAATTGAGAACTAATCAATAAATTGGGTCTTGTTATGAAATTTATCCTATTAAAATTAGCAATTTTAAAAAAGGGATCAAAAATAAATATTAGAAAATTCTATACATTTAATGTCTCTTCTACGTTTAAATTTTATTCATTTATTTTTGGGAAACTACATTTTGCTCTTTAGAATGCTAACAAAATGTAAAAAATAATTGAATTAACAGTTCAAATTATAACCATGTTTATTACATGTATTCGAATAAATAGTGATAACAGTGAAGCTTGTCGACTATGTTGTTGAGCAACCAATTAACCATGATCTTGTTGCCTTGTTGAGTCGGATGCATACCATCCCAACTCACGTATCGATTTGGATCCTCACATACTGGAACAATAGTATGTCCACGCCTTCTATTTAGGTCGAAATTGTATGTTCCTACTATTCCGCAGCAAGGCTTTTGAGTCTCGAATCCTATGTTGTAATTCATCGTACAAATACAATAAACAATAAACGTTACGTATATCCGGAAAAAAATTCAATCGATATATTCATTCAGACATCATGCGTCGTATGCATACCTTGATCTTTACCAACTTGAAGGAGAAACTGGTAAGCATTGTAATTATCCCAATATAGTAATGTAGCATTAGGTTTCTTTTGTTTGATCAGATCGAGGATAGCTCGTTGCAATTGTTGGTTGTGGTCTATGGCAAGCTCATTGAATTGCATTAGACATAGATTTTGATCATAATTGAATTGCTTTAGACATTGATTTTGATCATAGGCTGTTGAGATGTTGCTCTCAAACATTGTTAGATAAAGTGGAAAACATCCAATGGGAAATATTCCAGGAATTACTAATCTTGTTGCACCAGCACTAATCAATTTCTGCAAAATCCAAATTCATATACATTGATTATATATAGCTTTTGAGATAGCTGCAATTACTTATTCACAAACTTACCCTGGCAGCATGCATAATAGAAGCAACAACATGAGGAACCAAGCTTGTCAATTCCTCCATTGTTTTTCCTTGGGAAATTCCAAGGTAGTAATCATTTCCACCAAATTGTCCAATAATGAAAAGAGCTCTTTGGAATTTCTCAACACAATCTGTATTCAAGTGTTTATAAGCACCAAAAAGAAATATATAGTTGTGATCAATTAATTAATATATCCCTATATAAAAGTGCGGATATTTCTCACAAACTATAGATAGCCGAATATATCCCTGTTATAAATTATTATTTAAGATTATAACAGTTATATAGGATTTTCATACTTAAATAATTTTATATCAGAATTCTAACTAATTCATAATCTTATAGAATCCTATTATAATTAGAATTCTAATATAAAAGTATTATACATACAATATTTGTCTTATTTAATTTCTTTCTTTAATTTGAATGATTTTCACGTGCAACGCACGTGCTCTAAAACTCGTATATATATATATATATATATATATATATATATATATATATATATATATATATATATACCTTCAGGATGAAGACAAATGGAGTGGAAATGGTTAAACATCCAATCCAACTGGACATCGAGAGAAGAATTTGTGTACTGAGGAAAAATGTGCTGAGTAGCTAAGAAGTGAGAAGGTAGAGCAGTGGCACCAGCAACAGCAAAGTTTACTCCATTATCAAAATCATAACCCTTATGCAGTGAAGGACGAAGAAGATCCACTTCTGCAGCCATTGCTGTTGAATCAATCATACAATTTTTTATTATTTTCAATTGTGCTTTGAATTGCAATATTAATGAGTTAAATCGTGACTTTTTAGAGATGGGTGGTCACATGTATAATTTATGTTTTTTTTAAATAATGAGAAAAACGGATACCGATATAGTCGATCATGAGAAGACCATTGGACGCACGACCAGTGGGATATCCGAAAAAAGTTTGACCGTATGGTAGCCGCTCGAGGCCCGACGTGGGGATCTCCCTAATCAAGTTACCAATATCAGACATGGAGTCCCCAAGTTGGTATATTTGATCCAACTTGCAATTCTTTAGAGGATGACCATTGCAATATTGAAATGCTAGGAAGAAGAAGAGGGCAACTAATTTATGGAAAATAGAAGCCATTTTTTATTGATTGGGAAAAGAAAGTGCGTGTAAATGAAGTGGTATCATGTGTGTGTTTTATAATAAGATAAACATTAGTTAGTTGTAGTTTGGATCCTCTATAATGATTGGTGTTTCGATATTTTCTTTGTTGTAAATATTTTGATTTCTTCCAAATGGGAAAGATTAAAGTATATGAGGTTTTGCAAGAATTGGTTATAGTTTTATTAAAGGATATTGAATATTGATTTGAGATATATGGAAATACCAAAATCTATGACAAATTTGTCAAATTTGGAAATTGTGTTTACAGAAAATTACTTTGCAAAGGATAGTTGGCCCCGGGAAAAAAAAAAAAGCAAACTTCTTTTTTTTTTTTAAAAAGCAAAATTTCTGACTTATTTCCATTATCATGTTTAAGTATGATAGTAAAATAAAATATAAAACTAAAATATAATAGAGGATCAAAAATTTCATCTGGAATTATGTGATCAAATAGAAACTCAGCTCATATTACAGAGTAATGAGCTCGACATGATACTTGGAGGGTCTTTGGTAAATTTATTTAAAAGAATTTATAAGTTCTTCCATCTTATAAGATATTTTTAAAAATTATATGATGTTTATCTTATTTTCAAAAACAAGTTGTTGAAGCGTTTAGGTAAATCAAGATGGTAGAACGTATATGATGTTAGTTACCATTCTATAATTTAAATAATTGAATTTTATCGGAATTAATTTAGAATAAGATGGAGTCTTGTCATTTCATTAAAAAAGTTCATAAATTCCTAACATGTTATTGTCTTCAAAAGATACACTTGCGTGAAGGAAAGCAACCAAGAATTCAAAAGAGCTCGAATAGTGTTATTATACGTCAAATTAGGTTGATTGTCAAATTAGGTTGATTGATTGATTTAGGATGTATCATAGCTTAGTTCAACTCTTTTTGGAGAGTTGGAGTTGGGAAGAAAATTATTTATTTGAACGAAGTATTATATGAGATTATTGTGATGAATTGAATTGAAGCTTGAGCCCTAACAAATGTACAAAATGAGATTTATGGCAAGAAGTCGACATTAGGTTTCAATAAATTTTGAAACTTATAATGAGGCTAAAGCATGATAGACATAACTCATTTTCAAGAAAATACACTATTCACACGATTGATCCTCATAAATTGTGTAATGATACACCTCTTCAAAGAAGATGATCAGAAAGTTGACAACATGAGAAATCATAAATTATTGAAAGTAGTCTCCAAGTTATTAATCAATTAAAAGACAGAAGAATTGTCTACTTGTCTAGACCTGTATTTTCTCATGGACAATTGTATGTAGCTTTTTCGAGAGGGACTAATATGGCATCCACCAAAGTGTTGATAAATCCAAAAATGGGGGAAAAAGGGGGAAATACGAGAACCAAAAACGTCGTTTACAAACAAATCTTTAGAACAGGTACACAACAAATCTATTTTTTGTACTTTAGTATTTTTCTTTTTATTTAAGTAAAAGTCTAAAATATTTTTGTTGTTATAAAAGGCTAATTTTTCACTTTGGCAGCTTAATCCTCCGAATGAATCAACTTGTCGAGCATTGTCTAGATTCTTGTCCATGTCGAAACTGTTAGAAGTTGGTTTAGGAAGTAATAAGCTGCCTCATGAGGGCTGCATCTCACAGTGAACAAAGTCCGCCACTGATCACCAAACTCCAACACTCCATTGATATCATCTAGCTTGCCTTTGGTTTCACCATGTAGACTAGAACCACAGCTTTCAGAAATAACTGCCATTTCTCAGTAATCTTATTAGGACATCAAGACTGCTGTTTCTGCACATTTCCTATTTATTTTTCATTTTCTCCACATGCACTTTTATTTTAACATGATTAGTGTAAATCGTAATAGCATGCTCATTAACCTCTCAAATAAACAACAACCAATAAAGACAAAAAAAAAATGAAACTCACTGCATTCCATCAAAATTATAGCATAGTGACGTATAATCACAATAGTTTATCAAAAGCTTTAAGAAACATTTACTTTTAAAAAGAAACGAGGCGTTACAAAATTAAAGAAACTCTCTATATCTAATTGAATTAGAAGTCTATTAGGATTCTAATTTAATAAGAACACATTATATATATATATATATGATATATTTGTATTAGTTATACAACAACATAACAAGTACCGTTGATAAGAACATGAGCATATTACGATTATCTCATCAAGGTTCACATCATTGACGATAGTGGTTTGTCTTCAAATTTGTTTGAAGTTTTTTTGATCAATGTGAAATTCGTGAGGATTATATATTTTTGTTATATTTTCTTGCATGACCTTTTCTTAATCTTCTACTTTGTCAATTTGATTGATATTAGCCTCTACGATTTTGATCGAAAATAGTTGTTGATGTTGTTTATGTTGAGATTCGATTTTGATTTGGTGATGTGGAAGAAGGTTTATGTATAAGAGTTGGAAATCAAATCTGCAAATCATTCATAAAGTCCATTTAAAATAACAACAAAATATATAATATGATTTAGAATCATATATATACTAAAAAATGAATTTCAGCATAGGTAGTGTAATGTTATATATGTTCTAATTTTCTTTCTAATCATTAATTTACTTTTTACGGTTTCAATTTGAATTGTGTACGGTTCGATTTTATTTAAACAATTCATTATCAATACTTATAAAATATTAGCTTGTAAGATTTTGTTATAATTGGTTTGATTTTATTCAAACAATTCACTATCAACACATATAAAATAAATATATTAGCTTGTAAGATTTTGTTATTTTTATGAATGGGTTATATTATGTGATTCTTTTATGAAAGTTATACTACAGGATAAAACATGACAAACATGTCGACAGAAACAAATCTACCCATAAGACTTTTGCAAATTGGACAAAAAACAAATTAAATACTATTGAAGGTGTTACGAGTTGGCCACCAAGTATGTTGCAGGATAAACAATTCCGTGAAAATTTAAAAAATGATAATGATGGATGAAGAGGTAAGCGGATTCTAATAAGATATTTTTTATATACTTAGGAAAAAATGTGCACCGCCAATTTGAAAGAAAAGGAAATTAAAAGTAAAGCCAAGTCATCAAGTCGATTAATGTTGGTCAAGTTTATTTTCGTTTTTATTGTCTATTTATTTCACTTGTATTTGATTCGAATTTTACATTTATTTATTAACCAATGTCTATTCTTGCAGACAGTTCAAATTGGAATGATCATGTTTAATGATGACATTCAAAAGTTTGGAAATGAATTAAAAAAAACAAAAAATATTTGATTGAAAATATGATGGTCAAAGATGTTAACACAAACTTCGCATCGGTACATCCTTAGAAAGAATTAGTTTTAACATTTCAACAATGTGAAGGAAACTTTGAATAATATTGATGAAAATAATAATAAGAATGTCTACGTAAAGTACAACAACTTACGTAGCAAACATGAGGAACTCAACAGATTTGGTACATATATTTCTTATTTCCATTTCTTTTTAATAATGTTTAAAAATAATTATTAAATAAAATATTTTCTTTATGTAGAAATATGTGGAGTTCTTACAAAGGTGAAGGAAAGCATAATTGTTGACACTTCAAAAAAAGTGGTCGTAGGAGAAATCACTTTGTTAAATGAAAAGTAAATATATAATCTATCTTTTATAAGAAAGTATGGGAAAAGTGTATAAATTTAAATCCCAAGCAAAACATAATAATTAAATAAAAACCCAATTAAATTTTTTGAAAGGAAAATAATGAATAAATATTTGCAAATGTCTTGAGAATGAAATATAATTTTATAATCGTAAACTTTGATTAGGTGGGATCCAGTTGCAAACCATTTCAATTTCAACTATACAACTAGATCTGATATCTAAAGAACTTGTAAAAATGTCGTGCACCATTCATGAAAAAATAAAAGGAAGAAAAGAACTCTTGATGATCTTATCATGAGAAAAGATTCCCTATCAAAGATATGTAATTATATTTTTTAAACATTTATTACGTTTTGTTCCGGAATTTTAGTTGAGAATTGTACATACTCTGAAACATGCATGCTGGAGTTTATTTCCTTTTTTTTTTTTTTTTTTTGTTTCCTTTTATACACGAAAACATAAACAATATAAAAATAAAATAAAATAAAGAGACATGATAAAGGTGACACTAGTAAGTTATTGAGTTCATAGCTTTTACTATTAATTTAAAAAATAATGTACATATATTATTGTTAATGCATTTTTTGTGTCGGCTACTTTTTATCTTACTAATGAAATTTATTTTGTTGCAAGACAAACTTACTATTCTTTATAGCCCAAAACCATTTGAATTAAAAAAAAAGAAAAGCTAAATTCCATATTGTATTTATGCTCTTATTTTAGTGTTTTGTGAGTTCAAAAGAAGAGATGAAATTATATTCTAATTATGGAAAATATTTGAGATTTATCTTATGAGGAGGATAATACAATTAAAGATTTATTAATCAAATCACGAAGAAAGAAGATTAAGACAGAAAAGAAGATCAAACGAGAAAAGAATTAGGTAGTGGCCAAATTAGAATTATAATAATTCATTTCAAAATTTCGATACTTATTATACTTTTTTTTATATTTTAATTTTTAGAAATACTAGAACTAGAATTTTTTAATCTAATACAATAATATTTTTTTTTGAATTTTTGGACGACTCCCAAAATAATATTTTCGATATATTTGGATTTCACATTGAATTATACTCATGCTTAACTACACATAATTTCTATGATCTCATGATATTTTTCTTAATAAATTATTATTGTTATGATATTATATTAAATTAAAAAAATATTAACTTATAATAATAAGTAATTTATATACACTTCAAAAAATATTAAAGAACAACAAGTGAATGGAGAAAAACAATGAAATCAAGCAAAAAAAAAAAAAGATAGTAAAAAATCTATCTCTCAACTAGTAATTAGAAAAATAGGTGAGTGGATAATACATGAAATTAAAGATATAAGCCAAGCATCAATTTAGTGAACCATGAAAGCAAAGGTAATTAAAATAAAAAAAGAAAGGAATGTTGATAAATGATAAATTAATATATGTTTAGAGTAAGAATTGTAAGAAAAGAAGAAGAAAAGGAAGCAAGTAATACCTGTGTATGATTAAAACCATTTAATGTTGATTTGGGGAATGTGGGCAATGATGTGCCAATCCTCACCATTTTCTTTCTCACATCGCCAGATCAGTTTTGGGCATCCACTAATGTGTAAATGCTCGAGACTTGTGATTCCTTTGATGCTTGATGGGATTGATGGGAGTAATGGGCAGTACATAATATCCAAGTAGGTGAGGGACGTAAGATTACCCAACCAATCCGGCAGTGAAGTGAGTTTTCCAAGATGCCATAGATGTAGAGATTCGAGTGTAGGGATATGCTGCAATCCTTGTGGAAGGGATACCATCTCATCAATACTATAAAGAGTGAGCGTTTTGAGGAGATGGAGGTATCGCATCTCCTCTCTCATCTCTACCAACTGCCTGCAGGATTCTATATATAATGTCTCAAGAGACTTTAGACCTTCAAACCATTTCTCAGGCAAACGTGGCTGCTGCCTGGCATTACTAATACTCAATTTCTTGAGATTAGAGAAGCCGTCCAATGCATCTTCTGGAATATTATTAATATTATAGTCAAACTCCAACGTAAGATTTGACAGATTTTCAATCTTACAATTAGAGAATGAAGAGAAAGTCAAGAGGCTGCATTTCTCAACAATCAAAATTTGGAGGCTACAGAGTGAGAGTGGTGGCAATATCAACAACTCACACCTTCGGATTCTCAACCTCTTAAGATTTGGGAACATGATTTGATCTTCCGGTTCCTTCTTTAACAACCCTTTCAGATTCGGTAAACGTACCAATTCCAGAACCTCTAGCGATGGGAATACTGAATTTTGAACTTGAATGTCATCCTCCCCATTGATATACTCCAACAGGGCAACATCTTCTAATATCAAGTACCGAAGATGAGGAAGACCTCCCAGCGGTGGAAGATGTGTGCAATTTGGGCAATATTGTACGGTTAACTCAGTTAAATTTTCCATCTTTGTCATCCAAAGAGGAAAATGCCCACCTTGGAATTCATCAATCTTCAAAGTTTTCAGTTTCACATGAGGTTCCAAAGCTTCCAGAACCTTCTCATCATCCATCATATTTGCCGATGCTCTCTTAATCCCCCAACTTAACACCAAATATCCAAGGTTTGGTTTCCCAACAAGATTTGCTTTCTTTGCATTCAAATGGTTTGGAACTCTCTCCAAATGCTCAATTTCGAGACTACCTTCAAGATTAAGGTGTTCCAATTCATCAAGTTGGTTGCCTATTTTGTGACCTACTATGAACAAACTCAATGTCTTCAGAGAAGATAATTCCTTAATTCTACAAGGCATATCACTCAACTTCCAACAATTTTCTAAAAATATATGACGAAGATTAGTCATGCATCTAATGTGCTTGGGCAAACTCTCAAGACTTTTACAACCAGTCAAAATTAATTTTTGCAAATTCCAAAGACCACAAAATTTTTGAGGAAGAGTACGAATAAAAGAGTCTGACAAATCTAAACACCGCAAATGTTTCAACTTGCATATTGCACTAGGCAACTCTTCCTTTTCCGAACATCGTAATTTTAGAAGTCTCAAACGATTGTAGTTCATAATGGTGGTTAATGTGGACACTTGCAATGTGATACTTGAAGAACAAGTTTGACGATAAGGATATTGCCTATAACATACCTCACGTATTTTGTTCTTTGAAGCACTTGTGTTGCTGTCTTTCATTTCTGCTCCAGGAATATTGTTCTTCATGATGGATTGAGCCAGATCATGAACAAGATCGTGCATCTTAAAGGTGGTTTCTCTTTCTCTTGTCTCAACTTCTTGGAAAAATGATCTCAAAACCAACTCTTTCCATACTTGATCACCAACATCCTCCACTTCCTGTTTTCCCTTAGAAGAAATGCATCCATGTGCCATCCAACGAAATATCAAATCTTGCTTCTCAATTACAGAATCCTTTGGAAAGACGGCACAATAAACGAAACAACGTTTCAACACAACAGGTAGATGACGATAACTCAATCTCAATACGGGCAAGATGGAATTTTCTTCTTCTTCCGGAAGATTCCAAATTTCACTCTCTTTGACACGAATCCATTCCTTTTCTTCTCTCTTAAATCGCAGAAGCCCTCCAAGAGCCTTAGCCGCCAAAGGAACACCAGCACATTTCTTCACAATTTGCCTTCCTATTGCTTTCAGGTTAGGATGATGATGTTGCTCATTCTCTTTCCCAAATGCTCTAAGCTCAAACAACAACCAGCAATGCTCTTCCAATAACTCCTTCAAGCAATAAGATGGAAGTGTTCTCATGATATCTCCTACTTTCTGTGAACGTGTGGTGACCACAATTGAAGAGCCTTTTGATCCACATGCTAACATACTTTTTAACTTGACCCAAGCTTCTTGATTCTCATTCCATACATCATCCAATACCAACAAGTACTTTTTGTCGTCCAGAACTTGTTGAAGGCGGCACTGTAAAGCATCCAAGTGCTTCAAATTTGGAGCACTTCTGGTGGCCGATTCAATAATTGCCTCAGCCAAAATCTTGAGATCAAAATTATCAGAAACACAAACCCATAATTTGGTGTCAAAATGCTGAGTTACCCTCTCATCATTATAGATTAATTGGGCAAGAGTGGTCTTTCCAAGGCCTCCCACACCAATTATAGGCAACACAGAGAGTTGGTGGTCAGAACTTGGAACTTGGTTGATCAACACATCCACAATCTTGTCTTTATCTTCGTCCCTTCCATAGATGTGATCTGGCTCATTCACAACAGATCCTGTCTCGCGTCTCCAATCAACCTCGCTTGACTTTGGTTTGATCTCGCTTTCACACAAACGAAACTTGTGGCGATCTGCTGCAATCTTATCCAATTTCCCAGTAACATCTTTCATCCTTCTTCCGATTTTGTGGTTATACAGAATTTTCTTGACCAAGTTAAATCTGCTGCTACCTTTGAGTTTGGAGACCTCAGTGACACACTCATCGAGTATATCTTCAATCTCAAAGGCAATATCATTAAGCTTGCTCAGCCAATTCTGTATAGCTTTGTTCTGGAATTGCTTATCTTCAGCATCTTCCAACACCGCTTGGATGGTGGTGAAAGTGTCGGAAAGCTTCTCCATTTCCTTATTCACTCCCAGAATCAATCCAATCTCTTCTTGAATCAGAGATGCTAAATTCTCAATCAGAACTTGAAGAAATGCCTCTGCCATAATAGTTGCAAATGTTAACTATGCCAAGGAGATGTGAATGCAGACAGAAAGAAGCTCCGTACGTGATTCTAACTTTTTTTTTTTTTTTTCAAATAATTGAAATGAAAGAAGTTGTGAATTTTTCTTTGTAGGCAGAAAGAAGGCAGAGAGAAGGATGTGGTTCTTAGCAAAATGGTGGTTGTATTAGATAAGGTGTGTATTTGCCTTTAATAATTGGTTATCTTTCATTTTGTTTCCAGAAATTTCAAAATGCCGTGTGGATCATATATTGCATGAAGGTGTGATTGGATTGGCTTACTTTTTAAATCAAGTGCGTAAAGTCATGTGGTGAAATTTCTAATGTCCTTCGCAAAAGAATGAGTCGTCGGTTGCCAATATTGAAGAAATAAATAACACTACTTTTATATCCGTCTCGAATTCGATTAAGAAATTACTCAACTTATTTTAAATCCATGTACTTTATAAAAAAATAACTCTATACTTTTTGGGTGTATAAACATACATTCTACTCATCAATTCGAGACATACTTGCGGCCGCGGATCATTTAATTAGACTGACATTTGGAATGGGTACATTTGATGATATGAATCATTTGAAAAATAAGCGCATTCGTTCTGTAGCGGATCTTTTACAAGACCAATTCAGACTGTCTCTGGTTCGTTTAGAAAATGTGGTTCCAGAAACTATATGTGGAGCAATTCGGCAAAGGTAATTCTATTATACACTAGTGATATAAATATATTAGTTTTTTTTATTGTGGTAATTTGTGTGTAAGGTAATTTTTGTCTTTTGAGCTTGTGGGTTGTGATTGTGGTCTTGTGAAATGCATTGAATCTTTATTGGGCCTCTTCACAAGGTTGAAATACACATATGTCATTTCAATGATATTTTTTGCTACATGCATTTGATTTTGCTTGAATCACACCACACCAACAATTGTAGTAATTTAATTATTTGTAATGAGCTTCTTTATAAGGCTGAAATGCACATAGACCATTTCAATGATATTTTTTGCTACATGCATTTGATTTTGCTTGAATCACACCACACCAGTTGTGGTAATTTAATTAATCAATATAAATTAATTATTTGTAATTTAATATTTAATTTAATTATGTATAAATTAGTTAATTCTAATTTAATATTTAGTATTTAAACTGAAATATGTATATATTTTATAAATTGAAGCAATTATTTCTTAATGTTAATCGTATATCAAGGCATCACATAATGAGATATGATTGATGGTGGTATTGTGTTAGATAGTAGCTCATTTTCAAGAAAATACACTATTCACACGATTGATCCTCATAAATTGTGTAATGATACACCTCTTCAAAGAAGATGATCAGAAAGTTGACAACATGAGAAATCATAAATTATTGAAAGTAGTCTCCAAGTTATTCAATTAAAAGAAGAATTTCAAAATAAAGAAATTAATTGAACAATTTATTCCACAACGGAACAAGTTATTCGTTGTTCATTTGCTTCGGAATTGCAAACTCGACTGATATTTCTTCCTCCCCCCTTCATCATCAGGACTCACGCAGCTTTCCCTTGCTGTCAAAAAAGGGACACATACATCTTGTTTCAATCTTGAGCATGCATGTCTGAATGAAATATAATACAAGATTGAAGAAAGAACTCGGGTCTAACAATTGTACTTACTCGTTTCTCTTCTTCGATCTTGGCCTTGATCAAGGAGTACATTGCAACTCCAGCAATTGCAATGGAAGTACCAATACCAGTTTGTAATGAGATCTTGTTGCCTGCAAATTAAGTTTAAAATAATGGTTAAATCTCTTTCCATCATTAAGATCCAATTAGAAAAGATACATAGTCGAGCATAATATATTTACCAAAGATAATGATTGAGAACCCGATCACAAAAACACGTTTCAACACATTTCCAACAGCATGAGTGAGTGGAGCCACTCTTTCAAGGGTGTTTGTTGCCAGCTGAATAGAGAATAAGAACAAGGCTTTATCAATCAGAGTAAAAGTATAACTTATTCATATGTCATTTTTTTAGGCTCGTGAAATAATATTGAGTTAATCAACATAATACCTGATTGTAGAGGTGGTAAAACATTCCCACCCAGAAAAGATCAGTGATGAACTTAGTCAAGCCTACTTTAGCAATTGCATCATTAAAGCCATACTTTATCAGCTGAGGTCCTTCAAGCTGTGTTATTGAACAAACAGGAGGGAAACAAGGCAAAATAAGAAATTGTAAAACATGATCATGAGAGGCAAACAATATTATCAATATCAGATAGCAAAGACTCACAATTAATGCAGGAGGAATGCAGACAATGAGGGCGATAATCGAGATGTAGGCATACAAGTTGGTGCTATCCATGTCGGTCTGCAGAAGATATTCCATTAGTATGAACTAACATGAATCTTCACAGAAGATTATCTTGCGATGGTGTTATCATCATCCTTCAAAGGAAATCAAGAAATTAACGGATCACTTAACCATAGCTTTCTTTGAATATATGCTCCTGTAAGTGAAGGAGATGTTGGAAATCATAGCGCTGATAAAGCCGAGCCAGTTGAAAGACAGCTCGGTTAACGATGCCATTGAAACACCTGCATTAAGTGTACCGTCAAAACTAAAAGAAGATAGCTTGATACTCGAACTCAATAAACACATTCATTTGGTTCTTTTATTTTTAACGAGTCTCACTAAACAAGCTTTTATCAAGTTGAGATCCAAATAACTCACAAGGGGTTTGGACTTTTTTACAGCCCCTATACACACAATCCAAGAATCTACATGCATAGGGTAACATCAAATTAAGATAAGCAAAGAACTGTACTCAGCAATGGACAAATGAATATCAGAGCTTACCAAGGACAACAGGAGCTAGTGATAGCCATAGTGTTATAGGTATCTGCTGTCCAAGTATGAATTGTGAAGCCGCAGCATTGAAGAAAGGCTCAAGAGCTGATGATCCAAATTCAAAAGAAAAAGAAGCAATCAAATACACATCTTTATGACACTATTTCCTCATTAATCATACAATTGAGAAAGATGGAGATTGTCACCTTTAATGGTGTGAGTGAAGGAGACAGCAACAGCAGCAAAAGAAACATTACTAGTTACATGGCCTAGAGCATGGCAAACAGCCACGGGGATGAGCAGCTTTAAGAGGTTTGAGTCCATTGGCTACACACAAACAACAACAAAATGTCGAAAATTCATCAAAGTTAAGATTTGACCGAACATGATTCTAATCACCATTTGGACATTACATCCATCAATGTAGATGAAATGATTGAATGAAGTTATATTCATATGTTCATCACCTTGTTTCATATATACTCCATTCAAAAGTTCAAGAATCGTAAATCACAAATAGTATGAATCATGTAAAGTAGGAGGAGACCACTTACGGCTCGCTTAGGGAGGCCAACTGACCAGCTCACCAAGCAGTAGATAACCCCAACAAACAAATGTATAACTGACACAAAACTGTCAACACAAAGAACAAATTGTTTTAGCTTAGATTCTACTCAACATCACTAATATTCAATCATCAATGATTCTTGTAAATGCAAGACTTGATAAAGTACAAAATGATTGTATATTTGTCCAATTACACATGTGGATATGGTAAGTGTGATTGTGTGTATACACGAATGGTAAATATTGCAGTCAAATGTATTTCATCGAGCGTAGAATCTAGGGGCCCACCAATGCATGCAGTTATACGACGAACAACTTTACTGATACATTGAAATATTAGATGGAAAAGTTGTTTAAATTACTTACTAAGGATAGGGGAAGTAATTGTAGATCTTCTTGTTGAGAATGTTGAAAATCACGTTCAAAAAGTACCTAAAAACGAGCAGGGGCAAGTAAGTCATTTCGGAAAAGCCTGTTAAAGCTTATATCAGGGAAGTCACGTGACATACCACATGAAGAAGAAGAACCCGGTTAGTAGAAACGGGTATTTCTGCAAAAACCCAACTTTACCCCTGCAGAGAAAAACGATCAGTACAACAAGAGATCGAAACGGGTCGGGTTGACTGATCGGATATCATGAAAACGGACCTCACCCGGCGGAATCACTGCTTTCGGCCGGAGAAGAAGCTGCGGCGAGGCATGGCCGGACATTCCCCCTCTTACTGACAGGATGAACCGCCGTAGCAGGCGGAGCTTCGAGCAGGATTGCTGGCCGGAGCTGCCTTCCCCAAATTAGGTTCCCGCCGTCGCTGAGCTTGCCGGTGATCCTCACGGCTGGGAAGCTGCAATTCCCGGCGAGCCTAGCTGCAGGCTTGGGTGGCAGTAAGAGGCCGCGAACGGTGGCGCCGCTAAGCACACGAGACTCCATTGTTACTCAGGAGAGGCGGGAGAATTTGGATGAGTGACAATGCAAAGGTTTTGTAGAGAGAGACAGCTAACGTTGCTTCGGAAATCGGAGGTGAAGTTAGAGGGAGAGGGAAGATTGATTTGAGTGGTTTCTATCAGGTTGGGAAACGAGCGGTTCGTATTTTTCGGACTATTTTTCAGATTATTTTATTTTATTTTTTGGATTTTAATCTTCGAAACGATCTGATATTCCTCGTCGCATAAACCAGATTTTTTAGTCTTGCAATTTATGATACATAAATGAAGTAGATTGAAATAAATAAAAAATTATTTGAAGCACTCTTTTATAGAATTCATGAGACCAAAATGTTATAGTAAAGTTGAACTCTTTGATAAAATCAGTGAGATGATAAATATAAACATATAAGATTAGTAATGTTATAAATCCTCTTTGACATGCTCGATTTAAACTAGTGTATGGTTTTATTTTTCTTTATGATTTTTTTTCCCTTATCTTATCCTAGTCAAGTATGAGGTCTATGAGACAGAGCTTCTATTGTCCAATCACTCTTCTCAATATAACAATATCCTCATCTTCTTTTTAAATATATACATATATATAAAAATTATTCCTATGTTTTCCATCTCTCTCTCTCTCTCTCTTTTCATTTAAAATTGTTGGAACTTTTTCTATGTGGCAGGGAATTTTATGTTTATGAGATTCATCATAGAAATATTTTATGCATTGAACGTAGGCCTAAAAAGTAATTTAAAAAAGAAAAGAAAAAATTCCGCAAATAATCATCCAAATTTTGCATTTTATTTGCCATTTTATTTGTTCATAAAAACCCAATCCATAGTATGAAGAAGACAACACAAAGGGGAGATAGAGAAAAGAGGTTTAGGCCCAATATATTTGGTCTTTATACCTGCCTGCAGTAGCTAGTTTTTTTACAATGGATTTAATCATATTTATCATTGATCTTAGTATCTTACCACAAGTTTTGGTAGGCCTTTTATTGATTTATATATTGACTATTGTTTAAACACAAACCACTCTTTGTTTAAAAAAACACACACAAACTTATTTTCATTTCAAATTCCTGAATCAGAACACCAGACAAACAATGGCATGAAAATACACTATTTGATCCTCAGATTGTGATCAAAATGTTGGCAACATAGGAGGAATCACAAATTACTATGATCATCTTGATCTTAAAATAAGAGAAAGTGATGGAACAACTTATTTTACAACGACGAAAGAAGAACGTTATCTTCATTCTTCATTTGCTTTTCCAATTGCAATGTCGACTGATTTTTATTTCGCGTCCATGCATCATAACTCATGCAGTTTTCCCTTGCTGTCAAAAAAGTGCCAACATCAGATTAGAAAACCAATTCAAGAGTACTCGTTTCTTTCATATCTTGTTTCAATCTTTGCTTGAAATAAAGTACAGGATTATATTTAAGAAAAAGGGCTTAAACTTAGTGCAAGTCTTGTTCTTACTCGTTTCTCTTCTTCTATCTTGGCCTTGATAACGGAGTATATTGCAACTCCAGCAATTGCAATGGAAGTACCAATACCAGTTTGTAATGAGATCTTGTTACCTGCGAATAATGGTTGAATCTTGTATCAATATTAAGATCCAATTCAAAAGGACACAGAGTTGAGGATGATATGTTTTTACCAAAGACAATGATTGAGAACCCGATAACAAAAACACGTTTCAACACATTTCCAACAGCATGAGTGAGCGGCGCCACTCTCTCAAGGGTGTTTGTTGCCAGCTGAAAACAGAATAAGAACAAGGCTTTATCAATCAGATTAAAAGTATAACTTATTTATATGTCTTTTGCAGATACAGATACCTGATTGTAGAGGTGGTAAAACATTCCCACCCAGAAAAGATCAGTGATGAACTTAGTCAAGCCTACTTTAGCAATTGCATCATTAAAACCATACTTTATCAGCTGAGGTCCTTCAAGCTGTGTGATTGAATAATTAGAAAAGACAAAATAGAACATGAACATGACAGACAAACAATAGTATCGTTATCAGGTAGCAAGGACTCACAATTAAAGCCGGAGGAATGCAGACAATGAGGGCGATAATCGAGATATAGGCATACAAGTTGGTGCTATCCATGCCAGTCTGAAAAATGTCTTTCATTAGTAGTCAAAACTTACATGAACATTTACACAAGATACTCTTTCGTAGGATAATGTATAAGATGGAAATCAAGAAATTAATAGATCATTAACCATTGCTTTCTTTGAATATATGCTCCTGTAAGTGAAGGAGATGTTGGAAATCATAGCACTGATAAAGCCGAGCCAGTTGAAGGACAGCTCGGTTAAGGATGCCATTGAAACACCTGCATTAGGTCTGATGTCAAAACTAAAAGAACTTATCTTGATAAATGAAACCAATAAACACCTACATTTGGTTCTTTTCTTGATAAGGCATTAATTAAAGGAGGTCAAGATTACTTTGAATTTGTAAAACAGATGAGAACAGAGAATATGGGAGCTTACCAAGTACAACTGGAGCTAGTGATAGCCACAATGACAGAGGAATCTGCTGTCCGAGAATGAACTGTGAAGCCGCAGCATTGAAGAAAGGCTCAAGGGCTGATGATCCAAAGCCAAAACAACGAGAAAAGATTAGTATCAATGCACATTCTTATGATAACATGCCGTTGTTAAACACACTTGCAAGTAATAGTCACCTTTAATGGTGTGAGTGAAGGAGACAGCAACAGCAGCAAAAGAAACGTTACTAGTTACATGGCCAAGAGCATGGCACACAGCCACAGGGATGAGCAGCTTCAAGAGGTTTGAATCGATTGGCTACACCAAAAACAACACATTTTAATGATCTGAAAATATGGATCAAATGATTGAATGATGATTTTGCTCATTGCATACTTCATTCAAAATTCAAGAATCGTAAATCACAAATAGTATGAATCAGACCACTTACGGCTCGCTTAGGGAGGCCGACTGACCAGCTCAACAAGCAGTAGACAACCCCAACAAACAAATGTATAAGTGACACAAAACTGTCAATACAATAAACAAATTATTTTAGCTTAGATTGTACTAAACACCATTGATATTGATAACAAGGTTGTTCTCAAGCATCCTCTAATGTTACAAACTAATATTTCATCTTATCTTCAATCATCAACCATTCTTAAGCTTATATGTGTTTCACGTAGTACAGAATCCATGAGCCCACCAATGCATGCATGCTAATTTATCAATGACTTTATTGAAATATTAGACGAAATAAAGTTGTTTAAATTACTTACTAAGGATATGGGAAGTAATTGTAGATCTTCTTGTTGAGAATGTTGAAAATCACGTTCAAGAAGTACCTACAAACGAGCAGGGGCAAATAAGTCATTTCAGGGAAACCCTGTTAAAGCTTATATCAGGCAATTCGACATACCACATGAAGAAGAAGAACCCGGTTACAAGAGCCGGGTATTTCTCCAAAAACCCGACTTTACCCCTGCAGAGAACACGGTTCAGTAAAACAAAGCTCGAAACGGGTCGGGTTAACTGATCGGATATAAGGAAAACGGACCTCACCCGGCGGAATCGCTGCTTTCGGCCGGAGAAGAAGATGCGGCTAGGCAAGGCCGGAAATTCTCCCTCTTATTGATCGGAGAAACCGCCAGAGCAGGCGGAGCTTCGAGCAGGATTGCTGGCCGGAGCTGCCTTCCCCAAATCAATTTTCCGCTGTCGCTGGTGAGCCTCACGGCGGGGAAGCTGCAGTTTCCGGCGAGCCTCGCTGCAGGCTTTGGTGGTAGTGCGAGGCCTTGAGCGGTGGCGCCGCTAAGCACGCGAGACTCCATTCCAACTCTGGAGGGAGATTCCGGCGGGAGAGCGATAATGCGAAGTCTTTCACTTGGAGAGAGAGAGAGAGAGAGAGAGAGAGAGAGAGAGAGAGAGAGAGAGAGAGAGGGAGGGAGGAAATGAGCGGTTAGTAATTCGTATAACTGGATTTTTTTAGTTTTTAAATTAATGCAAAATAAAAATATAATTTTCTCGGATATGGTGCTTCGCGGAGCACGGATTATGAGTGTTACTTTTATCGAACTTTCGTCAATTGCATGATTTTTTTTTAATCAAATTTAAATTTTATTTTTACTTTATGAATTCCAATTTTAATTTTATTTTCTTCTCATGTAAATTGTTTGTGTTAGATGAAATACTTGGTGGTTTTTATCATTTCCAATCGATTTTTCTTTACGATTTCTCCATTTAATGATCTGCATGTTAACGAATATCATCAAATGAAGGAAAAAATGTAACATTATTAATAATAAATAGTGAGAACAAAATGAAGGAAATAATTGTTTGGGATAAATTGGTTTCCATAAGAAAACTTAATATTAGATTTTATATTCTTATACTACATATAAAATTTCCATTTTGGGAAACATATGAACTATATTACAAACAATTGTTGATTTCTAAATACAAGAATCTGATCAAATTCTTGAAGTGATATTAAAATTGCAAATATACTATGTTATTGGATTAATAATGATAATAATAGTATATTTATTTATTTATCTATTGAGAATGAGTTTTTTACATCTGATATTTCTCTATCACTTTATAGTTTTATATTTTATTTTATTAATGTACATGATTTATAAGATGGTAATATTAAAAAATTATGCTTATTTTATAATGTATAATTGTTTGAGCAAAACTATTAACAGAATATAAATTTAATTGTGAAAATAAGTTTAAGTTGACTAGTTAATCCAATTTCGTCTCACAAAATTATTTAATTATAATGGGTTCTTATATAAAATCTTAAATAAATATTTTTAATTTCATGGTTAGAAAATTTTGAAAATCCAATTAATAGATGAAGTGGGGTAATCTTATCTTATCCTAGTGAAGCATGAGGTCTGTGAGAAAAAGCTTGTCTTGTCCAACCACACTTCTCAATGTAACAATATCTTCATCATTTTATTTTATTTTTTATTTTCATCAATTATTCCTATGTTTCTCCCATTAATTTATTTTTATTTAAAATTGGTTCGTGCTTTTATTTCTGTGCATGTTGCATTTTCATCTTGTATATAGTCTAAATTATTGAACGCAAAAATTATAGTATGAATTGTATTTCCTTTTCCTATCTTTTCTGTTTTCATAATTAAACTTAATGCACTAAAATTGGGCCTAAAAGGTAAAAATCCAATTTAATTGCATGAGAGGAAACAGTACAAAATAGGAGATCCAGAAATGGGCTATAGGCCCAATAGAGTTTGGGCTTATTTTGGGTAGTGATTTTTTTGTAACATCCTAAATTTTTCACAAGCCCATTAAATTTTTTAGGGCTAATCTATCGTCCATTTGTAAAGAAATTAATTTCATTTTAAGATCACCAATTACGAATTAATTCAGTAAATTAGATATTGTTTTGCTACCAATTGATGTGACATTTATATCTTGTCAATAAATATTAATAAGGGTTTAGGTTGATTACTCATTTATAAACTTATATTAATAACATCAGTATGGACTTTTTGTGCCATAAAAATAAAATATCAAATAAAGATAAGGCCACTGATGTAACGGGAACTATATATGCATTAATTTTATTTCAATTTTTTTGGAGGGATTCTATGCATCAATTAATGCTTATTAAATAATTTAATTCTTTGCAATTAAAACTAATTCAATTTCTTTCAGTCGGTGTAGTATACGCTACAAGCTTACAATTCGTTAGTATTCTATCAAAAATAAATTATTTATTGCTTACTTCACACATTTATGTAAAATTAAATATATATTTAATAATATACAGTTAATGGATAATAAATACTAGGCTCCATATATGTCGAGAATTGAGAACACTAAATTAAAGTAAAAGGTTGGTGAAACTGATGTATGTTAATGAATGATGGATAGAGAGAATAGAGATAGCTTCAGTTAACCACTTCATTAATGGTGACATAAGCAAGTTGGAATAATCTATATTTTAAGAGTTTATAATTTGTGATATTGTTTTGACTGAAAAATATTATCGTGATTCGACAGATTTTATTTTTTTTTATTTTTTTATTTTTTTTGTACTATTAGAAAGTTGAGGGAGATCTAAACAAAATAAAATGAATATAATGTTTTAATTATTTCCATGAGATTAAAAAACGTCTCTTAAAAAAAAAGTGAAAAATTATAGATTTCTCATATACTATGCATCATAATATTGTTCACTTATACAAGGAAGCAAAAAATAGAGATTAATTAATCATTAAGTTCAACTTTTATAGGTTTGAATTGCAAGGAGATATCTTATATAAGTTTAATGATCTAATAATACATAATTTAGATATTACAGATTTGCTAGTTTACTTACTGTGAACGTATAATAATGTGTTCACTACTTATGTATTAAAATCCAATTCATGAATTATTAATTTTGAATCATAGTAATTAAAAAAATATAAGCGATCTTTATATATTTGCGGTGAATATTAAAATATGCACACAAACCTCAGTAGATAGAGGAACATTATTTTTTTAGACATGATAAAGATTAAGTTAGCTGCGTATACACATATATATAGTGGATTTTCTTGCATGATTATGAGTTGAATAACATGACACAATAATTAACCCCATGATTATTGCATTAATACAAGATGCTTTTATTATTATAAGTGATGTATTAGGTAAAAAAATAAGAGCCCCATCTCCACTATTTCACGTGACCATCCAAATATATATATGCCATGAAAATATATATTTAAAAAAAATGCACCCAAATTAAAAGATTAAAATTAAAGAATATTTGAGTTGCCTATTGCCTAATAGAAGACACTGTTTAAATTCAACGAAATAAAATTTATGGTTTTGAGGGTTTTAAATTTCTTAATTACATTTTTTTAATAGTCATAGTTCAAGTCATTAGACTATATATAATGTTTAAATATTCAACTCATTTAGCGCAAAAAGTCATACAAAAATAATTATAAAGCTTATTCAACTATAAATAAATTATGAATAAAATATAAGACCAACACTACCAAATTAACTAATTAAAAAAGTTGAATTTATAAAGGAAGCAGTAGTTGTCAAATTATAATAATTGCACACTTGTTAACAGCCTGTTAATTGCGTGTTAAAGGAAAGCTAATTAATTAAGGAACTTAATCACATAGAAAGACAATGATTCTATCAAAATAAAATAAGCTTTTTTTTGATCTGCTCTCCAACTCCCAAATCTACACATATGAAAGTGAATTTAATTAATTAATTAATTGCAGCAGTTGCAACAATTCTTTTTGAATCTTGAAATTATCGAATAATTAAGAGGAAAGCCTAGATATTTATTCAAATATGGGATAGTTTAAATTAAAAAAATCTTGAATTTGCGAATCCATCTAGCAAGTTATTTTGATGGAGTTGACAAAATCAATAATTAAAATTAAATTGGAAAATGTAATAAATAATGAAAAGTGAAAGTAACTTTTTTTGAATGTAGGGTTGAAGCATGAGAGCACAATCATGAAAGTAACTTTTTTGAATAACTAATTTTCTTCCATGTTATGTCTAACTAAATTTTGTAAGGATATTCAAGTGTGCTCTTTGCCTCAAAATGCACAAAAGGCTTCATAATTGGGTCCCAACTAAGATCTTTTCAATCCAATATAAATTATATTAAATTAAATATAACACATAGATTTACACTAATTAAACTATATCATATAAATCATTTTATGAATAGGGATTATGGATTATGGATTAATTTTACAAGTCAATTTTTCGATTTTGGCTAATGGATTGTGGTTAGCTTGTACCATGTAGTTAAATTTATAAGACGATTTATAAACAAAATATATTTTGAAATATATGAAATATATATAAGTTGGTCTTTCACGTCATGAATTAGTATTATATATATATAAACATGATATTAAAGAGTATGAAAAACAATTAATTCAAATCAATATAGTTTTCCATTCTAGATTGATCACTAATATTTAGCTTATTTGAACTTAATTTAATTAACATATATAATATATAAATAAGTTTCAATCTTAAAAAAGTGATGAGATTTAAATTTTGATTCAAGTCTAAATTTGACAAATAAAAATATAAAATAGTGAACATATCTATCTATTCGAAGACAATTCTTGTCCAACATGATCAAATTACTCGTTTTGGTTAATAATTGAACAAATAGCTTATATGTTAACATCTATATCGAATACAATTAAAAAAAAAAAAACTCACATCAAGTGGAAAAATAATTTCTATAATTTACTCATTGATGGGGATAGTTGGTCATTAAACGTATATATTTATCCATTCATATTGATGAGTGTGAAAATGCTAAATTATGAGAAACATAAAGTTAAAATTTTCAATTTTTGTGGGCAGATGATAAAAATGATTATGAGATATATACAATAATGAATGAGTAAAAGGAAAGCAAAGCAAGCTAGTTTTACTAGCATGCAAATATACATTATTACCACATCATTTAAATACATATATAATGTGTATATATATAATTAGTGTGTCCAAATTAAAACCCTAATGTTTTCACAACCAATTATTTATGTGTTTCTTAATTTTGACCAACTCGCATAAGTACAAATTTCTCTCACGATCTTTCATGTTTGAACTTGTGCGATGTATTGATCATTGATAACTATTCATATCAAACTTAACTTTATAAATATCTATATACATTATTATTATACAAGGTGTATGATGAAGCATGCATGCATATAATTATCTGAATTCTCAAAACTTCATTTTCCTTGAAACCAAATTGAAAAAAAAAAATGCAATTATTTGATAAAGAAATGTCAAAGTGTAATTAATCTTATGATTTATATGATAAACTAAAGAAAAGGACAAAAGAGAAAAAAACTTATATTATGTTCAATTTCAATATTATTCTATCTCCAACGAATTTCTAAATTCCAATAAATAATGACTAAAAATCCAATAAATAATGACTAGGATCGATTCGTTGAGAACCGAGTCATGGAACTCAGAATTTTTAGATATTAAAAAGTGTAAGATATCTTGATTGATTGAAGATAAAAAAAAAAAAATCAAATGTATGAAAATTTGGTGCTATTATTATATAAAATTTAATTCAATTAATTTCTTACATATAAATATAAACAAGTACGGTGATTGGTCAATGAGTTGTAAATATCAAATCATGCATATTTAAAAAATTGGTGATATAGTAATGTCCTATATATATTTTAGGTCAAATAGGTAAAAAAAATTCAAACATTTTCTAAGTTTTACTATTTTAGTTGATTTTTTAAAAGTTGTCAATTTAACTATATTATAGTCAATTAGTTGCAATTTTAGCTAAATTTCAATTTTAATCAAAACTAAATTGTATATATTCTATGTGATGGATATATGTATAAAAAAATTATTTACACCTCATTAAAAATGAAAAAAGAAAAAGAAAATAAACACAGATTAAAAAAATAAAAAAAATTGTACTTAAGTGTTGTGGAGAGTAAAATAAAAAATAATTGATGAAGTGTTTATTATTATTATTCATTTTATGAGGTGTAAATGATTTTTTTATTCATGTGTCCATCATATAAGACATATACAATTTAGTTTTTACTAAAATTGAAATTTGAATAAAATTACAATTAATTTATTATAATATAATTAAATTAACAATTTTAAAAAAATTTAAAATTGTTTAAAATAAGTTTATATTTATTTGACTATTTAACCTATATTTTATTATAAAAGCATTCCACAACTAAAAAGGTAAAAAAATTGGATGAAGTTGTAGTATTTTGACAGTGGCTACCTGCCCCTCCATTGACTGCGGAAGTGACAGTGAGACAGATCCAGGTAAATTTTGACACTTTATCACAGGCCTTTGTCAGAATAACCGGATTGGGTAAAATACTTTTAATTTTTTTTACCTCCTAATCACACGTGGTTTTTCGTTTTTACTGCATTCAGCAATAGTATATAGTCTCGTGATATGTTATTGCAGATTGGGTAAAATACTTTTAATTTTTTTTACCTCCTAATCACACGTGGTTTTTCGTTTTTACTGCATTCAGCAATAGTATATAGTCTCGTGATATTTTATTGCAACTCAGTGTTACATCTTATATTTTAAAATAATTATAAAATATTATATATATTAAATGATATCGTTAATTAATATTTAATAAATATGAAATATAAATAAAATAAAAAATATAACAACAAATATAATAGAAAATTTCAACTCAATAAATACATTATAAATTGGAATCAATTAGTCAACCTGTATGTATGAAGCCTTTTAATGCAATATGGGGAAAAGGATCATTTAATAGTACTTTCCAATCCAAAATATGGAGACTTGCCAATTGCCTTTTGAATATAGAATCTCTAAAGATTCCTTATCCTCAAGGTAGAGAAAATTATGACTTTAAATTAAAAAAAAAAATTATATATATATATATATATAGAAAATTCGATAGTTTAAAGATTAATTGAGTGCCAAAATAGAAAGAAACAAAATAGATAGAATGTTAGATATTTGGAATTTTTTGACATCTTTGCTCAATGTGTGTATGTTTCTTTATAGAAAAACATGTGTTTCTTAATTGATTTATAGACTTTCATATATCTTCTTATTACTTAAAAAAGAAAAAAAGAGAGAAAAATAAAATTTCGTTATCAAATATGATCATGACATTGAGATCCTCTACATAATCTCATTTACTAAATATTTTTGATGAAAATGGAGTTATAATTGCAAAATAAAAAAAATCTGTGTGTATGTTCAATTTATTGTTAGTGTCATTATCATCATTAAATACCAAAGATCAAAGTCTACTTTTTTTACCAATCCAATGCTATGTCTCTTAAGACATAACTCCTTTCAACATAGTTGTCGGCTGCATTTTTTAGCAAAGACAAGCATAGAATGATAACATTAGATTTTCTTGCTTTGGGATTTCCAATTACATTTTCTTTTTTTATTTTATATTCTACTTATTATATTAAGTATATTAAGGTTGTTATATTATATGTAAAATATATTTATTGATATATGGTTTTATCAATCCATTATTCAAATAGCTTTTATACCCATAGTTCCGAAAAAAATAAAATATTGGCTGATAATACATTTATCTACTCTTCATTTCCCTTTTTCTAGTATTCTTAACTGATTTGAGCGGGTTATAGAGCTCATCACTTTTATGTTTGTATATAGATCAAAAGTTTTCTTTAAGTTATTTGGAAGCGAATTTGAGTTGAATTAAATGAGGTATAATATATAATATGGAATTATTTGTATAAAATTAAAAAAAAAAAAACTTGAATGTCTAAAGACTAATAGTTACTATAGGTAATATATATTTGTTATTAAAAATATTATTAAGGAACTTTGAGAAGTAAATCAGTCAAAATCAGACAATTTTAATGAAACACCAACATGATATAACATGTAGTGTTCGTGCTGAGAAAACTTCAGACAACTAAACATGTTATCTTCATCTTTATTCATATGTGTTAATTACATAGAAATTTATCAACTTTGTTCAAATTTAAAGTACAATACAAATTTTATTTATAACAATATTATTCACGAATTAAGTTTGTTAACCTAAAATTTGGAGTTTATATTTAGCCCTTTGTTTATTAAATGTTTATAACATCTTTTGGGAGATTAACCATCTTTTATCTTACACATCATTTCTTATTTCAAATAATGTTTTTTTTTTTTTTTTTTGATATAATCAATTGATTTTGTTCTTTTCTTTCGAAGTTCAAATTGAATAATTTTTTTATTCAATATAGAAATTAAATCCAAGATCAATATATTAATTAGTATAAGATGATATTATATATATTATACTTCTTTTATTACAACTTGAAAAAATCCTAATTCTTTTGTCTACTTTCTTTATAGTTCATATCTCTAGTCAATAGTCCTCATGTAAATGTAATGATCTGTCCTACTGAAATTGAAGCACGGTAGACACACTTTGTACCCTCACTCTCCTTGTTCTATTATTTCTTTTAGACTTTTAGATTTTTTTTAAATTTTTTTTGAGTTACATTCGATTGCTATTAGCTTGTTCGCATTTACAAATTAATAATGATTGATTAACACACTCAAAGTAACCCTAGAGTCTAGTCTATAGTCAACATATTCACATCAAAATAATAATATATATTTTAATTGTTTAAGCTTTTACATGAGAATGTGTGATTCAGCATAACAATATACTTATTAGAAGTCTTGTGGTTTAAATCACATATTGTTACTTGAAACATTAAATGAATAACATATATCATACCAAATGACTGAGATGATAAATATCAAACTTCTTCAAATTCACTATATCACATTGTTATTACTCCTATATTTCATCGTGGCTTTAAATTTTTTAATAAAGATTAAGACAATATTTATAAGTATAAATATGTGTATAAAATGAATATATTATTCAATGTTTAATAACACAATCAATATTATATTTCATTTCATAAAAGTAGTAAAAACAATAATTTAGAAGCAAAATAGAAAAATAGAGATGTAAGCAAGTCGAGTTGAGTGTTGCCAAACTCGAGCTCCGACTCGATTTTAATACTCGAACCTCAAATTCAACTCGAACTCAATCGAGTTTATTTTGTTAATGCTCAAACTCGCCTCGACAAATAACTTGATAAGCTCAAGTTCTGTTCGATTTGACTCGATATTTGAAAAATACTAAAAATAAATTAAAAATGAAAATTTTGATAAAAAATAGAATTATTAAGAATAAAATTATAGAATTAACTTATATTTGGTTACGTTCGATTAGACTCACGAACTTATCGAGTGGAGTGTTAATATGCTCGAAATCAAACTCAACTGAAATTCAATTTTTATTTTGAAGCGATCCCGAATAATTGAGGAGTTTAATAGTTTTATTATGTCATTTACATCCTTGTAAAAATACAGAGAAAGTTGAAACAAATTGGATTTTGTGAAAGTAACAATGTGTAGTGATTAGAAAGAGATGAAATAGCATTTTCATTTACCCATGCAACTTCAAACACACACAATCAATATATTCTATCAATATAAATAATCCAAAAAATTCAAATGTCTGTCACACAATCAGAAACATGTCTTAGTCTACTCAGTTTCCATTTTCCAACACTCCAACTTCCATTCTACAACCACCACCACCACCACCACCACCGCCAAAATGCTGCACCACCACCATCGCCGCCGCATGTTTTTCTTCCTCCTCCTCCTCATTTCCCTATCCCTTTCCCTCATTCACTGCCTAAACGAAGAAGGATTGTACCTCCAAACAGCCAGGCTCAGCTTCGACGACCCAGACACCGTCCTCTCCGACTGGAACCCTCGCGACGAAACCCCATGCAAATGGAACGGCGTCGTATGCGACTCCGGAAACGGCGCCGTCGTCTCCGTCGACCTTTCCGGCTCCAACCTCTCCGGCCCATTCCCTTCCATTCTCTGCCGCCTCAAAAACCTATCCTTCATTTCGTTTTACAACAACTTCGTCAACTCCACCATCCCCGACGACGATCTCGCCACGTGTCAGGCGTTGGAGCACCTTGATTTGGCGCAGAATTACCTCACCGGTGCGCTTCCCCGCAGAGTAGCCGAGCTCCCCAGGCTGAAATACCTCGATTTGACCGGGAATAACTTCTCCGGCGAAATTCCTGCCACTTTCGGAACGTTCCAGAAGCTCGAGGTTCTTTCATTGGTCGAGAATCTTCTGGAAGGGACAATTCCGTCATTTCTCGGCAACATTTCGTCGCTGAAGCAATTGAATCTCTCTTACAACCCGTTTTCTCCGGGTCGGATACCGCCGGAGATCGGGAACCTCACCAATCTCGAGGTGCTGTGGCTGACTCAGACCAATTTAGTTGGTTTCATCCCCGACACGTTGGGTCGACTCGGCAGCCTCACCGATCTGGACCTGGCTTACAACTCGTTAATCGGTCCAATCCCGAGTTCGCTGACTCAGTTGCCGGCATTGGTTCAGATGGAGCTGTATAACAACTCCTTGACCGGGGAGATTCCGATCGGCGGCTGGTCAAACATGACGTCATTACGGCGGTTCGACGCGTCCACCAACGAGTTGACTGGGCGAATTCCCGTCGAATTGTGTGAGTTGCCGCTCGAGTCACTCAATCTCTACGAGAATAATCTGCGAGGTGAATTGCCCGCTGCCATTGCCGATTCTCCGAATTTGTACGAAATAAAGCTTTTCCGAAATCAGTTATCGGGAAGTTTACCTTTCAATCTCGGTAGAAATTCGCCGTTGCAGTGGATTGATCTTTCTAGCAACAGATTTTCCGGTCAACTGCCGGAGAATTTGTGCTTCAATGGAGCTCTTGAAGAGCTGTTAATGATCGAAAATTCGTTCTCCGGAGAAATTCCGGCGACTCTAGGCCAATGCCGGAGCTTACTGCGTGTGAGGTTAGGGCACAACAATTTCTCCGGTGAGGTGCCGGCGCCGTTTTGGGGGCTTCCTCACGTGTCATTACTTGAACTGATCGGCAACTCATTCTCTGGTGGAATCGCAAAAACAATCTCCGGAGCGTCGAATTTGTCTCAGTTGATTCTGTCGGAGAACAGCTTCTCCGGCGTTCTGCCGGAGGAGATAGGATTTCTCGATAATTTGTTGGAGTTTTCCGGCAACGACAACCAGTTCTCGGGTTCTTTACCTGATAGTATAGTGAATCTAGGGCAATTAGTGAAGCTTGATCTTCATAACAATGGATTTTCCGGTGGATTTCCTGATCGAATTCATTCATGGAAGAAGCTAAACGAGCTGAATTTAGCAAACAATGCTTTTTCAGGGGAAATTCCAGGTGAAATCGGTGAATTATCTATATTAAACTATCTAGATTTATCGAGAAATCAATTTTCTGGTAAAATTCCGATGGGATTACAGAATTTGAAGCTTAATCGTCTGAATTTTTCGTATAATCATCTCACCGGTGATATCCCCCCTGTTTATGAGAAAGCAATGTACAAAGATAGCTTTCTGGGAAATGCAGGGCTATGTGGAGATATTGATGGTTTATGTGATAAGAAAGAAGAAATCAAGAACAAAGGATACATATGGTTCTTGAGATCACTCTTTGTGTTTGTTGGATTACTACTCATATTTGGTGTTGTTTGGTTCTACTTCAAGTATAGTAAGTTCAAGAACGTGGAACGAACCATTGATCGATCAAAATGGACGTTGATGTCGTTCCATAAATTGGAATTCACAGAGGGTGAGATATTGGATGCCCTTGATGAGGACAACGTGATCGGGACCGGCTCGTCTGGTAAGGTTTACAAGGTGGTTTTGAGCAATGGTGATGCCGTGGCCGTGAAGAAGCTTTGGGGGAGATCGAAGCTATCTGATCCGAGTTGTGATATCGAGAAATGTAGTCGTGAAAATGATGGTTTTGATGCAGAGGTCGAGACGTTGGGGAAGATTAGGCATAAGAATATAGTGAAGTTATGGTGTTGTTGCACAACTAGGGATAGTAAACTTTTGGTTTATGAGTACATGCCTAATGGTAGTCTAGGTGATTTGCTTCATAGCACGAAAAGCGGGTTGCTGGATTGGCCGATTAGGTTTAATATAGCGGTGGATGCGGCCGAGGGGCTCTCGTATTTGCATCACGATTGTGCTCCTCCAATCGTCCATAGAGATGTGAAGTCGAACAACATACTGTTGGATGCCGATTATGGGGCTCGAGTTGCCGATTTTGGGTTGGCTAAGGAGGTTGGTTCGAATGAGAAGGGTACCAAATCAATGTCCGTTATTGCCGGGTCATGCGGCTATATCGCCCCAGGTTAGCGGAGAAAAAACAGCTTATAAGATCCTAACATTTTATTTCCACTTACATGAGATATTGGTTAGTGTGAATTATTAGGTCCACTATTTGTGTGCTCTAGTGCAATTTTAGGTGTCATAATAGTCACACTTGAATTATTTCCAATCATAACAATCAACACATCCCTTTATCATGGCTATGAAAACTACCAAGAAAAATGGATGAGATATCTTTAAGCATAACATTTGCTATTGGATTCTTTCTCAACAACCACTACTAGTTGCTGTTTAGTTTTTACTTTGTTATGAATTATGATTGTCACCACTAACTGTCTTTTCAATTGCAGAATACGCTTACACACTTCGTGTGAACGAAAAGAGCGATATTTACAGTTTTGGTGTAGTGATCCTTGAGTTGGTCACTGGCAAGCTTCCCATTGATCCTGAGTTTGGTGAGAAGGATTTGGTGAAATGGGTTTGCTTGGCTTTGGATCAGAAGGGACTAGACAATGTAATCGATCCAAAGCTCGATTCTTGTTACAAGGATGAGATACGGAGAGTCTTGAACATCGGCCTCGTCTGCACTAGTCCACTACCCATTAATCGGCCTTCAATGAGACGAGTGGTCAAGATGTTGGAAGAGATAGGGTGTCGAAACCTGCCCAAAAACGTCGTGAAAGATGGCAAATTGACGCCTTATTACTACGAAGACGCTTCTGATCAAGGAAGCATCGTAGCCTGATCGATAACGTTCACCGAATTGTTCGCTTAACAAACGACCTGCATTCGTGGCGAATGGCTGTTTTTATTCTATATATTTGTAAATGAAATCATCCTTCTTTCCAAAAATTTTGCTACCTTGAAAAGTATTGCTATGATTTTGTCACCTAAATTTCACTGTTTCATGACAGTGATATTGATAAATATCAGGTGAATTCTTTTCATCTAAGCATTTTTCAGTTGCTTGTGAATGATGAATTGGTGCCTCTAATAACAATAAAATAATAATACTTTACTATGTATAATTACACTTCTTTTAGCTTGTGAAATCTGTAAATAGTATTGCATGTCTAATATTACCAACCACAAAAATAACAACATTAATAATTAAATAGAGGAATAAATTAATATCATCTAGAAAAGTAAGGTTTAGGAATACAAATAATACTAATTTAACCTTCGAAAACCTTGTCTGTTCTTCTAATATTTACCCGGAAATAAAACCAAACACGGAGTTAGGCCCTGTTAATCCGGTCAATTTTTGGGCCAAGGAAAACTGTATTGGGCCTCATAGAGTCCAAGATTATTAGGGCCCTGCGTTTGGGTTGGACTTGCAAGAAATAAGTTAGTAGTTAGTGTATTTAATTGAATAATACCAAACAAATAAAGTTGTTAGAAAAATTAGAAAAGCAGTATTTTTTTATTTATTTTTTGGTTGATCTTCAGTCTCTTCACTATGAAAAAAAAGAAGATTCAGTTTCTATAATGGATTTTTTTAGATATATAGGTCTATTTAATCAATTCTTCTAAGTAAATAAATTCAATTATTTAATATTAACTAATTTAATAATTTAATATACATGAAATTTACTTATTTAAAATTGACTAATTTAATGTTTAAACTAAACCTCTAACTTAGATTTATTATGTATTCGATTATAAATTAGGACCATACTTTATAAATCGCGTATCTACTAAACAACCCATACACGTAAAAACACAATATAAAATACCCACTTATTTTACAACAGAACCAATTAATTAAGAATATAATTCTTATCAGGCTATCTCATGGAATTAGACAGATGGATCACCATAATATAATTATTGATGTGTAATGATTTCATCCTTTCATTATATGAAAATTGAAATTAATAAATTTACTAAATTTTTGACACATCAATCATATAATATATACTCACAGTAGATAGAGTAGTAAGACTGCTTAATTATGACCTATAAATAAAGATTCACATGTGAAAATAATTTTAGATTTTTGGTAGTCGCACTCCGTCTATACTTAATTAATTAATTATTCTCAAAATTATAAATACCAAAATAAAAATAATGTGTGGAGGGTATTTAATTGCCTGCATTAATTCAACAAATTTTGGGAAAAGAAGTTTTCTTTCTTCATATCAAAGAAATTGACCATATTTATAGATGACTTTCGAGAAAAGATAGAGAAAATAAGTGAATAGAAAAATATGATATATATATATATAATATTAAATAACATTACATTTTAGGAATTAAAATGCAATAAAGTTAAATCTAAAAACGTATATAATTAGTTGTCTCAAGATTAATACAGAAAACGAAAGAGAAAGATATAGATACTTTGCTTGTAAGAAGAAGTCTACGCCAAGAAATTAACAAGAAAAATATAGGGCGTGTTTGGTATAATTTAATTTCTTGTATGTTACTTTCAAATTAGTTGGTATGTAGGTATAATTTTCATATTTTCTACAAAAAAATGAATGAAGCTTTAGGTACATACAATCCATAGCTTGTAATTGCATCTAAGTCCTCTCATTCTCTTAGGTAAAGAGGTGAAACGTCCCCAAATAATTAGTGTTGCTCCATGTCCACTCTAACCCTTCATTTCGATAACTCAATGTTCGATTTTTCAATCTCAGATAATGTTTCATTTTATATTTTATTTTATAAAATATATATATATATATATATATATATATATATATATATATATATATATATATATATATATATATATCATGATATCATAGATGAAGTAAACGTATTTAGACTCGAATACGACATGATATATTTAGAGTCTAATGCAACAGAAGATGAGAAACAAATGATATGATTATGTGTATAAAATGAAAATAATATTCTTTTAAAATTTGAATGCTAAAAAAGAGTTTCAACAAATTACGATCTGTGAAAGGTTTTCATAAGAGTTTGTGTTGAAAGTATTGAAATAGAGAATGGTATAATGTGAATAGAAGAGTTTAGATGAATATGATATTCAAGTCAATAGCTAGCAATTACCATGCATATAATGATATATAAAATATTTATTTTTTAGAAAAGTAATTATATTTGGAGAATCTTTGAAAAAAGTATTGATTCACATATATGAATTATGTAATAACATAACATTCTATGATATTATAGTATGTGTGTATACAAGAACAAAACCAAACTTGACGTCCAAGCAATCAACCTAATTTAATTGTGGATTTTACTTGCACACATATAGTTGATCACAACAGTTGAATACAGCAAGCAAGTCTTTGCTAGCAGAAAAAATGTTGCAAATGAGAAATTTAGATCTTTTCTCTTTTCCAATATATTTTCCCATTGTTCTTTAACACTCTTTCTGACGTGTGTTTTCTTGCAACTACAAAATCTCGAAGAAGAAGACGAAGAAGAAAGACGAGACGAAAGCCCGATTTGTGATGGGCATAAGAGCAACAGAAGAGCAATGAGATGGTCTAATGATGATGATCAACTAATTAACACTATTATCTGCCCTTCATGTGGCCATGCCATTAAACTTCAACATCAGGTTTCAGTAATTCTTCATGATTTAATCTACCAAGTTTTATTTGTGTGTTACAAGAAAATTAATTTTTTTTAGTAAATTGAAACATTTGTGCATAGAGTACTAGTGGGATTCAAGATTTGCCTGGATTACCAGCTGGGGTGAAATTTGATCCATCTGATCAAGAAATTCTTCAACATCTAGAGGCTAAAGTGTTGATAGATACAAGAAAATTGCATCCTTTAATTGATGAATTTATTCCCACTATTGAAGGACAAAATGGAATTTGTTACACTCATCCTCAGAAGCTACCAGGTATATATGTAATTCATTTTTTATTATTTCTATTTATTTATTTACAAAGAAAATTAGGTAGCATGTTATATAGTTCTAAAGACTTTGTTTTGCATATATATATAGAACCCCTCATGTGACTTTTAAAATGCAGGCAAAATTATGAGTTGTTGCTATTAAATTGTCACATGAGATCAAAATTACAATCAATAATCTTGTAATCTTTAGTCCTTACTCCACTACTAAAATGACATGTAGCAATCAAAGTCACAAAACTACATATCCAAACATCAATTTATACATTCTTGCGGAAATTAAGCTCCAATAAATTAATTCTGCTCGTTTATAAGGTTTGAGCAAAGACGGTCAAGTCCGACATTTCTTCCACCGGCCATCAAAGGCCTACACCACCGGAACCCGAAAGAGACGGAAGGTCCACAACGACAACGATGGTGGGGAAACCCGGTGGCACAAAACCGGTAAAACCCGACCAATTTCCACCACCGGAAACTTGATCAAAGGGTACAAAAAAATCCTTGTTCTCTACACAAACTATGGCCGGAAAAGGAAGCCGGAGAAGACTAATTGGGTGATGCATCAATACCACTTAGGCGACAACGAGGAGGAGAACGACGGCGAGTTGGTTGTCTCTAAGGTATTTTATCAAACACAACCACGACAGTGTGGCTCATCGACTCTGAAAGAAGGTGAACTTATGATCGATGCTACTAAATCGAACAAGAATATTTCTGACAACCCTTTGATGAAGAAGGTTGATTTCGTGGAGTACTATAATCATCCATTAATGTTGTACAATGTTGGGAGCCAAAATCATGTTAACATAGACAATATGGTTGTTCATGGTGATGGATCATCCTTTATTCGTATGCCTTCAAATGCAAGCAAAGGTAAATGATGTTAACAAAGATTGGCAAAAAGGGTTTGTTATTATTAGGTTAAATGTGAGGAGGATTGCACTTTTGGAGACAATAAGTAAAGATTTTTGTTGTAAGTGAAATGCAATAATTGGTAGTAAAAGTGTTGAAGAATCGAAGAATTTTGTCCCACTTTTTCGTTTTATACATATAGAATACGAAAATGTAGGATATGTGATTTTGTTTGGAGTTTACTAAATTATGGGAATGTGTTTATTATTTTTGGAAAAAGTTTGATTATTATGCATGTAGTAAATATATAAGTGATGGAAGAATATGATTAATGGAAGTTAAAACTTTTATTATTTAAATAGAATTATGACTCTTGCCTTTCTTGAATTGTATATTAATAATTGTGTATCCATTTATCTTTAGAGACGAATATGCATTTTTCAGTATGTAATTTGTTTATTTTCTCGTAAAATTAATTGATGTGTTTCATGTTGGTGACTTATCTTGATAGGACAAATTTCAGATCCAATTTATAAATTAGTTCTCATTTTTTGATTCAAATTTTAAAATTTCTTAATAAAGGGCTTAATTTAACATTTTTTTCTCAATTTAAAGCTTGAAATTTAGATTGAGTTCTCAATTCAAGATAAAATTTCATATTTTTTTTTATATATATTTCAACATGTATTTATATATTGGATAATTAAGACAAGTTAGTGTATTTTAAAAACAATTTTCATCCGACTTATCTTAATTTAAATAAAATATAATCAATTCAATTCATAAAATATAATTTATCATAAACTGATTAATATTAAAATCGATTTTCTATACTTTTATTCATAATATTAAGAAAGTAAAGGAATCTTAATTTTTCTAAATTGCATTTATTATATATAAATTAATATAAGTCAGATGAAGATCGTTCCAAAATTGCACAAAGTTATCTTAATTTAGTTAAACTATAAATACATATTAAAATATAAATAAAACAAAAAAAAAATGAAATTTTGTTTTGAATTGAAAACTCAATCTAATTTTCAAGTTTTAAATTGAGAAAAAATATAAAATTGAGTCTCTTATTAAAAATTAAAAATTTAGGTTAAAAATTGAAAATTAATTTATAAATTGGATATTGTTATGAAAATTATATATATTGAGAATATATGAATAAAACTGATGATAATGGGCCCATCTCTCCCATATCATTGGGCCAATGGTTGTGACTAATTGTTAATGGGTTAAATCTTCACTCCAATTTACTGGCTTTTTTTTTTTTCCAAAAAATAAAATAAATCAGAAATTTACAAAAATGCAAGTTTAGTTTTTATGGAGGAAGTGACATTAATTATGTGACAATCTATTTTCTTTTTTTTGGAAATTTTTTATTGAGTCTTATTAAACTATGATGTTATCCTTTATTTACATAATAAACTTCTTTATTGCCAATAATAAAGTTTGAGTAGTAAAAATGAATTTAAGTTACACATGGGGAGGACCTGTTTCAGAAAATTATATTTATTAAACGGTTATATATATATTATGAATATTCAAGAGTCATAATCAAATTAGCATGATCTCTCACATTCATGTATTCATTTCATAGAAAATCCATACTACATTCTCCAACAAACATTTTATCTTCATAAAAAATTTATTTATTTAAGTATATATGTTGTGAATATGATGCTAAACTTTAATTTATCGAATAATTTAAAATAAAAAAAGTAACATATTTCAGGTCCGATACAATCTAAAAGTAGTCGATAAACTGGAGCTCGATTGAAAGTCATCAAATCAAATAACTTGTACCTTGTTTTGTAGGGCAAGTAGTTAGCACAAAGAAGAGTACCACTACATTGTACACACATTGAATGGTCAATAAATTCCCATCCCCATTTTTAATTGCAATAATTGACCTCCAAACACCGCTATAGTACCCCCATATCGCCATCACCATCACCACCACCACCTACTAATAATAGTCACCAATAATAGGTGACAAATTTGCTATAAAAAAAGATTATCTTTTTTAAACTTATTAATCACACCAAAAAATTTAGAGTTTGTTTGTTTAATTTCTAAAAAGTACTTGAAATTTTGGGTTAATTGGAAGAAAAAGAATTAACTTTTTACAATTTAATCATATCTTTTTTATAAATATTGCAATCTAATGTATGAATCTTTAATCTTTTGAAAATCTATGTATTGAGTATTATTATTACAATTAGATTGCAATGACGTACGTAGCTCATGTTGTTATGGTGGACATCATATGGCAAAGGGAAATCTTAATTCAAATTATTAAGTATGACAAAAGGATTAAATTAAATGATAAAATTATAAATTTAATATGTCATAACAACAAGTATTTTCAATTATATTCTTGAATTACATAGTGTCCATCACAAAGAGTGATGCTTAGGAGGGTCATGCATCAATTGCTAAAACTAAAAAAGTGTGTGAATCAAATTACAAAATTTTAAATGTCATTAAATTGCAAAAAGTGGTAAAATTCGTGCTTTGGCTTTCAATTACCTTTAATTTTTGTAAAATTCTCACATCTTTTATCTACACGCTTAATATTTTCTAAACCTGTAATCAATTTACTTTTTTTTTTTTGGTTTCAAATATATACCACGAAAGAAATGTATTTCTTTTAAGTTTATTAAATTTATAGAAATATAACAAATCCATACATACTTCCACTTTGACAAGAAATTGGACTCTCAATATTATAAGAAAATCCATCACGAATCTTGTAACTTATATGATATCTCATATTTTTATAAAGGTACAGATTGTGGTAATCAGAATTTGAATTCTCAGGTGACGCAAATTTCCTAATTTTTATTATTCCCACTCCAAACTCATTAAAATATATATATATGAAAATTTATGGGTCTTAATTATTTGAACAAGTTTCATGGACCCATGATTAATCCGATAAATTAAGTGGGCAAGAAAATGCCTAAAATTCTTGGAATTCATCCGATAATCATTCTTCAATCATCTAAGAATTTGTTAACTATCAAAATCAATTGATAAGCAAAATACACTTCTTTCTTTCTTTATAACTCAGACAATCCTAATGCAATATATATTACAATTTTCTACTTTTTTTCCTAAAAAAGAAAAAGAGAAAAATGTCCCCATCTAGATTACGTATGGTAAGGTCATTGATTGCGTGACATTAAATTTCACTATCAAATTTTTCCTCTAGAACTACATTGATTGGAGTCGCATATAAAGCTTATGTGCTATTTGAAAATAATTTATAAAATTTTGAAGGTTTGGTTAATTAATTATTGAAATATCATAAGCCCCGGAAATAAGGTTTTTAAGGAAAAAAAATGATAATGACTTATATGTTGTTTTTAAAAATATTAAACAAATTAACAAACGCTATTAAGTTTTATCCTTTTGGTTATAAAATTATCATTATCAACATTTTGAAGGGTATATGGAGTGATATTAGTTAATTTTAAATTAAAAATATGTGGAGGCATACAAATATATTGTTTTTATATTTATTTATAATTTTTGGTTAATTGTCTATGGAAAAAACAAAGTGATTATTAATTCAATTTTACATCCATGCTAAAATCATATTTCATTTCTTATCAATGAACATCATAAACTATCATTATTTTTTTATATAGAAACAATAAAATGTTTAAATATATTAATGATATCATAAATATAAAATGAGTTATACTATTTAAAATAAAATATTGAAAATATGAAGAAAAACTAAGATAAACAAATGAGATTGTAAAATACAAAAAAAAAAACAAAATTTATTAATTAATATTCCAAAATTCATGAAAATAGACCAAGTCAAAGCCATAAAGCTCTAGCTTCTCTTAACCTAGGGACCAATTCACCGGAAATGTGAGCTGCCATAATTTCTTCGAGCCCACCCAACAGATCTCCGCCGACAAACACCGCCGGAAATTGCGGCGAGGCGGCGTCGGCGCCGACGATCTTCGACAATTCCTCGGCTATATCGGCTTCATTCTGCTCATCAACGCTGAAGATCGAAGGATTGACGCCGTGCCCATGGAGCAAGAGCTTGACCACGTGGCACATGCAGCAGCCCCGCCGCGCGAACACCACCACGGCGTTTTCCGCCGCCAATTGCCGCAAGCTTTTGGTGTCGGTGGGCGGAGATCCGTCGGAGGCGGCGGCTGTGGGGAGCCATTCTCTGTATGGAAGCGCCTGTTGCATGATGAGTGAGTTTTAGAGAGAGATAGAGAAAGGGGAAGGGGTAGTTATAGTGATTTGGAAGGGTAGGGGGTGACGCTATAGTCAACAACTGTGATGTAATAATAAGCGTCACGGTTGATGTTGGGGACGTGTCACTATGTTATCCTTTTGGGAGTTGAGGCAACGACGTCGGTTTGACGGCATTCTTCCATGGAAATTAATTTAAATGAGAGAATTAATAAATGCAATATAATATGGTCAAATGTTAAATAAATAATTGAAAAAATGAAGTTATCTTAAATGATAGTTGGATCGATTTAAATCAGCTTTAAGTTAGACCAACTATATGTCTTATTTGGTTCCATAAATCATTATTACGTCATTATTTTTTCTTAATTTTCTTCTTATATATGGGACCAATAATAATTCTCAATTTAGTTTTTTTAATAGTATTAAAATTTCTTGTTAAATGTGTATTAATTATCCTTTTTTTCTAATATAGCCTAGTTATTGTTCTCTGAAATTAACATGCAATTGATATAGGGATTATAAGACTTTATTTCAAAAACTTTCTAATGAGTAATAATGGTATATTTAGAAAAATTGTGTGTAAAAAATTATTGTTCCAATTACATTATAGATATGTTTCTTAGTACCGTGTGTGGAAAAACTTATTACAATGTGTATAAACCTTTGTGAAAAAGGGAAGATTATTATTTTTCTCGAATTGAAGAATAATAAATTATTTTCTCCTTTCACATGGCTAAAGTATGGGACAGCCTTTACCATCGTAGATTACCTACCTACTTAAAACCCATCTATCAAGAAAAGAAAAAAAGAAAAAGATAATACATAAATAACTAAAATAAATATATTGGACCAATGTATAAGTGTAGCATTCTCCAAAGTCATATATGAGTTATTGGTACATCATGTGCTCCCATAATTAATTAATTCATTTATAATTTCATGTTAGCCCATCTAGCCCATTAGCCCAAATTAACTATGGTTATAAATTAACAAATATATCGACCCATGTAGCCAGTAGCATTCAGATCTCTGTAATTACTATTACATCATCAATTGGAAAATAAGAATTTTTTGAATTTACACCTTTATCGACTATTATCAACACCCTTTCTCTTAACTCACATATATTTTATCTGAAACTGCATGAGAAATAATTTTACTACACTTAAAAGAAAAAATGGTTGATAGTAATATTTAAAAGTGAGTCTCTCTTACGAATCTCGTAGGTGTGATAGATCTTTTAATTCATATATTATTTGTGAATAATGGGATTCTGTCTTATGACAATTATTCGATGATTGTTTTATATAAGTTTAATGGTAACGATGTTGAAAATTAAACCATTCTCATTAAAGCTGGTAATATATTAAATATATTTTTACAACAACTAAAATTGAAAGGTCCGTTAATTGTTATTCAAACGTAATCTTAAAAGTTGGATAAATTTTCAAACAAATTTGAATAATTAATTTTCCGTTTCATCTTCAACGAAGCGGTGTCGCTGTCCAAATAATGGAGGAGCACAACCATAGTCACGGCGGTGGCGAACATCGGAATCGGACCAAAAAACCACAGCAACAGCACCGTCGCGAAATACAGCGCTCTCAGGCCGACGGACCAGAAATCACCGCCGCGAATCACCGCCAATTCGACGTACTCGGTGGCGACGCCGCTGCCGGGGGTGGTGATGAGATAGGTGGCGTGGATGAAGCATCTGGAGGACTGGACGAAGCAAGAGAAGGCTAAGAGGAAGCAGATGAGGAGAGTGATGTACTTGATCGACATCGTCGCCGGCCGCGTGTCGCCGTAGATAAGCTGGCTCTGAAAAATCGTCGAGTTGTTGGCGATCCACGCGCCGATCAACGCGCTTAGGGTTAGAGAAACCGATGCTAAGAACGTCGCCGCTGATGTGTTCGCTGATAACACGTCTAGCGCTGTTTTCACGTCCCGATTTTCCGACTGTAGATAATTGCAATAAATACTTTCATATAAATATTATAATATATATTATTGTTAATAATAATAATAATAATAATAATAATCTATCCGTCCAAAAATAGATATTATTTGAGCAAAAAAAAAATTGTCATTTTAAGAGAAAAAAAAACTCTCACAATAATTATACTTAAATAGAGGTAAATTAATTTTTATATATATATTTTTTAATTTGTGTGGAGTAATCTATATATTAATAGAAATATCAATGTATTACATGCTATTTATGTATGATAACATTATTATATTGTCGAATTGTTGAATTGAAACAATGAAATCAATGGTTAACAAAAATTAGCTAGACCAAATCTAAATTAGTAGAGAAAATAAAATGAGGATAGTTTCAAATAATAAATAGAGACAGTGGAATCGAAATTGAAAAAAATTAATAATGGAAATATAAAAAAATTATGTAAAAAAGAGTAGCAGCAGTATAAATAATTTTTTCTAAAAAAAAACCAAGTTATTTCGCGTGAGCAAAATCATAATAACACGTGGAGTTTTTAAGAGATTCCACATTAGAAAAAATATATTTTACCATATAAATTTAATATATATATATATATATATGAAGGATGAAATATTTTTTTTTATTTCAAGGAAACTAGAGGAGCATTGAACTATGACGAAGTAAATTGAAACATGAAAATATTAATAAAAAGGGCAAAAAAAAATTCAAACCTGCATAAGTTTTTCCACCCAATTTTTCTTGTCATTGTTCTCAAAGCCAATTACAGTAGTATGAGGAAGCTTAAGACATCTATATAAGAGAATGAGATGGTAAGAGAACATGATAAGCAAACCAGATGGGACCAACACAAGATCTAGGTATTCTTTTCTAAATATCATCATTTTTAGACAACAATTAATTCATCAAAAATCCAGAAATCCAATTGCTTTTAATCATGAGTTTGGCAGAGATTGAGAATTGCTTAGAAGGTATTAATTAAGCTGTATTATTGATTTATTCAAGGTTTATGTTGATTTGACTTGGTTGAGTGAATTGAAAGCACAAGCAATGTAGTGTAATTTGCTTTACAACTTGTTGGGTGCCTCAAGGCTTAAGTTAGGATTATGAACAATTAGTTGAATACAAATCGAGCCATAAAAATCAGATCTAATCTTGGTTCAATTATTATTGAGTAAGCTTGATTGAATTATAGTCGAGTTGAATATGATCATGTGGTGTTATTTTTTTGTTTTATTTATCGGTAAAATAATTTTATTGAAGATAAAAAAAATTAGATATTGAAAATAACAAAAGATATAATAAAAAAATGAAAAAAGAGCAGAGCAAAATAAAATTAGGCATCCAAACACATTCTCGAATTGACTAGCCAATATTTAAATGAAAATTCAAGAGTTTTAGATCGTGGATGGTATTGAGAAGTGTAGTTTAGTTTTTTTTTTTTTTTTTTTTTTTTTTTTTGCAATGATGATAGATTTATTTAATATTGAGAACCTGCCATATAAAGTATTTAACCTAATATATCAAATATATGGATAATTATCTTTGAATTCTATTTTTTATTTTCTATTTGTATGAAGTGTTTAAGATGTCAAACTAGCTGTCGCACAGCTTGGTTAACGTAACCTTAATAGTATATTCGTATGCATATGGCTCTGAAGAAACACTTGTTCACCCCAATATAAATTAAATAAAAAATCAATGTAATCAATGTATTTGATGTAGTTCATAAGTTTAACTCATAAATTAAACTATAAATGTGATATAAGTTCTATACATTTATCAAAGTATAAAACATATAATATACTCTTTTTTTTATTTTTAAAAAGAACATATAATATATACATAAACTATATAATATGAGTAATATATATTCATACCCTATATTCTTTATTTTGTTTTACGTTAGGAATGCATATGACTTATAGCTTTATAATTATTGCAATTTAATATGAACTTATAATTGATTTTTCAACTTTAACAAAATGTTTTTTTTTCCCCTTGAAAACAAGCAATAAAACTTCTTCAACTAAATCTACATCAAGCATTCAAGCTACAATTTGTTTGAAGCGTTCATAGAATCCTTTTAATGTACAAAAGAGTTTCAATAGCTAAACCTCTAATCTAGAAGGCTCAGATGAAACAAAACCTCTGTTATTTACATCAATAGCTATTGACAATTGAAGCTTACATTACACCCTTTCGAATTGGCTCGTTTCAACGCACTTTTTGGCGTTGTTGGAGCTACTTCTTCCGTTGGAGATGAATTGTAACGTGTCGATGGACATTTCAATATTCCCTTCAAGGGCATTTTGGTCTTATCCCTGCCACAATCATCGTCTAAATCATCCTCTTCATCATCCTTCTCTTGGACTTCACTGAATGGACTCTCTTGAGTTAAAAAGTCCTCATCACTAAGCAGATCCCCAAGTTCTCCTATATTAACATGAGTGCTTCCTGTCTCCTCGTCAGCTTGATCCGTCTCGTATTTCTTCTTGCTTTTGAACCATCCTTCGGCCAGACTATGCAGAGAATTCATGTTCTTCAGAAATGACCTTTTCTTGGGAGAAACATCCGGTTTCTTCTTATCATCTTCACGTAGCAATGCCATGGCAATGACACTGGTGACAAAGAGCTGGCAGATTGCACACTTGATCTGCTCGTGCCTCTGAGAAGACGAAGCATCTGTTAACCCCACCATTTTCTTGATTCCAAGAATCTTACGAGCCAACTCAGCCAACTCCCATTTCTTGCATTTGGGCTGTTTTAGAATCCTTGCAGCTAAGTAGCCAATGTCCACTTCATTTTTGGCCAACCCCAGTTCTTCAAACGGGAACAAGTCTCTCTTCTCTGGAATACCGAACCCAACAAAGTGAATCCTCTTGTCCGAAAGGAATTTGAGGATTGGAGGGGGCAGTGGTTTCCCATCAACGAACCTGAGAATCACACATCCAACACCGAAACACAATAGTACAAGCAGAATGGAAGGATCACGAGGGTGACGCATAACATCAAGGCCGACAACAGGTGGATGATCCCAAACCTTCCCATCTGGGAAGAGGAAATCCATCTTGCATAGATATTCAAAATCCTTTGGCTTGAATTTGATCCCTTCAAGCTTAACCTCAAAGCGGTTCGTTCTCAAGTACACCTTCCCTCCCATTTCTTCGCACAGAAAATACAATCAACTAAAAGGAAACAAAATATTGTTGAAGGATGATCAATGTCGATAGAGGAAACAATACGTGCATATACAAAACTATTATTGCAAAAGAAAACAAGATGAATGAATTTTATGAAGGGTTTAGGGTACAAGGATAAGTCAAAGTGTAATGTTGTTTGATGATTCGGAGGAAAAGAAGGGAAATTAGTGGCTATACAAGAATCAAGCCTTACCACCAGTTTGTTTTGAATATCTAACATCCACAAAACAGAGCATACCGTAGTAATCGATTTATAATCATCAATCAAATCAGTGGTTCAAAACAGAGCAAGAAAAAGACTTTCATTGCATAAATATCAACCCAGCAAAAAAAAAAACAAAAACAAAACAAAACAAAATTTCCAAACATAGCTTATAATTAACATGAATTTTCATAAAACATGCATTAAGTTTACCTGATAATACAATCTTTACCAACAATATTCACATATCTTTAAGCTGTGTAACCAATTATTTATCAAAGAGTTAATTGAATTAGCAACCTCAACCTAATCAAGAATTCAGAACTTCAATATTATCACAACTGCAAAAATCCAAAATCAATAGTCACCAAGATTAAATTTTTAATTAGCATTTTGCACAAACTAATAATAAGAAAAACAATTGAGCAAAAACTAATTAAGCTTCCATTAACGCGTTAAAATCACATTACAATTTCACTCAAATACAAAAGAAGCTAGTTCAGAAGTTCCATCACTACCACTACAGCGACCTCACCTAACTGAACTATGTAACAGGTTAATAACAATTATGCTCTCTCACCCCTAATTCGCCTAGCCAGCTGAATGTCCTTTGGCATAATGGTGACTCTCTTCGCATGAATGGCGCAGAGGTTGGTATCCTCAAACAACCCAACGAGGTAAGCCTCCGCCGCCTCCTGCAGCGCCGCGACGGCGGAGCTCTGGAACCTCAGATCGGTCTTGAAATCCTGCGCGATCTCACGAACAAGCCTCTGGAACGGTAGCTTCCGGATAAGTAGTTCAGTGGATTTCTGGTACTTCCTGATCTCACGAAGAGCGACGGTTCCTGGGCGGAAACGATGGGGCTTTTTCACGCCGCCAGTGGCGGGGGCGGATTTCCTGGCGGCTTTGGTGGCCAGCTGCTTGCGTGGCGCCTTGCCTCCGGTGGATTTGCGTGCGGTTTGCTTAGTACGAGCCATGTAGAAAAATATTAGGGTTTTGCAAAGTGAAAATTGAGTTCAAGATTTGTAATTCTGCGAAAATGATAGGTTGAGTTGCAGAAGAAATTTGGGGGCAAATTTATAATTAGGGTTTGAAAATTGTGGCGGGATAATGATATCTGTGAGCCGTTGATTCTGTATTATATCGAACGGCTTTGGTTGAGATTGATGAAGTGGCGGGTGAGAGAAACTAGAGATCAGAGCCGTTGGTTGATTGGAGTATCTACGGTAGATAAGAGTACGCCGCAGATTGTTGACGTGGCTTTATTCTTCTTTGATTCAAATGGATTTTTGGGCATTTGTTTTGCTATAAACAACAATTTCCAATTCCTATAAATATATAATATATGTGACTTGAAATACTACGGATTAATGGATTGACCCAATTATATTTCATTGTATATTTTAATAAACATAATGTAAATTGTGTGTTTAATTAAAGTTTCTAATAAAAAGCTTCAAACAGATGCCAAAACGAAAAATATTAAATTCATATCATTATTTTATGTATGATATCATACATATAATATGGTGAAGTAGAGGATGAAACAAATCACATAAAATTATTTTATATTGTTAAATATTTACACAGTGTGTATTCATAATATTTGAATAGAAGAAAGACGCTAGTTACGCTATAATAGAAGAATCCAATAAGAACAAGCAAAAATAATTTCGATTGAAAATAATGTTTATCATAAAATAATATTTACTCGCATATATTATTTTACTATGATCATTAAATAAATATATATTTATATGTAATTATACTTTTATTATTATACACATTATTGTACTAAAATATATCAATTAGGCTTCACTTAATTAGAAATATCACCTAGACAATATTTTGATTCAATACAAAGAAAAGAAAATTGAGCTCGTAATAGGTCGGTTATGGAACCGGGCTATCCACACACCCCAAGCGCGTCAAAGAAGAGAGTTTCAATAATATCAGAAATGTCAAGCTCACAATGAGCTCGGTTAGAAGAACGGCAAAGAAAGTTCCTCTAAGTTATTTGTCAAAGTTTCAATGAAAGACAACTGATCTCTTAAGTACTGATCTTTAACTCTGATATAAGGATAAAACAGCAGAAGATACTCTTACTAACTTTTGCCAACTCCCACCAACAAAATTTTGGCAAAGCAAAATAGCTCCCCCAAATCAAAGGATTATACCCATAAATCTCTCTAATCATTAACTACTATAAATAGACCCTCAAATGTAGCAACAAGGGTTAGCAATTTTATGCACAAAAAGTCACCAAAAAGCTATTGTAAAAACATCCGAACTATCTATTGTTTGTGTTGATTTGACCGACCTAGTCGAGCAGAATTTGATATAATATAAGCAAAGGCCACCAAGGCCACTTGCATCTTTTCCAAGTTTATGTTAATATTAACTTGATCAACCTCCATAAACTCTCTTATTTCGATTTTTCCTCAAATATATTGATTGTAAGACTATAATTATTTTTATGGTTTTTATATGTCAACACACGTGACTTACACTGCATATCTACAGAATATTAAAAATGGTCTTAAAAATAATGGACTTACTCTATATACCACAAGTCTTTTAGTTCAAGTAGGATCCCACATTTATAAAAATACACACATCTCGAACTTGGATCATACAAATTTTCTAGTTTTTATTGTTCTCTTCTCTTTTACTCCCAAAATCATTTTAAAAAAATTGTCGTAAAAATAATAATGAAGTGAAAAATGATTTAAGAATTTAATAAGTATTTGTTTATAAATGCTCAAACTTTAATATCTTATTTGATACTTTGGTGTTATCTCCGTAAGAAATCAAATACTCCTACCAAACTTTATAGCACATCAATCATGTACCTGCGATTATAAATAAACATCGAATTAATACCATTATATTGATCAAACTTTTTTTTTCTGATCAAACTAATTAATTACTGAATATTCTACTTTGTTTTAATTAATGTATACTCGATTATTTTCCGATTATAATTTATACTAGCTTAATTCATATTCCTAAACCTTTTGTTGCCAATCGCATATCAATTATGGAGTATAAAAAGGGCATCTTTACTTGATTTTGATTTTTTTTTTTTTGGTTGTAAAGGTTTATGTCGTTTAATATTGGCAAAAAGCAATTAATTATATGCTTCTTATCTTCAAAGATTAATTTAGATTGGCATAATTTCTCCTTTTAATAATGTTCCATCTATATGGCATAACAAAATCTGGCATGAGGAATAATCTTTATAATGGATGATGCTATTTATCTCTGTAAGGAATTTGTAAGATGTTTTAACATACAATTTACTTATAAATTTATATAAATGAATTTGATTTATAAATAATGAGACTCGATCTTATAAATATTCATATGTATTCATATGTGCGAACGTCTTTTGTGTTTTTTAAATACTTATTAATTTTCCCTTAAAGAAAAAGCAAAAACAATAAATCTTACACTTAATGTTATATTTTGGTATAAATAATCACATTTTTCCATGTGAGCTTACCCTAGAGTTTCGAAATATCAAATTATTGTTAGTATTTTCTCAATCACATACATGATCGAATGCATATATCATGTAAGTGATAATATTAATATCAAATTTTTTTTTAATGTGATGATATGATAATTTTCAATTATTTTAATAGAAATTTACAAATAGCAAAAAATATATATAAGATTAGGTTAGATCCGTGCTCCCAATCCGAACCGGCGCGTGGACCGCTTTTACGCGCATCCAAGTGCCCCACGCACGGCCACACCATAGCTGGTGTGCGCCGCACACCACATGAATTTTATACTTTAAGATATCATTCATTTACTCTTAAGGTATCACACATTTATTCTTAACGTATCACATTGTTACCCTTCAGGTATTAATGTAAAAACAACGTTGTTTTCTTCTTTTTCCTCTTTTTTTTTCTTCTCCCTCATTCTTCTTAATCTCTTTTCCTATCAATTTGTTATTCTTCTTATTTGTTTTGTATATTATTCTTCTTCTCTATCTTCTTACTCTTATTTTTCCTCTCTATATTCTTGTTCTTATTCTTCATCAAATCTTCATAAAGTCATTTATGGAGTTTTTTCTTCTTCCTCTTCTCTTTTACTCATTTTCATAGATTTAGATAATTGATTTCAAATCATAATTTATTACAATAATTTTAAAACATTGAAAATCAATTATTTCAAACAATATGAAATCATGATTTGTGGATTTTGAGGAATTTTTTTGAAATTTTAAGATTTTTCAATGAAGATATTAGTTGTATGCTCTTAAGGTATTACACATATTCATTTCAGGTATTACATAAATATCTTACATGTATCACACATGTTCTTTCAAGTATTAAAAAATACCTTACAGGTATTACACATGTTCCTTTCAAGTATATATCTAGTACTTATAGATCATATCAGTAATACCTTAAAAGTATCACTGGTCATGAGCAATCATATATCAATGTTTTAGGGTAATTATGATTTATAAAATCATGAACAGTCAGAATTTTTGTAATACATGTAGAATATATATGTAATACCTATAGAATAAACCAATAATACCCCATACTTTTTTTTCATAATATCTTGAAGGTTTTACTTACATATAATTCAATCATATAATTTTATAATACCTGAAGAGTATATATGTAGTACTTATAGATCATATAAGTAATACTTGAAAGGTATCACTGATCATATATCAATGTTTTGGGATAATTCTGATTTATAAACATCATGAACAATCAGAATTTTTATAATACCTGTAGAACATATATGTAATACCTATAGAATAAACCAGAATTTTAAATACAAGATTTTCATCATCTTCTTCCACAAAATTTATTCAAAATCATATTACTTAATTAATAACCAACTATGATGTTTGTTGCATCAATTATCTCGTATGTTGCTATTAATCGGATCAAGATAGAAAGAGTTTCAAGTTATAAGAAAATAAAAACACTAGATTTTTATACACATTAGGAAGAAAAAAACTTGTTGGAATATTAGAAAAATAAGAACCCTAAATTTGTAACAATCATGTGAAGAAATTAAGAAGAAAGAAAAAAAGAAAAAAAAGAAGGAGTATTTGCGTAGGAAAGAGAAAAAAAGAAAAAAAATTAAAAAAAAAAAACAAAAAAAGAAGTGGAGCAGGTGCAGCACAGGAAAGAGATAAAAAAAAGAAAAAAAAATTAAAAAAAAAAGAAAAAAAAAAGGAGCGGAACGGGTTGGGACACGCAAGTGCCTCTCATAATATTAAACGATTCTTCACGTATATGCTCAAAGATAGTAAACTAAGAAATTTGATAAAATATACTAGAATAAAATACTTTTATATTGGATTTAAAAAAAAAAAGTGATACTAGCTAAACACAAATTTTCGGTTATGAGTTAGTTCCAAAATATCATCGCACAATTATATATCTATTTTCCAATTACATTAATATTGTGATATCATATTACAAAGTTAATTTTGTAAAGCGAGTTTTGATTTATATATAATGGAGCTCCATAATTATATTATTGAAAAGATCTTATATAAATCTTTATGATTTTCCAAATATCATAAAAATAATAAAATATTTATGTTAAACATGAGACTCCTTTGCTTCGCAAATAAAAATAGATAGAATTGCCTCTAAAAAAATATGTTACAACAACGGCTATAAATGTATAATCACTATATAATATTCACTAGCATATTGAGTAGGAACTCATATTCGTTTTTATATTCTCTATTATGCATTCACATTATTCAACTATTTAAATGTCTCCAACACATATCCAACCTGCCTATATAATTTCTTATCAATTGAATTTAAAGAAAACATATAAAAAGCTCCCAGATTTTGGAAATTTTTATTCCCCATAAAAATAAAAATAAATAAATAAAAAAGTACTTTGAGAGAATATATGCATTTCATCAACTTCTTAACAACCAACTACTAGTCTTTTCCCACCGCCACCACCTTCTTTTGTCTCATATAATTACAAAATTATTTACTTTTCACCGACCAAATGTAAATCATGAATATATATATATATATATATATATATCACAACTTAATTTCAATAATTTTGAGACTTTTATTAATAGAAAAGGTCAAAAAATGGTGAGATAGTCAAAAGGGCAGAATCGTAATTAATAGAAAGATTCTAACATGCGAAGGGCAACAATGGAAATTCAAACGTTTGCCGCGTATACGTCGTGTTGCTTTCTCGCAATTTGGCGCAAAAAAAGAATAAATAAAAATGACTCTAAAATTCACCATTGCTTTACCCCCACCTCACTCTCTCGCTCCAACGAATACCATATCTCTCGTCTTACTTTGGGAGAATTCGCTTTCCTGTTTTCTGTGCGATTTTCTCAACTCTTTCGTTGTTGTTTTTAATTTTTCTGTCATGTTTGCGAAAATTGTTGAACCCATTTGATTTTCATCCGGTTTTGGGTGTACCGTTCTTGCTTGAATCTTCGTGATCTTGTTAATTTGGGGTCTGCCATGTTTTGTTGCTCTTCCTTCTGTTATAGTGATGGCCATCTTTTTTTTTTTTGTTTTGCTAGTATGTGTGAGTTTTGATTAGGATTTCTGATTGTTTTTTTTTTTAATGGAATTAAGCGTGTTCTGATGTTGTGTTTGGAATTCCTTTGCCTTTGATTTGCGAATTACGATTCCTGCTTCAGTTGCTTGTTCTTTTTTTTTTTTTTTCCTAATAATGAATTTCACTTTTCATTGTTATGGCAGCTCATTCTTGTTGAGAACTAGGGCTCAATCTTTCAGATATTAGTTGGATGGTGAAGGGTGTGAAGAGCGGTGCGTGCAAATCAGCATCGCACCAGCTCTTCAAGGACAGGGCGAGTGATCGGGTTGATGATCTGCAATGCATATTCAGCGATCTTCAATCGGCTAGGAAGGAGAGCCGAAGCATCGATGTGGCTGTGCTCGAAGAGCAAGTTCACCAGATGCTTCGTGAATGGAAGGCTGAGCTCAATGATCCCTCCCCAGCTTCTTCTTTGCACCAGGTTATCATTTCATCTCATGGACTAATAACATATATGGAGCTTGATTTATTATGTTATGTTAATGGTAGATAGTTCTTGAACTCTTTGGCTAAGCTTATTTGAAAGTTCTTATAAGATGTTTTCAGAGCTTATAGTATGTTTAATTTTAGTTTGTTGAAGTGTTTGGATAAATAAGATGACGGAACTTAGAAAATGTTAGTAATGACATTTTTGTAATTTAATAATCAAATTTGTAGAAGTTGATAAATAAAATTTTATTTTAGAAATAAGGTGGAGTCTCCTTACTTCTTCAAATTTAGCTTATATAAGCTCTTAAACATCTTATAAGATGTTTTGAGAAGCTTATAAGCATAGCCAAACACTCTCTTGTTGTTTTTGTTTGTGCTTGACCTTAGGTCTTGGTTTGTGGCCCGATTTGGTATAGTAAAGTATGATCATGGTGATGTGTATGTTTAGGGAACAAGCTCAATAGGTTCCTAGTTTTGTATTTAGATTATTTTGTGTCGTATCGAATAGGCACACAAGTGTTATTCTTGAAAAAGTGGGAACCTTGAGTTTTCCTCTATGAATAATTGTTTTAGGGAGGGAGCCTGGGTTCGTTTTCATCCGATATTTGTCGGCTGCTGCAGCTTTGTGAGGAGGAAGATGATGCAACCAGTGCATTAGCTGCCCCCAAGCCGGATCCTGATGCCCCAAAGGTTGTGAATGGATTCATTTCTCAACAGGTCAGTCTTTTGCTTCCACATGTTTGTATATGCATATTGTTCTTTAACTTTTGAAGTAGTGGGAGCATATGGAAGTTTCATGACATGCTAGTTCCGATTAAAAAAAAAAAAAATTTTTGATTTTACTAGGTGCAAACTAAAGTTTTAAAGTTAGAAGTTATATTCCCATCATTCGTAAATATTTTTGCAGTCTTATAATTGAAGGTTCAGATAGTGTTTGTTTCTTTTTTTGCTGCCATAATTGGTTCTTGTGAATTGCGTGATTTTCATTTTGACAGGGGTTCAATATGTCTCAAGAACAAGCCTTCCCACTAGTTGATCAATGCAAAAGCACTGCCATGGGAGTTGGCAATGTGGGAATTAAGGATATGTCTGTAGCAAGACAATTGGAATATCAGTCATTTGATTTCCATAATGAATTCGAGCAGCAATATTTCCCGGTGTTCGGTAGTGCTAGTTTCATTGGAGCAGATCACATTTCGAGCTATCAACAGAATATCTGTCCTCCACCTTCAGCTTTTTTAGGGCCAAAATGTGCCCTTTGGGATTGTCCGAGACCAGCACTTGGTATCGACTGGTCTCGAGAGCCTGACGACTATTGCAGTGCTTATCATGCTGGACTTGCGCCTGCTGAAGGCTTCCCTGGTAGACCCCCTGTAGTGCGGCCAGGTGGCATCGGCTTAAAAGATAATTTACTTTTTTCCGCCCTCGGTGCAAAGGCACAAGGGAAAAACGTCGGTATTCCTGAATGTGAGGGTGCTGCTACTGCAAAATCCCCTTGGAATGCACCTGGTAAGTTGGTGTGGGTGTTTTTTAGAGGTGTAAATGATTCAATTCAAATCAAGTACTGCCAAACTCAAGCTCGACCTCAATTATTAAACTCGAGGCTCGAGCTTGACTCGACAAATAACTCGATAACTTCGAGTTGAATTCGATTTTTTCTAGAGTTGATCCCGAGTAGTTCACAAGCTGAATTATTTCTTTTACACTCCTGGAGTGTGGTGCACACTCTCTTTCTTGTCTTTTTGCTAATACGATTCTCTTACATTTGACAGAGTTCTTTGATCTTGTGGTTTTGGAAGGCGAAACGATCAGGGAGTGGCTTTTTTTTGATAAGCCACGGAGAGCATTTGAGAGTGGAAACAGGAAGCAACGGTCACTCCCAGATTACAACGGGAGGGGTTGGCATGAATCGAGAAAACAAGTGATGAACGATTTTGGAGGTTTGAAAAGATCCTACTACATGGACCCACAACCAATGGAGAATTTTGAGTGGCACCTCTACGAATACGAGATAAACAGATATGACGTGTGTGCATTGTACAGATTGGAAGTGAAACGAGTCAAGAAGAATCTGAAAGGGAAGTTAGGTAATGATTCCGTTGCTGATTTGCAAAAACGATTGAGTGAGCTAACCGCAGAATTTCCAAATGATAAACAACAACGTATAGTCAAAGGAAGGGGGAAAGCCAATCTGAATGCCAATTATGCATCCGGTGGACCCTACGATTATCTCATTGGCAATATGGACAGGTACTTTTGACGTGGGATGAAACTTGAAATAGCCCAACATTTTGTTATCGTAGTATGTATATCGATAGTTCTCTTGGTTTGATTGACTAAATTTCTTGATACGGTGATGAATACAATGATGCAACGTGCAAGTTGTACTCGAGCTGAAGTTTGAGTTGCATGTAATTTACTTACTGGTTATATACAAGGGTGCTTGAATTCTTTAGTGAGCCTTGTTATGTATACAAGAGAAGAGAAGCTTGTGTTATTGTCAAACTATATTAGCAAAATTGACAGTATTACTATTTCCTTTTTCTTGAATTATTGGCCTCCAAATTCAAAACATGTTAAATTATGCATTAATGCTATAGAATAATGGTGGTGAGATTTTTCAATTTATTTCTGTAAGCCCAAATTTGGAGATATTTCTCAATGAAACAATATATAATTTGCGATTTTGAAAAATCAACTAATAATTATATTAGGATATGTAAACTATTTTACAATACTCCTTAATTCGTATGTAATAGTTCTCTAACACATCAACTTTTTTAGTACAAAGAAAGACACATTTTTAGTTTCCAACAATATCAAATGAGCTAAAACTATTAAGTGGTAAAGTTAAGATACATTTAGTAATTAAGCCAAAGACAATACACAATTATGCTCCTTAAGCTCTCAGTCTATGTTAGAAGAGTCAATGGCTACTACATAATTCATGGCACAATTCTTCACATAATATCAGTATCTAAATATCAAACAACATATACATCATAGTATGCACATAAACTAGAGATCTTCAACATGCCTCAGTACCCATAAGTTGTATATCTACCAGAGATTTGTCAATTAACAGATGTTCATCCTTGTTAGCTGTCCAGAAGATTTCCCAGTGTCACTGCAATCGATCAAATATTGCAACTCAATAATCAATCAGTTTGTGATTCGTCACGTGTAGCAGATTCTCAAAGCGTGAAAGAAAGCTAACCTCGTTGTGGGACTGATCTTGCTCGATAAAATCTAAAGCATCTTCTTTGGTGACTATGTTGACACGGCTGACTTTGTTTCTGTGTGTCACACCATATATCTTGTCAGCAACTTTCACAAGCTCTGAGCGAAATGTTGTGGTTATAAATTGAGTGTTGGCCATATCTGCCAGACGACGAACCATATCTACGACAAATAAGTTAAAGATCCACAATAGAGCAGGAGAAGGGAAATTATGATAATAGTGAAAATTAAGGTGATGCCATAAGTAGTAGAACTCATTTTTATACTATGAAAGATGAAAAGGTCAAAATTCTGTATAGAAGTGTTCTCTCTTAGGGAAATGGGCTCTCATCAGTAAGTCATGATTTGTATCATTTTATTTAACTTTGTAGGCATCAGTGACCAGGGCAGATACAGATCAAATACCTAAAAGCTATCCAGAGAAATGTATCAAAAGCTTTTGAAAAAAATAATAGCTATAAAGCAAAACAAAAGGAAACAACATATAGAGAGGGTACTTGTGAACAAAAAAAGAAAATGATACAGGAAAAAAAAAACCAGCAAATAGAAAGGATACTTCCAACAGCTGTTCTGTATTGAGGATCAAGAGCTGCATCTATCTCATCAAAAAGATAAAATGGAGCAGGATCACATCGCTGTATGGCAAAGATTAATGCTAAAGCCACCACAGTTTTCTGACCGCCAGACAATTGTTTCATTGACTGTGTCTCACCTTGCCCAGTAAATGAAACCTACAATAAGAAGAAATGGCAAAGTAAAAAACCAGATCTAGAAGTGGATGGCCAAAAAACAAGAGCTAGTAGAAACATCCTAGGGATACAATGATACGCCTGTGGTCTACACGAGGCGTGCGAGCAAGGGACGCCCGGCTCCAATCTAGCCGCTGTGCTGCTACAAACCTGCTGCAAACTATTTCCTTTTATTACTTATTGTTTTTATCTATTATTTCCATTCCGCTTTATGTTGGCCAATGGACCATGTTATTAGAGTATAAGAACATTCAATTAGGGTTGATTATGCATCATTGGAATAATTTAATTATTGGGCGGTTGGCTTGGACATTAGTAGCTCCCAGATTATTGGATTCGTATGTTATTTATTTTGGTGTACTTCCTTATATCCAACATACAAGGTGCATCAAATAACCAAGGGCAGTCGTAATCTTGATTCAGAATAAAACACAAGCATAAGAAATGAATAACATGCCTTGACTTTGACACCAATGTATTTCTCGACTCTACCCTCTGCTTCCGCTGGACGAGGCTCATCATCATCTTGATCATTATCGGCATCATCGTTATCCTGTAAACTCTTTGAATCATATAAAAAGTTCATGCAAAAGAGCTCTTGAAAATGTATAACATTAATATTTTGCACATTAGAGCTTTTTGGTAGCTTTCCGGCGGATGGTGGTTTAGGGTGAGGAGGGGGACACCCTACTCAATTTTGGTGGGGGAACGATGCCATTATGCATCAAGCTAGAAAGAGTAATAAATAAATAAAACTATGGACAAAAAAAAGGACCTAACCAAAATGAAAAAGAAACAAAACGGGAGTAGAAGCTTGAAGGCCATCTTCAGCCCATAGAACTAAATTTGGTGTACCTTTCACATCTGTTTTGGTGTAAAACGTGTATAAGCTAATTCTATTCCTATAAATTAGCAATTTTGGTGTAAAACCATGCCAACCCATTTTACACCAAATAAAAAATATTCCTAATTATTTAATTACTAAATATTTCCAATATATTTATCAATAGTCATTTTAATTTAGTGTTATATTATTATAAATTAGTCCCTTTAATTTGTGCAAGATTAATATAATAGTAATAATTTGATTGAATTCAAGAATATAAAATATAACTAAATAAAATTAAACCAATTAATTGGATAATAAAATGGGAAATTCATGGAATTAAATATGACGTAGAAAAGATTTCGGGGGTAATTTAGGGATATTGGGATATTGCAAAACTCTAAGAATGGAATAGAGTAATATTATTACACGAAGTGTGGTGTTGTACTATGCAACACACCGTATCCGCAAGTTCCAATTATTTGATGGGCATCATACCTTTCATGTCTTGCTGCTTTTGAGAGTATAGATACAAATTATCTTCCACAATGAAAGTCACAATTTAAAGGCATTTTATCAACTAAAATCCTTATAATATCATGTAAAGCAATATAATGGAATAGATATGGGAGCAAGTAAAAGCAGTCCACAAAGGTAAACATATAATGACGAAATAACAAACCTTTTTCTTCATCATCACCAGAAATCCATGACCACCTTGCACAAGTTCAGAAAATACTTCTCGGAAATGTTTAGCGACGCCTTTAAATGTACGCTCAATTGATTCATCCTTCCTCATATCTAAAACTGATATAAGTTCTTTGATTTTCTATCAAAGATGAGTAGAGAGTCAAATTAGGAATCTCAGCCAAACCAACCCTCACATGCTATCTAGACACAAAAGTGAAAAAATAACAAGCAAGATGAATGACTTTTACCTCATCACCAGCATCCAACTCAGCTTGTCTTTTTTGGAGCTCTTCTCTTTGTTCTGTGAAATTAACATACTGATCGAGTGCCTTTTTGTTAACATGGCTGAATTGTTGCAGTTGCTCATTACACCTGTGAAGCTGTTTATACAATTCTTTAATGCTTTTGCGTTTGTACCTAGAAATGACGAAAATTAAATCATAAAGAGGCTCAATCAGAAAAAGAAAAAAAAAAGTATGTTTGATGCAAATAGAAACTTGAGTGGAGTTATCTGGAATCCCAAAAAGGTCCACCAGAACAGCAGAAAATGAGAATCAACTTATGCTACGTGAATACCAAGAATAGGAAGGCATGATATTTAAATTAGTCAATGAGGTATATAAGGTAGTTCCAGTGTCAGATGACTTAGATTATGTCATTCTATAGACCAATAAATGTTCTTCTAGAACCATAATTTAAAACTGCAAATAGGAGTATATATGCAGCTTGAAACTAGAAAAGAAGAAAGTTAAGTTACTCTGGCATAGATAGACCACTGTATGCCAGAAGAAGCAAAGGGTGAAAATCCTTGTTTACAAGAATTGCCAAGTTATCCCAGCTAATGTCAAAAGTGCAAGTCAGCCTCGTTTTAGAGATCCAAAGCTCGTGATTTATCATCAATGAGAATGCTAATCTTTGACAGAAGAATAGGGGCCAAAACCATTCAATCCTCTTTATCTAAACGAAAAGACAAGCAGAGGTGCAGTAATACAACATAATATACACAAGCAGATGTTTTTTTTCCTACTTCAAGAAAGTACTAAAATTGAATCATGTTGACATTCTATTCAGGTCAAGGTGCTGAATAAGAAATGTTTATGTTTGCATACTGGGTACCATATACATACTTCATTCTTTTTCTTTTTTTCTTTTTCCTCGATGTATTTGTATCTATACATAAATCTCATGATCCAAATCCAGTATTTAATGGCAAACAATATGTTAGAAGTAGTAAAGTTAATTTTTCAATCTCTCATTACAACTGAAATTGCCTAATGCAATGTTTATTGTCCTTTCCAATCACAAAGCATAGATATGTGTGCATAAATATAACCAAGATACCTCTTTAATATTTCAATCAGTGTCACAGCAGAATCTAGAGACAATCTAGAACAATCAAAAAAGTGTCCAAAATTATAAGATAAGAATTGCGATTTGGTTATTCAAAGATAACCTTGTCACCACCAAAGAATAAAGTCAAGGTACTATTTGACTCTCCTTTTCTCTATAACAATATCCTTGAGGAGTATCAATATGTTAAAACTGCAAACAAGATTGAGGACTCCATCAAAGTATTTTCCACAGAATTCATGTAGATGAGACAGGTGAAGCATTAACTCTGAAAGCCAATTCCCAACATGAGACTAAAATAGATTATGCAGTAAGGTAAACACTTGTGGATGAATAGTAAAATTCAGAAATTAAGATTACGTTTCAAAAGCATCAGATGATAGAGGACCCAATTCCCGAATTTTCTTTGAGTACTCCTCTTGCTTGGCCAGATAAATATTCTTCTTACTCAATAACTGCTCCAGTTCTTTTGCTTCATCCTGCATTGTAGCTTGGTACTCGTCTTCCAAACTCTACATAGACAAGGATGCATCTTAACAAGTAAAATACAAACTCAGGCACAAAACACAAACAGGCACAAAGAGAGAAGACTAGGATATGAGAAAACCTTATATTACAATGGTCTAATCAGAAAGCTAAACTGAATAAAATAGTACCTTTAGTCTATCTTTTTCAACTTTAACAGTTTCCAATTCCCTATTCTTCTGATCTATACTCTCGGTTATTCCTGTACAAGATTTACAACATGTTAACATGAAGTAAAATGAATCAACCTAACACAGAAGTTAGAGGATAAAGAATAAGATGTCTTACTCTTTAGCTGTTGATTCAATTGATCAATCAATAAATTGGCCTCTGCTAATTCCTGTTTTTTCAATTCAGCTTCTCCCTGCAACATTTCAGTCTCTGTAGATTGCTTTACAGCCTCCAACTCTTCCTTTCGCCTAACAAGATTTGTAGATAGATTCATCTCCAGCTCTTGTTTCCTTGTTTCAGTCTGTCAATGGACAACGTCATTCGATGATACCTTTACACATTATCCTTCAAAAATCAAGCATCTGTTAAAGAGCTTAAATAAACTCAAACCTCCATCCGATTACTCTTGCAGGTAATTAGCTGCTCTTTCAAATTAGTTATCTCAGGATTCAACCGAGAGAGGGACTCTTTCTCTTCCGGTGTCAAGTGATCAACAAGTTCAGTTCCCATTTCAGCTTCTTTCGTGGCAATATTAGTTCTGTTCTGATCTATTTGAGTCAATATGCTGAAGAGTAATTTTTCCTGAAAAAAGTAACACGTGAGAAAAAATTGAAAGACCAGATCCAAAATCCTTTTCCAAGGTTGACTCACTTTCTTCTCAAGTGACTTTGAGATTGAATGTTTTTGCTTCTCAGCATTCAGTGCGTCCTGTTTCAGCTGTTCAAGTAAAGATTTTTCATGAGCCATCTTGGCATCGTTTTTTTGCTGCTCTGCCACTAGCTCATTGATTTTCTGGTCAGTCTGTGAGCCATGTTCAGTGAAAACAAATAGCAGAACTTGACAAAAGAATATTCACTAGGCACTGCATCACTCATGCAAGAATGAATATGCAGCTAATTGATGAACACTGCTTCAAAAGATGTATTGCGATATGAGGTAGTTAGATACTATTATTATGTACCAGTACCACATGACTATTGGAACACCATGGTAACAAGATACTGCAGGTTTCATGCTCACAAACGCCTGCATTGACTAAAAGCAAGTATCTCTTAAGATGGAAATGTTTGCATCCTATGATGGTAATAGCAAATGATGGTTTCATATGGCTCATAAGCAAATTTTAAGTCAAAAAAAAGTAGTGAACCAGGATTAAGAGGGGCTTTAATGTTTCCTATAACCACAACTAAAAGCAATACAAGCAAGTGCATACATTAGGAACAACACAAAATAAGGAAGCCCAAAGAAATCTTAGAAGGATATTTTCAAGTTCTCCTCTGATTTTACCCAGGTCCTCTTCGTTCATCTTAATGGACTTCATATTTTCTCTAATGGTGCTAATAAATTTCAGTTTGGAACGCCTATAGTCATAAAATCCACCAGTCATGCCACCTTTTTTATTTACTTGATCACCTGCAGAGAAAGCAGTGAACTTAATGAAACACCATCAAAAAATAGCAAACTACATGAAGTTTAATTGCAACCTTCCAATGTGATGCAATCTAGACCGTCAGTACGGGCAACCCTTGTAGCAACATCTATATCTCTGCAAATAACAGTCTTTGCAAACACCTAGGCAATTTGACAAAGGAAACAAATTGAACAAACAGAGAAATAGTATAATCAATATAAAAGTATATATCAGCAGAAGAAAAAAAATCTAAAGTTTAAATGGAAAAAATTCAGAAATAAGCAGACATTCCTACCCAATGTTAGTTGTAATATCAACATATGCAATGTAAGTATATACCAGTATAAGAAATCTGTCAGACATCGTAACTAGCAGTTACAATTACTTTCACAATTCTGTCCTAAAAAATCCAGCTTCTGTATGACTTCTGGCAGTATTAGTAAAAGAGGTTGCCAACTGATGAAACATTAATGTCATCAATACTTGTTTATCTTATCTTGAAATAATGAATCTTAAGTTGGAATTTATGCAGCATTACAAACTAAATGTTTTAACAAATCCAATACTAGTGTAGTTACATAAAATAGCCCATAGACATCATTGGTCTTGAAATTTATTTTTCCTGAACAAAATAAACCAACTTTTAAGTATGTACCACCATTTTGTCCTAATCAAGTGAAAAATCATAGCCATTTCTATTGAAGATATTATTGGAAATATGGACATCACTTAATGTTTCAACTTCATATCAAATTAACATCATTTATGGAAAACATCCTTCTACTTATATTGAAAATATTTCAGGTAGTACTTGAGCCAAATACTTCACATCCTTCTACTTAAGTCAACAACAAACTTTACATTTAAGATCTTAAGAGATTTTTAGTAGCAATGTGTTCCTTCTTTTAAAACGTAACTAGCAGTTCCTTATTCCTAAGGTAGGCACACATATGCTGACCAAAAAGTAATTAGAAATTCTAACAAATTGTGAGGGTCACTTCATGAGATATCAATATCCTTCTTTGCTAGTTTTATTGGTGGTTTGAATCATTTCATAACAAATATTTATCAAAATAAACAGAAAAACCCCTAATATGTGTCACCCAATCACAATTGCTACCAATAACTACAATTCTTCATCAAAATGTTGCTATTATTCATCACCCATCATATTCAAGGTTTGAATTTGAAGGAAATTGCTGGAAAATGATTAGAGGTTGCTGATAAAATCATGAACCATGGGTTGCAATTGGGGAAAAAATATCTTTAGGTTGCAAAATGAAAAAATACAATTGTACAAATTACAAATTGATATTAACCCTTAATTTTACATATAAAGTTCGTCTGAAATATAAATCCAAAATTGGTAGTGTCATTCACCCAAAACTGATTGCCCATTAAAAAAGAATGTTTAAGAATCTAATTGTAATTACTAACTTTCAACAAATTACAACTCACCATAGGTTATTTATGCAAGTAACTAGACAAATGCTGACCTGACCAAATGCTGAGCGATATTTCTCCAAGAATTTCATTTTTCTTAAAAGTGGTATCACATCAGAGCTCTGTGGATATGTAACTTCTGGAGCTTTCACCCTGTTCAATGGCACAAATGTAACCCGTCCACCTTTCTGTGCATTGAGGTGCCCGATTATTTTGGTTGATATGTCATCATTTTCAACCACCACATGAAATAAACTGTACAAAAAGTAACATATTAGATAGAATAGGCAAACCAGAAACAGAATAGGTATCAAAATTTGCAAGATGTGCATTATAACAGTATGCCGTCAGTTCTCTTCTTGATTGATGGAATAGAACAAATCGGAGATAGAGGGCATAAAGGGAGAAAATGAAACTTTAGTTTCATTGGACACCACTGTACAAGAAGAATTGTCTCTACCTGTTTCCAGCAGTAACTTCAACAGCTGTGAAATATTTTTCATCACACTCTAGCAACTCAATAATAGGCCCATATACTCCACCGATACCATGCTGATCACATATCCTCCTTACAGAATTCAGTCCTCTCCTTATATCCTGAGCATGTTGAGAAGAGGCTAGGATTAACAGCAGGATATTCAGGAAGAGCAATAGACAAAGGAAAAAAACACAGGATGCTAAAACTAAAAAGATAAAGCTTAATGCCCCCTGGTGTACAGGTCCAGCTGGGGATGTGGCAAATTAATTTCAAAAGGGCCTGCAGCAAAGCTTGAATAGGAGCAACTGGATAAGAGAAGAAACTCCAATACTTGAAATTTTATGAGGATGCCAATAGTTGTACCATAAAGTCAGCTAATACGGAATTATGGGTATTAATACTTCAGCTATGCATTGAACTATAATCAGCAGGAAAAAAAATTTAAGCTAGTTTTATTTAACCCAAAAAGAAAACATTTATTTCTAACTAAAGAAAGGAAATCTTTTACCCACTCCCAAGGAGAATAAAACTACAGAAAGGACAACTTTTGTATCTTGATACAATCTTTTTTCCAAATTTTATCTTCTCATTCCATTCCTTCAATTAACGCTATTTGTTGAATATCTTTCCAGTAGGACCAAACAACAACACTTTCTTTAATTAAAAATCTGTGTTATTAATTTCAAAATTAGGTGACTTCACCCTTGGGTTTCGAGATAAAACATTATGTATCACAAGCATGTCATGTGTTCAGATCCAAATTAAAGTATAATTTAGTACATCGGGTGGTAATGTTAAAATCTGGTTCAAACTGTCATTGTCATTTCATCAGCACCAGAAAACAAACCTCAACATCTCCCCCAATCCATAATTTTTATCCAGCAAACTTCCCAATTTCTGGCCCCTTTCTCAACCAATACTCTAATTCCATCATTAGATCAGTAGTTCCAAATTCAGAACAATATTATCCACAATGTCTACTTTGAAGAATGAATGACGGGAAATCCACCAAGTTCAACAATGATATAACATTATCTAAATCCATCAAATATTAGCACATCAAGCACTCACACCAGGAGTCGCGTGATCAAGGCTTTTCTCTGCTTTAACAACCTCTGATTTGAGCCTATCAACTTCAGAAGATAGCTCACTTTCTCTTCCCCACAGGGACCTAAATAATGGTAATCAGATTAGACTCCAAACAAAATATAAAATATAACTAAAAAGACTAAGATAATCATCATACTTCCGCTCATCATGCAGTCTATCTCTCTCTGATTTATACTGGTTGTATCCTTGTCTGTATCCAGAAATTAAAGATTCTAATTTTGCTGCTTCATCTCTTCGTCCCTTTATATAGGCATCCTGCTCTCTGATGTCTATATTGAGCTGCTCAATTTCATCCCTAAGTTTTTTCTCCTGAAATAAGCAGAACACAAAATTATTTATCATTCAACTTTCCCCAAACATGGACCATGTCCAGAAGGCAAAGAATAATGAAAAAGAAGGGTTAGTGAAAGGAAACTGCAAATGGCAAGTAAATTGCCAGTTCAGTGTTTCATCAATATGGATGCAATGCAACACATTAAAGATGTTGGAAATTACTCAATGAGGATGATTATATGACAGGTGATCCATACAATGCAAACACTGAATTTAACAAAGATGGTCATAATTTTAAATTGATGGCTAGTAAATCAAGACTGGAATTTTCAGATCAAAAGGAACTAGAGTAAAATTGGCAGCAGTGATGTTTGTCACAATTGGTGTGCTGTCTATAATAGGGAAAGTATGCAATCAAAAAGTTATCTACATAATCCTTCCTTCAAGAGGGTTTCAACGGAAAAACAAGCTGAAATATAACCAACATCCAGAGTGTGAAAAATGAGAATAAAAGGAAAAAATATAGCCGTCATCTAGAATCTACCAATACAACCATTCCAGTGTGGACAAGGACAATTACCTGTACTTGGTTTGAGGACAAAACTTGCTGATAGTCCTTAATTTCTTTTTTAAGCCACTGGTCACGAGCTGCTTTATTAGCAAACTGTGTTGCACGGCCTTGTTTCTGATACAGAATGCTGAGCTGCTTTTCACGCTCCATAATCCTACACATACACATACAGAATTGAACAAAGTCCCAGTAAATTATACCATTGAATAATATGAATACGGAACGGACAAAACAAAAGCAGCAAAACAGGGAAGCCATGATAAAAAGCATGAACAAACAAACACCCAGCACATTATCCCATTGAATAACATGAATCTAATGGACAAAAACAAAATCAGGGAATCAGGGAAGCCATTATAAAAAGCAAATGAATGGAAAATGCCAGGAGAATATAGTTCCAGTATAAAATCTATTGAATACCTAACAACTTTTCAAACAACCATGTTGTTCTTCCTTTATCTCCCTTCATGAAAAGCATGCTAGAAATCATGAGATAGTTTATGATGAAAATAAGAAAAACTTTTATCATACTATTGCATGCTTAACGTATTAACTCATAAAAGTATGATCATTAATTAGTCAAAGACCACGATTAAAAAGTTCGTTTTCAGGATTCTAAATCACATTATGAAACTGGGATTTACTTTTCCTTGCTTGAGCAGCACATGTAGAATCAACTGAGTTGAAAAGGTGCCAAAGGACGAGCCGGAAGAAACAGCAAAAGTTACAACAGTTAACCAGCATCAAATGTAATATCCTTTTGGAACTATTCAGGAGGTAAACAACAAATCTCACCAGAAACGATTTCAGAAACCTAATTAGTTCCTTTTTTTATATCAGATGTTCCCGAAGGGACAGCCTGATTAGTTCTTTTGTTTGATTGATCTAGTATCTTAGTGATGCTGACCAATATTCTTCACTTGTGAGTTTAGTAAACTCAGAACTGGGATCGAGCAAACGAGTCCAACTCCACACTAAAGCTAGTTCTCAAGCTATCAACAATTGTGAATTCAAACTGATTCTTCCTACTGAGGAAGCAACCCAGGAATAAAAGCCAAGCAATAGTAGATCAGCACTTGAAGAGACTGAACGATAAATATTACATGAGCATTACATTGTTAAGAAAAAGATGACTTTTCCCAAATTCAATGAAAATCGGATTAGTATCATAATCAGGCTCACACAGCTATGGTCCATATCAACCCTTTTGAGTTATTCATATTTTTCTTTATTTCTCACCCTCCCTAATGAATATCATCGAGTCAAGTGAAACAATTACATCCAAGTTGACATCACAATCTTCACCCATCCAATGAGTAATTGATAAAAGTAGATAAACTAAAGAAAAGAATTTTATTGCTGCTCGAGAAAATACAGACCATATTTAAATTTAAAGATACTTAAAGAATGCACATATATGTCAACACACAATCATAGTTTTAAAAACTTCTGGGATATCCCATGCCCTTTAATGCAGGAGCAGTGTGCAGGAGCAGAAATATAGTTTATATATATATATTTTTTTTTTTTTTTACAGAGACATAATCTTGAGCTTACACTCAAATGAGGATATGAAATTATGATGTGCAAAGTTAAATCAATGGATGCCTCAGAAACATCAAGTATACAATATATAATCATGTAGAGTCCCATGAAGTTACAAGACATGCCAACAAGTTGAGTGGGCAGAATGATAAAACGCAAATAAGGCCGGTACATAGACTAACTAGTGGCACACAAACTTATAGAGCTCCAAGTTATTCAAATGGGTGACAATCTTGCATGGGGTCAAATAAAAGAAGAATGTATATTGATTTCAACCGATAGCATGAACTAGAAATGACAGTTCTTATGTCATAACATCAACTAGATGGGAAACAAAAATGTAAGAACTTATGGGCCTCATCAGAGGAATAAAAAAAAAATACCCTCGAGCTAGATTCTCCTCCTCCCTGACCTGCTGATCATACAGCTGCTTGATTTTAGTTAGCTCAGCATTGGATTCCTGAATTTCTTTCTCCAATAGCTCAAGTTGTTTATCAGCATCCACCTGAAATACGAAGACCACACATTAGTAAGAGCCTCGACCCATAGGGTACTTTTCCATATGCAAAACCTCCACAAGAGTCCAAAGTTGCTAAGTTGTCCTGTCAATGGCACCTTAGCTTTTACATTCCCTTTAATCTTATCTTGCAAGTCTTTGTCATCAAGCTCAAATTTTGCACGTTTCTTTATAGCTTCTGTCCTTTGTTTCTCTATTGCTTCTTTCTCTTTGCTTAAATTCTGAACATCTTTAGTTAGATCTTTAAGTGACTTGTCTAACTTTTTGCACTTCTCATGGGCTTCAGAAACACTATTGTACATCATGGCAGATTTTTCAGAAACCGTGTATCGATCTTCTTCTATCTGCAAAAATAGCAAAGTTTTACGGCTGTCAGATGCTAACAGTACTATGTAATTGAAGGCACTCCAAAGGCACAGATACACATGCATGTGCAGAAATATCCAATGATGTACAGCTACAAAAAAAAAATCAAGAAATCTTCATTTCAAAACGCCATAGGCAATAAGTTCCTAATACAAGTCATTGAATTTGTGTCCAAAAACTTATCCAGTGAAGTATAGGTTATCTGTCTCCATCTCCGCTTGCACTTTGACATTTAGCATCAACCTTGCCCAAGGTTTGCATCTTTGGCAAAGCCGCTCTTGTACATTTTGGTCACAGTTTGAAATTTTAAACAAAAAATTTAATAACTCTTTGAAAAGACTAATTGGCACTTATTTTTTATAAGGCGTAACTGCTTTATGTTAAGAAAATGTATGACCACCAATCAAACTTAAAATTTTGAGGTCTTGGAAATGGCATAAAGAGTATATGTTAATTTCTTGCATAAAAGATAAATGTAATCTCACAAATTTAAATGGTTTCCAACCTAACAATTTAAATAGTTATTTACAAAAAAAACCAAGAGGGTTGGAGGATTTTACATGCATTATTTTCTTTGTAAATAACATGTATTTTTATATATGTTTTTGAACCTCATAATATAAATTTCCAATTTCACATAAAGATTAATCCCAGTCTTATGTAATTTCTATGGCATATACTCTAACTTTGATCATTTACTATATTTTAAAATTTGTGCATTAATATGTCATTTTCTGTAGTTTTTAGTGACTGAAACAGGTAAATAATAATTTGATCACACTTTGCTTCTTGAAGAATTTATTTAGATACCTTAGGTTTTCAAAATAGTTCTCAAATTAAAATTAACAGAAAATTGTCCACATTGTTGTATGCAGCAGTAAGTCAAAACATAATTAAGAGGAGCAAACAAGGCAATGGTTGAGTAAAAATGTAAATAAGTACCTTCGTTAATTGCTGTTTCGCATCATGCAGTTCCTTGTCATAAATACTATATTCTAGAGACTTCCTCTGCCGGTCAAGCTGCTGATATTTTCTCAACTCCTCTTTCTCTTCATCAAGCTCCCGAAGTCTGTCATCCAAGTATTGCACAACTTGAATAATTTGCTTTCTCTTGTTGCCTGTAACAGATAGCTGTTAAAAATAGAAGCAAAAGAAGAAGCACAAAATACTCAAGCAGCACTTGCCTGTCTCCTGCATGATTTTCAAGCTTTCACGACGTCTCTCCTCATAAACTCGAGTTCCACCAATTTCCTTCAGCAGATCCAATCGCTCAGAATCCTTCATTAATGTCAATGATGCAATCTGAGAAGTAACGTTTGTTAGAAGTATGGGTGGGGGGGAAACAACCAAGGAAAGAAACCAGCAAAAGTCTGACATACTTTTCCCTGCTGCACAACATAGTAAGGATTAGAACGAGAGAACCCCGCACTTTCCAGCAGATTCATAACCTCTGTCTTCCTGAAAACCCATAATCTATTACATACTATGCAATTATCAACAAAGGGATGACAGGCTGACAGAAAAAGGCCAGTGACTAAGAGGGAAGTAGCAAAGGTTAAAACGGGATAAGTAATAGACTAACAATAAATATCATAATTGCACAGTACAAGTGTATACATACGTGATATGTTTTCCATCCAGGAAATACTCATCTTTCTTAACACCAATTGTTCTCCTCAGCCGCACTTCCTCTTTATCGACCTGTCAAAGAAATGTAAAAACTTTAATCAAGAAAGATAAAAGAGAAAAGTTAGTGCAAAGATGCCCCTATGGTTTGGGAGATAGAATATGGATATGGTTCCTTCAAGAATATACACATAAATCCTTAGTTAGAAGCATGCAGTTATGTAAAGTTACAAAATTTTGGGTCTTCTTTTGTAAACACCCCAATAACCATGGGATATTGCACATGCAATGTAGTTGACATCCTCATCAACTAAACTTGTATAAGTATTCCAAATAAAAACAACTACAAACCAAAGCTAAAACTTAAAGAAGACATCAGCCTTAGCTCGAGGGGAATGCTTTCCTATAAGACAATTGGTATTAAGCCTAACCAGGAGAACAATTTTAACTTTACATGAACCACCAATGCTATTTGTTAGCACAATGTCCAATATAAATTGTATTATGGTTTTAGGAAATAATGAACTCTGAATAATCAAGTATTGACATTGTTTTAAGGCAGTTCTATCTTTGCCAAAGAGATTTCCCTACTGAGATGCTGTTTTTGATTCTCTCCCATTTTTTCATGCTTCTGCATCTAATTTCAATGTAATTCTGACAATTACTCCCATCATTTATCATATTACCTCCCTTCTTCAATCATTTTCCATATTATCAATTGCAATCAGCAGTTTTTGTTTTTTATGAACAATGAGAACTAACACAAACAGCAATACTGTGGTCAGCAGAAGAATAATAGCTGCACATGACCTTCAAAACTTTTTGACCAATAAAGTGATCAACATAAGTACCAGTACTACACTGACTTACCGTTAAGAATCAGTATCTCTAATACTCATAGGTATAAGCATATTGTACTAGAAATACATTGATCTACTATCAAGTTTTTGTATCACTAGGATTGAGTTATATTTCATGTGTGATGACTTCTGAGGAAGAGATTCTCAAACAATTGGTAGCTTAAAACCATGTGACAATGTAAAGAGATAACTGGCAGCAACTCCTTTAACAAATTTAAAGAGCATGAAATAATTGTCAAATATTAGCATTTCTCATACAACATTTGTGAAGTTGGAAATATTATTATTTTAAAAATAAAATAAATAAGAAGATCCTCCAATACTTACCGGGATACGATTGTCAGAGTTGTCAAAGACAATCTCCACAAATGCTGATAACACCTGGTGGCCTGCACCTTCCTGAGGGATAAAAAAAAAAAAAAAGAAGAGTTAAGATTTCAGTTCAAACTGCAGAAGAAAAATAGTGATAAGTTAGATTCTGAGGGTTTCACTCCAGAACGCACATGCAGCAAGGCCTGCCTTTCTTCATTACGCAGGTTATGGAATAGATCACTTATCACAAAGCGTATTGCTGCAAATACAAGTAGGTTTATCATAAATCCAATCACCAAAGAACAAAACAATGAGATCTCAAAAATTAAAAATCAACATACCATGGAAAAAGTTAGACTTTCCAGATCCATTAGCACCAACTGCAGAACATACATGAGATATAAATTACTATCATAAATTAAACGCTGGTAAAATGAAATACATGGGTGGGAAAATGAGAAAACAAATAAAAAACAAGATATAGAAGGGAAAAATATATATACCAACACAGTTAACTTTGGAACTAAATGTTTCGGTTGCAACTTGTTCTCGGTAACTCTTAAACCCTTCTATTACAATCTGCAATGGAAATACACATGCACAACAAAGAAATGAGTAAGCATACTGTAGAAGAACAAACTGCTCAAATTAACTGGATGATCCATTACCTGCTTTATATACATGATGAAATTTCAGGATAGTTCGAAACTCCTGCGCAAATTTGGGGAGAAGATAAAACTAAAACAGTTAAACTAACACAAAATTCAGTGAAACCCCTTTTTAAAATGAAGCAGGTTATGAAAAAGCCAGAATTAAAATTGCCAACGAAAATTGAACACGCTACCAAGTATAACTAGAATGAAAAGTACGAAAGAGGAACACAAACAACTCTAGAATGGGGAGAAATCAAGCACGAACTGGAAACTAGGGTTCTTTACGAAATTGGGGCAAGATTTTGAGAAATACAAAATCGAAGTAAATAATTGAAGTGGCGTAGCAGTACTCACCAATCAGAGGTGAAGGGCGGTGATTGAGAGCTCTCTACTCTATTCCATGGCCATCCCACTCTGTATATTATGTGTGTGAGAGTGAGAGAAGAGAGAGAATGGGACGGGGAAGAAATATGAAAATGGAGGGAATTGACTAGACTTTTATATTACTAGCACCTCTAGATTTAGCAATCCTCAATTCTTACATTTTTTAATTAAAAAAATTCAATAATATGATTTTACCCCTACAAATTTTATTAACTTTATTTGGTTATTATGACCAAACATATTTCTACATAAAATCTTTATAAATAAATATTTTTAAAATTAGAAAAAATATTTATTTAATGAAATTATTTATTTATCGATTTAATGAAATTATTTATATATCGATAAATAAATAATTTATTCATTTATCGAATTTTTATTCATTTAAAGGGTATTTATATATATATATATATTTTTTATCATTATAATTATTTTACATGCATGTATCTATAAAATTCTATAAATGAACTATTTAGAGTCTATATTTGGAATATATGTATCATATATATATATATATAGAGAGAGAGAGATTAGGTACATGTATCGTTAACTAATAAGATTTTATGTATGGAATACTTAGAGTCAACATTAGAAATACATGGACCATATATGTATATAGACTAAATGCACCATTAGTAAAATTCTATGTATTGAATACTAAAAGACTAACAAAATGTATCTAATCTACACTATAAATATAGTTCTAAAGTTTTGCATCCATTCTACTATATTTTTCTCAATATTTTATTTGATGGCTTCCAATCACCAGTCAAAAGTATTAACAAAAAAACAATTTTGACCAACCAGATAAGGAGGGTCATATGTGAGCATAAGAAGGAACATTCAAATTTTAAGCAAAAGGATATGCAAGTATGGGTGAAAAAAAAGTTTGGTTTGGATACTAGCCAAACCACAATATCAAATACTCTTAGAAGATTAGAAGAGTATTTGTCGAAAAAGATGAAAAATAACAATGCTAAGAGGCACAAGTCAGCACAATTCTCTGATTTATATATATATATATATTTATACATATCTTATGTATTTTAATAATTATTCATTTATATTTACATAAGACCTTTAACAATTAAAAAAAAATCCATTAATGCATTTAACAAGGTTATTCATTTACCTCATTGACCCAAGTCGGGATCGAAGAAAATTATTCATTTGTAGAGGTTATTCATTTATCGAACATTCATTTATTGAGATTTCACTGTATGTGTTCAGTCATGTTGGCCGAACGTGTTGTATTTTTTCATATAATTTTCACATAATTTTTATACATTTTACTAATTCGTGAAATGTTTATTATTATATTGATATTACATTACTCAATAAATTAAAAGATATAACATCAAATAAACAAGAAATATGAAAAATAGGGAGAAAATTGATAAGGAATAGGGAGATTAGGGTTTTTTTCTTTTTCTTTTTTTGATTAAAGGATAAATTCGATATTTCTAGTTTTTTCAATTTTTTTAATTTTTTTCTATAAATATGAAAAGATTATTTAAAAATTCATTTTGAGATTTTTGACGGAAACTTTCTAATTTTGGGGTTTTGTTTAAAAAATTATATACACTCATATTTCAAATAATAATATAACAATAATCATAATAATAATAAAAAACACAATTTTTTTAGTACATAAAAAAGGTATATTATATTTATTTAATTATAATATATTAACTTGTGTATGGTACAACAACAAATTGTAGAACATAATTTTTCGTTTCATTTTTTCTATTTTCGATAAACAAGAAAAATATTAGTTACTGGAATATATAAAAAAAAAAATTCATCAAACATCATGGTCATATTTAAAACTCTAACATTACAATTTGTAAAAATAAAATAATAATGTCCATCGATATGAAATAGTTTAAACAAAATAAATAACATAATATTTATCTAAGTATGAAAATATTATTTCAGGACCTTTTATTAAGATACTATATCAACCTAAAATAAAAGATATGAAAATATGTTATTGATTTGTAAAGATCGTACACGATAGATATATGTGAAAATTTTAATTTAATTACCTATAGTACATTTTAAAAAAAAAATTACAGAAAAAATGAAAGATATTACCTACCACAAAATTTATACACTCATTTTCCAATTATTTTATATATAGTTTGTATTTGTATAAGGCACTACACTAAAGTAACAACTTCATGATGATCACATTTAGAAATTAAATATTTGTAAAATATCACTGGATATATACGAATTAACTTATAGATATGTGCATATAATACATATTTTTATAATATCAATTGATTTTGGTTAGGGATCATTATTGCGAAAATAATAAATTTTTCCATGGCTGCATTCGTAGTTAACGACTAATTTTTAGGCATTTAAAAGATTCTCATATTTTTAGAAATTATGAAGAAAATCCTTTTATAGAATTCATAGATGTTCAAATCTCTTTATTAGTTACGAATGCATAAGATTTTGAAAATCATGTTAAATTTGATAAAGTTAAAAGTCATCTTAAAATTACAAATTTACAAAAGTTATTTAATTATTGTGGTAATTACCATTTTTATTATAATATAAATTTGGATTATGGGAGTCAAACTAAATATGCATGAATCTAATTCATTTTATTTTTATATTTATCACGAGTTTTTTAACTTTAGTGGTGTCTCACCTTTGTAAATGTGCACATTGTGATAACCATAATTCGTACATTAGTCAGGTAAATTTTCTAATATTTATTATCCCCTCCACTTCCTCAAATTCAATAAAAAAATCAATTTTTATATTTAATAGATGAAATATAACCCTTTATATTATTATCCTAATTTATTAATGTCATATATAGATTTTAGTTTGATTATAAATATTAATGAAAACCCTTCGAATGATATATTCTTGCCAAAAATTGAAGATATTACATATTGAATCTTGAACTTAGATCTCTCTCTCACACATACACACATATATATGCATATATATATATATATATATATATATATATATATATTATTGGATTAAATGAAAGGTGAGCTTAAATTCAATGGATAATATTTTTGGACTAATGTATATGAATATAAATAGATCATTGTAAATAGTATAATAATCAGATTTTATCTTCATTTCTTCTATATTTATGTTATTTATTTATGCTTGGTCTCTTTTTTTTTTTTTTTCTTTCTTTCTTTTTTGTGTTATAATTAACTTTGTAATAAATTTCATTTATTAAATATGGAAGACTAAAAAACAAAAGATGAAAATTTCAATAAGACAAAATTCGAGGACAAAAAAAAAAATTCCCCTACTTTTTTGTTAGATATTAGTTATTATTATTTTTATTTACATATATATATATATTTAGAATTGTTATATTATAATTTATAAGTTTTATAGATTTTTTAGAATTATTTTTATTTTGTAAAAGAAAATTTTAATTATTTTCAAGTTCATTTTTAATAGCTTTTAATGTCTTTTTATATTAAATATATTGTTCTATTTGTTTCGAATATTTTTCCTAAGAAATACCAATCATTTATGGTTTTATTTGTTTAGTTTTGGATATTTTAAAATCATATTAGTACTTTTAAATTAAAATATTCAAATTTTATTAAGAGTAAAATAAAAAAATAAAAAAGCTATCAACATCAACAATTAAATGTTGAGTTACCTGCTATAACAAATAGCAAAATATTTTATACAAATTTTTCAAAATTAAATGGCATTATCACAAAATTTTAAAGTTATTGAATATTTTCATTGATAGTACAAAGTTAATGGATATTTTTGTCAAATTTTCGTAAAATTATTTAATTAATGGTTAGTGCGCTTTTACTAGGAAATGTAGAAAACTGTTGGAATAACACTGTACGTAAAATCAGTCTTCTTTTCGAACGATCATTCAACAGAGATTCTCTCGCAAAATTAATTCCCCAATATTAACCCATTTTAGGGTTTTGCGGAATCTGATTCCACAATCTGCTATTTTCTCTTTCTTCCCTGTGCAGAGGAGAGAGAAAGTCACACACAAACCCACCGTGCGATGGGAAGAGGGAAGTTCAAGGGCAAGCCCACTGGGCGACGCCAGTTCTCCACTACCGAGGAGATGAGTATGTCTGTTAATTCCAACAATTGTTATTTCTTCGATATCATGTAGGAATTTGGCGTTTGATATTTGTTTGTTATTATTGATTTATTCTTTCTTTTCCCTGTTATATTTGCCGTTTTTGATTGAACTATATGGAGTATCTTCCCAACTGTGATTATTTCTGCTGGGTTTGCAAAGTCTATGAATTTTCAGTTGCGGATGGAGATTGGGGATTTATTTTTTCAATTTTTGAGTTTCTATTGCTTGCCTGCTACCGAACACCGTAAAAATTCTTAGAAGTTAGCTGAATTTCTGTTCTTTCCGATGCTCAATTGGGGTATTTCATAATTAAGGCCTATAAGTTGCTTGATGTGCAAATTGAATTATACTTTTGGTTAAATATGATAATAAATTCATTTTATGGTTAAAAAATATTTTATGGTTTTTTTGCACGTTGCATACATGCTTCAGATTTGTATTAACTGCATTGTTATATGTATTCTTATGGATGTAAACAGAAAACATAGTTCTGTGTATAGGCGTTGGATGGGGTGCCAATTTTTTTTAATTTTTTTTTTCTGTTTTTTTCCCAACAATTCAGTGGCTGGTACCTCTGCTTCTCGTCCTCGCACTTTCAGGAAGGTAACCGCACTTATTTAATTTTTCTCGACTATTTGCATTATTGTGATGTTATTTATTCAATTTTGATTCTTTGTTTTTCTATTTTTCATTTGTATTGTCAGGAAGAAGCTGAGGAGGTCGAAGATGAGATATCTGAAGAAGAGTCTGAAGAGGAATCTGAAGATGAATCTGAGGTCAGTCATTACGCTGTATTACTTCTGAGAAAGTATTTCTCATTACATTAGGTGTTTTTTATGAGAAGGATTGAACATTTGCTATCTATTTGTCAATGGTGTTAGCAGAAAAAGAAAGGCCCCCAGGGTGTCATTCAGATTGAAAATCCCAACTTGGAAAAGCCTAAAAATTTGAAAGCACGTGATGTTGATGTAAGTTATTCAACTAAATTATTTGTTTGTTGTATAGCTTTTGTACCATAATCCAATGTATGCTGCTTGGTTTTGCAGACAGAGAAGACAACTGAGCTTTCGAGACGTGAAAGGTCAGACTGCCGATTATTTCTTGGCATTAGGTTTCTGAGAAAGTCATCTTATAAAATAAATATTTCTTCAACTCTCTTTGCCTTAATACAACACTTGATTTACTTTGGTCGTTGTAGCCTTGTATATCAGTGAGGTTTTTGTCCCACATCAGAATTTAATTATGTGATGCGCATTCATAGTATTCCCCAGATTTACATCCTTATTAATCTGGCTTCTTACAAATCTTACATTTTACTCTCTCATTTCCTCTGCTCCTGGCCACTGGTTGAGATTTTGAGGAGACTGCGACTATTTGCTGTACTTTTTCCTTACTTCTGTGTGCTTTCCTGTTATTATTCCATCTTTAGGTGTTTTTCGAAATATGCACTGATGGAATGCTAGTAGAATTGCCTTTATATATATATATATATATATATATATATAAATAAACTGCAAAGAAGGTTGGAGCTATGGACTGTGGTAGGAGTTGCTAGAGATTTTACAGGGAAAATGATATTAAAGGAACTGCATTTAATCATTAGAAGTTGCAAGTGCTGTATAAATATTGTGATGTGTGATTTTCTCATCTGTTAGTTCATCATGCTGGATTCTAAGTTAGCTGATTGCGCCTTTTGCTTAATTCTGCTATCGATTTATCTATGTTCTCTTTCTTTGTAGAGAGGAGATTGAAAAGCAGAGAGCTCATGAAAGGTTTATGAGGTTGCAAGAGCAGGGCAAGACTGAACAAGCTAGGAAAGATTTGGGTACATATCTCCATTTCTCTTATACCTTATAACAGTACCAGTCCAACTCTATCATTTGACTCATTGTTTACTTTATTTTATATGATTAGACTTTTTTTTGTTGATGCCCTTATAAGTAACATAGGTTTACTTATATGTTTCTTAATTCTTATCCCCTGTGGAAACAATTCATGTTTCAAATCTTTTTGACCAATTGAGAGGCACAACTCTGGTGTGCATTAACCAAATTGTTTTTTTATTTTTTTCCTAAACTGGTAGATCGTTTGGCCCTTATACGTCAGCAAAGAGCAGAAGCAGCTAAGAAACGAGAAGAAGAGAAAGCCGGTAATTTATCTTATATTTCGAAGCTGGTTTTTGTTTTTCTCCTCACACCTTACATCATTTGATCAAAATGCAACTCGTTCTTTATTGCAGCAAAAGAACAGAAGAAATCAGAAGCTCGCAAATGATTTTAATATGCTAATAGAAACGGTTCAACAATATCTATGTTCACATGTTGCAATTGTTGGTATCTACCCTGTTTATTTTGTTTTATATTTTGTGCCATGTTGGTGTATGGCAAACAAGACTTATATATAACAGCTTTGCTTGAAGCATTTCGTGGTGAAGATGGTGTATATTAACTAATTTAAGTTTCATTTCGAGAAGATGGGATCTATATAACTTTTTTCTTTTTTAATTTCATGGTAAAGAATAGAAGGTTATTAGTTCGAATTCTCAATTGTGATTTGTTGGAAGGTATATATACAATGTGTTATATATTATAAACAAATGCCTAGCATTCTTTCCTCATCCTATGATCAAGGTTCATAAATAAGAAAAATAAAGTTACACAAGGTTAAAATCGTAGGTTTGAGGTTGGAATTGTGTAAGGCAATGAGTGAATTGATTCCCATTCGGTCGGATCACGAATTCATGATTTCCTATGTCAATTTCATGATTCACATTCAATCGGATTGTGAATTGGGAAAAAACTCATTTTAAGGTTTTGAACAATTTTTGGTGGATTAACATGAATCGTTAAATTGATTTATGATTATAATTTGATTTAGAGTCATTTTGGCATATGAATCATATATTTTTAATTGATATTTGAAGGTGAATTACATTTTCGATTTTTATAGCATACTTTGATTGAAAAATATGTTAAAAAGTTGAGTTTGAAATAATTATTGGAAAACTTTTCAAGTTTAGACACTCATTAAAAAAAAAAATTGATTTCTAACAATTCTAATTTCATTAAATGGTCTCATAAAAATTGAACCCGAATATTGAGGTGTTTTAATCATTTTATTTTTGGTGAAATAATTATGTAATTTATTCTACAAACTAGGAAGAGATTAAATTAGTTGGTATGAAAGTAAAAATGGGGTGAAGGAAATCTGATCCTCTTATCCAAACACATCACCACCAATTTAGCAGCAACCAAACACATCCTTTTGCCTCACCATCACAAGCTGCAAAAATGGCGGGTGTTTTAGGAACTGCTTCAACTGCAGCAATCTCCGCTTCTAGACTCTTCCCTTCTCGCTCATCCTCTCTCTCTCTTCCTCCATCATCAGGTAAACACGCACACATTCACTTGGCTCTGTGATTTTTGTGCAATTTGCTGTTTGAATTTTCTTCATTTTATTGCTGCAGGGGTTAGTTGGGGGAGGCAATTCTATGGAGGAATTGGGGTTTCGTTGAATAAAGGCCCATCTAAATTTCGCTTCTCAATTTCCAATGTTGCAACTCAGATTAGTCCTGCTCAAGAACAGGTGCTAATTTCGTCTCTAAATTTGGAAATTTGCTAGTTGACTGTCATTGTTGTGCTCTGAATTTACTTGAGATTTATTGAGTTGAATTTAAATCCATTGTTCTAAAGCATTTCTTTAAGCTGAAAAATGTTTGGTTTTTTGTGATTGAAATGAGTTCAACTTTTTGAGTGAAACCTTTTGCATTTGAATTGAGAATATTGAATTTAGGAAGGATTTCAAATGAATCCCTAAAATTACTTAAAGAAGAGTTCAAAACGAGAGTGATAGATTAGAACGAACTCATCCATAAATGCAAGTTAGAACCTATGTTGATAGAATGTGGCTCTAATATGGATAATGTGCTTAAGATGAGTGAGTTTTTTTCATGCAGAAGCTCACTCCTTCAAAGGAGAGCCAAAGGCCAGTTTATCCATTTGCAGCTATAGTTGGCCAAGATGAGATGAAACTATGTCTTCTCTTGAATGTGATTGATCCAAAGATTGGTGGTGTGATGATAATGGGCGATAGGGGAACCGGGAAGTCCACAACCGTTAGATCTTTAGTAGATTTACTTCCTGAAATCAACGTAGTAGCCGGTGATCCCTTCAATTCAGATCCAGAAGATCCGGAAGTGCAAGGCCCTGAGGTAAGGCAGAAGCTTATGAGAGGCGAAGAACTCTACGTTGTCCCAACAAAGATAACCATGGTTGATTTGCCTTTAGGTGCAACCGAAGATAGGGTTTGTGGCACAATCGACATTGAAAAGGCCCTTACTGAAGGTGTCAAGGCCTTCGAGCCAGGCCTATTAGCAAAGGCCAACAGAGGAATTCTTTATGTTGATGAGGTCAATCTTTTGGATGACCATTTAGTTGACGTTCTTCTGGACTCGGCTGCATCAGGCTGGAACACAGTCGAGAGGGAAGGAATCTCGATTTCTCATCCCGCCCGGTTCATACTCATTGGCTCGGGTAATCCTGAAGAGGGAGAGCTTAGGCCACAACTTCTTGATCGTTTTGGAATGCACGCCCAAGTTGGGACTGTGAGAGATGCAGAGCTCCGTGTAAAGATCGTTGAGGAGAGGGCCCGGTTTGATAGAAACCCCAAAGAGTTTCGTGAGACTTACAAAGCTGAGCAACAGAAACTCGAGCAACAGATTTTGTTAGCTAGGAGTTCTTTGTCTTCTGTAACCATTGATCATGAGCTTAGAGTGAAAATATCGAAGGTTTGTGCTGAGTTAAACGTCGATGGATTGAGAGGTGACATAGTGATAAACAGAGCGGCAAGAGCTTTGGCTGCTCTTAAAGAAAGAGATAAAGTGACAGTTGAGGATATTGCAACTGTCATACCTAACTGCTTGAGACATCGTCTTCGTAAGGATCCTTTGGAGTCCATCGACTCTGGTGTTGTTGTGATTGAGAAATTCTACGAGGTTTTTGGGTGAGGAGAGATTGATTGTTTTGCGTTTTGATTGTAATACACGAATGATATAATTGTGAAGCTTTTTGTTGTCAAATGAATACTTGGAGTGATCAATTCTTGAGGTGTAAAAGAGATTGAAAGATGAAGATGTGTTTGTGGTAAGATTTGTTCAATCGAATCAATGAAGTTCAACAAACTTATGTTGTTAACAAACTAGATAACACAACTTGTGAGTGAGATCGATTTGGAAAAAAAAAAACTCGAAGAGATTGAAAGATGAAGATGTGTTTGTGGTAAGATTTGTTCAATCGAATCAATGAAGTTCAACAAACTTATGTTGTTAACAAACTAGATAACACAACTTGTGAGTGAGATCGATTTGAAAAAAAAAAAACTCGAAGATTATCAAGTTGAATTTGACCTCGAGCTACTTGAATAGTTCTCAATCTCAAACTTGAACATATCAATACTTTGCTCGACAAGCTTACAAGCTTAATCAAGTAATTTCAAACATATGTTAAATTACTATTTGCCCTCGATAGAGCTTAATCGAGTAATTTCAAGCATATGTTAAATTACTATTTGCCCTCGATAGATTTTGATATGTAAATGGATATGTTGATGGTGCATGAATCCAAAGCACTTTCTTTCAAATCATATTTCTTCATTTGGCCCTTTAGCCAACCTACCATACAAACATAACACACCACAAAAGAACATAACTAATAAGGGTATGTTTGGTTCGTGTGTTGGGTTAGTTAGATTAGTTGGGTTGTGATGGATTTACTTGGGTTAAATTGGATTAATTTTTTGATATGTTTGATTTGAATGTTTAATGATAAGTTTAACTTAATTTTGTATTTGATTTGAATGTTGTGGTATCTGTTAAGTTAAGTTTATATATTAAATTCATTAAACCCAAATAAACCCAAATAAACCAGCTACTTTTGGTGAGCTTATTTAACCCAAATAAACTCACCACAAGACCATAAATGTCATTTTTGACCCGAGTCCAAAAAAAAAAACGAGCTTTTCAACCTTTAAAGCAAACACGGATTTATCCGAGTTAATTAACCCTAATCAAAAACCCCCAAACCAAACATGCCTTAGGGTTTAATTGTTTGTAAAATTGCAACCTTTTAGTTTAATAGGATCATAACAATTGCAACCATATTAAGCAGTCTGGTAGGATCTGCCTCAAGTCTTTCACACAAAAAAGAAGCAATTTGGTTGGTAAAGACCAAAAGTTGTATGAGGTTTAGAAATTGAAAGTGCAGTTGATCTTTGCCATGATTGTGTAACATGCATTATCTCAGTTAAGGTCAACTTTTACAAATGGAAATGTAAAGTATAATTCAATTACTACAATAGTCAAAATTGGCATTATAATCCTATTTTCTTTTGGACACACAACACTGAAGACTTCATTAAGATTATACTTGAAAATCAAGAAATGATCAAAATTGAATGATTTATTAATAATAACTAGATGAAGTAGAATTGATATAGTTTTTTTTATACATTAATCAACTCCATATCTCAGCTCTAACTTGACTTTTCATTCAATTGGACATTCACTTTGTATTAAAATTTATCAAATCTCTTAGAAATCAAGTAAATACGTGAAATCTTAACAAGATAATAAAATTTAATTATAATATCATGAATGCATGCTATTTAACACAAAATGATATTAAATTTAGCCTCAAAATACCTAAATAACACAAGTTATAAATTAATTACGGGTAATTGATATCGAAAATGTCTAAAATGCAAGGTAATTGATATCGAGGGATACTGAACTGTTAACTGAAATATTTTTATTTATTGATTTCTTGATTATTTTGCTTTCTAGGTTGTTTAATTGGTTCGGTGATAATTCTTATTTAAATCCGAAATCCCCCGCCCCTCCTTTTTTATTTCTTATTTTATTGAATTGAACATAGAAATTATAGTTTATTCATGACTTTTCGTGGGATCGACTCCAATATTCTGCCCTATCTACTAGTTGTTAGGTTATGAAGAAATTTAATAAATGAGATTGACTTTGACTTTCATTTCACGTGAGATCGATTCCGATTTACCTTATCTACTAATAATTAGATTAGAAAGAAATTTAATAAATTTTATCACACCACGATAACATGGTTAGTGTTACTAATGAGAGATGTGCTGCCTAGAATCTTGATTCAAAGTCAATGTTCCAGTTCTCGTCTTATAAACAAAACTAACATGGTCAACCAAATACTTTACAACCATCAGACTATGTTTGTTTCTAGTCGAGGAGCATCCAAATACCATTAGACTATGTTTGTTTATATATACATACATTTATAAATATATAAAGTGACACTTATGTATTTTAGAAATACGAATTCTAAATTCGTATTTTCGATCCGACCTGCTTAAATTTTTTTCCCCATAAACTCTAATCTCCCCCCTTCTTCATGGAGTATGCACCTCCTTCTTCTTTTAAATAAAAATTTACCATCTACAATTTAAATCTATTTTTACAAATCAAACTTTGTTTTATAAATTATGAATTGACACGTTTTACTGAATTAAATCTCTTACACGATCTCACAAGATTACAAGAACTCTGCTCAACTACTGAAACAAAATGCATATAGTTTGATTTCTATTTAATGTTTATGATTATTTTTAATTATAGTGTCAAATAGACCTCTAATATCATGACAATCTTCTTACATTCTGATGCATTTGCATTCTATTTATTTATTTTTGGCTAAATCGAAATCTTCATCACTTCTTATGCAGTACAAAAACATCATTTATCACCCACATATATATATATATATACTATAAAAAACATTATTCAGAGGATTCTCATTATTTCTTTAATTTTTTCCTCATTAAATAACATATTTAAACATATATTTTTATATTTAGAGCGCTTGGTCCCGTAGCTCAGTTGGTTAGAGCGTTGGTCTTATGAGCCGAAGGTCGCGGGTTCGAGCCCCGCCGGGACCAAGGATTTTTTTTTTTAATTTTTTGACGAAATGTGGCTTGAACATAAAGTTTTTTTTTTTTTGATTAAATGATTTTGATAGTGAGATTGAAAATGTGTGGGGAATTAAAATGTGCTTGTGTTATAAAAATATGATTCAAGTGTTTTGTTGGAAATGTATAGTGATAGTTTTGGGAAACATTCTTTTAATAAATTTAAGAGATTGCTAAATATGGTAGAGAATAATTAAAAACATTAAACTTTTAGTGCTTTTGATCAATATTAAAGTGACTATAAAATATTCTTTTATAGTCAAAAGACACCAATTTATGTTTGGATTAGATAATCGAAATATATTGAATTGTTAAAAACCAAATTTTGGTTAGTGATAAATTAATATTTAAAAATAGCTACTTGAAATGGGAAGATATCTTTGTGAATGCAAATATTAAAGAAACTATGTGAAAAGACTTAATAATTAATACATTCTTAAAATGATTGGCACGACATGAATAGACCTGATCCCTGACCTCGACCGTGGGCCTTAGCAATTGGATTGAACTAGGCCTGGGTTTTGCCTAAGCTCACTTTTTCTTTTTGGAGCGGTGATGAGTGATGCGCATAGCGGGAGCTTGCAGCGTTGAGGTTACAACCCCGTTTTATCTTTTTGGAGCGAGGATGAGTGGTGCGTACAATGGGAGCTTGCAGCGTCGAGGTTACAACGTCGATGCAGTGTCAGGTGCCAACATGTTGTTTGTTGGCGTTTCAATTATGAACAATCTGTTACTTTGCATTAAAAGACCAATTACTAGGTTGTTAATTTCCATCAATTCAAATATAACCCCCCAATGTTAGAGATCTATATACAGAGGTCATCATGCATAGTTTTAAAACACCATATAAAAGACTTGCATAATTTTTCATACTTGCATCAAAACTCAGTTCTCTAACATCTAAATTTCACCGGAGCTCTCAAGAATTATGGTGTTATTTTCTTATTTTTAGGAGACGATACACACGATCCAATAAACACTACCCTACATGTATTTCATCTCAAGGGAAGAGAGATCTCTTCAACTCGACTTGCTGCTGTCGTGGCATCTTTATTGTAATAGAGTAGAGATTTGTTATAAGTCACCTTTTCTATTTTTATTTTTTTGTTTTCATGTTCCACATGTTCTGCCCATTATTGAGTGCTTAAACCAACCCAAACATTTTTTTCTATTATATATGTCTTGTCCATTTTATTACTTTGAATTTTTCATTTTTTTTGGGTAGTGTTAAAATAATAAATATATTATACGAACCAAAAATAATATTCCTAAAAAATTATAGAAAAACACACATTTATGTCCGAAGAATCAAAATACATAAATAATAACTGTAAATTGTTTTGTTGTCTAAAAATTACCATCTCAAATCTCATTTACTCTTCAGTTGGTATACGTACAGTTCAGTGCGGTTTGACAATAAAAGCAGTGAGTTTTTGCAGTCTGTTTCATCTGTCTGTTGTTGCACAATCAAGGCTTTCTGTTTTGCAGGCACTATGTACAGTTACTATATTTTCTATCTCATCACTTATGCTTTTCTATCCAATGTGCCTTGTTTGCCTTTCTATTGCAATTTCTTTTAATTTTCACATCCCATACTTTATACATTGCATGTTCTTCTATCTAAGGACTTTGCTTCCTTATTTAATGCCTTCTTCTGACTTACTATCTGTATTTCAATCTCGAATTTTATTTCATCGATTAGTATATGCATGAAAGTGATTGAATAATTTTATGTTAATTACCAGTAGTGCAATATTGGCAAAATTTATTTTAATTTTTACCATGTTTCAATCTCGAATTTCGTTGCATCATTTTGTCGCGCAGAGATAAGTATATATGTGGATAGTATGTTTGTTTTAATTTTTACTGTGCTCAAGTCTCGAATTTCATTTACATTATACCTTAATTGTGACATTTTATGTTACTAGCATTGTAGCATTAATAAGATTATTTAGTCATTAATTCAGATGTAATTATTTAGTCAAAGTGCACTTAAACTATTACGTTTTGATATGATGTTTTCTTAAATACTTTAAATTGCATTGTCCTAAAAGTTACTAACCTATTATGCACTTAATAATTTATCCATCCAAGTAAAAGTGGTAAAATAGGGTTTGATATCATTTTCAAGTTAAATAAATTTAAATTGAAAATAAAACATAAGTATAATAAAAGATCTAAATGACTTCAACTGAATATTAATTAATGGCAAATATTCATATGTAGAAGTCGTATGGATTTAGATCCATATAACTGGATCAACTCGATTTGGATTCGTGTATTTATAATATTTTATTTTCTATATTCATGTATTACCTTTATATTATATTAATATGATATTCATGTATAAATATCATAACCGTTATGTAATTTAAAAAAAAATTCAGTACACATACCTTTAGTTATGTATTTATACCTTTTAGTTATGTTGGTTATACCTTTATATATTACATAAATGTATGATTATGTTAATATAAAATTATACATAATATCCCATAAAAGTAGAGTAATATCTCATAAAGGTATATATGTACAAATTATGTTGATTTTTTTTTTTCGGAAGTTAAAATATTATATAAAAGTAAAGATATATATACATAAATGTCATACTAATATTAGATAAAAATTATACTAATATAATATAATATAAAGATAATAAAAAAAAAAGCACGAATTTGGGTCATTTCAATTATACCTGGTTCACCTGTGATTAACTCTTAATTAATTATTATTAAACGTATGGAATTTTGAATATTTGGGTTATCTAAAGATTAATTCATGAAAAGAAACCAGCAAAGAAAATAAGGCTTAGTGGGATCTAAAAATGTAATAAATGGAGCCAATAATTGCAATACTTCTTCATCCATTTATGAGCACACACTAGTTTCTATTCTTCATATAATCACATGGGAACCAATAATAGTTTCCAATTTTCATACACCCAAAAATGGATTTATTCCACTGAAAAGACCAGAACATTAATTTATAAAGAAAATAGTGACAACTCATCAAGCACAAAACCCTCACATCTAATCCAAGAGAAGAACCCTACTTCTTGTTGATGATGCATGTTTAAATATCTAAGTCCTAAATATATAAGACATGATGAATCATTTGCAAAAGCCAAGGTTGTTTCTGATACTTTTTGGCCTATTATTTCTTTTTCTCTTTCAAAAGCATCACATGCATGAAAAGCTTACTTTATACTATTTAATCATTCACGAGGTTCAAAAAGATGAAGATAAATAAACTATTCCTTCATATCAAACTTCATCTTTTTGACTCACTTTAAGATCAAGATTAGTTAGCAAGGATGTAGGATAGGACACACTTCATAAATGTGCATTGAAGTGTCTATTTCACTACATATATTTTTTCACATGCATTCATTTGATAAGACTTGCAAAAAGCTTGTTAAGCTTATTTGAATGACAATCAACTAAAGGCCTAAAACCTAAATTCTATCTCCAAGTCAAATTGGGGTTGAAAACAAAATAATAAAAAAGGATCGGAAATTACTTATTTATTAATAAATGTTGGATACAAGAGACTCTGTCGTACAAGCTCAGATAACATACACCACAATCAAGATCAATATTGATGAGATCAGTTTATATATCTAATTATTCGTGTGACAGGTAAACAAAAATGATATCGATCTATAACATATTCGATCACTTTAGGTTGTTTCTTAAGAGGTAGAAACTAGAACGCTCTTTCAACGATTAACACTCATCACTCATACATATTATTAATATTCATATCTCATGCCAAATTATCATATATTAATTTTATCAAGTGTAGCATTTTCTTTTGAGCTACAAACAATTTATTGTAACATGTGAAAATGTTGAAATGAGTTGTCATTTTCTTGAAGAAAAACAGTTGGTTTTGCCTCTTGCTTGCCATGCATTTTACCAGAAGTACTAATGGAATATAGCTGAAAAAAAGAAAGTTTGCCATCATTTTTAGCCTTTTTTATCCCCAAAAGTAGAAATATTTCTTCCACCAGATTAATTCCATTCTACCCACTTGGATATTACCCTAATTTTTCAGAAGAATAACATGTGTCACATCATAAAATAATTTATCAGATCATATACTAGTCATACACCACATAAAAAAATAGGGTTAAAATCACTTTTCATCTCATAATTATGGTGTCTTTTGATTTTAGTATCATAAGTATCACTATTTTCAATGTAGTCACATAATTTAAGAATCTGTTCTATTTTAGTCCAATTTTAACCAAAAAATTCGAATTTCACCGGCAAATGGCTTTCCTGTGATCTAAAAGTGAAGTGGCGACATGTGTTAATCAATAAGAATTTAACACATATCGATACGTCATTTTTAGGTCTAAATTTTTAAAATTACTAATGTGGTTATCAGAATTTACAACCACTTTAGATTTTTCGGCGGCATGTTAGAATTTCTAGTGATCACGTCATAAATTTTGAAAATTCCGACAAAATATTACTGAAATTGGAAAAAATTAGAATAGAGTACCAAAATTGGAAAATGGATACGTGATTATCAAAAAAATGAAAAATACCTTACATACATGATCAAAATTGACAAATATATACTGATGTGCGGTTAATTGGGGATTTAATTTTTCAGATCGAGCTATTGCTATCAAGTAATTTTTCATGCGATTTCTCCACAAAGTACATATAATAGCAAAATTCGTTACACGATTTCAAATTAAACATTACCAAAAAACGTAACAAAAGAAAATCATGAACATAAAATAAGTACATAAAAATTTCCTCAAATTAGAGAACTCATGTATTATAATATCTGAATTACACGAAATAATGCACAATTTGTGCTAATCTTCAAAATGCAGAAAAGGAGCCATTGAAGATGATTTGCAGAAATTTATCTTTTCATCTTCTTTCATCATATCAGAAGCTGTGACATTTGCTAATTCATTGCAAAAATCCAATCCTGCAAAATCAGCATTAATCGGAGAATAGTTTATAAAGCTGGACTGAAGGGGTTCCCTTTGATAAAACATATGTCCGTGGCCGGAAACCGGCCGCGAACAGAGCGGCGGAGGGTCGCAGGAAAAGTACTCTGGCGCCCCTCCCCCGCCCGAATTCCCATTTCCACAATCCCAAGCCAATCCCAAGTCCTGTTGATGATCAATGTAACCCTGCAACTCCCCGTGGACGAAACCCGAAACGACATCGGAATGCTCGATCAGTGGAGGGATGATGAGACTTGCGGGAGCATTATTTGGGAGGTCAGGATTGAGTGCATCAATGGCGGATTGAGCTTCTCTGATGAGCCAATCGATGGCTTTGCTGGGGCGGTCGTAGCCGAGGCGATCCTGGACGTCGTAGAACTGGATGGCGGTCCTCGGCGAGAGGCGCACGCGGCGGTCCCGTGGGCCCCGGGCGGTGCGTACTTTGCTGTGGCGGTCCTTTTTTCCGGGGGGCTGAACCACCCTGTCGGAATCTGCAATGTCGGGTTTTCGTTTCTTGGCGGTGGCTAAGTGGAAGCCGTCTTCTTCGTAACTGAATTTGATGGGGTTTGAAGGAACGGAGACTGGTGCACTGCAGATCAAAGCTTGAGGTGGTCGGAAAAAATGGTGGTTGTAATAACTGAGGTTGTGATCTTGATCTTCTTCGTCTTGATGCATGGTGATTAATTGGAGAAGATGATGATGTTGTTGGTGTTTAAAGGAAGGGCTTGGGAGAAAGCAGCTGAAAAGGGAATGAAGCTTCCTCATCCTAATACGTACCATTTCGGACATATCATTTGATGTATGTCGGTAATAAATTCTATTTCATCTTTTTTTGTTAAGAGTACAGTGCATGATGGAGTTTATATGAATAAATAAAAATAGATTAATATTGATATCACATAAGATTATATAAATTAAAATTCCACTTTATATCCATTTTTGCGTTTTTTCTTGTTTACTCTATATATATGTTAGTAATTAAAGTTTGCTGGCTAATATCATGTTCTATATAGAGAATATTTTTCTACCACAAATAATGAAAATCAAGAAAATTAACCTTCCAAAAAAAGTAAAAAAAAACTAATTTTATGTCGAATGTTATATGCTATGATCATATCTTATAATTCTATAAAAGAAATACATATTATGTAATATGAATGAGTGTGAGGTGATTTGTTTTCTTTTATCGAAATGATATTGATTTATGATAAACTAGTAACAAAACTATCATTCATGATGAAAAAATAATTTACTATTTGATTTTGTGGTATTTTGAGATATTTTTCCTATTAATTAAGTGTATATTTATAATGTTGGTTTTTCTATAAGTATGCGTCAATGTTATGTAATAGAAGATGAAACTGTAAACTTTCAATACATATGAGATAAATTAGGAATTTATAAGTATTTTAAGAAAGGAGAACTAAAATTATTTTTGCAGTAAGACCACATTTCGATATATTTATGTTTGGTTGTCTGTACAATTACAAAATCGTTATTATTAAAATTCTGAAAATCTTAATTATTTAATTTTATTAAAAAATTCAATTATTAATATTTTTAATTTTATAAAATCAAGTATCCTATAAACTAATTGTAAGATTTTTATGAAATTTTAACTAATTAATTTAGTCGCAGACTCTTCAGATATTGAGAATTATATGACAGTCACTAAAAAGTATCAATATTTTCTCAATTTTGTATGAAAAATACCTACAGAAAATTCTTAATTTCAAATAACTTTTCATTTATAGGAGCAATACATATATTCCCCTTATTAAATAAAATATATATTACTAATACCAATACATACATTATAAACAACAGTAAATAAGAATTTACTTTATACTCATATATATAAAACCTTTTTAATAGCAACATCAATAAAAAAAACAAGAAAACATAAGAAACAAATTAAATACGTTCACAAACAATACTAATTATAACAACCACTAGAAAAAAGACAATATTGGTGAAACCCAAAAATAAATGACCAGTGGAAGTAAGTAGATAGAACCCTAAAAGGAGATCTATGAGCTCATATTTAAATGCACTCAAAGTCAATAATTCACACTCAACTGAAAATAATTGTCATGCATTTTAATAAAATTGAGAATTTATGTTTTCATGTGAGATCTATGAGCTCATATTTAACCCTAATCATATTATTTGTCTCCATAAGTCATATTCTAAATGGCATTATGTTTGTATTGTCAGGAATTGATAAGCTAACAGTAACCAAATATAGTCCAAGTGCTAAATCATCACAATCAATTACAAATTAATTCTAAAAGAAAAAAATAAATTTCTTTAATTTTTATTAATAAGGTAAGAAAATTGCATGTAAAAAACATATAGTAGGTGACAAATGAAGCGTGGTCTGTATAAAGAGAAAGACATGTGACGGGAACCCACTGATATGATTAGTCCCTCTTATCTTTTATTTTTTTTTGCATGTCCTTTTGAGCTTTGTCCAAATATATTTTAATTAAAAAAAAATCCATAAATTGAAGCAGATTCTGTCCATCTCACGTGCGTTTTCCACACATTCTTTTACCTTTTACTCATTAAAATTTCACTTCTTTTTAATTTAAGAAAATACTTTAAGTTTGTTTTTGCACTCTGTCAATCATTGTTCACACAAAATATATTATAATGTAATGAATCTCAAAACAGAAAGATTTCAATCTCTTCGGATAATCCTAATATCTATGAACACATTAATATATATTTATATATTACAAGATTATAAAGAGGAAAGCTTAAAGAGAAGCTATTATTAATATATTAGATATAAAATATATTTATTAATTTCAAATATTAAAATTTAGAGGATAAACATATTAATAATTATTCAGAGTGAACATTTTAGAGTTCCCCTGTCTTCAAAATACAATTTTTCTTTAAATTTTTTGGCTAGGTGATGGAGAGCAAATATATTAAGGATTTGATTGAGATTTAGACAAATTTTAATGTTATTGATATTTTTATATTGATTTTATCTTTATTTTTTAGGATTTAAAACTATATTAGTATAAATAAGAGTTATTTTTATTATTTTAAAAGTTGATTGATTTATGAAATAAGAAAAGAGAGTTTTTTCTAAAATTATTATTGTATCGGGTATTTTTAGAATTAATGAATCGTCTCTTTTTTTGATGTTTTTGCTTGCATCAGTTGGAACTAGAGACCGGTTACGGTCCTATCCACAAGTGATGGCTTCGTTTGATTTGAATGTAATGATTTCCATGGTTAAAATTTTCACAATTTTTAATTCATATGAAGATGTTGAACTAGATGGTGATTACATTAGAATACTAATATTTGATGAGAAGAGTGTTGATGATTTTTCCTCGATTGATGATGGAGACTATGATAGTCCACCAATTTTCGACGAGAAGAGTTGTGATTTCTCGATGAAGATGGTGACTATGATGGTCCATCAATTTTTGATGAGGAGATTTGTGATTCATTATAAAGGTTGTCAATACTACTGATTGTTCTTTGATTTTAAATGAGGTGGAAGAAGAGTCTTACTACACCTTTATGGAGGATAAAAATAAGATTGTTATGGCCAAGAATAATGTACGAAAGATTGTTGAGAATGACAACTTTGATGAGAAAAATCTCACGATAACAAAAAGGTCATTAGTGGAACTTGGCAAAGAAAAACCATTTAATATGGATGAACAAGTCTCTTAAGATCATGGAAGAGAGTATTTAACAGTTTATAAAACTTAAGAAGATGGTACTCAACTTTTATTCTTAAAAATATTCCACGTGCCCCACCATGTGCCGAATAATCCCCAAACATTCACACTTTTGATGTGTTTAAGGTCAACTATTGCAAACGAAACAATGATGAAGATCAGATATATTAAAGATTTGATTGAGATTTAGACAAATTTTATTGTTATTGTTATTGATTATATTGATTTTATCTTTCTTTTAGGATTCTAGATTATATTAGTATAAATAAGAGTTATTTTTATTATTATATGAGTTGATTGATTTATGAAATAAATAAAAAACGAATTTTCTCTAAAATTAAGTATGCTTAAAATCAACGGATGATAATTATTTTTTTTATCATGTTTTTGCCTGCATCATTGGATATATTACCCAAGCTTTCAATTCTCATTTATGAATATTTCCATTTATAATTAAGCACTTCATTTTGAGAATGTTATTAAAAAAATGTTATAGTGATATTATAAGAACTAATTTTTTTTTTTGAAACATGCAAATTTCAGTTAAAAACTATCTTTTTAATTCTTGAAATAAGGCTTCTTTGTTTTTTTTAGAATAACAAAAACACAATAAAAAACAAAGATACAAAATCGAATAGTGAATTAATGGAAAATAATTAGTGGGATAAATTTTTACATTTTTCTTTAAAAGTTTTTGAATTAGTTTGGGAAATTTATTAAGCATTTCATCGTAAGAAAAAATTGCAGAGTGAGAGAGAGAGAGACTTGCAGGTAGTTCTCATTTTCTTGCTCAGCTGAACTCAGATTGCTATGAATTCCAACAATTTGGGAAGATCAGAAACCCTCCTCAAATTAGCTCAACGCCTCCGGCTTTGCAATCAGAATCGCAATTTTGATAGCAGCATCACCATTGATGATCCTCGAGTTCATGATTCTGCCGCGGAAGGAACCAAGTCGAGTAGAGCCGCCGTTTTGATCTGTTTGTTCGAAGATGAAAGCGGCGATCTTCGCGTCATTCTCACCAAAAGATCTTCAACATTGTCCTCGAATCCTGGTACTGCTCGCAAATTTGTGAATTGGAGTTGAATTTCTTTGTCATGATGAGGAATTTGATAACTAGGGTTAGTTTGGGATTGTATTTTCAGGTGAAGTTGCTTTGCCCGGAGGGAGAAGAGACGAAGGTGACGCGGATGATGCTGCGACCGCGTTGAGAGAGGCTCAGGAGGAAATTGGATTGGATCCTTCGATTGTGGAGGTTGTAACTGTTCTTCAGCCCTTCCACACTAAGGTAATCGCTTCTCGATCATCCATGTTTTCAATTGAGAATGCAATGATTTGAATTTGAATGCTAACTTTTAGAATGTGGTATGTTTGGTTGCAGCGAAATATTACTGTATTTCCAGTGGTAGGGATAATTTGGGAGATTAAGGCTTTCAATCCAATTCCAAATTTAGCTGAAGTTGAATCGATATTTGATGCACCATTAGAAATGTTTCTCAAGGTTTGTTCGTTGATCATGCTTTTAAATCATTACTCATGTTTGAGCTGCAAATTAGAGGATCATTTATTGGCATGTTGTAGGATGAAAATCGAAGGGAAGAGGAGCGAGAATGGATGGAATCTAAGTATTTGCTTCATTTCTTTGATCACCGAGTTGGGAATGAGTCATACGTTATCTGGGCTCTGACTGCTGGAATCTTGATCAAGGTTGCATCAGTTGTATACCAACGATCGCCTGCTTTTGAAGAGCGGATGCCTCCTTTCTGGATTAGAAATACCTGATGAAGGTATTGCTACGACTATTTGAATCCTCTGTATTGAAGACAAGTATGACATTGAGGGATATTGTGTTCACTTATACTATTATGTTTGATACATGCTTCTCATGAATTTGTTGGGTTTACTATACTTTGTTATGAATGGATTAATGCTAAGTAGTTCCTAGCAGGATGACAACTTAGATTACAGAAAATGCACGTAGAGAGCGTAAGACATGGGACTGTTAAGAGAAATAACTGCATAAAACATCTGCTTGTTTTATTGAAAATACAAGGTACATGAATTGCTGTAGAGTGATAGAGACTATCATGGTGGCCATTAAGACCATTAGAAAACAGAAGTTAGAACATAGACGGTTGCTAGAGAAATTGGGTATAAAAGTAACATGAGATAACCTGTCCAGCGAGGAAATGTGGTGTTGAAGCTCGTAAATATAACCATAATGATGCAGATCAACAGAACTACCATAACTTCTGCAGAGACATCTGATGATAAATTCCGGGCATATACTGGAGCGAGGAACACTATCAAACCTATAATATTGTTCATGTAGACACCACCATATAGCTGTTCAATGGAAAAGAGAGATCTCATCATCTAAGGCATAGCTATTCAAGTGTTTGGATTAAGTAAGATCTTAAAGCTTTTAAAATGTTTGTAATGGCGATTTTGTAACTAAAATGACCAAATTTAAAGAGTTTTATCAAAAATAAGATTATATTTTGTAAGAACAAATAAACTATAGTAAAAATAATATAGTATCTACTAACTTTTTTCTAAAAATGGCTTATAAGCTCCTAATATGGGAGCATGTGAGATTCTTTTTTTTTTTTTTTCTCTAAGAAAAGAGTTACTACACTCTTTTGAGGGGCTTAAAAGCCTCCAAACATGTTATGAGTTGTTTTAAAAAGCTTATAAATTCTATCAAACACCCTTTAAGTAGAGATGCCTAGGTGAAAGCTAGATAGCTTCAATCGAGATGTGAAAAAATGAAAAAGACTTTTTGTGTAAACTAGAGAGGAATGTACCCCAGAGAGTGTCAAAGAAATGGATTTCTGTGTCTTCTGTCTGGCTGAAGTAATTGACTGAATTGCAATTCCGTAGTTCAAAGCAAGGGGTATAACCAAGTATGAGACCCAAAAGGAAGAGATATTTGCTGCTAGAGCGAAATCTATGACACTTCTGATCAAAGGTTCTCCAAGTACCAGTAATATCGCAGTCCCAACGATCAAGAAAAAAGCAGCTCTGAAGAAAGTCAACCATGTATTGCTTGCTGTTTGGCTTGTGCTTGTGCTTGAGCTGCTAGCTAAGAGCCCCTGCTGGTCTTGGCTGGTATTCTACATTTCGATTTTATATGATTACAATGCTATATTTATACATTTGATTAGATTTATTTATGTTGTTTGATTATATATTCACCTGAGAATTGCTAGTTCCACCGCTCTTTGCAGTTTTTGCTGGACTCTGATCTGATAGATCGGAAGCCAATTTGGTCATGCCTTTGATGAACTCATCCTGATTGATACGACCATCTCCAGAGGTATCAAAAAACGTCATTATGTTTTCTATGTCTCGTTCGCTGCTTTTATCATCATCATCAATCTTTACACCTAAGAGCAGCACTCTGAGCTCTGCTGCCAATACGGATGCATCATTTTTCTTATTGATTTTGTTATACAGCCTGTTTATCAATATGTGTTGAAAGATTACAAATGAGCATCGAAGATTTTCTTTAAAAAACTGTAAAATTACATAATAAAGAAGAGAAACTGAAAGAAGAACTAATTACGCTTGTATTTTTTGAGTATCTGGCTTGCCATTTCTTGATATAAGCTGCAGTACCTTGTCTTTGGCATGTTTATTTATCACATACTCAAAACATCTGTCTTGTATCCATGGCTGAAATGACTGCAATAACAACGAGAGAAATGAAACAATCTTTTGGTGATGAGTTCTACTTAAGAAAAACTTAGTACTCAATGCCCTTGAAACCAACCTTATCCATACCTGATACAGAATGTAAGCAATTAGCAAAGCAACAGTGATGATGAGAGCAATAAGAATAACAATTCTTTTCCCCGAACGTGAACTGACTAAGTTCTGAAGTAGAAGTATGAGAAACGGAATTAGGGACATCAAGATTATCCTTGCTGTGTAGCTAGTTTCAACATCTGTAACAACGCCCAAACCTGATGCTTGAGAACAATGGCCTGTTAGATCGAAAATTTGATGCTTTTAAGGTTGTGGGATTGATGAAAAAACGGAACTTTAGCACCTTTTAGAGTACTCGTTGTCTGGGTTTCTGATTGATCGTAGCTTCCAAAAACAACAGAGAGTCCCCATATCAATGTTAGAAGCAGAACTGTCGTCCCTACGACGAGCCCCATCCCCATCGTTGCTCGTTGTTGGGCTGCAGCCGTATCTCCCGATAGTGCAGAGACTTGGTTGAAATCACAAGAGAAATTTCATTATACTGTCAATTTCTTCTATTGTGAATTAAGTTTTCAATTTCGTTTTTTAATATTTTCAATACATGTCACGTTTATATCGATCGACATATGAGATGAAACACAATTTATCATGTTCCCATTTTAATATTTTAATTTTTTCATTTGATTTTCCTTTTGTTTGTGTCAAATTATGTCACTAGGCTTGGAAAATTCTAAGGCAAGGTTTTGAGAGGTGTCAAGTAGTGATTGTTTTATTCTTAAATTAAAATATATGAATGATTTTATTGGATACTATTGATTCTGCTAACCTGGAAAGCTATGTGGTGTTACTTATATTGTTATTGCTAAAAGCAAAACCAAGTATAATTTATTTAAATTGATTATCACGTTATTTGAACGACGACTTTTAATTATCCACTTATTAGTACGTGACGTGACTAATGTGGTGTGAAGTATTTTATTTTATGGAGGAAATTATCTATAACTTGTATCAAAATTACGAATTACCAGAATTTAATACCTAATTTGATAAAAAAAATGCAAACTCAATCCAACATGAACTTGACTAAGTCGATTCTAACTATATTTATCGAGTTGACTTTAAATGAAGTTATATTATGTTTACATAAATTTTGAAGTATTTTGAGAATATCATTAAAATCAGTATAAAACAAAACACGAACTTGATAATTCAACTCTCTATTTGTGTACTACATCAAAACTTTTTTTTTTTCAATTTATTAATTATAAAAATTATTATTTTTTATATTAATATTATGTGGTTTGGAATGTGATAATGATTTTTGATAATGGGAGTGATATCACTGTGCAATCAGTTTTTTTGAATACTTATTTAAATTAGTACATGGCATAGAAAATATGGAAATTCGAAATTGTATCCTATGAAAGTATTATAAATAATATTACATCACAAATTTAACGTTTTAAAAAAAAAAAACAGAGAGAGAAGGAAAATTATCAACAACAAAAACATCCACTATGAAACAAGTTTTAAAATTGTAGCAAAATAAAGTAAAACCACAATATACACATCAATTCTGTTATTCATATGAATATATCAAAGTGTTTAATGATCATCAAATTAAAGAATCAATTCAAAAAGAACAAATTAAAGATGAAAAATTGAACTCACCAAGAATCAAAACAATTTGTGGGATAGTACCAAGAACCTGAAACAAGCTGCCTCCAACCACACCAGGTCCAATAATCTGGAAAAAGAGATTGGATCCATTTGCAACATATTGTCCTCCTATAGACAGCAGAATCTCGTACACAACAATCACAAACAGCAAACCCCAAACGTTGGTGGAGCATGGCAAGAACCCATACACCGGCTCACACGTGATCGTGGATGCTGATAGTCGACGCCATTCCAAGAATGACGGACCAGTACTGCTCTCGATGGAATCCACTCCGTCCGATTCTGAGTGAGGATCCTCATTGATCCAACGGCTAAAAGCTCCATCACTTGCTAGAAGAAGAATTAGCAAAGATATTATGCAAAATGATGGATTAATGATCTTGGCCATCATGCTTAATTATTACATACAATGGGATTTTGGGCAGCTATATTGTTGATATATAGAATGGTTGACTCTTAGGTTGGATTTGCGTACATTTGACTAGTTGATATGAGCCTTAATTAAATCAAGTGCTATAATATGAGATGAAATATTATTTTTTAAATAAAGAATATAAGATGCCTGATTCATTTGAGATTTTTTGTTTTCTATGTCGCATTAAATAAATGAATCCTTAATGAATCCGGTGCTAAAACTACCATAATTAATATAAAGTGGTCCGTTTCTACCAGTTAAGATAAGAAAATAATTAAAATACCACAATTTATAGTAAAACTAAAAAATATCCTTATTTAATTACATTTGATGAGACATATGTGGACCACCTACTTCACGTCCAATCAAAAATAATGACGCACTCACTGACATACATAATTTTTGTGTAAAAAAACTTTTGGTTTTAAATTATTATTATTATTATTATTATTATTATTATTATTATTATTATTTACACTAAAATTGATCTATTTTTATGTAATCCTATGAAACATAAGATATACGAAGATTGTGTAAGCAAGTGAGTCAATCATCAATTTTGAGCCTTGTGAAACTGACAACCTTCATTTCATATATGATATGTGATTTTTTTGACTTTAAAGTATAAAAACGGTAGAAAATGGACTAAAATTTATATCAAGTGGTATAAAGATTTATATTATATCCTTTGTGGTAGTTTGGGCCATTTATTCTTAAATAAATAGTAGTAAATCTCTAAATTTTAGTTAAAGAATACTAGTAGGGATAATTTGAAAATAAAATTATATAAAAGTTTAAAAGAACACTTAATTTAAAATAAAATTTAAACATCAAATCGACACTTATTTTGAAAAAGGGGGAGTATTACACACAAAAATTAGATTGGCCGCCTTGATGAAATCAGCACTAATATTTCTTAAAAAAATAAAATAAAAAAATCTCAGTTGATATATTTTCTATTCTACTATTCGATCTTCTCAAGGAAATAATTAATACAATTCAATATTTTAAAACATTATTAGTTTGTCTCTTTTGAATAAGACATTATTTAATTTAATTTCAGAATCTTCTTAAATTATCAACACGAGTTCACATTTCCTTTAAATTTATTTCCAAATATATTAATATTAATTAATATATTTTGTGCGTGCAAATAATACTACCAAACATAAATAGTTATAAAGATATAAAACTTGTAAGATGGAACTTTACAGCCCACGAATCAAACCTATTATATATATATATATATATATATATATATATATATATATTATTTTAAGATGTGAATATTAATTGATTAACGTGCATTTATCACCAACTAATTCTCGTAAGCAATCTTCACCTAATCCCACTCAAACATATTCTAACTCAAACATATTCTAAGCCTCCCCAATTATTGATAATTAATCAAGTTGCTAATATTTTAGTTAGTATTCAAGAAAATGTCAAACCAATTCATTAACTCAGATTTTGCTAAACTAATTAATATCAATTTTTTTTTTATTTGTTGAATTTTCACAAATTGCATATGTTGGAGGAAATAGACACCTCAATTTTAAATTTATTAGTGTACAAAGTTGCCCTAAAAAATGATTGCCAAATGATATTCTCATAAATCCATAAATATAAACTACAAAAATAAATCTAGCATGACCATTATTTTTCTTTCCAATTTCTTGGGTAATTTTATTTTTTTAAACGCACCCCAACGCTCAACTCGTTTTCGTATACCGAGTTGGCTCAGTCCACTGTTCTACTCATAATTTTTTGCTCTACATATAACATTACACATATTTGTACCTAAAAAACTTAGAAGCTTATTTGTTCAGGAAAATAACACAATGTTTGTATTTGACAATTTTTCCTATTAAATTAAAGTCATTTCAAAAAATAAAATAAACTAAAAGACAATTATTGTAGATTATTCTGGAAAACTCTCGATAAGGCTATCGATAGTAGGACGCATAGCCTGAAAAATATACTTGTGGGTTGCTTCAGTTGCATGAACAGAATCAAAAAACATATATTTGGAAGGATCATCACAAATTGAAGTTAGTGAATTACAAAGTACAGTTAATTCTAGTAATCCACTCCCACAGCAACCAATATTCACCTTCTCAAAACCTGCAAATTTGTTTATCCAAAAAAAAAAAGAAAAAAGAAAAATAAGTTTTTATGTTATAACATTCAAAATGTTGGCATGAAGTCAATACCAAGCATAATATTTTAAACATAATAGGTCACAATGTGTGTTTGGTTCCATCTTCAAATTATTATAATCATTATCTATTTTTAGAGAATAGGACGAATTACATCTAAAGTTTGGTTGAATTATCAAATAAACCTTTAAATCGGTGGAAATTACAATCAGATCCCTAAGACTATGAAAAAAATAAAAATTACCCAAAGTTTTGATGGATCACTACAGTGATTCAATTTGAATTTTCATATCTTTATCTATATCGTATTAGTACATATTATCTTATTTTGGGTTCTAAATAGATTGTAAATTAAAAAAATGCTTGTTGAAGGTGTCTAAATGTAATTTTCACAAACTCAGATGACTGGGTAATTTATTTAAACCTCAAGAATGATAGATGCTATTCATCTAAAATATATATATATATATATATATATATATATATATATATATATTATGTAGTTGTGTATTCTTCTAAAATTTTCACATAATGTCATATGTAACGATTTGTGACATGTTTATACATATAACCTATATATGTTAATATTTGAAATAAAGAATCTCATGTAATAATGAATGAGTCAATTGAACTTACCATATCGGGATGGATTCTTGATCATGTCGACCATGGAGTCGTATATATCTATGTAAATAAGTTTGGAATTGGGACCATCCATCCTAGTCAATACTTTCCGAAGTTTATGATTGTAGTCGAAGCCAACCTTCGTTAGAGTCTCGTTGCAAGGCCGTTTTCCGGAGACGTCTCCGGTGGTTACGGTGATGACTATCGGCACACAACCGATTGGTGGATGTCCGACGACTGCTATCATCCGTGCTCCTTCCTTCCTTAGGAACTACATAAGCAAACCTCAATCCTAGACATCATATATAGGTTGGTGGATGTAATAACTAGTAACAACTTTGAGAATCTTATACTCTGATCATTAAATTATATGTATTGTAAACAAGAATTGCAATGTTTGGTTCTTTTTTTTTGGTGCACTAAGTTAACAATTTGAAAGTTAGTGCACTAATTTTTACAATTTGTGAACTATTCCAAAAATGAGTAACACCATATTTGGAGGGCTAAAACTAAATAATTTTTTTTAAAAAAAATTAGAAGTTTAGCAAGCATACCTCAATAGATTCTTGCAAAATTTGCAACAAGTAATCGTGGTAAGCAGAAATATTGTCGTAGGTATTTCTTCGAAATGGTGTGACGTAATAACTAATGGCAACGTCATTCACACCTGCACTTATTATGAATATCGCTTTGTTTATCAATCTTTCTGCACTTTTCTTTCCCATTGCCTTTGCAAGTTTCTTTTTGTACCCTATGAAATTTTCTAGTTGCTTTTCCATTGGAATTACTCCCTGAAAAAACAAAATAATAATAATAATTCAATTATTCTGTCAAAATATGTCATACTTTTAAATGCTCTTTTCATTTGTGAAAGTGTACTGTAATTTTAATTTTGGTCCTGTATTTGAGACATTTTCATATTTTAACAATAAGTATTATTTTTTTCAATTTTGATCCTTTATATTTTATCTTTTTTAATTTTAGTTTGATTTTTCGTTGGAATTTTCAATTTGGCTGCTACTACATTAGCAATTTTGAAAATCCAAATCAAAATTAAATTAAAATTGAAAAAATTAAAACACAAAACCAACCGATCAAGATTGAAAAAACAGATACTTAGTTGTCAAGAAATGGAATGTGTTAATATATATAGATCTATATGAATAATTAAATTAGAACATTAATTCAAACAACTAAGTCTACTAGAAATGTCATAACTCAGATTATAATAACTTTAAAGGTGAATTTATGATCTCATGAATTCATATTTTTGTTTGAATTGATGATCGATCAGAGATTTTTTTTTTTTTTCACTTTGTGGTTAAGTGATCTAATAATGATTAATTAAATTCATGACAAAATAAAGAAGAAAAGTTGATAGGAAAACATAAGAGAGTTGGACTAATTAGTTTAATAAATTTTGCATAAATAACCATTGAGTGCAATAATGCACAATGCATCAAATGTGTATCATAATAAAATGAATGTTATCACACACACTAAAACACACACACACATATAAGCAAATTAATTCACATACAAAAACATTATAGAAGAATTTATGAATAATTACGAGTATACTAGTTGTCATGGGGTCGAATCCAGAGCCAGATGAAGCAAAAGAAACTCCACTCTTTAGCTCCTCAATACTCAGCTTCGGCTCCAAATAAGCTGGCAAATTCTCTTTTACTCCAATATACGAAGCTGTTTTTTTTTCCCAAAAAAATTAAATTAAAATCAATTATATGTTTGTACTTAATTTAATGAGAAAAATATAAACAAGAATTTCGAAGAGAGAAAGACACAAAGCGTTTGCCTATGAAATCCGTTACGAGTCGGCCATTACAAAACCTTCCGGTGGGAATGTGGTCGGGAAAATCTGATCCGTACGGGGGAAAGTTGCTTCTAAAAGCGGTGGCGATGAAATTATTATTCCCCGGATCAACCGTAGAGTCTCCGAATACTAAAAGTGCCGAGACCGAATTATTGAACGGTCTCGGCATTTTTCTTGCTTCAACATTAATCGAAAGTAGGATCTGCAGAACGAATATGAATACGAATAACGACTCATATGGAGATCGCATCGTTGCCACTAAAAATGAACTAAAAGAGTAGTGAGCATTGGCTATTTATGTAATATATATATGTAGTGCGTTTGTATAGTGAAATGATGCCATATGGTGAATTTATAGAGTGAGAGAGAGAGAATTATGGAAAATGTAAATAAGTTGATAAATGATCGATTTGGTCGAATATATTTAATCATGTCCACAAAATTAGATCATCAAAGGTGATCCAACATTGGCGCCAAATATTGCTGCGCCATTATCTTTTTTAGCAAGACTGCGCTATTTTTTTTTATATTAGGAAGAATTTTTTACTTTTTTTTTCCTAGTAAATTAGGGGTTTGTCAAATTTCGAAGTTTAAGATTTTGGATTGATAATTTAGGACAATAATTTTTTTAACTTTGCGAATTTTGCCTAATTTCATCTTGAATCGTTCAATTGAGCCGAAATTGCACATAAGCTCACCAATTCGGAATTTTTGGGTCAGATCTGCTAACAAGGAAATTGTTTATCCTCATGGAAGGAAACTTTTTTAAATTAGAAATGCTACAAGTGATAAATAAACGTCACATCAACGAAATTGGCCCGAATTGGTGAGGTAGCTTACGTGTAATTTCAGTCCAATTGAGTGTTTCGGGTTGAAATTGGATAATGTTCGTTGCCAGTCTGAAAACTTAAAGTTCGAAACTGTCAGACCCTCTAATTTACTGGGAAAAAAAAAGTAATTAACTCTATTAGGAATTATAATTTTATTTTACCCTTATTTTCATATTTAATTTTTATTATTATTTAGGATTTCTAGTTATTTGGTTTAACTAAGGAGAAATATCATATTTCATTACAATTTGCAGGTACTGTTTTAAGCACTTGGGTGAGACACTGGTGTATGCCTTGAGAACCCATTCGAATATATAAGAGAAAGGGAATATAAAGTTTGTGCAACAATTGAATTGAGTTTCGTTTCACAGATTTAAGTTCATAGTAGGCATCACAAGTGACTCATATTTATTAATTTAATTAGTTAAACACAAAATATAAAAGTAAAAAAATACAAATTTTTAGTACGTGGTTGATGGATAAAAATTTAAAAAACAACAAAATGATGAGGAATACTTTGAATTTATTCATTTTGGGGTAATATTTCAAGTCGAATCGATGGCTGGTCGAAAATAGAATTTTCGTTGAATTGATTTTAATATTTCAATATATGGTCTCAACGAATTGATCCTCTATTTCATATATTGTTCGAACCTTATATTTTGTTTTAATAAAAATATTACTGTACACATAAAAAATATAAATATATAATTTTCACGATCATCGATCATCTATACTCAAGCCCAATTAATCCGACAAATCAACGTAATTTTTGTAGGCAATTAAAGTAGAATACTAGAAAAGAAATCCAAAAACAAGAAAATGATCATAGGTTATGAGTATACATGAGAAAGAGATCGATGGTAGGACGCAATGCTTGGAAGAGATAATTATAAGCAGCTTGAGATGGGTGTACTGAATCAAAGAACACATATTTGGAGGGATCATTGCACAAATGTGATATTGAATCACACAAACCTGCTGTTTCCACCTTTCCACTGCCACAACAACCTTCATTCGTGTTTTCGAAGCCTGCGATTTTAACCCAAATGTGAAACGACTGCAAACATGAACTTAGATGACGAAGAATTAGAACGCGTATATTGGAATTTACTTGTTTCTGGTTCCCTTTGAAATAAAATGCATCGTTAAAGAATCGTTGTTTTAATAATTTGGTTGAAATTGAAATCAATTGTCAAAACTATGGCTAATATAATTTTTCTCTAAGAAATTCACAACGGCTCAATCTCACAAAAGATTTTTTTTTTTAAATGGTAATCTACATTGTCACCTTATATGTAGATCATGGACCAAAAATGTCACATTTTATTTAAGGAAAAAGGAAATAGTATGAAAACATGATAAAAATAGTCAACCTACTACTAGTTGCAAGCTAAAATCATTTTTCGTTTCATAACTATGGTATCTTCCAATTTTGATCTCATAATTGTTATGATTTTCAATCTAATTATATAATTTAAGAATCTGCCCGATTTTGGTCAAATTTCTCAAAATTAAGGTTTTTCGATGACCTAAAATCAAATTCTTATTGAATGACATTTGTTGCCATTTTAGTTCGAGGTCACTAAAAAACCATTGACCAGTCAAAATTGGCTGAAGCGGAATGTGAAATTAAATTGAAAATCATGATACTTATGAGATCAAAATCGAAAGACACCATAGTTATGTAACGATTTTATCCCCTACTAATTGACTAATGCCTCATCAAAATGATGAAAATGTGTGTGAAGAAGATATTATTCTATAAAGAACTTGAAATTTTTTTTAGAAAGATCGTAATTTTTTTTAATGAATATATAATGAAGAAAGTAAATAGAACTCACCAAATTTGGAGGGATTCTGAATCATGTCGTTCAAGGGTTTGTAAATATCGAAATAAGCAGCTATGGAGCTGGAATTTGTCATACTTGACAGTAAATTTACAAGTTTCACATTGTAGTCCATTGCAACGGATGACTTGTACTCCTCACAAGGCCGATAATCTCCGACGTGACCGTTTAACGTGATGACAAGTGGCAAACAACCGATTGGTGGTAGCCCCGCCACAGCTATCACGCGTGCTCCTTCCTCCCTTAAATCCTACATGAAAACGTTCGTGTTACATTTTACAAATCTAACAATGATAAACTTATATATATAGCGGAATATAGTTAGTGAGTCGCGCCCAAATTTAACCCATGATTATGATTGTTACGATAATATTTGTGTGATACAGGTTTGAATTTTGATATTATAATATATATATTTATAAAAGTAACATATCACTTGAATTACAAATTTAAATTGTTGCACATTTTGCAAAAGGCGACTAATATATATACCTGAATAAATTGTTGCACAATTTGCAGCAAAAATTGTTGGTAGCTAGTGACGTTGTAGGTTATCTGTCTAACTCTTGCGCCGTAATAATTAACGATGAAGTCATTAGTTCCAGCGCTTATCAGAAACGTAGCTTTGCTTATCAGATCTGTCGTGTTTTCTTTTCCAATCGCCTCTTCAACTTTCATTTTGTACTCTTTGAAATATTCTAGTTGTTTTTGTACTGGAATCACGCCCTGAAAATGAGAATTCATTTATTCAAACATTACTAACATGTGCATAATTAGAACTAACATGACCACATTAATTTTACATCACAAAAGACAAATTCATTTAAATAAATGTGTATATAATTATATTGGGTAAGTTATGAAAATTACATCAACTTATGATCTTTGTTATATTAAGGTATTCGAATTTTGGATTGTTACTGCACCATCGTTGATCTTTGCAAATTGTATAAAATGGCCATTAGATACAATCATTGGTGGAATATGCGACAAATATTCCACAGTCGATTGCATTTAGCAACCATTTTGTACTATTTGTAAAGTTAACGGTTATACAATAACAAACTAAAGTTCAAATATCTTCATGTAGAATGAGTTTTAATTTGATTTGATTTTTATAATTTAGACGATATATTTGAGTTTAAAAAAAAGAAAAATAATTTAATTACTGATATTTCAGCTGTAAGTGGGTCGAATCCGGATCCAGCAGAAGCAAAACAAACTCCGGTCATCAAGTCCTCAATCTTCAGGGTTGGGTCTAAATATGGTGGCACATATTCTTTAATTCCAAAATATGAACCTGTTTTTTTTTTTTTTTCAAAAAAAAAAAAAAAGGCAATCGTAAATCATAAATAAATTTAAAATGAACAAAGAAATATTAATTTACAGTTTCGGAAAATTAAAAAGTTGGAACAGTAATTAAGTGGTGTCGTTTCTTATCAGCCATAGATATCAGATTGATATCTTTTAATCCAATAAATCTCATTTAAGAAATAATTACATTTAATATTATAAACTATCCTCATTTATTTCTATTCAATTAGAATTTGAAATGACAAAACCATAAAACATTTCTACGACAACACTTATTTTAAGACAAATGACTATGCAACAACTTAATACATACAAAAAAAACTATTCTAAATTTCATGCAATTTAAGAACAAATTAACGTGATCCTGATTCCGGCAAAAATTGTTCTCAAATCGTACAAAACTTACGAGTTCGATATTAAGTTGGCAAGTGATTACGTTCAGTACTAACACAACATCGTGTAAATATATATCGTAAATAAATTAAAAAACGTCACGTTTCATAAACGAGAAGGAATTGCTTGCCTATGAAATCAGGGACAAGACGGCCATCGGAAAACCTCCCGGTGGGAAACCCACCGGCGAAGTCGATGCCGTAAGGTGGAAAATTGCTTTTGACAGGAGTAATTGCCACGTAATTATTATTACCAGAATCAACAGTGGAATCACCAAACACAAAAAGGGCTGAAATAGAATTGTTGAATGGCCTAGGAACATTTACGGGTTCAACAATGGAAGCCAGCATTGAAATTTGAAGAACAAAGAAGAACTCAAAACGACGTAGCAACGACATATTTGCAGATGATAAGGAAAGAAAACAATGGTTTTGAGTTTTGTGTTGAAAAAAGGATGGTTTTTTTTTTTGGCTTTAATTGATAGAGAAGAACAAGGCTGTGTATTTATATAGTGTAAAATTGATGGATTATTATGTTATATAAAATCTTAGTCTTAATTTGTTTCAAGGATTTTTAGACTAATTGGGAAAATTCAAATTAATCAATCAGTGAAATTTAATTGCACTATCAAATACGTACTTACATATCTGAAATATAATCTAAATTCTAAAATGATTTTAATAAATTAACTAATCTAGAAATTTAGGATCTAAAATCCAAAACAAAATCAAATTCAAAAGAGGGGTCTTAGTAAATTCTCAAACTATACCTAAAAATCCACTTTTTAGAAACAGATTTTTTAAGGATTGTGATATGGATGATTTGGAAATAAAGTTGCATAAAAAAAAACTGAAAATAACAATATTGAACATTTAAAACTGACACTTAAATGATATGTGAAGAAATATATAACATTATGTTTATTTATACATGCATGTCGACCATGATATTAGGTATAACACCTCAAAACTTCATAGACTGTATAGTAGTATATATACATTGGATTTATTGAAAATAAGTAATTTAAAAAGTATATTGTAATATTTTAATTTGCTTCTTTTTTCAACATTAAAAATCGTAGGTTATAATTAATTTTGATAGAATTAAAAACCAAATTCAACTTTGAACCAGAAAGTACATTAATCAAAGTGTGATACGTACACATCCCAAAGATGTCATCTTTAATACATAAATGATTTTTTTCTTATTTCAACACACAAAAAAAAAAAGGTAGGCTATATAATAATTAAATAACAAGTAATAAAGTATAATTTATAATTATTTTCCTTTTCAGCATAAAAATCAATATGCTATTATGATCAGATCGATAAAATTTTGAAATGCAAAGTGAATTATCCAGGGTGAGATGGGTCTCTAATGTTCCTGCTTTATTTGAAAGTCAAAGAGATTAAATATTTATAATAATTATTAATATGTAAATAATTGTAGAAAGTTAATTTATAATTTATAAAAGGTATTTGTATAATTTTTTCAACATATGGTAAACTATAAACATTTTTATAACGGACTGAATAAAATATAACGGTTACCTATTTAAATTTGATTCTGGAAGGATACCAAATTAGTGGTCATAATTATATACAGACTCTAATTCATTTTTTTTTTCTTTTTTTAAGAGATAAAGATTCTAATTCTATTTGCTCATCAATGCTTTACATGTTTCCAATTGTACATGTGCACTTTTTTTTTTAAAGATGATTACACATCCCATAATGATTTATATACTATTTTAAAGATGAATTCAATAAACTACATATTATATATATATATATATATATATTGTATATCTTTGGTAAATATTACAGTTGTGAGACGAAATCTCGTCTCATATAACTATTAAAAAAACATGTGACTAAATGTGTAATTTTGTGGTAAAGTAATTGATACTAACTTACTGAGATATAACTTGTGTGAATTTTGAGAGTCAAATCAATTTATAAAGATAAATCATAGATCTCTTGTTTCTTTATAAATTATAATCATAGATCTTTTTTCGTTAAAATTTAATTTTATCTTAAATCTTAAATACATTAAAATATATATATAAAAAAAACTCAAAACATCGTTTACGAAATCTATTACATTCCATAATTAATTTGATCAGGAGATTTCTTGATCATTTTTCTAATTGAACTCACTAAAATTTTAAAATTTTATATATATTACATAAAATTTATTAATCAATCAACTACATTAAAACAATTTGTAGAAAATATATGTTTATATTCTATACAGATTTATAAGTACATATATATAACTTTCATCTAAATAAGAAATAAACTTATGAGCTAAGCAGCTAGCAGAGCTATGGTATGGTAATTGGTAAAAGGCCTGTCTGGGCTTAGAGTTTGGGCTCTCTAAGGCTGAAATAAGGCCCAGATGGTAATTATAATTCTCCTGAACTGGACCTATTGGAATATATGTTCGGCCCGATAATAACAAGTTCATGACTAAATACATTTTTAACGTTAAATTATTTTTCTGATTAAATTTTACAATATATTTTTTTCGTATGTATTAAAATAATTTTGATCCTTTGGTACAAACTATATTTAATTATATTATGTTAGTGTCTATGCCTGGATAATGAGTTTGCTATTGTATTAAAGACAAACACTAATATAATGAAACATGAGATTATATATTATTTTGCAGTGGAGAGTCCAAAGCCTATAAACATCATTACCCTAATATATTAAAGGATAAAACACATTTAACATCACTTTTTTTTTGACAAATTAATTTCAATGATCTTTACACCAAATAAATGAATAGTTACAAAAAAAAAAACTAATTAATAATATGAAACAGTCTCACGAATATAATTAATTTTGTGAGACGAGTCTCACTACTCACAATTGAAATTGACCCGATTCACCGAACTAAAACTTTGAGACGATCTCACTGCTCACTCTATATCTAGTCCAAATAATAATAGTAGATTGTAAATGAAGCAATCCACCTCTTTTGATCATATTTGTCATTACTTAAGCAACAAACAGCAAGCACTACACCTAATTATTTTATGATCCAATTGGCTTTAATTCTCCTTTAATTTAAAGATAAGAAAAGCCTTGTAGAAATCATTATATAGGTAGTAATTAACAACTAATAATTACATGCCAACTTCTCAATTACCATGTTGTTTTCTTTTTTTTCACTAGATTGCAATTTATTTCCCTAAATTGTGCATTTTATCAACAATAATAAGGATTTGAGAAAGACTATGATGTACTCTATAAAAACTAGCTAGTAGTAAAAGCTAGAAACTCAGATTTGTTTTTTTTTTTTTTCTCTCGGAATTTCTTGAAAAAAATTTTAATTAGAAGGTAAATGAGTACTGCAAGGTTTATCAAGTGCGTGACTGTTGGAGATGGCGCGGTAGGAAAAACGTGCATGCTCATTTCTTATACGAGCAATACCTTTCCTACGGTATTTTAACACGATTATCAGTCATAGAATCGCAAAATTTCATTGAAATATATATTTATTCTTGTTCATATAGTTTAACACGATTATCAGTCATAGAATCGCAAAATTTCATTGAAATATATATTTATTCTTGTTCATATAGTTTGTATTTTTTGTGATCTTATGTAGGATTATGTTCCTACTGTATTCGACAATTTTAGTGCCAACGTGATCGTTGATGGAAGCACTGTTCACATAGGTCTCTGGGACACTGCTGGTAACTTGAACAATATTATTTATTTATTTATCATAATTCATATATTTATATAGAGATTTATTTATTATTTGTGACACATTATGCAATATTCAGGACAAGAAGATTACAACAGATTAAGGCCTCTAAGTTATAGAGGTGCTGATGTATTTCTACTTGCTTTTTCTGTAACCAGCAAAGCCAGCTATGAGAATATATACAAGAAGGTTATAATTTAATATTTTGATATATACGTATATAATATATTCAAAAGTAATATTTTGATTTTATGTTTTACTGATCAATTTTGTGTTTTGTGTGTTCTTAATTTTAATAACAGTGGATTCTTGAGTTAAGGCACTACTCTAGAAATGCACCAATTGTGCTTGTGGGATCTAAAGTGGGTAAGATTAGGACTAATTATTTGTTTATAATTAGATGAATTTCTTCCATTTATGAATCTATATATTCATCGTTATGTTATATTCTGCCAAGAATTGAATTATTTAATTTTAATGTAGATTTAAGAGAAGATGAGCAATATGTGATCGACCATCCTGAAGCAGTCATAACAACTAAGCAGGTATTTATAGTTTTATTCGTATTTAATTTATTTTATGTATACTTATACTATACTAATTAAATTCTAAAATATATAGCTTAAAATTTGGCCCAAATATTCACTATCAGTTAATTATCTTGACCATGATTACATTATACTGATTTGATATAAATATAATGCCTAATTAGGCTCTCATGGTTTCTATCCATTTTAACCAGGGTGAAGAATTAAAGAAAATGATTGGAGCAGCAGCTTATATTGAGTGCAGTGCAAAAACTCAACATGTATATATATAAATAAAATTTATTTGTTTTTGAGTAAGACTTTTATAGAATTGTTTCATGAATTTAATTTTGTATAAAATTGTTTTTAATTCACTATATTTCTAACTTAATTTCAGAATGTGAAAGCTGTATTTGATACTGCGATAAAAGTTGTTATTCGGCCACCAAAAATGAAGAAAAAGCTGCCCAACTACTCCAGAATATGCACATTCCTTTGAATTTATCAACTTTAATTAAATATGATTCTTTTTTTTGGATGAATAGAATATTATATATTCCGAATATTTTTCACCTTTTATTCACTTCTCTTCATTTTGGTAATTATTTACCTTTAAAAATTACTTTTCAGTTAAAGAGATGTGAAAAAATGGTGAAAGATCAATTAATGATAAAAATATATGATCTCACCTTTTTATATTGTAACAAGGTACATTTATCTTATATTTTCCACTATTCTTGTAATGTTAAATGGGAAAATTCCCACCTTATCAAAATTTGCAAGAACACCCTCTTTCCACGTGTATAGTATGATATTTATAAAATCGTTTCATAAATTTAATTTTATGAGTGAAATCATAATATTGTTGATTAAATTAATTAATATACTTATATATCCACAATAAATATATACCACACCTTGTTTATTATTATATCCACAATATATTGTATTTCGAGCCTTAATTATATGAAACTGAGAACCTAGCTAATTATATATATTTGTCTGATAACATCAGAAGATTAATAAAAAAAAAAGGATCTCAATTTCCTAGAACTAATATTGAGTGGTTGTAATAAAGGATGTATCCTTGTTTTGCGGATGAGGACAGCATCTTTCAATTCTTCCATTAGAAATGTAATTGAGTCGAGTGGAATTTTGATTGGGGAGAGATAGAACAATCCCACATTCAATCGTAAGTTCCTCAATAATGTAAATCAAGAAATGTGTTTAAGTGATAAACAATCGTGGAAGAGAGCCAAAATGATACAAACCTGCATAATATTTAAATGAAAATCGACCTCATACAGAATTTGAATCTGCATAGCCATGGATTTTTTCTCACATCACCATATCTATGTCTATAGGGGCATTGAATCGAGTGGAATTAATTGAATTATATATTGATATAACTTTGAGTTTGGTTTTTTTTTAATTTTATTTTATTGTCAAGCAAGTTCAATTAATTTTAATTTATTTAATACTTTTATGGTTCATGATCATATTAAATCTTAATTATGTTTGAACGAGATTAATATATAAATATAAATTATATTATTTATCAATTCAATTAACAAAATCAATTATATATTCAAAAAATATATTATATTATCTAAAATATATATATTTAACATATTTAAATGTATAAAAACACATATATATTGCATATCAAAATGTCAAACACGAGTGTTATATTTTACGCGTTATCTTGTGAATCTTCTAACGAGTGTGCTCATGAGCTAATTAAATTAGCTGAGTATTGTTGAGTTTGATTGTTTATTTTAACAAATTACACTATACTATCTTAAACAAGCTTTTATTAAATCAAACTCCGAATAACTCATGAATCATTTGATTTTTTTACACATGTATCATAAATTATGATATAACCAACAACAATGACTATCAAGTATTGTGTTTCTACTCTAATTTCAATCGTTAAATTACTGCTATGCCTATTAATAACAAATTATTCTAGGGTTTAGTCATAGGTTCTCAAGTATAAATAAATAAATAAATAAATAAATAAATAAATAAATAAAATAAATATATATATATATATATATATATATATATATATATATATATATATATATATATATATATATATATATATATATGATCGAGTTGTAAGAAATGAATCCTACATTTTTGTTGTCGACAAATTTGTTAAAAATGTAGAAGGAGAAGCTGTGAAAGTGGAAACGCAGACACACATATGGTAACTAATTAATTTCATCTAAGAAAATTAGAAATATTATCAAAAATGACATATTTCTTTGGCCTTTCCTCTAGAAGTTCCCAGACATAACTAAATTGCAGTATTTGCAGTTTGCCCACCTTATTCCAATTATCATCTATCTTCTTTTATATCTGTATTTCAAAATTCATATATTTTTTTAAATCATATTTTGAGTTTATAAGTTTATATCAGTAATGTATATCACAAATTAAGTATGTTATCATTATTATGCATACAATTAACGTATACCAAGACTAAATATAATAAGAAAATAAATGACATGTTTAGTGTGAAAGTTTTGTAATAATTTCTAAGGCCAAAAAAATAAAATAAAAAATTGGCAAAAAAGAAAATAAAGAAATGATGTATAGGAGCAGCCAATACCATCTCTAGCAATCAATCATGGGTGTAATCAAAGTGATAGGGATGGTGCGGTTTGCTACTTTTCTATGATACTTCATTGTCAACCTGCACTGCCCTTTTTACCATCCACAAGTAAATGTTTTTTTTAGGTCAGGTTCGAAATGATTGCATATTAATTGTTGCTACATCCAAATTATATCTACAACGTTTTTATTAAAATGTTGATCTATCTATTATTGAATGTCATCACATAAATATGCAGTGTACTCAGTTTTATAAGGGGATACACTTTTCTATTAATTATAATAAACAATTTTTCTATCAATTTTATAGGACAAATATCTAATTTGCCTATAGTACATAGAAAAAGTCAAATAATAATAGATTCATATCTTTTATACTATGTATGACCAAAAATATATTAAACAAGAAGATTAGAAAAAAAAGTAAACATTTAATTAATTGAAATAAAAAAAGTTGTTTTTATTGAAAAAAAAGTGTCAAGTTCATGGCCGTTCAACAACACCCTTGTGTCATTATTTATATGTGTATATTGAGTTTGTATAAATTATAGTTAAATTAAATCAATCATAATTTGTTTAGTAGGGAAATCAAAAGCACTGTCAAATAATCCTTACATATATGTGTTCATTATTTATATGTGTATATTGAGTTTGTATAAATTGTAGTTAAATTAAATCGATCATAATTTGTTTAGTAGGGAAATCAAAAGCACTGTCAAATTTTTGTCCATAGGTGTGAAAAAATTCTTAAGTGTTATTAAAATACAATTTTAAAAAAAATCTTTGATATTTTCTCAATATTTCCATTTTTTGATGTGACCGATATTAAAACGGTATATTTCCCATATTACCATTTTTTCACATAATCGATAAAAAGATGAGAAATTTTATCCAGATATGGGTAAAATATCCTTAAATATCATGTATCGATTTTAATATTAGAGGTCATATAAATTGGAGGAATATAAGTGATATATGGGGGAAATATCAATAAATATCGGTAAAATATAGATATGGGTGGTTTTATGGTATGATTTATAAGAAAATTAGTGAAATATCAATAGGTGGTTTCATGGTATAATATAATTTATGAGAAAATAGGTGAAATATCAGCCTGGTATATATTGAAGGAATATAGGTGATATATGAGGAAATATCGATAAATTTGGTAAAATATCGACAAATATCGGTATTGATTTCCATATCGATAGTTTTATGGTATAAATCATAGTATAAATTGGATGAATATGAGTCATATATATGAGGAAATATTGATAAATATGGTAAAATATCGATAAATATCGGTATCGATTTCAATATCAGTGGTTTTATAGTATAAATTGTAAGAAAATCAGTCAAATATTAGGATATATCGATAAATTTCAATAGAATATTAAAGAAATATCAATAAATATTGAAAAAATATCGATAACTATGATGTACGAATATTTCCATCGATATAAATATATCCACAATATTTGGGTAAAATTAAGATATCGATATTTTCATCAAAATTTTCATACTTCCATACAACAAACAATTAGTACTAAATCCTATTGTAGGTAAAATTAAGATATCGATATTTCCATCGAAATTTTCATACTTCCATACAACAAACAATTAGTACTAAATCCTAACCTTAACTTTCATTTGTATATTTTTACATTGTAGAATAAATTTCCCTCTTTTTCATCAAATGCGTTTTTTTTTTTCATTAAATGCTATTGTGCCGAAATAAACTTCGCCAATTTTGACCAATATAATTTAAAAAAAGTGAATGACTCTGACTAATGCAATTCTGTGTTGCACACATGTTTTTGTACCCTTTTTATGATTTTATTGAAATCATCTTTCTTCCATTCCAACAATTAACAATTATACGTTATCTCATGTACCCGTTTTAATGATTTCATTAAAATCATCCTTCTTCCATTCCATTTTTTGTACCCGTTTTTATGATTTCATTGAAATCATCTCTCTTCCATTTTCCACCTATGGAGCAAACAACAAGCTCAGTCTAGATATAAATTTTGTCATAACTAATATAAATTTTGTCATAATAACCGCACCCTAATTGTTCTCTAATTGATGTTTAAATTTTGTCAACTCACTTTGTGATGAATAAAATAAGACTTTGCAAATTTTGTCAAGGAGGTTAAATGAGCATAAAAATAAGGGGGCAAAATTATGAAAAAATTATGAAATCCAATCAAACAGACTCATACCTGCATATTTTACACAGCTTCTTTCATAAAAACAAATGTTGGAAATTTATGTAGAGTTTCAATTAAAAAACCTCATATAAAAAGTTGGGAATTTATGTAGAGTTTCAATTAAAAAACCTCATATCTAGATATTTTAATTATGTTAAAGTTAGATATTTATGTTGGAATTTAATTAAATATAGCCCCATATCTAGATATTTTAATGATGTAAAAAACGGATTTTCCTAGGTGAAATTTTAAAAATTACATTAAATCCTATTTGTAGTTGCATTTACTAACAACACGTTTGCATTAACTGAAGGTTGTTTATCTGTAGTTGCATTTACTAAAAACACGTTTGCATTAACTGAAGGTCTGAAGGTTGTTGGCGCAATTTGCGCAAGACACAGATACCCGAGATATACCCGAGATTGTGTTTTATACATTTCTTTTGTTATTTGTGTTTTATACATTTTGTTATTTGTGTTTTATACATTTCTTTTGTTCTTGGCGTGTAACACAAATACCCGATCTTTTGTTATTTGTGTTTTATACCTTTCTTTTGGTGTGTTTTATACATTTCTTTTGTTTTTGGCGTTTTTATACATTTCTTTTGTTGTTGGCGTCCCGATCTTTTGTTATTTGTGTTTTATACATTTCTTTTGTCTTTGACGTTTTTATACATTTCTTTTGTTATTTGTGTTTTATACATTTCTTTTGTTCTTGGCGTGTAACAACATCACCAACACTATTGTATTTTCATTTGAATTTGATATTTTTCCAATTTGATATTTTTCCAATAATGTTGTAAAAACTTACGTTAACTTCTTTTCATTAGCGAATCTGCGATATTCTTTTTTTTCTTTTTCAAATTTTCAATTCATTATTTTCATTTCTTTTTTTATTTCTAATTTTTATTTTCTTTATATTTAGAGTGTTATAAATATTATTTTCATTTAGTTTGAGATATTTTCTTAAACTATCATTGATGTAAAAAATTGTTATTATATTAAATAAGATTTAAAAATACACATATAAATTATAAAATAGTAAAGAACAAAAATCTGATAAATTAAAAATAATTACGGATATTATTAAATATATGACAAATAAAGAAAACATAAAAAAAAATGAGAAATATTATGAAATATTCTATTTTAGTGAAACAAATAATGCAAAGTGCTGAAAATAAATGATAGTTTTTACATTAGGATAACTCAAAAGTTTTTACATTAAGATAACACAAAAATTTACAGTAAAATAATGTGCAGCATTGGAAACGGTAAAATAATGTGCAACCCTAAAGTTTTTACATTAAGGTAACACAAAAAATTTACATTAAGATAACACAAAAATTTACATGCAGCCCTAAAGTTTTTACATTAAGATAACACAAAAATTTTACATTAGGATAACACTTTACATTAAGATAACACAAAAAATTTGTAGTAAAATAATGTGCAGCCCTGGAGATAGGGCTACACACGGTTCTTGGAGATTACTGAAATCGGACCAAAACACAAATTGAAAAAGTTCTCAACTGAAAATATCTGTTGACTCTCCGTAACCAGACCAAACCCAAATCAAAAAAATTCTGAACTAAAAATATCTGTTGACTTTTTGCTTTTCGAACCAAATAAAACTGATTTATTTTTGATTTGGTTCCAAAGATTTATCAATAATTTGAATCGATAACTGAACCAAATTGGGACCAAAGAATCGAGTTTAAAGAGTTATTTACATGTATATATCTCATTTATTTATAAATATATATTGATATAATTACATAATACCTATTTAATTAATTAATAATTTATAACACTACAAATAACTTAAAATTAAATTTTTTCATAGTTAATAATATAAATTATATTCTAATAACTATTGTTAAGAATACATATATCTTTTTAAATTATGGAACTTTGTAATTTCAAAGTGAAATATTTCACTTTTAATAGTTAATAAAACTTTGTTGGTACGTGTAAAATTAATGTTTAGTTATTTATTTTTTTAATTTATTGCATTTCATCTAAATTGAATTTTCATTTACATTATTTTTTTTAATTTTGATTTATATATTTTCTTAAATCTCTCAATATATGTCCCAAATTGATTCAAACCAGTAGATCTGAATCTTCGAATTGAATCGAATTGAAATTTGATTGGATTCGATTCTAAATTTTTCTTTATCTTGGTTTGATTTTGGAGAATCATTTTCGAAATTCTTCAAAATTTGATTCCATTCCAATGATTTTTAAATCTCCGAACCAACCCTAATTCGAGTTCAGTAATTTTTAAATCTCCAAATCAACCCTTATTGGAGATGCGCTTAATTGACAAATGAGACTCGATTTATGACCAAAAAAAACTCATTTTATATAAATGAAGTATTAAGGTTAATATTTTTGATCTTATAATTATGGTATATTTTGATATTGGTTCCACAATTTGAAAATTTATCCGATTTCAAACCATTTTTGTTACGTAACATTTTTCGAAAAAATTCTTCAAAAATGGATTAACATCGAACAAAATTTTAAATTGTAAAACTAAATTAAATATTATGATAATTATAAAATCAAAAAGATATACATCATAGTTATCGATATTTACTAATGTTTTCCTAATATGCCATCGAAATTTCCCTATATATCTTGATATTTCACCGATTTTCTTATAATTTATATCATAAAACCACCGATATTGAAATTGATACCTCGATATTTATCGATATTTTCTCATATATCACCTATATTTCTCAAATTTATACCAAAACCATCGATATATTTTACCGATATTTATCGATATTTTCCCATATATCACCCATATTCTTTCAATTTATACCATAAATCCACCTACTGATATTTCACCGATTTTCTTATAAATTATATTATACCATAAAGCCATCGATGGATATTTCATCGATTTTCTTATAAATTATACCATAAAACCATCATTTTATTGATATTTATAGATATTTTTCCATATATCACCTATATTTCTTATTTTTTAATGTTTATATGAAAAAATGAAAATATCGAAGATATATTAATATTTTACCTATATTTTGATAAAATTTCTCATTTTTTTAGTATTTATATGAAAAAATGAAAATATAAGAAATATATCATTGTAGATCCCTTTTTATATGGATTAAAAAATAAAAATATAAAAGATATTTCTTGATATTTTCATTGTAATCTATCCCTCCCACCGCTTCCTTTCATTGACTTTCAACTCCCATCATTTATTCCTGTAAATATTATTATAATAATAATATTAAATCATAATAATAATAATAATAATAATCTTTACGAAATCAGGTTATTCATGCAACAACAGATATTAATTTGATTTAAAAATACCGTCCAATATTAATTTTATTAAAAAATGACACTCCACATTAATTTTATTCAAAACAATATATAACAATATTTAGCATGATTTGTTTGTTAAAATAATAATATTTATTTAGGTAAATGCACAAAAATCCGTATATGCTTGACGTTCGTAGCACGCGAGCAAAACAGGAGTCCCACATTACTCTTATTCAAAAAAATTAACATTGATTTTATTTAAAATATCTCTATGGTTGTAAACAAAGATTTTATTAAAAAATTCATTATTACCTTGATCAACAAATGCCACCTATGATTAAAAATAAGAACAAAGATTTTATTAAAATAATACCTCGTATGGTCCCAAACAAAGTCGCACGACTATGTACACAATCATATTTATAAAGAAATTATAAATGATATTTTTGTAAAAAGATTATTAGATAAATAATTTTACAAATATGAGGTATATGTAAAATAAAAAAAAATAAAAAAACCTCCTCCATTGGAAATTGAACAAGATATATATATAAATCCGAAATTAATAGTGAAGACAAAGTGATCAGAAAGCACCCATCTCTCTCTCCACGTGCATTGTGGGCTATCTCTAATGCTCCTCTCTTTCTCATTTCAGGGCACTGAGCTTCTTCATCATAGAGAATAAGTACATATATATTTCTAGGGTTTTATGCATTACATCTGCAAATAATGGTATGGGCTATGTACTCTTCACATATCTCTTTCTATTTAATTTAATATTATTTCCCTTTTTGTGTTCAATCTTTGCAGGCGATTCTTGTTGTGGGTTTTGTCCTTTTTAACCCTTTTCTCATTTTCTGTAGCTTATAAACACCTCTAAGATTGAAGCTTGATACCAACCATCCATGGCTTCTTCGAACGAACACTGGCCTAGCATGTTCAAATCCAAGCCTAATCTCAATCCATGGCACCTTAATTACCACACTAATTCATACCCTCAAGGTATATATACACATTTATACATATATACACTAATTTTTGCATATTGATTATATTGATAGTGTTTGCAGGATGTAATGAAGAAAGAACTCCTGAGCCAAAACCTAGATGGAATCCAAGGCCGGAGCAAATCCGGATTCTTGAATCCATCTTCAACTCCGGAATGGTGAATCCTCCACGAGACGAGATTCGGAAGATTAGGGCTCAGTTGCAAGAGTTTGGTCAGGTTGGAGATGCCAATGTCTTCTACTGGTTTCAGAATAGGAAGTCGAGAAGCAAGAACAAACTTCGTCAACTCCAAAACCCTAAACCTAGACCTCCTTCATCTTTGTCTTCTTCTGACAAGTCCTCATCTCCTAGCATTAGTTCCAATGAGAAAACCATTTCTGTTAGCACATCCACTTTGATGGACTTGCTCAACTCTCCGACTGTTTTGGTGAATCGGCCCTTCTTCCCAGCTGCTTCGACTTCAAGCCAGATCTTGAACGAGCCCGCCTTCTTTGATTCTTCGGGTTTGGCTCAAGGGTTTGGCTTTTCTGATCAAGAAAGTGTGGTGAATTGTTCGAATGTTTTGCTTGGTGATGATCAGTTGATGCTCATGAATCATTGCCCTTTGAGAAAGGATGGGGATGAACATGTTGCTCCTCAATCTCTCTCTCTGACATCCACTACTAATCACATTCTTCAAGGTATTTGATGAAATTCTTGTTTAGATAGTTTCTTGTTCTATTTTAAGAATAGGGTTTTTTTTTGTGTGATTTTTAGGGTATATTCATCGGGTCTTGCAGTTGCTACATTAGCTATAGGTGTATTAGTTATTCTCACTTACCAAGATAATTAAATTGAAGATAAAATGTTGCATTCATTGCATCGTCTTCGAGTAATTCACTAAGTGCAACATCGATAATGAGATCTTATATGTATCCATTTGAATAAACTTTTTTTTTACATTTCATTTTAAGTCAAAGCAGGATATCATCGGTCTTATAGTTGCTACATTAGCTATAGCCATCTTATTCTAACGTATTAAGATAAATTGACGATAAAATGTTGCATTCATTACATTGTCTATGAGTAAATCACTAAGTGCAGCATCAATTATGAGATCTTATAAATCCATTTGCATAAAAAAAAAAAATATTCTGCTTTAGCAATTTTTGTTATTGTTATTATTTTAAGTCAAAGTGGGACATTTACATTAGCTATGACACGTATCAACTATTCTCACATATTATATACACATGTAAGTGTGCATAAATTGATTATATAATGTTGCATCCATCAATCGTTACCATCGTTACGTGTAATTCATTAAGTGTAGCATCTACGAGAACTTATATATCCATCTCTCTCCTCCATAATTCATGTTCATTGTCCCTCATAAATCACGCAAGGCTTGACATCATTTCAAGAAATTGTGAACAATCATCAACAAAGTGACATCATTTTTTCAACCACAGGTCCAGATTTAGGGCAAACGGTGCCTGAAAAAATGACAGTTTTCATCAATGATGTCTGCTTTGAGGTAGCAACATCACCATTCAATGTTAGAGAAGCATTTGGAGATGACTCAGTGCTGATTCAGTCATCGGGTCAACCCGTTCTTATGAACGAGTGGGGAGTGACTCAGCAACCTCTTCAACATGGTGCTTTTTACTACATCGTTCCAGCTAATTTTACTCCCTCGTCTGAAGATTGAAAGGTTATCAGTTATTCTCATCTGATATTTCATCTCGTATTCTATTACTTATTTACTATTATAAGATGAAAAGTGAAAAGCAACGAGAGATAGTACTGATTGATTGTTTATGATTTGTTGTGTGATTTTTTTGACAGATTTAGAAGGATTAATGAAGTTGAAGACCAGAAGATTAGTTAGTGTAGCTGTTTATTTTTTGTTTTGTAGCTGTTGGTTAACTTGATGTTTTTAGTATTATGTTTGTGACATAATTAATATTATGTTTTGATCTATGTTATAAACCGAGTTTGTACTTAATTTCTCTTTTTTTTTGTAAATTACAAAAGTTATCCTTTTAATTTAGTTTAGTACTCTTTTCATTATAATTTTTTAAAAACAAATCTATTATCCTTTAACGATTTCATTCAGATTTTAGGTTGTTTATTTCAAAGTATAAGGTTCTGCGCTACCTCGTTCCAATCAATACATAAAATTAAATCTATAAATTTATGATTTACAATAAAAAAATTGTTCAACAGTGGCATTGTTGAAAAAACACATATTTATAGCAGTAAAATATATATTTATTGAAAAAACACATATTTATAGCAGTCGTATATTTATAGTTGTAAAACACATATTTATATAAGTCATACTTATATCTTTAAAACACATACTTATAAATTATAGTTGAAAAATGTAAACTTATACCCGTAAATGACATGGATTACATACTTGAATCCAGTTGAAAAAGGTAAACTTATACTTGTAAATGGCATGGATTACATACTTGAATTCAGTTGTATGTGAGCCGATCTAACAAGAAACTAACTCTTTATGGTTTGATTAGTTTTAAAATAGCAAAACCTACAGTATATATTGAGATTATTTTAGGGAAAAAAAGAAGAAGAAATCGAAACTCTAAGTTTGATAGAGATTACAAAATAAAAGGTGAATTATATTACTTGTTACTTGTATTCTCCTACATCCTTGGAATATTTTTGGCAAGGGTGACAGACTTTTAGAAAATTATTATTATAAAAATATGATATGATTATTATTTTCGGATACAGGAAGTATTATAATATATCTATAATTTAAACCTAAATTATAGATTGAATATATTTAAATAGAAAAAAATATATATATTTGTGGTGCTTATGTATTTATGACATTGAATCAATGCATTTTCATTTAGTCTATTATTAGGTCTCTACATGTTTGTAAATATAAGGCTATATATAAACATTGAGTTCTAACAATTTTATGATTCAGATAACCAATTAAAAAAAAAAAAAGATCCAAATAAAATTCAATACTTATAAATATGCCACTAGTCTCATAGCCATATTATCTAATGAACCATTTATATAAGATATACAATTATACAAGAATACAAGAAAATTAAATATTAAACCGAATTTACTTTCTTGGGTTTCTATAAAAGTTTAGGTACAAACCCAAAGCCCAATTCAATAAGCTAAAGCCCCAATTACACAAGTAAGGCTTGATTAGTAGCCCATTTTCACGACCCGAATTCCTTTCCGGGTATTTGAGCTGGTCAGCTGGATCATCAACAGTCCTCCTAAATTTATGGAGGGAAAAATAAACAAACAACCAAACAATACTTTCTTCCAAACAAAAACACACACAGAATTTTCCTCTTGCAAAAATAAAAAAAAACTAATGAACAACAATAACAGTACATAATTATAGTGATTCAATTTTACCCCAAAAAAAAAAAAAATTTGTTATACGACAAATGGGAGCCTATAGAGCGGATGAAGATTATGATTACCTGTTCAAGGTGGTGTTGATCGGCGATTCCGGCGTCGGAAAATCGAACCTTTTGTCTCGTTTCACCAAGAACGAGTTTAGCCAACAGTCGAAATCCACGATCGGTGTTGAGTTCGCCACACGTTCTATTCATGTTGATGATAAGGTTGTTAAAGCCCAAATTTGGGATACCGCTGGTCAAGAAAGGTAATTGATCATCGTTCATTTGTACATATACATACGAGTATATGTAAGATTTTATTCGAATTGATGATTCATAGCTTTAATTATCCAGTATGATGGTAGATTATAAGGTTGAATACAATGATTGAGTTTTTGTTATGGAAAATGGAGATCCATAGATGATGGAATGAAGTACGTAGTATTAAATAGGAATTTTGTTGGCTATTGAGATCAAATGGTTTGATTTGTGGTGATTTTAATCATATAAAGGAAATTGATTCATAATTAGATCTTTCTGTCTAGTGTTTTTGGTGTAGTAATCTTATGAAATGTGATAGTTATAGTAGACGATGTGTATGAATATAATGTAATAATATATTATTAGTTGTTTCAAAATGAATAATAATGTAGATAAACATGTTGAAATGAGTGAAGATCTAATACCTATGAATTTGAATCATCTACTAGTGATTTTTATTATAAAAACAAATAGAACTAAATTAGAGAGAATTGGAATCCTCTTCTTGTAATTTTTATAGTAAACACATTGTAAAAGTCAAACATAACATAGAGCTAAAGTAGAGATAATATGATTTAATGAAGATTTAACATCGATTGATTTGGATCATCTGAGGAGAGCAGAGGATCCAAATCAAATCGGAGGATAATTCTAGGCAAAATATGTGATTTTTTTATTTACTTTTCAACTATAGGTACCGTGCAATTACAAGTGCATATTACAGAGGAGCCGTTGGGGCTCTATTGGTATACGATGTGACACGTAACGTGACATTTGAAAACGTGGAAAGATGGCTAAAGGAGCTTCGAGGGCACACAGACTCAAACATCGTGGTGATGCTTGTAGGAAACAAAGCGGATCTTCGCCACTTGAGAGCCGTTTCGATGGAGAAAGCCAAAGCATTTGCTGAAAGAGAGCACACATTTTTCATGGAAACTTCAGCTTTGGAAGCTTTGAATGTTGAGGCTGCCTTCACAGAAGTGTTGACACAAATCTATCATGTCGTTAGCCGAAAGGCTCTCGATATCGGAGACGACCCTTCGGCTCTGCCAAAAGGGCAAACGATTAACATTGGAAATCGAGATGATGTATCGGCCGTCAAGAGTGGCGGATGCTGCTCCGGCTAACACAAGCATAAGTTATGTGTTGGTTGTTGTTTGTTTATATGGACTTAAATGAATTAGGTTATTGGATTCTTGATTGAGGATGTACGAAGGAAAGACAAATCATAACTTATTCTAATCAATTTACTTTGGTTTATTTTTGTGGTGATGTTTCGTCTTGTATATCATTTTGAAAAAGATTTTGATCTTTCATTAATTCTATGCTATATACCTCATTTGTTGAAAACATAGATAAATTTAATCAATTGCTTAATTCTCTTAGCAGTTTATTTTAATTTTTAAACTAAAACTTAAGTAAATGAATTCAATCAATCAATTTGAAATTGGATCTTGCATGTTCCTTCTTAAGTCATGAAAATTGAAGCTTGAAAAAACTCTAGCTGGATTCCTCTATTACAAACAGTGTTCTATTTTTTATTTTAACCGATTGATTTTACGATACATATATATATATATATATACTAATAATATTATCCAAAACCTTGTGTAATTGATCTCGTAATAAAAAACTTCAACATAATAAAAGTTTTCGGGATATCTAAAAGGAAAATGTATTGTAATTAAGTTGGGTAGTTTTAACGAAATTCCAAAATTTCTCATCTCTTTTATACTTGAAGGGAATTTGATGTCTCAGAAAATGGAATTGGATGTCTGGATCTCAGAACCGGAAATCTCAAGCCCAAAACCGGATGTTTTAGCCATGAACCGCGTGTTGCATGGAAACTGCTACTGCATGGGCTGGTAGTTACAGCCGTTAGGTTATCTGCGCGGCTGTTATGTTTGCAGCTGAAATTAGCTCGTTTCCGGTGTGCGATTGGTTAAATTGGTTGAGGGGTATTTCTCTACAGGTGGTTAGCTATATATAATCGTAGTTAGCTGAGAGAATTGTACGAGAGATAATACGAATTTGTGAGAGGCGCATTCTAGGGTTTCTCGAGAAGAACCCTAATTTTCTATTTCTTTGTAATCTTCGATTCTTTGAGGTGATTAGTGAATTGCTCGATCAGAGAGAGTGGATGTAGGCTAATTCAATAGCCGAACCACTATACATCGTTTGTGTGATTTAATTTTCAGTTTTCTTGTTTCAATTCTTTCTCAATCGATTTGGGGGTTTTTGGTTGGAGTGTTTTCTTGAGAGTTTTTCATTTGATTTGAGCTGGGATTACTGGTGTGATCGAATCTACAATTGGCGCCGTCTGTGGGAAGGGCCACCACGTTGAAGAACGATTGCAATCACCATGAAGCTTGATATTGAGAAATTTTCTGGAGATGAAGATTTCAACCTGTGGAAGGTAAGAATGGAAGCTCTCCTGATGCAAAACAATCTTGAAGATGCATTGATAGAGAAGCCCACGTCATCCTCACCTGAAGCTGCTGAGAAATCGAAGGAAATTGAGAAGAAAGCCAAGAGCACTTTAATCTTGTGCTTAACTGGATCAGCACTACGTGATGTGTGTAAAGAAAAGACTGCTAAGGCCATCTGGGAGAGACTGAATGCCATTTACATGGCCAAGTCCTTGGCAAATAAAATCTATCTCAAACAGAAGCTGAATGCTTTCAAGATCACGGATGAAAAGAAAGTGCTAGAGAAGATGAAAGAGTTCAACAAAATCTGTGATGATCTTGATAACATAGGTGAAGAAATCAAGGATGAGGATAAGGCACTGATACTTCTAAATTCTTTGCCCAAATCCATGGAAAATTTCAGAGATGCTCTAGTCTATGGAAGGTTCTTCTCTCTCACCTTTGAGGAGGTCCAAGTCTCCATCAAAACTAAACTGATAGGCGCAGGAAACTCTGAGATAAAACCAGTAAATCAAGATGAAAGTCTGGCAGTGAAGTACAAAGGCAACAAGAAAGGAAAACCCCAAGGTAAAGGACAAGGGAGGCCAAATCCGAATGAAAGCAAGTCTGGAACTAATCAGGGAGAGACGAGGAAATGCTTCTCATGCCACAAAATGGGGCATATCAAAAGAAATTGTCCAGATAGAAAGAAAGCACCCGTAAATCAACAAGCCTCTGTTGCTGAACAGGCATACACCAATGCTGAGATGCTGTGTATAGTATCCACCCAATTGAAGAACGAGTGGGTGTTAGATTCCGGCTGCTCTTTCCATATGTGCCCGGTGAAGGAATGGTTCACTGATCTGCGGATTGAAGAAACTGGTTTAGTACTACTAGGAAATGATCAAGCCTGCAAGATTTCAGGAGTTGGGAATGTGACACTCAAGCTGCATGATGGAAGGATCAGGACTCTCTCAAAAGTCAGGTATATTCCACAACTGAAACGAAATCTAATCTCACTTGGCTTATTAAATGAAGCAGGTTATGAACTGAGAACAAGCCAAGGAGAATTACTAATTACTAAGGGAAATGAAGTGGTGATGAAAGGCAGGACGGAAAACGGCTTGTTCACCTTAGTAGGCACAATAGTAGCAGGTCACAACTACACTGTAATGAGCAGCCAAGAAGCAACATTATGGCATAAAAGGTTGGGGCATGTAGGAGAAAAAGGACTTCAAAAACTATCAAAAAGGCAACTACTAGGAGGCTCTACTCTTCCAAAAATGGAACCATGTGACCTATGTGTGATTGGGAAGGCCTGCAGACAAGGATTTCCAGATGCTATTCACTGCACTAAAGAAGTCTTGGATTATGCTCATGCAGATGTGTGGGGGCCTGCAAGAACTAAGACACAAGGTGGAGGTAAGTATTTCTTGTCTATAATTGATGATTTTTCTAGGAAAGTTTGGATATATATCATGAGACATAAGAGTGAAGCTTTCTGTAAATTTAAAGATTGGCTAACTCAACAAGAAAATAAAACTGGAAGATCATTAAAACACCTTAGGACAGATAATGGCTTAGAGTTTGTCTCTGAAGAATTCCAAGAATTTTGTAGAATGAAAGGCATAACAAGACATAGGACAGTAGTGGCTACACCATAACAAAATGGCATAGCCGAAAGAATGAATAGAACCATCCTTGAAAGAGTAAGATGTCTCCTACTAGATGCAGGTCTGCCTAAGCAATTTTGGGGTGAAGCAGCTGCCACTGTTGTGCATTTGATTAATAAATGTCCATCATCTGCCATTTCTTTTAAGACCCCAGATGAGATATGGTATAAACAACCATCAAATTATCAAAATTTAAAGGTTTTTGGATGTCTAGCTTTTGTGCATATTAAGCAGGATAAGCTGGAACCAAGGGCCTTGAAATGTATTTTCATTGGTTATCCCCAAGGCATTAAAGGCTATAAATTGTGGTGTCTTGAAGCTGGAAATTAGAGATGCATCATAAGCAAGGATGTGGTTTTTAGAGAAGCTGTTATGGGCTACAAAAATAAGCAAAATGATGAGCCACCTGCAGATACTTCCATGAGCCTACAAATGGAAGATCAAGTTCAGTTCCAGGTGGAGTTTCAAGGTTCAGCTGAAAATGAGAATAGAGATGATCAAGATCAGAATCAAATCACAGAAGATCTGGAGGATCAGGAACCTGAAACTCATCAGCCACCACATGACCTTAGAAATTATAAGCTTGCAAGAGATAGGGAGAGAAGAGTCATTAATCCACCAAATCGGTTTGGAGAAGCTGATGCTGTGTCATATGCTTTGACAGTAGCTCAAGATGTTGACTACTCTGAACCAGCAAACTTCAAAGAGGCAATGGAATCTGAAGATAGAGACAAGTGGATGCTAGCTATGAATGAGGAGCTAATGTCTTTGGAAAAGAATAAGACATGGATTCTAGTAGATAGGCCAATTGGACAGAAAATTATTGGATCTAAGTGGATTTTTAAAAGGAAGTTTGAGGTAGCATCAAATGAGCAAATCAGGTATAAGGCAAGGTTAATTGCCAAAGGTTTTTCACAAAGGGAAGGTATTGATTTTAATGAGATTTTCTCACCTGTTGTGAAACATGTTTCTATTCGAATATTGCTTGCTTTAGTTGCTCAAACAGGCATGAAACTTCACCAACTAGATGTAAAGACAGCTTTTCTCCATGGTGATTTGGAAGAAACACTATATATGCAGCAGCCTCAAGGTTTCCAAAGGAAGGGACATGAAGATAAGGTGTGTTTGCTACAAAGATCTCTCTATGGACTTAAGCAAAGCCCACGCCAATGGTATAAGAGGTTTGATAGTTTCATGATAAGTATAGGCTTTCGTAGATGCAAGCATGATAGCTGTGTTTATTTTGAAAAAACTGAAACTTCCTCTTATACTTATTTACTATTGTATGTGGATGATATGTTAATAGCTAGTGCAAGCATGATTAAAATCAATGCACTAAAGGAGAAACTGAAATCCCAATTCGAAATGAAAGATCTTGGACAAGCTAAATGAATTTTAGGCATGGATATAAAAAGAAACAAGTCTGATTTTGATATCATTCTTCACCAATCTGATTATCTGTTAAAAGTACTGAAAAGATTTAGAATGCATGAATCAAAATCAGTTGTTACACCCTTAGGATCTCAGTTTAAACTATCTGCAAAGTACAAGCCTAAAACTGATCAAGAAAGAGCTGAAATGCAGCATGTGCCTTATGTTAGTGGAGTAGGTAGTATCATGTATCTTATGATATGTACTAGACCTGACTTAGCATTTTCTATGAGCGTGATTAGCAGGTACATGGCTGATCCTGGAAAGTACCATTGGGAGGCTCTTAAATGGGTATTTAGGTACTTAAAAGGGTCAAGCAATGTGGGGCTGAATTTTACAAAATTTGCTGCTAACACTAATGTTCTTGAAGGCTATGTAGACTCTAATTTTGCAGGTAACATGGACAACAGGAAATCACTCACAGGATACATTTTTAAGCTTTATGGGACTGCTATAAGCTGGAAGTCGATTCAGCAACCGGTTGTAGCACTGTCCACAACTGAAGCAGAATATATTGCAATGAGTGAAGCTGTAAAAGAAGCCATTTGGTTACATGGAATGCTGGAGGAGTTAGGGGTGAAGCTGGACAGAGTTGCAATCAATTGTGACAGTCAGAGTGCATTACATCTTGCCAAACATCAAGTTTTCCACGAACGTTCCAAACACATAGATATTAAGTATCACTTTGTTAGAGAAGAGGTGGAGAAGGGTTCTGTGGAGGTAAAGAAGATCAAAACTGATGACAATCCGGCTGATATGCTCACAAAGGGATTACCAAGGGAGAAGTTTGTCTACTGTATGCAGCTAGTCAACCTTAGCTGCTGGTCTGATCGTTGAAGGAGCAAGACTTGATGATCGAGCTATTTTCGGATCCAAGGTGGAGAATTGAAGGGAATTTGATGTCTCAGAAAATGGAATTGGATGTCTGGATCTCAGAACCGGAAATCTCAAGCCCAAAACCGGATGTTTTAGCCATGAACCGCGCGTTGCATGGAAACTGCTACTGCATGGGCCGGTAGTTACAGCAGTTAGGTTATCTGTGCGGCTGTTATGTTTGCAGCTGAAATTAGCTCGTTTTCGGTGTGCGATTGGTTAAATTGGTTGAGGGGTATTTCTCTACAGGTGGTTAGCTATATATAATCGTAGTTAGCTGAGAGAATTGTACGAGAGATAATACGAATTTGTGAGAGGCGCATTCTAGGGTTTCTCGAGAAGAACCCTAATTTTCTATTTCTTTGTAATCTTCGATTCTTTGAGGTGATTAGTGAATTGCTCGATCAGAGAGAGTGGATGTAGGCTAATTCAATAGCCGAACCACTATACATCGTTTGTGTGATTTAATTTTCAGTTTTCTTGTTTCAATTCTTTCTCAATCGATTTGGGGGTTTTTGGTTGGAGTGTTTTCTTGAGAGTTTTTCATTTGATTTGAGCTGGGATTACTGGTGTGATCGAATCTACAATACTATTTAGTTGGAGGAATTGTGAGTGTGCAAGGAATGTAGATCTCACAATATTAATCCGTATTTCCTTTTTAGAGTTCTTATTTGTTGTGGAAGCAAAGCAATCACTACACAAATTGAAGATTTTAGAAACGATCACTAAACAAATCGAAGATTTTTAATCCACTTAGATAGATATTTGATTTCATGATAAGAATTGAACTTATTCTCCTTCTTAGATGTCTATATATTTTCTACTTCTTCAACTATTGTTTGGAAATGAGATAACTATTCTTTTAAATGAGATCATTGTATTTGGGGATTTTTCTAACTTTATGAATTAATACAATAAGCTTTGCAAATTGAACATGGACCTTCTTTCCACTCCTTTAAGTCATAAAAAAAAAAAAATCCATAATAACCCCATATATTCATTATTGATAGACCAGACGAATCATAATCCATATAGATATTCTATTTTATATGTCAATATAATTAATTTAGATGAATTATACCAACAAATCTCAAAAGATGATGTATTTAATTATTCAACATTGCGTGGGGTTATTATTTCGTTTCATCTTATCACAAAGCATATATCATATACAAAAGAATATTCCCAAAAAAAAAATTCCAATATGCTGACGTGGAGGATTTCGCCTAGCTGGAGTCCTACGTGGCAAAAGACTTTGCTTTGTGGCATCCGCTAGTCGCGTGGCGAACTCAAACCGCCGCGCGCCCATGCGCGCCAAGCACACAATACCCAGCGGCCAATCAGAATCCGCCACGTCAATCCTTTTGAACCAAGCAACCACGATCGTGTCCTCGCCTTCCCCCTCGTCAATACATATGGCGGATTCTGTAATGCTAATTCCATCATTCAAACTATTATTCCTACGTTGCAATTCTCTCTCTCTTAACAATCCCGACTTTATTAAAGGGTCTTCGTCGCTGGGCTGCGACGATTGTCCTGTCCGCAATCTCCAGCCTCGACGGTGAAACACCTGTTCTAGAGAGAGAATCTCGATTCGGTTGCGTGTTTATAGAGAGAGAGAAAGATGACTCTGAGGCAGCCCCTTCCTTGTTCCTACACTCTCCCTTCTCCCTCCTGTTCTAGAGAATTGAAATCTCCGTTCGGGCCGGTGCGTGTGGGTCGGGCCATGCCCGAATTCGAGATTCTGTCGGCGGGTTTTGGCGATCGGAGCCACGTGCTGTACTATGAATCGGGCCCCGGGCCTTTGATGAGTGGGAAGCATGATAAGAAGGTGACGGATAAGCCATTGAAGAAGATGAAGAAGAAGAAACAGTTGAAATTGCTCAAGGGTTTGACTAGGGATTTATCGATGTTTACCCAGATTGGATTTGGGTTGGAGTCTGGTGGACCCGCTTTGCTTGATCAAGTCAAGGGCGATATGATCTCGGTATGAACACATAAATAATTTTATGTTTATTTCAAATTTTTAAGGATTTATGTTGATCAATGATTTATTACACTTAATTGTCTTGATTAGGGTATAGTTCATGTGATTAAGTATTAGATTTTTGATAGATTGGATAGTGAGGAGTAATTAATCCTAATGTTTTCATGAATTCATTTATGGGCCTATGAGTGATCTTTGATCTTCAAGAACTTATTATTTTCTTGAATTTATGCTTCAATTGAATACTCAACTCATATTTCAATTTTTAGGATTTGTGTTGATTAAGGATTTATTGCACTTAGTTGTCTTGATTAGGGTATAGTTCAAATGATAAGGTATTAGATATTGGATAGATTTATGGTAAAGTGTATTTAATCCTAATTCTTTCAAGAATTCACTAAAGGGCATAAAGGGTTATCTTTGACTATCAAGAACTTTGAATTTATGCTTCAATTGAATACTCACAAAGATGTTTACATTAGCAGGAAGCAACAGAGCAGTTATTGGAGAGACTGCAGAAGATAAGAGCAGAGGAGAAGGAACTAAAAAGGAAAGCAAAAGAAGAAAAAGCAAGGCTAAAAGCAGCCCGAATTCAAAAGTGTGAAATGTCGTTGTCAAGCTCTTCATCCTCCGAATCAAGCGACAGTGAATGCGGAGAAGTGATTGACATGAAACGAGCAAATGGGACGAGGGTTGGATTGCAGCAAGTCCTTGAGGAAGCAACCACTTCAAGTCAAGAACATGAGAAGATTGATTTAGGGGCTAATGTTAATTCTTGGAGTAATGAAGATAGAAAGACGAACACTTTAGGGGAAACGGGGCCGAGTAGCTTGGTTGTTCCGACGTGTACAAAGAAAATCGAGGTGTGTATGGGTGGAAAATGCAAGAAATCAGGTGGAGGGGCGTTGATGGAGGAGCTTCAACGGGCGGTGGGGATCGAAGGGGTGGTTTCGGGGTGTAAGTGTATGGGGAAATGCAGAGATGGCCCTAATGTGAAGGTGGTTGATGGAGGTGCAGGGGAAGATACGGTGAGGGCGCAGGTGAAGTCTTTGTGCATTGGGGTTGGATTGGAGGATGTGAATACTATTGTGGCTAACTTGTTTGGTGAAAGGCAATGTGAAGTTCAGAATCAGAATCAACTTGGCTTTGCTGTTGCAAGTTAGGTGGTGTGTTTTCTTGATTGTTTTGAATAATCAAATGTAAATAGAAATGTTGATAGTGCATGTGTGTGTTCATTTGGACCTTTAATCAAATATTGTACGGACTTGGTTTTACTTTTACATCGCAGATATATTCAGTACCTTTTTTACCCTCTAAATTGATTCAAACAATTGGGGTTCTATTTGAATTAATTGTTGTGAAGTATTTGGTTGACCATGTTAGTATTGTTATAGAACATTGACTATGAGTCAAGGTTCTTGGCACCACATCTCTGACCAATATACTATTTCTCTCAATTTGATTTCCCAAAATCAAGAGTCATTACTCGATTTTGAAAAGCAGAGCTTCGTCAGAATTGGGGGTCAAATTTGAAAATCAAATTCTGTGATTTCTCTTTTATTTCTAAATTTAGTTTTATCTTTCAATTGGGCCGACCCCACTGCCTAATATCAAAGGGGCCCAATTTTCCCTTCACCCCATCATGCATATGTGTTACATTAGAGGTGTTCCGTCGGTTTTGATTTTAGTTTGTCGATTCGGAATCGATGGTTTTTGGAACTAAGGACATGACATCGAAATTGAATCGTGGGGGGTTTGGTTCCGATTTGAAAATCGGCGGTTAACCGTCGAGGGCATGAAATCGAAATCGAACCGTTGGGGTTCCGGTTCCGGTTTGGAAACCAACGGTTAACCGAAACTAGCAGTTCAAACCACCGATTTTCCTGTTTTTTTTTCTTTTTCTTTTTTGAATTTTTTTGGAAATCCAGGCACGGTCGTGCCTCATTGGCCAACCTTGATTTTCCATCTGGCACGATCTGGCCGTGCTATGAAGCACGGTCGTACTCTTCTGATTATCAACGGTCAATTGATCTTAATCGTACACGTGGCACTGAATAAAAAAAATAAATTATTGTGCCGGTTCGAACCGGCGGTTCCAACGATATATTCACCCATGCCGTTGATCATCAACGGGTAAATGATCTCAACCCTCCACGTCACGTTCGAAAATGAAAAAAAAATAGCACAAATCGACGGTTCGAACCGCCGGTTATCGGTTTTTTGAGCTGCCGAACCGAAATCGAACCTTATTATACACGGTTACGGTTACAGTTTGGAATCGGAACCGGGTCAACGGTTCCTGGAACCGTTGACCACCGGTTCGAACCGATCCGGTTCCGATTTTTCGAACCATTTGGACACGTCTATGTTACATTATTGATAATATACTGATATGAACTATATTAAAGATAATATTGAATATAATATAATGATGCATATTATATTAATTATAATATGAGGTGTATTATGATGTTACATGCTTAAATATATATATGGTGGTATAAGGTTAACTTTATTAAAAATATAATTATTCAAAAACAAATATTCACTTAACTATAAAAGAATAATTTCAAACCCTTAATTAAAAAAGAATATTTCCTTCTTTAGTGTACTACTTATAATTCCATTATTTTTCTTTATAGGAAAAAATAATTTGTCCTTTATATGTCCTTTATTGATGATTTAATTTCATATATTTTGTTTCCTCAGAAATGTGCATTTCCAGCTACAGATTTTCAGTTATTCGTTTATCCTAAATCCATTATTCTTTTGCAAAGATTTAATGTGTAACATGACAAAGAAAAACACGAATATTATCAGATTGTTGAAATTACTTATATCTTTATAAGAATATATATAATCATATATTTATATAATATAAAAAGATAAATCTAATATAACTAAAATATATGATTGTGTAACTAAAAAATATTAATAACATAACTAAAATATATGAAAGTCATTAATGTTAGTCCAAAAAAGTTCAAAATACTAATATAACTAAAATATATGAAAGTCATTAATGTTAGTGTAAAAAAAAGTCCAAAAAAGTGTAAAGATATGGTTTTGATACCATTTCAAACCCAGGATACACAAATACTAAAGGCGTAAGGATATCTAACAATTATTCTCAAAATTTGGTATTGTTACACCACATCGATCCCTTATACAAAAGTATAGCATTGGATACGCAGGGTTTCCAACCAAAACTTTGAATAATTATATTTGATATATTTTTACCAGACATTTAAACTCTTTGGAATTTACTGAGCATTTAAGACGTATATGTATTATCAGATCTCCTTCAACCCACAAATGCCTCAAACGCCTTTCTGGCTAAAAAGGGCTAAAAGGGTGAACATTAAGATCGTATAATACATCGTAGTACTTAAGCCTCAAACCTGAGTGTCCTAACATTTCATTAGTATTCATGTTTCCATAAATCTAAAAATAAACATACATGCTTAAAAGAACCAGCAGTATTTATCTAACACATAAATATCTAGCCTATCATTGATAGGTCTTTCATAAACATGAAAAAATAAAAAGCTTAAAACAGAAATATTAAATACTTACAGAGTCTGAAGATCACCAAGAATACAAAAGTTTTATATATTACAAGATTACAAATAGGAAAGATTAGAGAGAGAAACTAGAGAAGGAAGAGAGAATGGGCGAGTACTTTACTCAAGCATGCCCTTACAAATGAAAAACAAGCCCTATAAATAGGGGAAAAGAAAAACTATTACAATACTATTACAATTATTACTTTATAAAAGCAAATAGTAAAGATTCTTTTTATTGGACTTTATTGTCCATTCCACTAATATGAGAGGTCCACCAAGTGGAGGGCATCTTTATCTTCTTTGTCTCTTTTATCCTGCAAGAATTGAGCTTTGGGTTTTGAACGCCTTGAATGATTCTTTGAGCCTCCATAGGTCAAGTAATAATTCATTATTTTCATTATCTTGAAAATATGGATAAAAAATAAGAAGTTCTTTTACTTCTTTTATTCTTTCTTCAATAATTTTTATTTTTCTTTTAATTGTTGAAACTCTATTCCAGCTTCCTTGTCCTTCATAGAAGATTGGATTAAAAAATGGTAACCATAGTGTATGCGGATAATTCCTCTGAATAAAATATAAATCCGGATTTATGTCCTGCATTTTAATCTTTGAATTTTTGCATCAGAGATTCTCTGAGAATGTCAAATGACACACTTAACTCAGGATTTTCTTCTTCCTGGTCTTAACCTTCTTGTTCAGAAAATAATCTTTCTGTTTCTTCTCTGCTGCTAGAGTCAGAAAGCATTGAAGTATCAGATTTTGAACCTGAACAGTACTTTGCAGATTCTTAAAAAGATCATTTTTCATTTCTTCAAAATATATATCTATCATTTTTTGCTTGGAAAATGTTCCAGCATATTTCTGAGAGATTATTTTAAAAGGACTATTTAAATCCTTTATCTCTTCTTTCTTCTTTTCTTTTAGTGTTTTATAACACTTTATTTTTTCCTTGATATTATCAATAGTAGATTGAGAATATAATTCTCCTGTTTCGGGATCAATTCTGCTCATTTTATCCCACATCTTGGTATGACCAAGTCTCCATAAACAAGAAGTTCCATTATCGGTATAACCGAATTTTGGTGTCCATTTTCATATCCATGGAATACCTGATTCTATAAAGAATTGACAAGGGGTTTGACCCTTTATTGAATTATTTTCAACTGAAGGTGCACACATAGTCCATTCTTTCATCAAATTTTTATAATTATCTGGTAAAATGTCTATGGTGGTACCAAATATTTTCCACCAATCATAGAACCAGTTATTAACCGGATGTTTTGAGCAATTGCTACAAATTTTTATTAACCAAGTATGTTTCTTTTTCTTATTTTCAAAGAAAAGGGCTTTATGAAAGCCATCAATATAATCCCAAAAATTAAATTTATAGGAATTTCTTTAACTAGGATGTATTACTTCCTTTTCAATCAAGGGAGATAATCCTCATTCTTCAAGAGATATAATCTTCTTGATAGTGAACTTTGAATATGCATGTTCATTTGTCTGATTATTTCCAGGACCAAAGTGTTCAATGTCAACACTTTCTAATGCTCTAAGCATTTCTTCATAGAATCCTCTTGATTTATATGAACCACTTATAATGGTTCCACTAGGAATATATCTATCCATAATGGTCCATGGACTATCTTTCCATTGTATATCTTTCTCTTCTATTAGAAGAATTACATCTCTGTATTCAAATTTTTTAAAGAGTATATTACTCTTTTCCTCAGAAGTAATACTGGCATAGGAAGATTCTTCTTTTTCTTCAGAACTATGTTCCTGTGATTTCTTTTTTAAAAATTCTTGAAAATCTCCATATAATGGATGATTTTTGTCAGGAATATTTCCTGATGCACTTCCAGAAATATTCTGGGAAATGAGCTTTTGTTTGTCATGTTGGGCTAAGATTTGATGGGAACTTCTTCCCCTTCCTCTTCCCCTATTAGGGAAATAGGATCTTCGTCTCTGTTGACTCATATCTGAAATCATAGAAGGAATTCACTTGTTAAATAATCAGGCAAATTATTGTCCTTTCCTTGTTTATAAACAATTTCAAAATCAAAAGGAGCCAAATAGGCTTGCCATCTTGCAAACATTTGTTTTGAAATATCATGTTTAAAATCTTTTTTGAAAAGACCTTTTGCTGCTTGACAATCTGTTTTTATAATAAATTTTTGATTATATAAATCATCTTGAAATTTTATAACACATTTTACTATAGCTAAAATTTCTTTAGCCACAGTAGCATAATTTTTCTGTGTAGGATTCCATTTTCCTGAATAAAATCTAACAAGAATTTCTTGTTTGTCTTTTGGATTTATTTGTTTTAAAATACCTCCAAACCCTAAATCTGAAGCATCTGTTTCAATAATTTTTTCCCATTGAGGATTTGCAAGCATAAGACAAGGAATATTTTTTACCTTTTCTTTTATAAGTTTAACTACCTTGATATGTTCATTAGTCCAAGGCTTAAGATTTTTCTTAAGTCTATCATATAAAATAGCAGATATTTTTGAAATATTTTCAACAAATGAAGAAACATAATTTAGACTTCCAAGAAATCTTTGTAATTGTGTTTTATCAGTAATTATATTTGGAAATTTATTTCCAAATTCCATACTTCTTTGTATAGGAATTATTTTTCCTTTTTCAATATTATGTTCTAGAAATCTGACATTTGTATGAAATAAATTCATTTTTGGTTTTGATATAACAAGACCATTTTGTATAATTAATTTTCTAAATATTTCTAAATGTTTGAAATGAGTTTCAATATCCTTGGAAAATACAAGAATATCATCACTATAAACAATTATAAAATTGCTATAAGGGATAAATATATCACTCATGATTTGTTGAAATTTTGAAGGAGCATTTTTTAACCCAAAAGGTAAAACTGTCCATTCATAGTGTCCTATAGGAACATTAAAAGCTGTCTTATATCTGTCAGCTTCTTCTATTTGCATTTGCCAGTATCCTGATTTTAAATCAAAATTTGAAAATATTAAAGCTCCAAAAAGTCTATTTATAAGATCTTTTTTATTTGGAATATGATGTCTAATCCATTTTAAAACCTTGTTAAGAGGTTTATAATTTATGACAAGTTTGGGTACACCCCTTTCTTGTTTTGAATGTTTATTTACATAGAAAGCCGTGTATGACCATGAAGACTTAGAAGGAGTTATTAACTTTTTATCAAGAAGAGATTTTATCTCTTTTTTACATAATTCTAAATATTCAGAATTCATTTGATAAGGTCTAGATTTTGTAGGAATATCCTTTTCATTAAAATCTTCTTCATAAGGAAGAGAAATAACATGTTTTTTTCTATCCCAAAAAGCATTTGGGTGATCATCACATATTTCTAATGAAAACTTATTATAAATTAGTTTTATTTTATCCTTTAATTTAGGATTTTTTAATTTCGTAAGGAAATTAATTTCTTCTTTCAAAGAATTTATATGAAATATTTTTCTATCCATTTTTTTCTTTTATTTCATTAATAACCTTTTGGATAGGTCTATCTATAAATTCAAAAATAATAAGTTTATTTTTATAGGTATCAATTATTCCTTTTTCATCAATACGTGTTAAAGGATATATACTATGTATAAAAGGTAAGCCAAGAATAAGTTGACTTGAAATATCTTTTGCAAGAAGGAAACTAGTAGGAATACAACTTCAATTTTTACATATTAAAGTTTCTGGTAGTTTATAACTAATATCCAGAGACTCTCCTCCTGCATGTGAGAGAGAATGAGTTGTTTTATGAAAATATCTTGAAGGAATTAATCCTTCTTGTATAACATTCAAATCTGCTCCACTATCAATCATAGCAATGAATTTTTCTTGATAATTATTATCAATTAAAAGAGTTATTTTTGTATACCATTTTTGTGATGTATATATATTCATGATTTGGATAATTTCTTTTGTAGATTTGTTTTTATCTATTGTTGACAAGAAATTTTCTTGTTGTTCTTCTAATTCTACAAACTCTTCTTTTTCCATAATTCTTACTTTTTCTATTATGGATAATCTATGATGTATATTTATATTACATTTTTGAAGATCTTTTACTTCATTTTTTAAATTATTAATTTCTATTAATAATTCTTCGGTAGTTGTTGGTTTTTTATCACCATATTTTTGTTTTAACATTCTATGAATTTCTTTCATAGAGTATGATTGATTTTGATTTTGGATAGGAATATTTATTTCCTCTTTTTTATTACTTGTAGATAGTGTATTTTCAATTTGATCAATAATTTTTGATCTTAATTCAGGATCTTTTATATTTTTTAGTAATTCTATAAAAGAATTATTATCTATAGTATTTATACTAAAATCCTGAAATTGAGATAATAGTTTATAAAATTCATCCCCTTTTTCATCAGTATTACTGATATGATTAATACAAGGTTGACCTTGCATACAGTTATTACATTCTTCATTATTTGAAGATACTTTCATTATCTGAATCTTTTAAATCATCTGAATAATATGATTCTGCTTCTGATTTATTATCTGATTACTATCTGAATCAGATTCTATCATTATTTGTAATAAAGCATTTTTGATATTATCATCAATTTCTAATTTATTTATTTTTGCTTTAGTCCAGCATTCATTAGCATAATGACCTGGTTTATGACATTTATGACATATAATATTTTTCTTATCTTTATTACCTTTATTTATATTAAAGGTTTCTTTTCTTCTTTTCTTTTTCTCTTTAAATTTTTCAGAGAAATGTCTTCTTTTCTTATATTGTGTTTCATTTTTATCTCTAAAATTTTTAGAGTGTCTTTTATTTTTAGAATAGGTTTCATTCCTATCTTTTTTGGATGTTTCCATACCAAATTGGTCACAAAAATGTCCTAATTGTTTTCTTTCCATCATACTTTGATTTTTAATTTGTTTGTTTAATTTCAGTTCATTACAAAGGGATAAGCCTTCTTGAACACAAACATTTATTAAATTTCCATATGTATAATTATCATAAGGAATATTTAAATGTTCTTTTCTAAGAATTATTTTAATTCTTTCAGCGAAAAGACTTGGAAGACCATCTATAAATTTGGCTTTCCAATGAATATTATTACAATCAGGTAATTCGAATACTCTAGAAAGATAAGTATCTTTATACCATCTAAAATCTGTTAAAGTTCTACATCTTGTATTACTTAGAAGGGTACGAATATTTTCGCTATTATCAGAAAATCTTCCAATAAAATGTTCAATTATTGTCATTATTAGAGTATAAACAACATTACTATTTTGATTATTATTTTCTATTTTGACAGCATTTTGAATTGTATCTTTTGCTGTTTGAGATAAATAGTTATCCCACCAACCTTTAAGTTGACCCGTAAAACCTGCTATAATCATTTTAGCAATATTTTTATCATTATTTCCTGCTGCCATGCAGACAGTACTGTACATGAGCATTCTATGGCCATATTATGAATATGTGTATCTGTGAATCCATCAAGATTCCATTCATAAATACTTTTCCCATTATAACTTGTTTCTGAAAAAAATTCTTTTTCCTCATGTAAAACATCAATAGGAGTTGGTTTAGTTAAATAATATCTTTGTTGAGTAGGCCTATCAGCCCATTTAATTTTATTTATTTTATCTGTCGAGGGTTCATTTGTTCCTTCATTATTATTTAAAGTAGAAATATTCTGTCCTTTAAATTTTTCTGTTAATTCAACAATTAACTCTTCTAGATTATTTTTTGTTGATTTTAATTTAAAATCTTTTATTTCTGGAGGTGGTTGAATGGATGACGAAGCAATTGAAACTATATCTGTTTCTTTCTTTACTTCAATATGAATATCAGGTTTAATTTTTTGTAGAATTGAGAAGATATTTTCAATTTTATTATGAAGAGAGTTTAATTCTTCTCCTATTATATTTAAATATAAATTAGAATAATTTTGTTTTTCCATTAAAACATTTATATGTTTTATGGTAACTTGTAAAGTTTCATTTTCAATTAATTTTGAAAATGCTGTAAAATTCATAATTTTATTATTTTTTTCCCATTTGAAATGAAGTATTGGGAGGATACAAAGATTTTTGTTCTTGTCCCGTTGTTAACTTATAAGTTCTTTCTAAAACAGAAACTTGGTCTATTATATATGTTTTTACAAACCAAGGAACAAAATATATTTTTGTATTATTTTCTTTACAATTTTTGTAAAATTCTTCTTGAATTTGTTCAAGATTATCTGATAAATTTTCAAAAAACCATTTTCTGAAAAGTATCTATTTAGAATTTTTAAATTCTTTGCAAATTTCCTGCCTAGCAGGTGATCCTTTTTCAAAATTGATTGGTGTATCAATCATGAAGACTAAATGGGGCACCTGACATAGTGTCCCTGTCTTTATGGATATTTCCATAATTAAAATCCCTAACAATTTTATTTCTGTCAATACAGACTTCTTCTTTATTTCTATTTCTTTCAGATTCTAATTCTTCTCTTATTTGAGAAGTAGAGGCTCTAAATGTTTGTGGTAAATCTACCCAATAATCTAGATGTGAAATATAAGAATCTGTTGTTCTTGTTTTAAACATAGAATTATTTCTAAATATCGAAGATGGAAGTAATAATTTTTTCTGTTCATTAGAAAATTGAATTTGAACAGTTCCTTCTTCTGTTTGAATTATATTTTTCAAATCTTTATTTATTAAAGGTTCTTTATAAACCTCCTGTTCAATTATCCATTTTTCTGGAAAGTTTATTTCTTCCCATTTAATGGCTCTTCTAGTAGAGATATTTGACCTTTTGAAATTTGTTTCAATTAGAATAGTTTCATTTATACTTTTATCCATTATTTTACATCCTGGATTCATAGTATATAAAGGTTTATAGTAAATTCTATAACATATGCAAATTATTTCAGAACCTGGAATATAATCATATCCATGAGTTTTAACATTTAATGTTAAAACACTTAATATATTACTATCAGTAAGAGATAAATATAGATTAGGGTATACATCAAAATATACTGGTCCATGGGCCAAACTTGATTGAATTATGCCCATAAGGGATTTATTTCATGCTTTGTTTCTACAATCTCTTAAAGCTGCTATAAAGCTTTCTGGTAAACCTTTTAGGGTTAAAGGTCTGAATACAATTTGCACTAGTCCTATATGTAAATAATTATGTGTTTTTATAAAAGGTAGAATTATTTCTTGATTATCAAGGGGAATGGATGATTCCGTAGTTTTAACTAATTATTTAAATCCTAGTTTTTCAAAGGTACCTATTTGGTATATTTTATTAGGTTTAACTTTAGGAATAGTCCAATTATTTAATAATTCTAAATTCTGTGAAATATCATATTCCTCTGTTATACTGTTTTTAACAGTATCTTTCAACTTGAAAGGATTCATTTTTAAATTGAAATGGTATCAGAGCCATGTTAAAAAGAAAACAGTAGTACTTATCTAACACATCTTAAAATATATGAAAGTCATTAATGTTAGTGTAAAAAAAAGTCCAAAAAAGTGTAAAGATATGGACGTGATAATATATATATATATATTTTTTTTTTTTTTTTTTTCACGAACGTAGATCCATGCAGTGTTTTTTGTGTAATTCCCCTCATCTTATGTAATTTTTTACATTTTTCATTGTCCATAAATATTATATATATATATATATATATATATATTTTTTTTTTTTTAATTAGCACCATCAAATGTTCCCTGACCAGAAACAAACATTAGTCTAATTGTTGTGAAGTATTTGGTTGACCATGGGAGCTCTGTTATGAGACCAGAACAGGAACGTTGACTTGGAGTCAAGATTCTAGGCATCACATCTCTGACCAATATCAGAGTTGTCCAATATACTATTTCTCCCAATTTGAAGAAAACAAAAAAGTGAAACATCACAGATCAGTAGAGATAGAAGCAAAAAAAAAAAGATAATTAGTTAATCCTGAGGAAAATTACTTGTATTAACAGCACTAGCATAAACAAGTCTTTCTTGTCCAAAAATAAATAAATAAATAAAATCATAACCAGCAAGAATGGTTACAGTCAGAGAGAGGCAACTGACATGGAAGTCATTGCTTTGGGTTTATAATGATCCACTTCATTGAGCAGCAATGGACACATGTTTTTTAGGTAACTGAAACTGCCCAATTCAACAAGAGCTGCAACCATGAATAAGATGATATCACTCAAGAGTATATATGATTATAAAACAAGGGGCATTATAGCCAACTAAGCTCTTATAAATTACCATAATAGTTATCAGTTGCATACTCGAAGCAGAGATGCTTTAAAGTCGATGATTTATATTTATCTGCCAGGTAAAACAGTTGCATACTCGAAGCAGAGATGCTTTAAAGTCGATGATTTATATTTATCTGCCAGGTAAAGGGTCTATCGAAGCAGAGATGCTTTAAAGTCGATATTTATATTTATCTGCCAGGTAAAGGGTCTCTGCAAATCGATGAAGAGATACGGATACCCATAGGTAATATTCGCAAGTGTTTATAAGACAACCCATATCATATTCATTTGCTGCTGCAAGCAAACCGGCTGCAAATGTATTGGATATGACCCGAAAGCATAGCCACCCTCCAAAGACTTATCATATTTTGGGAGAGTGTCGGACTCGGAGTATATAAAGTGCAGTAAAGCCTGTGAAAGTGAAAAGAGATGATACATTTCTTTAAAGACTAAATATCGATGAGATAAAATCATGAAAATGTTCATTATTACCTTAAACACCTGAGGCTCAACTCCATTAATGACAATTTCTTGCGGTTAGGGGCAACTAGGGTAGCAAACATGTCTTGGAAAGTTGATGAGCACGTTCCAAAACGTGCACCAGATTAGCAACACAAAGACTCCCACACAACACAAGACTCCCACAACACCAAGAAAGTTAGATAGGCAGTGCAATTTGACAAGGCATTTGTAGAAAAAACTGAAATATTCCGAAATCATGGACAGGCCGCAGGATCTCGAAGAACGCAAAGATTGCAACGGCAACCAAAGTGTAACCAACTAATGTCTTTGGAGTCTTCACCATAAACTGAGACGTTGGCAAAGATATGAGAGTAGCTAAGTAATTTTCCAGTAACGTCAATACCCAGACTTCAACAATATACTAAATCAACAATTTATATTTAACAAAATTGTGAGTGCTACTATAATTTTTTTTACGTAATTATATTAATGTATTGATTGATGCAATATTTATTAAATTGAAAATTTATTGAGGATTAATTGAATATTTAGTAAATCAACAAAATTTATTGAGGATATTTATTCAATCAAGAAAATTTATTGAGGATTAATATAATTTTTATTTTATTATGAGATTAGTAAAATAAATGAAACATATCTTAATATAATTATCAAAATTCTTAAATGTGAAGGGGGAATATTCTGTTTAAAATTAATAAAAATTTGAAAAATAAGTTTTGAGATGGACGCGGTTTTAGAAAACTGTTTTGTTAAAAACTGATTATTTTAATATATTTTGATTAGTATTGAAAATAATGTATATTGTACAAAATTTCGAGTGCTACTATAATTATTGATTGATGCAATATTTATTAAATCGAGAATTTATTGAATATTTATTAAATCAACAAAATTTATTGAGGATATTTATTAAATCAACCAAGTTTATTGAGGATTAATATAATTTTTATTTTATTAGGAATATTTATTAAATCAACAAAGTTTATTGAGAATTGATATAATTTTTATTTTATTATTTGATTAGTAAAATAAATGAAATATATCTTAATTTAATTATCAAAATTTTTAAATTTGGGGAGGGATTAATTAGTTTTATTTAAAATTAATAAAAATTTTGAAAAAAAAAGTTTTGAAATGAACGTCGATTTTCTTAGGAAACGGTTTTCTGATTATTTTAATATATTTTGATTAGTAATGAAAATAATGTATATCTAATAAAATTTTGAGTGCCACTATAATTTTTTTTACATAATTATATTAATGTATTGATTGATGCAACATTTATTAAATCGAAAATTTATTGAGGATTGATTGAATATTTATTAAATCAACAAAATTTATTGAGGATATTTATTAAATCAATAAAGTTTATTGAGGATTAATGTAATTTTTATTTTATTATTTTATTATGAGATTAGTAAATCTAGTAAATTTGTATATCAACAATTTAGGATATTTAATAAATCTATCCAACTTTCTTAGCATTGTGGGAGTCTTTGTGTTGGTAATCTGGTGCACGTTTACCAGACTGCACACTTTGGGTGCTCTGTTAGGTCTTCGGAGGCACTTGATTTGAGGTCTTCGAAGGCTCATGATTCACTTAATGAGTGGGAAGGAGGGGCTAGCTCTGTCTGGGAGTTCTGCAGATGAGGATCCACAGCCTATCACCGAGCCTCAAATATCCAATGTTGTCCATCCTCCACCACAAATTGTTGTTAAGAGTCTTGCTGAAGTGTCTGAGGTGCCAGCTGATCTCCCACAATCTAACATCGACCTGCCACCATCCACTTTTCACGAAGACTAGCAAAAATACCTCCCTCCACTCACTACTCCGTCTGGGAGTCCTGTAGATGAGGATCTACAGCCTATCACCGACCCTCAAATATCCAATGTTCTCCACCCTCCACGACCAACTATATCCAATGTTCTCCACCCTCCACGACCAACTATTACTAAGAGTTCTGCAGAAGAGTTAGAGAAATTTGTAGAAGAGGAGTAGAAGTTTATGGCGAGTTGTCTCTTTTCTTATGGTGTGTATGTCAATAGAGGTTCTATTCTAGTTCACAAGCATCTCTTGTACCTTGTACACCTTGCTTTGTGTATGAACCAGGTCTTAACAAGCTCGATTACAAATTGTTAGTGTATTCTCCATGCAACTGAAAGTTTGAGGCAAATAGTGTACACTGATTAAGTGAAATCTTGAGTTTATGTAACCATGACTTTCTGAAGGACAGAACTGTTTGAAAATTAAAGGTTTAGTTAAGGAACTCAATTTGTTTGATGAATCATTGTAGAAGGCTAAAAGACAATCACCTGCTTTGGGCATGTTTTTTTTCCCTCCATAATAATAAACTAGGAACCCATTGAGATGAAAACCACATTCCTATCTCAAACTCTTTCTGCCTAGACTTTACCATACCAAATCAGGCCTTAATAAATCGGAACAGAATCAGCCCACAAACCAAGGCCTAAGGTCAAGCACAAACAAAAACAACAAACTAGAACAGCAACAAACTAGAACAGGAGCGTTAGCACCCTTGGTCACGACAAGCAAAATCAAAATCAGACAATCTTAAGCTCTCGGACACTAAGAGAGTGTTTGGCTAAGCTTATAAGCCCCTTAAAAACATGTTTAAGAGCTTATAACCAGTGTTTTCATAACCGAACCGGTGGCCAAACCGGCCTGGCCACCGGTTCACGGTTCAACCGGTCGGATCGGTTGAACCGGTGGTTCAACCGGTAAAATGATTTTTGTCTATTTTTTTTCTAATAATATTTATGCTACATTAAAAAAGTTATATACTTATATGATTTATATTAAAATAAATACAATAAAGTTATAAAATGTCAAACTACATATCTCATAATCCATAATGAAGTCTCAAACTAAAAATTAAAATATTAAATACTAAAATTTAAGATAGATAAAATGACAAAATAAAATATTGTAAATCTTGATGATCATATCATAGTATATATTGAGATTGAGATATGCATAGAAGAATATATGTCGATATTTTCCTTTTGATTTGTTTCCTTGTATTTATCGATATTTTCCAATATGTTTTGTATAGTTGGCAATATTGTTTCTTATTCCTATCCGATCTAATATTGAAGGGATCTTTCTTCTTTGTAGTTGTATATGGTATTGAATCAAATCCTTTAATTTAGGAATAAGAAACAATCTTGTCATAGTGGAAAATATCGACAAATACAAGAAAATAAATCAAAGAAAAATATCAAAGAAAAATATCGACAAATATTCTTTTATGCATATCTCAATCTCAATAATATAGGTTAGATGACACATAACTTTGTGGTAGTTGAATGAGAAATAAATTTTGCATTGCTTAATTATAGTTGAATGAGAAATAAATTTTGCATTTGTTATTTAATTATAGTCGAATAAGAAATAAATTATGCATTGGTTCATGAAAAAAAAAATATTTGGAAATTTCATAGCCCAATTTTTTTTATTTTTTTTTATTTTCCGGTTTTCCGGTTCCCGATTATAACCGGTTATAACCGGTTCAACCGGTTTTTGACCGGTTCTTTTCGGTTTAACCGAAAAAACGATTAATTGGAGGTAATCGGACCGGTTTCCATGCCGGTTCCCGATTGAACCGGTTGAACCGACCGGTCCGATCCGGTTATGAAAACACTGCTTATAACATCATTTTTAAGAAGTAACGAGACTCCACCTTATTTCTAAAACAAGATGTTATGTTTGATTAGCTCCTACAAATTTGATCATAAAATTAAACAATTGGCATTACTAACATTCCATAACCTCCATCATTTTATTTACTCAACACTTCAACTACTTTTTTTTAAAACTAAAATTAAACATCTTATAAGCTCTGGATACCTTCTATAAGATCTTTCAAATAAGCTTAGCCAAACAACATCTAAATCTCACAGAGCGAACTATCTACCATTAGCATAAAAATATAACTTAAGTTCCATGTTATAAGTCCATGAGATGAAATGATAACCTGATGCAAAGAAGAAGCTGGGGAGGGATCATTGAGCTCAGCCTTCCATTCACGATCCATCTGGTGAAACATATGCCTGAAGAAAGACATGCAGCTATTTGAAGTTGCAAGCTACGATCAGATATACACATATACAAGAAATGTGGAAGCAAAACACTGACCTGTTGAGAAATAAATCCATTCACAACTTTTGGGGCATCAGGATCTAGCTTGGGGGCGCAGCTAATGCACTCGTTGCGTCACCTTCCTCATCAGAAACCTGCAGTAGCCGACAAATATGGATGAAAACAATACCAAGCTCCCTCCCTAAAACAATTATTCATAAAAGAAACTCAAAGTTCCCACCTTTTCAAGAATAACACTTGTATGCCTATTCAATATGACACAAAATTATCTAAATAATAAACTAGGAAACCGTTGAGATGAAAACCACATTCCTATCTCCAACACTTTCTGCTTAGACTTTACCATACCGAATCAGAGCCTTAATAAATCGGAACAAAATGGGGCCTCAAACGAAGATCTAAGATCAAGCACAAACTACAGAAAAATTAGAGCAATCCTAAGCTCTAAGACCCTCTAAATATCATTAAGAAAACAGTGATAGCAATCCTAAACTATCCAGATCATAACCAACTAAATATCAAGTGCTATGTACCATTAGCGTAAAAATATAAATTAAGTTCCATGTTAGTAGTCCATGAGATGAAATCATAACCTGGTGCAAAGAAGAAGCTGGGGAGGGATCATTGAGCTCGACCTTCCATTCATGAAGCATCTGGTGAACTTGCTCTTCGAGCACTGCCACATCAATGGTCCGGCTCTCCTTCCTAGCCGATTGAAGATTGCTGAATATGCATTGCAGATCATCAATGCAATTATTCGCTCTGTCCTTGAAGAATTAGTGCAATGCTGATTTGCCCACACCACTCTTCACACCCTTCACCATCCAACTTATATATGAAAGATCAAACCTAATTCTCAAGAATGAGCTGCCATAACAATGAAACGTGAAATTAATTATTAAAAAAAAAAACGAAGAGCAGGAAACTGAAGCAGGAATCGTAATTTGCAAATCCAATGGTAAAGGATTGCCAAACACAGCATCAGAACACCCTTAATTCTACAAATAACAAGGAAAAGGTTTAATAAAGACTCACACATAATAGATGGCTATCAAAACGCATGACCAAAATTCTTATTTGCATCCATGAATATCTTGAACTCAGCTGCATTTCAAGATTCAAGGTATAAAGTTTTGGAAAATCAGAAGCTGAGCAGCCTACTTTTTTTCTTTTTTTTTCGGTCTCAGTTACAATTAGAATTGAACAAGCTTGCATGATTTGCATGTAAATTGATTTTAGAATTAACATCTCCTCATTGCAACTAATAAACATGATTTCCAAGCAGCATTTTCAGTCATCATATTAGAAAGTAATCCACTTTTCTAGAATATTATAAATTTGATAGATGCATCATTAGAATGATCTAGATGATGCACATTTCTAGATTATTATAAATATGATAGATGCATAATTAGAATAATCTAGATTGTGGTAGAAGATAAATAGATAAGGAAAGAAGAGGAAAATTCTAAATAGATATAGAATTATAAATTATAGAATTTGAGAGAAAAATCTAGAGACTTGCAAGAGCTATTATAAATATGGGAGTAATCCATTTGTAAGAGAAACTAAGAAAAAAAAAAATAAGAAACTAAAAGCAACTTTCCAAAATCTCCTTCCCATTCTAAGTTCATATATACAAAAACACTCTGTCACAAATATTCAACCTTCAAACTCCCTTAATATACTACAAAATCAATCATACATCATCAAATTCTCAGCAATAATATATAAGGTGAATTGAACAAATTACACATTATGGATTCAAGATAGGAAGCTTATCTACTGAGTGAACTTGGGAAATTTACAGTCAACTAAAGAAAAGGGAGCACCAAGCGACCGAGTCTCATAGAAAAGCTTACATACATACCCTCAATTGAATTCTGTCAGTGCAAGAAGACCAAGAACTATCAAGAAACACAACTTTGCAGCACCACTTCAACCGGTTCAAATCAACAACTCAAAGATTTAACCAAGCAACTAAGAGAATAAATTGAAAAGTTGGATAAAAACACATAAGAAAAAGAGAAAAATTAAAGTAAGAGTTGGTACTTGGTAGACTAAAAAAGGTTGTTCAACCTTATTAATTAATGAAAATTAAATAATTATTGTAAATATGTATTTTAAAATAAACTATGAAATATATTTGAGATATTTTTGACTTTTTAAAATCATGTAATTGAAAAAAAAATTGAACGTTATTCTAGACTTTATGAACTAAAAAAGTGGTGGAAGAAGTGAATAATATATTAGATATATCAATATTTTTTTAAAATAATAATTAAAAATTATTTATATTATTTTATAAATATAATATACATTTCAACAATTAAATAATATATTAATCATATTATGTTATTTCACAAGTCTTGCACAAAACCATGAATTCATTTTTCCTATATAAATAATTTTTATTTTCTAAGTTTAATTTGTTTGTTTTAATCTCGTATAATACACAGACCTTATGCTAATGTATACCAAAAGAAAAAAACATCTAAGGACATACGTCACTTTCTCAATTACGGATGTGTACAATTTGGTCAAAATCCAATTAATAGACCAAATTAAACTAAAATACTAAATTCAGTTCGATTTTTATTCATTCGGTTCGATTTCGATGTTGTTTTTTGAATAATCTATATTGGTTCAATTCGATTTTATAAAAAAATATCAAAGTGAAACCCAACCTAATTATATGTGATATAAGAAAACCCTTGTCCTTAGCTGATTTCCACCGTACCTAAATCAAAATCAGATTCAAAACTCTAGTCACACCAACATTTCACACCAACATTTCCACTATTATGTTGTATAGGGCTGGAAAAAATACCGAAATTTTCGATACGTTATCGGTATGACGATTTAGAATTTTTCGGTATTTCGGTATATACCGAAATATATTAACATTAATAATAATAATAATAATAATAATAATATAATAATATTATTATTATTATTATTATTATTCGATAATTTTCGGTAAATTTCAGTATTTTCGATATGGTATGACGGTAAATTTCGATATACCAAAAAACTCGGTAATTCGGTACCAAACAGTATAAGCTATCAATATATCGAAAATTTGATATATCGAAATTCGGTATATACCGAAAATTTCAATACGATAATGATATGTTTTTTGGCATACCGAAAATTTCGATACAATATACAGTATGGTAAAAAAATTCGGTAGACTGTACCGAATCACCCCTAATGTTGTATTGCTACTTTTATTGTTGTTTACGGAAGTTTTGACAACTTGGTTGTACTTTCTTTTGTTGAGTTTCAAAATTAGACTTTGGTAAATTATGTATTGAAGACATTGTAGTTTATTTTGTTGCTTTTGTTTCATCTTGTTTTTGCTACTTTATTCAAAATTTGACTTTGAAACCTTAAACTTTCATGTGAATCTAGCTTTCTCAATTCTCTCTACAACACAGCAAAAAGTTAAGATAAAAGTTGGGTAGAGAAGTTATGTTTTTCATCTTGACAGAGTTATATATTACGTAAATACTTTATGATATTTTTATGTGCATAATATTATTTGAAAGTATCATATGATACATATAAAAATATTACATTATGAAAATAAAAATATTACATTATTAGAATAAAACATAATGTAGTACTTTTATATGTACCACTTGATAATGTTTGAAAATATCGCATGATACACATAAAAGTATTACATTATGAAATATAAAAGTATTACATTATGAAAATAAAGCATTATGTAATACTTTAGTGTATATATATCATATAATATTTTTGGGTTAACAACATTGACCGACTATTGACCGATGTTGACTATTGACTTTAGTCATTGATTTTGACTGTTCACTGTTGATCAGATCAAATTGATCTGTCTCACGAAATGAGATCTGTAAGACGGTCTCCAACAAAACTCACTCAAAAAAGAAATATGAGTAAAATGAGATAAGAAAACAATGTAAAATATTAGTCAAACAAAAATTTTAAATTATTGATTGATCTATCTCTTAAAATTAGAATAGCGTTTGACAATATATATATATATATATATATATATATATATATATGCAAATCATTTTTACTTATGAGAGCTGTCCAATGGAATATTTGTTAAAGTAAAAGCTCTATATTGAAAAAGTTATTAAATTAATTGGTGATATTTGAAAAGCCACTTATCTACATATTATATTGCATTAGATCATAGGGATAGATGAATACATATGCACACCCCATAAAGTGATCTTCGTCCTTATCTGAAACTTATTTTACTTCTGATGCCATTTCGATTAAGATCTGCTCTATTAAAAGCAGAATTATATTAGTTGAATATCAACTTGATGTGCTAGTTAGGTAAAACCGTTTCATCCTCGCAAATAATTATCCACATTACGAAGAAATAACAGTTGGGATTTTGGCATTTACAAAGTTTTCTAAGATGTTTCTGTTTCGAAGAAAATCAAACAGTTAACGAACATTCCTCAATTTTAAATAGTATCGTCAGTCATTTGGATAAAATTAACTGAAATCCAACTGATTTTTAAATTGTAGGACGAAAATGAAAATGATGATAATTATAGTACAAAAATCAGAAAACACCGTAATTATAGAATGAAAAATAATTTTAACCCGTATCACCGCCACAATCTCCTATCCCAAATAAAGCTAGCTCTATCACTATTATTGTCTGTCCAATGAAATTTGTTTATGCATCAGCATCTATTCTAAAGGTGATCATGTCATTTAAGTACAAGTCATCAAGCCATCATATTCTTGTTCTTTTTAATCTTTTATTGATATCCTTACAATTTGATGACAAAAATATATGGTGGATAAACCAAAATCAGATCATAACGAGTTAATTGACGACATTAAGAAATGAACATTCAAATTTGACTAGTCCAAGGCACATATGAACTGCATCTTGTCCTAATGGACAACACCTCATCAAGCTTTGTCCCTTTTCAACTGCAAATTGTAACTATATTTCAGATGCTTTGTCTTACTTTATTATCATTACAAATGTGAAAACAAGACATATATAATATGAAATTGCCATGCAAGAACCTGTATAAATAAGGGTTTAGTGTGTGATCTTTCAATCAATTACACTACATTACAAATTAGTGAGCTCATAACTAAACATGAGTAGTTTGAAATGCTTTTCGATGTGTCTTGTGATATGTCTCCTTCTTACGTGTTCGAAAATCGGGGTTGCCCGTCGTCCTCTCAAGGAAATAACGATTGCAAGAAGATCTTTGGAAACTCAATTTGCAAGAGAAAAGATGGATCAAAATGAGCAGAATAAGCCTGCAAGAGTTAGCCCCGGTGGACCAGATCCACACCATCATTTTATAGGCTTCTAGCCTTGAGGCTATCTAGCTGGGGTTTATCATGGCTCAAATGATTGTGTTGTGACAATTGATGAGTTATAGTAAAGATTTTTTGTTTTTTTTTGTTTTTAGATCTTGTTTTTCGGTAATTTTGATACAAAGTTTAATATGTATCACATGGATATAAATAAATGAGAAAATAGTCTTTTTTACCCATTTTCGTATACTTTAATCTCATTTTATTCATAAATATAACAATTAATTCCCAAATATCCTTAAATATAATATTTGATTCCAAAATACCTATTTTTGGTTCAAGTCATCTATAATAGTGTGGTTAGACCCCACAAGTCCAATCTACCCTAACTACAAACAAATAAAGATTCTCACCTACCCATTTAACCTAATTAATTTTTATTTTTTTTCACTTTACAAAGTTTACGACACTGATTTTTGTGACCATTTTTCAATTCCCACCCATATGAGTGACTTTCTCTCTTGCTCTTGTATGATAAGTACTCTTTTATAATTGTAATATGGAATCATAATACCACTTGTGGACACTTGTGGGACCATCACACATGAGTACTCGGGTCAAATCTTTATAATTCACGTTCATCTCACAAAACTATATTTATATATATATAAAATATTAAATATCAACTTTATGTTTATCTCTATATTTGAAGAAAATCATATTGCCGAGTTTTAATAATTCTAAGGCATGTATAAACTAAAATAACGTACATTAAATATACATTAAAGAATTTTCTGAAAATTAATACGTCATAGAACATATTTAAGAATTTATTTGGCATTGTTTCATCATAAGATTATGGCCTAATTGCAAAAAAAAAAAAAAAAACCATAACTTTAACTCACTATTACAATTGACATCTTAATAATATTTTAGATGATTTCAATCCACATAACCAACTAAATAAACACGTCTGATGCCACATCATAAGCACAAATTTTTGAAAATAAACATAATTTTTTATCTCCACTAAAATGATGCTATTTTAATTGAGATTAAAATAAATTAAACTTACATGACTTATGTAGTGGTGTTTGACGTGTTTATTTAGAGGATTCAAATCGGTGGAAAATATAATTTTGATTTAAATTGCAATATATGCTGACATAAGGTTTTTATTTATTTAAATAGTAATGATTAATTGTTGAAATTTTAAGTAGGCCTTAGAGTATTGTAGAGCAAATAAATTCTTTCTATACAAGTTAGTTGATGCGAAAAAATAAAAGAGTAGGTCTTGTGAACGTCTCACGGATCCCATTCTGTGAGATGGGTCGGGTCGAATATAATAATTAAATAATATTTTTGTGTGTATTAGGTAATACTTTTCTATATTTCAGGTAATACTTTGTATTATATTATTTAGTATATATGCAAAATACAAAAGTATTACATGATATATAGAAAAGTATTACATAATATACACAAAAGTATTACATGTTGTACCAGGAGAAGAGAGCACCTGGAAGCTCTAGGATCCGCTTGTTTTTTAAGACCCGACCCGACCCAATTCGGGTCATATATCCTATAATACAAAAATATTACCTGATATACATAAAAGTATTACCCGCTACACATAAAAGTATTACATATTTTCTTATAGTCTGACTCAACCCAAAACAAAAGTATTACCAGATATACATAAAAGTATTACCTGATACATATAAAAATATTATATATTTTTCGCATGGTCCAACTTAACTCAAAACACATCTTATAATAGAAAGTATTACCTAATATATAGAAAAGTTTTACGTAATACACATAAAAGTATTACATAATTTCTTATGTTCAACCCGACCCGACCCATCTCACAACATGGGATCCATGAGACGGTCTTACCCAAAACTTTGTCAAAAAAAAAAGTCAAAAAGAGGACATATTTGTCCTTAAAGACAAATATTAAGGTCTTTTTTATTTTTTTTTCCAAAATACAAGTAGACCATTAATATACACTAATAAAATTAAATAGTTGGGAAAAAGGCCAAAAGATGAACAAGAAATCCAAATTGATCACACCAAAGCATCACGAATTAAAGCAAAAGAGGTTGTATTTATTCGAGAAAAGCTATGCTAAACTCTTTTGATTCTAAAACAATTTTAAAAAATAAATCTTTATGAACAATTAAAAATACAAAAAATGACAAAAAAATGCTCGTTGAGACATGCGAAGGACATTTGCGGCTTAAACCAATATCTTTGTTTAAATATCCATCTAAATTCTACTTTATTTATTATTATACCGTTGACTAAGCAAATATAAGCTAAAGATTGTTAATTTAAAATTTTTAAAAAAAAAGTAATTTTTATAATTAATAATAGGGATATATAAGGCCTCCATCTCCACTATAATTTCCTAACCTGATCGTCTTCGTGTTTTTCTTTGTCATGTTATACTTTAAATCTTCGAAAAAGAAGTTTAATGGATTTAGGATAAACGAATAACTGAAAATCCATCGCTGGAAATGCACATTTCAATAGGCAATAAAATATACAAAATTAAATCACCTATAAAGGAGTAAAGGACAAATACTGTACTTTTTTCCTATATAAATTTAAAAAATAAAGGGCAAATACTTTTAAAAAGACAAACAGCACTTAGTCAGTATCTAATAGTCAAATGATTTGGCCGTGGCGATTCGATCTCAATGCATTACCACAGGCTTAATTTATTTTTCTATAACGAAAAGAGATTATGTTAATTACTTGCTTTTCATGCAGTGATAAAAATATCGCGATAATTAGGGAACCGATATAAAATTGACATGCAGTTTTTTTTGGTAAAATATAGGCGAAATGTCTCTTTGAAAGAAGGGGCGCTTCCGGTTCTGTCGGTGCTGTGCAAATGTCGCTATCGGTGTGAAATAGCTAAATAGCGTGGTGTTTCGACGATATATAGGCGAAATATCGATTCTTTGTAATTGTCGGGTGTCCGTGGAAGTATTTCGATTTCATTTTATTTATTTATTTATTTTTGCCTCTTTTTGACATTTTTTAATTTGAGTGGAGGTGTCATTATTGAAAGGTAGCAATAGATTTTTTATTATTACTTATCATCAAAGTATCCAATCCCATCTCCGTTTATAGATTTTTTCAAGTTCAAAGTTATCTTCTCACTTATAAATATTATACTTCATATGCTCCAATATCATAATTGCACTGCATCTTCTAAATTACAATCAAAGAGTTCTCCTTCATATATTAAGAAAAATCATCCAAATAAAAGTTAGTTAATTTAAAAAATGTACAAAATTTATCATGTTATCATAACATACAACGTTTATATAGTATTTTATTTATATAAAATCTCTTGTTTTTTTTTTTTATGAACTCAAATTTCTTCCTCAATTTTAATAATCTCTTTGTGGATATATAAATAGATTAAGTTTTAAAAATTTACCATTTTGTCACATATATATGACTCCCAATTTCACTCCCATTTAGCAAAGTTCTGGTTTGGTCTCTAATTGTGCTAGAAGAAATAATTAATATGGGTCTAATTTATCATGATTTATGGGTTTAATACTTAATTTATAATTGTATACATGGCAATTCTCAGAATGATTAATTTTAATTTTGATTATATATGTAGAACATTTTTAATTTTTTTAACGATGAAGTATTCATTTTCCAATTTTGGATATCTATGTTTAAAGTTTTCCAATTTTAGTATAATTTTGGTCGGAATTTTCAAAACAACTGATGTGATAGCAAATACCAGCGGCCACATCAACGATTTTTGAAAAATTCGATTAAAATTGAATTGAAATTAGAAAATTTTAAAACATAAAGAACAAAATTTAAAAACCAGATATTTGATTATCAAAAAATGAAAAGTGTTTTACATAAATAATCAAAATAGAAATTACCCGATTTGAGAATGAAAATGTCATTTGTAAAGATGATGCATATATACTTTCTCCAACCTAGCTAGGAATGAGTTCTAACACAACACACACTTCATGAACAAATCATTGACAAAACAAAATCTTTTCATTTGTCTGATTATATAAATATGTCCTTTTCAATTTCATGTTAGTATTATCCGATTATCTGCTTATTAATCGACAAAGGCGATGACTAGACAACAACTCTAGTATAAATACTGGATATATAAAGTAATTCCACTTTTAAACACAGACAAAAATCTCTTGGATTTTATTGATGTTGTCTCTCCTGGTGAATATTTTAATAACTAGTACTAAAAAAAAAACACTCCCATTTTTTGCTATATAATTGGCCAAATCTTCTTGATGTTACATACTTCTAATTCCAACATAATTTCCCAATCTTTAATTATTCTCCAAAAAAAAAAAAATATGGCAACTGTGAATCCCAAACAAATCTCCATGTTATTCATGATCTTATTAGTGATCTTCTCAAATCCTGATATTTTCCAGGCTCGAATTTTTCCAGGCCCTGTAACTGTAAGTGTACAAAATGGGATACATAGCATGGAAATTTTACGCGAATTGGAGCTGGAATTCCAAATGATAAAGCAAAATGGTAGAAGAATAATGATCGATACAACTCGAGAAGCACCTGAAGGGCCTGATCCTCAGCATCATTAAAAAAAATCAAACTTTTCTTGAATTGTGTCGTGTGATCATATAGTGTTTTTGGAAAATTCAGAACCCTTTAACAAGTCCTACTTGTTAGAGAGCTTTATTGTGTTGTCAAAAGTTTTTTTTTTTTTTGGGGTTTTTAGATCATATAATTGATCTTTGCATTAAGATGGAAAATGTATGTGTTTTCTATAATTCCCTGTTAGTGTATTTTTATCCTCAAATTTCTTCCTTTGTGATAATTCTCCATAGAAATGTCATTTATCGATATCAAATACCATATTCAAACAACACTTAATAAATAAACAAAATAAATAATATTTCAATGCTAGCCGGATTAGTCAACATTTATATTCGATACAATAACAAGACGTTACTTGTCAAAAGATTTGAGAGGATCAACCGGATCGATCTCATATAGGAGAGGAAGATCGGCCGGTAGGGTTTCCAAGCTCGCCCCGTCTTCCCTTAGCCGGCTAATCACTTCTTCGAACAAAATCTTATTTCCCTCTTTAGTCAGATCGATGCAAGCCATCTCTGCATTGCAAGAACAAGAATTTGATTGATTAAGAAATTCCTATTGTCCGATGCAAATCGTATAAAAATGGCGAAAAAATACCTTAAATAAGCCGTTTGCCAGCCCGGAAACTGCTGCATTTTAGTCCAAATATCAATGGAAGAAACTCTAGATTCAGATGCAACATTGAGACATTGCTTGGCATAGATACCAGCAGCCTCATTGGTCCTCTCTAGTAGACCAGATTGGCTCCCAATTAAAGGTTCACTGCATAATTTAATAAAAAATTGTATGCTAAACAACTTTGAAATTATGTCTAGATTGAAGATTTTGAAACTAAAAACATATGAATTATAGGTTGACACGACGTATATAAGAAAACATCGTGTATTAACCGGAGACGGGCAGATTCATCGATCGGAGGAGGCGTGATGAGGAGACCACGGGTGGAAGGCCATTGTTTCTGAAGTCACAAACATAAAATCATGTTAAACATTGTATTTTATGATTTCATCTAACTAATATGTGTTAAATGTGCACAAATTTCATCATATTCTCCCCATAACTTAAATGAAATACAAAATTGAAATATGATACCATGCAGCTATTCTACACTTCATAAGGAATGTTATATTATTTTGTCGTAATCTTGAGAAAAACGTGATATAGGTTCATTTTCATACAAAAATTTCAATTTAAGACAATAATTTTTTGTTATTCATCATTTAGGAATACTAACTTTTCAAGTATTGGAATGGAAACACACAATATAAAAAAGACCGTTCTTCAAAACTTAATCAAAATATATGTTTCATATGCCAAAACACTAGTATTCTAATGGGAAAATCTCAAACCAATAGTGAAAATATGAAAATAACTAATGAGTATTCCAATGAAAACAATGCAAATCAATATCATCCAATATTGTATAACTTTGAATCAAAACAACAAACGTGGTACAATAATAATAATAATAATAAGTAAACAAAACCCTTGAATATAATAATCAAAATGCTCTTGCTTCAAATAAGTAAACAAATAATGACTAGAAAATTAGATAGATAAATGTGATTTGCGCATAATTAACAGCTACTCTTCCTTATAATTTTATTGAAGCTTAATTGATCCATCAACATATCAAATAAGTTTGAAAAATACATTATTATTTGATTTTGGTTCTTATTCACTAATTATTAACCAAACAAGTTGGAACATGATTTGTATTCTATACATTTTAATCGAGTCAATTTATTTACAACCACAGATTAGCTTGGGAAAAAAAATTAGATCTCAGTTTTCGATGAAATATTGAGAATATTCAAAGGAAAAATCCAAATTCGAAACCACCTCGTTCACCTTGTTTATTATTGGACCAATGAGAATCCATTATTTTAAGTCACTTTGCTGTAATGATTCTACCTTTCCTTAGTTCATTTGTCTTTCATATAATTTCTTCTTCGAAATTGTTGGATTTATGTGAAAAATAAATAAATAAATATACAATTTGAAATACTTAATGCAATGTGATCATTTTTTGGAAGAAAAAACTTCAACGGGACATGTGGTCATATTCGATATACTGTATTAAAAAAAATGTTCTTTATTTCACAATAATAATATGTATCTCATCGAATATTAATTATGCACCATAATCAGTTTAATAATCCTCTTTTTGTTTATTATTATATATTTCATGTGAGTTGGACATTTATGAACTGTTTATATGAATTTAATTTCATAATATGGATCAACCTCTAATTTATAAATTATAAATTGAATCTTAATTATGAAATTAAATAAATTTGATTTTTAAATAGTAAAACTTATTTTGTATAATTATGTATTATTTCATATAATTTTTTGTGCATGATTGATCAATATTATATATTATGACATAATCCTGGTCCCCTCTTATTATTTAGTTGCACTGCACATGGAAACTCAATTATAAACATACCAAATTAAAATAAAATAAATTTGAGTCCACTATGTATCATTTTTTTTATATATGAATTCTTGGTCTTAAAAATGAATCTTTTTTAAAATAGAAGTAATCAATGTTTTAACATTTATGCTATACTTTTGAAATCTAATATTGTTTTATTTTCTGATTTAGGTGGGACAATATTATGAAGTTAATATTTCGTATGTACATGATATTATACGATTTAATTTGGGGTTATTATTTTATTTTTATTTTTTGAAAACATTATGGGGGTATTTTAGTAAATAGCAATTGGCGGTGAAATTGATAACCGCCACCTCGCCAAGTACCAGCTAAGCTAAGCTTCTTCGTTTTTATTTTTATTTTTCCTTTTTTGTTTCTATTCTGCTTGGGCCCCACGACGCCTACTTCTTAGAAACTTGAAACTTCATCGTCGCCATTAAGAAACCTTCCATTATTTGATCGTTTTCAACATCGAAGAACAACAACTCGATTTCCTGAATTTCTCAAGGCGAAGAAGAAGCGGCGGCGATTGCAGATATGTGCGGCGGCGGCGGAGACGACGACAGCTGTAGGTGTCGCCCTCTAGGGTTTCTCTTAGGCCTTCCCTTCGCCTTCATCGCCCTTCTCCTTTCTATCATCGGCGTCGTCATCTGGATCGTCGGGTACTACTCTCTCTCTCTCTCTCTCTCTCTCTCTCTCTCTCTCTCTCTTCCTTCTATTTCTCTCTCTAGAAATTTGGGGATTAAATTTGATGAAATCTGCAGAATAACGCTGAGTTGTTTGTGTCCGTGTTGCCTGTGCGTGACGGTGATCGTAGAATTGGCATTGGCGCTGATCAAAGCTCCGTTCTCTGTAATGAAGTGGTTTACTAAGCAGATTCCATGTTAGAACAATTTCTTTTTCTCTTTTTGTTTGTTTGTTTTTGTTTTTTTTTTTTTAAATTTCATTCTGATTCTTGTTTATTGATATATTTTGAGATCGTATATGGTTTTATTTGTGAATGCTATTTTAGAAAATATTGATTTTTTTCGAAATGGACTTGACATGTATTTATCGAATAAACTCAGATCTAGATGTATCAAATTAAATTTTCATATATTATTCTCCTTTCTTTTTCAGTATATTGTTTATGTAATTACGATTCTGTATGATTTATTAAAAATTAAGATTATCGATTCCGTTTTGATCACCTGGCCAAATTGTTGTTAGATTTAAATGTCTGATTTTGAACCTATTCCGGTTTAGAAAATGTAGCTAAAAATATTGGCATTTGTCATTTTCTCAAATTATATCAGAAAATTCAATATAAAGTTAATATCCAAATAATCCAAGAAATTAACACTATAAAGTTCAAAACAATAGTCTAAATTTAGACCTTTTTTTTACATCCCCATTTATATGGACGAAATTGATAACCTTATCTGAAAATGATTAGATATAAATCTCTTAAAAAAAAAAAAAAAAAAGACATAATGCCAAGGCCTGTTTGGATTTTCCTAATTAGTATAGAGCCCATCTGAGGCAGCATAGTACCCATTTTCATGGGCTTATCAATGGACCCTATACATAGTTCAGATGGGCTTTTGAAATAAATTCGTTTAATCTAAAAGGCCCAATACAAGTTTCCATTAGCAGTCTATATATTATTCTCTAATCTTCTAATTTTTTTTATTAATAAGAAAAAAAAATTCTACAAAAGCTTTACCTTGTCTCAATAATCAATTGTACCAGAGTATACTACTCATGAATTTTTTTTTTTTTTTCTATTTCTTGTCGTGGTTTTACGTTTACATAATCGTATTTTATTCTATTAATGTGCGTCATAAATCTTCTACCTACAGTATTAACTTATATAAATTGGTTTTTAGGGTTAAAATATTTTTCCATCTGCACTAATACATGATTTTATATATATTTTTTAAAACTTTGAAATGTTTCACTTAATTGTATAAGTTTAAATTTGATACACTTTATGGTATCAAACAAATCCTAGCCATACAAATGTTCCAAATCAATGGTTAGAATTTATCTGATACCGTAAAATATTAAAAAAATTAAAATTCATACGACAAAGTGAAATATTTCAAAAATTTTACAAAAATATATAATATCATATATACTTCAAATGAAAAAAAAAAAATTATCCTTTATTTTAATCAAACTTTCTTCCAGAACTTCGCACTCAATGATGTGTAACATATCAACTTATCACATCAACAAATTTAATAATTTGTGCTTGTCATGAATGTTCTCTTCTTGCACACCCCTTATATTTTCATGTTATGTTTTTGAATGACCATTGTATGTATTAAATGATTATGTTAATAAAATTTTGATATATTTTTAAAATTATTGAAATATGATATGAAATACAGAATGGGAAAGGCTAGACTTATGAAAAGAGGTGGGGGTGAATTAAGATGATTGGTGGAGGAGGCAAAGAGTAAAGAAATAAATGTAGTTAGGACATAGAAGATTAAGAAGGTGTGAGATTGAGTATATATTGATTGCAAGAGTAGCTGTTTTTGGGTATGGATATTGCATGTGTTGGGCCTTTCAAGGGCCCATCTTTCATTTATTCTCTCTCATCTCTCTCTTTCTCTTTCTCTCTCTAGTTAGAAAAATGATTTATAGTCATATACAATGTAAATTTAATGGTTCTGGGCCTAACTTATGTTCGACTGACTAATTTTTGTTCTCAATATTATATCAAAATCGAAACCCAATTTATAAAAAGTCATATTATCTTTTTTTTAATAAAAAATGTAGGTTGTATTTAGAAAATAGTTTATTACATAAAAAAAATCACGAACTTATGGTGTAGTTTCAATTGCAACATGAACTTTTGATTATAAATACAAAAAAAGGTTCAATTTAGTGCATGTTTCAATTAAGATATGTTTAGACTAATATAATTGTTGATGTGGATCCCGAAATGTAAAATTAAAACACAATCATTATCCTAATCATCAAGCCACATGCATTTTAAAAAAAATAAATGAAAAAGGAAAATTGAAAAAGAAAAGAGAGAAAACAAAAATTAATTTGTTTTAGAACATGCTCAAGTTCCCCCTTTCTCTCTCTTGTCCAAGGACAAAAATATCGATTTCGATAAAAATATTGGTACCTTAATTTTACGAAAATATCGATGAATATATCAGTTTCCGTGAAAATATCGGACATTTTAAAAAAAAATATATGAAAACTTTGTAAAAAAATTGAAAAATATATCTACTAATGTACAAATTAATATAATTGACATTAATACATATATTGAACCTAAAATTTCAAATAAAATGATATATTTACAATAAATATACAAATAAAATATTATAAAAATATTATCTGCTATGATAACATGACAAATTTTGTTATAAGTTATAACAAGAAATTAAATATTTAGTAAAATATTTAAATTAGCATACCTTTAAATGATAAATCTTCTTGACATTTGAAGGAGAACTTGTAGATTGTAATTTAAAAGATAAAGAACATTATGATAGAAGAAACTATGAACTATCACATTTATTTATAAGTGAGATAACATTTAACTTAAAAAAATTTATGAATGAATATGAGACTGGATTCTGTGATGATAAGTAATAATAAAAAAATGGAGCATATTGCTAATGGATCCTCCTCTTGTCGCAGTTTTTATTTTCTTGTTTCGTCGTTGTTACCTTTCCCTCCTCCCGTCACAACCGCCATCTTTCAAAATCAAGCACTAAAATTAAAATCAAATTTTCGAAAATACATATGAAAATTGAAGAGCTCAAAACAAATGAAAATTGTAAATAAGAACATCTTTTGAAAACTTATACAATGGGGAGCAAATTAATCCCCAAATCATTTGTGAAATTGTATGCTAAAACAAGAAATCAAGAAATGAGTTTTGCTTTGGACTCTCGAACAAATTTAGACCGATTTTAAAATAAATTAAATAATTTTAGGTAAATTGACATTAATATGTGTTTGGTTTTGAGTAGATGATTGTTTTGGTTTAAGTTTTTGTGTATTTTGGTTGAGAAGTGAAAAAAATTAAATTTTGAAAGTTTTGGTGACCAATAACGGTAGCAGGTAAGAATATTTTGGTGGGTTTAAAAGTTGGTTTTTTGGAAATTTTGAAGGGGAAATGATTTTAGGTTTATTAGGATTATTTTGTAAAGTTTAGTAAAATATTGGAAAAATTTTGGAATTTTCCGACTGAGGTCTGATGGTTGCGAAGCGGCGGCACTGATTGGCTGGAATAGATGCAGCAATTAATTTTTATTTTCCATTTGTTTTTATTTTTTTCTTTTTTAATTTTCTTTTCAATTAGATTTTTTTTTTTTTTTGAAATTCTACTTAATTCGATGATTGAACTTTAATTTCACATTTCGGACTCCTCATTAACAATTGAAGCCTGAAAACCCAAACATATTTTAAATTGAAACAATAATTAAATTGAATATTTTTAATATTATAATCAAATATTCATGTTGCAATTGAAATTATACTATAAATTCGTATTTTTTTAATGTAATTAAAAGCGGGAGTGGTGATTGGGTTATTTTCCATATGTGAGTTTAGTACAATTGTATTTAGATTACTTTTTCTTCGATTGATTAAAATTGTTTGTCCGTACAATTGAATCCAAATTAAGATACGTAATGGTAGGTTATCTTATAATACATAATTTATAGGTTTTTTTGACATTTTTTTTATTTTTAAATTCAGTCAATCTGTCCATTCTACTTTCATATTCAATCATAATTATTTTATATGCATATTTGTAGGACATTGAATTAAAAAAAAAAAAAAACTTAAGCTAATAAGAAAACAGTTATTGTAGAAAAAAAATTAAAATTATTAAATATGTCAATTGAGTTGAACTAAATATTAATTGAGTTTCACATATATAATAATGAATGATCAAATTCAATTCTTCTATTTTAATTTTTAGTATTTCAGTCTTAACTTTTACCAAAAATTGTAGCTCAAAAAAAAAAAAAAAAGGTAAATAGCTATAAAGTATTGGACCAATGCAAAACAGTAGTCAATATGATAAAACAATTTCTGTAAAGTTTTTTATTTTAATATTTAATATGGTAATACCCGTGAATATCGAAATTCCATTTTGGTATTAATATTAACCAAATTAAGAACAACACCTCCAGAATCGAGAACAGGAAAAATTCTTTTACTAACTTCTTATCCATTTGGTATTGTCATTTCTAATGGAAAATTTTAAATATTAAAGGGACAAAATCATTAATGACAAAACCCTGATTTAATATTTGGCATTTATGTTAATAAAGCTCACTCACTTATACCATGTTAATACAGTTGTGAATTAATGATATGTTAGTATATCTTACATAATGATTGATTTTACGTGAAAATATTATATTATTTTCGTTTTAAAATAAGTGTTGTTTTAGAATTTTTATCATAAATTAAGAATTATAAAAAATGAATTAATATATTTTTAATTAATCATAATTTTGAAAAGAGAATCAAATATATTAATTTCATAAAAAATATTATATTAAATTCATTCATTTTAATTAAGGAATTTTAATAGGGATAATTTGGAAATAAAATTACATAAAAATTTAATAACGACATTTAATTTAAAATAATATTAATACTCTAAAACAATACTTATTTTCAAATGAAGGGAGTATTAATTTACACGTTAATATTCGTTGGTTAAGATATGTTAATTGTGGAAAAATAAATATGTTTTTTTTTATAAATTCTGTACAAATATTTATATATATGGAGTATTAATTTACACGTTAATATTCGTTGGTTAAGATATGTTAATTGTGGAAAAATAAATATGTTTTTTTTTATAAATTCTGTACAAATATTTATATATATGTTGTAAGTTAAAATAAATAAAGACAAAAATTTAAGTGAGAGTGAAGTAGGAAGTTGGAATTGTCACGTTCATTTTTGCCTAGACCCCCCTTGTGCTGATAGTGATACATCTCTATCTCTAATTAATTTAATAAAAAATAGCTCACCTAATAAAATTTCTATTATTAATGGTGTAATAAAATCACATAATTTATTTGCCACAGTAAGGGCAATAAGTTAGTGAGTCTCTTATTATTGAATGAATTTGAATTACTATTGGCATTATTGAAAAGGTAATAATTTAATGTATTCTTCTAATTTTACATCTTTATGTACAACCTCAATTTATTTATTTTTTATTTTAGTTAAAATATCATTATGATATTTATGCATAAAAACCATTAACCCATTTTATGTTACATCATTTAAAATGAAGTAGATAAAAATAATAGCAAAATCCAAAATAGACTCAATCTATTTAGACTTGTATACACTTAATTAATTAAAAAAAAAACTCAAATTCAAATTCACAACTCAATATTAAGCCAAACTTAAATAACAGGATATTCAATTCGACTCAATTTATTCACACTCTGAATATACTTAATTGATAAGCAAAGAAGCTCAAAATTCAAATTTATAATGGATATTAAGGCAAATTAAAATAATGACACATTCAATTCGAATCAATCTATTTAATTAAATACTATATATACTTTGATTGATAATCAAACAAACTCAAATTCATATTTGAAACCAAAAATTAATAGTTTGTTCCATTTTACTCCATGTATTCAATACACAATTAATTAACAATCAAACAAGCTCAAAATTTAAATTTAAAGCTGAATATTAAGGCAAATTAAAATAAAGACTCATTCAATTCGAATCAATCTATTTAATTAAGTACTAAATACACTGAATTAATAATGAAACAAACTTTAATTAAAACTCCATATTAAGTAATATATAAATGAGAGTACATTTAATTTGACTCAATCCATTGAAGCCCAATATAGAACTTTCATAATCATGGCAATACAACCTGAAAATTAATTATTATACAAAACAAAATCTCATAATTATATTTACATTTCTTCTATATTTGCCTTTTGAAAAAGTAAAAAACAATTTAAATTCAAATAACTACCCTCCTTAATCCACCTAAAATATTACCCGTCAAATAGTTTGGCAAGCCGACCGTTAGAGATATCTTTCAACTTTCCGAACTTTAATGCACAAAGAATATATTTTCTTTTTGCAGTAAATTTATTTTACAGTCAAAGAAAAAGCCAAAAAAGAGAAAGACCATACTCACAAACCAGCGCGTGCCCAACACTCAAATATAAATATATGAAAAATGACAAATTAAACAATAATTATATTTGTTGCTTTTAAGGAAAATGTTCATCTATATATATATATATATATATATATATATATATATATATGTGTGTGATATAGGTAACTAATCAAATTTTATGTGATTATATGATGGTAATAATAATCGTTATATGGTGATGGATATAGTAGATGTAAGTAATAAGATATGTTCGAGAGGAGTATGTGATTATGTTTGTTAAAATTTTGAATCAAAATAAATATTGTAAGAATTTGTTGAAATCTTTAAATTATTTTTATATCGTGTAAACGATTATCATTAAAATAAAATGAAAGTTAAATGAAAATTGAAGATTTCACGTGAATACGTATTTTAGTAAAAAAATAAAAAAAAATCGATCATGTTGTTCTAATGATGCTAGTCATACTATGTTCATGTATTATAATAGTGGATTGTTTCAAAAGTAATTAATGGTCATTCAATCAAGTTATTTAATTAATAGAGGATTTTATTTTAGTAATGAGAATTATGATATGCTTACTAGTTACTTGGATTTTAAGGTTAACAGGTATGCAGCTGTTTCAATAATTGTGAAAAAAATATTAATTTAACGGTCAGCTTTCCTTCGAATCTTCTTAAAAATGGATGGTTGTTGTTGATCTTTGTACGAATTTGATATCATCAATATTATGGATATTGCGTGAGTCTTACCACGTGGTTTGACTGGAATCCATACATCTTACGATTTGGTCTAATAAATTATTGAGTGATATAAAATTGATAATCGGCAACTCACAATCACATATGTTTAGTTTAATGCTCATATGCAAGCTCGACTATTACCATATATGAGGTGATCATTTAAGTAAAATGTCACATACGACAATCTTCCTCAACTACAATACGACATTTTGTCAAAAAACCTATGTAGCCACGTGAGTAAACTTTATATATGAAATCATAAATTATAAATAGTTGACATACATATTCAAGATTTAAAATTCATACGAGTATTTGTCTACCACGCAACACATCATTATGTTCAATTGTATTAAATTTAATGGTGACTCGCAAATTGACTTATAATATAAATGAGATTAAAGTGTATGTAGAGATTGGGGTAAAAGTGTGTAGAGAGCGCGTGGATATGGAGATGAAATTTGAATTTTAACAGTGGATATTTTTCCTAATTTAATCAGAAAGGATCCAAGAAAAGAAGACCGTTCCTCGATAAATGCTTCTCTCTCTTCTTCACTGACAGTCGCCCACGCAATCACACACAAACACTCTCTCTTCTCTTACATCAAAATTTTCTGCAAATCAAACCCCTTCAAATTACACTCACAACGACAGCGACCCATGTAGTCACGTCTCTCTCTATCCAGATTTTTTGATAGCTCTGTAAAAATATTTCAGACGAGAAGATAAGTTGGAGAGCTTCAATTTTCAGCAAAAATGGTGGCTGGCAAAGTGAAAACGGCGATGGGGTTTCAGAGATCTCCGGCCCGCACAAAGGCCAAGCCGGATGCCTCGCCGAAGCCGCCGCCTCCGCCGCAGAAGGGCGCCGGCGCAGCCTTCTCCCGTTCGTTCGGCGCTTATTTCCCTCGCTCCTCGGCGCAGGTGCAGCCGCGGCCGCCGGATGTGGCGGAGCTCCTCCACCTGGTTGAGGAATTGCGTGAGAGAGAGTCGCGGCTGAAGACGGAGCTGCTGGAGCAGAAGCTGCTGAAAGAGTCCGTTGCGATTCTTCCGGTGCTTGAGAATGAGATTTCGAACAAGGACTGTGAAATCGAGAGGTCGAGGAAGAAGATCGAGTGTTTGGAGGTGGAGAATGATAAGCTGAGGATTGAGAACGAGTTCTTGCATATGGAGCTGTCGAAACAGAACCAGAAGTACGAGGAGAAGATCAGGTACATGCAATCGGAGTTGTCGGAGATTAAGAGAGCCGTTGCGGAGAGAGAACGTGAGCAGGAAGACGCTTCGTCTTCATCGAACGCTCCGAAGCTCGTCGATGTGACGAATAATTACCAGAAATCTGGATTCTCCGCCAAGTGTTTGAGAAAATGCATGACTCTGAACAGCGCTGTTGTCAGAAACGAAATCGAGGTGAAGAAAGATGAATTCAGTAGGCATTCTCGATCCAATTCCGAAGAGATTATCCCAGAAACTTCCGAAGCCTTAATGGCTGTCAAATCGCGAGCGCCGCGTGTTCCGAAGCCGCCGCCGAGGCCCGCCGCCTCGTTTTTGTCATCATCTGTATCCTCGCCTTCGTATGGGTCTGACTCTTTATCGTATTCAGCCAACCGCGCATTGGCTGAGATTTCCAACATTCCGCCTCCGCCTCCGCCGCCTCCGTCGATGAAGAAAGCCGCGCCACCACCGCCTCCTCCGCCGCCTCCGCCTAAGTCAACTTCAAAGTCCGCCGCGCCTCCTCCTCCTCCTCCTCCGCCGCCTCCGAAGGGCTTGAAGCCGGCGCCGGCGAAGGTGAGGAGAGTTCCGGAGGTGGTTGAGTTTTACCATTCGTTAATGCGGCGGGATTCGAGCTGCCGGCGAGACTCCGGAGGCGGCCCGTCGGAAGGGGCGGCAGGAGCGACGGCGAAGGACATGATCGGAGAAATTGAGAACCGGTCTTCGCATTTACTTGCAGTAAGTTTGTGCATTTCCTTCTTTGGTGGGTTAAATTACTGTTTTCGCCCTAGCGTTTATGCCACTCTGTCACGGACATGGACTGCCCCTCTTGTCATTTTCTGGTACCCCTGCTCTGCCATTTTCATGTACTCTAGCAACCTCACTTGGAAGATAAAGACAGGGTTTTAATTCGAAATCCCAATTGTATATAATTGAATGAAACCATGTGGCCTTTTTTATGGCGATTGATTACAGCTTTTTATCTAAACTTTATTGTCTAATTTCGAACATTTTCCTGAACTTAATTGCAGATTAAGACAGACGTTGAAACACAGGGAGATTTCATCAGGTTCTTGATTAAAGAAGTTGAAGGCGCTGCTTTCACCGACATTGAGGATGTTGTCCCTTTTGTTAAATGGCTTGATGATGAGCTTTCATACTTGGTAAATAAATAAATAATCCCTTAAAAAAAAAATCTTTATTTTCTGAATTATAATGTACATAAATTTCTGCAAATTTTTTGAAAGGTTGATGAAAGAGCAGTGTTGAAGCACTTTGAATGGCCAGAGCAAAAGGCAGATGCATTAAGAGAAGCTGCATTTGGATACTCTGATTTGAAGAAGCTAGAATCGGAAGTGTCGTCGTTTTGTGATGATCCTAGACAGCCTTGCGGTTTTGCTCTCAAGAAAATGCAGTCTTTGTTTGAGAAGTATGTCTGTTTTTCCCAAATTCGTTAAGGATTCTTTGTTGTGCGTAAAACATAAGTGTAATTCTCATTCTTGCATTTGAGAATGCAGATTGGAGCATAGTGCATATAACTTATCGAGAATGAGGGAATCGGCTACAAAGCGATATAAGTTGCATCAAATTCCAATGGATTGGATGCTAGATACTGGTTGTGTGAGTCAGGTAAATTCTATGTCCTAATTATGCTTTCTCGATTTTATGCGACATTCATGAGTTAGTGTGGGCATTGATGGCTCGATAAACATATACATAGATAGATCGAAGAAAAGCTAAAACCAACATATAGTTTTTCACTTGGACATCGATGATCATAGATTTTATTCTAATCCTTTGATCTTACAGTAAATATGTACTGTAATTAGTTACAAAACACATATCCTAGGTAGGTTCTCTTGTTTTATAGCAATGAACGATGGTAATACATTATGCGTATTGCTATAGTTGGCGCTAGAAGCTCTGGTTCGCTAATTTTGTAGTTTAATTTATGGGGATTTATTGTGATGTATTTAAATCCTCCAAGTTAATAGATGTGTTTGATTGAACTAAGAAATATTCATTCATTTGTATGCATGCATCGTCATGATCATCGTATCATATCTAATAGAAACACGTAGCAGGTGTAAGAATAACTACATGATGCGCGTACTAAATGAACAACAATTAGACGACAAATGCATACTTAAGGGTAAAAACGTCGATTTTGACTCTATGTAATGTTTTGTTATCTTTTGACTATTTAAAAAATTTCCTTATCCTATTAGACTACTTTGATGCGTACACGTTTTGCATCTCGTCTTCTTGCACCTTTTGCTATGCAATATCAATGCATTCCTACACTGTTAAATCAGTGCAAGAAGATGAAAGAACTGTTGCATGACGAAAAAACATGTTTTAAAACATTGCATTGCAGATGAAGCTTGCATCAGTGAAATTGGCAATGAAGTACATGAAGAGAGTATCTGCAGAGCTCGAAATGGTGGTCGGTGGTCCTGAAGAAGAAGAGCTTATAGTTCAAGGTGTCAAGTTCGCTTTTCGAGTACACCAGGTTTGCAAACTACATTCATCTCGTATTTCTTCATATCAGTGCATGCTAACTAATGTACGTATACATCATCATGATCGATGGTGTCGGGTTTTGCTCAGTTTGCGGGTGGTTTTGACATGGAGACGATGAAAGGATTTCAGGAGCTGAGAGAGAAAGCTCAATCTTGCCAAAATCAACATCAACAACACAGGTTTGTTGTTAGCAGGTCTTCAAGCTAGATTCTGTAGCAAACTCAGCTTCAGAAATATGCTGCCTTTTTTCTGTGTTATGGTAAAGAATTAAACATGGTTCGTTGTGAATACAGTTGCTCGCTATCTTGCGCTCAAATTTATTTATCAACTTTAATCAATAATTACAAGATTTATTATGACAATTGTTTGAGACTAGGAGAAGATTTTAAAATAACATTGTTTTTATTCTTTTTTCTATTGGATTGGTGATGGTTATTGAAAAATATTGGTTTATATATTTTTTTGTGCTGATTATTTTAAATGTAGTAAATAAAATAATGTGCAGTTGATATATATATATATATATATATATATATATATATATATATATATAAAATGAAAAAAAATATTAGGGAAGAAAGTGTTTTAAATCCTCTAACTTTTCCCCCCTTCTTAGAATTTTAGTCTTTTGACCATCTTCTTTTATATTTCATCTCATACTTCATTCCCACAACTTTTTTTGCCAGATTTAAAGATCTTTTTGTACTTTTATAATTTCAACCCTGGATAAATTTTTGACCACTTTTTTTTTTTTTTTTTTAAATAACTGGAAACTAATATCAATATTTTCCCTTTTTCTGTACATGAACTGGAAAAAGGAAAAAAAAAAAAAAAAACCCCTCGTTTTGAAAAAACAATAAAAATAAATTATTTTCTTTAATCACAAGAGTTCATCAAAGCAGTAGCAAAAGACCCTAATTTTGGTCACCTCAATTTTATATTCAGCATGAAACGACATAATTGTATATTTTTAGGGATCAGTAAGCTACATGAATTTTTTTTAACAAAATTAATAGAAAACCTTTTAATTTTGATCACATCAATCTTAAATTTAATATTAAACGAAAAAAATCTATGTAATATTTACGGAACAATAAAAATAGTACAAGAATATTGTATGTAATTTTTTTTTATCTATAATATTAAGGTTTTGTTATCAATTTTGATCAATTTTTCAATGAAATGAAAAGACTTTTTTTGAAAATTAGAAATTTTATTCAAAAATTCATGAAAAAAAAAACGAAAAATATCCCTTTAAAATTAGATTCCAATGAAAAGAGTTGTAAATAAAAAAAAATTGTAGGTTACTAATTGAAAAAACTTGAACTATGGTTGAAAAAAAAACACCTTAAAATTGGAATCCAACAAAAAAAAAAAAAAAAGTAGCCAGAAAAGTGATTGGGGTTGCAAACTGAAATAAACATGGACTTTAGATTGCAATCGGAGATGAAAATTTTAAAAGAGTGCAATGTGAAAACAACACTATAATATATGTTGTAATTTTTTATTTATTGAAATATATGTTGCAAATTGAAATTAATCCTAAATAAATGTTTTTTTTTCACACAATACATTATAAAAAATTCTTTTTCTCCAAATGTAATAGTAATAGTCCACCAAGCATTTTTTCGACCTTTTTTTTTTTCTTTTGCCAAATTCAAATACGAGAATTTTCTCTCGATTTTTTTTTTTTAAATTGATGTTTTTTCCAAACATTATATTCAATGGTGTTCTTGTGTACTAATCTGCAGCCTATAGTCTATGTATTTTCAGTTTGCAGTCTCCCATTAATTTTTTTGGCTACTTTTTCATTGAAATTTGATTTTACATTTTTTAATGTATTTTTCCATGAATTCCGAGAGAATTTTCTAATTTTGAAAAAGTTATTTTATTTCATCAAAAAAGTTGATCAAGTTATATCAATATAACTAAAAAAACCATAATTTTTTGGTCGGTTGATCCAAATTCAACATGAAACGTACATTGAATGGTATAGATTCAGTTTGCCAATGGTAAGTATTTTCCAATTTCATATATTCCTTTGAAATATATAGATTTTTTTCTTTCATTTAATATATAATAATTAGGAAATTAAGGTAATATAAATTAGAGTTTCGGCTATTGATTTTGATCAAAACCTTCCATGCAACTTATTGTTTCCTGAAAATTTTCATTTTCTTTTTCGTTTAATGTTGCATATAGGATTGAGGCGACCACCATTATTAGAGTTTCACAATTGTTTCTATACACCAGGTGCACGAATCCTAAATTCGTGCACCCGGGTCAACCCGTCCAAAAATGTCTTTCACGCGCCCCCACGCCCGCCTCACGCGCCCCCACGCACCCAAGCCCTAGCCCAAACCCTAACTCAAATTCTAGTTCTACTGTATATTGACATAACCTTTTAATTTAGCGAACTTAACCTTTTTAGTTTAGCGAACTCAACCTTTTAGTTATATGCACATAACCTTTTGCAGTGCTGAGTAGTGAAAAAAGTATAAGTTATTCACTGAAAAGGTTATGAAATTTGTACATAAAGGTTATAGTATTACAGTATAAAGGTTATATCATTACAACATAAAAGTTTCAGCTATATTGAATTTTTATAGTGAAAAAACTATAAGTTATTTATTGAAAAGGTTATGAAATCTGTACATAAAGGTTATACTATTACAACATAAATGTTATATTATTACAATATAAAGGTTTGAGTTATATTGCATGAATTTTTATAGTGAAAAAAGTATAAGTCATTCAGTGAAAAGGTTATGAAATTTGTACATAAATGTTACACTATTACAACATAAAGGTTATATTATTACAACATAAAGGTTATATTATTACAACATAAATGTTATAACATAAATTATAAAAAAAAAAAAAAAGGATGCGGATCCGGGTTAAACCGGACCCGACCCGACCCGCGTGCCCAGTTACATGGATCATGACCCATGCAACTGGTGCACACAAACACTACTCTTAGAGTTTTGCTACTCTCATAATTTTGTGATGAAACTAAATACATATTTTTCAAAAATAGAAAATTTCCCTTAAATATTCTTGCTAATTAAAGTACAAAATAAAAAAAATATTAAAATCATATTTCACAAGGAAAAAAAAAATTAATCGAAGGTTGCAATTTCTTAAAAAAGGTGGTCTTTAAGTTACAAAAGTGAAAAAAGGGAGAAAAAAAAACCCTTTAATTTATCGAAATTCAACGAATAAATTGCTGAAAATTTTAATCGGATGTTGCAAACTGGAGAGAACGCGAATAATAGGTTGTAACAGAAGAAAATAATAATAATTTAGGCTGCAACGTGAACAAAAAAATTATAGTGTTAAATTACAAATTGAATAAATTCTTTTTTCTTTTTTATAAGTTCCAAGAGGCATTTTTATTCAATAGACTAAGGTTGTATAACACTTGGATAACATGATCTTCACCATTTAAATAGTCATGACTTCCAATAACTTGATCAGTAGCAAATTATTAGAAATCATCAAAACCAGACATCATAATAATACTTAATTAATAATTAGTGCAGCATACAAAAGTTGGTTCCAAACATCTGGCAAACCAGGGAGACACCAATGGCTACAATCATTGCCATGATCTCTCCCATATTTGGATGGATGAGCATCTTTCCTGAGGCTAGACAGAGCTGTGACATCAAGCAAATAAACTGGTTTCCTTAATCCACTCAAAACTTTGCTTACAACATCCGCTGCTGCTTCTCTTCGCACTCCGTCTGTTGTCCCTTTGATCGGCACTTGCTCCCCGAGGCAGTATGATTTCGATCCCCATTCTTTGCCCCTGTTTCATACCATGTTCGTTTCGTTAATAATACTCCCTTCGTACCATAAAGATAAGTCACATTTGTTGATTAAAAAATGTTTTACATATATTCATGCAAAAAAACCTTGTATTCATGTTGTTTCTCAATTACAAAAAATGTTTTTTTTTTTTTTGAAATGATGTTAAAGTATGAAGTTTTATATATGATTTATGGGTCGCAAGATAGATTAACTATCAATTTGAGGTATAAAAGATAAAGACTTTTATTAATGACCTGAAATATAAACATTAATAATGATTTAAAAACCCACAAATTAAAAAATTAGCATTATTATATTATTATTATATATATAATAATTTTATTCTCTATTTTTTTATTTTTTTATCATATTTTTTAATACACTTGAAGTTAATCAATCATATTATTTGGACTGTCGTTTTAAAAATATTTTTATAGAAGTTCTAGGAATTGCAAGATGCCAAACAAAACTTTAATTTTGTAAGTTTTTAATTGATAGTTTTACCTTTTAGGTCCTAAATTTTTAGTTTTTCTCTTTCAGTCTCAAATTAATCATCAACTATCTTAAGAGTCCTAAGTTGATAGAAGTAATTAAAGAAATCCTAAAATTCTGTATTCTAAAGAAAAAAACTATGACTTAATTGGAATTTGGAAAGGGAGATGACTTTATTGAAAAATAAGGGAAATATGTAATAAATATATATTTCGTTTTAATAATGCAAGGAAACTTAATTATATTAATCGTTTGGAATGAGGTAAAATCTTAAAAACTCAAAATATTTAAGATTTATTAACAAATGGAATATTAATGAAATGAAGAGAAATACTTACCAATAGTGAGTTGGAGAAATTCCTTGGAAGAAGACCTTACTCTTCGAAGGGTCAACATTTTGGTCGACCCATCGAGACCAAGTGGTCAAAGCCCTAGAAAACGCATCTAAACGGTTCATATCTTTGACTATGGTTGAACCATATTGAATAAAGTCCCAACCTTGACCCTTTGCAGTGTGAGTCCACCAATGCCACGAGTTGAATATCAACATATCCATACCCTTCCATGCATTTCCCTGTTCGATCGAGTCGAGTTTGAGGACATTACCCCGTCCTGTTTCTGGGACGATGTCTACCAAATAATGACTTGTATAAAGAAATATAGTCACTCCATAATCCTGTATATATATATCCACGTTGTTAATTGAATTCAGACGAGATTCTATATTTTAAATAGTGTTTTAATTATTCTATATTTTTGAAATTGAAGTAGACGAACCTGAAAAGTGATCGAAGAAATGGGGCTTTTTCTCACGAAATTAGTTTTACTGTTGGGATTTGCAGCATGTAGCATACATGCTAATGAATTCCATTGATTCAAACTTAGTGAATCTCCCACAAACATTATCTTCTTCCCTTTCCATCTCATTAGAAAGTCAACTCCATCAAATCTATAGCCAAAATAGATGAACACAGCAAAAAAGTTAATTAAAATTTGGTTTCAAATTTAATTTTAATATTTTCTTTGTTTTGTTGAAAGTTTCTTTAGTATCAATTTGATGCAAGGGATTTAAAACTAATTGCACTTGAACAGAATATGCCTTTGTCAAATAAATAGAAAATCGGACTAAAAAAAATTGTGAGAGGAAAATAATAGACAGGAAGAGTTAGTTCTATATTAAAAATTAAAACACCAGTGCCATTTTTTTTTTTTTTAAATAAAACTTATGCATGAATATTGACACAATATTAACTGACCTGGGTAAATTGCAAGAGCTTGGCTTCCATGAATACTTAAGGTACAGTTTGTCTGGACGTCCAAATTTGAGGCAATCGAATTCGGAATCGATAAAAGGACAGCTTGTAGAGTCGTAGAGAGGGTTCGAAGATGAATCGAAAACCCATTCACCACTAAATAAATTGCAATTTTTTGCTAAATCACCATCTTTCAAATAACTTGTGTTTTGAAATAATTGTGATTTTGCAGAAGAAATGAACAACAGAAAAATATTTAGCAGGATTTGATATTTAAATCCCATCCTTGTTTTTTGGCAAAGGAATGGAGAATCATGTTGCAATATTGTTATATATATAGAGAGAGGATATATAGACAGATAATTATATAATTAATATTGATTACTGTAGTAATTAATTGTGCCACTTATTTCTATAAATCATATATTTTATATACAAGAAACAAATATATTTTGAAGATGTTTCAAATGTACGGATTATTATAATTTTTATAATTATAATTTTTAGGTATATAAATATAGATAAAGGTTGTTTTCATGATAATTAATATGAAAACATGCGAAATTATATTTGGATGATATTGGGGAGATATGCAAGATCATATTTAACACATACGATTTCGATTTTATTAATTTAAAATATTTTAATTTAGAAAAACCTTGTTAAAATAATAAGTAACATTGAAAGTTAATTTTGAATTTTGCTGTATGATTTTAACCTGACTTTGTTTTCCAATAACATTTTAGTAATATTTGTCCTGATTTTGTTAATTAATATTTCGACCTGATAATTAATAATTCACTAATTTTGACCTGATTTTGTTAATTAACAATTCACTAATTTTGACCATATTTTGTTAATTAATATTTCACTAATTTTGACCATATTTTGTTAATTAATATTTCACTAATTTTGACCTTATTTTGTTAATTAATATTTCACTAATTTTGACCTTATTTTGTACAGTATTATTCAAATTTGAAAATTTCAAGGACTTTGCATAATTTATTATTTTCTTCATATAATCTATTCTAGGTTAACTGATTTTAATGCACTTCATCCATTTGGTAAATTTGTTATAAATTCTCTTTCCTGATACTCATTATCATGCACTTATTCGAATTTTTTATATAAGATAGACCCATCATATAATGAAAATTTATTACAAATTGCTTAAGAAATTTAAATACTACAACTATCATAAAAGATTTTTGCTATCAAAATCATGTGCTTATTGCATGTAGAATGTACATAAGACGACCAGAGATAGACCTAGAATATTGTTTTAAGGGAGGTAAAATAATTTCATATCAAAATATAAAGTTGACCAAGAGCTAAGATTTATGTAGTAGAGAAACTTTGACAATATAGAGGAATGAATTCTTATGAAGTAATGATAAAAAATAAAAAATATCAAAAAAAATTACATATTGAAAGTCCAAGGTGGGCGACCGCAACCCTGACCCTGACCCCCAAATCCGTCTTTGAAGATAGAGTATATATTGGACCATTCATTGATATAATTTTATGCGTTGTGTCCTACGAAAACCAGATGCTTCGACATCATTGAATATCGGACATGTTTGGGGTTTCTCTATTCAATCATTTTTCTTTCTTTTTCTACGTTAGATATCTCATTCGAACACATCTTCTGTTTATTTCTAAGGCCTCTTTTGCATGTTCATATAGTTTTGAAAAATCTAAACATCTCAAAGTTGATAGATTAAGAGGTAGAATTTTTTCAAACGAACTGCACTCCTCGCAATACCTCGGTCTAGGTCCTGAATAACATAGCCCTGATGCTATCTCGACCGTGTTACCGAAAGCTATGGGGAAGTTGGAATATCTCAAATATAGCCTATCTGGGATGTAAAAAAAAATATAAATAAATATATATATATATTCATTATCCTCTTAATATATGAGACAAATGTATGCATTTCGATTAGGGTCGTATTTTAATTAAAGGAGTCAAAGACCAAGAAGTGAGTTATTTATACCAAACATTCCTTTTACGGCTATTTGACTCAAACCTATTCTAAAAAAAGTCAAGGTATTTCGAATTGTTTTTTGATACAGACAACTATATCCGTAAAATAGTCTAAATAAGTTAATTTTGTGAATGTTGTATCATAGGTCATTTACAGAGGAAATAAATTTGAACATAATAAAAAGACATGTTTTTATAAAATACAAATTCTTAAGGATTTTTGGTCAGCTAAATGAAAAAATATACATATTAATTTGTATATTATGAAATAATAATTGTTAAAAAGTCTAATTTAATAATTTCCTCCTCACAAGTTCTCTAACATAGAGCCTTTGCTTACTTCAAGATTCATCAAATTCAAATTTATTTATTTATTTTGTTCAAGAATCAATCTCACATGAATTTGTACTTATAAAGACTTGGATTCGTTTGCTAAGCAAAAAATTGAACTATATATATAACGACTTTCAACTTATAATAAAAAGAAACCCTATTCTCAATCTCTCATAACAACTTTATTTGTTCAAATTAAAACAAGTTGTGTAGCATCACTTCTTGATCATACTCAGATTACAAGAGCATACAAAAGCTGGTTCCAAGTATCGGGCAAGCCGGGCAGGCACCAATGGGTACAATCGGGGCCAACGTGGCTGCCCGTATATACGGAGGGGTGCCCGTCTTTACGAAGCTGAGAGAGAGTGGTGATATCAAGCAGATAAACTGGAGTCCTTAATTTACTCAAAACATTCCTTACAACAATGTCAGCTCCTGCTCTTCTTGACCTTCCATATGATATTGTTCCATTCATAGGTTCTTTCACTCCAACACATGAGTTTCTCTTTGACCCCCATTCTTCACCCCTATTAATAATTTCACATGCATCAATACTTTCATTTATTATTAATTGTTTATTAAATCCATGGCTATAGTTATAACTAGCTACAATTAATCAAAGTTTTTGTTATTGCTAGTGCTATATAATACTCAACCCATTGAGCCTGTTCCTTCAGTCTAATAAAAAGTTTTAAAATTTTATTCAATATATTCAAAATGTAAAATAAAACATTAGTAAAAAAACCCATATATTTATATACAATCAAACCAAAATTTAATTGATTTTAAACCTTTTTAAACAAAATAGAAATAAATTTGAATGTGATAACTGGAAAAGTTTTTGTTTTTTTAATTAAATTAATGACGAAACGTACACCATTATTGAACATACAACATGAAAAATTCAACCCAAATAGTTCAATGAGTTAATAAATAATTAGTTGAATACTTGTTATACTAGAATAGAATTACTAATTAGTGGAATACAAAAACTTATATTAGACCGGTTCACAGATATAACTTCATAAAACGAAATCCTATTACCCAAAATTCAAACTCATATTTGCAATTCAAATTTTATTTTACGAATTATATGTTGACTAGTCTGATCATTAAATTTAATCGATAAGATAGTTTTAACAAGGGCTTGTGTTGGAATACTTACACATAGTGATCAGGAGAAATCCCTTGGAAAAAGACTTTAGTTTTATTAGGATCAATATTTTTGTCAACCCATTTTGCCCAAGTCCTCAAGCCTCTTTCAAATGCCACTAAACGGTTCATATCTTTGGATATGGTCGAACCATATTGCACATAGTCCCATCTGCAAGAAATTAATCACAAGTTATTTGTATCATATAATTGATGCTACATTAATTAAATCATTGAAGAAATATTATATATCAATTCATGTAATTATATAAACCCTACTCTTGAACTTTTCCAGTGTAAGTCCACCAATGCCAAGAGTTGAACATCAGCATATCCATCCCTTTCCAAGCTTCTCCTTGTTCATGAATCGAGTCTAGTTTCAGGATCCGACCTCTCGATTCTTGAACAACATCGACCAAGTAATGACTCGTATAAAGAAATACAGTCACTCCGTAATCCTGTATGTATAAAATCAATCCATTTTTAATTAAAATCAAATCTGTAGTTAAAAAAAATTGTTGTCTTTGAGCAAAAAAATTGCGGTAAATGACAATGGATATTTTTGTCCTGAAAACAAATGGAAAAGTTGAAGTAAGATTATTACCTCGAACTTAACGTAGGAAACGGGATCTTGCCTGACAAAGGTGGTCCTGGAGTTAGGAACAGAAGCATGTAGCAAACAAGCTAATGAACTCCATTGATCAAGACATATTGAATCACCTACAAACATTATCTTCTTTCCTTTCCATCTCCTCAAGAACTCCGCACCATTGAATCTATTACCACCATATTGATTAATTATTACAAAGAGCTGAACTAATTGGTCAATCAAACCAAAAATTATATACATTTGAAAGTACACACTTATATTATATATATATAAATATATATTTTGATGTAAATTGATTTTTAATTATGTTTAGAGCAAGTATTCGAAACTAATCCCGTTAATTTTGGAAAATCAATTTATTAATTTAAATATTTCAAAAAATTGCCCAACATCAATCTTTTTTCGCCCAAAATTTTCAAACTCACGTGGGTTTTTTCACATGTGAGTCCATCACAACACCCCAAAATTAACAGGAAAAAAATGCACCAGAGTACGAAAATTTTGATAGAAAAAATGATAGAAATAGGACATTTTTTCATTTCCAAGATTAAAATTGATTTTTCCAAATGAATGAGGCTAGTACAAGACAGTTTTAGAATTAAAAATGAATTTAGCCAAATTTCGAGAAAATTGTAAATTTAGGATATTATTTTCACATCATCAGCCAATAAAAGACACTAACTTTTCGGGTTCCAATATTGGAATACCAACTTTTCTAGATAATTTTATAACAAAATTAAGCCAAAATCAAGCCAAATCACACAAATTTCGGGCCAAATTACAACAGCAAAAAAACTCAAGCTCATGCATTTGATCCGAAGTTCGTGATTACGGATTTTTTGTCCTAAAAATCGTTCGAATTGAAAAGTTAGTGTTCCAATGTCAGGGCCCGAAAAGCTAGTGTCCTTCATTGATAAATGGCCTAAAGATAGTATACTATTTTTGTAATTTTTTCGTTAATTTCATCCAACTATAAAGAACAAAGAAAAACAAGGTTTCATTGTAGCCTACTTAAAATGTTTATAAGTGTGTGCATGTATAACATTAATAATTTATAATGTCGTACCTGGGTAAGTTGCAGTAGTTTGGTTTCCATGAATATTTGAGATATTGTTTATCTGGACGACCAAACTTTAGACAATCGTAGGCACCTATAAAGGGACAGGTTGAAGAATTGTAGATAGGGTTTAAAGAAGGGTGGTATACCCATTGCCCAGTAAACAAGTTGCATCTCTTTGCAAGCTCACCTTCTTCAACATGATGACCTGAATTTTGAAGTAAATTATTTGCTTTTGCTGATAGAATTAAGACAAGAAAAATGTTTAACAGGGCTTGGTACTTAAATCCCATCCCAGTTTTTGATACAAAAATCTTGATAATATCGAAGGAGATGGATCTATGTTATGTTGCTCATTATATATATATATATATCTATATATACAGAGAGAGAGGAAACAAGTTGATAGCTAGTTGACAAAATGGAATATTAATTTGTCTTTATCTCACTAATTGGGACATGATTTTGCTTTAATTTGTAATCCAATTAGGTGGAAATAGAATGAATATAAGAATGAAATGATGATGGAAAAGAATGGACTAAAAATACTTATAATAATCAATTTGATTATATTTCATACTTGATCACTACAAGTAAAAGACATAAATATTAAATCAATATTTATTTGATCAAATTATCTTTTACTATAATTTTATTTAAAATTTTTTGTACCATATATCACTCAAATTTACATTATTCATTATACTTAAATTAAAAAAATTGTTTACGAAAAATTAATCATTGCACTCATATTAAGATACATTATATTTAAATATTTCAACTGCAATTTTATTAATAGTTTACTAATATTGTATTATTTACATATTCTTATAGTAGTCAAATTATATTATATTTATCATAAGTTATATTAATTATTTATATTATTTTATATTATTAATAATATTTTATATCATCTAAAAAATATTTTAATTACAATTTATTTATATACTTTTATATAAATTATTATTTATTCTAATATTCATTTATCTTATATGTATATATTTACAAGGAAAAAAAGTATTAAGATAAATCTTATGCTAGAACTAAAATTATTTGTATTATTACTATTATACTCATATTATTTTTATATTTTTAAGATTTTTACCTTCATTTCTTATTTTTATATTATTTATATATTTAAATTTTATTTTTATATTTAATATTATTTACATAATTTAATATAATAAATTAACTTTAGAAAGTTAACTTGTAAAAGAATAAAATAAATAATTATGAAATTGTCAAAGTTAATAAAAAGAAATTTGTAATCTTGTAGTTGGGAATACATAATATCAAGGAGGTAGGAAATAATGACTAATCTCATATCCATGATAATATACAATTCTTGTGGGAATGGTGAATATTTCCACTTATAAAATATATCAATTAATAAAATATGAATAAAGGTAGGAATGATGATTTTATTCTCACTTCATTCATTCGATCAAACTAATCATGTCTATTATAAAAGTATGAAAATCAGTATCTCTAAGTGTTTATTTAATTTTTTAAAAAGGAATACAAAATCTACAATCATATATTAGAGTGAGTTAAAGTTATGTTCACTAAGTATAGATCAAAATATGTTCTGTGCAAATCCTTTTCTTGCACAATTTTTTTTTTTATGAAAGTCAAAGATTCTACTATTACATAGATAGTCATTTGTTATTTCATCTTATATTTTATTTATTTTTAATATATATAATTAACTTGTTTACATTTTTTTCCTTTTTCCATCTTTTCGTACATTCTAGCACCATTTCACAAGTTTTGGGTTTTTTTTTTTTTTTTGAAATTTAGGTCTCAAAATACCATTTTGTTTGGTTTTTTTAAATAGTCATACCGAACAGAACAAAATGGAACTGACAACTATGCAAATATTATAATGTTTCTAGCTGTTGGTACCACTGTTTTCAACTACGTTTCTTTCACCATTGTATGGAAATATCTATAATATAAATACATGAAAATACTATACCTTTTCAAATTTCTATTAGAAAGAAGCATTGGATTTTTTTTTCAAAAGTTGAAACAAGAGGGCTTTTCATTCACATGATATAAGTAAAGTTTGATGTACATATATAGATAAAGACGATATAGAGTACATGTATAGACATATTTGATTAAGAATTGAAGTAGTATATATGGTTAATTGATGAAGCAGTGGGGTATGAAGGTTGCACGGCAATGCCACAGAGAGCTTGTTGAGCTGCAACATCTCTCTCCATCCTAATATATCCATCTTCTCCCCACGAATTCTTGAGGAGCCATTACTTGGTCCCATCGCTCGTCTTTCCATAGCCGACAGCAGTGACACGACACCATGGTCTAGCTCGGTTCCACACTGTCCAGTGGAGTAGAACTGGAAATCGGAGCCACTTGCATTAATGGCAACCGATATTGGTTGGTTGGCCACTGCTTTGAGCAATGCAGACCCACTGTTTGCAGGAACATCCTCTGATCTTTGCAATGTGGGATGATTCCTTCTTAGAGTTGCAAGTTCCATCCACTCCATTGATTCCTTGGTTGTTAGCTGGTTGATTCCTTCCATGGCTGCAACTGCTGAGAATGCCCAACAACATCCTGCAAGTATTTTTGATCCCAAGTTAATTATTAATGTAGGTCGTGCGTGTTAGAATGAATAGTTGAAAGAGTGTTACCACGTTCTCCTTGAATATCTTCAATCTCTTGGCTTTCTCTGCTTCGTCTTTGTACACACGACCATGCTCCACCATCCATGCCTCGTGTTTCTCCACCATCGATGTATCCGGCGCTGTTCGGGCCGTGGACTGACAGGCCCAAAGCCCCAACATTAGCAGTGCTGCTAAAATAAGCTTCCAAGAAGGTACCATTGCCATTGCTGCTATATATATGTACCTGATATGTGTAAGAGGAGAAGAGATTGGATTATTGATGTGAATGCTTGCATGATGCTTGAAGCCCGGCATGTTAAAGATGATAGAGAGATGATCAGATTTCGTGGACGTTGCTCCAATTTGAATGCGTTGTTGTTTTATCTCTGTGTTTGTAGTTTTCTGATGAGAGATTCCATGGCAGTAAATGACGTCGTTTGGGGCGAACCATTACTGGGTTGGGCTTTTTATATACATTGGGAACTTTTATTCAGCCCACTTCTGATTTCAATATTAGAAGATCAAGTTCACATTGCCATATGGTTATCCACTTGGTTAATTTAATTTTTGTTCCTAATTGTTTTTATTTTTTGATAATCAAGTTGTATATTTTAATTTTAGTATTGCATGTTTTAACTTTTTTTAATTTTAGTTAATTTTTTAATTTTTGATCCTGTATGTTTTAATTAGTTCAATTTTAATAGAAATTCCTGGAATTCCCTATGTCACATAGATTTCTCGGCGGCCATTCAGCCAAATTGAGTTAAAATTTTAAAAATTGAGATATGCAAGACCAAAATTGGAAAACTTGACTAAAAGTGGAAAAAATTAAAACATATAATATCAAAATTAGAAAACTTATACTCAGTTGTTGAAATATAAAAATGATCATAACTACATGTCCAAAATTAAAATTAATTCTTATGAACTTCATGATCGTATGAATGAGCCCAATCCAGGTCGAATTATATTTTTATTTATTTTTTTCATGCATGGTGTATGTGTAATTCTAATATTATATTGCAAACATGTATACTACTAGTAAATTAAGTATGAGATTGAATTAATGAAGTCAAATAAAAGGTGAAACTGATGTTTTGGACCATGTAATTATATAGGGTAATATACAATGAATGATTTATCAAATTAATTCCTCTATTATTTCGTTTGATAATGATCGAGTCACATTGCTTCTTCGGCTCGAACCGAGGAATCCCGTTCCTTTTTTTGAGAATACTCTCGAGAAAAGATTTAGCGGAGATGGGATGGGACCTGTAGGACAGAATAAACGAGAAAGTACAAGTATTAGTAACATAACAAACTTTCTCGTCATTAATATGTTTGAATATTTCATCATATATTTTATATGTTTTTATTATATATTGATAATAGCAGTTTATTAATGTATGTTACGTAATACGTAATGATATAAAATAAGAGATTTTTAACTAATTAAAACAAAAATCTCATGTCATATGTATACATGTGAAACAATATTTCATTCCATGTACCTATACTCTCATATTGGTCATAGCAGTTTATTAACTCATGTAATGTATTATGATAATATATAAGAGATAAATACTATTTAAAGCAGAGAATCTCGTACAATCATATATATATATATGATGGACTTGTGATATCTGTATAAATATTATCTTTTTATTAAACTTAGAGGTTTTTATTTTTATTTTTATTAAACTAAGAGGTTATAATGTATAAAGCAGATTAACTGAATCTAGATAAGTATCACATTTAGAAGTCAAGAAGTTGATGAGAAAGATACCTGTTCTTAAACAATCAGATATAAGTCAACCCTAAAATTATTGGTTGCTAGTTACTTTTTTTTTATTTTTTTAAAATTTATTTATTAAGTAGTGATGAAAATAAGATGTTTCAAGGCAGTAGTTGTCGGCAGTAGGTAACCCAAACTATTATATTATTATTTTTTTATATGTTTAATTTTGATTTGTTCTAATTATAGCTTAATAAAATAGTTTTAAAATAGTCAAATGGTGTTAAAATATATACTTTCTTACACATCTTTCTTTTTCAAAAGTCATATAAGATGTTGTAGAAGACAATTTTTCTAAGAATTTTCCTTTTCCAAACTTGATATGTTTATTTCCTTTTGCAACATGGGGTTGCAATCAATAATTAATAAATTTCAATTAGTCAAGAACATGATGTAAAGGATGATGAATCTACACCTTAAAACTCAATCGTCTTAATTATTTATTTAAGAGAATACAAAACATTCAACTACTTCCCCTTATAACAATAGACAAGTAGAAATTTCATAACCACAAATAGTTAAGGGAAAAAAAGTTTTTCATTGAGCTAATTATGTCTTCTTAAACTTTTTATTTGTCATATAATTTTAATTTTTTAAAATTTTAGGTCGGTAACCTGCAATGGTACCAATAACATGTCATATTACATATTATAAATATATAAGTTTCTATAATAATAATAATAATTATTCATTTATAAGTAAAACATGTATTATTTACTAGTACAAAAAATTTAAAAGTCTAATTATTTTAAAATATTCTTTTATTAAAAAAGATAATAATACTATTGTTATAACCTTTTCTTTCTAAAATCATTCAAAATTCCAAATTGGCAGCATACGGACAAATAGGACTACAAATATATAAGTTTAGATGTCAAATAAACAACAATAAAACAGACAATATTAGAATATTTTAATTTATAGGATTAAAATAAAATATATAAAGATAATTGTAACTTAGAACTTAAAAAGGAAAAATTGACTTAAAAAACCATTTTCCCCCATATTTAATGGTATTTAGAAAAATCTATATAGGGGAGAACTTATTACTTTTCATCTTCGTGTCCAAACCAACAATATTTTATTTTGTGAATCAACTCTTTGCTTCTTCTATTTATGTAATAGCTTTCAAGAGCAACCTGCGCTTTTCATACACAAAAATTCACAAGATTTTTGCGTTTCTTATTTCTCAAAAGATTTCTAAAAACCATGTTTGCGATAAAGAAAAAGATGTGGATGTTTTCTCATTGATAATCTCTTCTTTAAATTGAGTAGTTTCAAACTCCAATTTGTGTTCTTTGATATTTACCTTATCTTCTTCAAGAAAACAATGTCCGTACTATCGCTCATACTCATCATCTCTTCTGTTGAAACCCTCAGAATTCAATCCAAAATGCTTTCTTTTTGGTTTGCCCTCGCCACTCGCCCTCCTGGCCTAGACCCATAATTGTTTTCTGTGATAAACACACACAAATCCCATTTTTGCAATTTGTATGTGTGAAATATCTGCAATTTATGCTAAAGGGTGTTCAAGATTTGGATTTTCTTGGCACAAATATCTTTTCTTGAAATAATTTTAGTGTGATTTGTCTTTAGATGGAGATCACATTTTTGTATTGATCATTATAGTGGAAATTTAATTGTTGTTTTTTTGCATAATTTGGATTGAGAGTTTGCAACATGTATTGCGAAAATTGGGGGAATTTTTCAGTGCCTGGTAAGCAATCTCTAGTGTTGGATGGCGAGAAGAGAGAGATGGTGAAGGGTTCAGGGAAAACCATAGAGGCTTTGAAGAGCCATAGTGAGGCAGAGAGAAGGAGGAGAGAGAGAATCAATGCGCACTTGGCTAGCCTTAGAGCCCTTGTGCCCAACAATGAAAAGGTCTGTGAATGTTTCTTCCTTTGCTTGATGAGTTATAACTGATTAAATGTTCGTTTTTTCTTCGTCTGACTTAGTATCATGGCCGTTATTTATGTTCTTGAGGAAATTGCATAACTTTTTGGAGTTTTAGAGGTCATTCTAATTGAGCCCTTTTGATGCCTATAGTTGATAATGACAAAGTATGATAGGTTACACCTAATAGTTCTTGATTGAAAAGATATCATCTTGGCCTTTCGATTTAGCAAAGTGGGGCTATTAGATTCTCAAAATGTCAAACTATGGTAATGACTGAATTATGCACTTGTTAGTCACTATCTTCTTCTGAGTTTTTAATGCCTCGTTTTGTTCGGTCAAAGCTTTCGCCTATTCATATATAGACTATAGTTCTATACAACTGTGAGAAAATTACGATTGAATGGTAGGCTAGGTAGGCTAACTACCTTTTGATCTGGGATGAATTTGTCCTCGTTTGTTATAATACGTCTTTTTCCCATGATTATAATATTGAGTTTGTTCTTCTTGACTGCAAGAACTCGTTTTCGTGCTGAAGTAAGGTGATGTATTGTTGTTGTCTCTTGACTAGACAAACAGAGAAGTATAGAATTATTTAATATTGCTAATGTTTGACTAAGTGGCCATCATGTATAGACATGTTTTCTTCACTTATGTATTGATTCAAAACGGTGCTCATCGTCACCTTGATGTTTCTCTATGGATTGAACATTGTATTGCTTTGCCAACTAATCGAATTACAAAAGAAAATGACAATTGTTCTACGAATCTTACCATTCAATATGAATGTTCCGTTTGAAGTTTGAAACTTTAAGACGTAGTTGGATTTTGCAAGTCTGCATCTGGGATTTAAGTGAATTTTGAAAAAAATGGATTTTGATAATCTTGTGTTTGTCTTGGGATTAAAGGGTAGAATTAAGATGTCAATCTGAACCGTTTTCCTAAATGTGCTATGTTCTTAAGATTTTAAATGTGCTATGTTCTTACCATCCAACGAGAAGGTTATTTTCGTCTTAATCTTTACCGTTAATTATTGGTTGACAGATGGACAAAGCGGCTTTACTAGCTGAAGTAATCAATCAAGTAAAACAACTAAAGACAAAGGCAACGCAAGCCAATGAAGGCCTGCACATTCCAATGGACACAAATGAAGTAAAAGTTGAAATAGTCGAGAGTAACGTGATTGATGGTTCATTCTTGCTTAGGGCCTCACTTTGCTGCGAATACTTGTCAGATCTATTACCTGATGTCAAACAAGCAGTCCGGAATCTTCCGGTTCAAGTCCTGAAATCGGAGATATCAACCTTGGGAAGCAGAGTGAAGATTGTGTTCTTGATTGCTACAAACGAAGGCACCATTGGCAATGCAGTTCATGTGGCTTTGAGCAATGTTCTTGATAAGGTCTCTGCATCTGCCGAGTATGCTCAACAATTATTTGTCCCTAATAAACGGCAACGAGTTTCTTGTTTCGATTCTTCACTCTCTTCGTCTTTTGATTTCTAAGCCGTGGTAACAATAAAAGTAGACATCTATTTATGATTGTTAATGTATGCGTTTGGATGTGGATAAATAACGTTTGATGATCAAGAAATTTGTCAGATTTAGAATCCGGTATCGTAGATGCTATAGCAGATGAATTATATCAGTGTCTGTTATCCATATATTTATATATAAATATGACACTCACATTCATGCATTTATGTATTATTTTGCAAAAATAATTGGTATGGAATGAATTGGAAAATGTAGAATAGATTTATTATAAAGAAATAAACATGAAATATAAAAGCACCAGTGGTCTAGTGGTAGAATAGTACCCTGCCACGGTACAGACCCGGGTTCGATTCCCGGCTGGTGCATTTCTATTTTTATTTGGTTCCAAATTATTCAATTTTTAATATGTTCTCAAATTACCCACATTGCATAAGTACAATTATATTGCTATTATTTCGGAAGAAAATTCTTTGCTATTATTTCGGAAGAAAATTCTTTGCTATTATTTCGGAACAAAGGCCATTGTAAACCAAATTTCAAATTGGATAATTGTTCTCAAATCAAACTCACTTTAAAATTTGGAGTTTGTATTAGTTGAATATAATGTTTGACATTTTCATTAGTTAGATGATGGATTTATGTTGCAAGTTTTTTTTTTTTAAATAAATATATAAATTTTATTAAAAAGAAAGAAAAAATATTCGGATACAAGGAAAAAGAAAAACAAGAAGGGTCTCATTAAAACCCCATCATAGCAAAAATTAATGGCAAAAAACTATGATTGAGAAAAAGAGTGTTCGAAACTAATGAAATCTATAACTATGACTGAGAAAAAGAGTGTCCGAAACTAATAAAATCCATAATAAGGAAGACTAAAAGCATCTGCAAAACCTAATGGCAAAAAACTATGACTGAGAAAAAGAGTGACTATGACTGAGAAAAAGAGTGTGCGAAACTAATGAAATCTATAATGAGAAGACTAAAAGCATCTGCAGATACATTGATGCATGAAGGTGTCGTATCCCACCATTCAGAGACAAGTTGAAAAGCTTATCCACTGCTTGATTCCCCTCACAATAAATGTGTGAAACGTGGAATTGAAAAACATATAGGAGGTGCAAAACAGATAACTACCTATTACAGAGATATCACAGGATCTGACTAGAACTATTGAGAAGAAGAGCAACCACATAAGTCGAGTCGGACTCAAGCCACAGGCTAGTCCAGTGCTTCGCCACTACTACTTCAATTGCAAAAATAGCCGCTACGATCTTGGCATGGAAAGCGAAGCCCACGCCTCCTCCGAAAGAGAAGCTGCCACAAGCTTTACCGAACGAATTTCGAAACACACCTGCAATCTGCATTCTTCCCGACGAGCCTGAAGAACTACCATCTGTATTGACTTTCATCCAACCCACTGGCGGATGAAACCAACAAATCGGAGTGATCTTAGAAGCCTTGCCAGGACATCCCGGAACACTCAAACAGACGAAGATTTATGTTGCAAGTTGAAATTAACTAATTATTTTAGTTGTTATTTTAAAACACAGTTTTATTACCGTCCTGAATGTTGCATTATTTATTTATTGCCTATAAATTTAAGAATTTTGAGAATTTCTTCTTGTAACCAAAACTTCACAATGATTACATTCACCGAATGCGGAATCCCCAACCTGTCCAAATTTCTTCGAACAATAAATTAAGTCGAATAATTTTTGCAATTTTTTTTAATACATGATTACGTTATCCCACGTTACATCATATCAAAATAATTGAGTTTTGATCTATGTCTAACCTTTGTTTATAAACTTATTACTACTTTAGTTTTAAAATAAACGTTGTTTTGAAATTTTTATCCTAGATTAAAGAACATAAAAATTGAACAAATACATTTATAACTAATCAATAAATTTAGAATTCAAAATTGAAAAGAGAATCAAATTAATTTCATAAAAAATATCATTATAAATCCCTAAGTTTTAGTAAAAAAATATTAATAGGGATAGTTTTAGAATAAATTACATAAAAATTTAAAACCACACTTAATTGAAAATAAAAATTTAAATTTTTGAATGTTTATTTTGAAATTGAGAAAGTAATAAATAACATACAATAAGACAAAAAACTTGGATGTCATTTAACCCTAAGATTTTACATTATCAACACTTGAAATAGGGCCAAAATTTGTAGTAGTAAAGAGGGGGAAATAAAAGGGTAGGAAAAGATATAAAAGGGGATAGAAAAAGAGAAGGATATTTGGCAAAAGGGAATTTTCAGGTGGAGAGAAATTCCTTGGTTTATGTTGAATATGGCGGACACTTGCTTGGGACCCCCGCATTCCTTGCCCGCCTCTACTTCCCTTTCCTTTATAAATACCCCAAATCAAATTCCTTTTCCTCTCTTTCTCTCTCCTCGCCATTCTCTCTCTTTCATGGCGCCTCCCTTTAGAAATAGCACTCACCTCTGTCACTCTTCTTCTGCTGCCACTTCCACAAATACTCAGCCTTCTTTACTTGTTTTTTCCGGTATGTTTGTGAAATTTTTAATTTCTTTTGTATTCTTGAAGAATATTGCTTTTTATTTTTATTTTTATTTTTTTCAAGAAATTGCGAAATAGAGCGAATTTGGATTTGAAATGCATAGATTTTAAGAACAGATAGAATAGAGGGTAAAGGGTTTTCGTGATGCAGTGATAATGGGCCTTCTTTGTTTTATTCTTCTTCTTCTTCTTCTTCTTCTTTAACAATAATCTTTGGGGGTTTTCTTGTTTTCTTATTTTAATCTTGATCCAAGATTGTGATTTTAAACTTTTTATATTTCAGTAAATTTTGTGTACGTGGTGATAATTTTGTGGCTTTGGGCTGTTCATCTGCATATTTCAGTTATATAGTTGCCATCGCCATCAATTTCAGTGCCAGAAAAATAATTTACTGGTTAAGGAGTGAGAAAATCATCTGCAAGTTTTGCTCCCCTGTGAGACATTTCATCCTTAGTTGATTTTCTGGGCGGTGATGTGTATTGGGTGGACTGAAGCTTCAAACGTGCTGCATTATATCTGTAGGAGTCAGATTTTCTTAAAAATGTGTGAAGTTTTTGATGATTCTACATTACTTTCAAGTTCTGTGACCAAATGCTGATTAGGGTGATTTGATAATCTATTCTTGATGGATTGTTTCTGGTGATATCTTTGCAATAATGAGTACTTTGCTTAAGTGGAACATTCTATATCTAGTCTGTGTAATGCCTCTGTGCAATGGAAATGATGCCATCCTTTCTGTGGAACTATCTTACAGTTTTTGCAGTGCTACAGGTGGAACTGCTTTTAATGGTGTTGTGGAAGAGCTTAAGAAATTAACCACCCGTGTGGCTCATGTTCTCCCTGTTTCTGATGATGGAGGAAGCACAGCTGAGATTGTTCGTGTTCTTGGTGCGTTTTGTCAACTCAGTATTTTTATATCGATGTTGTCTGGTATTTTGTGGTCCTTTAAGTGTTTATGAGTAACATTTATGACCTTACATTATTTCATTTTGGGAATTTTGGTAGGTAGTACAAAATCATGTCATCTAACTTTCATCTTTTAGATGATACCTGACCTAGTTTCTCACGAGTTCCTTGTTCTATGTCCCTTATTAGATGGATCATTTTGCAGGTGGTCCAGCTGTCGGAGACATTCGGTCTAGGTGCTTGAGACTATCTGATCCAAGTACTAATGAGGGTCTTGCAGTGCGAACATTGCTGGGTCATCGATTGCCACTTGAAGCACATAAAGCAAAATATGAATGGTAGTACTTAAGAGCAATCTTGATTTAATAATCCTATTGCTGTGGGGTTTTTTCTCCTCTTTATCAATTGTATGGCCTGGGAGGTTCAGTTCGTTCCTTTTATCATTTGGAATAACATAACTTTTTCCTTGTACTTTTTTCTGAATTGTTGACACCTTATTGGTAAGTACTGTATGCTTGGTGTAAGAAGTGCTAGTTTGCTAATTTGAGAATTCAACAGGTATGATATTGTTGAAGGGAACCATTCTCTGTGGACAGGTGTCTCAAAACCATACAGAGAAACAATTCGAGCTTTTTTGGTTTATTTCCAGGATCAGGTCTGACAATTTATCCTCATCGTGTTTCTTTTATCATCTAATTGTTCCCAAATAACATTTTAGTGCTCACTGGTCACTTCTCTGTCTCTGTGATATGGACTTGTTGCATTCCACTTTCCCTAAATGCATGGTCTTATCCCTACTTAGCTGCATTGTTGAAAATCCACGTTTATTTGTTTCAAGATGAGAATTATCTAGTTGGAGATAAGTTTCTAAGAACACTGATATATTATTAAGACTTGGTGTTTCTTTAGTTGATAAGAGTTTTTTTGCACCTATTTTTTCTCTACTCTTTAAATAGTTATATCTTGTGGGCAATCAGTTAAAATGTTCTTGTTCTTAGTGCACAAGATCTCAAGGTGCATAAATTACACTTCTGATATGACCTTCAAATGTCCCCCCCTAACAATATTCTGCTGAGTGGTTACATATTTCTGCCACTTTTGGTTTGACACTGTTTCATGTTATTGTTATTGTTCCTTAACATTTTCTGAACTTTGCATCAATTACAGTGAGAAAGTCCACCACCTCCATCAATACTATTTCTGTTTTTTATGGTTCAAACTCATCATTGACATGGGGAAAAATTATACCTTGCAGATCCTCAGGAAGTCAGATGAATTATTCTGTTTCAGTAATGGAAGGTACTCAATTCTCTTTGAAACTTTTTTTTTTTAATTCTAAACTCTGTTAGATTGTTATTACTCTTCTTTTATTTTAGTGGTAATTATAATTCTGTGAAAATTCTGTTCAAAGTGCATCTGGATTATAGAATTAGAGGAAGGGCAAGCTTCTCTCAAGTTTACGTTACATAAATTCTGAACCAACTTAACATGTAATGTATGTCTATGACATGTATTTGTGCCTTGTTTCTACAATTGCTTTAGTTAGTGGTTCAGTTCCCCCTTGTAGCGATATAAACCCTATTACATTTTGCATCCTTGTGACATGACAAGATAACTGTTGTATCCAAAAGATGGGTGTGTAGTGAGAAATATTTTTGGGCATAAAATGTGCATCTTAATTCGACCATTTTATGTGGAATGTTTTCAAGATTGTAGTTTGTTTGCCACAAGACACGGTTGCTTCAAATTAAGAGTAAACCTACTTTGTCTTTCTTCATGCTTTACTACTATGATTTACTTTGTTTAACTATACTTTTCTCTCTGGTATACTTTATAATATCCCTTTTATCTCTTGGTCTTCTTAATATTCACTTCTTAGAGAATTTGATAACGATCTTGACTTCAAAATCAAAAACAACTTGTTCTTATCTCATTTGCAGCATAGGGAATTTTTTCTTTGCTGGGGCTCGGATATTCTTTCAATCTTTAGATGCTGCAATTTTTTTGTTTTCACGTGTCTCACAAATACCCACTGAAAGCCTGGTCCTCCCAGTTATATCCACAAATGATAGGCTTACCTTGGGGTGTGAATTACGGGTATGAAAATTGTTACTTTTTCCTGAAACAGAAAATGTCTGTTATGAACTTGACAATAGTAGAACATACATGTCTTTACTCCTTGTCTGGTTCGTTTCTAGGATGGAACTATAATACGGGGTCAGAACACAATATCTCATCCCACCAACGGGTCTATGGAGCCCATAAATAAGGTACACACGCACAAGCACTTCGCGTATGTGATATTCCCTTTTATGGTTGGAGAATTACTTTGAACCTTGTTATAAACTTCTTCATCGACCAATGGGGTTCGCAAAGGTTATATATTCAACTTTAGAAGTTCACTACTTGTGCGTTTTGAAGATAAGGAGTCTGAGATAGTCAATTTATTGCCTGCAATTATGAAATAGTTAAAACAATTTTGCATAAGTTTGATTGAAGACTCTTTCTACGACAGAGTAAATCTTTGATACAGACACTTCCTTCAAGAATAAAGCGGGTCTTTTACATGTCCAGTGAAGGCAGCAATTTATTACACGAGGTAGTGATCGTTTTCGTCTTTGCCAATGCTTATCCAGTGATTTTGTAGTTATCCAAAAAGGGACAATTATTAATTACGAAGTACCTTGAGCTCTAACCGAAACAAATAAATAAATAAACCCGTGAAAGTTTGTTTCGTTGTAAGCTGCAAAATTACAAACCTCAAACTAAACCTTCATTGGGTTCTTTTGTTATTAGGCCAAACTATACTTTAAGATATTTTTGTTATCATCCCTTTAATATAGGCTTCTTGAAATTCTTCTAAATTAATAGGAGAGAGCAGAAATGATATTTGATTCATAAATTTGAGTTCTTTCCAAAATCGGTTTATTTCATTTCTATAGCAAGAGTATTCATAAATTTGTTTCTTTTCAGATATTCAGATTTGTAACATGATTTTCGTTTTAATTGGATATTACCTGGTTCTCTATATGTTTTTCTTCTGCAGGTCTTTCCTTCTGTAAATCCGACTGTCTTAGAGCAGTTTAAAAGCGTCGACTGCATAATCTTTGCCATGGGGTCACTATTTACTTCCATATGCCCCTCTCTGGTAACTACGAACCAAATACATTCTTTGCTTGTATAGTGTCTACATCTACACATTACATTATTCTTTCAGTATTAGTCCATCACAATTCAATATATACTTTTTCAGGTTTTGCTTGGAATCGGGGAAATTATTTCTTCACGATCATGTCCTAAGGTAAAAATTTCATTGGACTAATACATTCTGAACATGTTTAAAGCTGGCAATATCTTGGTCATACATGTATAGTTATACTATGTTTGAATTCTTTTCACTTTCTCATACGTTATTATGCCTTTTTTTCGTTAGGTACTTCTCTTGAATGGTACGCATGATAGAGAGACAAGTGGCTTTACGGCTTCTTGCTTTGTGACATCCATTACAGATGCTTTGAACCGAACGTATGGTGATGCACATAACTGTCTTCAGAATCCTGTAAGTATTTTTTGAGGTGTAGAATAAATGCTTTAGTAGGTTTTCTCTACGAAATTTGTATGAACTTCCAATCAACACGTAAACCTAAAATGCATTAATTTCTTTATGCCAGCCGAGTCAATACATCAACACGATCTTCGTTCCTAAAGATTGCCAGATTCCTATTGATATTGATCGCCTCGCATCCCAAGGGATTTTCAACGTGGTATGTATCTTTTATATCCAATATCGAAAGCTTCTTCTTAGGTTTATGCAATCTTATTGAGGATATCTCACTTCTATTTCTTTATAAAGGGGCAGATTGTGATGACCCGGGATCGAACTCGGGTCACGCAAGTTTTTTAGTTCTTATCGTTCCCCTCCCTTCCACTCCCCCAAACTTGTTTAAAAAAAAAAAGTTATCCAAGTTACCTTAAATTTTGTAGGTAAATGTTGAGTCAGTACACGATGAAACAGCTGGCATAATTTACGATCCACAATCTTTAATACAATCTCTGTCCGATCTGTTGACTGGGGACACATGACGAAGAATGTTTCTGGGATTTGATCTATTTTCACTTTCAGAGTTTTTCCCTTCAAAGGGACGCTGTACATGGATCGTTCTATCTTTCTAACCCGCCCTAGTTGCTTTCACATAATGAGTGATGTTTTAGCGTTGAACGACTACTAAATAGCAGACAATGCATTGACCTGATCGTTTCCTGAACTTGATCTCGTAAAAGGAATGCTGAACGATTCAGCCAATCGTACGGCTAAGGTGTCGTACATCATTTGTTTAGGCATTTATTCTGTAACATGTCACTATATTTGTATCTGCTCGGTAGCCTGATGCAGAATACTAGTTTCACATTGTAATCATTTTCATCTATGTAATAATATCATGTATTATTACGAAGCTTGTTTATATACTTGCTTTCTTCTTGTCCGAAATCAAGAATGTCAGGATAGAGCTAATTAAATGTTTAACTATAATGTCACTAGACATTGAATAGAGGTGCCGGTTCTTGCTAGGGGTGTAAAGGAGTCGAGTATCGTCAGACTCAATCATCGAGTTCAAACTTAATGGCAAAATTCAAGGCTTGAACTTGACTCGAACTTAATCGAAATATTTTTTAATACTTGAACTCGACTCAATACCTAAATAATATTAATAAAATCATCTTATTTTCCTAAAAATATGCTTAGAATGTAAATTTTAATAATTATATATGAAGGGCAAAATATTAAATTTAAAACATACTTGATTATGGTCGTCTTCTTGTGTAGTCGAGTATTAATATATTCGAGATCGAACTCAATTAACTTGCTTATTTTCAAATTGAATTCAATATTTTTTTGAGTCGATTCTAAGTAGCTCCTGAGATGTAATAATCTCATATACAAACTTAGACGACCTTGCCATGAACACGACTCATAAACACGTGTCAATAAGTAACATAAATTTATATATGTACAACATGAGTTCGGACAAAATTGTAGTCATCGTTTGTTCCTTTCAAAGAAATTGGCTAATTCCTTTGCCTTTCTGCAAACTATTGTATATGGTACTTAACATGCATCCAAAACAGTTAACGCTAAGATTAACAAAGCGTAAACGGAACTGATTAGTGAATTTGTTTGCAAGATGCATAATTTGTCCTTATTCTAACTGCAAATCAATGTTTAAGAATGTCTGTCTATAAATATTCTACCCCTTCTAACTCAATGCATAACACTTCTTCTTTCTGAAATCCACTCAACACATTCCATCTTATCCTCACTAACAAAACATGGCAATGACACCTTCTCGGAAGCTTATTTTAGCAGCACTGTTAATGTTGGGGCTTTGAGCCTGTCAGTCCACGGCCCGAACAGCGCCGGATACATCGATGGTGGAGAAACACGAGGCATGGATGGTGGAGCATGGTCGTGTGTACAAAGACGAAGCAGAGAAGGCCAAGAGATTGAAGATATTCAAGGAGAACGTGGTAACACTCTTTCAACTATTCATTCTAACATCACCTACATTAATAACTAACTTGGGATCAAAAATACTTGCAGGATGTTGTTGGGCATTCTCAGCAGTTGCAGCCATGGAAGGAATCAACCAGCTAACAACCAAGGAATCAATGGAGTGGATGGAACTTGCAACTCTAAGAAGGAATCGTCCCACATTGCAAAGATCAGAGGATGTTCCTGCAAACAGTGAATCTGCATTGCTCAAAGCAGTGGCCAACCAACCAATATCGGTTGCCATTGATGCAAGTGGCTCCGATTTCCAGTTCTACTCCACTGGACAGTGTAGAACCGACCTAGACCATGGTGTCGTGTCACTGCTGTCGGCTATGGAAAGACGAGCGATGGGACCAAGTAATGGCTCCTCAAGAATTCGTGGGGAGAAGATGGATATATTAGGATGGAGAGAGATGTTGCAGCTCAACAAGCTCTCTGTGGCATTGCCATGCAACCTTCATACCCACTGCTTCATCAATTAACCATATATACTACTTCAATTCTTAATCAAATATGTCTATACATGTACTATATATCATCTTTGTCTATATCTGTACATCAAACTTTACTTATATCATGTGAATGAAAAGCTCTCTTGTTTCAACTTTTGAAGAAAAAATCCAAGGCCTCTTTCTAATAGAAATTGGGAAAAGTACAGTATTTTCATGTTCTTGTAGTATAGATATTTCGATACAATGGTGAAAGAAACGTAGTTGATAACTTCGATTATTTGTCTGTGATAAAACATAATTCAAACGAAGTAGAGAAACATATATTGGAAGTTCAAAATCACTATAATCGAATATGTAAGTTGCCACCATGCGAATGGAAATTTTAAAATGTAAAGTATTTTTATGTATTTATAGATAGGGTTGATTTAATTTTGGTCTTATATATGATCATTTCTCTTTTATTACAATTAAGTATCCCTTTTTCAATTTTGGTCTTTTATATTTTATTTTTTTTCAATTTCAGTTTAATTTTGATCGGAATTTCAAAATTGCTCATGTTGCCGCCTGAAATTATAACATGATAGTCAAATTCCGACGGTCACATTAACAAATTTAAAATTTTCTATTAAAATTGAACTAATATTGGAAAAAATAAAAAATGGAGGATCAAAATTAAAGAATATTTGGTTGTTAAAAAAGAAAAATATCTTAATCATAAGATCAAAATTGTAATTACTCCTTATAAATATTAATTATATGAACTTGAATGTCTAGTCAAATTACTTTAGTTAACTCTGAAAATGCACGATACCAAAATACTTTAATTCTGAGGAAAATCCAAAATGGCGACAGAAACAAAATTGACAGCTTCGACTAGTTGCTTGGGATCACAATTAAATTAAAGAAATTTAATAGAGATTTCAAAATATAAAGTATTTACTGTATTTATAGATATATTTAATGAATTTGATGATTGCTAGGTGAATGTCTCAAAAAATTTCTTTAATTAACCATGAAATGCTGGATACCAAAATACTTTATTCTAAAGAAAAGCCCAAATTAATGGTGACAGAAACATAATTTATAACTTCGATTATTTGTCTAAAGATCAAACATAACTCAATTAACGAAGTATAACAAGTTCAAAATCAAAATAAACGAAAAATAATAAGTTGCTACTTGCTACCATGCAAATGGCGTTACACGATCATACAGGCGGATTTTGTAGCGGTGTCATCACTGACCTACGGCAAAGGCCTCGACCGGAAAAGTCTTGGTGATGCCGGCAAGGCTCTTGAAATGGATCTTGCCCGTCTCGCCATTAACGGTTATTTCACTAACCGGTGGCCATAGCATTAGCTCTTTCGCCTTAACGCCTTTGAGCTTCTTAATTCTCTTCTTCTCCACGAAGCCTGTTATTTTAGTATCGTAGCTCACAAGTTTGCTGATAGCCTTGAAGTTATGTTCGACCTTTTTATTTTGTTGAATCCACATGTACCCGGTGTTTCGCACAAACCCTACTTCGATCACATCGGCCAATGGGAGAAGGCCACCTGGCAGCTCAAACTCTTCGAGAAGTGCTATTGCCATTTTTTGGCCTTCTTCGTTGCCCTGTGTTATGACTCCTCCTTCCTTTTCAGCCATTGTTGTATTATTAGATTATTTATTTGGTGGGATTTTTATGTGTTTGCTTGTTTCTATTTATAGAGAATAAAATGTTTTAAGGAGAAATATATGAATCTGAGAATACAATGTGATCAACTTCGTAGTTTCCACCGAATTTAATGTACTTTAACTATGTACGATGTTTTCATCATTTTTCAACAATTTTTTTTTTATAATTGAGACAACTGTTATTGCCTTAAAGCATTTGGATTCATTTACAGATAAAAAGTATCGATCATGTGTTGAATCTTTCAACTTTATTTGTTTTATTTCGGTTGGAGTTGGATCTTATGTTGGAAATCTACGTACCAACCAATTTCACTAAATATATACGTGGCATTCACATTTATATTTTGTGATTCATTTAATCTTAAAATCTTCATGTATTGATAAAATATAATATAATAGACTATACAAATATTTTAATGTGTTCACATTCACTTAAGATTAGTATTAGGATTTAGGACTACATACTAATTTGTCTCATCTTGAGAGAATTATGCGAGGAAAAGAATATAGAAAAAATCTATTAAAGAAAACACTTATTATCCTTTTGGATCAAAATAAGAGACGTAGTAGAAAAATTATTATATAAACGAAAACTCAAAATACTTAATATACACTTAATTTTTTTAAATGGGCATTGGAAAAATGAGTTATAACTAGGGGTGGAGATCGAACGGATCGAATCAGAAATAGGGTGTTTCGGAAAAATTCCAAAAAATTTCGGAAATGAAAAATCAATTCCAATTTCCATCCAAAAAATTTCGAAAATGTGAAATGCAATCCGACTTCGGAAATTTCGGAATTCCAAAATTTCGGAATTTTTGGAATTTTTTTCAGAATTTTTCGGAAATTTTCGGAAAATTTTTCGGAATTTTCAGAAATTAAATTTTTTTCGAAATTAATTAATTGGTCTATTAGCTATATTACCTTTTCTAATATCCTAAAAAATAATACGACCTAAAATACTACAGTATAAACTATGGTATATAGTATATATTATAAAATAATACTAAAAAACTACAGTATAAACTATAGATTATAGTATATAGTATAAAATAAAACTATAGTATAAACTATATTATATACATATAGTATATAATATATTTATATACTATCATATAGTATAAAGTATATAAAATATATTATATAGTATATAGTATTATAAAGTATATTATAATATGTATATTTATATTTACACATAGTATAAAGTATATAGTATTATAAAATATACTATAATATGTATATTCATATTTACATATAGTAAATGTATATAAAATATATTATATTATATAATATAATTCAAACATTTTATACTATATACTATTTGCTATAGAAGAATACTATATACTATTATTTCGGAAATAAATCGGAAATCGAATCGGAATTTTGGATGGGATCGGAAATCGGAATTTCCGAAAATTGAATTTCGGAAATATTTCGGATCGGATTTCGGAATTTCCAAAAATTTCAAAACTAATTCCAATTTCCATCCAAAAAATTTCGGAAAAATCGGAATTCGGATTTTCGATTAAAAATATTCGTTCCAAAATCGGAAAATTTCGGATCGAATTCGGCGGATATCGGAAATTTCCGTTCCAATCTCCACCCCTAGTTATAACCTCTTATAAATACATTTAGAATTTATTATTATTATTATTATTATTATTATTATTATTATTATTATTATTATTATTATTATTATTATTATTATTATTATTATTATTATTATTATTATTATTATTATTATTATTATATATATATATAAAGTTTTGGAAGATGTCCTACGCGTTTGACAGAATGAATTGTTTTGCTGCAAACTTTTGTAACTTCAAATTCATTGAATTATCAGTAAAGTTGCAATTTTTTTTTTTTTTCATATTCAAAAAAAAGGTATTAAAATTCAGAACTTGCATTAGTTTTTTTAATCCTAGTAGTCATTTTTTGGATTCTTAAATTTGTTATTTAATGATAACCATAAATATCATCAATATCTTGCATCTCCCCTTTGTAGGGCTTAGAAACTACTTATTAATATAATCAGACATAAATTTGGAACTGAGCTATAAAAAAGACTGTACATTAACAACAGGATCTATTATTTCTTATAAAACTCTTATTTATTGATTTATGCTGTTCTTTCCAACAAGTAATGAAAGTAAAAAAAGATACAAGAGAAACTATGTATTGAAGAGCACATCTTCATTGTACGCTACAAGCTAGCCGCAATGAACGTGGAAGGCGAGTCTCGTTGCATCTCCTGTTGCCTTATGGTATCGGCAACATGAGCAACGACCCCCGTTCCAGAGTTATGAAACCATTCATTTTTTACCTGTTGCAAAACGGGAGAGAGCCAACGATCAGAGCAAATAAGAGCATCATGAGGTTGTTAGAATTTGCAACTACTTGATCTTACATGGATGTTATTATGCGCGAAAAAGGGCCAGAATGACGAGTGAAAGCTGACATCGACTTTCCTCCATCCTAATCGTTGTAAACCATGTATCATTTCCTCTGTTCATGAAAAGAACAAGCAATCAGTATTAGCAAGGAGTGAGATGCTTCTAGTCACCATGTAATAAATAGATACCTTCTACAATCTCGTGATATTCTACGGTGTTCTGTATGGTGGGGTCGTTTTGAGCAGCCTCCTTCGCTTTGGCTGCTTCTGGTGGGAAACGGGGGTCGTCGGATGAAACTGGCGGGCAATACTCCACATCAACAACATGTTTATAGCCATCCAATGAACGGGTAGGAGGCTGTTAAAGTTCAAAATCTGATCTTACATGGAGTGTTGCTAATTTTACATATTTTCTTTGGTAATTGGGATCCTCGGAAATTTATGTATGTATATGGATTGTTATAACTTGTTTCATTGTTGGAAACAAATTTGAATTCAAGAAAATATTCACATACCTTGGGAAGCTCTTTTTCTCGTCGTACTGACGATGTGCGCCAGCCAACCATATCTGTGTTTTTTAAGGATTTCAAGAACTAATGAAACAGAGAGAAGAATATGAATATTTGATTGTATTTGGACACAGAGATATGAGATTCATAGAAGTAAATTCATTGGTGGTGTTTGGATTAATATGGATTTGAAATCCATCACTTTCATTTTGAACCAATTTTTAAGCAATACTAGAAATCTTCTGTACAAACTCCTCAGTCCAAACACAACCTTAGAGAAATCTGAAGTGCATCAAGAGGATACGATCATAGGAGACGTTCGCATAAAGAACCCGACTTCTGAAAGCGCCAAGAGCAGATCTGTAAAACGATCCACCATAGTAAGTTTCAAATAAAGCAATTAAAGCCATTTTAAACACACTAAAAATACTCACATAAATTTTCCTTCTTCACAATCTGATGTCATTCTCAATAACAAAGGGGGTTTACTAGGTTTGCCGTCAGTGAGGAAGAGCTGACTCCCCGTTCGACCAGTAAAAATCGGGGCAATTGGAGCAGCAAGTTTCTCCAAGAAAGGTACACCAAAAAGGAATGGAAGCTGAACCATTCAAGAAAATTAACAGTCTCAAGATCAGATTCTAGACCATAATTCACAACATTTAACTGTCTTTACAACAACACATGTTTTTAGAAAAGCTTGCTATTGAAATAAAACATACCTGTTTATTACCTCTCACTCCAAGATGAGGCGTTGCCAAGGTAATAAAGTTGATTGCTTCCAACCCCGCAATCAAACCTTTATTTGATGAGCTCGAGGATTTGAATTTTGTGGCAGCTAGCTCATCAGATTGATTAGAAGATACACAAGGAGTATATAGAACAGCAACTGCGTATCTTGCAAATAGTCCACCGAGCGAATGGGCAAGAAAGGATATCTTCTTTAGGCTCTCTGTCTTCTTCACGACCTGCTTGACCTGTTTTTTAGGAAAATTATGTGTGAGACTAAAACAGTTTCCAAAATTTATGTAATGCATTCATGAACAGCTTCCTTAAACAAAACCACACATCCATAATCACTACACTAAGCTATACCAGCAATTATAAGACGTGCACGATGAGTCCCTCCCAAAACTTACTTCATCTGCCAGTCGTTTTCCAGCACCATCAATTCCCGTGAATGTCTTAGTGTACATATTACATGAACTAGCTGCACGTAATAAGCAAGTTTTAAATACTTGCACAGCTCAATTGTTACCAAAACACATTTTACAAGAAGAGAATGAGGAATAAGTGTTTTCATGCAAATGAAGTGAAAAGAAGTAGTCCAAGAATAATATCCATTGTGTATTTCTATGAAGTCATAAGAGAGGCCATTCTATCTCATCTTTTGTACGTAAGAAGTATATATATTTCAATGAGACACTAATTTTTTATCCTATGTCTGCTATTCAACAACTTCAAGAAGAAGAAGACGACCATAAGATGGTGTGTGGATCTCTAAGAGATTCGAAGATGAAAATTTCCCCATGAAATTCTTTCTCTTTGACTTTGCTTATATTAGTATACATCATGATTTTTTTGACCAATGTTGATTTTATGCAACAGAAACTAAATTTAAACAGAAGGTCAAACTTTGAGCTCGTATAAGATAAGTCCAGAGAAGATAATATTTTCACAATTTAAAACAACCTACCGTATATCAAAAACTTCTTCCCTAGTCGTCTCTTCAACTCCGCTTCAAAATACGTCCAGTCACTTGGGCTGCATTAGTTGAAAACTTCAATTAACGTTGAAATGGAAATATGAATATTGAGGATAAGTAAAATGAAGTACCTATGCTTTTAATGAATTGTTGGAATTCAAATTTGAATCACAAGGTTTGCATAAAGATAAAAGGATGTCATCAAATGAGATAGACATGGCTAGAGGAGTAGTACCATCGTCATGAAGGATTCCATGCATTTAACTTATTATTGGTTACACTAATAATACCTCCCCTAATAATAGTACCATCAGATGTTCATATTTTGACATCAGAAATCCTAAGACTTGATCACGGGCTATGTTTTTTTCTGTAATTTCTCTCTTGTTATTCAACATAATCTTCTAAATTGACATTGGAAAACCTTGAAGTATTCAGCCCTACACATCAAACTGCATATAACAGTCAATGAAAAACTTTACAGCTTCCACCATATCACATATTACCAAATAGCTAATAGAGTCTAAAATCATGCCACCAATCTCAGCCTCCACATAGACGCAGAAAAAACTTGTTCCTCCTAATAGAGGCTAATCAATGTCCTTCCTACCAAATTCCTCAACAGATCTTGAGGCGAGGTTGATAAAACTACTTGCAAAATCACAGATCATAAATTCTTTATGATTTAGACCATATTGTTAGACAGTAAAAAATGAAACATCAAGATTAAGAAAAACAGAGCGAAGTGCTCATGAAATATTGTACATCAATAAACAACTATATCCAGAAGGTAGAACATTGAACTCTAGCACTTAAATATCAATGCTACTTTTCTGAAGTTATATAAAGTTATAGACACACTAGCATTGTTGGAAACTAAATTATTCTTGGACGTCTTTTTACTTCTAATAAGCACAGCTCAATTTGAATGAGCCTTGTAATGAAAAATGAGAGACTTCATCAAGAAGGAAAAGAAGTGGGCCCTAAATGAAGTGAAAGACATACTTTATCTCAATTCTTCATTCTAGCCCCCTATCATCATATCATTACATTGAAAGATCACTAAACAACTATTCCTGGTTGGTATATTGATTGGGTAAAGACTCACGTTTCCATATCTTAATCAAATGAATTTGCGTACCTTGCTAAGATTCCATGCACAAGAACAAGAAGATGATCAGGTTTATCCTCCACAGGGACAATGCCTCTTGGTGAAGCAAGATTTCCCTGAGATGAACTCATGGCTTGAGCTCTAAGGTCTTGATTAATCAAGATATTCTTTATGCCTGCAAGGTGAAAACAAATCCCTTCAAGTTAAGGAACAGATGTGTCACATATATATTGAATCTTGTTACAAGACAGATGCATAGCTAGATAGACAGATACACATTTATTAGAATTCGTGATGGTAATCAAATAGACTGATACATGAATTTTAGTGAAGAATTAATGCAACAACAAATTGCTAAACGACGATTTACAGGGTCTAACACGACGAGTCTATACAACACCATTCGATATGAGGTTAGGTGGAAAAAAAAAAACACTATATATGCAGGCAACACTCTAAACCACTTGAAGGAGTTAAGGACTTCCCGTTGTCTATATGCTAGAGCACTCAATGTTACCTAACAGAATAAATCTCGATTTGATAAATGAATTTCATTAGGCAGAAGATTTTCCTCTTGATCATAAGATCTTAAATCATCAAATTCAACTACCAAATCTGCCAAAATTCTCATATTGATCACATCGATAACAAACACAAACTTTCCTAATCAATCCTCAAATTCTCGAATTTTTCACTCAACATTCTGCAAATTACTGATTTCAATGATTTTGCAGCTGCAAACACCAAAACTCTAAAAATTCCCCAAAACAGATATTTCAATGGCGGGATCATAGTTACCGTAAAAAGCAGCGAGATTCAGGGCAATCCGTGGTCGATGATGCCAATTATTGGGATAGGAAGAATGAGGTGAAGAAGAGCAAGAGGTTGAAGAAGAAGGAGTGGGATTATTGTTGTTACTGCAAATCGTGCTGCGAAAGCCAAGAAACAAAGGCGCCGAGGACGCCATGTATATCGGGAATTCTATATATAGAAGCTCTGTAGTGTAAGAATGAAGTCAGCAGATTCTAGAGAGAGAGAGAGAGAGAGGGGTGGGCATGTGTATACACGACCCATATTGATATCATCTTCGTTATCCTCTGGCACGCCCATACTGCGCCCACTTTCTGCCATTGGAGGAGAAGTAGAAGAATTTTGTTTTTTTCCTTTTTATTTTATTATTTCTTTCTTTAAAATAATTAAATAAGGTCACTAAATATAATTTTTGGTTATTCATAAAAATACTACAAAGTTTTTGTTTGTTTCGGAATATTTTGAAATTTGTAAATTGTCAGATATTTTGTTGGAGTATTAAATGATAGAACAAAATTAGGTTATGTGGACGATTTTTTTCCATTTTTTAATTAAAATTTTCCATTTTTTTCAATTAAATAGTTATCCATTTTTTGGTGTGTTCCTTTATTTTTTTTTTTCGTAGTTTATAATTTAAACAATTCATGTTTAATTTGCAACCTAAAATGATTTATAACAACTTTTCAAGCAGAATTCTAGAACATGATTGCACGTACCAAGTGAAACGTTAATCAAAATGTTCCAGCTAAAAAGAGTTGCTAAAGGCCACTACTTAACTTGCAAAGTCTACGACCCCAACAAAAAAAAAAAAAAAACACTAATGTGGAAAGAAAAAAGTAAGGGTTGATTGTTTAAAAATCACAAACTTTTACTTAATTTACAATTATAACATTTTTTTTTTGAATATTAGTAAATATAATATAAATTTTCATATGTTTTTGCAATTTTAATCAACATACAGTTTCGAATATGATGCGTTGACTCTAAAGTATAAAGTTGTTATGGAAAAACAATTATCAGAACACAATTGTTTCTATACACCAAGTGCACGAATCCTAGATTCGTGCAACTGGGTCAACCCGATCTGAAAATGCCTTTCACGCGCCCCCACACGCCCAAACCCTAACTCAAACCCTAGTTCTGCTGTATATTGACATAACCTTTTAGTTTAGCGAACTTAACCTTTAGTTCTATCCTTATAACCTTTTAGTTATATACACATAACATTTTGCAGTGCTGAGTAGTGAAAAAAGTATAAGTTATTCACTGAAAATGTTATAAAATTTGTACATAAAGGTTATAGTATTACAACATAAAGGTTATATCATTACAACATAAATGTTTCGGCTATATTGAATTTTTATAGTGAAAAAACTATAAGTTATTTATTGAAAATGTTATGAAATCTGTATATAAAGATTATACTATTACAACATAAAGGTTATATTATTACAACATAAAGGTTTTGGCTATATTATATGAATTTTTAAAGTGAAAAAAGTATAAGTCTTGCACTGAAAAAATTATGAAATTTGTACATAAAGGTTACACTATTACAACATAAAGATTATATTATTACAACATAAAGGTTATGACATAAATAATAAATAAATAAAAAAAGGGGCATGGATCCGAATTAAACCGGACCCGACCCAACCCACGTGTCCAGTTTCATGGATCATAACTCATGCACTTGGTGCACACAAACACTATTCATATTAGAAATGTTGGACTTGAAAAAATCGAGATCGTCAAAATGAAAGAACATATTTTTAATGTAATCATATTCAAAAACCATTTGTTTGTTGAAATTACAAAAAATATGAAAGTTGTATATTATATTTATTAATATTTAAAAACTTGGTTAAAATTGCAAATTAAGTAAAGTGGTGAATTTTCCAAACAATTAACCCAAGCAACAATCTAATTCCTGGTGAAAAAATGAAATTTACCGTATTAGTATTATTAAGATTATGGTAAAGTTATTAAGTTATAAAGTAAGTTAACCAACTCTTTCTTTAGGAATTTATAAGTTCATCTTCTAAAACATTTAATCAAATTTGTTTGTATGTTATACTAATTTATAAGTTCATCTCTCTCTCTCTTTTTTTATTTTATTTTTTATTTTAACATAGTGAACTTCGAATTTAGCCTGCCCATTTCAAGTTACCATATTAGGCGTTAGAATTCATATATAAAATTACATTCACAAACAATTTATTAATTTATTAAATTAAATTAATATACCAATACAAATATATAATTATATATGTATCTATTATTATGATAATCATAAATGTGTGAAGAGAGCCAAAAAAAATTCCATAAGAACTATATAATCTTATAAGATTATTATTATTATTATTATTATTATTATTTTTTTTTTCAAACTAACAGATTTTATTACTCTTATCAATCTTTATAGCAAGACTTCTTTCCACATATTTTTCATATATAAAAGGGTTCAAACTTAAAAAAAAAAAAAAAAACCCGATAATATTGCCTTGGAATTTGATTCTTTAATTTAGTGGTCAAAATGAATTTCCATTGAAATTTTCAGTAACTGATTCGAATGTGTGGGAGAGAGTTTTTTTGGTTTTAGACAAAATTCTCTACCTCACAAAATTAACTACCAACTCATATATATATTACCTTTACAACAGCCCAAAATTATTACACCAATTGTACTAAGAGGAAAAAAAAAAAAATAGATCAAAAGAATGGCTACTCTAACAAGAACTGCAGTTGTCTTCGCCGGCGCCGCCCTCTGCTTGCTGTCTCTCTCCGGCGTCGTCGACTCCGCCCCGCCGCAATTCATCGTCGAGGGAGACGTTTATTGCGAAGTTTGTCGCACCAATTTCATCAACAGACTCAGTGAACCTATGTCAGGTACCATCATCCACTTTTCAAACACATTTACAACTCATTCATTATTACTTATTTACATCTATTATTACCTATACAAAAGTGTGAATATTTCTTACAAAATATGGACTGCCAAATATATCTCTATTAATGATTATTATTTAAGGTTAAAATGGTAATTTAGGATTTTCATACTTTATCACGACACAATTATCCTGGTGACAATGCAGGAGCAACAGTGAAGCTAGAGTGCCGAGGCGAGGACCCAACTAACGTTACCTACTCGTTGGAAGGCGTGACTGATTACACCGGACACTACCGGATGGTGGTGGAGGGCGATCACGGGACGGAGGAATGCGCGGTGACACTGATGAAAAGCAGCAGAGATGATTGCGCAGAGATCCCAAATGAGGGTTGGGCCATTGAACCTACTGCAAGAATCACCATCACCAAGAACAGTGGGTTCCACGACAATGTCCGCAATGCAAATCCACTAGGGTTCACCAAGAAGAAGGCTGATCAAGGCTGTATTGAGCTCTTCAAGGAGCTTGATCTTGACCCTATGAATAACGAGTTTTAATTCACTCTCATCTTTCATCATTTGTTCAATTTGTTTTAGTTCATAATTAATTTAGATGATGATGGGATCATTTAAATTCGTGATTCTTAGTTGATCGGCTTTTGCCAAAGTACCTATTTAGTTTTTCTTTTAATATTTTGAGAAGAGTGTGTTTAGAGTAGATTGCTCAAGTTATTTGCTATGAGGAGTATGGGGGTTAGTTTGTGTACACTCTCTTGCTTGTATCGTGGAACATATTTAATAAAGTCATTGGATTTATGAGAAATAATTATGCGCTATTTTTTTATGACTAGTCGAATATATTGTTATTTCATCTTACATTTCATTATTTTTAATACATGTCATGTATCAGTCAGTGATGTCATTTAATCCACGTTACATGAAATGGTTATTTTGAATATTAAATAGAACACATAGCAGAATAGAAGATTTTGCATGAGTGAATGCGATTTTTTATTATTTATAAGGATTTTTTGTTTTAATCTGATGAGTACTTTCATAGTTTTTTACTTTTAACCTCATATTTTATTTTCTATTTTTGTTTCTTCCGCTTTATCTAATTTGGCTTTATTGTTTTGGTTTTTATCCCGTATAATTATTGCTTTGTTTATTAAGTGACAAAAGTTAACAAAAATTAACGTTATGCCCGTTTCTAAAATACGCATTCATATATTCTTGCAATATATATATATATATATATATAAGACAACCTTTTAGGCTTTTAGCATTTGATTCTTCTTCTGGCATTTTTCTTACTCTGTCGGATCAGATCCTATTTAGAGATGTTCAGACATGTTTTATGCTTTATTTATGCTTCACTACCCATACCTACATATCTACATATTTATTTATTTGCATGGCTAAAATCTGGAAACTACATCATTACACTAAATATCTCATTATTGGCATAAACATGTAATCCAGTAGATGTGGTATATATATGTTTCCCACATCTCATTATTTCTACTGCACACGAGATTTTCTATTCTAGTTTCTAAGATTAGTTTAATTTAAATCATTACATGAAGCATATGTGTTCCTTTGTTTTAGATTAACACTCACTCGATCTTAAAATAAATATCGTTTTAGAAAATAAAAAAAAAATCTCAAAAATAAGTATCATTATAGGATTTGAAGACATATTTATCTATAATCAGACCAAAAATATCATCAATTACTCATATCAAATTAAGGAGGGTTGTTAAGAGGAAAGAGAAAAAACTTCTACTATAATTATACCTAAGTATGAGTAATAAATCAGTATTTATATCATCTTTCTTAATTTATGAGAAAAGATCTAAAACGATATTTATTTTGGGACAAATGAATTATAATTTATCTAAATGATACGTAATAAAAGCAACGCAATAATAGAGATTCCCATCTAATAGACAATGTTACTCTACCATGATATTTCAATCTAACATAGTCGAAATTAAATATATATAAATAGTAATTTGATGAATTAAGACCAGCTATTCTATAAATATATCTTATCTCTCGGATAATAAATATATGTATATATATATATATAGAAAAATTTAATTAAAAAAATCAATATCATGGCCCCACGAAATTAGATAAGACTAATTCATCATTGACAACTTAGCTCTATATATCTTGATTTAGATCTTGATATATTAATGCACAAAACTCCTGATTTATTTTTCTAATATCTACAGAATATTAACATAAATTATTAACAAAACACTAAATTATCAACTAAGACAGCCTGTTCCCACAGCAAATTAAGAAGCTTAAGCAACTAACAACATTTTTAAAACATATATTTCTAATTAATTATTTATTAATTCCTCTCTAATTAGCACTACACGACAAACTGGAAGATGATCAATAGCTTTGACTATTAGAGGCGAATCTCCGCCTCTTACCCGGAAAGAGGTGCCGGAAACCGCCGTGCTCCGCCGCCTGCCACTCCCCCACCACCGCGTCGAAGTCGAAGCAGCCCTCTGAGAAGGGCGGCCCCGGCGGCTTGGCCTTGCGGCGGCCGGCGCCGACGGGGACGTTTCGGAGGGCCCCACCGGCGGTCCAGTAGCGCTGGCAGCCCTTGCAGAAGTGACGTGGCTGGTTAACGTTGTAGTTGTTGAAGTAGCAGAATTTGGTCTCCATGCTTTTGCATCGAGGGCATGGGATGATCTTCTCTGGTCTTTTTTCCGGGCTTTGATCCGATTTTTCGGGCTCTTGAAGACGATGACGATCATCGGCGTTGTGTTGTTGGGATCGGTCTTTGAACGAGATCGTGGCTCCGAAGAGCTTGATCCCTGAGGAGGTGTTGGGTTCTTGGAATTGAGCCATGAAAGGAGCTAGCTAGGGTTTTGATGATGAGTGAGCAGAATGGTTATGGTTGATATGAAGAGATTTTGCAGGGAAATGAAACATATTGAGGTATGAATATATGCTACAGAAAAGTGAAAAAGTGATCAGCAAACACCAGGGTGGGGTGGGGTGGGGTGGGGTGGGGTACTTTATAACTTGATGCAATGATTTAGGCAAAGGAGAAAAGTGCATGGTTGATATGGAGAGTATGTGGAGTGTTTGGTATATGTAAACATGGAGAAAGATATATACATATAATATGTAATAGAGTCTTCTATTATACAATAGGTCATGTAATAATACATCTAGGATTTCAATTCAAATAAACCATTATTCAATTTGAATTATCAATTTTGTTTTTATCCTTTGACCATATGTTTATATTTAGAGTAATTTTAATTTTGGTTTAATATGTAAAACACTTTCCATTTTTTTATAATATTTAATATTTTTTGTCGAAATTTTCTAAATCGCTAACGTGACTGTCAAAATTTAGCTGCCACGTCAAAATGTCCGATGATCACGACGATTTTGAAAATCTCAATTAAAATTGAACTGAAATTGGAAAAAACTAAAACATATAAAATCAAAATTTAAAAACAATACTTAATTGTAAAAAAAATAAAAGGTGTCTTGCGTACACAAAATCAACCCATTTTATTTACTGTCGCAATTTTTTTTTTCCTCCATGGACATTCTAAAATCATTTTCTATTTACTCTTACTTCCTTAGTGTGTGCTAACAAATCGATTGATCACAGTCTATTATGCTTTTTTTTTTTTAAATAAATGATTGGACACCATGAATATTTATGAGACGAGAAACTATAACTCATGAAGTTGCAATAATGTATGTTTCATTGAAAAAACAATCTATCCATTAGAGAGACATATTCGTTGATGATGTTGTTTATTTACGCATATTGGAAGGTAAAATCAATTTTTAAAATTGCAAGCAATAATGGTACAATAGCATTATCAAATATCAAATTCCAAATTTCAATTATCAAATTCAAAGTCTCCAATAGCATAAATATTCATATATGGATAATAAATGATTATATAAACAAGTGGATTAATGAAGCTCATATATGTATATGCACGTGCACTTGTGCAAGTAGATGCTATTGAAATTAAAATCATTGTATGTAGAATAATGTACTTATAAAACCATATAATATTTAAATCATACGTGGTTTTACATACAAATTGCAAATATTTCAAAAATAGATTCATATTTGCTATGACATGAGAAAAAATTATTTTAAGTATCTGAAATCATTATAAATATGTTTCAAAAAATAATATCATTATAAATATGATTTAATACATTTGAATATAAAAAATATGCTGATAAATTATTATTCTTAGCAAAAAAGGAGATTTGGACATAAAATGTAAATAAAACAAACAAAATTAGAAACTAAATGTGAATATTGTTTAAAAAAAAAAACTCAAGCACTCCAAAAAAAGGTCCAATCCACAACGTAAAACTTATCTTATATATTATCTAGTAGTTACTAGAATTAAATACCTGATCTATTAATACACTCAATGTATTATATACAAATATAAACTAGCTACCAATAATATATATATATAGTATATATATTGATTGGATGGGGTTTAATTGGAATTCATTCTGTATACCTACCTAACTTTGAAAGATGTATCATGTCTTCCATCTAATTCAATTTTTCAAATAAATTCATATAGAACAACAATTTACACAAGCTTATAAGAACACTGAGAACCTCTATTTTATACATCTTATTTATAAATAAGATTACATAATAAATGCATAACATGTATATGCATCAATAATATGACATTACTTACTAAAATATAATATTTACAATACAAATTCAAGATTTGGAGTGCGAAAATTATATACGAAAATAAAATATATAAATGAGAGAGGAGAGAGAGAGAGAGAGAGAGAGAGAGAGAGAGAGAGAGAGCCGCCAGGAGCAAAACAAGGTGGGGTGGATTGGAAAGTTGATGCGGAACTTTTTGTCCACGTCACTATCTTGTTGAGTTAGTGGGTCCCATATGCCACGAAGGTTGAGTACAAAGTGTTTAAAAGTAAGAGCATAAAGATAAAGATTAAAGGGATAAAGCTAAAAAGGTCTTTTGATTTCATTAATTTACATTATTATCCATTTCCTTGTTTTTTTAATACAAAGATTATCTTTTTGTGTTGACATATCATTCTCATGTGCTTTTAATTCTTAACAACGAAGCTCAAGGGCCCAAAAAAAAAAAAAAACATTAATGTGCTGTATATTACACGTCAGCCATTATGATGAAAAAAATGTGATATTACCAAATATGTAATTATAGAAGTCAAGGTCATATGTAAAATCATAATTATTACAAACAATATATATATATATATATATATATATATATATATATTATCGAATGAATAAATATGTCTCCGTACTTGTAAAACTAATATATTTATTATTATATAAATATGAATTACTTAAATGAGATTCTACAGAAAATATGAGGAATAAAAAAACGGTGGCGTATAATAATTGGGTATATATGATAATAAAATATGGCATGATTAGCATTAAAAAAACATTTACCAATTTTTTTTTTTTATAATCTTTGTATATTTCTAAGTCAACGAACAATAAATTCTGCTGCAGGCCGGCTTTCTTAATTTATTTTATTTTTTTATTATTGTTATTATTAATTATTTCGTTTCTATCCATAGTACTGTACGTATTGATATATATATATATTTACAACTAATTATATATTTTTTAATTTTGATTTTGTATGTTTTAATTTTTTCAATTTCGGTTAATGTATGTTTTAATTTATTTTTTTTTCAATTTCAATCCAAATTTAATAAAAATTCTCAAAATTATCGATGTCACGTGAGATTTCCAAGCAACCATCTGACCAAACATTGGATTGAAATTGAAAAAAATTGAAACATACATGATAAAAATTGAAAATCTTGACTAAAACTGGAAAAAATTGAAAAATGTATATTTGATTATTCAAAAATAAAAAAAGTCTTCCATACAAAATCAAAGATGAAATTGACATAATACATTATACATAATTACATATGCTCAAACAATATCCATTATTGGTATTGCATATAATACATTTGATGTACGTAGTGTCACATTCATAAATGCATTATATATATATATATATATTAATTCCTATAAAGCTTAGTCAAATTCAGATATAACATCCAGTTTTGAAAACCAATTATTCCAATAATATAAGTCTCCTCCAACACAAACCAACATAAGAATGTTATAAATGCATATAATTAAATACACATGAGATAAGATTATTTTAAGTATTTCTTTTAATTTTTAAGTTGCATATATTAGAAACCCTCAAACTTTTACGAAACTTTCATTTTCTATGTGTTGGATCTTTGCCGTAATTATGTTCTTACATTACTTTCCAATACATATATATATATATATATATATATATATATATATATATATATATTCATTAATTTATCCATGTTAAGGTTATATTGATAGCACAACACTAGGTATGCAATAATAATAATAAAATATACTCATAAGGATGTATGTCATAATACATTCCACACACATATATAGAGGTTTGTTTTCCGTTAATTTCTTGATATATTTCTCATGTATATAATCTAATCTACTTTCTCTATGGAATAATATCTATTTAATCATTTGTTAATATATATATATATATATATATATATATATCATGTCATGACAAATTAGGTCTGTGGAAACGGATGACTTTCAATTCTATTAAGAGATTACTTACTTTAATAAAGTTACCTTTTTAAGACTAAAAATGTAAAGTAAAGACATTTCCATTTTCCAATAGCTTTCTCTCTCAGTCTAAAGACTCAAGAAACATCAATTTTCATGGTTTAGTTGGAAACTTATGCACTTTTTGCTTTGGATCTTTAGCCTCTCTTTACATGCCAAAGTTTATTAAAAAAAAAAAAAAAGAAAAGGGACAAAAAAGAAAAGACAAGGTTCACTTTTTTAAATGGTTAAGTCCTAAAGTAGTCCTTTTTTTTTTTTTTTATTAATTGGGTGCTCCTTGAGCAATTTTGGATATGCAATCACTTAATTATCCCTTATCAAGCACTAAAACTTCTTAGTAAGAAAGCAGGTATTCATTGTTATTTCTAAGAGTGATCTTGTAAGGCCGTCTCACAAACTTAATATTGAGTTCAGCCCATGATTCATGATCCATAAAATAGAGATTCATTTGTTATTTATAAATTTTTTGTTATTCAATTTTAAATATTCAAATTTAGGTGTAGCACTAGTTATTATCTCAAACTAATTAAGTGTGACTTTTATTCTCCACATTTCAATATTTATAATGAGTGTTTAATTTGGATCTTTTGGTTGAAACTAGAAATCTTCTATTTATTTGATGAACAACAAAGTTATTAACTATGTGGGGGTAATTAGAGGGGCAACATTGTCTCTAAGCTTGTAGCATGAGTGGCATTGGCAAAAAAGGAGGTGCTTAAAAGAATGTACACAGAAAAATATCTTATTCCATTCTGATTATTAAATTACAGATTTGAAGCATACTGACAGAGTGTTTGAAAAGTTAAATCATTGTTATTATTTTAACAAAGAGGAAATTATTATGCTGCTTTCTTATGTAGCTAATATTCTACTTGCTTTAGCTAACATAAAGAGAATAAAAGAAAGGTCCCCTTCTTTAATTTTTTTATTTTATTAAAATATAGTTTTTCCTTGTTATTGCAGGCTGGACACTTCTAGAAACTGTCAAGAATTGGAATATTAGAGAAAAAAAATTAATTGCTTATATTAGAGAGAAAGATTTAATTATGTACATATAATAATGTGATGTGTGGGTGTAAGTTAAAGTTACAATATATAATTATTATAACATCGGTTTTTACGAATTTAATTTCGTAATACGGTCAAATCTGAATTTATAGTCCATATATGAAGAATTCCAAATTTCTAGTTTTTGAATGTGTGGGTGAATTTGTAATGGATCCATTTAAATTCACATTTGAAATCCAGATTTGAAATGAATGGATTTCAAATCCACTCAAGTTGGGATGAATTTGCAATTCATCAAAATGACTTTAAAATTAGTTCAAAATGAAAGTGGTGGATTTAAAATCCACGTCCATTCAAACACCATTGATGAATTTGCTACCATGAATTTCAAACTCCTTCTCAAATCCACCAATCCAAATGGACTCTAAACAAATTCTTTATTTAACTCCAAATCCTTCATTTGAAATAAAACTTTATTAAGAGATTGAATTGTATAATTTTGCATGAGCAAATAAAATATTATTTTGGAAAAAATATATAGTACAAATTTAACACAAAAAATTATATGAAATTCGTGTCTTCCATACAATTTTGTAAGTCAAACTGCTAAAATCTCACTATCCATGATTTATGGGTTATGAATTGTAGGTTGATATAGATGCATGCATTCTATTGTAGTATGAGTAGGTTTCATGTGCACCCGTGCACTTGGGTCGGGTCAGATTGGATCCGAGTATTTTTTTTTTTTTGTCTTAATCTTTATATTGTATTAATCATACATTTATATTATATTAGTCTCATCCTTATGTAATATTTTAATTTTAAAAAAAAAACCTTAATTTCGGCACAATTTGTATATATACCTTTGTGTGGTATTACTTGTACCTTTAAATGATATTGGTTATACATTTATATCAAAGTAGTCATACTTTTATGTAATATATAAATATACAACTAACATAACTAATATGTATGACTAAAATATATGAAATGTATTAATAGTTGTCCAAAAAATATGTTAAGGTACAGTTAAAAATCATAAAAGATAAAACTAATACAACATAAAAATTTAACACCTAGAAGCTAGTTTGGACGCACCCATTTAGATGTGTGACGGCGTGTGACGGGTCAGGTTGACCCATCCACCAATTGCACAAAAGTTTTTATATCTCGTGGCATTATCCTTTTGGTGCTTAATTTATTTTATTAATGCTAATTTAATTATTACATTATCCTGTTTCACACACGGGACATGGAATCCATATATGGAGGTGACACAGCAACTTTGTGAGTGATGGGATTCTTAGTTGTACCCTCTATATTATGTGTCAAAATCACCAAATTAATAGCAATTTGTGTCAATTTGATCATAAAGTTAAAAGACCTCATCTCAAAATTCAAGAATTTTTAGTTATATATTTTCCATTCTGTGCATAATGGATATGCTACTGCACCTAACTTTGTTCAGTTTAAATCAAAGGATTTTAAATCCTAAATTTTGGAATAAAACTTCAAACACAACCTTTTCTTTGGAAATAATAATGAAAATCGAAAATAAATGGGACTATAACATCCTGTAATAAACCTTCATTGTCAACCAATATGCATGCCTCGTAGAAATGATGATAGCATGTTGTACGTACATATATGACTGAAATGAAATATGAGATTGAACTACAGTTAAGAATAAAAGACAAAGGCTCAGAGAAAAAAAGCCACCTCAGATATTTTCACTACATAATTAGAACTACAAGAGAACCAACATCGTTATGATACAAAAAGAGGACCTACACATTAATTACACAAGCAAAGTATATTCACAGATATTTACTCCGAATTCGACTTCAAAAATGATTTAGGTGTCACTCCAGGTCCCATCATCTTCACCATCACTTCCAACAGCCTAAATGGGAAATAAACTAACATAGTGAATAATTGAGCCTTCTTAGAAGAGAGAGAAAGAGAGGGGGAGAGAGGGGGAGAGAAGGAGAGAGAGAGAGAGACCTGGCGAATTGCGTTGGCCTTCTGAAGAATCGCAGTCACTTGTACAGTGGTTGATGCCCCTGATGGTGCAGTTGGTTTTGTAGTCCCAATTGGTCGCAGGCTGAATGACTGAGTCCATAGAAAGAAAAAAGGTGGAAACAAAAGTCACAATGTGAAAAAACTACACAGCACGCTCTCAAGTTATTATGGTACAGTTGGGCCTCGTCATCTAATTAAGAAATACGGTTCACCAGCATTGGCAGAATGAGAAACTAATAAATTTATAAGGTTCAATTTTAGCAGACAACCGTAAATGTTGGAGTTCAATAAAGGTTCAAATAGAACAAACACACAATCACAATATACAACTATTTGACTAAATTGTTGGTGTACATTTTAGGTAAACAGAGTGGTTAACAAGCAAAGCAGGCCATAAGGTATAAATGGAATGCAATTATCACATGGCTACTTATCTCTATCCAAAATCCACATGCAAGGCTCTATAATTCACATACAAGTCAAATTTATAAGAAGTTACGGCATTAAAATTTTGATGGTGAGCAGTAGCTTACTTTCGATCTAATTTGGTGTAGAAAGTCGGTTTCATCTATGCTCTTGCTCTGGCTAGCTTCCCTATGTCCATTTGACTTCTGTGAGCTGGACTGCTGAGCACATAGACAGCTTGAATATAAGTAACTAAGTGAAAACACCCACAAAAAAAGATAAAGGAAAGAGGTATGAGACCTTGCTTTTCTGCACATTTGTGGTATCAATTTGATCTTCACTGAAGGGGGCTGGTTTAGGCTGAGAAATGGTCGATGCTGAACGTGTAAGATCAGCTGCATAATAAAAGCCTTCAGGGGTTGTCCCATACTTCTCCTCTGTAGCATTCAGATGGGGTGTCATATCTTGCCATTGAATAGGAGGTAGAGGTGGTGGAACAGGAGCAGTCACAAGTTGAGGATCTAAACGATCCTTCGAGTTAGTATCATTTCTTAGCTCCTTTCTGAACGAGTGACTTGTGGTACTTGAACTTTGAAGATCAGATGAACGAAAAGATTCAGAATTTTGCACCCCGTTTTCAAATAAAGGAAATTGAAGTCCTAAGTTGTCATGGATATCTTCTTGGTTAGTCCTCCCATTTTCTGGAAGTATTGAAGCAGATTCAGTTAAAGAGATTCTGCGGAGGGCATCATATAAATCATGGTCCTTGCTAGTGGGAGATTCACTTGACTCCCACTGCTCAGAGTTTGATTCGGACCGATTGCTATGACAATCATCTGATAACGAAGGTGATGATCTATAGAATGTGTCGGCATCTGATTCTGAACCAACATTATACCTAGCGATGGACATCTCTGGGACCAACTGAAATGAAGGAAAAATGTCAATGCTACTTTCATTATTAATGTTCCGATCGGGGAATTTCAATTTCAACTTCGAACTCTCAAAACCATCTATTGGTTGGAATGATATTTTCATGTGCTGAAGAGGAGGTGATGAAGAAGGGGATAATAGAGGAGATTCACCACCAAAGAGATCTTTACTTCGTCCAGAAAATGTTCGATGCCCAACACTTGGACCATTTTTCTGATCAAACACATTAGCACTTTTATATCCATCTGGGTAGGTGTTTTCAGCCCCGCCAGGCAATAGCTTTTTGTTAGATCCAGCAGAAAGCAATCTACTGCTAAGGTCAAACATTTGTGATGAACTTCTGGTATTCTCTTGATGCTTCCTGTCAGCTTGAGGCGCTGAATTGACAGGCAGAAAACTTCCATATGCTCCTATACTTGAGCCAGTAGAATTGACATTATTTTGATTAAGTGAACTAACCAATTTTCCGAGATTGATGTCTAAATCAGCAGGCGAAATTTTCCAAGATGTCTTTCTAAATGATGCGCCAGTTTCTTGGTATTCATGACACTCAGAATCATCAATACCCTCTTCAATATTTTTTAAGTTCTCTGTTCGATCTGGTTTCCCTGAATCTTTTTCGCTTAGAATAACATTCTGAATTGATGAACTAATTTTTCCATCATTCTTATACTCGGGATCTTGAGAAAGAGCATTCTTTAAACTGAAATCTGGCGGTTTTGACGGCTGGAGACCTAGCAGGCCCCCATTTGTCCAGAATGAAACTGAAGTGGCATTAGAAGTTTCTGGTGCCTGTTTGTGAGCATCAGGACTGCTCCTCGTGCCATCAGTACTTGGTATTCCTGGCCCACCACTTCCGAAGTTAGATGATGTAATGGATGAAACAGATTTCACACATTTTCCAGCATTAGCATTAGCATTGTCATGAGAATCAATGCTTGGTGGACTGATTGGACTCACTGAATATTCAGCCCTTTGAGATGATTGTAAATCTTTGTCCAATAGGTGGACTGAGCTAACTCCATCCTTGGCTACTACTTCACTAATTAAACAGTTGGTTGCATAAGGGGATTTTGGAGACATTGACAAGGGACTATGCCCACTACCATTAATCAGAGGAATGCTGGCCGCAACATCAGATTCAGGACTTGAAGATCGGCATTCTGAATTCTGTCTTGTGGGCTCAAATGCTCCATCATCTACTTTTTTTTCCTCCAACGTCGAGTGATGCTCTGCTTCTTGTTTTTTTCTGAAGTCCATATCAGTTTCACTCTCTGACTCAATGGTATTAAGTGCATCCATAAAGTGATCCGTTTCACTTTCAATGTCATCAAGATGGACATCACCAGATTCTGGGTCCTGGCCTACTTGATTACAAGGCTGGACATCCAATTTTTCAAAAGTTTTAAAATCAGGATCATTACCACTGAGAGTTTCAAGGTCCAATATAAGAGAAATTGATTCTCTTGGTATATTATCACTATCCTCTGGTGACATGCCATCATTATCAGAATCTTGTGTATTAGGCTCAAGTGTTTCTATCTTTTCGTCCCAATGGACTGAAGATGAACTACATCCAGCTTGCTCTAGCGATATATTAATAGGTTCAGGTATTTCTCTCTGTTCATCCAAAGCGACAGATGGTGAACTATATCCAGCTTGCTCTTGCGATATATTTATTTGAATATCATCATGCGCATCTGTAATTTTTCCAAAAAGGAAATTGTAATCTAGGAAATCACTCTCGTGCCTCTTTACTGGAGAAGAAATGGATTCTCTAGACTCTTGTTCTTCAGGTTCCACCGAGAAACTTGGACGAAAACTGCCTTCAATGTAGTCTGACCCATTTCTCAAATTTAAATTTGATTGCTCACCCAAATCTGATCTTAGAGTGGCATCATGTGTGGATGCCGTTTGAGAAGGGGAAGTATGCCCACCAATATTCAGCGGAGTGAATTGAGCTCTGTAATGTACAAGCATCACAAATTTAGCCCTTATCATGGACAACTATAGACATTCATTTTTTATATATCATATATTCATTCCACACGTTCACCACTGTCTCCCTGCCCTTACTTCTTGTTACCCAATTCATTTCAGGATATGAACATACAAAACATTTACCTGCCACTGTTATAAGAAAATGATGCATCTCGTGATACTTTTCCATTCCTGGGCCATGACCTTTTCTGCTCAAGGTTCAGCACATCTCAGCAACATAGATAGATAAACACCAATATGAAAAGGAGGAAAATAAAACAACATAACATAGTATTTTGTATTAAGGGCTCTTCTATTTCTTTTCATTAGATGAGATGACAATAAAAGGTAATCAACCATGCTATCACTACTTCATGTGAAAAGAAAGGTAAACCCAAGACAAGTTAGTGGAATGGCACCAGTTATGCATATTTTTAGATTTAATATTAGATGTGATTCATCATTCATGTGAATTATCATTCAGCTGAGTGCACTGGAACCAATGGTGCTTTCATTTCCCAGATAATGGGATCATCTAGCATCACTTAGCTATTAAGCTGCGCACCCCATAACAAACAATGACATTATGATTGAAATGATACTCATTATAAAGAAAAAGTTTCCAATACTGATGTCTTTAACAGGCCTACCCCCAGTTGCAAGTTCTCTTTTTCTATATGGTCAAGCATGCATAGTTCTTTTTTCTTATCAGGGTACCCAAGAGAACTTTAATGTAACCAAGAAAGCTTAAGAAAATCAATTATAGAAAATACTGAGAAAAAGAGTTCACTTCTATAGATCTTCCTTAGCTCACTTCTGGAAGGGGATCTATCAAATCAATTTCACCGGACAAAAAGCTATCCTGCACTCTACATAAACCTTTCGTGCAGTAAATTTATTACAGCACACACTCTGTTTCCATCATTTCTATTAAATCAATTTGACCAGAAAAAATGCTATCCTGCACCCTACTTGGGCATGAGTACATTATACCTTTCATGGAGTAGAATATATTTAATTACTCGCACTCTCTGTTTCCATTATTTTATCTATTTATAGCCACAAAATGAATTTAAAAACTTCAAGCATATTTTGTGTACTTCATAATTCATGAACTGGATCAATTATGAACTATATTTATAATGTAACTGTAGACATGGTTCAAGGGTATGTAGGTGCTGCTGATGCGGCAACTTAACAAGACCTACCAATGGAGGAATCAATTAATTACAGCAAGTTTTAAAGATATACATCAGATACATCATGTTCTCACATAGCACATGCCTTTCATGAGATGTTTTAAAGAATATTACCTTAATCTTCCGACCCTTCTTATCTTTTAGAATTTTATCCGTGCTAGCTTCACCAAATGCCTCTGATGCTCTCTTAAAGAAAGTTGGATCAGAATACCTTTTCAAGCAAGATCCAGGGCCACCAGTATCAAACCTACAAAGAACAGACAAAGACTTATTTGCATGGCCAAGAATGGGAATCAGGATACCAATTTTCAGTAGTTGGTCATACTTATCAAGCAGGTGCAAAGATGGAGGGCGACGACCATCTTCATAAGCGTCCATGATGAATTGAGGCAAGTCACTGTATATAAAATGATTTTGTTCACTTTGGATCCGTGTGTGCCAATTGGAACCTGAAAAAAAAAATCTCATAATGAAGAACAAGCTGGCATAGTAATTCTGTAGAAAGAGTAACAGTTCAAGCGCCTCTAATTACCAAACTGCTGAGGCAACTAAGATGTAAGCTGTGGAGGGACAGACATGTAGTGTCTAAATCAATTACAGAACCTAGAAATTAGAAAATGTCAAAGCTAAGATCTTGGGAGTACCAGCTGTATATGCAAAGTGCAAGTGACTCCTTTGTGCCAGTAAAGCCTTCTCAAGCGGAGAAAGTGCAGCGTCAATCCGTTGAACACGAACCATCAACGTATGGCTTCTAGAAGATGTAAGTGTCACTTCTTCCTGCAACCCATGAAAAACTTCTGCTGCAAATCTACCACATCCAAAGATGCTATTTCAGTTTATAATTTCTGAAACTCTTGATTACGAACATCACAGAAAACAGCACACCACACATTATATTTTCGAATGAATTCACATTCATAATGTTAAATTCTTTTCGCAATCACCAGCATTATATGAAACATAAGCCGTTAACTCCCTAACCTTTCCATCATTTCTTTAGGGTTTTCGTAAATCCAGACACAGATACATACCTAATTTCATACAAAAATGTCTTATCAATTTTCGACCTCATGGCACACTAAATTGCAACCTAACTTTCCAACTTCAACACCTTTATCACCATGATAGTAAAACATACTAAAGGAAATGAACAATTATTTCGTTTCCACATTCAGCTGACATTAGTAGAATCATTACAAATTTTGAACTAAAAGAAATCAAATTTCCCAAATTGCACAACTCTAAACACCACCAACAAAGCACATCCAAAAAATGGTTTAAAGAAATGAGCAAACAAATTTTCGGGAAAAAAAAAAAGTAAAGTAAAGAAAAGGAAACTCACTCAGCTAGATCGCCAAGCTGACGTAACACTCCAACGAGGCCGGCGACGGCGACTCCTTCCAGAATCTCCTTCGGATCTTCCTTTTTCGCCTCTCTGTACAACTCCGGCGCTCCAAGCGCAAACTCATTTCTCACCTCTACTCTCACCAACGGCATTGTTTCGCTACACGAGCACAGCAGCAAAAGGAATTCCAATAGACACAAAAAATTCTCTGCCCAGGAGCTTGAGACCAAACTTCAACCACAAATACAAAATAAATGCCAAATGAGTACAGGTCAATTAAATGCAGGAATGATGAGAGAGAGAGAAAGAGCTTACCAAGCTAGAGAGAGAAACAATTAGGTAGGGGATTACTGCCGCTTAACTGCCTACCTAGTGTAAAACTTAGAGAGAGAAAGCGTTATCTATATATAACTGCAGTTTGTGTATCTCTTAGAGAGAGAGAGAGAGAGAAGGAAGACGACATTGCCAACTCTGCAAGCCATTCCAGAGGGGTGGGGGCGCACTGTGTGATAACAGCAAGAGACCAGTGACAGCGAATGACCCAAATAGCCTTGACGATATGAAAGGATTGACCTCAATAAGATAAGATGACCAAATTGCCCTTGCAGAGTAGGTGTGGTTTCTATTTCATTTCGGCAATTTCGGAATTCATTAATTTCGCCGTGCAAGGTTCGTCACGGCGCTGTTTATTTAAAGCAAAATTTCAATTACTTTAATTATATAATTTTAACGATTATTTTAAATAAATAATTTTTTTTTCCTGTTCTATCAACGTATCCCTGTCAAAATTTGATCACTAAATTACTTAGTTTTGACAATTTGTTGATCTTATTTTCCAGTGTATCACTCTCAAATGTGATTCCAAAATTTATAATTTTGACGATTAACTGAACTCATTTCACATTTTATAATCTATCGATGTATCATTCGGAAAAATCACAAAAATTTATATTAGGTGATCTTATGAATATATAGTATTTTATAAATTTATGTAAATTTGTGTGTTGTGGATTGTATAAGTTAGTCTGTCTTACGAAAAAAAAAAATCCAAAAGATGATTTTACGAGAGTCTCACTCCTAAAAAAATTTATTGCCTCAATTACGTAGTTATGAGTCTATAACAATCAATTTAAACTGTAAATTAAATTGAACTCATTTGGTATTTGGGAAAAAATATATTAATACGCATGTATATATATACTTTTTTTTGAGTGGTACACTTACTTTATTACTAATAATGATAATAAGTAATATAATAAATAGGGGGAAAAAAGGAAGCAATTTATTTCTCCTTTTTTGGGTCTGGATTGGCCAGCCAAACCTGAGCAGGCCAATTATTGCAAATAGCATATTGGGCTTGTACTTATTTTTTTTAAATTAATTTTTTAGGTTTAGTTATTATTTTCTTTTTCAATTTCCAATTTGAATTATTCATTATGCATGTGATTCTTTCTTGATATGAAATTCACTTCAAGCTCTAATTTAAGGATGACAATGAGGAGGATTTGAAAGAGTTTGAACTATTCCATGACTATATATTTTATAATAATATGGTTTGGATAAAAATAATGATCATTTAAAATTTTCAAATATTTGTTGTAACTAAATATACACATACTTTGTAATATGTTTTTAGGGCATTTGAGCTCACATATGAGTTCGTTTAAATTGAATATTTTTTATTTGAATCGATTAGCCTACAATTATAAGAGTTTGCTTATAGACTCGTTCAAAAGGTATTGCTATCCTTTTTTTCTTTCTTCTTTTTTCCATTAAATGAGAAGATTATTTATAAATTCTCAACCTTCTCTTCAATTATTTTTTAAGCAATCTTTTAATCAATTTTTACAGTCACTATATGGTAATTAAAAATAATAATGTTCTCAAATCAAAACTCGCAATCTAAACACAACATGAAATAATATATGTATGTTGAATAAAATACTTCACTACTATATTCACTAATACTAAGCATGCATTCAATAGATATATCTTTTCTGTATAAAAGTAACTCTACAATTTTAAGAGACATGAATGATCTATAAATTCCAAGAATTAATCATTTGTAGACAATAACACAATTTTTTAATTCTTCTTTTTGGCATCATTAGTTTATTTTTTTGGGTTTTTTTTTTCTTTTTCTTGATTTGATAAACTTGTCATAATTGACACAAATGTCTCCATTATCTGATTCACTCATTGTTAAAAACTAATATGAAAGTAAAAATTATGAATTATACACGATAAAGAATCACATGAATCATCCAATTAGTTTAATTTTCATATCTTTGTCTATAATCACAAGATAGATCTCTGCCCAATTTAAATATTAATTGATTAACTATCAACTTCAGAAAGACTAGATCAGATCTTGTTTTCTTTCCTATTGTTTGCTTGCAGACACACATGTCCTAGATTGTCAGATCTAAATATATAATTGCAATTTAATTTGTGAAATTAATATTAAAGAAATAAAATACTATATATGAGACAGAATCAGTGTGTCTATCAGTGGAGTTGACTTTTGACTGTTTGGTTTTGGAGGTTTTTGACTTGATTTAGCAGTTTCGAATCGAATCTTGTCATTAATTTCACCAACTCTCATTTTCTTTGTTTTATTTTTTAATTCTTGGTTTATGGTATCCCAATATTAATGGCTGGACCACTGCAATTAATTACCTCATAACCTAAAAAACCCAATTAGCCTTTGATACTAGGGAGATGTGTTTGCATCTAAATATGATCAAATCATTAATTTCAATTTTGGAGTGTGGATATCCAATGGAATTAGCTTCGTGAATTAATTTTATAAGAATTTTACTTTTCATTTCCGTGTATGGCTTTTGAGTTTCTCTTTTAAGTAGGAGAGATAGAAAACTCGAGGGGCAGACACGTGTGAGGAAGAACCAACAAAATACAAATCTCAAAACAAATTTTTACAAATCTATCCCATATGAGATTTAAACGTGTAATATTGGAAGATTTACTTCATATGATCACGGGTTTTACCAATTCGACTATGTTCTTAATAACTGTTTTGGAGTTTTCTCATTATCTTTATATTGATTTCTCCGAGTATACATATAGTCATTAATATGCAACTTGTTTTAAGATGGCTAAACAAAGGTCAAGTAAAAAAAATTATAAGAAATCAAACATTGAAAAAATAAGAATTTGAGTTTAATGGTCTTTTTTTTTTTTTTTATCATTGGGCAATGATTTTTGAATTATTAATAAAAAAAGAAAAGAAAATTATTCGTCTCCATCAAAGACATCTCTGTGGTTTTACTGGCTTTTGTTTCCCAGGAATCCTGGATTTTGTACTTTTTGCTTTCTCCATCATTTTCTTACCTATGGATTTTTTAGGAGAATGAACTAGAAAAGAAATGGACAAATTTAGTAGAATTATGAAAAAAAAATCATAAATCTCCGAGATTTAATTAATATTTGGACGAAAAAATTAAACTGTCAATTTAGTCAACACTAGTTGCACATATTTCAATTGGATATATACAATTTGGTTTCATTAAGGATAAATCTGATTTCAAAAGTTCTAATTTCGTATGATCTATATATAAGAGTAAGAGTTTGAATCCTACATATATAAAATGAAATATTTGTTACATGTCAAGAGATAAATAAACTTATAATGCTCAAATAATATCATTTTACGTATTAATAATATCGAAATGAAAATAATTTATTATTTGGAGTATAGAAAATCAAAGCCACTTTTCCTCATTTACTAACTTTTGATCAGACATAATTTTATCTTGGCAATCACAACATACAAATATATATATAAATTAATGATGAACACAACACAATATTGTTTGTCCACAATAGGTAGAAGAATATTTTTGAGGGAGTGATAGTTTATTATACAAGATCCTTTATTCTCTATACATAAATCACAGCTGGAAAACCGAGTGCATTAACTATGGGCCTTGTTCAACTTTGCTAAAAAGAGATTTTCATTTAATATAGTCACTTGATACAAATTGTCAAAGATATATGTGATGATTCATGAAGATATCTAGGTTTGGTCAAAGTAAACCATCAATATTCAAATGGAATTTGAATACAACTGCCCATGAAGAAATGGATAGAGGTAGGGATCATTCCTTTGGCAAATCCTTAGTTTTGGATATGAATTTTGCTATATATAGGACTCTTCATTTCAATGAGCTATATCAAGTTGCATTCACTAGGAAAAATGTCATCTTCTTTTAATCTTACAATCTTTCTCATCATATTTCTCACCTTCTCTATCTTTTCTCAAGCCATTGTTCCACCTTCGAAAACCTTTAAATATGTCAATCAAGGTGACTTTGGTGAATACGCTGTTGAGTACTTAGCCAACTATCGCGTTTTAAGTATTGGTAATTTTCCATTCACACTTTGTTTCTACAACTCCACTCCTAATGCCTTCATCCTTGGACTACGAATGGGGCATAGAAGATCTGAATCCATTATGAGGTGGGTTTGGGATGCCAATCGTGGCAAACCAGTGCGTGAAAATGCAACTCTGACCTTCGGTAGGGACGGGAACTTGGTCTTAGCCGATATCGATGGCTCGGTGACGTGGCAGACCGACACGGCCAACAAGGGTGTGGTTGGTCTAGAAATGCTTTCAAATGGTAATTTGGTACTCTATGATAGCAAGGGTGGATTTGTATGGCAAAGTTTTGATCATCCAACAGATACACTCTTAGTGGGCCAGACGTTAAAGGCCCATGGTGGGCCAACTCGGCTCATTAGCCGAAAGTCCACCGCCGAACCTCTTAATGGGCCTTATAGCTTTGTCATGGAACAAAGACATTGGGCCATGTACTACCAAACCAAGAATGCACAAAATCCTCTACTTTACTACAAATCATTTGAATTTGGCAATGGCAAAGGGACCTTGGCTTACCTCGATTTCTATTGTGAACCCGAGTATGGTGATAATTACGCGTTCGAGCTCGGGTTCAAGTTCAATTTAAGCAATTCAAACTCTTTTGGGACCAGCATATTGTCCAGGCCCAAGTACAATAGCACGTACACGATGCTTCGAGTTGACATTGATGGTAACCTAAGAACGTACACTTACGATGAAAATGTCGATTGGGGTGCATGGGAAGTCACATATGTGCTCTTTGATAGGGATAATGGCCAAGCAAGTGAGTGCAAGTTGCCTAATAGGTGTGGATCATTGGGAGTTTGCGAAGAGGATCAATGCGTGGCGTGCCCGACCAGGCTAGGGTTGTTAGGGTGGAGCAACGGTTGCGTGCCACCACTATTGCCACCGTGCAAGAGTACCCTAAATGTGGACTACTACAAAGTTGATGGAGTTGAGCATTTCACTAGTGAATATAATGAAGGGATTGGGCCCATGACATTGGGCCAGTGTAAGGATAAATGTAGCAAAGATTGCAAGTGTTTGGGCCTCTTTTATAGGGCCGAGTCTTCCAAGTGTTTGGTAGTGAGTGGGCTTGGAACTTTGGTTAAGGTTTCAAACCCTTCTCATGTGGGCTACATCAAGATCTCTAAGTAGATGCATATGGGCTTGGCAAGTTGCAGCTTTATCATTGTTACATGTCAGAAAATAAATGAAAAATAATAGTGTTGACTTTTGTCATGCACTTATTGTCTAATAATATTGTTAATCTTCTTTCTTTTCGTTGAAAATTTAATGTGCTTGATCCAAAATGGACCCTAAAATTTAATGTGTCATATTTGCAGAAGATTGGTTATCCAAAATGGACCCTTCTATTTCCTCTCAGTAGAATGATACTTCACCAATTTCAAAATAAATATTATTTTAAATATTTTTCATAAATTAAGAGACATAAAATTTAAATAAATATATTCTTTACTGATCAAGTAATTTTTTAAATTTGGAAATAAAATCAAATTAATCCCATAAAAAAGTATCTTTTTAAATCCCTAAATTTTAATTAAGAAATATTAATAGGGATAATTTGAGAATAAAATTGTATAAAGTATTCTAAAACGATCCTTAATTTGAAATTTTTTTTGACTAGAGGACGACACTTATATTCGGAAGAAGTATATAATAAGATTAAATAACATTGTAAGAATAAAATATATAAGGAGGTGTTTGGATGAAACGATTTGAAATTCATAGTATTATCTATTGATGGTGTAGCACCCCAACTCAACTTAGGAAGATTGAATCACTATCTTGACTTGATATGCGAAACATATATACATAAAAGAAATACTAATAAACTTTTTAAATCATTTTTGTAAAAAACAAATTAGTGAAAGACTTTATTAAAAACACGAGTATTTTTTTCTAAATTGAAAAAGCTAAACATGCAATTGTCTAACTCGTATCTTACCCATTTTGTAAATCAAAACCTTAACATATTTAAGACGCATAAAAATTTTACTTGAACGGTTAATCCAATATAGAAGTTTTTAAAGACAATATGCAAGATCAAATTCATACATACTAAAATAAATTAAAACATATGCTCTAGGGAGGAGTCCGTACAGTCAGCTACAAATCCGTTTTGTCATAAATGTGACCTGAAAATGTTTAAATATAGCAACATAAGATTTGAGAAATCTTGGTCGATAACGCTTATAAACTATCACACTAAAAGAATTAACCAATATGCTAAATACGTCATCTTTCAACATCCGAAGATCTGGTATAAAATCCAAGGTCCATAGACTTGACATCCAAGGTTCTTCAACCCAATACTTCACCCCAATGTGTCATTTTATCTCATCATACTCAATATATGAGTTATTCTAATCAATATTACTGTAAATAAATGTTACCCATTTTTTACGTTGATTCAAAAATGAGGATAGCTTTTGAAATGTCCGATCGTTCGTACTATGTTAAGATATTTCCCAGCATCCTGCCTTGAGTCGGAGCTTAAATAGGTGTGAGGCACGACTCTGCCAGATTCGAATCCTTGAGGGCAAAGCTACATAAGTATAAGACATTAAAGTTGCGCCCTATGCCCATTGGATATCCTTTTGATATAGCGGTAATGCACTTGATGGTCCTCACATACTACACGTATAAGGCATTAAAGTTGCGCCCTATGTCCATTGAATATCCTTTTGGTATAGCGGTAATGCGCTTGATGATCCTTACATACTACACTCGGCATGTTCATAACTCTTTAAGTTACATCTCAATTATATTATACACATACATACACATTCGTCTTCATTCGTTACTTAACTAATGTATCGTTAATGATATCTCAATTATACATAATATCACTAAAGTATATCATAATCATCTAACCAACATGCTTATCATACATGTCACATACGTGTATCAAAAGAACATAACAAAATAAGTTATGAGATTTTAAAGCACAGTCTAAACATGCATCAACTATATCGTGAAGGAAAAATCGTATTTGACATTTTAACTCATAAAACTAACAGTTCTTAAAACCTAGATGATTCATCACTTCACGTACAAACTCTCAGCATTACTTAAGATAAGTTTCGAAAAGAGGTAAAATTTCTCTTTTAACTATAGCTAAAATTTTGATCTCAAAATTAATGACTTACGGATAGAAAAGACACTCTTTAACATGACAATTTTCATAATTCTTATAATATTTTAAAATTTATAAAAATAATCATACATTTACATAATAATCCTAAGTTAATCATGCTAAAATATAGAGATAAATTTAAACGACACAAGCTTTAATAAATAATTTACTATACTAAAAAATTATTTTAAAAATGTAATAAACCAATTTGTATTATAAAATTCACCATAAATTATATAGTTATTGAAACCTTTTGAAATTAATAATTTAAACTTCTAACATCATGTACTTAAACATAGTAAAACAGTTTTGAAAATTTTTAATTGACCTATTTTATACAATTATTTTTCTAAGGTCTAAAACTGCAAAATTTCAATTCGAAACTGTACTATATTTGAAAATCATTATAATTCATATACTACTCCAACAATTACCAAAGTTTAATCATAGACTCACAACTTCATACAGCATAATATACTAAAATGGTTTTCAAAAACTCCAAATGTACAAATTTATATCGACAAAGTGGACTGCAATTATCAAAGTTTTTTCACAAGTTAACTAAACCACCAATTTTCTTAAATAAAATGTAAATTTGAATTTTATAACTCTACTAGTAAAAGACCTATGTAATACACGACAATAAAAAAATTATATTAAAAATATAGAATTAAAAAAATGTAAATATTATTTATATAAGAAAAAATATAAATAAAACGCATATTCACAAAAATTATTTAATTTCAATGAATACTAATTTTTAATCAGCTTAACTTTATTTTAATTTTTTAATTTTTATATTATTTCTGGAAATTTGAAATTATACATGTGTTATTTTAAGAAATTTAATTAAAATTTATATATATTATATTATTTATTAATGTATATTATTTAAAAAAATAAATTAATATCATTAAATAGCAATAATGGTTAGATTTAAAATTCTAGTTATAATAGATTTAATTTGTAAAATTAAAATAAAATTAATATAAAAATTGTATGTTTTGACATGTACATTTTTCACGCTTGTTCATTGTTCTTCTTGGTGATCTCCTCTATAGCAGTTTTTGGAAAGTTTTTCAACGAACAAATTATTCCATTTTTTAGCATGTTTTTGCATCTACTAATTTAACTGTGTGCAACAGTAGTTTGAATCCTTGCAAACTCATGAAAATAAATTATGAGGAAAAAAATTTAGTTTATAATAAATTTGAATTGTAAATACATTATAAGATTTTAAGAAACATAAAAAAACATATCATTGAAGAATATATATACCATCTGTAATAACATTAGGTGTTCTTAAATTACCTTTATCATCCATCAAAACCATCTCTATAAGACTATTTTTTAGAGAGGAATTCATTTGAGGTACAAACCATGATCTGATAACTCGAACTCTTATTGCAAGGTATTCCATATCCACTAAAAATTGCATCAAAATTGATTAGAGTAAAATATTAGGTAAAGAAAATTATGGCTGTTGAATTTGAAATAGATTATTTCATCAAATATAAAGAGAGTTACTAATGGAGGTGTAGTGTGTAGTAAGTAAGAATGATATGATATAATGAGGTAGAGTTTTATAATGAGAAATAATTTGTACGTACTAAAATAAAATATATCTAAAATTATATTGAAAAAAGCAACAATTAATTGAGAAGCATATCAAATCCAAATAATTCATCGTAATTTTGGCATGATTTTAGTGTTAACAACAATTACTTAAACTTTACAGTTAAACTTATAAAACCCCATTAATTCTTATTTAGATTTTGGCATGATTCAATTGTAAGTGCAATGACAAATAAAGTTGATGAACTTGTATGTTAATGTATATCACCTTGAATCATAAATATTAGATTTTAAAACATAAATAATAACATTTATTTATATCTATTAATATAAATTGAAAAAATATCATTTTTCGTCCAATAAGTTAGGCCTTGTTCTTAATTTTGATGTAGTAATTATCAAATTTTTCAATTTTAATCCAACTTTTCGTCGGAAATTTTTTTGGGCTAAAATGGCTGCCAGAGTGGATATGTGGCACCCACAATGAAAAATCACCCGGAAATTAAGACATGTCAATTATTTATGCCAGTAAAAATCCAATAAAAATAATTCAAATAAAAAAACAAAATTTTAAATCATATGATAAATAATAAAAAAATGCGAATCTTAAAAAACTAAAAAATGAAAATTAAAACAGGAAAAAAGAAAAACAGAAAAAAGAAAAGCAAATTGGTAAATCCCCAAATTGAAGAAGATACTTGATTCGCTGTCGCCGGGCAAATCCTCCTCCACTCCATAGGGGCACGCCTCGCCACAAAGAGGTGGAGACCTGGGCGGCACCAGTTAAACCAGATAGTTTGCTTCACCGGGATCTATTCCGTGCGGTGGTTGCCGGTGACGGGGAATTCCTTGCTAGTTTCCGCACTGGTGCATGGTGAACCGAATCGGTGTTTCCGTGTAGTGGCGCCACCGCGTTGAGGGGGTGTTTTTCGGTACGACATTTCTGTGAATTGATGGGATTGGCGTCAATCTGTGCTCTTTGTTTTGCTTTCTTTATTTATTTGATTTAAAATATTGATTTTGATTTCCTTTTTCTCATTTGATTTTTTTTGTTTTGAATTTTATAATTTTTTTAAGATTTTCAATTTTTTTTTGATTTTTTTTTTATGATTTTGATTTTCTTTTAATATTAGAATTTTTATGATGTGGCAATAAAAATTGCCACATAAACTCCGTTTTTCCTCTACAATTTGAGGATTTCATTTTGGATGCCACTTAAGCAATTCCGGCAATTATGTTAGTTGGAGAATATTTTCTGATCAAAATCAAATTGAAATTTGAAAAATTTGATGATGGCACGACTTGAATTTTGTAGAGATTTAAATTAGTCTTGATAATATTTGATCATCCAATTATATATGAAGGTATGTTTAAATTATTATATCATTTAAGTCACGTAATTATGTATGAAGATATGTTCAAATTAATACACGAAATAGGTCGCATAATTTATTACAAATAAACTATATAATAACACAAAAATTCATGTAGAACCGTCGCACTGTGCAACGATTGAACTTATAACAGAAAATAATTATAAAAAACATACTTGAACTATACTTATAAAACACATACTTATACCTATAAAAGACATACTTGAATTTCGTCGTAAACACATTAGTCATGTTTCTTATCTTAATTATTTTAAATGAAACTTATCTATTTTTCATTCGTTCCTTTACTCATACATGTCAGCTATCTTACAAAACTTTTAAACTTAAAGAAGCATCAATTCATTTTTTCTTGATAAATCATACTACCTCCATCCCGGATTACTCTGCAGAGTAATTCGAGACGAAGGGAATAATATTTATCATACAAATCACTGACAATAAATTATATAAAAATAAAAATTGAATTTATATATAAAAGTTATATAATACAATTTTAAAAAAAAAATTAAGATGTTACAAATGATTATTTTTTAAATATGAATTTAAAATTTATCACTTTTATATTATATTTATATTTTATTTTAAATCTCGTATTTCAACTCCATCTCCCCCAACATAAAACATTTTAGAAAAAGAAAAAAAAAACATTTTATAAGACGCGAGCTAGTGTTATATAGTTAGTTGGAGTTATCATCAATATTAGTTTTGAATTCTGAGCAACAAACCTAGAGATAAATTCACGCCGCTTAATTTTAATGCTCTGCACTTATAGTCTCTCTTGTCTAGTAAATAAACAATAAAGATAAAGTTGAATGAAAGTATGACACTTGGCAAGTTGGCATTGAACTGGCAAATAATTAAGCCAAAATAAATATCGTGTCCGATCTTCTTGAGCCATTATTTTCCATAAATTTCGACTAAATTTAAAAAGAAAAAAAGGAAAGTGTACAAACCTTTATAATTAATGGTCTTCCACTTGCTCGTATCAAACGAGGAAGGTATGGCTTCAATTTATATCTCTGACTTTAAAGGACTTAAACCTCAAATATAATTCATCTTATGTTTTAATAGTTAAGTAATTAATTGGGCTAGTTACAACTTAATAGATCCAACTAGGATGTATGCTATCGTGTTTATATATAAGTGTAGAGATATTTCATCAATACGGTGAAAAGGACAAAACAAAATATTAAAGACATAGTAAAAGTGAAATTAAAGTCGGACCTACTTAAATTGAATCGAATTTTCAATATAAGCCGTTGATATGTAATGTCTAAGCTAAATGTAAAACATAAGAGGTTTAATCTTAGATCTTATGTACTATTTAAGATATTTATATTATCCAACGAGAAAATTAAATTTAAATTAACAAACCATGACTATTTTCTTAAAATTGAAAACATACATATATGATATATCAATACAGAAAATTGCAATATATATTAGTACTAGAAATATAAATTATAAAAACTTAAATTAATAAATTGTGAATTATAATCAAATAGAAACGATACATAAAGTAGAAATATAAATTATAATTTGAACTTAAATTAATAAATTATGAATTCTTTTAAAATAGAAAGTTACAAAAATGAATTAAATACAATCACGTGCCCTCCACTGGCCCTCTACATTAAATGACACAACACCTATTAATAAAGCTAGCCAACATTACATATACGCATAAATTTACAACTTCTGTATTTATTATTACCTCCATTACTGCTGCTCCAATATATCTAGGCCCCTAAAACTTGGTATTTTTTCACATAAGGTCCAGCCCTGGGTGAAGCCAATATTGTTTTTTCTATATTTGTATATTTAATTTTATTTTATATTTACTCGTTTCCTGACTTAGTAAAAGTTCACCTCCTTTTCTTCGTAGACTTCACTCCCTTATGTAACAATATACCAGATCAATTATTGCAATTCTTATTACTAGATTTGAAGATCGTTACAGTTTTGTCGAGGGTAAACTTTTAGAAAAACATATATATTAATACAAATTAAAAAAACCAAATAATGTACTTTAATTAATTTAATTTGGCAGATACGTCGTGGATTCTTCATCCGAATAACTAATTAATATGCTCAATCATGGTGTGGGTTCATAAAGTTTCGAATCAATATCCATCACCATAATTTAAATGATGTGTTTGGGGAGTTAACTAAGTTCTTTATTATTGTTGTTTGATGAAGACCCTATATCAGGAATGTAAAAAATTTATATGAATATGTAGAAATCTAAAATTTGGACAAAGAATAAGTGTATAAATTTGAAATAAAATAATGTGATTTTCAAATATTTTTTTATTTCATACTATACTTTCAGTGAAAATACATTAAAATATAGAATTACATATGAAAATATATACAAAAATCAATTTAATATGAATAATTGGATTTTATTTGATTAATTAAATTTGATATAAATGTGACAATTAGTTATATTTTTATTCTTATATTTATATGTAAAAATATCTAAAATATATATACATATAATTTATATATATCTATATAAATATGAAAAAGATAAAACAAGGGTTTAATGTGTTTATCAAACTATATTGTATTTAATTACTAATTAGATGACACAGACATATGTTAAGATTTAATTGTGATAGGATGAATTTGTATTAAATTTTGATGAGACAAAACATGTAATAGTTAAGTTTTAACAATCTGTTTAAGGCTTTGTTATGTAAACACATTAGTTAAAGCAAGGATGTTGGAAAAGGACGGAGAAGATACTGCATACTGGAAGGAGTCTGCACTAATCACCACTCTTTGCATAAGTCAAGTCACTGCAACTACAAGTAAAGAATTTGTCTAAATATGGAAGAATACTGGAAGCTAGCTTGAAGCATCCTAACCTAAAGGAAGCTAGCCTCATTAGACGACAAAGCAGCAACCAGAAGTCAACTACCAGATACATCAAAGTTAGTACACACTGAAGAGTCGGTAGAGACACTCGAATTTAAACCAATCAGGAAGTGCCATCTGAAAAAGTCAAGACCAAAGTACACAGCGTTGTAGGGTAAGACAGGCGTAGAGTAGGGCAAGGAGGAGCAGCTAAAAAGGTGTTAGAAAATCTTGTACGAATCAATCTCAGCATGACACCTCACTACGGAGAAAACTGCTTCTTCAACGGGCAGATTTCTCTATGTCTATAAATAGAAAATGAGTGCACCTAGAACGACTACTGAAACATTCATCCGACGAGCTAGCTCTCAAGATTCCAATCTCTCTCAAACTTACTCATTTCAATCACTTAATCTATCAAATAGCAAGCCAGCTACCTTTCTATACTCTGAAGAACAAGGAGCTTGCTGCCCTCAACTATTGAAGAAAAACTTATCTTTTTACATAGATTGTTTTAGGAGTTGCTTAGTAGAGCTTGTTCCTACTAAGTATTTGTTCTCTCTGTTAAAGGAGAAATGATCTTGTGTGGGTCAGGAACCTGTGTGGAGATCCTGTGTGGGTCGTTGTGTTTGGTCACTGTGCAGCTACTTGTGTAGAAAGAGCTGACAGTTTTGTTAGAAGTAGAGTTTGTATTAGCGGGGTCTTTGTAAATCAAGCTTACTTTAATAAAGTTCCTCCTTCGAGAAGGAATAGAGAGGATGTAGATGGATTACTCCACCCTCAAACCTCTGTATATCTGCTTGTTTGTGTTTACAACATTTAATTGCTATCTATTTATCCTTCTGCCTAAGTATTCTGCATTCATTTATCTTTCAGAAAAGTCGTAATTTCCGCTGTACTTTAAAACTCTCTTTAAGTCCTAAGGTCATTACTCAAGTAGTAACCTCATTTGTGCAGTAAGCTCTGTAAGCTACCTGCCAACCAAGAGACTTATATTCTTTTGGAGAAAAGTTTACAAAATTTGATAAGATTAATTCACCCCCCTTCTTAACCTTATACCACTTGAGACCAATAAATTATATAGATTTTGATGAGACAAAATATGTAATAGATAAGTCTTAGTAATCTTGTATATATGTCTTGATTTGTAAAAGTTTAGATATGATAAGATCGCTGTGAAGAAAATGAAGAGGCTATTGTAAGCTGGAAAAGTAAAATTCACAAAAGTCACTCCAGCACGCTACAAAGGTTGCTGCAGAGCAATGATGAGAAAAATTGACCAAGTATGGAAGAATATAGTAAACTAGTCAAAGCATACTGGGCAATAGGAAGCTAGCCACACCAGACGGCAAATCAACAACTTGATTCCGACTAACAACTACCTTAAAGTTAGTGTGCTCTGAATTATCGGTAGAAATACTCAAATGACAACCAATCAGAGATCGCCAGCTAGAGAAATCAAAAGGACAAATGACATTTCGATCGCGTTCAAGACTTCTTTATTGGACGGAGAATGATTGACTTCTTCAGCAGTAGAAGATACCTATTCAAAAGATAGAAGAGCTAGAGATTTGGATTTTTTGGCTCTGGTATCATCCTATTTACTAGATGATCCATCATTGCTGCTGGAAGTGCAACTGGATCCTCCACCTTCTGATCCAATGCATCTTCCTTTTTCTCCTTATCTTTCTTCTTCGCATCCTTATCATCTTTGTCTTCCTTCTTTTCCTCAGTGATCTTCTCTCCAAGGTCCACTGGATTCTCAGAAACTACTCCTTCTATCTTTATCAGAGCAGCTTTCATCACCTCTTGAACCTCCACCTCCATTGGTACCTTATCAGATATTGTTGGCATAGAAGTTTCATTGGTTGCTGCTTCTTGGGTTCCTCAACGACCTCTATTATCTTCTCAAATTTAGTAGGGGGAATGAATTGAGGTGATAAAGGGCTGAATCTCAGCAGATCGTGGCAACAAGGCCATTCTACCGCTTACAATACCTCGTCACGTATTTAAGTCGTCTGCAATTGATAACCCATTTTTTTTTGTTTCTTTTGAAACTTTTCGAAGTAATTTTAATTTTTCTTTGACAAAAAAAAATGCAAAAGTGATTCTTTTCTTTTCTTTTCAACCAGTCGTAGCCAAGTGCGGAGCGGATAACTTCTGAAAGCATCTAAGTAGTAAGCCTGCCCTAAGATGAGTGCTCATTCGTATTCTAATCAAGGTTTTAATTGGACTGACCTTGAAATCTTGATTGCTTATAAATATAAAGAATTTGATAAAATATTCATTTAAAATTAAAACCATCTCTATATTAACATAGTGGTAGAAAGAGTACTGTGCTGCGTCTAGACTTCAAACGGTTTACTTTAACCATCTTTATCCGTAATTTTTGTTTGTGATACACAATATATCCACACATATATGATAACCCGGATCATATTTGTGCAGTAATTCAGACATGCAATTTTTTGCCCGTTTGGTCCGAAAGAGTTAGCCTAAATCTTTGCCCTGAAAATTCTTCTCCATACTTTTCAGTTGGTGAAAGGGACCTCCTATTGATTGATTTGATCATTAAGGGGATACTGGAGGATCTTTCACTAGACTGTACTACCTTCGGTATTATTCTCCTTCTTATATCTACCAGGCTCATATCCAAAGCCTGTTTCACCATCCTTTTCAAAGTATCCTCTTCTTCAAACTTCTCTATTTGTTTTGTTGCGAAACCCACGTCATCGTCTGCTTTAAATTGGTCAGTAACAACATCCAGAATCACCTCATCCTTGTAAAATTCTGGTTGCTCAATAGGTTTCTTCCCCTTCAGGGTCTTTGGGAAAGATGGAGGCAGCTCCGAAACAGGGACCTCCTGTTTCATCATCGCCCTTGTAGCAAGCTCTGTCTCAGCTTTTACTGCCTCTAAAAACTCCGGCCACTTCTTCTTCTTGATAGACTTCAGGAACTTCTTCTCCAACAACTCCTCCAAATCGTCCATCTCCATCCAATTGATGGCCCATTCCCCCCCTTCCTTCAGATCCACCCACTGGACCAAATCCTCACAAGAAAGGTGTTTGTACTGCCATTAGGTAGAGAATCTCTCCATCATATTGTCAAAATTAGCTTTGACTTTGGCATGATTTATAACAATCTCCACTTTCTCCCCCAACCTCCTCTTCCTCCTCAACAACCTGTGCAGTGACCTTCTGTACAGCCTCCTCAACCTCGATAGATGTGATAATCTTTGACTCAACAATTATTATTTCGTCATCAAAGACCTTCAACTATCTCTGTACGCTCTCCACGGTCCGTTGCTTCAACCTCTCAAGCTTTTTCTGCTGTTGGGGAGAAGAAATCTCCAGCTGTTTCCCTCATACGCACTCCCCTCCTCGACATCCTTAGTGCCCTCAGAGACCTCCTTAGTCCTTGGAGATGGTCGGGCAGCAGTCTTCTTGGCAAAGACCCTCTCCGCATCAATGAATTTATCCTTCTAGATGGGTTTTCCTCAGAAAGGTTGAATCTCATGTAGCCTAGAATGGTGTTCACCACCAACCCATATGTTATCTTTCCCACCGTCTTCTCCACCTCCTCTTCCAACCTGAAGATCAAGTAACTGGCCCAGTTTACCTGTTTCTTCTTCACTATTATCATCATTATCCTAAATCAAAAGTTGGTATATTTATCGAAGAAGCCTGACCGATTCTCGATGATATGGCAGTAGATGTCGTGGAGTATCTCATACTCTAATAGGAATGTCTTTTTATTGCAACTCCTAGACATCCCTGTAGTGTCGTGCTTTCCACTAAACTTCTTCCAGTGAAAATCCAGCCCATCTTCCCCATAAGTAACAAGGTCTCCAGTATCCATCCCCTTCATTGGAAGAGTGAAGACCTTGGACAGGTATCTGACAGTTATGACGAGGTTTTATCTGTCAAGTCTGATGATGATTTCTGATCTGTCTTCAAAAACCTCCGCCCTTGAGTAGAATTTGGTCATCAGCCCTTCATCATATGAGGCCTTGAACCAGGTGCAGAGACCCGAGAGCCTAGTGCCATGGAGGCACTCCAGAATGGACTCTATCAGGGTTAGTGAGTGATCTTCCTCCACCATGTTCAGTAGAATCTTCTCGTCAACTAAATGGCCATCAACGATCTGATTTTGCTTGGATGTTATTTCAGGGAGATATGAAAGAGAGAGAAAGAGAGAGATATGTCAGTTAGGTGCTTGAAGGAGAAGGGTTTTCAGAGTAAGAATGAGAGTGTGAGTGAATAGTACCCCCTTATATTTTGAATTTGAAGGGTTGTTGATCAAACGATCCAGATTTGATTTGAAGACGAAATATCTTTTGATCATACGGCTCATATTTTTGACGCGGTGTACTCGGTGTGATATTTTAAAAATTCAAAGGCCTTTTTGCAAAAACCGCCGCAAGTACTAGGAAACTGGTTCGTATTTCACGCGCTCACATTTTAAGATTGCTGTCTGCTTTATGAGCTTCCTCCAATATGCTTTGGCTAGCTTGCTGTATTTTTCTATACTTAGTCGATTTTTCTCACTATTGCTCTGCTGCGACCGTTGTAGCGTGCTGTAGTGACCTTTGTGAATTTATCTTCCAACTTGCAGTAGCCTCTTCGTCTTTTTTACAACGACCTTGTCCTATCTAAACTTTTACAAATCAAGACTTATATACAAGATTGGTAAGACTTATCTATTACATGTTTTGTCTTATAAAAATCTATACAATTAAATCCTAACAATATCATATATTGTATTTAATTGTTAAATTAGATGATAGGGCATGCCAAAACTATAAAATATCTTCACCAATAAAAATATTGTTTTAAAATTTCAATTTTATTAAGTTTACATATAATTTAAACCAGTGTATATGCTAGTTTTCATATATAAGTAAGAAAAATGATCTACAATGAAAGATAAAAGTAACATATATACTTATAAAATATAGTAATAATTTAAGAAGAAACCAATTATGTCTAGCTATGTTAAAATTAACACTAATTACAATTCATATTGACTATCTTTAAAGTCTTTACAGTCTCATTCCCGTAATAATTTTGCTAGCAAATTCCAATTAATTCCCAAAATAATTCTCTCTTGTTTGATAAATCCAACCTTTGCTTTTATCTAAACTTTAGAGTAAAAATATCTCAATTATGGTTAGGATCAAACATATATCACAAAATATTGATTAAAAAAAATCATAAAAATAGAGTTTCGTACAATGCTCAACTTAAATAATAAAATTATTGACTATACAAGTATCTTGATATATGCTATCATATAATATTGGGAAAGTATTTAAAAATCAGTTAATATAAAGCTAATCTTATTTTCAGGTTTAATATATATTTTAAAATTTTTAAACATGTAAAAGAGTACATGTGACGTGTGGGCCTTTTTTTTTTTGGCTAGGAAGCTCGTTGAAATGTATAAGGTTTCTTACTTTTTATAATTTAATAAGTATCACTACACCAAAAAGAGTGTCTAAATACGCTATTTTATTCACTTAACGACACTAATTAGCATTATAAATTAATTATCCACATTTATAAAAGTGTCGTAAGTTGTGTTGTTAAGTTTATTGTTACGATTTTTTTTGTGATACATAAATTAAACTAACATTAAAAAATGACGACACTATTTTATATCATCGTTTTAAAAGATGTATAGTGTTTTTTATATTATTATACCAACACTAATTATTAGTGTCACCAAAAATAGCCACACATTTTGATAATATGCATTATTAAATTTGCAACATGGTAGAAAATATGTGTAGTTCAATTAGCAATGTTTAGATCAAATAGCATTATTAATTTTGTGACACAATTTAAGAGTTGACGTCATAAAATTAGTGACACTTCCTACAAAGACAGTTATTTTTCTAAAGATCTTATCTCAAATTAAATGCATTATTATTAAATGGTCAAACATTTGCATTACATAAAACAAACAATATTTAATCAGAATATGAAAATAGAAAATCAATAGTTTATTTTAATTAAAAATGAATAAGTTCAAATCTAATCCCAAACCCAAATAATAGCCATAAAATTTATTCATACTTGTAACCAAACTGATCAATCAAAGATTTTAATTAATGTAGCTAGAATAGTCATATTTATTAAAAATTTAAAAGCATCATTAAAGTCTTCTTTTTAATAACATTTTTTACAAGCATCACTAAATTAATGTAGCTAAACATCCTTTATGTTGTAGTGTATATAAAATCAAAATAAATTTAATTTTTTTAACCTAAATATTTAAGATTTAATAAGAATACTTTTCACTAAATATAATATTTTGAGTAGTGTTTCTGTGAACAAGGTGCACAGATTTAGATCCGTGCAATTAGGCGCGCGTCGATTGGGTTGGGTCCGATCCACCCCGAATCCACGTCCATTTTTTTTTAAATTGCGGTTATCTTTATATTATATGAGTATAACTTTCATGTTTTATTACTATAAATTTTATATACAAATATCATAATCTTTAAGTGAATAATTTAAAATTTTTTCAGTATAAAAATTCATGTAGTATGGTTGAACATTTATGTTATAATAACCTTTATGTTATATTATTATAATCTCCATGTACAAATATCATAACCTTTATGTATTTAAGGAATAACATAAATATTATATTATTATAACATAAAGGTTTAAAATACATAAATTTGTAATACACTGTAAAAAGTTAAACTGACCGAAGCATAAAGGTTATGAGAACATACTTAAAAGGTTAGGTGAACTTAACTAAAAGGTTAGGCGTGCGAGACTAAGGTTTGAGCACGGACCTGAGGTGCGTGAAAAGCACCATCGATTCAGGTCGACCTAGTTACATAGTTCCCGACCCATGCATCTGGTTCACATGAATAATTGTATAATATGTTATCCTCATTTATTTTGATAATGAATTATTATGAGTTAATTTATCATTGAAATGTTATTATTTCCACTTTATTAATTACTATCTAAAATAATAAAAACATAATATTGATTTATAAAATATTCATAACCATTGTATTTTTATTAAACAAAAACTAATTTTCAAATAATTGAATAATAAAATAGTATATATATGAAATTAAAACTTGAACAAAGGTTAGTTAGGGGTTCTACACATTGCACAAAAATTAGTATGTACTATATATAGCCTAGAAAATACAATTGAGTGGGAGCAATGGTTTCCTTTAGGAAAAAAAAAAAAAAAAGACAAATCACAAAAGAATCGTCAAGAAAGAAAAATAGTGACAGAGTTAGGATGAAATCATTATTATATAGTCCTAAAATGTTTGGATGCTAAAGTTAGAATAGTTCTATTGGATAATGATATAAATATTACCTACTCTCTAACATATTAATATAAATTTATTATTGATGGGTCAGTATATTTATTAATTTTATTTTATATATTTTTAAAGAATGTGATCATCGTATTATTAGTGGATATATTAAAAATTCATCATGACAAATATTTTAAAATTTTCATATAAAATATTGTTTTTCACAAACTAGTCATAATAATTATGATTACAATAAATTAAAATCGCCGCCAAAGTGGCCTTAACATGCCCCTGTTCAATAAATCCTGACATGTAACTAATAAGAAAAAGAAAATAAATCTCTCTTTCTCTCTAGCATGAACCCTTATCCAACAATCATGTCCAAGTACACTGCAGAAGGCTTGGCCGGCAATCCGCCGCCGCCGCCGCCGAGCAGATATGAGTCTCAAAAGAGAAGAGATTGGAACACATTTGTGCAGTATCTGAGCAACCACAGTCCTCCAGTTCCAGTATCAGAGTGCAACCATGGCCACGTCCTTGAGTTCTTAAGATACCTAGACCAGTTCGGAAAGACTAAGGTTCACTTGCATGGCTGCGAGTTCTTCGGGCAGCCTGCCCCTCCGGCGATGTGCGCCTGCCCGTTGAGGCAAGCTTGGGGCAGCCTCGACGCTCTGATCGGGCGGCTGAGGGCAGCGTACGAAGAACACGGAGGATCACCAGAGACGAACCCCTTCGGCGAAGGAGAGATTAGGGTTTATCTGCGAGGAGTGAAGGACTCTCAGGCAAAAGCTAGAGGGGTTTCGTATAAAAAAAAGAAGAACAACAAAATCAATCTTGCAGTTTCCAGGTAATTTATGGTAATTATCTTATAACCTTCTTTAACGAGTGTGTGTGTTTGATTTATTAAGAAAATGAAAAAAACAAAATAAAAAAGTTGAATTTCCAGAAATATATGAAATCACAAGACTGATGAAACTGAAATTGGACTGCACAAGGTACTAGAAACAGTATTAAATCAAAAAAGATGTACGGACAATTCACAAAACCCTAGATCCACAATCCTTCAAAAAACCTTAATATACTCTGCATTTTTGGTGAATCGATCTAGTAAAATTTCATTTGATAGTGATGATAGAACTCTGTAGATCTCTCTCTCTCTCTGTCAAATATCCAAAAGACTATTTTTTACATGTTTTTGGTGTTTTGGGATTCGTGTAGATTTCTTTTTTATTTTTTTTTAATGAAAACCCTAATTTAAGTAGGCATTTTTTTTTCTAGAGGTGGCTTGATGTTTGTGGGGGCATTAGGCAAGTCAATAAAAAAGAAGAAGAGGATTTTAGACATAATTTTAATAGTTAGGTCCCTTTTAAACAATGCATTTTAAGAATTATAGTTAAAAAGTTTAAAAAAGATTCAATTTTTATTTTAGAAAAATATGCTTCTTATATATTATATATGTGGCTTTTATTGTGAATCTAATCTTATTATATCAGTTGAAACTAATTGAGGGAGTACATGGAAATTTGTAAGGAACTAATAGAGATGTGGGTATATCACTAATTGTAGAGTAGGAATGACGTAAATCTTGGCATAGTAACTACATATATAACAAAATGGAACCTATAAAAGAAAATATTAAAAAAAAAAAAAAACAGTATTCATGATGGTGAGTAGAGTGGTAACAGAATGGTAAATGTATGCATAACAAATTGAACATATAAAAAAACTAAACATGTTTCTGACAGGGTAGACATATTAATATAAGTGTATATCCAGAGAGATGAGAACAAATGTAGGCATATTTACAACAAAGTTCAGTATATAAAAACTTGGGAAAAATTGCAGCATTCGTTTGATTTTTAACTTAAATATTGTTCACCTTTTTATCATCAATTTTACATATTTCAAGTTTGGTCCTCTATCATTTTTTTCCTATTTTTGATCAATTTTAGATTTTTGTCTACGGAATGTTGGGATTGCTAATGGTGGACTTTCCAATTCTAATATCCACATAGGTAGAAATTGATATTTCAATTAAAATCGAATAAAAATTGATAAAAGTGTAGTTAGAGAACTAAAATTTACATAGGTGTAATTGATTGTCAAGTTGAATTTTGTCCAATTTAATATGCTATTAACCTTTAACATGAACAAATACCAGTGATGATAGATTTTGATAGCTTAAAGAAGTGTAGCATGTGCATGACTCTGCTCATCTCTAGTGAAATCAGGGTGTTGCAATTATTGTTGTTGAGGTTTCGTCCAATTTGCAGTACCGCATATATGTACACATTTCCCAACAACCTTTGATAACTGCATATTATTTTAGGTATCTGCTTTAACAGAATTTTATATATATATAATTCTTTCTACTTAAAAAAGAATTATAAAAACATAAATGCTCTCAATATGAATATGAGGGGAATAGAATTGACTCTATATTTATTTTTCTTGACAGAGAAAGTAATATTTTAGGAAGTCCTACTATACACATTTACCGAAGATCGAAAGATATTGAACGAAAAAGAAAAAAACAAATAAGATGAAAAGCTAGAAAGAAAAACTAAACCTGAAAATTGGGTATTTATATGTTTTTCGTCTCGTAATAATTTAGTCCTTTGTTGGTGTTTTTTATAACTAATTTTACATATTTTAGTAGCACAAAAAATTATATGAGAGGATCTCACGAATATATTTCATGACATGGGCCTGCATTACTCAATAACCAAATTAATTTTGCTCGATCAAAATGTCAATTTCTGTTTACGTGGATGTCAGAATTGAAAAATTCAAGTCAGCAATTCCGATATCCACATAGATAGAACTTGCCATATAGACAAAACGTGAAATTTTGAGCAAATCAAATGAAAATTAGAGGTGAAAAAATGATAATAGAATAACCAAAATTAAAATACGTAAAATTGATGGTAAAATATGGATAAGAATTGAGTTAGATGATCGAAATTGCAATTTTACCTAAACATAAAACAAGGCTATATTTGTTAACCTAATAAATACATTTATTGGCTTCGTGGGACAGATTTCTCTATCGTCATCATCATTGACTAAATTACAAAGCTTTATCTTCTTTTGCATAAGCTTTTACTGCAAACATATATAATTTATCGACTTCCAAATCAATTTATCTTTCATCAATAAATATTGATCTGACCATATTGCTGATGAATACTGATCAGTAGGACCTATGTAAGTAAGGTTGTTGAATTGCATAAAAAACATTAATTGTTATGAAATAAATAAAAACCAAAGTACTATACACGAATAAAGAGCTGATGAACTACAAAGTAAAACAAACATGACACGAGATGAAGATTTAACAGTACTCATGATCATATCAACACAAGTACTTGGAGAATTTCTTCTTATTTTCTTTCTTCTTTTTGAACACTATAATATGATCTTTTGTCTTCTATGCATAGTATCTTTTTTATTTTTTTATTTATTTTTTTGTTTTGGGTTTGAGGCTTGCATGAGGAGTGGGAGTGTTTTAAACTGGGGGAAGTTTTTTTTTGTCTTGAATAAAGGGGTGGGTTCTGCACCACTCATGGAGTTAAATTTAATTGGACATTTTTAAAGCATGCAGATCAGAATTAAAAGTTTTAAATTAACAGAATTAACTTCAGATAAGTCTTGAATTATAGGATTAGTTTTAAAATTTCCTTATAGACAATGACAATCAATTATATATATGATGGATACTTGGGATTATTTTTAATGAGCCTTGGGGAAGAGAGGAGAATAATAAAAACTAGAAAATTTGCATGTCTCAGGTTCGAACCCTAGTTGTCACACAATCTACATCTTTATAAATGTGAGATACCACTTGAGCTACAAGGTTCGTGGTTATGATGGATACTTGGATATATATGGCAAGAAAAGGTGCAGTAAAATTTCAGGAAAATAGTAAATTTTAGGACAATGTATTTTGATCATTCACTATTTAAAGGTACTATCTTTTCGAACTTCAATATTGGAACATTGAGTGATTCTAAGGTAATTAGTCTGAAATTTCAAATTTCAGGCATTGCATGTGCAGTGTGTGTGCCTCCCCAAATTGAGAGTTTTTAGAAAACTCAGTTGATTCTCGCTCAAATTGAGTTTGAATTGATGATAAATTGATTTGGAGATTGACTAGGGCTTAAAGAGGGGAGTTTTTTGGTGTAAAACACATACATTTTGATTAATTTTGAGAAAGCTCCGTCATACTTGCCACCTCTACCACCAGAATCCACCATAAGGTCCATAACCACCCTAAAGCTCACCCACAATTTGATATTTCTTGAAACTCGATCAAAATGTAATATGCCAAAATATTCATCTCCCAAACCATAAGAAAACCTCAAGTTAGTTTACCAAATTTACTTTGATTCAAGCTCGATTTGAGCGAGAATCAAATTAAATTTTCAAAAAATTCGAATTTGGAGAGACACATACAATATACATGTTATTTAGGCCCGGATTGTTGAAATTTCAAGCTAATTGTCTAAAAATAGCCCAAATTAAAAAGATAATCTCAATGTCAGGTGGTTCAAAATCACTATATATAAAATGATTAAAAGATGATATCCTAAATTCACAACTTTCCATAAAATTCCTTTGTATACATGGATATATATTGCAAGAAAAGGTGCAGTAAATTTCCTAATCACATGTAGTGAGTAATTTGAAATAGAAAATATAATATAGAATATAATATAAGATCCTACTCCTTAATTTTGATATGCTACTAAATCGAGCTGACATATTTCTCATTTTTTATTCGACGTATGTATGCGATAACTTGCTTATTAATTGAGACATTGAGTCAGTTTTACAAATCATCATTTCCCTTTGCATTAACTTTTATTTTGATTACTTACATCTTTTAATTTCTTAAATTCATTTTGATTGCACTATTTTCCATTTGAAAGTCACTAACATATACACTTAGTTTTGTTTGAGTCACAAATACTTTTTTCCCCTTTCATTATGGCCATCCAGACATTAATTACTTATTCATAATTTACGTACTTTAATTTACATCTACAGACCAACAAAGGTAAATGACCAAAATGCAAATAAGTACAAAGGTCAGTAACCAAAATGAATAAAGTGCAAATTAAGATAAAAGATAAAATATTTAAAAAAGATAGTAAATGACCAAGATTAATATATATAAAAAGATAAATGATGGTTTGTCTTTTGTTTCTGTATATCTTTTTGTTCGTACATCTGTTCCAATTTAAACGGTTGTGCCATCAATTTAGTTGCAGGCATCAATTTAATTCATCTTGTCATTTTCGTCAATCTCATTGCTTGTCAGAAACCGCGAGGGGAATTAAATGATGATTTAAGCTTGATGTCAACAGAAGTTTTGAAATCCTGTAATTTGAAGATGACCTCGTGAGAAGAAATTATTTATCAAAAGTTTTAGTGGAATTGTGTTTATGGTGGTTAAAATCAATTTTCGTCTCATAATCATTATGTCTTTCGATTTTGGTTTAATAAGTATTACGATTTTCAATTTAATTTTATAATTTAAGAATATATTCATTTTCAATTTAATTTTAATTGAAAATTTTAAATTTCGCTAGAAAATGTCATGTACGATACACGAGATCCCAAATTGAAGCTTTCATATAGGACATGTAGGTACACTGAAATATACATATATTAATAAAGTTTTTTTTTCTTTATATCCATGGGACATGTAGGTACACTGAAATATGTGATTGAGAAATTATTTGGAACAGCATAGTAAAAGATTGGCTTTGCTATGGAATATGGCGCAGATGGATCGGTTCGTGTGAGTAAGTTTTCTTGCAAGACCATGCATGCATATAAAGATTATGATACGATATATTGAAGGTTTGATGTAGAATGTTTATCTCTTTTTCTTTTTTTTGAGTAAACAGATGATGTGATTATTCACATTTAAATTCATTTTTTATTAAAAAAGAATTTAAATGTGAATAATGATAGTATTTGTCACATCAGAGATTTTATAGTATTTGTCACATCAGAGATTTTCTTTAATAAAAAACTTAAGATTCATGAGTTTACATCAAATTTTTAGATAATTAATGAAAAATAGATTACTATCTTGGAAACATGTAGGATGTTGAAACAAAAGCACCAAAGACAACATTTATGTGAACTGAGAATGTATGAATAAGATGAAAGACATTCAAACATTACTTAGATTGTTTAAAAGTAACCAAGAATTCCTTCAATATTCTTTTGGGTTATATTTTGATCTTCTATAATAGTCTATATGCAGTTAATTGCATTTCAAGGCATGTCAACTGAATGTATTATTTTCTGTTGGACATTGGCTCATGCGGCTTTACCTTGCGATTAATCTTGAAATTACTGGAGAATTCTTGTTATCTTTTGAGAATAACGGTTATATATGACTGTTTTTCATGAGTTAAAATTATTTTTCATTTCATAATTATAATGTTTTTCAATTTTAATCTCATAAGTATCATAATTTTTAGTTTAGTCCATAATTTAAGGATTTGCCCGATTTAACTTTAATTTTGGTCGAAAAATTCGAATTTTCTTAGAAAATATCAAGTTTGATGCACGTGATCCCCAATTCGTCGTGTCACTTTTAGGTCACCGAAAAGCTCTAATTAGACGAAATTGGATTAAAATCAAACAGATTCTCAAATATAGGAATAAATTGACAATTGTGATAATTATGAGATCAAATTAGATGACACCATAGTTATGAAACGAAAAATGGTTTTGACATTGTAATGTTTGGCTGAGAAAAAGTCTTAATTGAAACAATTTTTTTTAATTAACTATCGTTTTAATTGAACTTTTATATTACCAAATAAAATTTGTTTTAATTAAGATATTATTTTTATAATACATATGTTTAATATATATACATATTTATATACCTAAAAGGATGAATTTTATAACAAGACTCAATTTATAATTTACTTCTCAATTTTATATCAAACTTTTAAAGTTTCTCAATAAAAAGCTCAATTTAACATTTTTTTTCTCAATTTAAGACTTGAAAATTAGATTGAATTCTCAAATCAAGACAAAATCTGATTTTTTTTCTTTTTATTTATTTTTATAGATTTATTTAAATTTCAATATGTATTCATATTTTGGATAAATTAAGATAAATCAGTGCACTTTAAGAACAATCTTTATCTAACTTGTCTTAATTTATTTTAAAAAAATTAAGAAAAAGGTATATTTAACTCAATTTATATAATATAATTTATATTAACTGATTAATATTAAAATCATTTTTCTATATTTTTATTCATAAACTTAAGAAAATAAAGAATTCTTAATTTTAAGAATTGCATTAATATATATATATATATATATATATATATATTAATACAAATCGGTAAAGATCATTCCAAAAGTGCACTAACTTGTCTTAACTTATCTAAAATATAAATATATATTAAAATATAAATAAAAAGAAAAAAAATTGAATTTTGTCTTAAATTAAGAACTCAATCTAATTTTCAAATCTTTAATTGAGAAAAAAATTAAATTGAGCCTCTTATTGAGAAATTTTAAAATTTGGGTCTAAAATTGAGAACTAATCTATAAATTGAATCATGTTGTGAAATTTATCCAAAAAAAAAAAAAAACAAACTTAAGATATACGTATATTGGCTACGTGTATTGTCACATCAACCAAATTGACTCCACAAAAAATCAAACGATGGTTCCTTATACTATATATATAAATTGTCACTTTACAAAATAAATTTTGTTTCAATTAAATTATCAATTTTGATAAGGCACTCATCTCTAAGATACACATCCTACACACTTCTATCAATTTATACTTTAAAATTATATTCCCGTTGTCTCTCTCACACGTTTGCTATCTCGCCCCTTCCTGTCACACCCTTCCTCCCTTTCCAACTTAGAATGTGAAGAAAACACCATCAAGTTCATCAAGTTTTGATCAAAATGAAGATGATTTAGGAAGATTAAAAAAAAGAAAAGGTGATTAGATTCAATTAAATTGATGATGTTTTCTTCATAATCTAAATTGGAAGGGGAGAGGTTGATATAACAAAAGTGCATGAGAGATAAAGAGAATATGGTTTCAAGGTTGAAATTAATTTTTTTGCATATGGAATGACAATTAAAGAAGAGGTAGCCAATCACCATGGAATGACAAGTCTTTCAATTATATAAGTATTAAAGTTCATAAAAATAGGTTTTGCTTCTTATATTCCATTTTAATTATCAACATTACCCACACGCTACGGTAAGTATTTGTGGTGAAGTGTTTTACAAAATAAATGGATGAAATTATAAGTAGTCCACCGTAGAAAGAAATATTATTTTTTAATTAAAAGTTTGAAATTATTCTTGTATTTTTAATTAGATTATTGTATTTTTAATGAAATTAATCTCTTATCAGTCTGTATCATTATATTTTCCACATACTTGCTTGTACCACCTAATACACATTCGTACCATTATTAATATAGTTCGTAACCTCCATACCATCATTTATGTAACTCATACCATCATATTATACCCCATATGTTAGAAGGGTATAATTAAACAAAAATCATTTCTCTTCACTAAAAAATAGAATTTAATAATTTGACAAAAAAAAATTATAAATAAAGATGGACAAGAATGGAGTTCCAACTTAAATAAAATTCTAAATTTTCAACACGCGAATATTAAAGTTAGCTAATTTTAGCCGTAATATTAGTGCCATGCATTTATATATTTTTCAGCTTGTCCAATAATTTTTTTCAGGAAAGTCAAATAATTTATAATAAAGAGAGAACTTAAACACTATAATTCAGCTTGGTGGTTGCTATTTGCTAAAGTATGTAATAACCAATAATTCAACACTATATTCAACGATCGAATGCAGCAAGCTCTTGGAACTTCAGAATATTGAAAGGTAGCTGGTTTGCTGCTTGATAGATTGAGTGACTGGAACGAGAGAGCTTGAGATATGTTGATTCTTAGAAAGATAGTTTCGCGAGATGATGGTTTCAGTTCTTGTTTCAAGTGCACTCAATCTCTTATTTATAGAATTCTAAGAAATCTGCCCGTTGAAGAGGTAGTTTCTTCGTGGTGAGGTGTCATGCAGCTATTGGGTAGTACAAGATCTTCTGGCACTGTTTCTGCTGCACCTTTTACCTCTGCACTGTGCCCGCCATACTCTGAAATGATCAATGCACAGTCCTTGTTCTTTCCAGATGACGTCCTGTGATTGGTTTAGACTATAGTGTTTCTACCGACTCTTTAGAAAGCACTAACTTTGATGAGCCTGAAGGTTGACTTGCTGCTTTGTCGCCTGATGGAGATAGCTTCCTCCGACTTTAGATGCTTTAAGCTAGCTCCCAGCATCCTTTCATACTTAGACGAAATTCCCCACTTGAAGATGCAGTATTCTGACTTCATGCAGGTAGCAGTGACTTGGCGCAGACTCCTTCCAGTATCTTCTTCCTCTTCCAACATCCTTGATTTAGCTAAACTTTTACATTTGAGAATCTAACCAGATTGCTAAGTCCTAGCTATTACATATTTTGTTTCATCAAAATCTATTACAATATCATCCTATCATATCCATTTTTAAATCACCAATTTTATCATTGTTAATATGATCCTTCAAGTTTTAACTTTTTTTTCCATTTTAGTCACATGTTAATCAATAATTCAATTTTTAGGAAAAATTATTGACATGAATGCAGGTGATACCAATGGTTTAAATTGGAGATTTTGAACGCAGGGAAAGGGGATAGGGAAGATTTGTTTACATTGCTCTAAATTAATGAAAATTTGGGGTTTATTAATCATTTTTTCCTCAATTTAGTGTCACATAAATCATTTTTTCTCTAATACAATCAAAATATTCAATTTGAAGTATTACATTTGTTTTCCTCAATGGCGAGGGAGGAGGGGAGACGTTGAGGTTGGGACGGGGCTAGGGTTGGCTGGGATGAAGAAGAAGAATGAAGAAAGTGGCAGTTGGGGTGTCGGCGGTTCAGGCAGTGGAGCTAGGACCGAAGTTGAGAAGGTAGCAGCGATGGGAGAGAGAGGGAGAAGATAGAGATCTGCAATTTAATTTTGAAAAGTGGGGCTCGATTATGGGGGAAGGGGAAGGGAAGGAGGTCTCCAATTTAATTTCATCATTACGGACGACAAATTTCATTGGTAAATTTTGCAAAAAAATTATAATTAAAAATATACCGATGGAATTTCCCTCACTAATTATCAAAAATTTGAGGGAAAAATATTTAAAAAATATTATCTACGGAATTTCCATTGGCTATGTTTTGAATTTTTTTAAAATATAATCAAACAATATTACCAACGGAATTCCCCTTAGTAAATTTTTCAGAATAAATTAAAAAAATTAAAAATTAACAACGAAAATTATTTATTACCGATAGAAATTTTTGTCGATCGATACATTAGTGATGAAATTCCGTTGGTAAACTTAATTCATAAACGAAATTTTATTGCCACTAATTACCAACGGAATTCAGTTTTTTTATTTTTTAAAAAAATTGGTTACCAACAAAATTCCATTGGTAAACCGTTAGTAATTATTGATGGAATACGACCTTTAGAAATTTCCATGGGCCCTGTTTATACAAATTTAAAGATTTTGGATTCTGTGGGGCTTTGGAAAAAATTCATTTTTAATTATGCCCTAGTGGTGATGTCTAATTTTTATCTTATTAATTTTCGATTATCAAATTTAGTTATGTAATTGAAACATTTATCCAATTTTAGTCCTTTTTTTACTAAAATTTACAGTTTTCGGTCAATTTTTGACAAATTACATACACTAGTCACTAATTTCATGATTTCTGATTATTTACACTTATATGGTAAGTAATATGCCACATCATTTAATGAATAAAAAACAAAAAAATATCAAATCTTTAAATCCCCAAATTGACGTCATATGAACCCTAATCAATCAATTGGTAATTGATTTTTAAGCCCACAACCCGCCAATCCATTCCCCTATAACGCCTACTGGGGTGACATCTCATGTGCGCTAACAATGATTTCTTGCTTGGGAAAGCCTTTTCACATGTTACTCTTCGTCTTAGGATTAAGCTTCCTGTAAGAATCTTTGTTAGCTTAAAACCCTTGTTGCAGTCCTTGCAATAATGGCCGCCCTTCACTTCTTTCGACCTCGCCGTGTTTTCAGAAACCTCAGCTTCACCAGAATTCTTCTTCCATCATTGGTTCAATATCGCAATTGATTTCCAAATCTTCCTTCTCCATCACTGAATCTTGGCGATTGATTTCCTTAACCTCTTTTTCCATGCCTCCAACACAGAATTAATTGGTGATTGATTGGGGTTCAAATTTGGAGATTAGGATTCATGTGTCGATTTGCAGATTTGAAAATTTGATATATATTTTTTAATTCATTAAATGATGTGACATGATTATATGACATTTCACTTATTTTATAATGTAAAATAAATCGCCACATGTGGAAAAAATTTGCCACGTAGACATAAGTGGTCGGAAATCATGGAATTTCGAGCGAGTGTATATCACTCGTCGGAAATAGTTCGAAAAATGCAAATTCTGTAAAAAATGACCAAAAATTAAAAAATTAAAATTGATAATCGAAAATTAATAGGATCAATATTGGATACTGCCTCCAAGGCAAGAACAAAAATAAATTTTAATCTGGAATTCTACTGACCCTGTGTTTGCCCATACACATGATACTCTAAATTAATGTGTTCAATACTTGGGATTGATAAATGAAAAGGTTAACCCTAAAAGTTTCTAAGTATTGGTTATTTAGAATAAAACAACGAGGTGGGTTTAATCTACTTTTCTACTCATCTGCATTAAACTCATCAACTTATGCGTGTTAATAAGCATCCTGCCAATATTTATCCCAGTCTGGATCTTGAAAGCTATGCAGATGCTCATTGGGCTAGCAACTTGAATACATGATAGAAGGTCTATTGGAGGTCATTGTGTGTTCTTAGGCAATTATAATTCATTGGTTTGTAGTTCGAAGAAGCAAAGGGAAGTCTTAAGAAGTAGTGTGTTGAATCTGAGTTTAGATATATATCATTGGCTGACACCATTGCAGATGTGATTTGGTTGAAATATCTTTTACTATTTGGAGTGACAACACAAGTGCAACAACCTTGGCTTCAAACCCAGTTTTTCATCGAAGCTAAGGTTCATTTCATTTGGAAGAAAGTTCTGGCTAAGGAAGTTGAAGTTCGTTTTATTCCTTCTGAAGATCAACTCGCAGACTTGCTGACTAAATTAAAGCATTACTTAAAGGCTCAATTTCACAAACTTATAGAGAAATTTATATCTAACATATATACTTATGATATATGCTCCATGCAAGAAGTTGGACAGTTAGAAGTTAGTTAAAGTATATTAGCATAAGTTAGTGTTAGTTAGCTAGGTACTCTATCTTCTTGATATGTATATATATCTCTTGTATCTTTGATTATTGATCTTTCAACACATTTCACATGTTTCTTTCTTCTCCCAAGAATATTCATATATATCTTCTGCATTCAACAATATTAAAAAAATATAGAATAATTTTGATTTAAATCACAACCACAAGTTTTAAGAAATTTAAATTGAAAAATCAAGGTTTTTAAATTAAATTAATCACTAAACGACTTTCAATTAAATAATAAAAAATAAATTTCGATCAATTATTGTAGAAATCAAATATAGGAGTTTCACACGTACCTAAAACTTGTTGATGGTAATGTATCGATGATCATACGGATCTGCGGTCTCAATCATGATTGTGTATAAGTTTATTGAATGTATGAAACTAAGATTAAAATTCTCAGACAGGATGGTGAGAGTACCACTCATATCTTCGTATAAATTTCTCAATCTTACGATTCCTAGCAAGAAGAAGACAATATGTACTTTGGGCAACGGTGTCGGCAAAAAATATCATAAAAGTAATTAATATATATGACCAATCATGGTGGTTAAATCATCAATGGTCATTAAATGAGGTTTAAAAAAAAAAAAAAAATCTCTTACGAATCTTGATCCCTATGAAGCCTTATCTGACATATTTGAATATAAATATCCACTTGGACTTAATATTGATAAGATAGAATAAATTGGATGGAACTCCAATAATATCATAAAATATGATTCATAAATAATTTTAGTTATATTTAAATTAAAATGTGTATCAGTATTTGAAAAGGATTGTATATATCTCAAGTCACTTGGGTACCAATTAAATAAGGGAAAATTAAATATAATATAAACTATGTTAGGACCATCAAGCGCATTACCGCTACACCAAAAGGATATCCAATGGATATAGGACGCAATTTTAATGGCTTATACTTATGTAGCTTTGCGTTCACGGATTCGAATTTGGAAGAGCCGTGCCCCACACATATTTAAGCTCCGACCAAAGGCAGGTTGTTGGGAAATATCCCAACAAACTAGTACAGGGTTTGTCTAATACATGGGTTTAAAAAAATATAGTTAAATTAGATAATTTTAAATATTATTTATATTAAAAAAATTATGATTATAATATACTTATTATCAATTTTAGTATCAATCATAATATAATTTGATTAATATATTATTTGATTATATATATAAGAAAATGGTCCAACTTACCACTTTTCTTTAGATTTTCTCCCCATTTACCATAATATATAAAACCTAGTCCCCAACGACCACAATCCTTATAATTTAGACTCCATTTACCACTTTTTTTGACATAGTCCAAAAAACAAGTATGACATCGATTTGACATAACTGAACTAATCAATAAAATAATAGAGAAAAATGATAGTGGACAATGTAGCCTTACACGAAGAAATGGATTAATATATTAATTTAGCAATTTTGTTTTTATTAGAAAAATAATGTCAGCTACACGAAAATTTGTTGTGGGTAATATATGATTGAATAATTTCGTGTAAGGTTGGACTGATTGAATCAATTAAATAATAAGACGATTTCGTGTAAGTAAAAATAAAAAAATAAAAAAAATTATTTTTTTACTTACACAAAATTAATTTCGTGTAAGGAAAAAAAAATTAAAATTTTAAAAATTAAAATTTTTTTTTTCCTTACACGAAAATAATGAACAAAAATTGATAGTGTAACATTGATTATTTTTGTGTAACAATTAATAGTGTGTGCATTGATATTTTATTATTATTTAATTGATTGAAGTGAAAGTATGTCCCATCATATGTTTGACTTATTAAAAAAAATGGTAATTGGGGCACAAATATAAGGAAAAATGGTAGATGGGGACTATATCTTATATTTTGTGGTATTTTAGGCCAAAATATAAGGAAAATTGGTAATTGGGGCCATTTTCTCTTATATATATTGCATTCATAAGAGAATACAAATATCTTTTATTTATTTTATATTTTATTATTTCTATCATATTCTTCAAATCTCCCACCAATATTCTAGTTATTTTATAATGTTCTTCTTTTCTTTTCTTTTTTAAATATTAAATATTAAAGATTACAAAGATTTTTAAATTTTTATTTCAATTATATTATAAATAACTCAAATCAAAATTTCTCAAGAAGTGCAAGCTTGTTACTACGATCGAGGAGAAAGAAGTGCTAAAGGGGCAGGTGGCCTCCGTCTAGGACTTGCTGGCTCAGACCGCTAAGGCTGCTGAGCTTGACCGTCAGCGGCTGACCGACCTGACGGTAACTCATGCCTGGGTGGTGGTGGAGTTGGAGGCTACAAAAGCCAAGCTGGACGCTGCCCGGGCCGCCTTGGTGGACGAGGTGGCAGTCGTGCTGAAGTATAAAGCTTTAGCCAAGTGCAAGTATGAGGGGGTCTTGGGTTATCTCTTCACGTTCATCGATGTCATCGATGTGGCTAGGAGAGAGAAGCTCGTCGATCACATGGCGGCGCTGGCTGGCTACTTGGAGAGAATCAGCCTCTGCTCGAGTACTACTTGGGGTTGATGAGTGACCTGCATATGTATCTTCCGCCTAGGTCAGATCACTTTTTCTGTCATGCACCCCCGATCCAGCTTATGTCCGACCCAACTTCAATATGTATGGGGCGTCGGCAGGTGGTCAGATCGAGGAGGTTGGGGCGATCGAGGAGGTCGGAGATAATGTGGTTGAGGTGGTGGCTCCATAGTTTTATTTTCTTTTTCTTCTTCTTCTTTATATTCGGGCCAGTTGGCCCTTTTGTACGAGGTGCTGGCCTCCAAACTAGATTGCTTTTATGAACATTCATTTTTCACATCGTACCTGTTCAGCTCGGTTTCTTATAATATTAACTTGTTCAGCTCAGATAAGCTTTTTATACTTGTATAATTTTCGATGTAACTTGTACATTCAAATATCACTTGATCAGCTCGGCATATTATCTAGCCGATTCAGCTTATATAATAAAAACACGGTTAATAAAGTTGATCATTTTTGAACTTTAATCTCTAACTACCTGATCGACTCAGTTTAGTATGTTGGCCGATCGTACCATGTACCAAACTTGGTCAGCCTTGGCCGGCCAATACCTAACCCAAGGTTCATTGATGAGACCGACCCCATCGTAACCTCAGCCCTAGTTCTTTCTGGTCGGCTCGGTAGAGGCCATTTTCTATTAGGCTAAAGCCTTATTGTTTTATTCGGTCAAGGCGGCTCGGATGGGGCCGTAGCCTCATTTAGACCGAAGCCTTGGTGGGCCGAAACCTTACTATTTCATCCGACCTAAATGGCTCGAATGAGGCCGTAGCCGTATTTAGGCCGAAGCCTTACTGTTCCATCCGACCTGGACGGCTCGGATGAGGCCGTAGCCTTTAACAATTAACAAGTTAAAGCATAACTTTATTAAATAACAAAATGAATGTAAAAGTTACAAGACAATTACAATGAATGCCCTAGCCGGCTAGTGGTAGTATTTCTTTAGGTGCTTGACGTTCCATGGCTTGGACATCACATTGTCGTTGAGATTGGCTAGTTTATAAGCATCTCCGACTAGGATTCGGCTAATCTTGTACGGTCCTTCCCAGTTATGGCCTAAGGACCCAATGTGTTGTAGAACTTTCTTAAGGACCAGATCTCCGACTTCGAATCTTTGTGCTCGGTTTTTGGAGTTATAGTACCTTGCGCTTTTCTGTTTGTAGATAGAATTCTTCACGTTAGGGTCTGTAACAATCCAAAATTTTATTTTTTTTCAAATGTTGACAAATAAGTAAGGAGGAATTTTTTTTAATATAATATAATATAGTCATTAGTAAATTGAAGGAATCAATAATTGACCAAATTGAAAAAACAAATAAGATTTTCTCCTCTCTCTATCTGCTGCACGTTTTTTTTCTTCTTCTTTCTTCTTCTCTCCATTCTCCCTCTCTGCCTTTCTTCGCCGCTGGTATGGGTTGTAGGCGTAAAATATATGTTGGTCGCCGACGTGCTCGACGACGGGTGTTTGGCTGTGGACCGCCGATTGCAGCGACAGTGCGTGGGTGTAGATATATTTGTGATGTTCGTGTGTGCGTAAGGTGTAGGGGAAATCAAAGGCTAGAGAGTTAGGTGATGGGGTGGCCGACGCTCATAGCGCCGGCGGGAAGAGCTAGGAGCCGCCGCTTACAGCGGAGGTATGAGAAGGTATATATATATATGTATGTAGATGTGGGTATATATATATGTGTGTGTGCTGTTGTGTATATATATATATATATATGTGTGTGTGAGTTTGATGTTGGCTTGTGTGTCAAGGGAGTTGTGGTTGATGTTGGGGGTCACCGGCGACGATGCCGTCGCCGGCCATAGCAGAAGCAAAAGCTAGAGATGGGAGGGACAACGGCTGGAAAGGGATGAAGAGGGGTAAGGTTTAATTTTGTAAATTTGATATAATTAAGGACTGATTTGCAAACCCTAAATTATGATAAATAGCATACAAACCCTTAAAATTATGAATAATTGTAGAAATGACCCTAAACTTTTGTGAACTTAAGAAAAGATCCCAGAATTCTCTGAAATTACAGAATAGTCCCTAAGCTTTGCTGAAATTATAGAATCACCTCTAAATTTTGATAAAATAACATTATAAACCCAAGAGTTTGCTAAAATGACAATATGACCCCTAGAACTTACAGAAATTATATTATGACCCCATAGTTGGATAATTATTATATATTGTACCCTAAAAATTGATGATATTATATATTGCTTATTAGAATTGATTATTATTGCTAAAACGATCCCTAGAATTGTTGAAATTGCATTCTTTATCCATAAATGTTGGGATTATAAAACAAGATCTAGATATTACAGAAATTTACTTTTGAGATATAATATATATATATATATATTAAATGACGAGTTAGACCCTAATAAATAAATTAGGTTACAAATTAACCTTAGAAATATTATAATAATTAAAATATGTACGATAAAATCAATTATCATCTCTCTTAATTTAAATGACATTTTGTCCTGAATATAATTATAGACATGATAACTTGATCCTCATAATTTAATAAACGAACCAAGGATCTAATTATAAATATTAAATATAAAATTAAATCTTCCATATTGTTAAAAATGATCAAAACGTAAAGAAATAATTATAAACTTTACAATTTAAACCTCAAAGTTAAGAATCAAATTAAATATCAAATTCAATCCTCTTAAATATAAATTAAGTAAACATGTTATGCAATTAAATATATTTCCTAAATTAACTTATAATTTTAGTTAATTGAATTCATTTTTTTATAAATTAAACTTTATAATCTAAATACGCCATAATCATAAATATATTCAAATTTCTTAATATCTAAGTTAAGCCGTAATTTATATAATTAAATTTTCTAAGATTATTTTAAAGATCTTCAAGAATTACTTTAAGTAAAAGCTTTATAATTTATTTGTCTAAAATTATTATCAAGTCTTTCAAGATCTAAATAAAGTTTAATTACGCTTTCTAATATTTTAATAAACGTATTTATTAGAAATTCACCTAAACCTTATATTCACCTTAAAAACATTTATTTTATTCTTTAAACCACAACATTGTCAGAAACCTGTTTCAACTTATCAAAGAAAACCTTAAAGGACTTATATTAATTACTGATGACCTTAACTAAAGAAATTATAGCTAGGCAATGTACTAAGACATTTTTTTTAATGATTGATGTAGGAAAAGAGGAATGAAGAATTATCTATACTTGTTCGACAGCTTATAATTACGTATGCTCTTCTCATGAGGTGGGGGTAATTTTTTTAAATTATATTATTATAAAGTTTATGCTATTAATATATGAAATCTTTTTAAGATTATTATTGAATGTGAATGTTATTGCTGAATGATTAAGGTTAAGTGATGGATTTTGATTATTTATTGATTGAATTGATTGGATTGTTTGATAAAAATTATCGGGTTTGATTTCCGCGGTAAAGGATAATTCGGGTTAAGTCTCGAATCTAATTGGTAAAGGTTAAATCGGGTTTGATTCTCACGATAAAGGATAATTCAGGTTAAGTCCCGAATCTAATTAATAACAGATAATTTGGGTTGAGTCTCGAATCTAATTGGTAAAGGTTACATCAGGTTTAATTCTCGCGGTAAAGGATAATTCGGGTTAAGTTTCGAATTTATGTAATACAATTATGTTAAATGATTGAATGTTATAACTTATGTTTTCAGGTGTTTATTGTTATAAATGAAATGTGATTTTCATGGTGGTTAAGAACCACAATTTCATGGCAGATAAAATCTGCGTTTTTCATGAAGGCTAAGACCGTAACTAAAGCGATATGTTTGAATGTGAATCATGATTGATCGAAATGAATGCTTGCATATAAAATGATTTAAGTCACGTGATTGAAGTGATCGATAAATGTTTTATGCCAATCATGTTTTTATGATAAAAATTATGTTATGATGAGTTGAGGAATGCCCGAATGAAATATTTTAATTTTATAACGTTTTGAAATAGGGTATAAAATATCTTTTATCAAATGGTTTCAAATGTTGTAAATTACTTTATGTCATCCTAAATTTCCCCACTGAGTGTATTTCAAACACTCACCCCTCTTTTAAAAAATATTTTCAGTTTAAGGATTTTATGGCGTGGAGTACGAGCGGTGGATGCTGGTAGCCGATGATCAAAGGTTTCAGAAACTTTTTATTTAAAATGATTAACTTCATAAATTTAAGAAATGTATATTTCATAATTATTGTTGATTGTATTTATCTTTATTATTCTTAAAATGTTTTTATATTTAATTAATGTCTCGCTTAAGGTTTATTTACAAAAGAATCGGGACGTTACAGCGTCGATCCTCCTTTCCTTGACCAGGTTAAGGCTGGCCGTCAAGGTCTCAGTGTTCTGCTCTTCCTGATAATTGTTCACCCTCCAAGTCGGGACATCGAGCTCTATTGGGATGACAGTCTCGGATCCAAAGGCCAAAGAGAAAGGTGTTTCTCCTATTGCTGTTCTGGCCGTTGTTCTGTATGCCTAAAGCACCTCGGGAAGTTCATCCGCCCAAGCTCTTTTTGACTCCTCGAGTCTGGCCTTCAGAGTGTGTTTTATGATCTTATTGACGGCCTCGACCTAGCCATTCCCTTGAGGATGATATGGAGTTGAGAATAACTTATTGATCCCTAAGTTCTCACAAAACGCTCTACATCAAACTGTCGTCTATTATCTGTAATGATAGAGTGCAGAACCCCAAACCGGCAAATGATGAACTTTCAGATGAAATTTGTGATTTTCAGCTCAGTTATCCGTGCTAGGGGCTCGGCCTCTACCCACTTGGTGAAGTAGTCGATGACAACTATTACAAACCTCATTCTTTCTCGATCGGTGGGCATCGGGCCGATTAGATAGATTCCCCACTTGCGAACGGCCACGGGGCCATGATCGAATTCAGGTCTTCGGAGGGTGCTCGGATGAGGGATGCGCATCTCTGGTATCGGTCACACTTCCTGACAAAGTCAATTGCATATTTTTCAGACTTGGCCAGAAATTACCCTGTCTAATAATCTTGAAGGCCAAGGACTGTCCTCCAGAGTGATTGCCGCACACGCCTTCATGGACTTCTCCCAATATGTACTTGGCCTCCTCCTCGCCAGACACATTAGAAGAGGCCGGGAAAATCCTCTCTTGTACAGCACGACATCCTGGACAGTATACCTGGCAGCTCGGATCCTCAGCTTTCTTGTCTCGATTTGGTCGGCGGACATCTTCCAAGTATTGGATAATCGAAGTCATCCAAGTCATCTTCTATTCGATGGTGTGGACTTCTTTCTACTCAAGGACCGAGCTATCCACGGTGCCAATATTAACCGAGTCGATATCTTCTACTCCCTCACTCATGGTCAATCGAGCTAATGTATCGACATGTACATTCTTATTGCGCAGTATTTGCTCAGCTCAGATTCTTCTAAATCTCGCAGAAGCCAGCTTGACTGACCTCAAATACCTGGCCATCTATTCTTCTCTGGCCACGTACTCGCCAGAGATTTAGTTCACCACCAGGAGGGAATCACTGAAAACCTTCAAGTCATTCACCCCGAGTTATTTTGTTATGTCAAGGCCAACTAGAAGCGCTTCATACTCAACTTTATTATTTGTAGTTGGGAACTTAAATCATAAAATCGAGCAGAAATATTTGTTTGTGGGGCTAACCAGCATAATTCCAGCCCCGATGTGCTGGGCGGTTGATGACCCATCCACATACATCCTTCAGGGCTTCTCTATCCATTCTCCTCGGATGAGAAAAGTTGGTGTAAACTCTGCAATGAAATCGGCCAGGGCCTGCCCCTTAATGACCATCCTGGGGGCATGATGAACGTCGTACTGCCCAAGCTCTACTGCCCACTTTAGTAACCTCCCAGAAGCGTCTGAGCTGCCAAGTACCTGCTTCAAAGGAAAATTGGTAAATATTTTTACCTGATGCATCAGGAAGTATGAGCGCAGCTTCCGTGCTGAGATGATCAGGGCGTAGGCCAACTTCTCCATGACCGGGTAGTGGAGCTCCGCATCATGTAGTGATTGACTCACGTAGTAGACTGGCTGCTGAGCCTTCTGTTCTACTCAGACTAGCACAAAACTCACTGCATATTCGGACACTGCCAGATAGAGCTGCAACTTCTCATTAGGCTGAGGCTTGGCCAGGACCGGGGCCTCCATTAGAGCCCTCTTCAGCTCGTCCAGTGTCGACTGACATTCACCATTCCACTAGAATTGAGAATTCTTTTTGATCAGATTGAAGAATGACCAACATTTGTTTGTGGACCTGGATATAAATCTATTAAGGGTCGCAACCTTCCCTGTTAGGCACTGGACGTCCTTGATCCATCGTAATGGAGTCAAATTCATAATAGCCTGGATTTTTTCAGGGTTGGCCTCAATTCCTATCTAACATACCATATACCCGAGGAACTTTCCCGAGCCGACCCCAAAGGAGCACTTCTTTGGGTTGAACTTCATCTTGTACCTCCTTAGGATGTCGAACATTTCTGCCAAGTTACCCACGTGGTCGGCTATTTTTCTAGACTTGATAAGCATGTCGTCCACGTAAACCTCCATCGTCTTCTTAATTTGGGCTGCAAACATCTTGTTCACCAGTCTCTGGTAGGTTGCCCCTGCATTCTTTAACCCGAACGACATTATAGTATAGGAGTATTGTGCCCGATCGGTGATTAATGTTGTGTGGACCTGATCCTGCTCGACCATTAGTATCTGGTGATATTCGGAGTATGTATCCATGAAGCTCATGAGCTCGTGGCCGGCAGTAGTATCGACGAGCTGGTCAATATTGGGCAGAGAAAAACAATCCTTCGGGCAGATCTTATTTAAATCGGTGAAGTCGACGTACAACCTCCAAGATCCATTTGCTTTCCTAACCAGGACAGAGTTGGACACCCAGGTTGCATACTTTGTTTTCCTGATGAAGCGGTACCCCAACAACCTCTGTACTTCCAATTCCAACCCCTCATAACTGTCCAAGCTGAGTCGCCTCCTTTTCTAGGCTACGGGCTGAGCTGTAGGATCTATATTAAGGTAGTGGCAGACATCTTCTGGGCGGATGCACTTCATGTCTTCGTGAGCCCACGTGAAGACATTGGTATTAGCCTGCAAAAAAGATATCAGTTTAGCTCGAAAGGGCTCCTTCAGCTCCCTGCCAATACGCAGTACTACATCTGGCCTGCTCGAATTCAACTTGATGAGATCCAACTTCTCAACAGGCGCTATCATTTTCTTTAGGTCATCTCTCCTTGGATTTAGGAATTCTCATTCCTCCTTGGGCTGTTGCTCTGCCTCAGTTGCTTCTCTGCCACCACTCCGATCGGCTGTGTTCGAAGAGGACCCAACCTCGAAGGTTGGGTTGATCAACAATTTGGGTAGAACTGCCAGTTGTGGATGGTGTCCTCGAAGACATCTTCCATATCAGTCTCTCGGGCTACCAGCTGGTTCCCCTTCACAATATAAACTTCATCGCCAACTGGGAACTTAAAGGTGAAGTGGTAGATGGAAACCACCGCTTTTAGCTTGATCAGGAGTGACCAGCCTCAGATGGCATTGTACTAGGAGTGAAGGTCCACCACCTTAAACTCCGTGGTTGTGAAGACCTCCCGATCACCGATTCCAAACAGGACCTTCAGCTCGTACGTCTCGAGCACCCTGGTCCTCATTCCTCTAAAGCCTTGAATCGTGTTGGAAGAGGGTACGAGCTGGGATTCGTAGAACCCCATCCGTTTGAACGTACTCAAGTAGAGCACGTTGGCATAGGCACCTGTGTCGATCATGACCCTATGCACCATGGTCTTGCAAATATTGAGTGGCACCACTAAGGTATCGCTGTAGGGGTAAATTATCCCTTCACTGTCCAGCTCAGTGAAGAAGATAGTTGTATGACAGGGCTCCATCCTAGGTGGAACGCATCTTTCACTGGTCTCCCTAACCTACTCTTTTCGGGCTCGCTTGAAACCCTGCTACTCGCCAAAACTATTATTGACGAGGGTAAGAATTTTCCGAGCAGCCCCGATCGGTAGAGGTGGAGGCAGTGCTTGCTGTTGCTCCTAGCCCTATTGTCCCTGACCCTTCACATACTTTTTTAAATAGTCCTGATCGATGAGCTTCATCAGCTCGACCAATAATGCCCAACATTTGTTAGTGTCACGACCTTTCTCCTTATGGTACTTGCAGTACTTATTTTGGTTAAGGCGGGCCGGGTCGACCTTCGGCTGTCTCGACTCTGACAGCAGATTCTTGTCATTGATCTCCGTAAGGACCTGTAAAAGGGTAACCGTGAGGATTTTGGTTACCTGACCGGACCTCCGAGAATGGAAGGTCCTGAAGTTGGCGGCCGGCCTGAACGGTCTCATTGGCTTCCTTCTCTCTTTCTTCTTCTCTTCTCGTCGTTCAGACCGTCGATCTGCTCTGTCGGATGACTTATCATCCAAAATTCTCCTCTGTCCCGATATACCGCTCTGCTCGGGTCAAAAATTTGTGCTAAGTCTTCAGTCCCTCCTTATGAATCGACCACCAAAATCGTGTTCTGGGCCTCAGTCCGGCCATGATGGCCATCAGTATGGCATCATCAGACACTTGCTCCATTTCTAGGACCAGCTTATTAAATCAGTTCAGGTATAATTTCAGAGGCTCGGCCTTCTCTTGCCACACGTTCACCAGCCTTTCTTTTGGGATCGGCCTCATCTTCAACCCCATGAACTGTGTCAGAAACAGTTCTGCCAGCTCATCCCATCCTCCGATAGAAGAGTCCAGGAGTGATCGGAACCACCTCTGTGCTCGATCTCCTAGAGTGAGCGAAAAGGCCTTGCACATAAGTTCCTCTCCAATTTCTTGCAGCTCCATCCAGAACGAGTATTTGTCCATGTGGGTGCTCAGGTCGGTCTCACCATTGTACTGACAGATAGGTGGCATCTTAAACTTGACCGATGTGGCCAAGATGGAGATGTGATCTGCGAAGGGGGTGACCTCTTCCAACCCCCTCGATCAGACTTGTTTCTTCTGACTAGAATATCGACCAGCCTCTTCTTCAGCTCTTGCTCTTCTGCCCACTCTGAGTACCGGAGATTGTGGTCGGTATTCTCCTCATGAGGCTGCTGGGCCTCACCTCTCTCCTCTAAAAACCTTGCTGTCCTCCTAGCCTCCAGTGCTGAGGGTGGACCCATATGATCCTGGGCATATTTGACTCCTGCTCGATTTTCTACCTAATCTGGGTGCACTCTCTTATCCGTCCGAGCTCGAATAGGTGATTGGCTTCTTCTGGCCCCTGGTCCTCGGCGACCCTTTTTTCCAGGTTTCTTCTCCGTCTGTATTCGCCTAAGGACTCCGAATCCTCCAATAGCTCATTCGCTGCCTGAGCCTTCTCCCTCTGCTCGGCCTCTTTCAGCCGCTCGTTCAGCTGAGCCATTATGGCTCGAATCTCAATCACGGACATAGGCGTCCGAGGAGTCTCCAAAGTAATGGAAGCCGTCTGGATGTCCTCTTTCCCTATAGCTAGATGTGGACGACCAGATCGACCAGGCTGAGAAAGCCGAGCCTGGGAATCCGAAGTTGTGTTATGTTCGTCGTTACTCATGTTGAAATATGGAGTTTTACTCGTTTGATGAATTTGTTCCCTCCTTTTAGCACTAAAATATTGACGTGGGAATTTGTATTATGAAATAATTCCTAGTTGAACACTTAAATTGATTAAAAATGGATGAAATTGGTGGATTTGATGAAGAAATGAAGCCAAAACGTGAAAAGTAGTGCAGAAAACATTGACCCGGTATCTACTCAGGCAAATTAGCTCGGCTGATCCTGAACGATTTTTTGTGATGGGTAGGATCGTATGTAATATAAGTAGAGAAACGAGCTCATTAGTGCTTAGTATAAAAGATGTTCGAACCCTTTACAAGTTGAAAATACTTTTATTTATAACAAGAGAAAAACTCGAGTAGTGGAGATCATGCCCACTACTTCCCTGTTTTTAGCCTATTTTTTAGGAGGTGGACGGTTTAATTCCCCCACGATCTTCTAGCGGTTGGAAACATCTTGCTCGGCATAACCTGTCCTACTCGGCCATATCTCTTCGAACCCGTCACGAAAATGGTTCTGGTCGGGTCGTTCAAAAGCCGTCCAGGACAAATATCCTGGCCGGCTCATATGGGTACGCTCAATGAGTTCTGAATCGGACTTTTGAAGGCTACCTCCATAGATCGGTCAGGTTCAGTAATCGGATCTAGCTCGGGTCGGGTGGTCCAACAATCAACAATTAATATTTTATATAAAAATATGTATACAAATATTTAAATTATAATTTTTTTTATTTTACATTATTAGATTTAACCTTATGATTTATAATCTTATTATTATAAAAAAATTCCAAATTCGTTATAGAGATTTTATTAGATTTTTTAAGATTTTTTTTCTTTTTTGTTTATATATATTTATGTATTTTTAAATTTAATTTGAGAATTGAAAGCTAGTTTCTAGATTTTTTTTCTTATATTTTAAAATAATTTTAAGTTTTTAATTTTCTATTTCAAATTAATAAGCATTTTTAGATTTATTTTTATAAATTTTATTTTATGTATTGATGTTTAAATAATATAAAATAACTTTTTGATTTAAAAAAAAAAAACTTTCTCATGTTATTAAAATTTATATTTTTTATATAATTTCAACTATAATGGTGAATAATTAATTTTTAAAGGAAAACATAAGCTAAATTGATTATATGCATAACAAAATTATTAAATTTTTTGTGTCATTTATAATTAAAAAAAAAACTTTCATGGTTATATACTTTTAATATTCAAACTTTTGAAATATATTATATAAAATAATTTTTTTTAAATAATTATTTAAAAATTATTATTATCTTTTTCTATCAAAAAAGACTTAATAAAGAGGCTGAATTTTTCAAACACCCATTGTATCAAGGTTAATTTAAAATTGGCCCAATTGACCCCATAATATATACAAAAGTGAGATTCTAAATCCTATATTTATTTGAGGCTATTATGTAAGATATGTGTGAAACTTATTGTGTAAGATACACAATAAAAATATTATTTTATGTTTTTATTGTAAATCAGTAATATCTGTCATCTTCTTTCATTTTATATATAATATTGATATAATTATAAAGAAAATAAAAAAAATTATAGCTAAGCTTTCAATTAGAATTATAAAAAAAATATTATCAATGTTTTTTTTTTTTGATAAAATATTATTAATATCATTGTTATTAGTATAGATAATAATTAATATATTTATATTTGGACTTATTTATTGAGCTTACAACAACAACAAAAAATTGTTGGGTGATTACATTATGATTGTGTGAAATTTTAATTATATAAAAAGATTAATAAATTAGAAATTAATTCAATTACATATAAATAAACTATGAGTTGTATATTTAAACAATTTATTTTGTTTGTAATATCATTTACTTATATGGAGGGACCGACCACAGCCATGGGTGGGGGTGTCTCTGTCCCCTCCCCAAAAAAAAAAACTTTGTAAAAAATTTATTTTGACCTCTTCAATTTTTATTTATATTAATTTTTTACTCCTTCAAAAAAATTTATATTACAATTGGTCTCCCTCAACTTTCGTTCCTTGTTCTGTCCTTGCTTATATAAAATAATAACAATTATTATTGTTGTCATCATGATATACATTACATATCCAAACATTAAAATTTAATTTAATTAAAAGTTTAATATTTTCAGTTAAAATTCTACTTTACACAATAATTTTCTAAAATTATAAAATATAATAAAGAATAATAAAAATATGAAAAAATTTATTTACATATATATTATACATATTTTAAAATAATAAAAGATGATATGAATATTATTTTCATTAATTCAAATTTATTATATTATCAAAATAAATAATAAATCATACATGAATTACTATTATTACACAAAGAAAAGTGTGAAAAGTGAGTTATGGAGCCCACCCGCGAGCAAAATGGGCCGGCTACAGGCTACTCAATTTGGATCAATAAATGCATTTAGAAAACTGTGACTAGGTTTATATTTTTAGGTTTAAATTGCCAATTCATAGGATTAATTGTGATCTGTTCGACTTCTCTGTTAGCAACAAATCAAATATGAGTGAATTTCAATTTTGCTATATTTTTCATTTTTTTTTATCAAGTATTTAATTTATTTTTTAATTTTAGTTCTTTATATTTAATTTTTTTTCAATTTCAATTTAGTTGTTACCAAAATTTTTCAAAATATTGACATACTATCAGAAATTTCCGATGTTACAATCCAATACCAATAACCACGTCAGTAATTTTGAAAATTTCGATAAAAATATATTGAAACATCTTTTCCATTTAGGAGATATCTTCGCATACCTATATATTTATTTATATATATTATAACCTTTCATATAGTTTTGGAAATTTTAGTATAGTGGCTAATTCCCCTACATACCAAAAATATATATATTTTTATATATTTAATAGTGTTATATGATTATTTTGGTAAAATGAGGGGAGCCCATGATATTTTATTATCAGAATACAAATCATTAACTTATGGGCCTAGTTAGCTAGCTATTTTATTATTTTAAATAATTAATAATATGACACACGTTAACACAGCTTTTTTGTTTTGTTTCGTTTTTGTATTCTTCCTTTCTAGGAACGAAACTCTTCCTTATTAATCCACTCCTTTTGAGCTTTTGTATTAGTTTTCTATTCTTTGGTAGTTTATTAAATCCCAAATATTATTTTATTTTTTGCAACTTGAATTAGTAGAAATTCTTAATTTGGAGTGCATTCTTTAATTAGATATTAATTATTAATCAATGTTGATGTACTGCAACAAGTACTAGCATTTGCTGTTGTTGTTGTAGCTTATTATTAAATCAATAAAGTAAATCCATTGTTTTCGTTTTGTAGTCTTTTATATTAATAGGTAATTAATAATTAAGCTAGAGTGTTTTTTTTTCTTAGATCAATGTCGAGACTATTTGTAATATAAATCTATTATTGATTTTTTTATTTCAAGAGTCAATAATTATATTAATGTATATTTTTTCGCCTTGAAGCTAAGACTAACTGAATTTCTTGCTTACCATTTGATAGTACTTTATGGTGAAAAACAAAACAAATTGTTAAAAAGGTAAAAAAATCTTGTGCACCGGTTGCATGACTTTAGATCCATGCAACTTGTGTTTGTGTATGGGAAACTACTTTTAGTTGCACATTTATATATTATATAAAGGTATGATTATGTTAATATAAAGGTATACGTTATATCACATAAAAGGTATGAGTAATATCACATAAAGGTATATATGTACAAATTATGCTGAAATTCCTTTTTTTTCCTAAGTTACAGTACATAAAGGTTAGCATACGTGTACATATAGGTCATATTAAATAATATAAATGTCACACAAATATAACATAAAGATCAACATTTTAAGCGAATATATATATAGTCTACAAACACATGGATTCAAATCGGGTCAATCCAATTATATAGATTTAGATCCATACAACTTGTGTTTGTGTATGGGAAACTACTTTTGCAAAAAGGTTCAGTATATAATTTTACCTGCAATTAGTTTTGTTGCATGAAAGAGAGATTTTAATTTGACTTATTTGGAATGCCATAATATATTTTGTGATTTTAGAGATGAAATTATATATATATATATATATATATAATAATCTAATGCAAGTTAATATATTTTAATATTACCATATGTGAAAAATAAACATATGATCACTTACACTTTTAGATCCCGCTCTATTTGTGAATTTTATTGTGTTTCTTTCGATCTTTCAAATTTTTAATTAGTAAGAATTATTCTCAGTTCATTTAACAAGTTCTTAGATTTTTTTTTATAGTTTTAGGATTTACATAAAAAAAAAGAGATTTATTAGTTATTTTACGGTTATCTAATACTTTTTCCTGATATTTTTATAATTTTCTGATTTATTTAAATATATTTTCTGACCAATTTGTTTCCAAACCACAACATTTGTTTAAAGATACAAAGATTGAATTACAAACCTCTACTAATGGAGGATTAAAAAGTCAAACTCCACTAATGGAGGATTAAAAAGTCAAACCTTCTAAAGTCATGTGATCAGAGTTGAGGTACGAATCCTCTGTTACACTTATTGTTTGATTTCGAATTTTCTTATCTTTAATACGAACAAAATATTAATAATTGGAGATGTCATTTTATATGCTACGTTAAATTGATGATTATTCTGAAAATCAACATATGAAATACATAGTGGAGTATAGTATTATACGTGGTAACTAATTAAAATTGAGTTCCCCTAACTATTACAGTACAATAACTATATTTGCAATAATAAGAGTGACAAATAACAAGTTACGTAAAGGGATTAAGAAGGACTAGGGCTATCTCTGATCTTAATTTTGACCAAACCTAATCAATGAAATTACTATCGCACTGAGAGAATAATAGTTAAAAAATTTCATCTAATTTATCAAGAATAGAAATAGATAATAAAATTGCAGTAAATAATTAAACTAAAATTAGATTAGGTCATGTGAGGCTAGATGGTAACAAGTTTCTTTGCAAGAGAGGTGATCAAATTGAGTTAACCCCTATCGCCCCTACTTAATTCTTACATGGAAAGATGATATTCTATAATAAGTGTAGGAGGTTGCTAATTGAATGTTCAACTCATAGTCAATGAAGACAAATAATTCAATTACAAAGTATAGTGATATCATTATTATTACAACAAAAGCGCCTCCAAAGGGGCCATATCATGTCCCCCCAATAAAACCTCTCAATATGTAATATTCTTCTTTCTCCACTCACCCCAAAAAATAAAAATAAAACTCCCTCTCTCTCTCTCTCTCTCTCTCTCTCTCTCTCTCCAAATCAAGCATGAATTCTTCAGCAATGATCATGTCCACGGATTCTGCCGGAGGCTCAGCAGCGCCGCCGCCACCACCGCCGCCGCTCAGCCGGTATGAGTCACAGAAGAGAAGGGATTGGAACACTTTCGGTCAGTACCTGAAAAACCAGAGGCCACCAGTTACAGTGTCTCAGTTCAATTGCAACCATGTTCTTGAATTCCTCAGATACCTAGACCAGTTCGGAAAGACTAAGGTCCACTCGCATGGCTGTGTCTTCTTTGGGCAGCCCGACCCTCCTGCCCCGTGCACCTGCCCGTTGAGGCAGGCTTGGGGCAGCCTCGACGCCCTAATTGGACGCCTGAGGGCTGCCTACGAAGAGCACGGTGGATCCCCGGAGACGAACCCTTTCGGAAACGGAGCAATCCGAGTATATTTGAGGGAAGTGAAGGATGCTCAGGCGAAAGCCCGAGGCATCCCCTATAAAAAGAAGAAGAAGAAGAAAATGATGAAAGCTTGAAATTATTTATGGTAATTATCTCATCTTATCCAGCATTAGATTTTCTTGGATCCATAAATATTATTTTTTTATATATATTCTGAATCAACTGAGAAAAGGACTTAAAACAGTTAAATCTGCACATGTTTTGAGAAAAACAGTAGAGAAACCCTAGATCAATCGATCCTCCAAAACCCTAATTTCTGAATAATATAATTGGATGAAACTTACATGTTTGCAAGACTGTTATTAGTAGAATTCAATATGAAAATTTTGAATCAACCCAAAAAAAAAAAAAAAAGAATACCCCTTTTTTTTTCTCTCTCAAATAATGCAAAACACTGTTGATCTAAATTTCCGATTAATTATTTCCTTTTTTTTTAATTAGTATTTTTGGCTTTTTTTGGATTCTGCAAGATATTGTGAACCCCATGAAATGGCCTTTCTGCATATCATATTGTCTCAATGATCTTACATGAAAATTGATACACATAAAGACAAATATATACAAATATATAAATAAATTCGTTTTATAACTTTTTTTTTTCATAAATTCGTAGACATAGGCTAACAGTACTAAGTCCATCTACTGAATCATTTGTCTGAAGATGCCTAAAATATGTTAAATATTGATGATTGTTTTCAATATTTCTTGGAATTAAAACCTTAGCATGAATTTGCTCATCTGTGGTGGTGTTGTTAAATTACACTATTTGAGTATAAGGACAAACAGCTTAACAGTTAGTGTGTCTTTCTTCAAGCTGTAGAGGGATTGGACAACTATAATCACATAAAAGATCCAAAAATATTTTAACTATTCATCAATTTGGGGAATTCCTTATTTTTTTCTCCGGATGATGTTCTATTACATTGGTGATTCATTGCGTATATATTCCATTGTTTTTATATATAATATGTGTTAATTAGTAATATCACTTGATGCACTTGATATGTATTAATTATTTTAAAATATCAAATAAAAAAACACAGGTGGAATAAAGCATGTCATGACACTAGGGTATGTTTGTTTAAGGATTTATCCCACCGGATTTGGGATTTTAAAATCTCAAATCCGTGTTTGTTTAGAGGATTTTGTCAAGAATTATCAAATCCATCAAAAACCTATTATATCTACAAAAACACTATAATTAACCATATACCTAAAACCTATTACACATCAACTAATAATATAATATTACACACGACTACTTTTTCCGGCACTGATTTGACATCTACAGTAATAATCCTACATATAAAATCTTATAACAAACATAGATTTTAACTATTCACCTTTATTACCAAATCCCAAGATTTCAAAATCGAATTTCCCCCATCCTACATAATCCTTAAACAAACATATCCTAAAGAATTAAGTTTTAAGTTAGAGCCCAAAGGTTTCTTAACACACACCACTACAACAAAAAAGTTTATTAACAATCACAAAATGTTGTCTCAAAAATATTGATAGTTGTCCCAAAAATATTTTACGACAATATTTTGTTGTTAAGTTATTATCACAAAAGTTTTCTCACAAATATGTAGTTTTTTTGCTACAATAATGTAGTTCTTAATGTATCAGCAACAACAAAAATAAGTTTTTTTTATATTATTAATTTTTCAATATATTATCGTAAAAAAAGTTATCGCAAATACTTATTTTTTTATAGTGAGTGAGCACACACAAGCACACATACACATATGTAAATATATATATATTAGTAAAGGATTCATGTAATACACAAGATTTTATAATTGTAAACTAAAATTAGTAATATCAGAAAAACACTAAGTGTTATCATATAAGAAAATATATATTATGATTTTATACAATACTTATTGCTTAATTTTGCACTAAATACAACATAGTTAGATTAATATATAAGAAAATTTTAATTTTGGTTATGTATGTAAAACACTTTCTATTTTTTAACAATTATGTATTCGTTTTTAATTTTGATTCTTTATGTTTTAATTTTTTTCAATTTCAGTCTGTTTTGATCGAAACTTTCAAAATTCCTTACGTGGCTGTCTAAAAATCTAACATGGCCTCCGGAAAATCTGACGTAGCATTCACATTTTGGCAGCCATATCAAAAGTTTTGAAAATTTTGATCAAAAAAAAAAAGACTAAAATTGGAAAAAATTGAAATATCGAAGACCAAAATTGAAAAACAGATACTTGGTTGTCAAAGTAATGGAAAAGTGTCTTACATATATGACCAAAATTGAAATTAGAGTGGGACTAAAGACATCCCAAAATTTTTTAAGCACACCCCAATTAACATGATTTTCAATTAAAAAAATAAATTGAATAAGAAATATGAATTTTATCCTTTAAGATATTAATAAAAAAATGTACAAGTGTCGTTTATTCACGTCAGTCGAACAAATAAAAAGTGTTTGGCTACCCTGGCCAAACGTATTTTTATGTGTTCGATCCGGGGGCCGAACATACTTCTACCTATTCGGCCAACCAGGACCAAACCGAATAAGTTAGATTTTGATCGATTTTTACGTTTTTCGCACGATTTTCACACGATATTTATATATTTAATTAATTCGTAAAATATCCATTATTATGTAGTCATTTGATTCATAAATAAATACAAATAAAGAATCTAAAAAATCAAGAAAGATGAAAAAAGAGAAAGTGAAGGGGAAGAGATATAATAGGCTTTAGTGTATTTATATTTATTCAAAAGGGTAATGTTGGTATTTTCATACTTTTTTTTTTTAATTGGAACTAATATAATTGGGATGTACTGACAAAAAGGGTGGGTGCCTATAATCTCATTCTTGAAATTAGCCCTTAATATATATTTTAATTATTGAAATGTTTTTTGCATTTGTATAGAAAATAAATAATTTTTATTTATTATTTTTTAAAACAATATACATTTTGGTATGCAAATTAGACTATTTAATTCTTCCACAATTATTTTAGTTTATTTGATTATTTATTGAACTATAATGATTTTGTGTTTTAAGTAAATTTTGATACATTAATTTCGAGAACAATTCGAAATCCACCTGAAAATAAACACAAACACTACTAGATAAACTATTTTGCACCCATACCTATTGGTCACACTTATATATATATATATATATAAACATTTTGTATTATTATCATGATTTTTATTTTTTTATAGATCTATTAGATTTTATATTATATATATTTAAATAATTTGTTAAATTTTGTTTTGTTGATTTTAAATTGTTCGATATGATTTTATTACCTTGATATTGTTATTATTTACAAATTTGCTATATTTTATTGTTGTTTTAGATTATTAAAATAACTTTAGATTTTTAAACATATTCTTCGGATTTTCAATATCTATTTTAGTTCGTGTGTGTATAATATTAATTTATCTCAACTTTAAATTATTTAGATTCCTTTTTTTTTTTAATCAAGCCTACTGATGGTCTTTATATTTATAGTCATTTATTAGTCCACAATTTTTATAGCTATTGTCTTTTATAAATAAAAAAAAACTAATTCTAATTTTTGTATGTGTATTAATATAATTGTAGAAAAGTTGGGAAAATTTATAGATATGTCATTTTCCACTCAAAATGTCATGTCATAAAAAAAAGATATTAAAAAATGAAAAATAAAACTTTCTTTGCAAGCTATTTGTATACTATTAAAACTCTTATATAAAAAAAAAATTAATATTGGGTCTTTTAATTGGACTTTTTGAGTCAAAAGATAATAATTATTTGAATGCTTCATTTCATCTGTAAGTTATTTCATAGAATTATATTTGATGGATTAAATACTAATTGTAAATAACATTGAAAATTTAATTAGCATTTTAAATTCTGTTTTTATTTGTAGTTTTTTTTTTATATTTTATTTGTAGATGGATAGATATTTAAAAATAAATTTTTGATTCTTAAATATATATTTTTGATTTATTATATTATGAAAAATCGTGCATGGGAGAATTACATGATATGCTATTGGAATGAAAACAAAGAGTTATAGGAATAAATAATTTTTTGGGTCCGGCTATCCACCCCCATCATCTTCTAAATACACCCCAATTTCTAAACACACCAACAATTAAATCCATTTCATTTAAAATCTTTTAAACACACGCCATCATATTACAAATATACGCTTTATAAAGAAAATATTAAAACAAAACACAAAATATATTTTATTTCCTAACCACACCCCTAATTACCAACCAAAGAAGAACCCAAACCCTAACCCACAATTTTATCCTTAAAATTGCAAGAACTAATTTTGATTGAAGTGTTTGATCTAAGTTCAAAATAGAATATAAGTATAGGATTCATGTTTAGGTAGTATTTTTATGGAAAACATATTATAAGGTAGATGAGAAATCGAAAATAAACTCTGAATTGCATGTTGAGTGTTCGAATCTGGACGAGTTATGTTCGATCCTGGTTTGTGGAACGAGTTGGTGAGTGTTCGACTAATGATCGAACAGATTGAAGGGTGTTCGACCACTGGTAGAATGGGTTGAAAAATGTTCGGTCACCAGTCAAACGAGTTGATGTATGTTCGGCCAATGGTGGTCCAACGTTCTTTATTGTGTTTGGCCGTTAGAGGTCGAACACACCTCAATTTATTCAATCTGTATTGGCCGATTGCGATTTTCACAATTTATTTCCTTCACATTATACAAAAAAATAAATTGATAAAATGAAACCTAATAACTTAAATTGTCCATCTCATGTGTTTTTTCTTACTTCATGATGTTATTTGACTAAAGAGATGGATTTTTTTAGGTTTGCTTTGAAATTTTAATGGAGTTTGAATGAAGTTAGATGAAGTTAATGAAGAAGAATGTGTGTTTTGTACATATGCATAGTGTGCGTCAAATGGGGTGTGTTTAATTATTGAAAAATAGGTGGATTTGTTTGGAATTTATATTTTATAATGTTTTTATTTTTTAAATTAATACTAAGGGGTATATTTGTCTTTATACATATAACTTCATTTTTATTAAATTTTATGGGGTATGTTTAGAAGATCATGGAGATGTGTATAGTCGGACCCTAATTTTTTTCCCTTAATTTTAATAAGGAAATGGATATATGATGGTTGATAAACCATTAGTGCTTGTGCATTCTCAAAATTGTGCATGAAACATCTATTTTGATTGAATAACTCTATATGAATTGCAACAAAAATGTTGTTTAAGGGTTCTAATAATAGGAATCATGTTTGTTGAAACTTGCATAGATGTAGAATGTGGTACTGCAATTGGCTATGATAGAAGGATACTTGACAAGAGAGGCTGACCACTAGAACATTAGGGAAACGAGGTGAAATATTAAAGGAACTAAAGATGTAAATCGAAGATAGGGAATTTGGATTTTAATGGCCACTTTCAATATATGGATAAATTGATTTATTTATATAGTTTTGTTTTTGAGAATGAACTTGAAAATAATAACTACTATTGGTTTATTTTCTCCTTAAATATATAGCCATGAGAAGGCTTAGTTATTAATTCTCAGAAGAAACATAAAAGGTGATTTGAGGAATTTTTTATCAGATCCAACCCTAGCTCTATATATATATAGATTATTTAATATATCTTCCTTTAGGACAGTGATATTAATATGATGGATACTGCAAGAAATGAAGTGAAGTTTTTTTACTTAGCATCTTAATTAGTCTAGCTTTGTTCATTATTGTGTCCCTTGAAGTGATGCTTCTTTTAGGTATGGTTAATTACTGTCCTTGGGGTATTAAGTTAGCTAGTAACTACGATTTTCTTCCGACTTGTAGAAAGAAAAAAAGTCTAGGAGTGGATAATCATAAGGTCATTCTACCATTAGAGACTTAAATAATTTCATTATATTTCAATCTTGTATTTTCATTTTACTAGTGTGTTAATGTATTGTAAAATGGACATGAATGGAACAAAATAGATTACATTTCACCAAATTCCAAAGTCTTTACATATGACAAGTTTAGGGAGAAAAAAATTAAATTGATCTTATAACTATTGAAATGTAGCATTAATATAGATCCCAGCCCGTTTGTTATTTTAATTTTAGTTCTCCATTTTCTCTAGAAATTGTCATAATAACATATCGCATGAATTTATAATTTGGTTATTCAGTTTCAGAGTAGCTGTTAATTTTGGTCTCTTTTCATGAGCTTCTAATGTCATTCTATCTTTTGACTAGTGATAAATGATTTGAACATATTGATCTGTTCCATCTTTTTTCAGTTGTGGCATCAATTTGATTGCAAGAATCTAAGGTTTCATGTCATGAGTTCAATCACATCATTGTCATGAGTGTAAGCTGAGTTTGTTAAATGAAGATTTGATTAATTAGGTGATTCACCATATATGGTATTTTATTAAAGCATGCATGTCAAATGAAGATATTGTAAATTGTGTTTCATGGTATTCTCCTACTCTAGTACAAGTGCATGTCACGTTTATATAATTGATCAGTACTGCACGTGGTATTTGTTGGTGATACTGCAAGAACACAATATAAATTATCATTTGAAATACAGGATTTAGAGTATAATAGTCTGTCTTTAAAGAACATGGCTTAGAGGACTTGGATCTAGTGAATAAGCTTTTTTGTTAACACTAGACATTCACACAATTATTTATATAGTAAGAAAGAAATATAGCAAAATAGGAAACTCTCAATTTTCATCCTTTTAACTTAGATTTTGTTTATTTTTTATCATTAATTTTATGTATTTCAATTATGGATTTCTAACTATCACTTTTTTTCTAATTTTGGTATGATTTTGGTCAGCATGTCTGGTATGATTTTGGTCAGCATGTCAATTTCTGCTTATGTTGACGTCAGAAATGGAGAGCTCACATCAGCAATTCCAACTTCCAAGTAGGCAAAAATAAAAAATCGGACAAAATTTGAAAAAAAATGATAGCTAGAATACCAAATTTGGAATATATAAAATTAATAGTAATGAAGTGGATAAAAGTTACCTGGCTAAAATAGTAATTTTCCCAATTACTAGGAAATTAACATGTGGATAATTGAATAGAAGATCAAGACAAACATTTCTTTGAATAGCTATAGAGTGTAAATAATACCAAGATTGTAGTATTTTGTAACTGGGATCACTCTATTAGTCTCACCACATTCAAACAACTTAAGGTTATAGATCTTGTCTTTGCTGTAAAAGTAGTTTGCTTTTCTATTAGAAAATGTGGTTGCCTGAAAATTCATCTAGAAAGTATATTTGAAATCAAAAAACATGGTGAATTCCCATTCCTTGAAAGTATATTTGAAATCAAAAAACATGGTGAATTCCCATTCCTTTTGGGATAAGTGTTACTTTTAGTACTCTCTATCGTATTTCATTTCATATTTCAGTCACCAGTACATGTTAGTGTATAGTGACGATGTCTTACATTACAAAATGAAAGATGAAATTGAAATATAAAATAAAATACAAGATGCATTTTCAATCATTACATGTTAATATTATCATTCATCTACTTTTCATCTCCACATGTTAAATTGTCAATTTTATTTCTTTCAAAAGAAAATTATAAGCTTCTCCTCAAATTGTGTTTTGCAGGATTTGAGGTGACAAAGTTTGATGGGAAGGAGCAATAAAGGTTGCTGTAATTCATGCTTTGATTTCATGGCTAGAGATCATAAGTCCATGACTAAATTCTGAATAATATATAAACTAACACATATTATAAACTACTTTTCTCATATATATGTCATTGCCATTTCCATAAAGTGAAATGTAATTCCAGTATATCTTGTATGTAGTCACATAATATATATTATAATTGTAAATAGAGTTAAAGAAAATTAAACAGAAGTAGATCATTTGTGCCTCGCGATATAGTTGGATGATAAATGAAGTGATTGTAAATTATGTTATGTTAGAGACTAACAGTGTGTGTTTGAATCTTACGAAAACACAAGAAAACTTTATTGACCCCTTTTAAAATAAGGCATTGATTATCATATCAGTGAATCCAATTATCTAACTAAAAAATCGATCATTCAAACATATCTTTCGTTATCAAAAGTCAAACAATTACGTATTTCAATCTTGAAATGGTCTCTTTTTTAAAAATTCGATTATCAATCTGTGATCTCCTCACACACGTGTACATATATTATAGGGTCTTAAATAGAAAAAATTGTAATGAATCATAAAACTTAGAGAGCAAAATGGTAAGTATGAAGTTCACATTAATTGATAGAGGTGGTGGGCCTAAGAGAAATTTTGATCTCAAACCAATGTGGGCCGTCAAGATGTCCAGAATACAGAAGCCCATGGCTTAGGTCCATACATTTTCTTTTAATTGTCCATTTTCCATCAAATTTTAATTGCATACTTCACTTATCAACGTATATGATTATAATATATATATATATATATATATATATATATATATATATATATATATATATATATATAACTGAAAGGCTAAAATAGATTATGATTGTACATACAAGTACAATAAATAATGAAGACATAAATTTTAAATAATATACACAACAGAGAGAATGCCGTATATTTTATAATACGATCATCTATTTAAAATATTATTTTATCTTATATTATCATTAATTTATATATATATATATATGTATATATATGATAGGAGAATGCATTAATTAATTGTTTGTTTTAGGATTCCTAATGTAATCCCACGTGAGAATAGCAAGAGGAAATTATGGTGCCTCGTGCTTTGAAAAGTAACTTTTATATTATTATATTAAAGTAATATAAAGTAGTATAAAGTAGTATTAAAAGTAATATTTAAGTAATTAATATATTACTTTTCTCCTCTTCTCCTAAAATGATATTTCGTCGTCATTAATATCAGTATTCAACTTATAAGCTCTGATCATTCAGAAACTTAAGGGGCGTTTGTTTTGGATTTATTTATGATTGGAAAATTTGATTTTGAAGTTTTAGGTTTTTGGAATAAAAATGAAAAGTTAAAATTTATATTTGTTTAGAGATTTTGTAGGGTAGGGTTAGTATTATAGATGTTAAATTAATGTTGAAAAAAGTTTTATTGTATAATATTATATTATTAGTTGATATAACGATAATGATGGATGATTGTAATAGTAGATACTTAGATATATATTGAAATTTGTGTATTAATAAGTTATTGTATAGGGGCAATGATTGTGTTTTTATTTAAATAAAAGTAGAATTTTTGTAGATTATATAATTAATATATTCTCCTATCATATTAATTAATTAATTAGGTCAAATGCATCTCAAAATCTACAACATGTTCGAATGCCACCCAAAATTAATACAATTTTGCAATTAAGTAACATTATGAAGTGTGTATTTAATTCTTTGATGACAATACATGTGTAAAACTACATTACAAGATCATAGGAGTATACTAAACTGAGATTCAACTGAGGATTGTGGTTAAATGAGTGTTTAAATCTCATTCCTATTCATTTATCAAAATTTCTCATGTCGAATGTTTTAGTAAAAACGGTAGTTCAAAAAAATAATTGAATCGAGTCAAGACATATTCAGATCACATAAATTTGACCAAATAAATTCGAAAATTTCGAACCATCATATATAAAGGGCTTAATCCAAACCAAACATATTTTCTCATATTTAGGTTTTAATAAATACCTAAAGTAATCGTGTTGCACATGATAACCAAATTAATGTGTGTTGAAAATAGTATTTAATTAAGGAATTAAGTGGTTATAATGATAGATTAGAATCCACAAGTGTGTAATCTTTTGAAAGGGTCCCTAATGGTGGGAGTTAGTGGGGTCAGAATATGGGCTTATCATCTTTTTCAACAAGGAAAGTTCTAACATTTGCTGTAATCAGCCTTTTTAGGATGCTATTGGCATCACATAAATAATTTATTACACCAACAAATACTTTAAGACATTGCCCACTTGCTAGATGCATTATTTTGAGTCAATGTCTGGTGGGGACACTTATGTTATTCCATCAATTTCAGGATAATTTCAAGTTATATTTAGGGGAAATAAGCTTTTTTTTTTCTTCTAATCTTACAATCTTACTTTATATTTTATTTTATCATCACTAGTTCTATATATAATTTTAGATTTTTTTGATATTTAATTCAGATAATTTGTTATAAATGTTAAGTGACTCATATTTATCTGATATTCATATTTATAACACAATACAAACATGATCGAACCAACTTATAACATGAAAAAAAAAATGTACCAAAGTACATGTGCAACACAACTTGGAAACATGAATTATCGAATTCTGTTGAATACACAAATCAATATCATCATTCAACATCTAATGGTCATAGTAGTGGCTATATATTGCATCCAAAATTCACAAGGTATTTACCATGTATGATATACATCATCTATGATTTAACATGTAAATTGGTTATCCTTAATGTGAATTAAACTTTTGCAAAATTAAAATATTAATTTAATTTTAGTAGCTTTCAAATTCTGACATGAGTATAACAACTGTTGCCGGCCGAAGAGGGAGCCAGAGCCTGGAAACATGGAATTGATGATATCTTTTTCCACCACGAAATCATTACAAGTTTATATAGTAATATTTTTATTGATAAGGACTTATCCAAAAAAAAAAAATCTATTAATTTTATATGTAATATGCTATTGGATCGATTGTCTCATGAAACAAAATTTTATGAAACAGTTTCATAAAAATATACTCTTTTTATTCTGAGAAGTTATCGATGGAATAAGAGTTTAAGATGAAACTAAATTACAGAAATTTAGGATTATATGACTTTAAAATTTATTTGAGTCATATGAAATCTTATATCGATAATGCCATTTTATATTAATACGCAAATGACGAATTATTGTTTTTAAAATATATTTTCCACATGTAATTATAATATGGTTCAAAAACATATATGTAATTATAATAAATAAATTTGGAACATGTGTAGGTTTGATAAAATTAAAATCTATGACTCACTCAATTAGTACATGTATAAAAAGATCAAATTAAACGATCTATATAATACAAACTGAAACATAACAAAATTTCCAATTCAAGTAAATTTAAATAGCATAAAATCATCAAATATGGTTGAGATGATGAGAGAAAGAGAGAGAAGAAGGATCATTTTCAATTGCAATCTGCAATAACTCCACTTCTTCCAACATATATAAAACAAACAAACAAAGCCTTTTTTTGTCCACATCACAATGTGAATACACATTTCCGGCGCCGGAAACCTAGCACCACCGCCGGCGCCACCCATCGACAATCAAAGGCACGAACATTAGCTATGCTGAATATTATTATTTTTCTTGTTTTACCACTTTTGCTTAAAAATGCTTATATACATAACAAAAGGAACAAAACATAAAAACAAAAAATAAAAACCCAAAATTAGCAAATTTAAACCCTACACAAATCACGATTCCACCGGCGTCTCACAAATGCTTTCTAAATGCGGCCGCCAAACTCCGACGCGGCCGCGCCGCCGCGTCGACATCTTCTCCGACAGAATCTCCGTCAAATAGCGATCGGAGATGAGCAAATTGGCCACCGAGATATTGCAGCCCGTCTTCTCCGTCGTCCGATCAGCCTCTTTCTTCCTCCTCTTCGCCGGCGGCGGCGGCAGGGGCATGAGGAAGTAAATCTTACCGCGCTTGAGGTCGGTCTCCGGTGGAACGACGACGATCCTCGGACACATCCCCGACTCCGCCGGCGAGGAGGGCTTCTTAAGGACGTGTTTGGGATGAAGCTTCATGATCTCTGCAGCTTTCACACTGCCACTGATCTCTTCGACTCGGCCATTGGCATGCACTATTCGGATCACGTCCAGTGCTCCACATGGCAGAATGCACGATATGCAGCACCTGATGGCGTTTTTCATGGCTGCAACCTCATGAGAGAGAGAGAGAGAGAGAGAGAGAATGTTACTTTGTTTTTCTTTTCTTTGTGTATTTAGAGAAAAGGGGGAGACTGCCAGTGGGAATCTAATTATCAATCACTTCTTTTAGTTGTAGAAATGATGTTTTTATTCATATAGAATGTTCTATTTTTTGTTTTGATTTTTATGTGTATAATTATGTTAGGTTATTATACAATACAGTATACGATATACAGGGATCATTTCAATATAAATGAATTTAAGAGTTAATTTATAAATTAATTCTTAATTTTAGATTTTAAATTTAAAAAAAAATTATTAAGACGTTTAATTTAATTTTTTTTTCAATTTAAAACTTGAAAATTAGATTGAGTTCTCAATTTAAACTAAAATTTTATTTTCTTTTTTCATTTATTTATATTTATAAATTTATCATTTCAATTTTAGTTATGTATGTAAGATATTTTTTTTTTTTTTGTTGTTGACAACAAAGTATTCATTTTCTAATTTTGATTAAAATTTTCAAAATCATTAATGTGGCTGTTGGAATTTGGCTGCCACGTTGAAATTTTTGACGATGACACGACCACGTCAATGATTTTGAAAATTTCAATCAAAATTGAATAAATTTGAAAAATTAAAATATAGAAGATCAAAATAAAAAAACGAATACTTAATTATCAAAAAATGAAATATGTTGAGGGCGGATTTTTAATAATTTTATTTATTTGGACGTTTGTGTTTGAACTTTCTTATTCTATTTTTCTTGGAAGGAAATCTATGGTATGACTAAATAATTGGACCACAATTTTGTACTTTGCCTTTTGGATCCATCATTTCCCTCTTCATCCCTTAACTAAGTTCAATAATTTCATTTGGTTGTTTTCCTTTTCTGTGTGTTGGCCATACATCATTAGTGCAAAGGAATGATGTGGAGGCTTGCGGTTCACATCCTCGAATTATTGGTATTTCATCTTATTTGTGAGTTGTGTTAATCAATGTTGTAATTATATTTACTTGACATGTATTAATGGTATACGAATAAAGATTGAATGTAATCAATTTTATTAAATAATGAGGTATATGATGGATTGAGGAAAGGTGTAGCTCAATTTCAAAAGAGAATTTGGTTACAAGTCATGCTAGCTAGGGATTAACAGTATGAGTTTGAATTTTAAAAAATAAATATTTACTCTATTTATTAGTGATATACGTGGATTCAATCTTAAAATTGTATCATTGAACACATCTCGCTATTTACATAACCAAAATTACTGTCATCAAATTAATCAGATGAGGTATTTGTTGTCCACAAAGTCAACGTAGACCTAAATTGGAATTGAGTTGGTAAAAGAAGAATCTAATTTAGAATGGAGGGTAATTTTGGAACAAAGGAAACTAATGGGACACATTTTTGTCCTTTTCTTGTATCAATTATTAGGAGATAGATCTTCTTTTGAGAGGAGTTAGTGATCTTTCAATATCCCAAGCAAATCATGTGGATTGTGGCTCTCTTTGGGAAAGTGAGGGATGATGGACAATTTTACATGTGGATTTAACCTTGTGTATTGCTTTGATCTAGCTGATTTTGGTTGTCCCATAATATATATATATATATATATATATATATATATATATATATATATATATATATATATATCACGCCCCATTTTCTTATCAGAGTTGAAAACATAATTAATTTATAATAGTGATTTTTTTTTCTTTAAACCTGAGTATAAACGCAGCCTGATTCTCGGGCGTCCAGCAAAATACGAAACCATCAAGATTTTTAAAACAAATCAAAACTTAAAAGATAATTATAGAAGATACATGATTTTTTCTCAATTCAGCGGAAAACGTGTTTATTTAGATCAAAGCATTTAATCATTGTTTTGAACATAACAAGAGCTTCAAAAATACCAATCATCCATAGACATCATTATTTACATGCAAAATAACAGACATTCCGGTTCAACCATCCTTGCATTCAGGGTTTTCTGTAAAAATAACACATATATGGGGTAAGTGTCAAAAGAACACTTAGTGAGGGTGGGGAAAATATGATAACAATATACACATACTATTACTTGCATATTATACATATAATACACGTTGTAGACTCCCGAAGAGCCCCAATGGCAATTGTGGATAGGTTTCCGAAGAATACCTATCAGGGCCCCAAGCCGACCCGATTTGGGTTGTTACACCTCATAGTGTTGGGAATTCCGAAGAATATCCCCTGTTGATGGGTTTCCAAAAAGGAATACCCTACTTGGCATGAAGGCGCATGCGCAAGTAAGTTTCACATAATGGTTCCACATAAACACATAATACACATTGACCACGTTCACGTTGGCCACATAATTCACATAATACATAAGTACAGAAAAACCTTTCTTAGCGGGTATTATCCCGACTTTCATCCTTTAAACCATTTTCATTGAGATACTTGAAATCAATAGCTCTCAGAATCATATCCTTTATTCGAAAACAGTTCAAGTAGCGAATAATAGTTCAAGTAAAAATATCATCACATAATTACGGAATTTAAATCATATAGTCACGTTAATTTTCATAAAATTGTACGATTTTTAAAATAGAAAAGGATTTTAACCCCCACCTTGGATAATGCACAAAATCCTGCAAAAGCTTTCGGTAATAGGTCTAACTCGGTCCCCCACGTGAACCTCCTACAGAGAATGAAAAACATAACTTATTTTCTGACTTAAATATCTTAAAATCTATAAATAAAATAAATTCTCGAGAAATAATCTATAGCCAGGGTTTCTAAATTTAATTAGGGTTTATTAAAAATTATTTTAGAATTTTCTTACTTAAAGGGTTCGTTTTATCATATCTTATCTCATTTTGAAGTCGAACTATCATTTTATAATATAATAGGACATAAAATATAAAATTATTAAATTCTAAGGTCAAGATATAATTTCTACAAGGTTTAGGGGTTATTTTTCGTCATTTTGCCGAGATCTAGGGGTGAGTCGATAATTTCTATAGGGTTTAGGGTTCATATAATAAATTCTAGGTATCCTAGGGACTATTCCATAATTTTAACAAGTTTTGGAGGTTAAATTGTAAGTTTCCAGAAATTCAGGGCTACACTGTGAGGCTCAAAAGCTCAGGGACTATTTATTAATTATCCTAAACCTGGAATTACAATTAGGTCCCTAGGGTTTGTCCAATATTCAAATTCCACCCCAAAACCCTAAATTCACCCCCTGCAACACCCCACTGCCCTCCGCCGCTCGCCGCGCCACCTCCCCTGCCGGCGACCCCTGTCGCCGGCGACACCCCTCATGCCACTTTCAAGCTTCACGTACCCAAAACACACCTATACACTACACCATACATATATAGATACGTATATATATATATCTTCCAGCTTTGCCACCGCTGCCGCGGCGGCTCCTCCCACCTTCGCCGGCGCCACCGCCGCTCACCAGCCTCCGTCCACTTCCACCCCAACCAACAACCAACCCAACACATAACATACATACATATATACACCCGCCAATATACATATATATAATGTACATGTCCTGCCGCCGCTTCCAGCGGCGGCTCTCCTTCTTCAGCCACGTCGGCGCTTCATCGACGCCGGCCTCTTCCCATCACCAGCCCCGCACAACGCACACGCACATATACTACATATATATATACAAAACCAGCACAACCGCTGCTAGATGCGGCGGCCTTCAACAATTCATTGTCGACGCGACCGAGCGCCGGCCACCCCTTCGAACACACCCATCTGCCAGCGCAACCAAGCGCCGGCACACACACAGCGGCAACAGCACAGCAACAAACAGAGGGAAACAAGGCAGCCCAACTAGCTTAGGTTTAAAAATCGAAAAACCCTAGTAAGAACTACAACATAAACGAAGCAAAACATATAAATTCTTGCCGGAAAAAATCGCCGACTGAGAGAGAAATATATGGCCGCTGCTGTCCGAGAAAGAAGCTGTGGAAATGGTGAAGAATGAGATGAACAAATGGTGAAGGAAGCCTTAATGGAAAATGATATCTACTTGCTCCTATTCAAAGATCAAACTAATCCATCACCTAGGCTAAACTATAGACTAGGCTTGTTGTCAAGAATTTGGTGGTGTATAAGATGGACAAAAGTCAAGAATTTTTATCCTATCACACACTAAGCAACTAGATTATTATATAATAAGCTTAGAAATTCTTATGGATATTACAATAAATATATATATATATATATATATATATATAATATAAAATAATGACAAAGGGGTAAAATGGTCTTTGTCATGGCCTATTGACCAAGAACTCACATTTTAACATGAAAAGTCTTGTTTTACGCATAGTTCAATAGCATCACTCACATTTTGTTTGGGGTGAGATTTGGGTACAAACCTCAATGTTCCATTCCCCCACTAAAAAGAAAAATACGAAAGAAATAATTGATTAAGGCTTAAATAACCATATAGGAAAAGATCCTACTCATATTTGTGGGCATGATATGATGTTTTAATTCCTAAAAAAGAAGGGCAAGAAAAAGTCCTATTTAGTAGTACTTACGGTTACTAATCTATTATGGATGTGTGAAACTTTCATCTCTTTAAATATTATAAGTTGAAATTAATGATTATATTATATTTATAATATAAGAACGATGAATACATTAATATGTATTCATTATTAAAAAAATAATAGTTGGTTATTTAATTATTATGTCTTGATCTGTATTTAATTTCATTCGAAATATTGATTATAATATTACAATCAAAAAGTCATATATGTCAAAATCGTATGTGCAGTATCCACTTATTTACCATTAGAAACTATGTTTTTTTTGGCTTCAAGTTTACTTCAACTATAAGAATTCAAAAGGCAAGATGATGACACTTAGAAAAATGGTTGTATGTGACATATGCAAAGAACTTGTTGGGTGATTGATTTGAGGTATATCACCTGGTGGGCCCTACTAAACAAGTGAAAGTTGATAATAGCATAAAATAATCACTATATATAAATATCATATATCAAAGGTAGTTAAATACAAAAAAAGGTATTCAAATACAAAATAATAAATCAATTGTAACGAAGGATGTACATATCCAAACTTAAGAAAATTAATTAGGATGTTTAGTTAGGACATTATGAATGACTAATTAAATCTAATTTCCATTGATTGTGTAACTTTAGACATCCACACTAATGCATTATTGGTTCGTTATTAACATTTCAAATCACATTTATTATTTCACATCATAAATTATGGGTAGAAATTAAGCAAAGAAAAACAATAAATACATAAAATATGAAAAAAGGGCACAGAAAATTGAAAAACAAGAGAAGTGACGCGTCGAGAGTTGTACACTCTCCTTCATTGGTTAATAACGAAGAATAACTTATTTTTACAGAAAAACATTTTAAGTAATCTCAACCTAAAACTCATTACATCACATAACCTATACGACTATATATACCTATATTAAATGATGAAAGTTAGCATTAAGTAGTGGATTGATTGTATCTGATTAAGTCAAAGCACCAAATCATTGGGGCTAATTCTTTACTTGAAAATCATTTAAAAATTATGTTCCATTTAAATAGATGGATTTAAAAATAAATTTAAAAATTGTGATAATAAATCTATCAGTGATATTTGGATGGATATGAATTTAAAATTCATAATTTTTATTTTAAATTAATTATAAAATCATTTTAATAAATTTTAAATTTATTTTAATTTAAATAAATTTGAAATTCACTTATTTTCAATTTTAGATTTTAAATCCCCATATAAACGAAACCTAAGTTTTTAGCTTTTAGGTTGAGGAGATCGTGGGCTGTCTGAGAAACTCAATTATTGAACAGAAAAAGATGTGTGGATATTTTCAGAGGATTTGTACCACTTTGCAATCATCAAACAGATGAAGTTAGAAACAGGGAATTTTACTGACAATTTCTCATCATTACTGACAATTTTTAACATACGTGTAAAAAAAAAAAAAAATCATTTGGTTTATGTTCTATTTATCAAAATATCATTTATATGCTTAGGTAAACTGCTTAAAATATTACTTATTTTTCCTTGAATTGACTTTTTGTCGGAAGATTTGATCCCTTACACCTAGTTGAAGACGAAAATATTAATTTGGATGAAAATATTGATATTTTAATTTTATAAAAATATAAGTAAATATATAGATTTTAATGAAAATATTAGATATTTAAAAAAAATTAAAAATATATCTAATATGTAGCAGATTATTATAACTAACATTAATACATATATTGAACTTAAAATTTTAATTAAAATGATATATTTATAAAGATAAAATACTATATAAATGTTATCTGCTATGATAACATGATAAATTTATATGAACTAATAATAACTTGAACTCCTATTTCAAATGAATAAAATGTCATGTTATCTTGATAAGTGAATTATTAATGGAGAGAATATTAGTATTATAAAAAAATAATGTGGAAAATTATTAATACTTGAATTTTGTGATAAGTGATAATAACGGAGAAAATATTAGGAGATGGAGCCTACACTTATAATAATAATAAAAAAAAGCCAAAAAAATATTAAAAAAATAAAAAATTCCACCGACATTTATAAAACGGATATATTACCGATATTTCACCGATATATCGACAAAATCCTATAAAAATGAGGTATTTTCACCGAAAACGATATTTTACTGAAATATCGTTGATATTTTAGCCAAAAAAACTGCATCTCATTATTATTTAGAATCCATGATTTCAACGATATTTCGACAATTCACGACTTTTTCATCGTTACACCTAGCTCACACTCCTGAATTGATCCATTTAAAAAATTTCTCATTTTAGCTCAACTGGAAAATCTTTAATACCATAATAAAAGTATTCGAATTTAATATTTATCCTTTCTAATAGTGCTCTATATTAAAGGTTATTTCAATTTTCTCAACTACTCTCTTTTTTTTCTTTTTTCTTTTTCATTTTTCAAAGCATTATTTTTTGGTTTATGTTCATTCTGTTTTTAATAATAAGAAGAAATTTACAGAATATTCACTTTTAGTGAAATATATATATATATATAGTAAACCGAGTTCAATGAATTAGACGAATTGGTTCTAAAAAAATCAAAAGGAAAAACACAAAAGAAACTTCTCCCTCGTTTCGAAAAATAAATAAATCATATTTTAATTAAATAATTTTTTAGACTGCATAACATTTTGAAAGGTGCAAAATCTCACATATACCTTGTCGTTTAAGTTTACAATTATTTTTAATAATTAATCGTAAGTTGGCTATACTAGCCTTATAATTTTTTTAATTAAACTAACTCTATCTAATTTGAAGCATTAATTAGCTATTATTTTGGGAGAGAAAATATTCTCTGGGAATATAACTTTTGAAGCATAACTCAATTCTCGATTGAGTCCGTGGATCATTCTTCGGGTTTTATCCGACCCAGATTCATATATGACCAAGTCAACCCAATCGAGATCCTATGATTGTGTAAACGTTTGGCCCAACTATTAAACCCATCAGTAATGACAATGGATCTACGAGAAAGTTGAAAATGGACTGGGTTTTGAGCCCAATTCATTGGCAGATAAATTATTGTCTATTCAGTCCACAAAGGGACAATCTGCAAATTCCCAACTTTTGTCGTTTTAGTTTTTAAGCTGTAATAAATATTTTAAATTTTAATATGCATATTATATATATATATATATATATATGGAGATGAATTTAATTGGTATACAAAATTAAGTTGTAATAAATATATAAAAATTCATTGAGAAGATGACTAGCTGAGATATTCATTGTATAAATACATTGAAGTAAATGGCTTCTTTTTTTTTTTTTTTTGGGTAGGTACTTTCTATTGATTCTTTTTCAACTCCAGAACTGCATAATGTCGTACTTTTGGTTTTGTTTAAGAAAAGTATAGAGGTCCCTTTATTTTTAAGTTTAGAAAAAAACAATTAGATATTCTTCACATATATTTTATTTGCAAATGAGTATTCTTATTCATAATTGTCAAAAACTCACAAAAAACTTGCAAGTTACAAGTCTTCAATTCAAATTAGATCGATTACAAACCAACCACAATCAAACCACAACGAAAACGAATGCCAACACTCAGAGATATATGTGATTCGGCATACAAAGCCTATGGGAAAATGAGGGTGGTGATCTTTTATTCAATAAGTGAGAGAAATCAAAAGATACAAGATTGCAAATCTGAAACTCTCAAACTGACTAACAAGCTATCTTCTAGCTAATCTCTCTTTCTAAAATGCTATACTCAATAATAAAACTGACCCATAATAGAATTACATTTATAGAATCTATGGCAACAAGAATGATCGAAAACGATCAAGAAACGAAACAGAAATCCTAATTGAAAAATGCCAACTTGGAAGCAGAAAAAATTGATTCTTGTCTATCTATTTCCAGGCTTCTAATTTGCTGATAAGAAACACACTTCATATGATACAACTTAATAAGTGAAAATGCGCATTTGACACTACTTAGCAAAATGTTGTGAAATTTAGCAAACACTTTTATCAATAATGTTGTCTTCGATTATATCATTATTAATTTATAGCATTTAAACTTTATGTTGAAGTCGTTTATCAACAATCTGTGAAATTTGTATTGATGTAGGTTTTGCTGGGATAGAATATGTCTTGTATCTGTATATTTAATGAAAAATTTGTCAAAAAAAAAAAAAAAGTGAAATTAATACGTGCATAATTGCTGCTTAAAGACTCGGGTTTATCTGCAACTATCGTTTTAAAAAAATATATATATATTTGTTTTCCCTCAATTCTACTGAAGTCTTATTATTTGTACTAAATTTTTAGTTATATTATACGATTAATTAATATTTGAGTTAATTATTTAAAAAATCATAATTTTTATTTGAATTATCATTTTAACAAAATCTTTTATCATTAGTCAAAAAAAAAAATAAAAAAAAAAATATATATATATATCTTTTTTTCTGATTCCGACAGCTACAGATAGATGGACACATCAGCAAAAATTAATAACTTCAAAGGTGATCGTATTTTGAAAAACGTAACAGATATATAAGAATATATTATTTTGCTCAATATTACAAAGTTTGATTATAATAACCATCTAAATAAATGTTTTAATTTTCTTGGCTATTAATCCATAATATTTGTTGTACTCATAATCTGAGTCGAACAAAATCGAACATGTGGAGGATTAGAAGTGGTCAATCAAAAATTGAATCGGCCACAATTTTGAGTAAGAAGACGATTAGAAGAGCTCGACTTGAACGAACTCTTAACCAGCTAAGAAGGCCGACCAAAAATGAACTTTCAAAGGACCAATTTGGGACTCGACCGATTAGAGATGACAGACGCGATCAAAGATAATTGACCCGACCAAAGTTATAAAAACTTAAAAGGTTTGAAAATATTTAGCCGATCAGAAAATTAACAGTCCATGTAAGTCATCTAAGGAAGAGTTAAAGTCATGTGGAACTCAAATGACCAGAGAACACAAAATCAATCTCATCTGATAAGAGTTCATTGGACCCTGATTCGAGCTCGATTAGGATATAAGACCTAACAGGTAATCGATAAGAGTCGACCAGAATCGACTTAGTGTCGGTCCCAAAATGATAATTACTGACCCGACCAGAACTTGACAAAAAAGATCGGGAAAACGAATGGACAGGGCTTCAAAAAGACTATTCTAACAACTATCCTACAAAATAGGAAGTAGTGGGAGCAAACCAACTCCCTACTTCGTTGAAGATAAAAGGCAGTTGAAGAAGAGATTATGGAAAAGTGAAGGTTATCACCGCTACTTTGTATTTTTAGTTTATAAATAGTAGATAATGAGATGTAAAAAGGGTTTGAATATTTTTATATTCAAGTATAAGAGAGCTTATATCTCTTACATTTATTAAATACGATTCTAATCGGTTACAACAAATCGACCAAAATTAACCGATATAATTTACCCGAATAGATTTCGAATATAATATATAAATTCTAACGTGAATAATATTTATTAAATATTCATGGGTTTGCTAAATTTAGCAGTGCTTCCCATGCATGGGTTTGCTAAATTTAGCATATTCATGGGTTTGCTAAATTTAGCAGTGCTTCCCCTTTTAAAAATCAAGAGAGCTCTACAGATATGGCGACTACACAAACTTTGACTAAGAATAAAACCTCCATTGTTATGCAATACAAAGCTGCTTTCCAAATGGAAGCCCTTCACTACACCCCTCTTCTCTCTCCTAATCAGTGCGCCTCCGCAGTCACTCAGCTCATCCACGCGCCGCTGCCCCTCGTCTGGTCCATCGTCAGGCGATTCTGCTACCCACAGAGTTACAAGCGGTTCGTCAAGACCTGTGGCCTCAGCTCCGGCGGCGGCGGCGCCGGGAGTGTGCGGGAGCTGACGGTGGTGTCTGGGCTGCCGGCGGGGAGGAGCGTCGAGCGGCTCGACCGGCTCGACGACGATTTGCATGTGATGGTGGTGAGCATAATTGGCGGCGATCATAAGCTCGTCAATTATCAGTCCACCACCACTTTGCATGTTGTTGAAGACGACGGCGGCGGAGGAGGAAGGACGGTGGTGGTGGAATCTTATGTGGTGGATATTCCGGCGGATAGTTGTGGGGTGGATACTTGTTTGTTTGCTGATACGATAATCGGGTGTAATCTTAAATGCTTGGCCAAGATTACCGAGAAAATGGCGTGTCAAGTTGGTACTTAAAATCCAAACTAGGGTTTATGTCTCGTCATTTTGACGTAGTTTTGAATGTATTTTAGAGTTAACCTTTAAAATTATGAGATCTTGATGTCTTACGATCTCGCAACATGTCTTCATACAGTGCTGCAATAATGTAGTTTTGAGAGTAATTTTGAATGACAATTTCAATTAATTACTATGAGATTTTATGTCTCATGATTGGATATATATTATGTGTGTATATGGTGTCAAAATGATGAAGGTTTAATTCATTTTTCTTATATAATATAATAACGGTCTCTCTTAATTTTCAATTTAATTTTATAAATATTTTTAGTTTAATCTCATAATTTTGGATTCATCTGATTCAATTCAATATTGATTGTAAATTTTGAATTTCAATAAAAAATGTTAGGTGAAAATTTCGTACGTCTCACCACATCAATGTTTTCAGATTATTAAAAAACTCAAATTGAATAAAATTGAAAAGAAATCATAGATTTTAAATAATGAGATTACATTAAAAATTATGGTAAATTGAAATCAAACATATTTTTAAATAAAGAAAGTAATTATGAAACTAAAATTGATAAACATCATAATTATCAGACATAAATTGATTTTAAGAAACAATGTACCTAGGTTTGATAATAATTTTGAATAGCAGTTCGAATTAACTTTTAATTAGAATCATCTTGACTGTGATGTTCTACACTAATGTGATGGAAGGATTGGATTTTCACGTAATTTCACAATTTTGAGCACTTTTTGGTGTAGTCTTTCTAGGTGAGGATAGGCATGTCTTCATTTAAGTTACTTTCTTGCTTTATTTTATTTCTATTTATTACGTGGCTTCGCGCGTGTCATGTGTATATATTAAAATAAAAATAGCTAGTATCAGCTTATATTATAAAGTGTGTTCTTTATTAAAAGATTTATATGAACTGCCAAAGGAATTATTTAAATAATATCGAACCTATTGTGGGTTAATTATAGACTATTTAAAATTAAGTATATATATCCATATGAACGAGCGGAGATTAAAGTCTTAAAGCACTTATAAGCAATACACTTATATTTCAAAATAAATATTATTTTAAAGATTTGTCATAAACTAAGAAATATAAAAATTGAACAAATATATTTTTAATTAATAAAAAAATTTAGAATTTGAAATTGAAAAAATTATTAAATTTATTTTATAAAAAGTATCATATTAAATCTTTAAAATTTAATTAAAGAATATGCATAGAATAATTTGAAAGTATAAAATTTAAAATAATACTTATTTTAAAATGGCATGTAAATTTAAAAAATATGTAAACTAAATAATTTAAGTAGCTATAGATTCTTATTTCCACAATATGTCGAAAAGACTCAATATCCTTTCATATTAATGTTCGAAAGTTTTAGACAAGTGGATCATGAATTTTTTTTTTTTAACGAATATTTTAAATTTTTAATACTGTAAATATATATATATATATATATATATTAATATATTCATGATGAAACACTGCCACCTATCCAGGACTGCTACCTATCCAGGACTGTTTATTTTAATTAATAGCAAAAGCAATTTCTAAATATAGTAAACGGAATTATTGGGTTTGGGGATTTTGAGGTGGATAAGTATCGATTCCCAATTTTTTTTTCGTTTCTTTTTTTGTCATTTTCCCGTAAATTTAGGGAGAAAAACAAAATATATAATTTGTTCTTTGTTTTCATTCAGTCCTTTTTCTCTTTTGTTTTTTTCCTGTACAAATATAAAAAAATATACAGATAATGGAGTGAATTAACTTCAGTGTCTCGTGAGAGTTATCTATTGATATATATATATATATATATATATATATATATATATATATATATATATATTCTAAATATTTTATCGAATATCTTGCATTGAGATTTCTATACATAGTAGATTTTACATTTAATAAAATGAGTTTATTGAAGATGGTGTATGCGACTGGGATGTATTCACCTTTATTTTTTTTAAATAATTTTTTTTGGTGTAACTTGTGTATAAATTAGGATCCATAAATCATATTCGATTTGATCCATGCATCACTTATGTACTTTGTATACATTTACACGTGCTCCCACACATCTAGATAGATTTGTCCAAACTCACCAAAATTTGTTGTCGGGTGCTATACATTTATGTTATGTTAAACATACATTTAAGGTTTTTAGTTTTGTTCCCGGGTGTTATACATTTATGTTATATTAAACATATATTTATATTATGTTAGTCATATATTTAGGGTTTTTAGGTGTACCTTAACATATTTTTAGATATCTATTAATACTTTTCATACCTTTTAATTATATTAATCATATATTTTAGTTATGTTAGTCATACATTTTATGTATTATATAAATATATGACTAATATCACTTAAAGGTACGAGTAATACCACATAAATATATATATGTACAAATTGTGATGAAAATAAGATTTTTTTTGCCGAAATTAGGATTTGTTTTTGCTGAAATTAGAATTTTTTTAAAGTTAAAGTATTATATAAAAGTATGACTAAAACAACATAAAGATTAAGACAAAAAAAAGAGAAAAATACGCAGATTTGGATCGAATTCGGCCTGACTCGACCCACGATGTATGGATTGCACGCAAGTGCAACCTTTTCTTTTCTTTTCTTTTCTGTTTGCACCTTTATATTTATATCAGCCCTACTATCCTATCACCTTGAGCATATTAATATATACGATGTGTCAGATATTCAACATATATATGAATTTCATTTTTACGGTGACATTAATATATGCGATATGTCAGATATTCAATATATATATAAATTTCATTTTTCATATAATTAGAAGATGAGATCATTACACGTCATCGATGGACATATTAAAAATTACCAACGATGGGCATTTAGCATTTTCTATATCACAAATTCTCTTGTGCACCAAGTGCATGGATCTCGACTCGATCAGGATCTGCGAGTTTATCTTTTTTTATTTTTTTATTTTATGTGTTGACCTTTATGTACATATTCGGTGACCTTTATGTACAAATGATGTGACCTTATATATTGTAACTTAGAAAAAAATGAAGAATTTCAGTAAAAATTGTATATAGATACCTTTATGTGATTTTCATGTGACCCTTATGTATATTCATGTGTTATTTATATACAAATATTTATACCTTTATGTAATATATGAAAGTATAAATATTTGTACATAAAGGTTTACATAAGGGTTATATGAATATAATATAAAGATATATATGTAAAAAATTTATTGAAATTTTTTCATTTTTTTTCTAAGTTATTGTACGTAAAGATCACAAAATTTATACATAAAGATCACCGAATTTATACATAAAGATTTTGGTATGAAGCAAAAAAAAAAACACACGAATTCGAGTCTATTTGGATCAATCCGAATTGCATGTGCATCAATTACACAGTAAACACACTCCTTCTATATGTATATATCCACACTAATCGTCAATAATTGCTTTATTTCTTCATATCACACATCTTCATATCCATATTTCTGCATCTTGATTCTTCCATCTTCATTCATGCATCTGACTTCTTATGTTATTATAACCTTCTGCTTCTACATCCTCATATTTTAATAAGTCGATCTTCCGCAAATTAGCTGCATGAATTTAAGATTCAAGTAATTAGGTCGACTTAGATTCGTATTTTTTTTTTGTATTTATGTACTGACTTTTATGTTATATTAGTGTAACATTTATATTTTATCAATATAATCTTTATGTAAAAATATCTTAACTTTTATGCAATACTTGAATTTAAAAAAAAAAAAAAAGAACAATTTGTACATGTATATATATACCTTTATGTGATATATAAAGTCATGTATTTATATAATATATAAATATACAGTTAACATAATTAAAATGTATGACTAATATAACTCAAAGATTTACAAGTATTACATGTTTGTTTAAAATAATATAAAGTACAACTAATATCACTAAAAATATATGACCAAAATAATTATAATGCATGACTAATAACTAAAAGGTATGGCACATGAAAGCGAGTTGAGCATGGAAACCAAGGTAAATAGAGCACGTGAAGGTGCATGAACGCGCGTCAGAAATAGTTCCAAAGTTGATATGACTTGCCAGATGCACAATTTTTTTTTGTGTATTTTAATTAAGTAATATGATTAATTTGAAGTTTTTGTGTATTTTAATTAACAAGTGTGATTAATTTGAAAATCTCGAAGAAGTCTAACGTTTTAAAATTTTAAAATCCAGGAATTTTGTGAAAATAAACTAAAACTTGTTGAAGATTACTATTTTAATTATGATTAAGCATTATCTTGAACAAAAAATCACATTAATCATTTGTAGTAAAAACATGGAGAAGATGCTTAAAATGATACCAAAGTAGGTAAGCATTAAATCGCAAATTCTACTTTTTTCTATTTTAAATAAATTATGTACAGCAGAATGATTAGTTTTATGAACACTACCTTTCAAATGAATAAATACTATCTTACAATAAAACAAAGCAATGCATTTCAATTATACAAATAATAATTTTTCAATAGATAAATTAACTAATGCATTTTGGGTTACACAAATAATTATTTTTGTAAACACATATAATAACTCTCCAAAAAAAAGAGTATTATGTTGAAAAAACGCAAAGTAACATTTTTTTAGTCAAACAAGTAATAATTTTTAATACAATAAATGTTTTTTTCCTACCAATTAAACTGTTTTTGTTGTTACAAGATGAAGTTATCATTTCGTATTATCTTAGTATTATGGTTATATCTATATTTTCATATTCTATGTAACTTAAACCTTAAACAACAATTATTATTTTGTAATGAGTAATGTTTTAAATAGAATTGGTAACTAAGTAGCACTAAAGAATTTTACAAGGGGCCAATTAATGCTACATTATTGCTAGTTTGCTCTACTAATCAATGTTATGATTAGAACCATAATATTCATATCTCGTTCTTTTTTATATACAGGTTGGGGATGGTGCCTTAATCCCCCACCCGTGATGGATGTTTAAAAAAAAACGAAAATATTCATATATAACACGTATTTATAGTTTGATACATCAACACAAGATATGAATGGTAGACAAGAAAAACCAATCATTAAATTAAACCAATGACCATACTGTTTTTAATTTGATAACCAATTCAAAAATCATTTGTCCATTATGTCGAGTATCTAAAAGTATATTACATTTTCAATTTAATTATACTAAAAAATTATTTATTGAATTTCTTAAGTATGAAAAGAAACGGCCAACAAAACCATATAAGCAATGTCTAAAATTTGAAATAACATATCTATATATACCCCTTCAATAGTCATTCGTTAACTAAGATATAAAAAGAATAAAAAAAAAACACAAAAAAAAAAGTTAAAATAAAAAACAAAAGACTTTTCCGATAAGAGTTGACTAAGAGTGAATGTTTAGTTTTTTTTTTAAATGTTGGTAATTTTTTTTGGATATTTAGTTATTGGTTATGTACTGAAAAAACTATATGACATTAATTTAAGAAATAAATAATGCTTTTAACAAATATATAAATAGCTGGAGAGAGGCTTAGAGGCAGGCACGCATGAGAGAGAGAGAATAGGTGGGACCCGGTCAACGGATGTAAAAGCCGGTCCGAAAACATCGGAAAGTGGGGCCCACATCACCACACATTGTCGCCGGAGGTTAACCGGAGTTCACCTGTTCTCTCTCTAGGTCTAATGCACGACATTGAAGCAAGTTATTTTTTTTTTGAAAAACCGTATGTTTTTTTCACAGGGAAAATTGAAAATATAATTTAATTAAATAAAGAAAAGAATTTTTGGGCGGTGGTGTGAGGGGGTGTAAGGGGGAGAGACAGTGAAAGAAAACAAACTTTGTTTTTTTAGAGAGAGAAAAGAAGAGAGAGAAAGATTTTCCCCTCATGCCTTTCTCTTTCAGAGAAAAGATGGTCGAAGAGAGTTTCAACCTCTGAGATCATCCTGAAAAGGGCAGTCGAGAAAATCATACGTGAATTCATCTCTTTGTTTTTCTCAATTTGCAATCCTTTACAAGCTGCCATTTCTCTGCGTTTTCTTGAGAAGAATTTCTGTAGGGAAAATTCTCAAAAATTGACTGCCCTTCTCTCTCTCTCATCTGGTGAGTTTTTACTCTGCATGCCTTTACATTTCATGCCCTTTTTCTTTTTGCATAGATTGCTTGTTTCATAGGGTGTTCTTTTAGAATATGTTTTGTCTTTTTCAATATGATTCTGTGAAATAGGCTTGCTTTAATTTCTGCATTTGTGATCATTGATTTTGTGCATTTTCAGCTAAAAAGATTGAATCTTGGCGAAAATTAATTGGTGAGTATGGAAGAATTGTAGACCCAAAAAGTTGTTGAAGATGAGAGAGCCCAATTTGATTCATAGTTTGAAGCAGGCAAATCCTAGATTATTCAATTTGTGATTTAGTTGGTGCTAGTTGTGAGTTTGTGTTTGCAAATTGTATTCTTGATTTGTTGTCCTGGTTGTGCAATTGTGTTTAGTCCGAGTAATTGGCCATTGCTCGGAGGGTTATTTTGCACGAAAAAGCTGGCGATTTTGTGCATTTCCTTGCATAGAGTGCTGGCTGTTGGCAGAGAAAGCTGCCACCACGACGAATGGTTCAGCAAGCTATGAGCGGTAGATGGACCGCTTGTGAAGCACAATTGTTCCGTTTCGTGTTCTTAATTATCGTTTCACTAATTCATGGATGTACTTCCCTCAATTCTGAAGGTAATCAATCAAGGATTTTTGGGCCAAGTTTGTCTGAGTTGATTGATGTCTTTAGAGAATGTTCTTGTGCATGACTTGAAAAAACTCGAATTATAGGATATGCCTTGTTGCGATTCCGTGATAAGGTGGACTTTGACCCATCTGGAGCTTTAGCAAATTGGAACCCGAGTCATTGCAATCCATGCTCTTGGTCAGGTGTTCATTGTCGGGATGGTAAAGTGCATGAGCTGTAAGTCCCGATTTTAAATGTCTGAAAATTTGAACGTTGACTGAAGATTTTGTGTATGTCATAATGCTTCATAAATCCAAAAATGTTGTGTATAGCGATCTCAATGGACAAGACTTAGAGGGCGTATTGGCACCAGAGCTCGCAAATCTTTCGCATTTAAGAGTTCTGTGAGTATCAACTTTGTTTATACACATTTAACTTTTGCGTTTGTTACTAACTTCGTTGAGTTCATATTCAAGTACTTTTTTCTTATTTTACGGACATTGCTTGATGGTTTGGAAAGTCATTGATTGCTCGTCAAGCTATTCTTCCTTGCAAGCATAATTTAAAGAATCTGGAATAAAGAATAAAGATAATTTTCATATGATTTTGAAGTTGCTATTAGTGGTATCTTCACTGCAGACATAATTTTGATTGAAGAATTATAATTAAGATGTTGTTGCACAGAAATTACCGAATAGGGGAAAATTCTGTGTTCTTTATCTCAACCTTTTTTAGAATTTTTTTTTTTTTTTTTTTGCAATTGCAAGTAACTTATCGAGGAACCATCTTTCCGGCACCATTCCACAAGAGTTTGGACGGCTTACTACACTCGAAGTTTTGGACTTGAGGAATAATGAATTTACTGGAACAGTTCCAGCAGAACTAGGACGATTACGGTCCCTCAAACATTTGTACGTATAAGCTTCTTCTGTCTGTTACGTGTTTATCGATATTATTTACCTTGTCTTATTCCTGTATATTGCTACAGGTTTCTGTGTAATAATAGCTTCGATGGACGAATTCTGGTTGCTGGAGTTGTCTGCGTGAATAGAAAACTCGGCCTCTGGTGAGATTCTCTACATAGTTTATCGTTGCTTTTTATTTTTTGTATCTTCCTAATTTGCATTTCGTGAACAGCATTTGGCAGAGTGTTTTGAAACAATCACAGAGATCAAATTCCTTCCAGGTTCCGATTAAAGGGGCCGTAATTCATTACCTCAATCTGTTACCTCTGTAAGTGATTGTAATTTGTCTACACTTGTGCTGTTTTTTGCCCTCGTCCAATGGAATCTTGATAAGAAAGTGTTGTCTTTCATCAAGGTTCAAGTTTGGGAGTGAATCGTCGAACAGTCGGGCTGATGTTAGTCTCGACAATCTAATAGGTATCCACACAATTTTGCCTAAGGTTGTGTTTGATTTGATATTCAATATTCATCACTTTCATTTTTTTAATTAATTTTGAGCAATAAACCCACTTTGATTGGAGTGGATTTGAAATATATTCATTTTAAATCTTGTATTTGAAATCCCTCAATCCAAATAGAACCTTAGTTAAATTTGCCATACTGTATATGGCAACTAATACATCCTCGTATCGTGTTTGCAGATTTACCCGAGCCAGCTTACATCTGGAATGTAGACAATCATGTGAGTGCGATGCGCCGCATGCTAGTCGAACAATCGAGTAATCTTTTCGCCATTCCTCCCAGTGTTTGGGTCCCCATCGAATTGGGACCCAACGTTGCTCCCCCGAGCCGAAGTAGTGGGTCGTTTCCGGCTGTTCCATATTTGAGGAAACTATCACCTTCTCCTGCCCCCGCCCCTGCCCTTGCCCTTGCCCCTGTGTTCTCACCTACTTCACCTCAAGTACAAGAGATTAACGGCATAACTAATCCTGGTGCTAGTATTCGACCGTCCAATGGGAAATCGGGGAATTCTCTGAAGCTTATAGTGGGGTGGTCGGTTCTAGTTTTCTTGTTCATCGTTGGTGCAGCTGTGTTTGCTGTCTGCAGAAGCAGAGCAGCTAGAACGATTGGTCCTTGGAAGACTGGATTGAGTGGGCAGTTGCAGAAAGCTTTTGTTACAGGTATGCTTTTCCAATGTTCTAAAATTCGCAAGACGAGATTGATGGGCACCTGTCGCCTAGGATGACGAAAATAAATTAAATAGATTTCTTCTTACTTTAGCCATTTTTCTTATATTTTTAATCATTAAAAATATTTTTCAACTTTTATGTTATGCTTTTTGAGTTTATGTTGGAGGACAAGTAAAAACTTAATATATCTCAACTGAATTATATTTGTTTACGATTTTTTCAATGATTATAAGACAAATTTTTATTTGTATTTTTCAAAATGTTGATTTTCGATCCTTATCTAAATAATAATAAATTGATAGAATCTTATAATACAATAAGAACAACACTGTCTTGCTAAGAAGTTATAAAATGCAATATATATATATATATATATATACATTTATTTGGCGCCTAAGGCTGCATAGCTCCATCTAATTCCTGCCCTATAGCCACCCGCCTGTTGCCTAAAGTGCGAATAGACTAAAATTTATGCGACTTAACCCGATATTATTGCTGAGAAATTGGGATGCAAATTGCTAGTATGAAGAGAAGACCTGTCGCAATATTTATGTTAAAATTTTCATTTGAAGATTTGTGTTGAAATTCTCTTATAGGGGTTCCTAAGCTGAACAGAGATGAGCTCGAATCTGCATGCGAGGACTTCAGCAATATTATCACCATCGACGAGGGTGTGGCCAATGTGTATAAAGGAACTCTATCTAGTGGAGTTGAGATTGCCGTTGCTTCAACCATCATAACTTCTCTAAAGGACTGGTCGAAACGTTCAGAATTGGTATATCGGAAGAAGGTTAGCCGATAATTTCTATACTCAAAACAATCCATATTTAATACAAAACTATAACCCTCAACTTTTACTTTTGCCATGTAGATTGATTCCTTGTCGCGGATAAACCACAAGAATTTCCTTAATCTTATTGGCTACTGCGAGGAGGATGAACCTTTCACTAGGATGATGGTTTTCGAGTACGCTCCAAATGGCACTCTTTTCGAGCATCTACACGGTATGTGCTTGTATTTTTGGATTGTAACTTTTGTATATATCATTATTATTTCACAACGGTGTATATTTTCTTCTATTTCAGTTCAAGATGTCGAGCATCTCGATTGGAATGCAAGAGTACGGATAATCATGGGAACTGCTTATTGTCTTCAACACATGCATGATCTCAATCCACCAATCCACCATTTCAACTTATCGTCGAAAGACATACTTTTAACAGATGATTATGCTGCTAAAGTAAGTGATTCCACCTTAAGCACTATTTATGATTTAATATAATCACTATAAGAAAAAGGAAAAATAGCTGTGATTGCTAAATGAATTATTTTGCTACGAAAATCGGTAAACTTGTCTTTAACAATTAGTTTAGGACATTTTACTAAAAGTTTGTAGCAACATCTTTGTTTTGCTGCAAAAGTCAATTCACGGCAAGATTTTTCGCCACTAAATTGTTTTTGCAGCGATTCCATGTTAGTTAGTGGAGAAAATTTTTCGCCACCACTTTGCAATTTTCTTGTAGTCCGATTCTCATTTTGGGCAAAAAATCCTTCCGTTTTTCAGATCATAGACTCCAGTTTCTGGACAGAACTCATAGCCAAGTCGAAGAACCCTACAGAAAACGAGTCGGAGCATTCTGAACTTCCACCACCCGCCGATGTGGAAACTAACGTATACAGTTTCGGACTATTGTTGCTCGAAATAATTTCCGGAAAGCTTTCTTACTCAGAAGAGCATGGCCATCTCCTTCAATGGGTATGTATGCATCCATCTTTTATAATTCCTTCGTCCCCAAAAAACGAGTTTTTGTATAATCTCGAGTTCTTCAACTAAATCAGGCATCTCCATACTTGAATGAAACAAAGAGCTTGAGTAGCTTGGTCGACCCTTCATTGAAATCTTACAAAGAAAATGAGCTTGATATCATCTACGAGGCAATCGAGAGGTGCATTCAACGAGATCCGAGGAAAAGACCGTCCATGAAGGAAGTCATTGAGATTTTGAGGCATGCCATTGATATATCACCCGAAGCAGCATCTCCAAGGCTTTCTCCGCTTTGGTGGGCCGAGCTTGAGATTTTATCAGCCGAGGCGGCTTGATTCGCGTGTAAGTTATCTATGCGTCTTTTAGTATACGAAGATGTGGATACGGTGTGCTTTCTTCCTTCGCTTCAACGGTGCGCCAAACATGAATCGAAACGTTCTTGTTCTTTCATTTATTATGCTATTCTTATTATTCACATTGTTTGATTCTTTTCTCTGTCAATTTTTAATCTTGAGGCCGTTTGGATGTTGAAATGTTTGATGATTGTACTTTTGATTGCTATGTATGTAATTAAAATCAATGTTGAAGAGTTGAATCATGTGATATATATGATCGTTATTGATTCATCATGTATTGTAAGAGAATAATATTTTGTAAGAATTGGATTCATTCTTTTTAATTGTTAATATGGATAATCAATGGAATAGATACATTGACAAAATATTCGTTCTGTCCTGTTTTGTTCGAATTTTCAAATTGCTAACATGGCAGTCGGAAATTTTGACATGATCATTGGAAAATCAAACATGGTATTCAAATTTTGACAACCACATCAACAATTTTAAAAAGTTGGACAAAAAAAATTAAAATTGAAAAAAAAAAAATTAAAACATATAAGACCAAAATGAAAAAAACTGATCGATTATTTTACGTGAATACCCCCTGAAGCCATGGGAATAACACCTGGTAGAGAGACCCAATCTTGGGTGAAATAAATACCGCGACTTCGATCTTTGTCGATTGACAAAAAGAAAAATAATTTACTTGCTTCCGTCGGGATAAATCTGACCCCTTCCCCTATTCCCCCTACGTATATAGGATACATACAAAGCTAAAATTGAAATTAACACTTGTAATTATGTCTTGAATTTTGATTGATTGTAAAAAAAAAAAAAAAAAATTTATATACAAAGTTAAAATTGAAATTAACACTTATAATTATGTCTTGAATTTTGAAGTTGAGTTGCTCTAAATGTGTACACATATATTTGTTTAATTTTACTAACTATATATTTAAACATTAAAGTTGTGATTTTCTATATTTGTTTTGTTTCTCCAAATCTTTGAATTTCTAAAAGTTCAAATTACATTTTATTATGTCTTGAACTTTACAATTTTGTTTTACTAAATCTTTATATCAAATACTCAATACGAACAACAATAAATAAATAAATAAAATGAGACATTATTAAAACTAATTTACCAAAATAATATATCAATTGATTTCAAGGGACATAACCTCAAGATATTCTAACCACACAATTTTCATTTATCATTGTTAAAATGACGCAATTCGATGAAACAAAATGAATAAACAAAATGATTGAAATGATGTCTAATTTTTATGTTTGCCACCCACTTACCATTGTCGACATGTGCTTTAACTAAAGTCGTTAAACGAAACTGCTATAAAAACGACATAATCATGGGTTTTAATTATTACCATTTCCGAAAACGTTCTTTAACTAAATTTCTTAATCGAAACTGCATTCAAACGACGTATTCTTGATAGTTTTAATACCATTGTCGAAAACGTGCTTGAACTAAATATATTAATTGAAATTGATAGACGTCATTGTCACTAAATATATTAATTGAAATTGATAATGATACGCATGCTTTTATAGCAATTTTTTTCTTTGTAGTTGGCCTTGGCCCCATTTTCTAATTTTAATTAGAAGCATGGAGTTATATGCCAAAAACTCAACACATTGCATGGGAATCAAAATATCGGGATAATTGTGCGAAACCCCCTCGTGGTTTGAAAATTCGGCATGAAATCCCCATGTGCACTAAAAATTACGCGAAACCCTTATGATTTGTTAAATGTAGCTGACGCTCCCATTTTTCTAAAGAGAGCTAACTGTATTAATTTTTCACCTTTATTTCACGTTATATCCTTCATACATATGGTTGGAATGTTGACTTTATTTCCAAAAAAAAAAAAACAGTTCATTAGAGAGAGTGCCCGTAAGTGAAACAAAGATTTTCTCCCCAAAACAAAAATGTTAAAATCGATCGATTTCTTTGAGAAATTTGCTTGGAGTGGACGATTAAAGAAGTAAACAAGTATAAATTTGTTGCAATCGTGATTTCTGCTATAAAGATAACCCGGGTATAAGATATGTTTGGGTCTTACAAATTTAGTATGTTAATAATTTGTTAATAGGGTTGGTTTTGTTAGGGTTAACTTCATAAAGTTTTCCAAAAAAAAATAAAAATAAATAAAGAGAAGAAAGATTTGGAGTTGATTTTTAGGATTTAGTTAACTTATTAGGTTGATTTATATTCTTCTTGTCTAGGTTATTTGGTACATGATTTTTGTTCTCTGATTTCACGTTTGATATTTGATTTATGTTTTGAGAATTTTTATTTTCTATGTCTTCCACGTTTGGTATAAAATTTATATTTTGTATCTTCCACATCTGGTATGAGATTTATATTCCCAATATTTATCAATATACTGGTAGATTTGAGGATATTTTGTACTTCTATTTTATTTACACAGAATGTTAAAGAAAAAAACATACCTATTAGTGTAGAAAATAAGTTTGAGTGCAATTGTAAAAAACATTCACAATAAAAGAAGCTTTTTTTATATAGGCAATGAAGGGTAAATGAGTTTTTATGCACCTTTAAAAGTGAAAAAAAAAAAGGCCAAAAATCGCATGAAAAGTACATGTTTAACATTTTCATTAACATTAATAGAGTTGGGGATTTCGGGCTACATTTAACAAACCACAAAGGAATTTTGCTTAATTTTTAAAATACAGAGGGATTTCATGTCGAATTTTCAAACTAGGGTTTCCCGCAATTAACCCTAAAAATATCCAACAATCCTTTCAATGTCTTCAACCTCACACAATTTCCCATTTTCATCACCTTCTCCAAGCCACCCAACCACCCTTCCACTGCCCGAGTTGCCGCCGTCGATTCACCACCCCCGTCCCGCCTCACCAGCTCCACCGCCTCCCGGTTAGCCAACGCCATCTGCTGCCGCTCCATCTCCCTTTCCACCCTATCATCCTCCACCTTCATCCTCACCCTCAAAGCCTCCACCCTCTTCACCTGCTCAGCCGTCACGCCGTCGAGTCTCAGCCTGACCCCCGGCTGAGTCCGACTCAGTGAGTCGAACAGGTGGAAGGCCGTCGAGGGCTTCCACCCAGTGCTCTACACATGAGCGTTCTCAAAAGGGCTCAACCAAACCGGGGCCCCAAAGAAGGCTAAAACATCGTCGTGGGATGCAGCCCATTTGAATCTGTAGTATTCTTTGTGGTGAGCTGTGAGCTTGGCAATAATGGCAGCCTGAGCTGCTGCCTTCGAACCCGACTTCGAGACAGAGGCGGACCCAGCATGGTACATGGGGGTACAACTGTACCCCCGAAATGAAAAAAAAAATTATATATATTACTCCCTCCGTCCCGCATCACTTTGCACACTAAATTGAGCACACTTTTTAAGAAAAAGTAGATATTTGCTTTTTGGTTGGGGGTATAGTGGTCAAATTAGGCACAACTTTTAAGAAAAAGTTTGAATATTAAATGGTATTGTATGAGAAAAAGTAATGACATTCTTTGTAAATAAATGTGTATTGTGAGGGTGTTGATTATGTTAAAATTTATCATTTTTGGGTATGCAAAGTGTTTGGGGACAAACTAAAAAGGAAAGTGTGCAAAGTGTTAAGGGACGGAGGGAGTAGTATTTATTAAAATAACTTTATTTGATATTTTAATTACAAAAATAACATTACAATTCAAATAATTGTTAATTTACTATAAAATTGATTTTATTCTTATTATTTACTATCATTCTATTAGGATTAAGATGAAGAATACTCCTAAATCAAATAAAATGAAGACAATGAAAAAGCAACCCGATATTTGACAATTTATGTTTAAAAAAAATAAAATCTCTAGGAACTTCTTGTTATTCATTAAGAGATATCAAAGTTCCTAAAAAAGATATCAAAATTCCTCAAAAGATGACAGATTTCGGGATTTGCATGATATTGACGCCCTTTTGAAGATGTTAGTAGAAACAAACAAACATGTGACTTATCAAATAATTTTTTTACACCTATTTAATTATAATTATTGTGGAAGTTTTTTTTCTTCTCTTTCTTCTTAACAACCATATTTAATATGAATATTTTTGGTAGATTGTATGTAAATACGTTTTGAAATTCGAAAATGACACTTATTTTGAAACAATTTTTACTAGCTAAAACGATACTTATTTTGGGAGAGAGGATTAATTGTCATTATTGTGTGAGGGATTTAGAAGTTTTAGTGAGGAAAGCTCAACTAATAGAAAAAATAAAACATAGCAATTTTAAAAATAACATTATAAATTAGAAAAAAAAATTGATAAAATCAAAAATATATTAAAATTTCAAATTAAACATCAACATCAACCAATTTTTTTTTAAAACACATTTACTACATTTCTATTCTATTTTCATATTTTGAAACCATTGCATAATAGCTTAATTATTGACATTTGCAAATACAACATTTCAAAAAAAAAAAAAAAAAAAAAATATATATATATATATATATATATATATATTGTTAAATAATTATGTATCGCTGATTCGATTTTAAAGTGAATTCTTAATAATGTTATTATAAGTGGTATTTTCTACAATACCTTTTCATTATCTATAAAAGGTAAAAAAAAAAATCTATAAAAGGTAAACAAAAATTAAAATTATAAAATAACATCAAATTAAATTATATATGATGTAGTTATAAATTAACATTTAAATTATCAATAATTACAACCCAATTCTAATAGGACAAAACTTATATGCACCAGGGGCACGGATTCTAGATCCGTGCCCCAACCCGAACCGGCGCGTGGGCCTTTTTTACGCGCATCCACGCGCCCCCACACGCGGCCACACTATAGCTGGTGTGCGCCGCGCACCACCTAAATTTTATACTTTAAGGTATCACACATTTACTCTTAAGGTATCACATTGTTACCCCTTCAGGTATTAATATAAAAACAGCGATGCTTTCTTCTTTTTCCTCTTTTTTTCTTCTCTCTCCTTCTTCTTCTTAATCTCTTTTCTTATTAATTTGTTATTCTTCTTATTTGTTTTGTACATTATTCTTTTTCTCTATATTCTTATTCTTCATCAAATCTTCATAAAGTCATTTATGGAGTTTTTTCTTCTTCTTCTTCTTCTCTTTTACTCATTTTCATAAATTTAGATAATTGATTTAAAATCATAATTTATTACAATAATTTTAAAACATTGAAAATCAATTATTTCAAACAATATGAAATCATGATTTTTTGATTTTGAGGAATTTTTTTGAAATTTTAAGATTTTTCAATGAAGATATTAGTTGTATGCTCTTAAGGTATTACACATATTCATTTCAGGTATTACATAAATATCTTACATGTATTACACATGTTCTTTCAAGTATTAATAAATACCTTACAGGTATTACACATGTTCCTTTCAAGTATTACACTTACCTTATAAGTATTACACATTTAATTTTATAATACCTGAAAAGTATATATCTAGTACTTATAGATCATATCAGTAATACCTTAAAAGTATCACTGGTCATGAACAATCATATATCAATGTTTTTAGGGTAATTATGATTTATAAAATCATGAACAGTCAGAATTTTTATAATACCTGTAGAACATATATGTAATACCTATAGAATAAACCAATAATACCCTATACTCTTTTTCATAATATCTTGAAGGTTTTACTTACATATAATTCAACCATGTAATTTTATAATACCTGAAGAGTATATATGTAGTACTTATAGATCATATCAATAATACTTGAAAGGTATCACTGATCATATATCAATATTTTGGGATAATTTTGATTTATAACATCATAAACAATCAGAATTTTTATAATACCTGTAGAACATATATGTAATACCTATAGAATAAACCAAAATTTTAAATGCAAGATTTTCATCATCTTCTTCCACAAAATTTATTCAAAATCATATTACTCAATTAATAACCAACTATAGTGTTTGTTGCATCAATTATCTCATATGTTGCTATGAATCGAATCAAGATAGAAAGAGTTTCAAATTATAAGAAAATAAAAAGTATTACACATGGAATTACCAGTTAAATAACAAAGGTCTTGCACCTCTTCACAAAAGAAAACAGAAAATTAAAAACTAAATCAATAAATCAAATCTCTTCACAAGCGAAAAGAAGACACAAAATTCAAAACTAAATTAAGAATTTCAAATAGAGAAAAATTCAATAAAAAAAATAAAAATGGAGGAAAATAAGAGGAAAATGAAGATGGAGCAGGGCTTCGACATGAAGTAGATGGTGGTGACGAAGATGATGAGGAAGAAGCAGCAGAGGACTTAGATGAGGTTGAGGTGGAGGGAGTGCCAGATGGCGGCGATCTCGTCGGGGCCCAGGCGGAGGATCTCGACGGCGGTGGCGGGGATGAGGAGAAGGGTGAAGATGTGGTTGACGAGGTTCTGGTACCCGAGCTTGACGTACTTGAGTCTAACGGAGGAGGAGATGAGGAGTGGTTCTGCCATCTTCATCGCTACTTCTCGCCATCTTCAATGCAGAATAAAAAAAAATTATATATACTAGGTCAGAGTGGATTAGGTCATGGAGCGGGTTGGGTGGAGCGGGTTGGGGGCACGGATCCTAGGATCCGTGCCCTTGGGGCACATAAGTCCTTCTCATTCTAATAAAGCACATGATAATAGTTTAATCATTTATAAGGATAGTTAAGACTTATATAATTTTTTTAACATACTTCATTAAGTGAAAATAATTAATATAATATATATATTTCCATTCAATTGATACTCAACTAACTAAAATAAATTCAATAATCAATGGAAAAAATAGTGAATATATATATATATATATTTATAAAAAACAAACAACCTAAATCACCTTTTTTTTTTTAAAAAAAAAAATCTCAAGGTGCATGTCAGTGCACCCCTTGACCCATGTATGGGTCCGTCTAGGAATGAGTTCGGGTTGGATATTGACGAGTATTGGGTATGTGGGTCGGTACTAGTTTTGGTCGAATATCCTGACATTGTCACTTGAAAATACATAAATTTTTTTCATGTACTCACTTCATCGAGTATCCATTTTGTCGGGTAGCCGGTAGGTTGGGTTTTACCCCACTAACCTTTTTTTTCCTTGCACTTCCTTCTCTCTCTAGTTTATAAAATATATTTTACAAAGAAACATAATTTTGGGATACAATTTTTTGCACTAAATTCGGGTACCCATAAACCGATCAGGTATACTTACACCCGATCCAAAATGATTCGAAGTGCAGATGCAGGATCGGGTAACCCGAAATCCTGTAAACAATGAATGAATCCCGACCCAATTTGGTATCTGTGCGGATCGGGTTGGGTACCCGATACCCAAAAAATTACTCCCACCCCTAGATCCGACAATGATTGTGTGTATAAGATGACCAATTTTACACCTATTTTTTATGTTAAAAGATTTTAAAAAATGTAGGAAATGATAAAATGTCTATTGTGGATAACTTTTAATATGTCTATCAATGACATGTAATGATCATATCCCCATATTATATGAAAAGTGAAATTAATAGGTACGTTGGATATCTAATATGTTGGATATTTAACACATCAACGGTGGACACATATTAATATCTCTATTATAGAAAGACTGTATATTTATAAGAGTTTAAACTATAAGTAGATTAAATAAAGGCCTAATATATATATAAAAAAAAAGATAAAAGCAAATAAAATAAAAGCAATAAAATTATTTCTTCTTAATAATAAAAAAGACAAATAATCAACTTTAATTGTTGAGAATACTCTAACGAAAGTTGGGGTCTCATGGTAAGAATCTTTTCTTAACTTTAGTTACAATAAAAAGTTAAAAATTTTAATAAATTGAACAAAACCATAATAAATAAGTATAAATTTCGAAACTGGATGCAGTCTACCGTATAATTGAATTCATTTCAAAACCATAAAACAGGATGCAGTCTACTGATTTTATAAGACTTTTGTCTTGTGAATAAAAATCTCCATTTTGATCTTAAAAGAAGGAAAAGAAAAAAAATTGCAAATTCAACAAATTAACAAAAGAAGAATTTTAGAAATCACTTGTGCTATTCGATAACTCAAATTCAAGTGATCCTATTCACATGTGATACTCGTTACATAACATACATCAACATTAATCCAATAACATACATCAACATTAATCCATCTACGTACATGTATATGTAGAAATATATATGTATTTATATCAACTATATATATATACACACATACATGTATATGTATTTTCAGGGCCGGCCCTGACAATTTGGGGCCCTTGGGCAACAACAAAAAAATGGGCCCCTAAAAAAAAAAAAAATATATATATATATATATATATACGTACAATCCTTGAAATTATTATCAAGTTACTTCACTATTCAAATTCTAAGTTTCGGGCCATATGTACGTTGTTGGAAAAGTACACAAATAAATAACAAAAGTATTATTAAAAATACCTAAATTTCCTAACATTTTGAGAAGTAAAATCATTAGCAGTCAAGCACTCAACAACGACAATCAAAAATGATGTGAGGATGGAGGAAATTTGCAAGTGCTTGGTGAGTGGTAATTGTGAAAGAGCCGTTTATTTATATGACTTAAAAAATAGTAATGACTTTTCATCTTCAATTCACTAATTCATTAATTTTTTTTTTTTTAGGTCTATAATTAATTTGATGGGCTTGAAGTTGGAAAATATTATATATAGTAGGCTTACAATTTAAAAATATAACTAGTCTTATTTCCAATAATTGAGTCATTAAACCATTGTATATTAAGAAAAAAAATTACTAATATAAATAAATAAATATATATACACTACATATCTAAAATTTTGGGACCCCCTAAAATTTGGGGCCCTAGGCCATCGCCCTTCCGGCACGGGCTGAGTGCCGGCCCTGTGTATTTTTATCTTGCAAGTTAGTGTGTATTAACACCCACTATTTTATAGTGAGATGTTTTAAAAATCATTTTTTAATTTAATCATGAGATCACTAATAAGAACAATCCATAACTTCCTGTGAGATCAATTTCACTGACTCTTTTTCATAAATATTTTTTATTGAAATATATTTCTCAATTTACTCCAACCAACTAAGAATCTGAGATCTGATAGGTAGTTTTTCACCCCTCCATAACCAAAATATAGATGGAAAAGAAATTTTATAATGTTAAAAGAGAAGGATAATGATGTGTGCTTGGAGTGACACCACAGTCTCACTAAATCTAAAAATGAAAAAGCAAGGAATAAATGGGCTGTTGGGAAATACCAACAAGAAAGTAATTCGACATACGGACAACCTAAATACACGAACTAATTAATAATTATATTATTCAAACCTACCATCTTATCCACCATAGACATATTAATATATGTTCATAATTGATATATCAAAATTTAATAAATTTATTAATTTTACTTTTTATATAACAAGAAAATGAGATTATCACACATCATTAATCAACATATTAAAAATTGCTCATAGTAAGTATTTTAATATTTTTTTTATATTTTATACATAATTTATTTCTATACATGCTATAAAATATAAATGCTAGCTGGTTCATATTCACTTGTGACGATTGCTCCTTTATATGCAAGCTATTCAGTCGGTTGGCCTCTTCTATCTTACTTTATGCAATACAACAAAAATAAGATTTGCGATTAGGTTTTTACAATAATAAATATTATTGTAGAAAATTTATTTTTATAATAATATATTGTTGTAAAAACAGTAATATAAAATTGATAATAAATTATCAAAAAAAAAAACAATTAAAAATATTTAAGAAAATTATTTATGACAATATGATGGTTTAACGTTAATGATTAGTGACAACAATATTACCTTAAAAAAGATTATTTACGAATTTTTTTTGATATAATAACTTAACAACAAAATATTGTTGTAAAATGTATTTGTGATAGTTATCAATGTTTTTGCCTTTTCATTATAGTGATGTTCTATATATATATATTACATGTTCATTAATAATTTTATTAGAATTCATGTCATATATAATAATTATTTTAAATTAAAAGATGAAATATTTTGTCATTGAGTACATGAGATCATATGTTATGGGCAGTATATGTGTGCATATTTGATAGCATTTTTATAATGAATCACGAGTTTTGTAGTTAAAGTGATATCTTACTTTTATAAAAGTTGTAAATTGTAATATTTTAAGTTCAAATTTAGATCATACAAGTTTTTTAATCTTTATTATCCTTTTTCTTTCATTCGCTAAAGTTCACTAAAAAAAATAACACCTCTATAATGGAAGGTAATTCATTTTGGGAAATTTGATCCTTAAGCACTACAAATTTTGTAAAAAATGCTTCCAATTTTTGAAAAAAAAAAAAAACCCAATAGTCAGAATTTTACGATTTTCTAGCAAATAAAATTATTTATTCTATATTGATGTTTCAAAATAATTAGTGTATGGTGAATGTAAAAATGATATCACTAATTTATACATGACATAAATTAAAAACAATAGAATAAATAACAAATAATTAGAAAAGATGGTCCACTTCGTCTTTTTAAAATGGGTATTTGGACACAAGTCTCATTCAAAAATTCATGTAAAATTAACTACGAACATATGATACTATTTATTAATAAACTATATGAACATGAACAAATAGTATTAGCAAAAGAATTCTATTTATAATTATGGTAATGTTAGTCATGTCCATAATTATCCAACATTCAGAATGTTCTACCCCTTGATTTTAAAATATTATCCCAAAATATTTATTATTATAGAAATCCAAGAAACATTTTCTGAAATTCTTCCAAAAGTATCCTTATTTATTTTTCTTTATTAAATGTTTTATTATTTCATAGCGGATATTGAAAACACACTTTATTAGATTTAAATATTAGTAGATCGATACTTTGTAGGTCTTCTTAATTTGTGTAAAAAATGCTTAATGGTTAATTATTTTGGGACATAAGTAGTATATCATTTTTCATGTTAATGGATAATGTTCCATCCATATATTATTTTCATAATACGTAATTTTAAAATTGCAAAATGTTTACCACGTCGGAAAAAGATAGATGAAAAGTGAGGATGAGCACGAGGTGTAAAAATATCCCAGAAAAAAGTGTCTTGAATGAAGACTTTGTCTTCTTCTTCCTGGATATACAAATTTCAAAGTACTCTGTATCACATTCAATATGTCCAAAACAATATATATACATATACATATACATACATATATATATATAATACCCCTTTTCTGATTTATCCACACATAAATCAGAAACACACACACTCTCTCTCTCTAAGAATTAATTAATGGCAACAAGCGATCAAAGCAAAGGAGCTTGCTTCTACCAAGAATGGATGAATCTGCAAGAGCAGGAGCTCTCGGAGCTAGACCAAGCCGTCTCGCGCAGCTCAAACGGCTCCACCACCGAAGTCGAGCTGAGCCGGCTGGTGGACAAGATCATGAGCCATTTCCAGGACTACATGCAGAAGCGCAGCCTGATGGCTCGCGTCGACGTCTCGCCGTACTTTGCGCCGACGTGGTGCACATCTCTCGAAAGATCAGTCCTCTGGATCGGCGGATGCCGCCCCTCCTCCTACATCCGGCTCATCTACGCCCTCTGCGGCATGGAGATCGAGTCACAACTCATTAAGTTCCTCGACGGGGTTAGAATCGGAAGCTTGGGGGAGCTGTCGGGGCGGCAACTGGTGATGGTGGATGAGCTGCAGAGGAAGACGATCAGGGAGGAGAGGGTTTTGTCGACCAGGATGGCGGGCCTGCAGGAGGAGCTGCTCGACAATCCGCTGGCGGAGATCGCCGTCAAGGACGGCGGCGGGCTGGAGGCGGCGCTGGATAAGCACGGCCGGGGGATGGCGGAGATTCTGGAGGCGGCGGATGGGCTGAGGATTAACACGTTAAAGGAGGTGGTGAGGATTCTGACGCCGCCGCAGGCGGTGGACTTCCTGGCGGCGAGTAAGAAGCTCCGGCTCTGCATGCAGGAGTGGGGGAGGAAGAGGGATCTTGATCATGGCAGGAATTAATTTATTAATTTTTTTTATCGAAATGAATCTTCTATTACATTTTCTATTACATTTTATATGGTTTATGTCATTCAATATGCATCTATCAATCTTCTATTACATTTTATATGTTTTATGTCATTCAATATGTGTAATATGTTTTATGTCATTCAATATGTGTCTATCAGTTAAATAGTGAAGTGAGTACTCTCTGTTCTGAGTTGTTTTATCTTATATTTTATTATTTTTAATTTACGCATGTTATAAATTAATGATGTTATCTTTTATATTTAACGTGTGATGGTTATTAATTTGGAATACCAGATGAAACATTATTAAGGAGAGGAACTTGTTAGGTTATATAGGTTATATAATGATGTTATTGGATATATGTGGTGTGTGATGATTATTTTGAAATAAAAGATGTAATATGGAATATGATAGAAGATATGATATTTTATTTTATTTTTTATATCCTTTGTGGATTTAGTTTCTGTGTTATGCTAATGAATAAATGTACGTGGTTTTGTTGGAAGTGGATGTTCTATTTTGATTTGGTGATTTATTTATTTTATATTTTATTATTTTTAATTTATATTATATGTAAATTAGTAATGTTATCTTTATATTTTGATGGATGATAATTATTTTGAAATAATAGATAAAAAATTAATATAAAATTGTATTTTATCTCATTTATTGCAGTGGAAATGGAAATGCTAACAAAACATTTTTCTTAACCAAATTAAGAAAAAATAAAATATAAAGTCCAGCTATAAAATTGATTGGTTTCACGAAAACATTGTTAATAAAACGTAGAACAATATATCCCATCAAACAATGAAATATGATATGCATAAGATGAATCATTAATTATCTCAATCATGATCCATGTCTGTGTGTGGTTCGTGTTTGTGTGTTTTCACACAATTTATCAAGATATGACAAGAATTCTGTGTATATGCCACACTGGTTATGGTCATCTCACTATAAGAAATTACAATGAGTATTTACTGACAAAAAAAAAAAATTGTTACAAAAACATCAATAATTGTTGCAAAAATATTATGCGACAACAATTCATCGCTAAATTATTATTTAAAAGATTGGCGTTTTTACAAAATAATTCGTAAAAATTAGACTTTTCGCGACAATATTTATTATTGTAAAAAATCTTATCACAAATACTTATTTTTTGATGCTGTCATTTATACACAATTGATTTTCTCATGATATTGAAATTTTTTCAAACTATTATTTGATAATATTTCTTCTCAAATGTAGGGATAATGTTCTTGATATTGTGACAATTTTATTTAATTTGAATTTCATTCTTTTATTGGGCAATAGGCCGGGAATAAAATGAAGAACAATTTTTATTGCTCCTACTAAACTTTGTTCTGATGGGTATATGTTTTATATAAATTTTTGCAGTGAAGGGTATATGTTTTATATAAATTCCATAAGATAAGAGATATGTTTATTTAATTGATCACCTGTTGAATTTTAATTCTATATTATTGTTGTTACTGTTTTTATTATTACTACTACTGGTAAAATAATAAGGGTCGGAAGACAAATCTGCAAGGCTGCAACAAAAAAGATTTGGTGGAAAATGAGTTTTGCAGCTTTCTTAGAAATTTGTGCAGGTATTGGATCTTCTTTGTTTGTAAGAATTATTAGTTTAGAAGGCTTAATTAATGGGAGCAAAATCGAAGGCTTAATTAATAGGAGCAAAATGAAAATAGATTTGGTGTAATAAATTTTTAGATTGTCTTAATATATGGAAAATGTAATAAGAGAATAATTTATTAAGATGATAACTAACCCTGTTCATATGGAAAAAAAAGGATTTCCTTCAACTCGAGTTTGACATGTCAAATTTTCATGTATAATAAAATATTTATTATTATTATTATTATTATTATTATTATTATTATTATTATTATTATTATAACATAATAAATATTATTAATGTGAGTAAATTCGAACGGGTTTATTCCTCCAAACAAGAGCTAAAAGTCCCCAATTAAATTGGTCATGTGCCCTTCACATGTCAAAATCCAACAACTTAAATGGTCAACGAGGACTGGAATCCTTAAATTGAACATTTTATTATACATACATGACCAAAATTAGACATGTAAAACTTACGGATAATTTTTTAGATTCTAAGTTACAGGACTTAAAAAATCTATTTCCTGTTCATACTGATACATCATATATCTAGGCTGGTTTGATAGGGAACATAAAAATAATATAGATTGATAAATAAAGAGGTGTATTATGTGAAAAAGGGAACAACACTATGTCATTTGATATCCTAGATAACTTCTTACTAATAGGAGAAATTTACTGTTTTGTCCCTGAGCAAAAAATTAAATTTTACTAATTTCTTAATCACTTATCTAACCACGAGCCTTATAATTTAAGTGATATCTCACATTTTATAAAAATGTAGATTATGATGATTTCAAACAAGTTTTTTAGTTTTTATTATCCCTCATTTTCACTCCCACCAAATTAATTTAAAAAAAAAAACCATCTCAATTTTCAATTGTATTATTAATTATTATTTTTTAATGAAAATATATGATTTGAAATTTGTTACGAAAATTAATTAACCATTAGAAATGAAAGGTTATATAATTTTTTGGTCAGCTTATATTTAATTTTTTTTCAACTTTAATCCAATTTAAACCAGAATTCTCAAAATATATTATTAACATGGTTGTCGACAACTAAATTTCACGATGAGCATCAATGATTTTAAAAATTCTAATCATTATTGAACTGAAATTAAAAGAAATTAAAACATAAAAATTAAAATTAAAAAACAATACTTATACTCTAATTTTAAAAAATATCTTACATATGAAACCAAAATTAAAATTATCAATTAAAATTATCGATTGTATCACTTAATTGAAGCTTGACTCATTCAATGTTTTGAGCATGTGATGAGATGCTCCGGATAAATTATTTATTTCATCAGTCTCATTTACTCATAACGTCCATAGTTTGGAACATGTGAAACCTCGAGCTCTCAAGGTTTCTAGATGTAAGAAAAAATGGCCATATCCATGTCATACGTAAATGACTAGATTATTATTCATTTTTTTAATAAAAAAATGATCTCCAAATTTATTAGGTTTGCGTACTTTCAACTTTTTTAAAATTGGGTTCAGAATTCTTTCCATTGATTCAGATTTGTTCCTTATGTTATAAAGGCACATATGTCAACCACTAGATATATATAGAGACCCAACTTTAATGTAGAGAAATTATGATCACTCAATTTTTAAATACATAATTATAAAAACCCATTTAAAAAAAAAAAAGAAATTTGAATTAAAGTACAAGACCTAATATCTATAAATGAAAATACTAAGAATACCAACCAAAAAAAGAAAGAAAGAAAAAACACCCCAAATATACATTCTTTTTAACATGACATTTATAATTAGACATGAAAATTTATATATTTTGACGTCTCACAAACACAAATTCACAAGACAGATCCATAATACAAAACTAATCTTTATTTTATAGGTTTGTTAACTGATGCAATCCATGATTTTAAATCCATAAAACATTCATCTCATAATTATCTAAATCATATGATTGAAAATTTTAAAATACAAGCCAAAACAATATGATTATATTAGTATAACATATATAAGATCCAAATTGATCGGTCCCACAAACTTCTCAAAAAGAGAATATGTGCTTAGGACATTCCCTTATAGCCTCAAAACTCTATCCAACACATTTATTATACATCACTAATACACCAACTGTTTGCGTATAAGTTGCAAATATTTGTTATTACCAAATATTTTACTATAATTACCCAAATCCATTCTTAGATTTCCACTTTTCTTCGACCAATTCTCACTTCCACTTTCGCCATTTTCCTGCACAAGAGATTTTCTCCAACCTTGCCTTTGGGTATAAGGGCAAGGCTTTCTTGCATTCTTCTAGATCAATGGTGTTCACCAAATTATTTTCTTGATCAAAATGGCCCTACCAATCCACATCATCAAGAACACCAATGGGGCCGATTCATCCGCGTGATTGAACCCTAGTATTCCTCGTCGAAAAGGTGTCGAAAATGGAGAAGAAAGGGAACATTTTGATGCAAAAATATGAGATCGGAAGAGTTCTTGGCCAAGGTACATTTGCCAAGGTTCAACATGCAAGAAACCTCAAAACAGGCCAAAGTGTGGCGATCAAGATCATCGACAAAGAGAAGATCATGAAAGTCGGATTGATCGATCAAATCAAACGCGAAATCTCCGTCATGAGGCTGGTTAAGCACCCGAATGTGGTCAAGCTTCACGAAGTCATGGCTAGTAAATCCAAGATCTACTTCGTCATGGAGTACATCAAAGGTGGTGAGCTTTTCAACAAGGTGGCCAAGGGCCGGCTCAAGGAGGAAGCCGCCCGGAGATACTTCCAACAGCTCGTCGCAGCTGTGGACTTCTGCCATAGCCGCGGGGTCTACCACCGCGACATCAAGCCGGAAAATCTCCTCCTCGACGAGCATGGCAACTTGAAGGTGTCGGATTTCGGACTAAGTGCTTTGATTGATTCCAAGAGACAGGACGGCCTTCTTCACACCACGTGTGGGACTCCGGCGTATGTGGCGCCGGAGGTGATCAATAAACGGGGATACGACGGCGTAAAGGCTGATATATGGTCGTGTGGGGTCGTGCTATTCGTGCTTTTGGCAGGTTTTCTTCCTTTCCATGATCCTAATCTCATGGAGATGTATAGGAAGATTAGCAAAGGAGAATTCAAGTGCCCTCATTGGTTTCCACCGGAGGTTAAGAAGCTCTTATCGCGTATACTCGACCCGAATCCGGCAACTAGGATTTCCATTTCCAAGATCATGGAGAACTCATGGTTCAAGAAAGGGTTTCGCCCCATTAAATCTCCAGATTTCGATACAGGTAAAATGTTTTGAGCAAAATATTTTTGTGACAATGTTCTCATGTCCCTAATTATTATTTTAAAAACTTTCTCGTAAATAATTTTTTTGGGAAAATCTCAGTTTTAATCCTGTAATTTAGGTGTTATCCATTTTCTTACCACCAATATTACGAATTCCAATTTTAGTTCGACTCTGATTGGAATGCCACTTTCTAAATATGTGAAAATCGGAATTGAAAATTTCATGTTGGCATTTTCAGTTTCCATGTAGGCAAAAATTAATATTCCAAGTAAAATCGGATGAAAATTGAAAAATGTGATAGCTAGAGGAGCTAAATTGAAATACGTAAAATTGGTGGTAAAAAAAAAAAGGACAAACCTAAGTTACACGATGAAATTCCAATTTTCCAAGTTTATTGCCATAATGTTGTTGTCAGTAATACATTAGAGATCACATGTCTCAATTTAGCATATTTTATTTATTTATTTATTTTGACAATTTATTGTCAATTTATACTATTAATTTTTGCAACAATATGCTGTTACAAAAAAGATAGACATTTCTCAACAGCTTTACAGTCCCAATTTTTTTATTTTTTTTTCGAAAATAATCCTTTTAATTGTAGTGGAGGAAAAGGAGAAAGACGAGGAGGTGGAGGACTCGCCACGTAGTATATTCGACATGGTTGATGATTCAGACACAGAATCTTGTTCAGGAAAAAATCTTGGATCATACGTTCAGGCAACGTGCTCGACAAAGTCACATTGCATGAACGCCTTCGATCTCATATCCCTATCTCCGGGGTTCGATCTCTCGGGCTTATTCGAAAAGGATAGTAATAACTCTAAGGATCATGCGTGGTTCACCACGCAGAAGCCTCCATCGATGGTGGTGGCGAAGCTGGAGGAGTTGGCAACGTCGGAGAGTTTCAAGATCAAGAAAGAAGATGGTGTAGTGAAGATGCAAGGCAATAAAGGGGGGAGGAAAGGGCAGCTTACGATCGACGCCGAGATATTCGAGGTAACCCCGTCGTTTCATATGGTGGAGGTGAAGAAAACCTCAGGCGACACATTGGAGTATGTCAAGTTCTGTGATCAAGAATTGAAGCCTTCTCTCAAGGATATAGTGTGGAATTGGCAAGGGAGTGGTTAGGGATTTCCTAATTTCATAGTTAGATTTGATTGGTAATAATTTTTTTATTTTTTTATTATGTGTTTTGAAATCTGGAGAATTTGCTTGTTTTTTGAAGGTAGAATGATATATGTAGGTGTTCTTCATTCGGGATCTTTAATAAGCAAAGCTCTGAAATGATTTTACTTTGTTTTTTGATTGATTTTCTATAGTGGTCATGAGTGAATTAAATTGTTTTTTCAGATAGATTATTGTAGACAGAAAATAGGCTTTGAGAGTCCCAATAGATAGGTACAAGAAGTTAAATGCAGGCACATGCTTTGCACTGTCCTTGAAAATTATATGCAAGAAACATAAATTGATTCCATATGAAGTTAAAGTTACACCTTTTATATCATTTAAGTATTTAATTGCTATCTCGTTGATACACATGCATATTAATTCCCCTATTGTGCCAAATGAATAATAATATTAATATCATATCTTACATATTTCATCTGATATAAACAAGAAGACTAGACAGCCGGCTTGTTCAAATTGAGGATTCTTCTTCTTCTTATTATTATTATTATTTTTTTGTAAATTTAGATAGTGTGTTTAAGCTTGTTATTTGATTGGATTGTTTGTGTATAGTTTTTATATCTTAAATCTTGTTTAATATATTGTTTAATAGTTTATCTTGTTTCACTACAAATTATAACTTGATATAATAACTAAATCAACACTCTAACCTATTATTATATATTTAATGGAATACACTAAAAAAAATAAACAAACTAACTAGTTGTAACAAGATCAATTTGATCATTGGTCCAATTATAAAAACAGTGAGATCATACAACGGAAAATAAACTCCCCTAAATCCAATTAGGTACGCAAGATTCTCTTCTAATGTGTGTTTCATTTGGCATTCATGACTTGTACAAATGACATCATCGACAATAAAATATAAAATGTAACACCAAATCTAACAGAAAATCTGAACTAGGAGGCGACCATAAGACAATAACTACAAGAGGAGTCAGTTTTCTTGAGCAATAACTATCAACAACCAACCATAGTTTGGCAGAGCGTTATTTCCATGGAAATGTGAGGCTACAAATGAATGATAATAAAATCTATCAGATTATGAATAAACCAACCAAAATCTGACAATGAAAGAAGAGGAAGAAAATCGAGACACTCTATAAGAATATATGGCTCACGTGATACAAGTAATCCAGAGATATAGTTCTTGATATATACACATCTAGCTATGAATGTGTGTGTGTGTGTGTGAATTAATGGTAAATGCACATGTAACAACTCAGCAATCTTGATAATTTAAGATCGGATCAATATCCATTAGGTTGGCTAACTTTTGCCAGATCATGTTTGGAAGAAAGATTTTGCTCCTTGTGCTTGTATTTCCTGTCTGTGCTTATCCTATTTGAATTTGTCGTATCGTACGTTCTGTTTTGGTTCCGTATTTCAATGCGAAAGAACCAAGTAATCAGCAATAGTTAACAGTCATTACAATGTGATATTTGGTAAACTATTCATGGGGCAGAGCAATCTTTTGGTATAATAATCATTATATATGGATGCTTGTTTTAGATTTAAGTTTAGGCAATTACTAGAATGCCCAACAGGAACATGGAGAGAGAGAGAGAATTAAATGAAACATTTTCACATATAGCTTCACCAAAATTATCAGAATGAGAAACCAATTGCAAGAAGAAAGAGCATAGTTGCATAAATCTGAAAAGACTATGTGACAGATTGTTTCTATTATCAGGAAATCTCCTAAAAGGAAATAGGTAACCAAGCAAACTCAAAAGGGTCAGAAAGAAAAGGCAAATTTAACTAGTCGAACAACAAGCCTTTATCCCATTATCCCAATATGTATGGTCAGCTACATAAATCATATCTCGTCATCATATACGACCAAGATCCTTCCAAGTTAAACAGTAATCTAAAAATTCTTAACAACTCCAAACATATACTATTTCTTTGATTCATCATGCGAGGTCGATAGTTGATAGATACCATATTATAAAACCTCCAGATATGTTCAGGTTCTTGACTGATGTAAAATCAAGGGAATAAAATGCACACAAACTTATATAACACTAAGCCATGATCTTCACAAATTGTCCCAAAAACTTTAATTCGCTTGTATAGCACTATATAATACACAAACATATAACATTATAAGTTGAGAATTTGATAAAGCAAGGAATGTCATTTGCAGATAAACACACAAAACCATATTAGACATCAGAAAGACACAATTTATCAACGAGCTAACATTTGTAACAATCATGTATTCGCCACAAAGATCCTCCATACTCACAACATTATGCACGAGAATCAACTAAACATTTAAACGTAATCTAACTAGCACAACAAGAAGTATACTCACGGAAAAAACAGGAAACAAAAGCAAAAAACATTGTACAAGACAGCAAGAGACAGAGGATCAAAGGGCATACTCTTTTCCCCTTCATTCTCTCTACTCATTCTCCGATGGCAAGTAAGAAGAGTTCACAGCATTATCTGTCATAAGGCTTTGCAACCCGGGTTTCAACTCATTGTTACAAAAATCTTCATATTCTTTTCTATCCCCTCCTTTTCTTGTAACCTCAACCACTCTCAACGTTGGCGTTAACTCAAATATCTCAGCTGCAATCGTTAAAGGTCCCTTAACACCTTCCCTGGATCCCTCCAAACTCACTCTACAATCCTTTTTCCTCACTGTAAAACTCACAACCTTTGCAATTTCCTCAAACTTCGATATGATTGTAGAAACCGGTGCCCCTGAAACAAATCTAGTCCCTCCATTTGATCCTTCATCAAACAGCCCTGATAAATCAAAACCACGCGAGAAAGAAATTATATCAAACGCATTCAAGCTAGCTGGCCTAGGAAGACCAGTGATCCTCCTCCTACTCGGCGTTTCTGATTCCGACTCAGACAATGAATGATCTGGATCAGATAAAGAAGCAAAGTCATCATTCTCACAACCCTCCACATTACATAACTTATCATCCTCAATGTAGAACTTCACATGCTTAAACCCCTTCTTGAACCATTTCGTATTCATAATCTCCGGAATAGTGATCCGTGTATCCGGATTAATGTCAAGCATACGAGTCAGTAAACGAGTCAACTCAGGGGAAAACCAACGGGGACTCCTAAACTCACCTCTATGGATTTTCTTATACATAGCCATCACATTTTGGTCATGAAAAGGCAAATAACCAGCCATTAAAACAAACAGTATTACCCCACAGCTCCAAATGTCAACCTTCGCCGCATCGTATCCCTTCCTCGCCAACACCTCCGGCGCCACGTACGCTGGAGTTCCACAGAAAGTGTGAAAAAGCCCATCCTGCTTAATCTGCTCCGATATAGCACTCAATCCGAAATCAGAGACTTTGAGATTCCCATCTTCATCGAGCAATATGTTCTCCGGCTTCAAATCGCGGTGGTAAACGCCACGGGCGTGGCAAAACTCCACCGCGGAGATCAATTGCTGGAAATACTTCCTAGCAACTTCCTCCTTCAGTCGCCCCTTCGCTACCTTGCTGAACAGCTCACCGCCCTTCACGAACTCCATTACGAAGAAGATCTTCGTCTTGGTCGCCATGACTTCGAACAATTGCACAATATTTGGATGGCGAACTCGCCTCAAAATCGAGATCTCGCGTTTGATGTGCGCCATTAAACCCACCTTCAGGATCTTCTCTTTGTCGGTCACCTTAATCGCCACGCTTTCCCCCGTTTTCACGTTCCTCGCATGATACACCTTCGCGAAGGTTCCAACCCCGATGACTTTCCCGATATCGTATCGGTCTAATAGAAGCCCCTGCAATTCCTTCTGCTTCGGAGATTTTGCTACGGCGTTGCTTCCGGTGACGGCGCCGGCTGCGGCCATGGATCGCCGTTAAATTAATTTCTTCCTAATTTCCAATTCTGGAAATTCACAATTATAGGGCTTCTCTACAAGCCCAATTCGATTGCGCAAACAGATATTTTATCGAATCTATTTTTTTTTCCATATGAATTGAGCCTCCACGCTTCAGCTGGGTTACTGTGTCTGACCGTACGTTGTCGTTTTGCAGATTTGTGAGGTTTGTGGAAAGAAGTAGAAATGATTGAAAACAGAGAGATTTTGTAGTGTAATTTTGATGGAAAAAGTAAATAGCAATGATTGAAATAGGCATGAAATTATTGGTTGGGAGAGGAACTAATCATCTATATGGCGACATTGCAACTTTAAATATAAAAATGGAGAATTTTATGTTTTGGATGTGGGTCATGGCACAAAGTAAAAAAATAAAAATAAAAATGTTATTAATATTATTAAATGACTATTTAAACCCTAATATAATTTGACTTCATGATAATGGAGATGACGCCTATTTTCTGCCAATTCCCGCTAAATATAATACAACTATTAAAACAATAGCTAAATTTAATTAACTTGCTCTTTATTTTAATTATTATTTCCATATTTTAATTAAGTTGATATTTATTTAATTATTATTTACATCTTCAATTAAGTTGATTTTTATTTAATTATTATTTACATACCTTTGAAAGTGTTGCTTCTCCAATAACTTGTACAATAATTATGAAATTTTAATAAAAAAATTATAAAAATCTTTTAGAACAATTTTGAAATTCAGATATGGGTTAACAAAAAAATTATGGAAAAACTTTTAAAATAAGAATAATTATGAAATTTTGATAAGAAAAATTATAAAAATCTTTTAGATCAGATATGGGTTAACAAAAAAATTATGAAAAAACTTTTAAAATAAGAATAGATATGGATTAACAGAAATTTTATAATATTTAACAGAAAGATCGCTTGCATTTCTACTCGTAACACTCTTATTTTTTATCTTAATGAAAATCTCTATTTATTTAAAAAAAATAGAAAGATTATAAAAAAAAATTTATGGTTAACATAAATATTATAGAAAACTTTTAGAGTGGAGAAAAAATATGAGTTAATATAGTTGAAATGAAAGGTTTATTTATAGGATAAAAAAATCAAATTGAATAGAAATATTAAATATAAATATAAAAATAAGTTTTTAAAAAGAAAATATATAGTGTAATGAAAATATGGACAAGTTCTAAAAAAAAAGTTAAATATTAATATATAGATTAATTTCATTAATATGGACCAATTTTAAAAAATTTAAATATTGATATAATTCATGTCATTAATATTCTAAAAAATGTAAATATTGATATGATTAATGTCCTTAATATCGATAAATTCTAAAAAAAATTAAATATTAATATATAGATATTTCAATAATATATATGAATAATTGGTAAGATTATCAATAATTTTAAAATATTTATTTAATTATTATTTGCATACCTTTCAATATTCATATCAATTCAATATGAACAATTCATATAGAAGAATTTGTCGAAGTTATGACATCAATAATATCAATTGAAATATCTATATATATATATATATCAATATTTAACTATTATTTGCACGATATTAATAATATTAATCATATCAATATTTAAATTTTTTAGAACTTGTCGATATTACAAACACCAATCATATCAATATTTAACTTTTTTAAAATATGTCGATATTAACGAAATTAATCATATATATTATTGAAATATCTATATATTAATATTTAACTTTTGTAGAACTTGTCGATATTAACGACATCAATCATATTAATATTTAACTATTTTTTAGAACTTGTCGATATTAACGACTTAATATTTAACTTTTTTATAACTTGTCGATATTAACGACATAAATCATATATATTATTGAAATATCTATATATTAATATTTAACTTTTTTAGAACTTATCGATATTAACGACATTAATTATATCAATATGTACATTTTTTAGAACATATTAACCACATCAATCATATCAATATTTAACATTTTTAGAACTAATTCATATTATTAAAATCAATCTATATATTAATATTTAACTTTTTTTTTAGAACTTGTCCATATTTTCATTTCACCATATATATCATTTTTAATTAAGTTGATCTTTATTTTAATTTACTTTAATTAAGTTGGTATTTATTATTTACATCTTCAATTAAGTTGGTCTTTATTTAATTATTATTTGCATACCTTTCAAAGTGTTACTCCTTAAATAACTTCTAGAATAATTATGAAATTTTGATAAGAAAAATTATGAAAAAAATGTGTAAGAAAAATTATAAAAAAACTTTTAGAACAATTTTAAAATTCAGATATGGTTAACAATTTTAGGGTTAACATAAATAGAGGAGAAAAATGAGATAATATAGTTGAAATGAAAATTTTATTTATAAGGTAAAAAAATCAAATTGAATAGAAATATTAAAAATAAGTTTTTAAAAAGGAAATATATGGTGAAATGGTTTAAGTAAGCCCATAAAATTATTATATATTTTAATAAAAGAATACTGTAATTTAAAAATATTTGTAAGTTAATTAATAATTTTAAAATATTTATTAATTCGAATCTTTGTCTTACCAAACAAATATTTGTAAGATAATCAATAATTTAAAAAAATATTTGTAAGTTAATTAATAATTTTAAAATATTTATCAATTCGAATCTTTTCCTTATCAAACAAATATTTATAAAATTATTAATAATTTTAAAATATTTATCAAGTCAAATCTTTCTCTTCATAATTCAAAAATATTTGTAAGTTAATCAATAATTTTAAAATATTTATCAACTCGAATCTTCACACATTAAACAAATATTTGTAAGATAATTAATAATTTAAAATATTTGTCAAGTCAAATCTTCTTCATCATCAAACAAATATTTGTACAATAAGCAATAATTTTAAAATATTTATCAAGTCAAATTTTATATCTCCTCAAATAGACGTTTTAGTTTTTTTTTATGTAATTTATGACAATAAATTATGAATTAGGGGAGAAAATATTGTTTTATTAATGAGTGGAGAGAGAAATATTGTTTTGGTTTGAAATTTAAAAATTTGATTGTATATATTTTCATTAAGGATATAACTGTCATTTAACACACCATTTTAATTTTTAATTAATGCTTTTACCTTTTCTCCCTGGACAGAATCTGCCCACATAGAATTACCGTTATGTTTTTTAGGAAGAAACTGTTTAGTTTTCAAGAAAAGAATTTTTTTTTATAAGAAATGATATACTAACAAAAATAGAAATGTTCATTCAAAATATTAGTTTTCATGTTTAATATAAAACAATAATTCCGAACACATGTCAATTTTTAGTGTTTAGAATTATTCATAAGGTGTTCATATATCGTGTTGATTTGAAGCACCATATAACTGTACATATCAGCACATCAGATATTAGAGATGAGTATGACTTTGCATTTGTTTATAATGACTATTGATCTATTCAATTCATAATCAAATCAACTTAAATCTATTGGACTGAACCTAGAGAAATAAATATATATTCGAACTTAAAAATATGAATAAAATGAATCCAACAAGTATGAAATATAGATTAGTCATCATTTAAATCTATATTTTTAGTAAAAACTTATATATTCTCAATGTACGTACCTCAATGGTATTATTAGTTTGGTATTATTTATATATTTTTATTGTATTACTTATATAATTAAAATATATATTTGAGTGAAACATATTTATTGTATATTTATAAAATATTAGTTGTATATTTATAAGATATTAGTTATTTATTTGTATAATTAAAATATATGATTTAATGAAAGATATTACTTAAAATATTACTTTTTATATGTAAATGTATTAATTATATTATTTAAAAATATTAGAATTGGGATTGAAGGTATACCATAACCTGCGGCGCCCTTTTCATATTTTATTTTTCAATTTATCTACAAATTAATTAAGATTGAACCTCAAGCGATCTAATATATTCATCGTCCCTTAAAATATAATTGTTAAATGAAAATTTATTCCCCAATTTTTTTAAGGAATACATCCAAATCCATTTTTAATGAGTTCACATATTTGAACAGACTTTATTTAATTAGAATATTACAATATAAACCTATACAATAAATAAAAGTACTAGATTAGGAAAAATCTCAAATAATAGAATATGTTTTATGTGACATAATTTCGTATGAGATGTTATGTAAGATGAAATTCATATAAATTAATAAAGCTGATCAACCAATTCAATATGATTTATATCGATTTTACTTAAAATCATAAAAAAGCTCAGTCTTATATAAGTTTTTGTACAAACAATAATATAAGTTCATATTTAAAAATTATTAAATAAATATATATATATAATTGTTTTATAAATATAATATTGTGAGATAAAATTTTATTATTTCGATCTAAATACATTTTTATAAATCAATATTTTGTGTGCATATAATGAATTATGGATTAATCAATTCCACAAAATTAAAATCATAGCTACTGATGGCTATTTGACTTTCTTAAATCCATTAAAAAAAGAGAAGGATATGTAATGGTACGTTGGTACTAACTTTCCATCTACTAAATATATGAGATGCAGGTGATGACAAGTGTTAAATATTATTTATCAATTTTAAAATACAAATCAAAATAAAATAATATAGTAAAAATACTTAAAGGTAAGGATGAGTCATCAATTTGCTGACGTCTACATGTTATTCAGATTGAGAAAAGTCTTCTCAATAATAATAGACTTGTAACGTAGATCCTAATTTATGTTCGAGCCCAATAAGCTAGTGTGATTATATTACTAAAGGCCCAAATTTTAGAGGTTTTTAAGTTTAAGCCAATTGTTATAAATCTAATATTGAATTGTTGGATTTTGAAATTATATTTCGATTTTATGATATTTTGTATTGATTTAAATATGTTTTGAATGTTATTTTTTTATGTACTTATCTAAGATTATTTTGACATTATATTTTTTTAAGATAGTATTTAGATTTGTTTTAATTTTTTATATTTCTAAAAACTAGTATTCTGATTGTTATTATTATTTTTATATTGATATTTTTTTTCCAATTATTCTCAAATTATATAAATATACTTTTACTTTAAATTATTATATTCGATCGATGATTTGACATAACATGGCCACATGGGCTGAAATTGTGCCACATAAGCTAACTCGTTGGATTTCCCAAATTTCTGGTGACAAATTAAGTATCCTAAAATTTCCAAAAAGATAAAAATAAATTCAAAATTTGTTATATATATATATATATTTAATTATGAGGCTAATTTGCTAGACCTTATTATTGTGGGACTTAAACTTGTGATGTTAACACATTGGCTATTGGAATTGCATCTAATAAATAATCTTGCTGTCCGAGAAATTTACAAAAAGGGTGTCGTAACTATTAGGTCCTGATAATATCACTTCAAAAAATATCACTTTTTGAAGTTAAATCTCATAACTTTTTAAAGTCTTGTAAATTAGTATTCCTTAATTGGCGATTTTGTCTGAATTTTGCACATCTGAATGCTCTAGAATCAGTTTTCGACACTATTTTAACAATGTGACGCTTGATGTGTTTAGAATTCTCCCAATATACATGTACACATAAAAAATAATATGGAACGAAGAGCTAAATAGACAAACATAAAAACAATAATTAGGGGAAAAGTATCAATTTTGTATTAAAATTGTAATATTTAAAAAGTGATGAGACATCATTGAGAAAACTGATTCATATGTGATTGAAATTGTCAAAACCCAATAATTGAAAAGATTTCCAATATCTCTTCATTCATTCCAAGTGAGTTTATACTCGTTCCCTAAATAAGCATACTAATAACTCAACCAGATTCTGAAGATTGCCAATCTCCTCAGAAATAACTCCTGCCAACAAAATTGGTAGTTGCTTAATTTATGTTAATATTTGGTGCAGATAAGAAGGTAAACTGTAGACTATATATATATAAACCACTCAAATTGTTAATAAATTGAATGTTGTGCGTGTTAATAAATTGAGTATTCACAACATTCAATTTAGCTTTTTCCTTATTTTGAACTAGCACTTAATTTCTAATTATGTATTATATGCCAATAATATGTTTCTCAATCCATTTTAACAGATAGAGGACACAACTTTGACTTCAAGTAAATTGTTTAAACAATTTACTAAATAATAAAACTAAAGCATAAAAAACAGAACAACTTGATTCATCCCTTTATTTTTGTGAAGTTCAGGGCGTCATCTTTGCAAGGGTAGGGAAAATAGAGATTTGATTTTGAGCAGCTGTGTTAGAGCTTCTTTCATGTTTATCCTATCACTCGGAGATTCTTCACAACACTTCAAAGCCAACTCCAAGATGGACGATACACATTGCACCATTTTGTCACTATGTTGTTGATCAATATTGATGAATAAGTTGGCATCTATAACCTCATGTAATGATTGTGCAACTGAGTTTTGAACCCAACTCTTTAAGCTCAAATCTCCAACGAACATGTCATCACTTGGTTTTTTCCTTGTAAACGTCTCCATCAACATCACACCATAACTATAAACATCACACCTTCTCGAAACTTGCCCTTCCAAACCAAACTCTGCATATAACAAATATCAAAATGCAAGCATATACAATTAAATTAAAGATCATGAAATGTAATTAATATATGCAAGAGGATACTATATATTAATTAAAAATGTAATGTATGTGTAGAATAAAAAATATTGAACCTGGAGCAATGTAACCAAATGTTGCTAGGGTGTTGGTTAGCACAATGCTCTCCTCGTTGCCCAGAAGTCTTGATATCCCGAAATCACATACATGGCCAATCATCTCCTCGTCTAACAACACATTACTAGGCTTCAAGTCACAATGAACAATGGGTGATGAATAGCCATGATGAAGATACTCTAATGCAGATGCAACATCAATCATTATGTTCAATCTTTGCATCATATCCAAGTAATAGTTGTGGGAATACAACCATTTTTCAAGGTTTCCATTGGGCATATATTCAAGTATTAATGCCCGAAAATCGTCATTGGAGCAACTACTTATGACTTTGGTAAGATTTCGGTGACGAATGTTACGTAGTACTTCACACTCAATGTCAAAACCCCTAAACGCAATCTCGTTTTGCATATTAAACACCTTCACCGCGATAACATTCCCGTCTCTAAGAATCCCTCTATAGACAGAACCAAAACTCCCAGACCCTATTAAATTGCTTTCATTGAACTGTTCAGTTGCTTGTAAGATTTCATAATAGGAAATTCTTTGTGCCATAATAGTCACTTGCTCATCAATTTGTCCAGCCTTGTCTCTTCTTCTGTATCTTATAAAGATAAAGGCCAATGAGACAACAGTGATTAGTGCAATCACTCCAGCAAGAATAATCAGAGCAAATTTCACATTCCTTGATTTGTGATTGGAAACAGTATGACAAAGAGGGACTTGAAACCTCTGAATTCCACATAATGCTTTATTAGCCTTAAAAGACTCCATTGTGAAGTTTTTGAAAGCACCATCAGTAGGAATTTCTCCACTTAGAGCATTGAAAGAGACATTGAAAGTGACAAGGTATTGAAGGTTCTCAATGGACTTTGGGATTGAACCAGAAAGGTTATTGTAAGAAAAGTCTATTGTTTCCAAACTAAGCATGCTCCCCATAGACATAGGAATGGTTCCTTCAAGTCTATTATGTGCCAAAGATAGATATATCAAAGATTTTAAATTCCCAATTGTGGTTGGGATAGAATTTGACAATTGATTCATTGACAGATCGATTGTCGTTGCTGCCAAGAAATTACCTATGTCAGGAGGTAAAATTCCACTTAAGGAATTCTTGGATAGGTTTAGCAGTGACAAATCTTTGAGGCGCCATAAGCTTGATGGTATGCTGGAAGTCAGCATGTTTAAAGCGAGATCAACCTCTCTTAAAGAAGAGACATTTCCTAGACATTCAGGAATTGGACCTGCGAATTGATTTAGTCCTAAACCTAGCATAGACAAGCTGTGTAAATCACATAGACCTTGTGGAATTGAACCTCCCAGATTGTTCTCATTTAGAAATAATGCTTGAAGTTTATTCAAATGTTTGACAGTATGAGGAATATTACCAGACAACTCATTACTGTCTAGGGAAAGTGTGACCAAGTTGCTTAAATTGCCAATACTAGCAGGAATGCGACCCTTAATGTTGCAACCATAAGTAGAGAATTGTTGGAGAGAGGATGATAAATTCCCAATGGAAACTGGAATGACACCATGGAGATCAGGATTATCACCAATCCAAAAAGATTTTAAATATGGGCAATTTGCTAATGAAGTAATGAAGCTCAATTCTGAAGAAGATGATTCAATCCTTAGATGGTTTTGAAACAGTTCAACACGTTGGAGGAGTCCTAGGCTTTCAAAAAAGTGAGGTACAAAACCAGTAAAATTGTTTTCACCTAGTCCGAGAATCCAAAGTTTCGAACAATTTGAAATGGAGTCGGGTATTGATCCACTCAGGAAATTTCCAGAGAGGAGTAGTTCTTCAAGAACGGGTAAGTACCCATAGCACAAATTGGTTGGAAGATTACCCGATAGACCATTATCAACAAGTGAAAAAGTTCTAAGAGTTGAGATATTAAAGATCTCGGATGGAATCAAACCAACGAAACTATTAATTGTTAATTCTAAAATCTCCAGCTGGTAAAGTTGGCCAATTTCCTTAGGTAAAAAACCTGCCAAAATCAAAACTAAAAATATTTGAGAAAGAATTTGTAAATATCATTCACTTGTGAAATTGTTATATTTGAGAAAGAAAGTATTTGCACTGTGAATCTCTCGTTTACCTGTGAAGTTGTTTTCTCTGAGATTCAATAATTTTATATTTGTAAGATTCCCAATTTCTTTGGGTAGAACACCTGCTAAGAATGAAAAGTAAGCATTACACCAGTATAAAGAAACGGTTCACCCGACACGGTTCTAGTCGGTTATGGGTTAAAGAAAATACATAAATAATATAAATAGCATTGAGAAATATATAGATTTTACTATGTTTTAATGTTATTTATATTTTTATTTTATTTTAAATTTTTTGAAACTATAAATAATATTCAAAATTTTGTCAATCCCACATCAATATATTATTAAGGAATCTTTCTAATCACTTGCTAATGATTAGATGAAATTGGAAACTAATTACTCGAGTTAATGAAAAATTAGGAGATCGATGATTAAAAAAATAATTTTTATCTATCAAATACTACGAGATAATGATTTATTGAATTACTTTCTAATGAAAATCATTTACTAGGAAAATATACTCGAGTTAATGAAAATCATTTACTAGGAAATTTTTTTTTTAATCATCTATCAAATACTATGGATAATTATCCGGGTCAATTACTAGGAGATATTTTAAAACTAATTAATATAACTATTTAATGATATCAAATTTAATGTTGATCAAATATTAGTAAATAATACTAACATTTTAACTAAATTTGTTAAAATAACACGACTTCAAATATAGAAATCATTTATAAATTTGAAATTTATTGAATAATTTCTTTTATAGAAAAATATAAATAATAAAAAAAAGGAATAACTACAATAAATATGAGTTCTCAGTCAAATCCTTCATTTTTTTTTCTGTCAATGAAGAATTTGTCCAACTCGGAGATGTAATTTGACTAAAGGATTCGTGAATTATCTGATTGCTTCTTATGGAATCTTTTTCTTCTTTAATTTCGGTTGATGCATATACTCCTACTTCTCTTAATCTAAAAAATAGAATTGGATTTACTTTGGAAAGTTTTTTTAGTATTTTTTTTATAAAAAGAACACATTAAAAAGGATTATTCAAACTTTTCAAACTTATTAATCAATGAAATTGAATAGTTTTTTTTGCCAATGTGTGGTTTAAAATAAACTATAAAAATTATTTGAGAAACATTTTTATTTTTTGTTATCATTTAATTTGAAAGAAAATTTGAGGGTTGGTCTAAACTTTAACAATAAAAAAAAAGGTGTGATTGTTGATTAACATAATAGACATAATTAACAATATAATATCTTAAAATAACAAATTAAAATTATTTATGTTCCTTTACAAATGCAATATATGTTTCAACAATTAAATAATATATTAATCATAATATGTTACATTTAATTTTAAATTATGCAATGTGTATTGCACAAATCCATTTTTTTTCTTATATAAATAATATTTAAATTATTTCAATAATTGAAATTATAATATCCATTAACATCGAATAAAAAGATACAGAATATTTTATGAATGAGAAGTTTTATTAAATTGGCTTAGTCTTTCATGATTAACATAATCGTTTCAATTATATAAAAGATTATTACATTTATATATATATATATATATTTATATCATTTGAAGAAAGATATAGAAAGATCAGCCATTTGTATAAACATTATTTCAAAGAAAGATCAATCATTTGTATAAGCATTCTTTGAAAGAAATACAATATATTTATTCATAACCATGCTTCAATTTGATTAGAAACGAGAATATTTAATTATGATACTCATGTTAGCTGGTTTGACTACTATGCGAATTCAAACTTACAAAAAACTTCTCCAATATCATTATTTTTAAAGAAAATAATACCAATATCATTATCATTTTTCTGAGTGTCATTAATGTAAAAGTGTATTATTTAAATTGTTCAGTAAATTAGAGGTTCAGTAATTTCCTACTTTAAATTTTTGGGTCGGTAAATTTGGGACTTTAACTTTTCAGGATTAGTGAATTTTGCTCAATTTCATCCGAATCATTCAATTGGGCCAAATTCACATGTGAATCGTACATGAGCCCTTAATTTCGGATTTTTCGGCCCAATTTCACTAAATTTTGTCTATGTATGATATCATTATACAAGTGACATCTCGATTGTCATTATAATGTACACATAGTCGCGTCATGTTGGATTAAATTATGAGGGAATTATAAACTTCATTTTCCAAAAAAAAAAATACATATTAAAGTAAAAAATAAATAAATAAAAACAGAAAATTAAACAAACAAATATTTACACCAAACAAAAATCTCCAATTCAAATCAAGAACCCTAAAAAATTGTGTGAAAACGCGAAGTGATTAAAATGATATTGTTTTTCGTTAAGTATTTGCATGTTGATACAACAATATGTAAACTTAAAGAGTAACATTCTAATTTTAATTATTTTCAAGTAAAATATGTATTATTGTATACTGAAAATAGTAGCATATTAACATACTATATTAACAATAATCTAAAAATTAAAAATAATTTAATTTCATAATTTATAATTGTACATACAACGAGAAATAAATTAAAATTTATTGTTCTTTTAATTTCTCAAAAATTGATTTACATCAATTAACATGCAAGGGTACTATTAAGATACAAAAACATAATATTTAATGAAAAAATTTATTTATATTCATAAAAAGAAATTTAAATTTATTGCATTGTAACGGACAAACACTAGGTTTTTTTTTCCTTCTAAAAAGAGTGATTATTAAGCAAACTTTTCGAATTCTTAATGTTGACCAAATCACTTCTATTCTTAAACACTACCAACCTTTTTTCTATAATAAGCATTTTTTTTTTTTTTCAAAATAAAATGAATTGCAACTACCCACCTCTTAAGTTGTTGTCGAAGAGAAGCAAGGTTTCAATCATTGTAAGATTCCAAATATTTCTTGAGAGATCCCCACTAATCTGGTTCTTTGGAGCACTAAATGTAACTAGGCTATGAAGATTGTCAATCTCTCTTGGTATAACACCTGTCAAAAATTATAAAATTTTCAGGTAAAACATAATAAAGAACGTCATAGAAAATACTCGCTCCATCGGGTAAAACAAAAAAAGAAGTCATGTTTGTTCAAAGTACCATTCAAATTGTTGTACCCAAGATATAACCATTGAAGCGAAACTATCTTTCCGATTTGTGCAGGTATCTGCCCACTGAAGGAGTTGAAAGACAATGATAGAATTTGAAGTTGTGAACATCCAGAAATATTTGATGGGATTTGGCCGCTCAGCTGATTGTAAGAAAGGTATAACCCTTGAAGAAGTGGAAGATTACTACACATGTCACTGGGAAAACTGCCACTCAATTCATTTGATGACAAAGCAATAAATTTTAGTGTGGATATGTTAAATATGGCAGAAGGTATAACACCCGACAGATGGTTGTTTTCAATAATCAGAGACTGCAGATTACCAAGTCTTCCCAGCTCTTCTGGAACCTTTCCTTGTAGAGAATTGTTAGAAAGTCCAAGGACTTGTAGATTTGATAAATTAGAGAAGGATGTTGGGATGAAACCTGAAAAGCTGTTATTATGTAGATAAATAAACTTCAAACGATGGAGAAGAGACAACTCATAAGGCACAGTGCCATTGAAATGATTGTACGAAAGGTCAAGGGAAACGAGGAAGGAGAGGTTTGCTAGATGTGGTGGAATGGTGGCAGAGAGGCCCATGTTTGAAATATTTAGTGCACTCACTCTGTGGTGGCGCAAGCTGCAAGTGACGCCAATCCAACTGCAAACCGAGCTTGAGCCGGTCCAATTTCTTGCAAGAATGTGACGAGGGTCTAACTCGATGTTTGCTTTGAGGGCAAGAAGGGCAGATTGATCTGTGGCAAGGTTTGTAGTTGCTTCGGCTATGTAAAACATTTGTGTGCAGGTAAGTATTAGGACAATATGGGTAAGAATGTAAAACATCTCCATTTATGGTTGCTAGCTAGAGGGTCTAATGCCAGAATACATTCATTCATATGCTTCACATCTAAAGCTTATATATGCAAGTGCTTAACAATTACTCATTCTCAGCAGGAATTAATAGAGTTTGAAGTGAAGATAAGTTTCCAATTATGGAGGTGGGAATTATCAATGATTGAGACAAATCATCTAAAAAGTTGTAATAGGGGAAGAGGGCACTAGTCCCTGAAACTTTAAATAATTACATAATTGATGTGTATATATTCCAGTAATTTCAAACTGATTCAAGAATCTACAATTTGTCAATAAGGTAATGAAACTTAATTCTAAAGATTAAATGATTCAATTCTTAGATTGTTCTCAGGCTGATAAAGATGGAGCCTTGGGTTGCAGAAAAAGTTAGGTGCAAAACCAGTGAATTCATTCAAACTAAATTCGAGTATTCTGAGTTTGGAACAACCAGAGAGACTATGGAAATTATATTGGACCACTGAATCCTGTGAAAATTAATAAACTAAGCATTGAATTATAGAGTAAAGAAGCTGAAGATTATGTAATTAGCCTTTAATTTTTTTTTTACTTAAAAAACAAAGCATTAAATATTTGGCCCCTCAAATAACTGTGCCTCAACCATATATGTTAGTTGTTATCCATTCGTTAAATATGTTGGGAAATTAATGGACCACATATTTCTTCGTGCATATTATATATATATATATATATATATATATATATTAAACATAGCCAAATTTTAATTTTTTGGGCCCAACTATTATATTTGTACAAATTTTACATAAAATTTTCCGTGTAAAATTGATAGTTAGAAAACTGATGTATATTATTGTGGATTAATTTGAGATTTTATATTTTTTTTATATAATTGAATGCACCGTTTTTCTACATATACGTGTTTTTGAACTTCAAATACTTCACAATTTATTTTTTTGATTATTTTAGGAGTTTTGGAGTAAATTGAAGTCGAAAAAACTGATTATGAGATGAGAAGAAGTTATTTGGGCCTAATTTAATTTTCAAGACCTAAAGAAAGAAAGTTGGGCTTAAAGCCTATTTACCACTCTTTGAGGGCACGACTGTTTTTGAAGGGAATTAATTGGAAGAATGATTGACGCATGAGAGAGGCAGGATGGGAAGGACAGAGAGTGACTCACGCAGGCGGCAAGAGAGAGCCATCCAGTAGAGAGAGAAAGCTAGAGAGAGAAAATTATATTTTAATTTTCTAATTTAATTTGATTATAGGTTATTCAACAATTTTTGTGGATTCAATTATAAGGATGATCGGTTAATTTTTTAATTTCGGTTAGTAGGAATATTTGAATCCGTATTTCTTTTATGTTTTAATTAATTTTATTTCCCCTTCTCGATATTTGATTGGAATTGACTATGTTATCTGTGAATATCGTTTTCGATTATTTGATGCTTGATTTAGACTGATCATCTAGGTTAAGTGTTAATAATTGATTGCTAGAATCTTAAATCATGAATCCTAATTGTTGTGATTTAATTTTCATAAGTGGTAAACTAGAGGTCGTGCATCTCTAGGGTAGCATAATCCTAAATTATCGAATCGAGCTTGTGTATTCGGAGTTTAGTTCATCCTATCGTCTTGGTAATTAATGCATTTAATGAATTAAATTTAGAGAGCTTGTTCTAGGTTATTCAATTAAATATGGTTAGTGATCTTATCCTAATTTAACTAATCTTAAAAGATGATTCGGTTTAACATAGCTTGTTGTTAGACTAGGGGTGATAATTTCATGATAATTTGAGAGAGGTGTGTTACATTGATTAAGACATAATTAAAATTGGGGGATAACTGAACTGTTAACTGAAAAATTCTCTTTTATCGAGTTCTCATTATTTAATTGTTTTTTAGGTTATTAGTTTATTTAGTGAAAGTTAATTAATCTGAAAATCCCTCACCATTTATGATTTTATTGAATTGGACACAAGTGATATAATTAATTTCAAATTTTTTGTGGGATCGACTCCAACTTACCTAGTTACTAGTCAGTAAGATTAGGAATGAAATTAATTAATTTTATCGCGTCACGACAGTACGGTGAAAAATAAAAGAAATTAAAATAATATTCCAATAAAACCTATTATACATGCATAGTGTACATGTATTTGGTGTTAATTTATGAAAGAAAGTTTGGATTGGAGAGAGTGCTACATTAATTTCTCCGACACTGAGCTTTAGTGTACACGTAGACCGTGAAGAATGAAGATAGTTAAAAAAAATGAAGCTGAAATAATGTGAGGAAACTGGTTGAAATATGTTGTTTCTTGATTGGTGGGTGATGACCCAATTGGTCCTGTGGGCCCTAAATTCTGAATTTATAAAGACTTGGGATGAGTTTAAATATTTCAACCCAAAAAAAGTCTACATTTTGCAATGAAATATGTTGTTTCTTGATTGGTGGGTGATGACCAATTGGTCCTGTGGGCCCTAAATTCTGAATTGATAAAGACTTGGGATGGGTTTAAATATTTCAACCCAAAAAAAGTCTACATTTTGCAATGAAATATGTTGTTTCTTGATTGGTGGGTGATGACCCAATTGGTCCTGTGGGCCCTAAATTCTGAATTAATAAAGACTTGGGATGGGTTTAAATATTTCAACCCAAAAAAAGTCTACATTGTGCAATTATGGAGTTTGATAAGTGTCAAAATTCAAATGCATACAAGTTTTTCCTACATTATTTAAAATAATAATAATCTGCAATTGCTTCACAACATTTTATAAGCATTAAATATCCTCATATATTCATGTGATTTTATGTTATATCTATGTAATCTTTATGAATAAATATCCTTACTTTTATATAATATATAAAAATGTAATTAACATAACTAAAAAATATGAGTAATATCATATAAAAATGTGTTGATCCAAAAAAAATCGTTGAAATTCTTCCTTTTTATTTTCTGAGTTACAATACATAAAAATTATGATATTTGTACATAAAAGTCACACTAATAATATAAAAATCACACATTTATAACATAAAAGTCAACACATAAAATAAAAAAAGAAATTCAAAACCTACGGATCCGGATCCATGCACATGGTGCACATGAATTTATGCCTTTATGTTATATTTAGACGTCAATTTTATACGTAACTAGATAAGAAATGATATACTAACAAAAATAGAAATGTTCATTCAAAATAATAGTTTTCATATTTAATATAACACAATAATTCCGAACACATGTCAATTTTTAGTGTTTAGAATTATTCGTATGGTGTTCATATATCGTGTTGATATGAAGCATCATATAGCTATACATATCGGCACATCAGATATTAGAGATGAGTATGACTTCGCATTTGTTTATAATGGCCATTGATCTATTCAATTCATAATCAAATCAACTTAAATCTATTGGACTCAACCTAGAGAAATAAATATGTAATCTAACTTAAAAATATGAATAAAATGAATCCAATGAGTATGAAATATAGATTAGTTATCATTTAAATCAATATTTTTGGTAAAAACCTATATACCCCGATATATGTACCCAAAAAATATTATTAGTTTGATATTAGTTATATATTCATAAGGTATACCTTAAGTTATATATTTATAAGATATTAGTTGCATACTCATAAGGTATTACTTGTATACTTAAAATATATATTTGGATGAAACATATTTATTGTATATTTATAAGGTATTAGTTGTATATTCATAAGATATTCGTTGTTTATTTGTATAACTACAATATTCTGAAAGATATTACTTAAGGTCTATAAGTTAATATAGATTGAACCTCAAGTGATCTTATATATTCACTGTCCCTTAAAATATAATTGCTAAATGTAAATTTATTCCTCAAATTTTTTAAAGAATACATCCAAATCCATTTTTAGTGAGTTCACATATTTGAACAAACTTTATTTAATTAGAATATTACAATATAAACCTATACAATAAACAAAAGTACTAGGTTAGGAAAAACCTCAAATAATAGAGTAGATCTTATGTAAGACGGTTTCATATGAGATCTTATGTAAGATAGAATCCATGTAGATCAATAAAGCGGATCAAATAATTTATCGTGGTTCATATAAATCCCACAAAAGATTATAAAATGTTCTATCTCACGTAAGTTTTTGTACAAACAATAATATAAGTTCATATTTAAAAAAACATAAAATAAATATATATAAAACTGTTCACAAATATAATATTGTGAGATGAAATTTTATTATTTTGATTTAAATACATTTTTATAAATCAATATTTTGTGTGCATATAATAAATTATAAATTAATCAATTCCACAAAATTAAAATCATAGCTACCTGATGGCTATTTGACTTTCTTAAATCCATTAAAAAAAGAGAAGGATATGTAATGGTACTACATATATGAGATGCAGGTGATGACAAGTGTTAAATATTATTTATCAATTTAAAAATACAAATCAAAATAAAATAATATAGTAAAAATACTTAAGGTGAGATGAGTCATCAATTTGCCGACGTCTACATGTTATTCAGAATTGAGAAGTCTTCTCAATAATAATAGACTTGTAACATAGATCCTAATTCATGTTTGAGCCCAACAAGCTAGTCTGATTATATTACTAAAGACACAAATTTTAGAGGTTTTTAAGTTTAAACCATCGTTATAAATCTAATATTGAATTGTTGTATTTTGAAATTATTATTTCGATTTTATGATATTTTACACTGATTTAAATATTTTTTGAATGTTATTTTTTTATATACTTATCTATGATTATTTTGACATTTTAAATTTTTTAAAATAGTATTCAGACTTGTTTTAATTTTTTATATTTCTTAAAACTAGTATTTTGATTGTTTTTTTTTTTTATATTGATCACTTTTTTTTTCCCAATTATTCTCAAATTATATAAATATACTTTTACTTTAAATTATTATATTCGATCGGTGGTTTGACATAACATGGCCACAAGGGGTGAAATTGTGCCACATAGGCTAACTCGTTGGATTTCCCAAATTTCCGGTGACAAATTAAGTATCCTAAAATTTCCAAAATAAAAATAAATTCGATATTTGTTTCATTTTTTTTTTAAATATGAGGCTAATTTCCAATTTTTTTTCCCTATTATTGTGGGACTTAAACTTATGATATCAACACATTAGCTATTTGAATTGCATCTACTAATTAATCTTGTTGTCAATAAGGTAATGAAACTTTATTCTAAAGAAGATGATTTAATTCTTAGATTCTTCTCAGACAGATGAAGAAGGAACCTTGGGTTGCTAAATTCGAGGATTCTGAAATTGGAACTACATAGACTATGGGATTAATCCACATAGGTAAAGTTCTTTGAGAATATATGGTATATTAAACTACTGAATTCGTAATTATATTCTAATAGTTTAATTATCTTGGTGAAACACATATGACGATTAATAAACTAAGCATTAAAAATTATAGAGTAAAGAAGCTGAAGATTATGTTAGCCTTTAATTTTTTTACTCAATTCACACCTGCACAATTATTGTTCGAGAAATTTGCAAAAAGGATGTCGTAACTATTAGGTCATAATAATTTCACTTCAAAAAATATCACTTTTTGCAATTAAATCTCATAACTTGTTAAAGTCTTGTAATTTTAGTACTCCTAAATTGGTGATTTGCCTGAATTTTGCACACCTGAATGTCCAAAAATCAGTTTCCGACACTATTTTAACGATGTGACGCTTTGTGTATTTAGAAAGCTCCAAATATACATATATATATATATATATATATATATATATATATATATAAATGATATGGAACGAAGAGTCAAAATAGACAAACATAAAAAAAAATTAGGGCAAAAGTACCAATTTTGTATTAAAAATTGCAATATTTAAAAATGTTGAGACATAATTGAAAAAACTGACTCATATATGATTGAAATTGACAAAACCCAATTATTGAAAAGATTTTCAATATCTCTTCATTGGTTCCAAGTAAGTTTATACTCTGTTCCCTAAATAAGCATACTAATAACTCAACCATATTCTGAAGATTGCCAATCTCTGAAATAACTCCTTCCCAAAAAATTGGTAGTTGCTTAATTTATGTTAATATTTGGTGCAGATAAGAAGGTAAACTGTAGACTATATATACAAACCACTCAAATTGTTAATAAATTGTGTTAATGTTGGATTTTCCAATTTAATAATTTTTCCTTTTTCATTATTTTTTAAAAATCATTTATTTTGTTAAATATGAGATTTGTTAGGGTTTGGAGATTTAATAGGATTCAGTTGGTTTTTAAATTCCTTATTTTGAGGATTACTTGATCTAACCATATTCCTATATATTAGGAATTTTTTTTTCTTTTGTATCTTATTTTATATAGGATTTTGAGAAGAGAAAAAGAACGTGTATTCAAGAGAAAGGAAAAAAACGTGGAGTGAATAACGTGGAGTTGAGAGAAGTGAAGATCATGGATAGATCATGGAGTTAAGATAGTGGGTTCATACACCACTATCACATGAAGATCATGGAGCATACAAAAGAGTGGAGTTATGGATGAACAACTTATGGTGATGGACGAGTTCTATAAATAGGAAGACTCTCTTGGAGATTGATACACCGAAACACAGAGATTGAGAGAAAACAAGAGAGAATTTCGAGTCCATAGTTTTTCTAGCCTTCTGGTGTCACTCTGGTGTTAGATAACACTGAGATAACATCTGTCTCTTTTAGTTTGGTTATTGAGTTTTCTTACTCATAATTTTTTAGTAAAGATAGGTTTTTGTGTGATCTTTTTAGTCTCTGTATACATCTACTTGAGTCTAGTCATATTCTTAAGACGTATTGTGTTTTTCTATTTCCTTATAATCAAGTATTCTTATAATAAAAGAGTTTTTCGTCCTGGAGGTAGTTCACGAATATTTGTATACTCGTGGATAAATTTATCTCTGTTCGTATTATTTTATTGATATATTTTTCCGCTGTATTTTTTCGGTGTTGCCAACATCAATAACAACATCGGGTACTTTGGTTGTTTATTTCGAATAACAGAATCCACAGAGTACTTTCAAATTGAATGTTGTGCGTGTTAATAAATTGAATATTCACAACATTCCATTTAGCTTTTTCCTTATTTTGAACTAGCACATAATTTCTAATTATGTATTATATGCCAATAATATGTTTCTCAATCCATTTTAACAGATAGAGGACACAACTTTGACTTCAAGTAAATTGTTTAAACAATTTACTAAATAATAAAACTAAAGCATAAAAAACAGAACAACTTGATTCATCCCTTTATTTTTGTGAAGTTCAGGGCGTCATCTTTGCAAGGGTAGGGAAAATAGAGATTTGATTTTGAGCAGCTGTGTTAGAGCTTCTTTCATGTTTATCCTATCACTCGGTGATTCTTCACAACACTTCAAAGCCAACTCCAAGATGGACGATACACATTGCACCATTTTGTCACTATATTGTTGATCAATATTGATGAATAAGTTGGCATCTATAATCTCATGTAATGATTGTGAAACTGAGTTTTGAACCCAACTCTTTAAGCTCAAATCTCCAACGAACATGTCATCACTTGGTCTTTTCCTTGTAAATGTCTCCATCAACATCACACCATAACTATAAATATCACACCTTCTCGAAACTTGTCCTTCCAAGCCATACTCTGGATGAATTTAAAGAAAATCATTATGCAAGAGGATACTATATATTAATTAAAAATGTAATGTATATGTAGAATAAAAAATATTGAACCTGGAGCAATGTAACCAAATGTTGCTAGGGTGTTGGTTAGCACAATGCTCTCCTCGTTGCCCAGAAGTCTTGATATCCCTAAATCACATACATGGCCAATCATCTCCTCGTCTAACAACACATTACTAGGCTTCAAGTCACAATGAACAATGGGTGATGAATAGCCATGATGAAGATACTCTAATGCAGATGCAACATCAATCATTATGTTCAATCTTTGCATCATATCCAAGCAATAGTTGTGGGAATACAACCATTTTTCAAGGTTTCCATTGGGCATATATTCAAGTATTAATGCCCGGAAATCGTCATTGGAGCAACTACTTATGACTTTGGTAAGATTTCGGTGACGAATGTTACGTAGTACTTCACACTCAATGTCAAAATTCCTAAAAGCAGCCTCGTTTTGCATATTAAACACCTTCACTGCGATAACATTCCCGTCTCCAAGAATCCCTCTATAGACAGAATCAAAACTCCCAGACCCTATTAAATTGCTTTCATTGAACTGTTCAGTTGCTTGCAAGATTTCGTAATAGGAAATTCTTTCCGACATAATAGTCACTTGCTCATCAATTTGTCCAGCCTTGTCTTTTTTTCTGTATCTTATAAAGATAAAGGCCAATGAGACAACAATGATTAGTACAATCACTCCAGCAAGAATAAACAGAGCAAATTTCACATTCATTTTCCTTGATTTGAGATTGGAAACAACATGACAAAGAGGGACATGAAACCTTTGGATTCCACATAATGCTTTATTAGCCTTAAAAGACTCCATAGTGAAGCTTTTGAAAGGACCACCAGTTGGAATTTCTTCACTTAGAGCATTGAAAGAGACATTGAAAGTGACAAGGTATTGAAGGTTCTCAATGGACTTTGGGATTGAACCAGAAAGGTTATTGTAAGAAAAGTCTAGTGTTTTTAAACTAAACATGCTCCCCACGGACACAGGAATGGTTTCTTCAAGTTTATTATCTGCCAAATATAGATCAATCAAAGTTTTTAAATTCCCAATTGTGATTGGTATAGACCCTGACAACTGATTCATTGATAGATCGATTGTGGTTGCTGCTAAGAAATTACCTATCTCAAGAGGTAAAATTCCACTCAAGGAATTCTCGGACAGGTCTAGATTCAACAAATCTTTGAGGCGACAAAAGCTTGATAGTATGCTGGAAGTCAGCATGTTCGAAGAGAGATCAATATTTCTTAAAGAAGAGACATTTCCTAGACATTCAGGAATTTGACCTGTTAATTGATTTAGTCCTAAAATTAGCGAAAACAAGTTGTGTAAATCACACAGACCTTGTGGAATTGGACCTCCCAGATTGTTGTTATCTAGAATTAATGCTTGAAGCTTATGCAAATGTTTGACAGTATCAGGAATATTACCAGACAATTCATTATTGAATAGAGAAAGTGTGACCAAGTTACTTAAATTGCCAATACTAGCAGGAATGCTACTCTTAATATTGCAATTGTAAGCAAAGAATTGTTGGAAAGAGGATGATAAATTCCCAATGGAAACTGGAATGACACCATGGAGAGGATTATCAGCAATTGCAAAAGATTTTAAAGATGGGCAATTTGTTAATGAAGCAATGAAGCTCAATTCTGAAGAAGATGATTCAATCCTTAGATGGTTTTGAAACAGTTCAACACGTTGGAGGAGTCTTAGGTTTCCAAAAAAGTGAGGTACAAAATCAGTAAAATCGTTTTCAGATAGTCCTAGATTCAAAAGTTTCGAACAATTTGAAATGAAGTCGGGTATTGCTCCACTCAGGTAATTTAAAGAGAGGAGCAGTTCTTCAAGAACGGGTAACGCGTAACACAAATTGGTTGGAAGATTACCCGATAGACCATTCTTAACAAGTGAAAGAGTTCTAAGAGTTGAGATATTAAAGATCTCGGATGGAATCAAACCAACGAAACTATTAATTGCTAATGATAAATGCTCCAGTTGGTAAAGTTGGCCAATTTCCTTAGGTAAAACAACTGCCAAAAGGAAAAGCATTGCAAATATAGTACTATGAATCTACCATTCACCCATGAAGTTGTTATATTCGAAAAAGAAAGTATTTGTACTGTGAATCTTTCATTTACCTGTGAAGTTGTTGACTCTGAGATTTAATACTCTTATCTTTGTAAGATTCCCAATTACTTTGGGTAGAACACCTGCTAAGAATGAAAGGTAAGTATAAAGAAACAGTCCGCCCGTGCCGGTTTAAGTCAGTCACAGGTTAAGAAAATACATAAATTATATAAATAACATTGAGAAATATATAGATTTTAATATGTTTTAATGTTATTTATATTTTTTATATTTTAAATATTTTGAAACTATAAATAATATTCAAATTTTTTTGTTCTTTTTATGTTAAAATATATATTAGGGAACTTAGTTAGGATTCCATATTTGATTTGTAATATCTTATGTTCGTCTTCTACCTCCTTTCTTCCTGCACGCCCGTGTGGAAAACTCTGATAAACTTTATATAAGAAAATGGGGCGTGACATTAATAAAAAGAAAAGAAGATAATACATATTAAAGTAAAAAAAAAACAGAAAATTAAACAAACAAATATTTACATCAAACAAAAATCTCCAATTCAAATCAAGAACCCTAAAAAATTGTGACGAAACGCGAAGTGATTAAAATGATATTGTTTTTGGTTAAATATTTGCATATTAACAATAATCTATAAATTAAAAATAATTTAATTTCATAATTTATAATTGTACATACTACGGAAATAAATTAAAATTTATTGTTCTCTTAATTTCTCAAAAATTGATTTACATCAATTACGATGCAAGGGTACTATTAAGGTACAAAAAACATAATATTTAATGACAAAATTTATTTATATTCATAAAAAAGAAATTTAAACTTATTGCATTGCAACAAACACTAGGGTTTTTTTTTCTTCTAAAAAGAGTGATTATTAAGCAAACTTTTCGAATTCTTAATGTTGACCAAATCACTTCTATTCTTAAACACTACCAACCTTTTTTCTATAATAAGCACTTTTTTTTTTTTTTTTTCAAAAATTAAATCAATTGCAACCACCCACCTCTTAAGTTGTTGTCGTCGAGAACCAACTCTTCGATCATTGTAAGATTCCAAATATTTCTTGAGAGGTTCCCAGTAATCTGATTCTTTGGAGCGGAAAATATAACTAGGCTATGAAGATTGTTGATCTCTCTTGGTATAACACCTGTCAAAAATTATAAATTTTTGAGGTAAAATGTAATATAGGGAACGTCAAAGAAAATACTCGCTCCATTAAAAAAATAAAAATAATGTTCATTCAAAATACAATTGATCTGTACCATTGAAATTGTTGTACCCAAAATATAACTCTTGAAGCGAAACTAACTTTCCGATTTCTGCTGGTATCTGTCCACTGAAGGAGTTGTAAGACAATGATAGAATTCGAAGTTGTGAACATTGGGATATATTTGATGGGATTTCGCCGATCAGCTGATTGTAAGAAAGTGAAAGGAATTGTAGATCTGATAAATTAGAGAAGTATGTTGGGATGAAGCCTGAAAAGCTGTTTTTACCTAGAGATAAGTACTCAAGTTTGGATAAAAGGCCAAACGGCAATTCATTAATCTCTCCCATAAAGTTGTTAGATGCGAGAGAAATGAACTTTAATCGATGAAGAAGAGACAACTCATGAGGCACAGTGCCATTGAAATGATTGTATGAGAGGTCTAGGGAAACGAGGAAAGAGAGGTTTGCAAGATGTGGTGGAATTGTGGCAGAGAGGCCCATGTTTGAAATATTTAGTGCACTCACTCTGTGGTGGCGCAAGCTGCAAGTGACGCCAATCCAACTGCAAACAGAGCTTGAATTGGTCCAATTTCTTGCAAGAGTGTGACGAGGGTCTAACACCATGTTTGCTTTGAGGGCAAGAAGGGCAGACTGATCTGTGGCAAAGTTTGTTCTAGTTTGGGCTGTGTAAAACATTTGGGTGCAGATCACTATTAGGACAATATAGGTAAAAATGTAATAGTTAGTGATCTCCATTTGTGGTTGCTAGGTAGAGGTCTAATGCCAGAATATATGTTTTCATTCAATGCTACTAATATATACTTATTCACCTCTAAAGCTAATTATATATGCAAGAGGGATATCACCTGGAATTAATATGTGAGGCATAGAATGTCTGAAGTGAAGATAAGTTCTCAATGGAAGTGGGAATTTATCTCATCCATATCAATGATAGAGACAAATCATATAACTAACAACTTGTAATGAGTTAAGAAGATGTTGGAAATAAGGACGGAGCACTGGCCCCTCAAACTTTAAATAATTATATAGTATATTTCAAATTATTTAGAGAAAAAATACATAGATGACACATAGAATATAGGATTTGAACATATATATATATATATATATATATATATATATATATATATATATATATATATAAAATTCAAAAGGTGTGATAGTTGGACTGACAACTAGAAAGTAATATATATATAAATAAAATATTGATTGAATTTATACAAAAATTATTGTCATTAATGCAATTATTATACCTTAAAAAACACTACTCCAATGAATGATTATTACATTATAAAAGCAATTTATTTAAGCAACTCTAATTTTATTACGTGCAATTATGTATACTTAGACGTATTTGTGGGGTGGACGTTGTACGAGAAATCCATATATTTTTTACATTGAAAGATTCCGGATATCTATTGAAATGGTCGCACTTAATATATTGTAAAATAGTTATATAGATTGCAAATACTAAGAGGCAAAGCACCATAAATTTGGTTGTTTTTTAATAGAGAATGTGACTAGATTGTGATGATTTAGAGTATATGAACAAAACATATTATTATAGCCCCAAATAAAATCACAAAAGATTCTCTGTTCTAATAAAATATGTATCATCATCAGGTTATCCGACATTTAAATTTTTTGCCAGGTTTCCTCAAATAGATAGTTGTGAAATTTATTTTAGCCAATCAACTGTAATAAGAATGTTAAGTGTAACGGAATATTATTTTTATTAACTAATTATTTGATAAAATTATCTTTTCGTATATGTACTCAAAATCAAATGCTTCTCGTGACCTCCAAGTCTTTACGAGAGTCAACCTGAGTTAATGGAGACTTAAATATATCCATTTTTGTCCCTTAGCCAAGCCTTTTGTTTTTTTTTAAGTTTCTAACTAATCTTTTTTCTTCTGATTTTGATATCAATTTGAAGTTCAGAATTTTTTCAAATTGCACTCCATGACTATTTTCAAGCCATTTTTCCATCATCTCAAAATTTGTTCACTTTTAGCTCAAGTTGAGTTTGAATGGAATGAAAATCAGAAATTGATTGTGTGCATTGACTTGATTTGAATTGTAAAGTGTTTTGACGTATTTTCATATATTTTTGGTTAAACAAGTTAGTACATCAAATTTGAATGTGGTTGGAAAATTGATCGGGAAATGGTTTTAGCTAGGTTGAAATTTGAAAATATTGTGAATTTTGGAAATGCAATTAGAAAAAAAATAAGAAATGTTACGTTGCAAATTAAAAAATATATATATATTTGTTTGTTAGTTTTTTGTAAAGAAAAGAAAAAAAAAAAGGTGCTACAAACAGCTCATCATATGTGTTCATTAAATTCTTTTATTTTGCCTTAATTCACAAACTAATGTTTTTATATTCTTTTAGGGCATCTCTAGCCGTGAACAAAAATATACACAAATTTTACATTATTTTAATACAATAACTATCACTCTTCTTCAGCAACTGTACTATTTTTTTTCACTAAACATAATATTCTTTATTATTAATATTATTTTGATTTATTATTTATCATATATTACTAAAATTCTTAAAATGTATTAATAAATCTATTTTTTATTTATTACCGGATGATATATATCCTGTATTATGTTATTTGTGATATCCTATATATATTATGTTATTTGTTATGCAATGTATTATATCTGTGATATCTATTATTTTTTAGAATACATAATATTAATAAAATTGAATAGTTGAAATATTTTTATGTCGATATTGAACATATATCAGTATTTATATAGTTACGATATGTATGAATTTATATAGAACTTGTCGACATCAATCATATTACTTGTAAAATTTATATATATATATATATCAGTATTTAACATATCGATATCGATCATATATGTATAAAATAATATATAAATTATTGATATCAATATTGATTACCATATTATTTGATATCAATATATATCATTTTTCATAATTACTTCACATTTTCTATAAATAGATCATCTATCTCATTCCTCAAAATTCACAATCACAATTTTTTTTTAATTTTGCTTTAGTTTTATTAGTAATTTTTTAACTTTTATTTTATCAATGAGACAAATATTGTATCTTAGCTTTTTACATTATGAACAATTTTTTAAATTTAATTTTATCAATAATTTTATTTTATGGTCATTCAGTTTACTACAAAAAATATTTTATGTTTAGGTTTATTTTATCATAATAAAAACATATCTCAAATTTTAATTATGGCATGTAATTTTAATAATATGTATCATTTTTGTAGTTAATCATGATTTTTATTATTATTCAAATAAAATATGATATTATTTAACATTTTAATTGTATATAATTATAGTACCTTAAATATTAATATATGATACATTAATTGTGAAATATAATAACAATTAAAATTTAAAGAAAAGAAAATGAATGTAAAAAGAAAATATAAAAAAAAAGATTTAACGCAAGAGTTAACCTGTGTTAAATCTAATGCAATGTTGGCAGTTATAAAGATTTTACCGTGAACATTTAATATATTGTTTCAGTGGAAAAATCTTAAATTTTTTAGATTTCAGCGCTGTTGGAGATGTTCTTAGACTAGGGGTGGAGATCGGACGGATCGAATCGGAAATAGGATGTTTCGGAAAAATTCCAAAAAATTTCGGAAATGAAAGACCAATTCCAATTTCCATCCAAAAAATTTCGAAAATGTGAAATGCAATCCGATTTCGGAAATTTTGGAATTTTCCGAATTCCAAAATTTCGGAATTTTCGAATTTTTTTTTGGAAATTTTCGGAATTTTCAGAAATTAAAATTTTTTCAAAATTAATTAGTTAGTCTATTAGTTATATTACCTTTTCTAATATTTTAAGAATAATACGACCTAAGATACTATAGTATAAACTATGATATATAGTATATATTATAAAATAATACTAAAAAACTACAGTATAAACTATGGACTATAGTATATAGTATAAAATAAAACTATAGTATAAACTATACTATATACATATAGTATATAATATATTTATATACTATCATATAGTATAAAGTATATAAAATATATTATATAGTATATAGTATTATAAAGTATATTATAATATGTATATTTATATTTACACATAGTATAAAGTATATAAAATATATTATATAGTATATAGTATCATAAAATATACTAAAATATGTATATATATATTTACATATAGTAAATGTATATAAAATATATTATATTATATAATATAATGCAAACATTTTATGTTATATACTATTTGCTATAGAAGAATACTATATACTATTATTTCGGAAATAAATCGGAAATCGGATCGGAATTTTGGATCGGAAATCGGAATTTCCGAAAATTGAATTTCGGAAATATTTCGGATCGGATTTCGGAATTTCCAAAAATTTCAAAACTAATTCCAATTTCCATCCAAAAATTTTTGGAAAAATCGGAATTCGGATTTTCGGATTTTGGATTAAAAATATTCGTTTCAAAATTGAAAAATTTCGGATCGGATTCGGCGGATATCGAAAATTTCCGTTCAAATCTCCACCCCTACCTTAGACCTTTTTTACAAGTTGTTCCTTACACGTCTTTGCAGGTTAACGAACGTGCATAATCATTATGTAGAAGTGCTGAAATAAAATGACGCAAATCACACCAAATTAATTACTGATGATTATACTTTAGATTTAAATAATTTTTGAATGTTAATTATTTTTTATATAATTATACAATTTATTTTGACATTTGAATTTTTTTTAAGTAGTATTCCGATTTTTATTTAATTTTTTGTATTTCTTAAAAATTAAAACTTGTATTTTAATTGTTATTTTGTTATATTGATTGATTTTTTCCAATTATTCTCAAAATATTAGAAATTCACACCATTGTAGACTTTAACATAACATTCACAAGATCAGCTTAATTAAATTGTGCCACATAAGCTAAAACTCCCCAATTAGTTGTATTCACACCACTTGTTTGAAAATTATTACATTTTCTTTAAAAAATTATGAGGCTTATTTGCTGGACCTATTATTGTGAGACTTAAAGTGCGATCCCCCTAAACTTATGAGATCACATTTGTTATTGGAACTGAATCTAATAATTGATTTTGGCGTAAATTCATCGTACCAATTAGTTAGAAAATTACAAAATATATCCAGTATACGTGTCTCAAAAGTGTTATTAGTTGTATACTCATTAGATATTACTTGTATAACTAAAATATATATTTGAATGAAATATATTTGTTGTATATTCATAAGGGGCTTAGTTGTATATTAAGAAGATATTATTTGTTTATTTATATAACTAAAATATATGATTTAGTGAAAGATATTACTTAAGGTATTACTTTTTACATATAAATGTATTAATTGTATTATTTAAAAATATTAGAATTGGAACTGAAGGTATACCATATCCTGCGGCATACAAGCCCTTTTCATATTTTATTTTTCAATTTGTCTACAAATTAATAAAGATTGAACCTCAAGCGATCTTATATATTCATCGTCCCTTAAAATATAATTGCTAAATGTAAATTTATTCCCCAAAACTTTTAAGGAATACATCCAAATCCATTTTTAATGAGTTCACATATTTGAACATACTATATTTAATTAGAATATTACAATATAAACCTATACAATAAATAAAAGTACTAGGTTAGGAAAAACCTCAAACAATAGAGTATGTTTTATGTGAGATGGTTTCACATGAAATTTTATGTAAGATGAAATCCATATAAATCAATAAAGCGGATCAAGTAATTCATCATGGTTCATATCGATCTCGCAAAAAACTATAAAATATTCTATTTCACGTAAGTTTTTGTACAAACAATAACATAAATTCATGTTTAAAAATCATCAAATAAATATATATAAAACTGTTTCACAAATAATGAAATTTTATTATTTCGATTTAAATACATTTTTTATAAATCAATATTTTGTGTGCATATAATAAATTATAGATTAATCAATTCCAAAAAATTAAAATCATAGCTACTTGATGGCTATTTGACTTTCTTAAATCCATTAAAAAAAAGAGAAGGATATGCAATGGTACGTAGGTACTTTGATAGGATGAAATGTAATAGATTTTGATGAGACAAAACGTGTAATAGATTAGAACCTTAGCTATCTGGATAAGTCTTTAATGTAAATTTGCTAAGGCAAGGATGCTGGAAGGACTTGAAGATTCTGCCAAGTAGTCAGGAAGCCGAAGTCCCTGCTACCTGCATACTGTATCGAGCAACCAGCAAACAAAGCTTTAGAAGGATGCTACAAGGAACCTGGAGCTAATCAAGGAAGCTGACTGACTCAATTAGGTTACTACCAGATACATCAGAGTCAATGCAACCTGACTAGCCAGTAGAGTCACTCCAGTTCCAACAAATCAGAATCTGCCATGTGTGATAAAGCAGCAAGGACACAGTACAAACAGTCTGCAGAATGTAGTTACGCAGACAAAGGACAAGCAGTTGCAGAACAGAATGAAGGCATTTCAGAACAGGTGTCAGAAGATCAGCAGAACTAATCAAAAAGAGACACCTCACCATACAAAGGACTGCATTTCCAACGGGCAGAAAACTACCTGATGCCTATAAATAGAAGTCTGATTTTCAAAGAGAAAAGAGAGATAACGATCATACACAACCAAGAGAACTGAGAAGCAAACAAACGCACAAGCTTATACTCTCAAGTTATTCAGACTAAGCAAGCAGCAAGCCAGCTACCTTTATTTTCTTTTGAAGTTCAAGGAGCCTGCTGCATTTGATTGTGCCTTAAATCTTTTATTTATTAAGTCTGATAGGAGTCACTTAGTCAGGTGTTGAAACTGCTAAGTTGTAATCTCTCTGAAGAAGAGAAAGGATCCTGTGTGGGTCGGTCAACCTGTGTGGAGATCCTGTGTGGGTCGATAGTTGGTCACTGTGCAGCTACCTGTGTGGATAGAGCTGACAGTTTTGTTTAGAGTTTAGTTTGTGTTAGCTGAGTCTATTGTAAATCAAACTAGCTTTAACAAAGTTCCTCCTTGTGAAGGAGTAGAGAGGACGTAGAGGGATTACTCCACCCTTGAACCTCTATAAGCATGCTTGTGCTTCTTATATCTATCTACCTGCATCTAAGCATACTGCATTAAAAAGCACGTTTCGAAAAACATAAGTATTTCCGCTGTGCATTACATTCTCTGACTAAGTCCTGAGGTTACTGCCTAAGTAGGAACCTATCGAGCAGTAAGCTTACTAGTTACCTGCCCATCATGGACTTAACATCCTTCGGAGTGAAAGTTGAAAAATTTGATAAGGTTAATTCACCCCCCCTCTTAACCTTATATCACTGGGACCAACAAGTGGTATCAAAGCAGGTTGGATTAGAAACCCAATCTGTCTGGTCAAATCCCTGATCCCTGTTTTTCGAAAATTTGCATACATTATTTTCATCATATCATGGATTCACACAAGCTTCCTATGTTCTCTATTGAAGAGTATGACGATTGGAAGATTAGGATGCAGGCACATCTCTCAGCTATGCATGACGAAATGTGGATGGTTATTACGGATGGACCTCCAAGGATCACCAAACCTAATCCAATATTCGCGAGAGCTGCCGAAGTTGGCGATGCAGGAGCCATTCCCCATCAAGCTGTGATTGACAAACCAAGGGAAGAATGGTCGGCTGATGATAGAAGACGAGCTAACCTGGACAATGTAGCCAAAAACGTCTTGTTTGTTACTCTGGACAAAGGAACCTTTAGCAAGGTCAAGACATGCAAGACTGCCATGGATATATGGAACAAGCTTGAACAAATCTGCGAAGGAACAGAGCTGACTAAGGAGAACAAGGTGTCTACAACAACCCAGAAATTCGAGCTGTTCGAAATGCTCCCTGAAGAAACCTTAGAGCAGATGGATCTGAGGTTTACAAACATTGTGAATGAGCTTGAATCCCTGGACAAGTTCTACACTCAGAAGGAGAAAAATATGAAAGTGCTAAGAGCACTACCTGCAGAATGGGACAACAAAACTACTGCAATGAGGGTGTCAATGGATCTAAAATCAATGAGTACATTTGACCTCTTCTCTGACTTAAAAGCCTTCGAATATGATATCAACAGAAGAAAGAAAGAAGCTGAAGAATCTAGCACAAAGGTAACTGCCCTGACTGCCAGAAATGTGAAAGACTCTGGAACTATCTGCAGTAAGCAGGGTGAGTCACCTGTCGAGGGTACTGATGAAGAAATGGCCCTTTTACTAAGAAATTTCAAGAGATTCATCAGATACAACAGGAAAGGAGACTTTAAGAAGTTTCAGGCGCCTCCCCAACAACCCATTGTTCAGCAATCAAACCAGGATATGTCCGATCTCTGCTACAACTGCCGAAAGCCAGGACACTATGCCAAAGAGTGTCCTCACCCCAGAGTCAACAGGTACCCCAATGGAGAGTCATCCCAAAAAAGGGAAAAACGAAGAGAGGAACGGAGGAGAATCAAAGCCTTCCTAAGTGAGATGGAAAAAGGCAAGGAACCTTCCAAGGAGGCTCAGCAAGATGCGGACTCCTCTGACGATGACAGTGACTCCTCATCCTCGGAAGATGAAACATTTATCTGCCTGATGGCTCAGGAAGCTGAGGATAGCGAGGATGATGAGGTAACATGCCCTAACCAGTTCATAATGGTAGAGGAAAAGTCTAAAACAAACCTCTCCCTTAAACAAATCATGAGCGAATTCGAACAGATAAACTCAATTCATGAGGAGCTAAAACTCGAAAATGAGATGCTCAGGAAGGAAAACAAACAGCTAGCTGAAAAACTATCTGCATATGAGCTTAATAGCTCAAAGTGCAGTGACCTCCTAGAGCAAGCATCTAAGCTCAATTTGAGAATTGCCAAACTTGAGAATGAGAAGAGTGATCTTCAAGCAGTTATAGGATCCTTTAGCAAGTCAGCTAAAGAAGCCAAGGAATGCATGAATTCGGGCAAAAGTCCATTTGACAGAACAGGCCTAGGATACTGTGCAGAAACCTCTCAAGGAACAGCAAGATCATCTAAAACTATTGTTTTCATTCGAGCTGGAACCCCAAAAGAAAAGGAGTTATCCAATAACTCAACAGCAAGCTTGGAGAACGCAATAGACAAGGGCAAGAGACCCATGTGCACATCCTTAGGGGATAAGCCTGTTTTCAAAAGCTGGCTGCAGCAGAATAAATCTGTTGTCAGAAACAATAGAAAACAGCAACCTACAAGGATGCTGAACAGAAACCTCTATCCCACTAATGCTAAGACCAGAATGTCTAAACCTAAACGAGCTCATGCTCAAGGGAAGTATAGTGGAGGACCTCACTTCAAAAGTGACAGGTATACACAGACTGCACACACACCTAAGTATCCGAAGGATACCTCTTCAAACGAAACCACAAAGTCTACAACAAAACAATTGTTGTGAGAAAAGTTTGGATTCCTAAAGGTACTAACAAAGAAGGACCCGTACTTGTATGGGTACCTAAGAACCAGTAACCTTTTTTTCCCAGGTACCCACAGCAGGAACCAGCAAGGAAGTATGGTACATTGATAGCGGGTGTTCGAGACACATGACTGGAGACAAAGAAGTCCTCAAGAATTTTCAACAGTGCAAAGGACCCAAAGTAATCTTCGGAGACAACTCCAAGGGAAGCACTAGAGGAGTTGGAACTCTCATCAAAGGAAACACTCACATTAAAGAAGTGTCGTATGTCAAAGGCCTAAAATACAACCTGCTAAGCATAAGCCAATTTTGTGACAAAGGCTACTCAGTGGAGTTCAGTCACAACAAATGTCTGATAAAGGACAGCCAATCCAAAGAAGTAAAACTATCAGGAACTAGAAAAGGAAATATCTATGTAGCTGACTGGAACTCAGTAACCACAGCTACCTGCTTCATAGCAAAAGGATCATCAGAAGCTAGCTGGCTATGGCATAAACGGATGAGCCATCTGAACTTCAAAACGATCAACAGATTAGCCAGAAAAGGACTGGTCAGAGGGCTACCCGACATGGTATACAAGAAAGAGAGTCTATGTGAAGCATGCCAAAAGGGAAAACAAACTAAAAGATCCTTCAAAAATAAGATACAAAGGTCAACTGAAAGAGTGCTAGACCTACTACACATGGATCTGTTCGGACCGGTAGAACCAGTAAGCATGAGTGGAAGAAAGTACACACTTGTAGTGGTGGACGACTATTTAAGATTCTCATGGACACTATTTTTGACAAAGAAGTCGGACACTCAGCGAAGGTTACCGGAGCTATTGAAGAAGCTGCAGACCGAAATGAGCCTGAGCATCATCAAAATTCGAACAGACAGAGGCACTGAATTCACAAACAAATTTATTGAAGAATACTGCTCTAATAATGGAATCAAGCATGAATACTCAGCAGCTAGGACGCCGCAACAAAATGGTGTTGCAGAGAGGAAAAACAGAACCCTGAAGGAAGCTGCGAGGACCATGCTAGCTGAAGCATTGCTACCCAAGAGATTTTGGGCAGAAGCAATCAACACAGCATGCTATACCCAGAATAGATGCATTATCAACAAAGATCTAAATAAAACTCCTTATGAGCTATGGTTCAGCTATACTCCAAACATTGAACATTTCCATATTTTTGGATGCAGGTGCTATGTACTCAACAATGGAAAGGACTACCTGAAGGCATTCGACTCAAAATCAGATGAAGGAGTATTTTTAGGATACTCCTCGGTAAGCAAAGCCTTCAGAATCTTCAACAAGAGAACACTTGTTGTAGAAGAAACAGTACATGTGGATTTTGATGAACCACACTATTCTAAGGCTGAAATAGATGAACTTAATGAAGATTTTGGAAAAACTCACATCACCAACACTCGTGTTGAATATATTGATGCTAAGTTACCAAATCTCCAAAATATTGAATCAACTCAGAATCAGCAACCTGCACCTACACAACAACATGAAGTACAGGAACCTACTCCAAATCAGCAGCCACCTGTAATACAAGAAGAAATATACCACCCTGAAGGAATTCAACTGGAAGTACAGTTAGAAATACAGCACGATCCAAATCAGCAAGCTGAACAGAATGATCACGAGCAACCTGCTGAACATCAAAATGAACAACAGGCTGAAGAAATTAGAAGGAAATGGCTAAGGAATCATCCAAGGAATCAGATCATAGGAGATTCCACCTCTGGAGTAAAGACAAGAAGAAACAACCCCCATGAAGCAATGTTTGCTTGTTTTATCTCACAAACAGAACCAAGCTGCTTAGAAGATGCTCTAGAGGACACCAACTGGATACAGGCAATGCAAGAGGAGCTTAATGGATTTGAAAGAAATCAAGTATGGTATTTAGTTCCCAGACCTACTCACCAAGGAGTAATCGGCACAAAATGGGTATTTAAAAACAAACTTGATGAAGAAGGACAAGTAGTCAGAAACAAGGCAAGACTAGTAGCAAAAGGTTACTGCCAGGAGGAAGGAATAGATTTTGAAGAAACTTTTGCACCTGTAGCAAGATTAGAAGCAATCAGGATCTTCCTAGCCTATGCCGCTCACAACAAACTGACAGTCTACCAGATGGATGTCAAAAGTGCTTTTCTCAATGGACTGCTCGCTGAAGAAGTGTATGTGGAGCAACCTCCAGGATTTGAAGAAAATTCAGAAACCATGGTCTTCAGGTTGAAGAAAGCTCTCTATGGGCTAAAGCAGACACCTAGAGCCTGGTATGATACTCTCTCGAAGTATTTACTCGATAATGGATTCAAAAAGGGCAAGATGGATAAGACACTCTTCAGAATTCAAGATGGAGATAGCATACTGCTCGTTTAAATTTATGTCGATGACATTATCTTCGGTTCAACAAACAAAGAATTGTGTCAAAAATTCTCAAGCCTCATGCAATCCAAATTCGAAATGAGCATGATGGGAGAACTAAGCTTCTTTCTCGGTCTACAAGTCAAACAACTATGCAATGGAACCTTCATCAATCAAGCAAAATACACTAAAGAATTGATAAAGAGATTTGGATTGGAAAGTGCAAGTACAGTAAGTATACCGATGATAACATCAGGAAGCTTAGACAAGGACACTGATGGCAAAGCAGTGGAGGTTACTAAGTATAGAAGACTAATTGGGTCACTGCTCTACCTAACAGCAAGCAGACCAGATATCATGTTCTCAGTAGGAATGTGTGCAAGACATCAAGCAGCTCCAAAGGAATCACATATGATCGCAGCCAAACGAATTATAAGATACCTCAAAGGAACCCAGGAAGCTGGTCTATGGTACCCAAGAGAATGAGGAATCAAACTTATTGGTTATACTGACTCTGATTTTGCAGGCTGCAAAATTGACAGAAAAAGCACCAGTGGTACCTGCCAGTTACTAGGAAACAAACTGGTATCATGGTTCTGCAGAAAACAAACCTCTATAGCAACCTCAACAGCCGAGGCCGAGTACGTTGCTGCAGGAAGCTGCTGTGCACAAATTCTATGGATTCAACAACAACTAAAAGACTACGGAATTGAAGAGAAGGAAACACCTATACTATGTGACAACTCAAGTGCAATAGCCATCACCCACAACCCAGTTCTACATTCAAGAACCAAACACATTGATATCAGACATCATTTCATCAAAGATCACGTTGAAAAGAAAGATATAAATTTGCAAAAAGTGCATACTGATCTACAGCTAGCTGACATATTCACAAAGCCTCTATGCGAATCAAGATTTTCGTTTCTAAGAAACGAGTTGGGAATAATCTCTTTATGATATCTCTTTTACATAACTCCATATTTCTCCTTTTTGAAATGATTATAATATACAGGGGGAACCATAGGCAGGACGAAGGGAAAACAGCAACCTAAATGTTACTGCTTAAGGTTCCTGAAAAGTTACTGGACACAATGTTACTGCTCTAAGCTACCTGCAGGATCCAGTAACTGAAGCGCGTGAAAAGATGAACAGTTACCCCGCGATTAACAGCCGTTTTTGCAGGAAACTCCTCGATATTCACAAAATATCACATCAAGCCCTTACGCACACGTACACCGCGCCAAAAATCTCAACCATTGGATTAAGGGTCTTTTCGAATTCTAGATCAATCAGACCCGTCAGATCCTTTCTCACCAAAATTCAAATATAAGGAAGTCTTTCTTCTCACTCATCTCTTACTCTTAAACATTTCAATTCTCTTGCAAACCCTAATCTCTCGTGCTCTCTCTCTCCCAAGCTTTCCAGTTTTCAGATATCTCTCTCTCTCAGAAATGGCACCAAAAACATCCCAAGTTGTTGATGGAAGGCTGGTGGACCGCAAGATCCTCCTAAAGATTGTGGAGGAAGAAGGGCACCCGAAGGAGGTCATGAAGAGCATCCTTCAATGCCTCTATGAGACGGGACTTCTCAGACTCTGCTCCTATCACAAAGCCCCGTACGCGGAGGAGCAGGTGGAGAAATTCTACCGGAGGGTGAAGGTCTCTGCTGATGGGTCAGAGATCACATCAAAGGTTGGTGGAGTGACTGTGGTGGTGGACACCGGTCTTCTGGAAGAGGTGTTCGCTCTGCCTACTGCAGGGATGAACGCCAGTGACCTCTCCACCTACGGAGAAGACCAGCTGGAGGAGTTCTGGACGACGTTCACCGGGAAGGAGGACACGGCTGGGATGTCCAGGAGTTGCAGCAAGAAGGCTTTCCTTCTAGAGTTCGAGTTGCTGCATGATATCTGCTGCCATATCATAGAGAACCGCTCTGGTTCCTTTGATAAGTGTACCAACTTCCGGTACAGGATGATGATGGCCATTGTGAAGAAGGAGAAGTTGGACTGGGCCAGCTACCTGCTTTCCAGGCTGGTGGAGGAAGTGGAGAAGAAGGTAGGTAAGCCTACCTATGGACTTATCATCAACACTCTCCTGAGTCACTTAAAGGTGGACCTGTCCCAGGGGAAGCCCATCCAGAAAGGGAAATTCATTGGTGCGGGTAGGGTCTTTGCCAAGAAGACCACTGCTCGGTCATCCCCAGTAACCAGGGAGGTCTCTGAGGACCTCAAGGGGGCTCCAAGGACAAGGAAGGCATTCCGCGACACTGCCTCTCCTTCGTCTGAAAGCAGCTCGAGGATGGAGGAGCCTGCAGAGCCCTCACCAGCTCCTGTTGTACCAAAGAAGATTAAGCACAAGAAAGATGTGCAGAGGAGACTGGTCATCTCTGATGATGAACCAGAGATCATCACCACTCGGGCTGTCAAGAAGCCTGCAGTGGAAGTGGAGATTGATTCTCCAAGGGAGGAACCGGAAGGGAATACAGCCGTTGATGATGATGATGATGAAGAAGAGGTAGCTGAGTTCGTCATCAGCATACCAAAGCTGGAGGCGGAGTTCGGAAAATTGGTGGAAAGATTCACCACCTGGTGGCAGTTCAGGCACCTGCCCAGGGAGGAACTCATCCAGTGGGCAGATTGGAAGACTGAGGAGGAATGGGCGCTGAACTGGGTCGCCACGGATGATCTGGAGGAGGTCCTTCAAAAGAAATTCCTGAAGGATCTCAAGAAGATGAAATGGCCGGAATTCCTTGAAAACGCGGAGATAGACGCTGAGTTGGAGGCCAGGAAGCAGAAGGAAGCTGCCGCACAGCTGACTGGCCCCAGGAGCCTGAAGGGAAAAGAAGCTGTCATCCAGCCAGACTTCTATAGGGAGGAGGTGATACTGGATACTGCTGCTGACCAGGTCAGAGCAGGTGACGATGTGGGCTTTGCTGAGGCCCAGATAGCGAAGTACGGGGAGTAGGAAGCTATGGAGAGGATGATGAAGCAGGCTGCTGACATCAGTCTGGCACCAGAATGAGAAGGCCAGTAAGGGAACCCCAAATAGGTGAAGGATCATCCTGCTCAGCATTGATGGTGGAACCTATCAGCAGGAGGTCACCTTCACCAACGGAGAAGAACGGTGAGGAATTCTCATACCTTACTGACCTGATCATTCTTCCTGAAGTACCTGTACAGACGCCAATGAAGGAGAGGAGCTCGACGCCAACTGACTTTCCCAAGGCTAAAGAGTTGGAAACCCTCGCTGCTGTGGCATCTCTCGAGCTGTTAGTTCCAACCACAGTAGCAGCCGCCGATGACACCACGGAAATCACCATGCCTACACCAATGGAGGTAGAGGCTGAGGGGGAACAAGTGCTACAGGAGACACCCGTTCAAGCTGATGCAGTGGAGGAACCTGCCCCCATGGAGAAGGAGCAACCTGATGCAGCTACTCCAATGGAGGTGGAAATGACAACACCTGCCAAATCGGTGGACCAGGGAGATGCGGTCGCTGAGGGGGAAGTAGTAGTGGGTGAAAAGATGGTGGAAGCGCAGGAGGAAGAAGGAGACAAAAGTGGAGAAAAGGAGCCCGAAGTACAGAAGGAGGCAGTGGAGGAAGTAGTAGAGGAGTTAGAGAAGGAGAAGGAAGATGAAACAGTGTTCAGCAAGGGTAAGGTAGCTGAACAAGATAAGAAGCTGGGAAATCCAGAGGAGGATTGTGAGGAGAATGCTGAGGAGGAAACACACTCTAAGAATACTGGATCAGGAGGCGGAGGATCCAGTAGCCCTACCAGCAGCGATGAAGGGTCACCCAGTGAACAGGGTGATACCGGAGCCGAAAAATCCAAAGAACTAACATCTGTCTCTGATAAACAGGCACCAGCAGGAGAACACCAGGAACCTGCCAGGTCAAATGAAGAGGTGCTGACAGCAATTGAACAAATGGGGAAGTCCTTGATAAAAGCAAGCAGGAAAATCCGCAAGGATACCCGCTCTCACTCTGTGAAGACCTATTCTTTCATGGACTCCCTCAACATGACATTGTCAAAGCTCACTCAGATGATAGCCGCCTACCGACCCCCTAAAGAGGATGCTACAGTTGAAGTTGTCAAGAGCGTGATGGAGAAGTTAAACAGACAAGAGGAGAAGATGATCTCTCTTGAGGCCAGTCAGAAAGCTCTAGTCACTGCAGTAGACCGGATGGACAAGGAGCAGTTCAACCAATCTCAGACCCTGCGGGATCACTCAGGCACCTTGTCTGACATTCACTCCATGGTCAGTTTTGCGGTTGGGCGTGCTGATGATGACAAAAAGGGGGAAGGCAGGATTGAAGACAGACAGAAGGTTGGACAGGACCCTGCTGCCTGCAGACAGATGGTAGTGAGCAGTAGGAGAAGAGATGACTCTGGAGATGGCGGAAGTAAGGGAGCTGGATCTAGGGGCCCTTCAGACAGCAGTTCAAAAAGAAAATCAGATGCTGTTTCTGGGTCTGTTCATCCAGGCTTCAGGAAGGGGGCCGATATAAGAGAAGAGAAAAGGAGGAGGACTGAAGCAGAGCTGAAAAGCAACCTGGATGCTGTCTTTGCAACAGATCCTAGGGTTGTCCTTGACAAGATCTTCCCCCCGCACAAGCTGCCTGACATGGTGGAGATGGAGAAAAATTTGCAAAGTCCAGATGTCGCAGCAAGTGCCACTCTTAGAAGCTTCCTGGAAGCAAGCCCGGATCCCAGGAGTGACAGATTCCTAGCCCCAGAAGTTCCGGAAGTCACTCTTCCTACTGAGGCCAACCCGTCCTTTTTCCAGATAGAAGCCTACAAAAGAAAGGAGCTGATGAAGTACTTCACCACCCTCTGCAAAGAATCTGCTCTCTTCAGAGGATTCAAGACAAACAAGGAAGCTTTGCAGAGGTTCCTGGAGCTAACAAAGAAAGGTGGACTTCCAATTCAAGTGAAGCTAAAGCAGAAACTTGGAAAGGAGCCCATACCATACAGTGAAGACTTCTGGCTCAGGTTTGAAGAGACCGAGGATATGGTGAAAAAGATGGAGCCTAGCTATCAAGACTCGATAGCCAACTGGTGGAAAGGCACAAAGTTTGAAAGAAAAAAGAAGGCCAGTTGGTTAAAGACTTAATGCTTTTATCGTGTTTATGTTTATTCTGTTGGTTTATTTAAACTTCTGTTTGTTTTTGCTATCTGCTTGTGTATGTATATGTCCTGTTCTTAACCTTGATCAATGAAAATTTGACCCTTCTGATTAAAGCTCACATCTTGTGAACTTGATGCATGCTCTTGAATAACTTGATTTATCTGCATCTTTGTTCCAAGTTAATAATATATGGTTCTTTGATCCTGTTAAGGAGTTTTGTCATCATCAAAAAGGGGGAAATTGATAGGATGAAATGTAATATATTTTGATGAGACAAAACGTGTAATAGATTAGAACCTTAGCTATTTGGATAAGTCTTTAATGTAAATTTGCTAAGGCAAGGATGCTGGAAGGACTTGAAGATTCTGCCAAGTAGTCAGGAAGCCGAAGTCCCTGCTACCTGCATACTGTATCGAGCAACCAGCAAGCAAAGCTTTAGAAGGATGCTACAAGGAACCTGGAGCTAATCAAGGAAGCTGACTGACTCAATTAGGTTACTACCAGATACATCAGAGTCAATGCAACCTGACTAGCCAGTAGAGTCACTCCAGTTCCAACAAATCAGAATCTGCCATGTGTGATAAAGCAGCAAGGACACAGTACAAACAGTCTGCAGAATGTAGTTACGCAGACAAAGGACAAGCAGTTGCAGAACAGAATGAAGGCATTTCAGAACAGGTGTCAGAAGATCAGCAGAACTAATCAAAAAGAGACACCTCACCATACAAAGGACTGCATTTCCAACGGGCAGAAAACTACCTGATGCCTATAAATAGAAGTCTGATTTTCAAAGAGAAAAGAGAGATAACGATCATACACAACCAAGAGAACTGAGAAGCAAACAAACGCACAAGCTTATACTCTCAAGTTATTCAGACTAAGCAAGCAGCAAGCCAGCTACCTTTATTTTCTTTTGAAGTTCAAGGAGCCTGCTGCATTTGATTGTGCCTTAGATCTTTTATTTATTAAGTCTGATAGGAGTCACTTAGTCAGGTGTTGAAACTGCTAAGTTGTAATCTCTCTGAAGAAGAGAAAGGATCCTGTGTGGGTCGGTCAACCTGTGTGGAGATCCTGTGTGGGTCGATAGTTGGTCACTGTGCAGCTACCTGTGTGGATAGAGCTGACAGTTTTGTTTAGAGTTTAGTTTGTGTTAGCTGAGTCTATTGTAAATCAAACTAGCTTTAACAAAGTTCCTCCTTGTGAAGGAGTAGAGAGGACGTAGAGGGATTACTCCACCCTTGAACCTCTATAAGCTTGCTTGTGCTTCTTATATCTATCTACCTGCATCTAAGCATACTGCATTAAAAAGCACGTTTCGAAAAACATAAGTATTTCCGCTGTGCATTACATTCTCTGACTAAGTCCTGAGGTTACTGCCTAAGCAGGAACCTATCGAGCAGTAAGCTTACTAGCTACCTGCCCATCAGGGACTTAACATCCTTCAGAGTGAAAATTGAAAAATTTGATAAGGTTAATTCACCCCCCCTTTAACCTTATACCACTGGGACCAACATACTTCCTGTCCATCTACTACATATATGAGATGCAGGTGATGACAAGTGTTAGATGTTATTTATCAATTTCAAAATACAAATCAAAATAAAATAATATAGTAAAATTACTTAAAGGTGAGGATGAGTCATCAATTTGCTGACGTCTACATGTTATTCAGAATTGAGAAAAGTCTTCTCAATAATAATAGACTTGTAACGTAGATCCTAATTTATGTTTGAGCCCAATAAGCTAGTGTGATTATATTACTAAAGGCCCAAATGTTAGAGGTTTTTAAGTTTAAGCCGATTGTTATAAATCTAATATTGAATTGTTGGATTTTGAAATTATATTCAATTTTATGGAGTAATATTTTATATTGATTTAAATATGTTTTGAATGTTACTTTTTTTTATATACTTATCTAAGATTATTTTGACATTATATTTTTTTAAGATAGTATTCAGATTTGTTTTAATTTTTTATATTTCTTAAAGCTAGTATTCTGATTGTTATTATTATTTTTATATTGATCATTTTTTTTTCCAATTATTCTCAAATTATATAAATATACTTTTACTTTAAATTATTATATTCGATCGATGGTTTGACATAACATGGCCATATGGGCTGAAATTATGCCACCTAAGCTAACTCGTTGGATTTCCCAAATTTCTGGTAACAAATTAAGTATCTTAAAATTTCGAAAAAGATAAAAATAAATTCAAAATTTGTAATATATATATATATATATATTTAATTATGAGGCTAATTTGCTAGGCCTTATTATTGTGGGACTTAAACTTATGATGTTAACACATTGGCTATTGGAATTGCATCTAATAATCAATCTTGCTGTCCGAGAAATTTGCAAAAAGGATGTCGTAACTATTAGGTCCTGATAATATCACTTCAAAAAATATCACTTTTTGAAGTTAAATCTCATAACCTTTTAAAATATTGTAATATTAGTACTCCTCAATTGGCGATTTTGCCTGAATTTTGCACATCTGAATGTTCAAGAATCAGTTTTCGACACTATTTTAACGATGTTATGCTTGGTGTGTTTAGAATTTTCCTAATATACATTTACACATAAAAAATAATATGGAACGAAGAGCTAAATAGACAAATATAAAAATAATAATTAGGGGAAAAATACCAATTTTGTATTAAAGTTGCAATATTTAAAAAGTTATGAGACATAATTGAGAAAACTGATTCATATGTGATTGAAATTGTCAAAACCCAATAATTGAAAAGATTTTCAATATCTCTTCATTGGTTCCAAGTGAGTTTATACTCGTTCCCTAAATAAGCATACTAATAACTCAACCAGATTCTCTAGATTGCCAATCTCCTCAGAAATAACTCATGTCCAAAAAATTGGTAGTTGCTTAATTTATGTTAATATTTGGTGCAGATAAGAAGATAAACTGTAGACTATATATATCTAAACCACTCAAATTGTTAATAAATTGAATATTCACATAAACTGAATAAATAAAAACTAAAGCATAAAAAACAGAACAACTTGATTCATCCCTTTATTTTTGTGAAGTTCAAGGCGTCATCTTTGCAAGGGTAGGGAAAATAGAGATTTGATTTTGAGCAACTGTGTTAGAGCTTCTTTCATGTTTATCCTAGCACTCGGTGATTCTTCACAACACTTCAAAGCCAACTCCAAGATGGATGATACACATTGCACCATTTTGCCACTATGTTGTTGATCAAGATTGATGAATAAGTTGGCATCTATAACCTCATGTAATGATTGGACAAGTGAGTTTTGAACCCAACTCTTCAAGCTCAAATCTCCAACGAACATGTTATCACTTGGTCTTTTCCTTATAAACGTCTCCATCAACTCACACCATAACTATAAACATCACACCTTCTTGAAACTTGCCCTTCCAAACCATACTCTGGATGAATTTTAAACAAATCATTATACAAGAGGATACTATATATTAATTAAAAATGTAATGTATATGTAGAATAAAAAATTTTGAACCTGGAGCAATGTAACCAAATGTTGCTAGGGTGTTGGTTAGCACAATGCTCTCCTCGTTGCCCAGAAGTCTTGATATCCCGAAATCACATACATAGCCAATCATCTCCTCATCTAACAACACATTACAAGGCTTCAAGTCACAATGAACAATGGGTGATAAATAGCCATGATGAAGATACTCTAATGCAGATGCAACATCAATCATTATATTCATTCTTTGCACCATATCCAAGCAATAGTTGTGGGAATACAACCATTTTTCAAGGTTTCCATTGGACATATATTCAAGTACTAATGCCCGGAAATCTTCATTGGAGCAACTGCTTATGACTTTGGTAAGATTTCGGTGACGAATGTTACGTAGTACTTCACACTCGATGTCAAAACTTCTGAAAGCAGCTTCATTTTGCATATTAAATACCTTCACTGCGATATCAATTCTGTCTCTAAGAATCCCTCTGTAGATAGAACCAAAACTCCTAGACCCTATTAAATTACTTTCATTGAACTGTTCAGTTGCTAGCAAGATTTCGTAATATGAAATTCTTTCCAACATAATAGTCACTTGCTCATCAATTTGTCCAGCCTTGTCTTTTATTTTGTATCTTATAAAGATAAAGGCCAATGAGACAACAGTGATTAGTGCAATCACTCCAGCAAGAATAAACAGAGCAAATTTTACATTCCTTGATTTGCAATTGGAAACAATATGACAAAGAGGGACTCGAAATCTTTGGATTCCACATAATGCTTTATTAGCCTTAAAAGACTCCATAGTGAAGTTTCTAAAAGGACCACCGGTCGGAATTTCTCCACTTAGAGCATTGAAAGAGACATTGAAATAGCCAAGATGTTTAAGGTTTTCAATGGACTTTGGGATTGAACCAGAAAGGTTATTGTAAGAAAAGTCTAGTGTTTCCAAATTAAGCATACTCCCCACAGACACAGGAATGGTACCTTCAAGTCTATTATGTGCCAGAGATAGATAAACCAAAGTTTTTAAATTCTCAATGGTGGTTGGTATAAACCCTGACAACTGATTCATTGATAGATCGATACAGTTTGCTATCAGTAAATTACTTATCTCTGGAGGTAAAATTCCACTCAAGGAATTATTGAATAGGCTTAGCAACGACAAATCTTTGAGGCGCCATAAGCTAGATGGTATGCTGGAAGTCAGCATGTTGGAATTGAGACCAATCTGTCTTAAAGAAGAGACATTTCCTAGACATTGAGGATTTGGACCTGCTAATTGATTTAGTCCTAAACCTAGCCTAAACAAGCTGTGTAAATCACACAGACCTTGTGGAATTGGACCTCCCAAATTGTTCTCATTTAGAGATAATGCTTGAAGCTTATGCAAATGTTTGACAGTATGAGGAATATTACCAGACAACTCATTATTGAACAGGGAAAGTGTGACCAAGTTGCTTAGATTGCCAATACTAGCAGGAATGCTACCCTTAATATTGCAATTGTAAGCATACAACTTTTCGAAAGAGGATGATAAATTCCCAATGGAAGCTGGAATGACACCATTGAGATCAGGATTATTACCAATATCAAATTGCTTTAATGATGGGCAATTTGCTAATGAAGTAATGAAGCTCAATTCTGAAGAAGGTGATTCCATCCTAAGATGGTTGCCAAACAATTGAACCTTTTCGAGGTATCTTAGGTTTCCAAAAAAGTGAGGTACAAAACCAGTAAAATTGTTAACAGCTAGTCCGAGATTCCGAAGTTTCGAACAATTTGAAATGGAGTCGGGTATTGATCCACTCAAGAAATTTCAGAGAGGAACAGTTGTTCAAGAACGGGTAACCCATAGCACAAATTGGTTGGAAGATTACCCGATAGACCATTCTTAACAAGTGAAAGAGTTCTAAGAGTTGAGATATTAAAGTTCTCGGATGGAATCAAACCAAAGAAGTTATTAAATTGTAATTGTAAACTTTGCAGCTGGTAAAGTTGGCCAATTTCCTTAGGTAAAACACCTGCCAAAAGGAAAAGTAAGCATTGCAAATATAGTACTGTGAATCTATCATTCACCCGTGAAGTTGCTATATTTGAGAAAGAAAGTATTTGTACTGTGAATCTTTCATTTACCTGTGAAGTTGTTGACTCTGAGATTTAATAATCTTATCTTTGTAAGATTCCCAATTTCTTTGGGTAGAACACCTGTTAAGAATGAAAGGTAAGTATAAAGAAACGGTCCTTCCATTTGCCCAAATCTACACATTTTCTTTTTAAATCATATCATACACTACTTCCTGCTATATTAAAATCTAATCACACCACCTAATTTGCCCTTTGTTTTTTTTTTTTTGAACTTTTATATATATATTAATAAGGTTACAATTTCACTATATATATGATGAAATTATACGGATATAGATAAATTTATTGTTGATTTATATTCATATATATATATATATATATATATATTTGTCAACCAACTATACATATTGCATTTGATGCAACTTTATTAGATGTGGCATCTCAAAGACTTAATTTATGATAGCTAAACTCATATTAAACTCTTAAAGAGATCAATATATATTATTAAAAAAAAAGAAGAAGTTTTTGACCCCTTCAATGGAAGTCCATTTTAAAACGCACTTTTAATTAAATGATTCTGGATAGTTTCTTTAACATTATTAGAAGATGTTTGATGGAAATTACTCTATTCAATGAACTCTTTGAAATCAAATGTGCATTCTTGATATGATCTGAATCTTTTATTATATTATAGTGTTGCATTTGATATTTTATTAGTATAGGTTTCATGTAATACATGAGATTTATCAAAATAAATATTTTTAAGAGATTAATATAAAATATAATAAGTTTTGAGTAAAAATATACAATAATTTGGAAAATAATTTTTATTTAAAATATAAAAAATAATTTTGAAAACACAAAAAAAAATCTGAATATTATTTTGATTTAAATTGTTATTTATAGTTTAATATTTCTTAATGTTATTTATATTTTTTTATATAATATGTTTAACACTTTTAAAAGTTCAAATTATATAATGTTATTTATATTTTTTTTATAATTATTTATTTTTCATTTTACCGTTTCAAAAATTTTAAATAATATTTAAGATTTTTAAGTATTTTTTTTTAAATAATTTCAAGCGTAATGTTAATGTTCACATTTAAATATGTTGATTTTAATTTTCTTATGTATTTTTAAATAATATTCAGATTCCCATTCTATGTATTTTTAATAATATTTTTAGATTTGTATATATTTTATCTTTATTTTAATATTATAATTTCAAAATCAATAATACTTTAGGTGTAACTCTACAGAACTCATACCACATACGAAAAGTCCTCGCCACATCAGCAAAAGCTCACCAGAAATTTTATTTGAGAAATTTTTATTTTTATTTTTTTTGTTATCATTTAATTTAAAAAAAAATTTGAGGGTTAGTGTAAACTTTAACAATAAAATTAAAAAAAAAAAGTGTGAGGATTGAATAATATAATAGACATAATTAACAGTATAGTTTCTTAAAATAAATGCAATAAATGTTTCAATAATTAAATAATATATTAATCATAATCTGTTATATTTAATTTTAAATTATGCAATGTGTATTGCACAAATCCATATTTTTTTTCCTATATAAATAATATTTAAATTACTTCTATATTTGAAATTATAATATCCATAAACATCAAATAAAAAGATACAGAATATTTTATAAATGAGAAGATTTATTAAATTGGCTTAGTCTTTCATGATTAATATAATCGTTTCAATTATATAAAAGATTATTATATATATATATATCATTTGAAGAAAGATATAGAAAGATCAGTCATTTGTATAAGCATTCTTTGAAAGAAATAAAATATATTTATTCATAACCATGCTACAATTTGATTAGAAACGAGAATATTTAATTATGATACTCATGTTAGCTGGTTCGAATACTATTGCGAATTCCAACTTATCGAGATCTATACCAGCGGCTTCAACGTCTTCGTCAAGGCCTGAAATCTGTAGATGATTACACGGCTGAATTTTATGCTCTCCTAGCCCGCACTGAATTAACTGAGACTCCATCCCAACTCGTTTCTCGTTATATTGGCGGGCTTCGATTGCCACTTCAAGATATTTTAAATATGTTTGATCCTTTCACAATATCAGAGGCACATCAGAGAGCTATTCAAGTGGAAAAACAATTGGCTCGCTGTCCTCCGTCTAGGCGCGATTTCATCGCTCCAACTACTTCCCTGGCTCGGACGTCTGGCAGTTATTCTGGTTCTCCATTTACTGGTAATCGTGTTACTGGACAAACTTCTGCAAATCGATCAACATCCATCTTTCAATGTTTTAATTGTGGTGAGCCTGGTCATCGTATGTCTGAGTGTCGTCAGCCCCTTAACCGTACTCTTGCTGCTCTTGATCAAATCACAGCTGATGCAAATGACACTCTTGCTGAGACAGTGATCGTTGATACAGAACTTGTAGCTGGGGACACAGGACCATTACTCATGATCCGTCGCACTTTCCTCAGTCCAAGTACCATATCAGACGATCGGTTGCGATCCTCTGTTTTTCAGTCCACATGCATGATTGGAGGTAAAGTATGTACATTTATAATTGATTCGGGTAGGTGTGAGAATGTCATGTTTGAATCTGCAATTGATAAATTGGGGTTGTCAACTGAAGTCCATCCTAAACCATATAAACTTGCTTGGTTGACAAGGGGTACAGAAATATTGGTTTCCCGTCGTGTCCTAGTTTCTATTTCTGTTGGTACCACATATAAAGATGATATTTATTGTGATGTCGTGCCAATGGATGCTTGCCACCTGTTATTGGGACGTGCTTGGCAATATGACCGTGCTGCTTTCCATGATGGCAAGAATAATACCTATTCGTTCCTCTTTCGTGGTAAGAAAATTGTGTTATTACCACGCCGGGATAAACAGCCTCTTTCAGTTGATAGTGGTATGTCTCTTTTATCTCGTGCTTCTTTCGAGACAGCTATGTTGAATATGGGAATTGTTTACTTGTTGTTTCCAACTACTGCTTCAGACCTGAGCGAGCCGTCGTCCTTAGTAAATGAATTATTGATTGACTTTTCTGATGTATTTCCTCATGATCTTCCTAATGGTTTACCCCCTTTACGGGATATTCAACACTGTATTGATTTGGTACCTGGAGCAGCCCTTCCTAATCGTCCCCATTATCGTATGAGTCCGGCTGAACACGAGGAGCTCCGTCGTCAAGTGGAGGCCTTAATTACTAAAGGGCATATTCGTGAGAGTTTAAGTCCTTGTGCCGTTTCGGCTCTTCTAACTCCAAAGAAAGATGGATCATGGCGGATGTGTGTTGATAGTAGAGCAATTAACAAAATAACGGTTCGTTACCGTTTTCCTATTCTCAGGTTAGACGACCTTCTTGATCAGTTGCATGGTGCCTTTTATTTTACAAGGCTTGATTTGAAAAGTGGCTACCACCAAATTCGTGTTCGTCCAGGCGATGAATGGAAAACAGACTAGGGAAGGATTATTTGAATGGCTTGTCATGCCATTCGGTTTATCAAATGCTTCGTGTACATTTATGCGTACAATGAATCAGACACTACGACCGTTTATTGGTAAATTTGTCGTGGTATATTTTGATGATATTCTGATTTATAGTGCCTCTATCGCTTTGCATTTACAACATTTGCGTGAAGTTCTTGGGATTTTACGAAGGGAGAAATTTTATGCCTCTCTTCCAAAGTGTGTATTCTGTGTTGACAGTGTTCAGTACCTTGGTTATATAATTTCTTCTCGAGGCCTAGCAGTTGATCCCACCAAGGTAACGACCATTGCCACTTGGCAGATCCCTCAGACTATTTCTGAAGTTCAAAGTTTTCATGGACTAGCTTCTTTTTACCGCAGATTCATCCCACATTTTAGCGGTATCATGGCTCCATTGACTGATTGTATGCAAGGTTCAAAATTTGTATGGACACCAGAGGCTGTGCTGCCTTTGAAGAGATTAAAACACGTCTGACTACTGCACCTATTTTGCTTCTTCCAGACTTTAACAGCCCGTTTGAGTTACATTGTGATGCATCGAAATTGGGAATTGGCGCTGTTCTCAGTCAAGGAAGCAGACCTATAGCTTATTTCAGTGAAAAATTGAAAGGCCCTAAGAGTCGATTCAGTACATACGATGTTGAGTTGTTCGCCATTGTACAAGCGGCGAAGCATTGGCGTCATTATCTCTTCCAATGTGAGTTCATTTTATTTACCGATCATGATGCCTTGCGCCATATTGGAAATCAAGATAAAATTTCAGCACTGTCATGCTTCTTGGCACTCATATCTTCAGCAATTTACCTTTGTCATTAAGCACAAATCCGGTGCCACTAATTGTGTGGCGGATGCTCTAAGTCGTCGTCGCTCCTTGTTAGTTGAAATGCGAACTATGGTGCCAGGTTTTGACTTCATTTCTGACCTTTATACTGTTGATCCATACTTCGCTAAGGTGCTTGAGAAAATTTCAGCAAATGAACGTATCGAATTTTATATGGAAAATGGTTTTCTGTTTCATGGTTCACGCTTGTGTATACCCGAGAGCAGTCTTCGTCTCTTGCTCATTAAAGAACTTCATTTTGTGGGACACGTAGGACAAGAGCGTACATTCCAGCTCCTATCAAAATCCTACTATTGGCCTTCGTTGCACCGGGATGTTAATCGTTTTGTTTCGTGGTGTCGTGTTTGTCACCTAGCAAAAGGTCAGGCTTCTAATGCTGGGTTATATCTTCCTTTGCCTATTCCTACCCAGCCCTGGACAGATGTGAGCATGGATTTTGTTGTAGGACTCCCACAGACTCAGCGGGGCAATGATTCTATATTTGTGGTAGTCGACCGTTTTTCAAAAATGGTTCATTTTCTAGCCTGTAAGAAATCAAACGATGCAGTAGCTGTGGCACAACTTTATTTTCGTGATGTTTACCGCCTTCATGGTCTTCCTTCGACAATAGTTTCTGATCGCGATACACGGTTTCTAAGTCACTTTTGGAGGAGTCTTTGGCGCATGGTGCACACTACTCTTAATTTCAGTTCGGCCCACCATCCTCAAACTGATGGTCAAACTGAAGTTGTGAATCATTCCTTGGGAAGTCTTCTTCGTGCTCTTGTTGGAGACAATGTGAAATCATGGGATACTAAGCTCCCTCAAGCCGAGTTTGCTCACAACAGCGCAGTGAATAGATCAACTTGTTACAGCCCTTTCGAGGTGGTTTTTGGATTCCTTCCCCATGGACCTGTAAATCTAATGCCTTTACCAGATGCAGTCCGTCCTCACGGCGTCGCATCTGATTTTGTTGTTGATATTCAGCGTATCCATCAGAAAGTGCATGCTAATTTATTAGCAGCGAGTGCTAATTACAAGATGCGGGCTGATCGAAAACCCCGTGAAGTCATATTTGATGTGGGGGATTTTGTGTGGGCGATTCTCACAAAAGATCGTTTTCTGTCTCACGAATACAATAAATTGGCAGCCCGGAAGATAGGTCCAGTGGAGATTTTGGAAAGGATTAACAATAATGCATATCGTCTCGCTTTGCCTAGTCATATGCGTACTTCGGACGTTTTTAATGTCAAGCACCTCATTCCATATGTTCGTGATTCTTCTTCGAACGACGACACTTCGGCTTCAAGGACGAATCTTTCTAACCCCGGGGGAGATGATGTGGATCAAAGAGCTCTTGTGTTCTTGGACAAGGTTGATAGGTGCAAGTGCTCCTAAGATTTATTTCTCTGTTTTAGTTATATTTGTGAACTTATGTTGCATTTTCTAATTTCTATTTCTTTTGGGGCTAGTTTGCAATTTTATTTAAGTTGTTGGTGCTATGTATTCTCTTTGAGGGGTTTGATGCTGGGAGAATGAATCTAGACAGTTTATGAAAAGAAGTTTCTATCTCTAGCAATTTACGGTATACTTTTGAGTATCAACGTTCTTTGCTTTCTTTAATTTGTTGTTTATCAAGTGTGATTACGTTTTCATTTCACATCACAAATTCACCTCTAAATAAGTTCTCAATGGAAGTAGGAATTTATCTCATCCACATCAATGAGATATAGAGCCAAATCGTATATCGAACAACTTGTAATGAATTAAGAAGATGTTGGAAATAAGGACGGAGCACTGGCCTCTCAAACTTTAAATAATTATATAGTATATTTCAAATTATTTAGAGAAAAAATAGATAGGCCACCGAAAATATTGACGTGAACCAAATTCCGGTGTCCACAATGATTTTGAAAATTTCGATAAAATTGGCTTTAATTAGAAAACCAAAATTAGAAAATGGATATTTAATTGTTAAAAAATGAAAAGTGTCCTACATACAATTTTTCCAACAATAATTATATCTATTTTTCAAAATATTTATATTTACTGTTACAATGCCTTTTTATCAGCTTTTCCTACTATAGTAATTATATTTATTTTCGGGGAAGATCGAAGTTAACAGCTAAACCCTCTAAATTATCTTTTAATTTTATTTGTTGTGATTAAAGGTTAATGCTTTAATTCCTCCAGCCCAGCATAAAGTTGTTTGCCTCCAAGAAAAAGCACTTTAAAAATGGCACATAATTGATATATCATTTTCTCTTCTAATTTGTATCTTCATCAATCAGTGAAGACTACTTTTCTGTATGTAACACGTTTGGTGTTATTCAACTTCTTACTTTTCAAAAAGCAACTCATTTTTCTATGTAATGCATATCTATCCAAAATATAAACGAGAATCTCTTAAAGAGAAAGTTGATGTAGTGTATTTTACACAAAAACCTATTTGAGACAATTTGAGACCGTACATATTGCAAGGGTCATATTCTTGGTTTTGTAAATTTATTAACAATAATTAATACAAGGATTTGCTGATCTCTTCTCAATTATTCCATGACATGTACTGTCAAATACATGAAGAAAGAGCATGTACCCTTTTTTTTTTTTTTCTTGTTAAAGACAACAGTTTTCAACTTTCAGCTATAATATATTAATTTATGGTTAATTTCAATTTTGATCCTAAATTTAAGATCCTTTTCATTTTTAGATTATCAAGTATACGTATTTTTTATTTTGATTCTATATATTTCAAGTTTTTCCAATTTTAATCAAAATTTCCAATTTTGGTCTTGTATATTAAAAAAAAAATCAATTTGAATCCAATTTTGATTGGATGACTGCTGAAAACCTAACGTGACATCGACGATTTTGGAAATTCTGATCGAAATTGGAATAAAATTAAAAAAAATTGAAACATACAAAATCAAAATTGGAAAAGTAGATTGAAATTGAAAACATGTGAAACATACAGGATCAAAATCAAAAAACGTATACTTGGTTATCAAAAAATGAAAAGGACCTTGCATACAAGACCAAAATTAAAATTAACTCATTATTTTAAATGCATTTGAAGTGTACAGTTTTCCCAACTCCGTCCCTCTGTCACCTTTTTAAGTTGTTTCTAAATATATAAACAACTTTTTATATGAAGTATTACTTCATTCCCACAAAAATAGCTCTTCACCAAAATTCCTTTGTCCCAAATAGAGTACAAAAACTGCACAGAAGAGTATTCTTGGATAAAATATAACATTGTATTAATGTTGGAATGATTGTCTTATTATTTTCTATGTATAGAAAAGATTTGCTTTTGTAATGGATTGGAATGGCACAGTTACTATTTTCCACTAACATCTGCACGTGGAAACACTATCAATTTTTCCATAGTTGTTCAATTAATTAGCCATTGTCAATATAATGATTTATAATCCGCATTACAGTAAACAACACATTAAAGAAATTCTTTAGGCAAAATACATGCAAGGATTAAAGATGAGAAAAGTAAATTGTTGCAATGCAGTTTTTCCCAAGAGTACTAGTCTATTATTCGGAACTCCAAGATATTTCAGAATAGAATAGAGAAGATATTGACTATGAGTAGCACACACTAGCTAATATGATGTCTGAAACACATCCGTAATGTGCTCAGACAACTAATTTGCAAAAGAATATTGGTGAACTTAGAAGCAAGTAAATTCGAATATATCTTATAAACGCATTTGCAGAGTCAGGTAGGCATATATCTAGCTAGCTTTTGGGATTGATTCTCAAAATTTAAGAATAAGTATTATAGCAATGTTATGTGCCCACTATGCACGGATTTATCCCATAATAATTAAGAAATCATTTCATGAGGATTGAGTATTGATTACTGAAATATGTTTGATTATATTTGGCAATCAATATTATCAAAACTGACTCAACTATACAAAACTCTTGGGATGTTGAATTAACTTTGATTCTTAAAATTTTCATCATCCGCATCGTAATTTCTTCAACTACTTGCTGTGAATTCCGATCCTTCAAATATTTAGCAACCTCTCTCAAGTGTTAGCAATTTATTATTAAACGTCAATTTACTATTTTTTTATAAGAATTGTCCAGTTATCAATGCAAAAAGTTCAGGTCTTGTGGAAATTACAGATCCCATAGATCTCGGGGTCATTTCATTTTAGTCCTAGTAGTTACATATTCAGTCCTATATATTTACGGCTAAATTGCAAATCATGTCCCACAACTTATGGGGTACGCATTTTAGGTTCTACAGAAACGAGGTCTATTGATTTAGTCTCATAATTTAAGTAAACTAAGCAATTTACGGAAAATTCGAGTTCTTGTTTGGGCAATTTAAGGACACTTGTCTAGCTAGCTTTGTTGATGTGGCGAAAATGAGTGATTCAGGCTGAAATTGAGCAAAATTCGCAAAATCTGAATAATTAAAGTATTAAATTATCAACCTGAAAGTTTAAAGTTCTAAATCTACATGCCACCTAATTTATTGAACAATTTAAATAATAATCTTCTATATATTAATAAATAAATAAAAAACATGCATGTACAACATCATTACAAATGACGATAGATATGCATTAATGTAGAAAAAGCGAGTAGCTTTTTTGAAAAGAAAACGTTAAATAACACCAAAGGTGTAACATATACCTAAAAGGGGTCTTCATTGATCGATGAAATAAAGAGTTAAACAGAAAAGACTATATCTTACATTACCTCAAAATTTCTAAATAAAAATAGAAGAAATATTTAAAATTGAGCGTTAATTATTTTCAAAAAATATTCAAATTAATTATGTGAACCATATTATATTGATTGTATATATTATATATAAACAAAATAATAAGAAAAACATCATGTTTTAATATTAATGTTTCAAATTACATCAAATGATCAAATAAAACTTTCAAAAAACTAGTTCAACTATATTAACATCGAAAAAAAATTCTAACGGAATCAGCGATGAAAAATTGACCTCTTTGAATATTTATCAGCAAAGTCATCAATCAAATTTTCATAATCGATTGTTTCTAAAACTTCACTCTTGATTGAAATCAAAGACAATGCATTCAGTTTTATTTTAAATAAGGTCAACTTAGTGATTTTAATAAAAAAAATCAAAAGGAATATCCAAACACAAGACCTGTTTCTAAGAGGAGCCTTCAACACCTAATAATCAATTAAGCAGTTAATAACTTTGTTTAATAAACACATTATGATTAATATATACAAAACACTCTCTCAATATATATATATAATGGGGGCCCTCGTCAACAGGTGGCCCTGTGGAACAACACTTATCGCACTCCAAGGACCGCCCTTGGTCTTCAGCTTTAACTAAGCAAGCTAGGTCCAGACGGTTTGAACCATCAATTAAAAAAATCTTGGAGGAATAAAGCGAAATCAAACATATCATATAGGAAATTAGTGTAGATTTGAAAACTGAGGTTCTCTCTTAATTTTTCTAATTTTTTTTAATTTAAATTTACATATAAATAATAAAATTACTCCTCTTATATTAACTAATAATTTTGTTTGAGTTGACATTTGATATAAATTAAAATTTTGAATTTATATTTAGTTACAATTTACAACTTTAGAAAATACAAATTATAAATCTAAATAAAGTGACAATCTACAAGTTACAATACAAATTACAAGTTAAAAAATAAAGAGTAAAAGAATATAATATTATTTTTATTAGAACTACTGATTTACGGTTCCCCAAATATGCAAAAACCCGAACCGTATTATTACGGTTCCCAGTTTCGATGCCAAACTCAAAGTAGACTGATTTTAGCTTTGTTTGCAGTTATACCCCGACTCTATCTCTAATTGTTGGAAGTTAAACTTAATTCGAATTGTGCTGACAGTTCGACCATCATTCAGTAGAATGGACATAACTTTCTATAGAAGTGCCCAAATCAATATCCGTTTGAAGTTTTGGAAACTAGACTTCTAAAGCTTTCCAACCATATGTGGCTCTTCAACTAACTCTCAGCCAAACGTTATAGATTAATTTTCCAAGATTGTGTGCATGACTTTATTGTTATCAAAGATTGTGTATTGAATTTGAAATTCACAAGATGTATTCATCCACTATAAAATCTCATGCATGTGGATGAGTTTGTAATTAAGAAATATTAATACAAAACAAAAAAGAAACAAGTTAATCATATGTATTCATGAGAGTTTAGAGTGAGTTTATAAAAGTGTTGATTGAGTGAGAAAATTATATTTGTAGAAATGTCTCCTCTCCTCTCCACTACCCTCCTCTCTGTTTTTATTTCGCTGTGTATTTTATCTCTCTATATTATTCATTCGATCCAACACTAATTACTGTTGTAACCAATTCACTGATGATGTTTTTAACTTTCAATCATAAACTTCTTAATTATATTTTATTCTTCAATGCAAGCAACTTTATGCTGTCCTGGAGGAATTAAAACATAAACCTTTATCACAACAAATAAACAAGATTATCAATATGGGCATGTAAATATTATTTTTTTATCTTCCTTAAAAAAGATATAATTCTTTAACTCTCACCAAGACTTAGTGGGTTTATTTTTTTAATTCCTTTCTGGATTCAATAATTGAAACCATCAAGCTTAGAGGTAGCTTAGAGGTTAAGCATCTATATTACTAGCATTGCGAGGGATTACACTACCATGTATGAATCTATTTTGGCATTACACACTCTAGCAACCATTAATGGAGATCACTTACTATTACATATGTACCATATTGTCCTTGAAAGTGTTGCAGTGTGTTCCTATACAAGATAAATACAGAATAGACGAACATAGTCGTAATGTTGTCTATAATGTGAACAATATTATGGATAACATGCAGCAGAAAAAACAAAAATAATAAGAAGAGGAATTTATCCACGAGTATATAAAAATACTCATGGGATGCCTACAAGACGAAACTGCTTATTATATGAACTTGTTAGTACAAAACACGAAGAGATCTTTGGAAATACTCTCAATACTTCATATATGTAAATCTATAAGAACTAGAAACGTATACATTCGTATGAAAAACAATTGACCATGCAACAAATTCTATCTTGTTAAATAGTCAATGAAGTAGACATACTCTATGACTATACGAAATGTTAAACTAAATGTTTCCAACACAGAGAACAATACTAGACAACGGTCTAGACTTGAATGCTTCTTTCTTGCTTGTGTTCTCTGTATCTTCAAAGTGATTATTCCTATATATAGAACTCAGGAGACTCCATGATCTCGTGGCACTACTCCATGAAGTCATGATTTTGGTGCTTCCATGTTCTTGATCTCCACTTTTCATGATCTCTTAATCTCCATGATGTTTAGTGGTCCATGATCCTGATTTCTCCATAATCTTGATTGCTCCATGATCTTGATCTCTCTTCTATCTCCACTCTTCAAATCACCTTATTAATCTCTCTTTAATCACCATGTTCTTTTCTCTAGAGATGAAGTATAAAAACAAACTTTTCCTATAAAATAGGAATAGTTGTTTTGATTGAGTCAAACTTCTCTTTTATTTGAATCTGCCAAAACACATGAGGAAAAGAACATACAAATCTCCTAGATTTTCTTTAACTAAGATTAGATAATTGATTTAATTAAAATAAGAAAAAGGAAAAATAATTTATGTTGAAAATCAACATTAACAATCTCCCCTTTTTTTATTTTTCTACTCAAAACCTTAAATCAATTATCTCCCCATTTTTGTCTTTCTTCACAAAACACAATAAAATCAAACTCCCCCTCAAAACAAGATTACCTTTGAAAAACATTTTTTAAAAAATTTTCAAACTCCCCTTGAACAAAAGAAATTTTAGATAGCCAATTATACATTTCATATATTTAAATTATATTAGTCATACATTTTAGTTATGTTAGTTGTACCTTTATATATTGTATAAAGATATGATTATGTTGATATAAAGATATAAGTAATATTACATAAAGGTGTACATGTACAAATTGTGTTGAAATTAGTTTTTTTTTTAAGTTAAAGTATTATATAAAAGTATGATATTAGTACATAAAGGTATGCCTAATATAACATAAATGTATGACTAATATAACATAAAAATATGACTAATATTACGTAAATGTATGACTAAAACAATATAAAAGTCAACGGTTTTTTTTAAAGTTAAAATATTACACTAAATGTATGATATCTATAAATAAATGTATGACTAAAATAATATAAAGTTAGGGTAAAAAAATAATAATACATAGATCAAAAATCCGGCCCCACCAAACCTGAATGCATGGATCACCTAATGCATAAGAGACCTATTTTATTAAATAATTTTAGTTAAGAATTTATAACCTTTTTTATCCCATAATTTAGGGGGTCTGACAATTTCGACCTTTAACTTTTCAAGCTAGCAATTTAAGACTTTATCTTTTCGGCCTTCACGAATTTTGCCCAGTTTAAGTCCGAATTACTTAATTGGGCCCAAATTGCACGTGAATCACACGTGAGGTTGTAAAATTGAGCAATTCAGGTCAATTTTACTGAGTTGGCATTTCTTTATCCCTTATGACATTTTTAATTAAAAAATCTTTCCTTTCATGGGAATAAAATTTTTTATTTGTTTATTTTTTGAATTAAAAAAAACCAAATTCATCTTCTTCTTCATCAACTCCAAACTCCACCTCCACATCACCTGCAACCACCACCACCGCACCATCTACCAGGAGAGCTACACATGCCACTGGATCTTGAAGGTGGGGGAGCAGGTCCGCCGCTTTCAGAAGGAGAACAAATGCCGCGAGATGGAGAACTTCATGTTCCACTACCTTGCCGGCGTGGCGGCGCTCAAGCACTTTGACCCCCGCGACGCGACAGACATGGCCTCGGCCATTAAGCAGATCCTTCGGGACATTTCGTACAAGATGGAGACGCTGGAGAAGAATAGTTTTGCTGTGCCACCATCGGAGGAGTTTGTTCAGCCGGCGGCGAGGGGTGAGGAGTTGGAGGGGTTTTTGTGGGGTCTGGTGGACAGTCTGGTTGGGTTCGGTGGTGAGTGTAGTGGCGGCAACGATGTTGGTTTGTCCTTTGTATTTTGTGTTTAATTATGTTCCTTTTTTATTTTTTGTGTTTTGTATTTTTAAAATGGATTTGTATTTTGTGTTTTTTTGTTTTTTATTTTAATTCTTTTCCTTCTTTATTTTTTTTTATGTTTTTTATTGTTTTATTGTTAATGCATTTAAATGATATGGCGGATGATATGGAATTTTAGGGGTGGAAATAATATAAAAATAAATGCCACATATGAAATATTTAGGGAAATTTTTTATATTAAAAATGTCACAAGAGATAAAGAAATGCTAACTCAGTAAAATTGGGGTTGCGAAATTGGGTAATTTTAATATAATTGGACCTCACGTGCAATTCCCGTGCAATTTGGGTCCAATTAAGCAATTAGAGCTTAAATTTGGCAAATTTCGCGAAGTCCGATAAGATAAAGTCTTAAATTGCCAGCCCAAAAAGTTAAAGTGCGAAATTACCAAACCCCTTAAATTACGGGGCAAAAAAAGTAATAAACTCTTTAGTTAATGTAAGATCTAATTTTTTCTCTTTAAATCTTTATTTATCAATCAGTGAAGACCCGTTTTAGGTATGTTACATGTTTTGTGTAATTTGACGTCTTTCTTTGCAAAATAACAAGATTACTTTTTTTCCAATGCATATCTATCTACTTTTTCGACATTTTGTATTGATGTTCTATATTTTTCTTTAGTAGTATTTTTATGAATCAATTGCATGTTGATGAGATTTTTCTATATGCTTAGAGGAAATTGAGTTTGGTCTTATAGGTTAAGAGGTGATCCCATATGATTAGTTGAGAAAATTAATAAATCAATGTATTAATCATCTTTAAAAATTTCATAAAATCAAGAGCAAGATTCACAATTTTATGAAACTTTTTCACGGATCTAATTTTATGATCATAATGTACAAAATAGAGTTTAACTAGTATTTAAAATAAGTTTGAGTTATGGATAATCAATTCGGATTTTTTTATTACATTTGATGTTACATTTCATGTTTCATTAAAATACACATCAAATTAATTAGTGATATCATTTGATACACATGATGTGTGGTGTTTTATTATAGAAGATATAACATCAAGTGTAATACAAGATCTCATGTAATGGACAATAAAACAGTCTTATGAAATTAAAATTGTGTGATGGGCTTTTATGCATATTTTAATAAAATGAATTTGTCTTTTCCTTGAAAGATTCCGTTGTTTATACTTTTTTTTTTGATAGATATGTTTACGAAGAAAAATCGAGTTGTTTTTTTCAAAGAAAGATGTTGGACAACACCAAATGATTAACATACCTAAAAGGGGTCTTCATCATAGTTCAAAGTAACGGCCGTTACCGCCATTATAACGGTGTTACGTAACAGTAATGGCCACCTCCGTGTCATTGATTCAGTTAAAAACGGTTGGCTACATTATTGGGTATGATATCAGCGTGATAACGCCCATAACGATGTTACGCGGCGTTATAACAGACTATAACAGCGTTATAAAGGCCGTATGGATTTTAACAGCGATAAAAATGGAAACGACGGATAGATGATTGAATTTGAACACTGTATATTCTTTTTTTGATTGAATGTAATATTCTTTATACATGTTTATTATATATGAGTATATTAATATGTATATATATACAATATATTATTAGAGATAAAATAAAGAAAGAATTGTATGTTATAATTGACAAGTGAAAGCTGTAAAATGTTAAACATAAAGTCGCAACATCCTGTAGGTGCTCACATGTCTTGTATTATCTAATATGTTTATAGTATATTATCACATGTCTTGAAAAGAAATAAAAGTTGTAGCAATAATGTTTGTAGTAATAAAAGTTATATATAAGTAATTTTCTTGAAGTTTTAGACTATTTTTGTGTTTTTCGGATAAATTGTCCGTTACAGTCGCGAAATCTCCGCGAAATTGCAATGTAACATTAACGATGGTCACCACGATAGTCACTGCGACTGTTACTTTGAACCATGATCTTCATTGATAGATGAAGATAAACAGTTAAAGAGAAAAGAATACATCTTGCTTTAACTAGAATTATTAAATAAAAAGTAAGGAAAAATATTGTCTCGTCTTTAAACGCCATCAAATCCTTTAAAAAAATAAAATTTTCTTTAATGCAAACAAATATGATTTTTACATCCTATGCTCCCCATTGCACACTCTATTAAAGCCTGCTGAGAATGAGTTGTCAAGCACTTGCATAAGCTTTAGAGGTGAAGCAACCACAAATGGAGATCACTTACTATTACATTTTTACCCATATTGTCCTAATAGTGACCTGGAGCAAAATGTTTTACCTAGCCGAAGCAACTACAAACCTTGCCACAGATCAATCTGCCCTTCTTGCCCTCAAAGGAAACATAGTGTTAGACCCCCGTCACATTCTTGCAAGAAATTGGACAAATTCAAGCTCTGTTTGCAGTTGGATTGGCGTCACTTGCAGCTTGCGCCACCACAGAGTGAGTGCACTAAATATTTCAAACATGGGCCTCTCTGCCACCATTCCACCACATCTAGCAAACCTCTCCTTCCTCGTTTCCCTCGACCTTTCGTACAATCATTTCAATGGCACTGTGCCTCATGAGTTGTCTCTTCTCCATCGCTTGAAGTTTATTTCTCTACGTAATAACAGTTTTTCAGGCTTCATCCCCATATCCCTCTCTAATTTGTCAAATCTGCAAGTCCTTCAACTTTCTTACAATTATCTACGCGGAAAAATTCCAGAAGAGCTGGGAAGACTTGGTAACCTGCAGTCTCTGGTTATTGAAAACAACCATCTGTCGGGTGCTATACCGTCTGCCATATTTAACATATCCACACTGAAAATTATCAGTTTTACAAGAAATGAATTGAGTGGCAGTTTTCCCAGTGACATGTGTAGTAATCTTCCACTTCTTGAAGGGTTATATGTTTCCTACAATCATCTGAGCGGCCAAATACCATCAAATATTTCTGGATGTTCACAACTTCAAATTCTATCATTGTCTTACAACTCCTTTAGTGGGCACATACCAGTAGAAATCGGAAAGTTAGTTTCGCTTCAAAAGTTACAAATTGGGTACAACAATTTAAATGGTACATATCTATTGTACTTTGGACAAACATGACTTCTTTTTTTTTTTTTTCGATGGAGCGAGTATTTTCTATGACGTTCTTTATTATATTTTACCTGAAAATTTTATAATTTTTGACAGGTGTTATACCAAGAGAGATTGACAATCTTCATAGCCTAGTTATATTTAGTGCTCAAAAGAACCAGATTAGTGGGAACCTCTCAAGAAATATTTGGAATCTTACCATGATCGAAGGGTTGTATCTCTTCAGCAACAACTTAAGAGGTGGGTGGTTGTGGTTGCAATTGATTTTATTTAAAAAAAGAAAACGTGCTTATTATAGAAAAAAGTTTGGTAGTGTTTAAGAATTCGAAAAGTTTGGTCAACATTAAGAATTCGAAAAGTTTGCTTAATAATCACTCTTTTTAGAAGGAAAAAAAAAAAACAAAGAACCTAGTGTTTGTCCGTTGCGATGCAATAAATTTAAATTTCTTTAGGAAATGACTTTGTATGGGTAAATAGAAAATTTCTTCTCATATATTAGGGGTCGCATATTAGATCCCATGGAGTTTTTGCTGATGTGGCGAGGACTTTTCTTATGTGGCATGAGTTATGTAGAGTGACACCTAAAATATTGTTGATTTTGGAATTAAAATATTAAAATAAAGATAAAATATATACAAATCTAAAAATATTGTTAAAAATACATAGAATGGGAATTTGAATATTATTTAAAAATACATAAGAATATTAAAATCAACATATTTAAATGTGAACATTAACATTACGCTGGAAATTGTTTAAAATAAATACTTAAAAATCTTAAATATTATTTAAAAAATTTAAAACGTTAAAACGAAAAATAAATAATTTATAAAAAATATAAATAACATTAAATAATATTTAGATCAATATTTTAAAATAAATAATAATTTGAAAATAAATAATATTGAGATTTTTATTAAGCATTTATGTTTTTTAAATATTACTTATATTTAAAATAAAAATCTAAGTACAATTTAAATTTTTTAAAAGTGTTAAAAATATTATATAAAAAATATAAATAACATTAAGAAATATTAAAATATAGATAATAATTTAAATCAAAATAATATTCAGATTTATTATTATTTTTTTTAAATTATTGTTTATATTTTAACATAAAAAGAACAAAAAGATTTGAATATTATTTATAGTTTCAAAAAATTTAAAATAAAAAAAAATATAAAAAATATAAATAACATTAAAACATATTAAAATCTATATATTTCTCATTGCTATTATTTATGTATTTTCTTTAACCCGTAACCGACTTGAACCAGCACGGGCGAATCGTTTCTTTATACTTACCTTTTATTCTTAGCAGGTGTTCTACCCAAAGAAATTGGGAATCTTACAAAGATAAGATCATTGTATCTCGGATACAACAACTTCACTGGTAAATGAAAGATTCACAGTACAAATACTTTCTTTCTCAAATATAGCAAATTCACGGGTGAATGATAGATTCACAGTATTATATTTGCAATGCTTACTTTTCCTTTTGGCAGGTGTTTTACCTAAGGAAATTGGCCAACTTTACCAGCTGGAGTATTTAGCATTACAAGTTAATAGCTTCTTTGGTTTGATTCCATCCGAGATCTTTAATATCTCAACTCTTATAAATCTTTTCCTTGCTAAGAATGGTCTATCGGGTAATCTTCCAACCAATTTGTGCTATGGGTTACCCGTTCTTGAAGAACTACTCCTCTCTATAAATTACCTGAGTGGATCAATACCCAACTCCATTTCAAATTGTTCGAAACTTTCGAATCTCGGACTAGCTGAAAACAATTTTACTGGTTTTGTACCTCACTTTTTTGGAAACCTAAGACACCTCGAAATTGTTCAATTGTATCAAAACCATCTTAGGATGGAATCACCTTCTTCAGAATTGAGCTTCATTTCTTCATTAGCAAATTGCCCATCTTTAAAAAAATTTGGGATTAATGATAATCCTCTACATGGTGTCATTCCAGTTTCCATTGGGAATTTATCATCCTCTCTCCAACAATTCTTTGCTTACAATTGCAATATTATGGGAAGCATTCCTGCTAGTATTGGCAATCTAAGCAACTTGGTCACACTTTCCCTACACAACAACGAGTTGTCTGGTAATATTCCTCATACTGTCAAACATTTGAATAAGCTTCAAGCATTATCTCTAAAACAGAACAATCTGGGAGGTCCAATTCCACAAGGTCTGTGTGATTTACACAGCTTGTTTGGCCTAGGTTTAAGACGAAATCAATTAGCAGGTCCAATTCCTGAATGTTTGGGAAATGTCTCTTCTTTAAGAGAGATTGATCTCTCTTCCAACATGCTGACTTCCAGCATACCATCAAGCTTATGGCGCCTCAAAGATTTGTCGCTGCTATACTTGTCCAATAATTCCTTGAGTGGAATTTTACCTTCTGAGATAGATAATTTCTTGGCAGCAACCACAATTGATCTATCAATGAATCAGTTGTCAAATTCTATCCCAACCACAATTGGGAATTTAAAATCTTTGATTTATCTATCTTTGGCACATAATAGACTTGAAGGTACTATTCCTGAGTCTGTGGGGAGCATGCTTAATTTGGAAACACTAGACTTTTCTTACAATAACCTTTCTGGTTCAATCCCAAAGTCCATTGACAACCTTCAATACCTCATCGCTTTCAATGTCTCTTTCAATGCTCTAAGTGGAGAAATTCCTACTGGTGGTCCTTTCAAAAACTTCACTATGGAGTCTTTTAAGGCTAATAAAGCATTATGTGGAATCCAAAGGTTTCATGTCCCTCTTTGTCATGTTGTTTCCAATCACAAATCGAGGAAAAGGGATGTGAAATTTGCTCTGTTTATTCTTGCTGGAGTGATTGCACTAATCATTGTTGTCTCATTTGCCTTTATATTTATAAGATACAGAAGAAGAGACAAGGCTGGACAAATTGATAAGCAAGTGACTATTACGTCGGAAAGAATTTCCTATTACGAAATCTTGCAAGCAACTGAAAAGTTCGATGAAAGCAATTTAATAGGGTCTGGGAGTTTTGGTTCTGTCTATAGAGGGATTCTCAGAGATGGGAATGTTATCGCGGTGAAGGTATTTAATATGCAAAATGAGGCTGCTTTTAGGAGTTTTGACATCGAGTGTGAAGTACTACGTAACATTCGTCACCGAAATCTTACCAAAGTCATAAGCAGTTGCTCCAATGAAGATTTCCGAGCATTAGTACTTGAATATATGTCCAATGGAAACCTTGAAAAATGGTTGTATTCCCACAACTATTGCTTGAATATGGTGCAAAGAATGAATATAATGATAGATGTTGCATCTGCATTAGAGTATCTTCATCATGGCTATTCATCATCCATTGTTCATTGTGACTTGAAGCCTAGTAATGTGTTGTTAGACGAGGAGATGATTGGTCATGTATGTGATTTCGGGATATCAAGACTTCTGGGCAACGAGGAGAGCATTGTGCTAACCAACACCCTAGCAACATTTGGTTACATTGCTCCAGGTTCAACTTTTTTTATTCTAAATATTATATATTAATTACATTTCATGATCTTTAATTTAATTGTATATGCTTGCATTTTGATATTTGTTATATCCAGAGTTTGGTTTGGAAGGGCAAGTTTCGAGAAGATGTGATGTATATAGTTATGGTGTGATGTTGATGGAGACGTTTACAAGGAAAAGACCAAGTGATGACATGTTCGTTGGAGATTTGAGCTTAAAGAGTTGGGTTCAAAACTCAGTTGCACAATCATTACATCATGAGGTTATAGATGCCAACTTATTCATCAATATTGATCAACAACATAGTGGCAAAATGGTGCAATGTGTATCCTCCATCTTGGAGTTGGCTTTGAAGTGTTGTGCAGAATCACCAAGTGATAGGATAAATATGAAAGAAGCTCTGACGCAGCTGCTGAAAATCAAATCTCGATTTTCCCAGATAGACAAGGTGTGAGAATACAACCATTCAATTGAACCAACCTGTGTAAGTTACACAAGTCCTGTTGACTGGATCCTTAAGTTTTGTAGAGATAATCTTTGGTGCTTATAAACATATGTGACAGTAAATGGAGCTTTTACCAGACATCTCATTGTATATATATTAATAGAGAAAGTGTTACACAGTTGCTTGAATTGGCGATACTAGCCTTAATTTCACAATCTAGAACAGTGAATGTGTGGAGGGAGGAAGACAAATTCCCAATTCGACACTCAAGCCCAATCCCATTGCCTTCAAGAAATAAGAATGGATCATATCACTCTTCTATCTCTCTATTCCCTTTCCATTTCCCCTTCCTTTTCTTTTGTATGCTGAATTATCGGTTAATTCTATTAGGCGCATCATTAGTGCTTTCATTGAGAGAATTAATCGAGTGGAACATGAGAAATTTGTCAAACATTTTTCTGCCAGGCACGATTGAAAAATATCATTCAACGTTTGAAGAGTTGAAAATCAAATAGACATGGATCTCAGATACTTTGTGGATCAATTTATTCGTCATGGGACTCAAGCCGGAAATACGTCGTAAAATGTTGAATCATTGGTACTCTTCATTAATGGAGGCATTATTGGTGGCACAGAAATAGGAATTTTAAATGGAATGTATTGCTACATTTCCCAGATTGTTCTCTCCAATCTCAATCACCTATCAATCCGCAAACACCAGCAAGTCCTACTCTTTTGTTAGTATCCCCACCACCCGTTGTGCCATCCTTCAACATCAGAAGGTGTTTGACGAAATGCCAAGGAAGAAATTGGAACTCTTAGGGAAGAAAATGTAGCAGATAGTGATAAAGTAGAACAAGGATGTGAAGAAAATGAAGTGAAAGTCTCCAAGCATATTCAAATAGTCTCACACTCTAATGATCAGAAATCGACTATGAAATGCTCTGCTAATACGTTCGATGATGATAAGAATTTTCTTGAGGGCGATATAAAAAATGAAGGCAAGTATATTGAACCAGTGATTTTAAAAAGGAAAACTGAGTCTAATTAGTTGGGTTGATGTTGTGCATCGATCTACAAACATATCATCACTTAAGCTTTTCTTGTAAATATTGATTTATAATATTTTTTAGCAAATTTTGTAATACATGATATATATTTACACACGCTAACTATTTGTTATATTTAAATAAATTAGAATCGAAGTCCATATAATAAACATAAAATACAATATATTTGGAATTATTTTTGAATGTTAATTATTTTTTATATAATTATATAAGTTTATTTTGACATTTTAAATTTTTTAAGTAGTATTCCAATTTTTATTTAATTTTTTGTATTTCTTAAAAATTAAAGCTTGTATTTTAAGTGTTATTTTGTTATATTGATTTTTTTTTTCCAATTATTCTCAAATTATATAAATATATTTTTACTTTATATTATTATATTTTGTATTATTTAATATAATAACTCACTCATTTCCAGCAGCATATACTATATTTTGCAACTAAAAATGAATATTTTATAATATATTTTATTATTATAAAAAAATGAATAATAAAAGAAAAAAATTGATGCAGGTGTGTTAACCTGTGTTAGATCCAACACATGATAGTTGAGATAATTTAATGTGATGATCTAATACATGACAATATGAGATAATTTAATATGATCATTTATTATATTATTGGAGTGAAGAAATCTTAAAATATTAGATATTTAGCACACCATTGTAGATTTTAACATAACCTTCACCAGATCAGCTTAAATTGTGCCACATAAGCTAAAACTCCCCAATTTCCGGCGACAAGTACGTGTTTGAAAATTATTACATTTTCTTTAAAAAAATTATGAGGCTTATTTGCTTGACCTATTATTGTGAGACTTAAAGTGCGATCCCCCTAAACTTATGAGATCACATTTGTTATTGGAACTGAATCTAATAATTGATTTTGGCTTAAATTCATCCTACCAATTTGCTAGAAAATCACACTATATACCCCTCAATTATCAAGCCTGTCATCTTGTTCTAATCTTAATATAATCAATTTCAAACTGATTCAAAAATCTATAGTTTGTCAATAAGGTAATGAAACTTAATTCTAAAGACTAAATGATTCAATTCTTAGATTGTTCTCTGACAGATAAACATGGAGCCTTGGGTTGCAGAAAAAAGTTAGGTGCAAAATCAGTGAATTCATTCAAACTAAATTCAAGGATTCTGAGATAGACTATGGAAATTATATTGGACCACTGAATTCTGTGAAAATTAATAAACTAAGTATTGAATTATAGAGTAAAGAAGCTGAAGATTATGTAATTAGCCTTTAATTTTTTTTACGCAATTCACACCTGCATTAACTACCTAACTCTAAAATGAATGCTAAGACCATGTCCAACGCAGCCGTATTTTTTGACTCAAACTCAAATTGAAAGCAAATCTCAATTCCAACACAGATGCAAACTGTTGGCAAATTTGCCACCATGAACAGAATTTGACAAATACTGTTTGTGAACGCAATTCACACTATTCACTCTTTTATTTTTTTATTTAATTTTAAATTGTTTATTTATTTTGTTATTTTTTATTTAATTTATTTGATTTATCTCAAATATCTTTAATATAGTTATCAATTTATTTTAAATATTATGTGTATTATTATTTGTTTGTATTGTGAACATTATGTGTATATTTTAAATTTGATTATATTGTATTATTCATTCGATTATATTGTATTATTATTTTAAATATTATGTGTATTATTATTTTAAACATATAATAACATAATTGTATTATAATATTTTATTAATACTAAATGCTAAATTTAAGCTAAATAAGAAAACACAACAACCATGCTAAATTTACTACAACATACACACATAAATGAAATACAATTAATACAATAATAATATGAATTTTAGTGAATGAATGTACACGGTTGAGATTAAAAGATCAAAATTGTTATCAATGGCTGCGAATGAATGCACATGGATTATGCTTTTCTACACTCTCACTACTTTCCAAACAAAATGAACGGTTGAGATTAAAAGATCAAAATGGTTATCAACGCTACGAATTTTCTTTTATTACAAGAATTTTTTATATTATTGAAAGCAATATGTTTAAATTTTTTATTAACTTAGAAAACAAACATTTGAGTTCAAATTTGAGTTTAATGGTTGGAGACGATTTTACTGTTTGGTGGCAAATTGATTTTTTGCCACCAAATTTGCCACAACCATTGGAGATGGACTAATGATATGTAACATCCCAATTTTTCTTAACCTTTTTTTTGTTTTGTTTATAAAATTAATATTCTTGCAGCGGAAAATTAAATATGTAAATATTTTAAAATAGAAGTTTGAGTAATAAAATCAATACCATAAGAATATTTTAAAAATAGCTCGAATCCAACAATGGTTTCATTAGAAGATCTCATCAAAAATGAAATAAGTCACGCTAAAGCAAATTGAAGATGGAAACATTTAGTCTTTTTTTGAAATAAATGGCTTAAAATAAAACAAGTAGAATAACTCTAGCCACCACTCATCCACTCCGTTCCACATCCATGCCATTACTCTGAAATTTTAGATTTTCATAAAGGGGTGAGCAAACACTAGCTCAGTGGGGACATGCTTGTCAAGATTAAAGGCATCAGGCAAAAGCAAGACAAATAACACAACAGTCAAGCAAAGAAACATTTTCTTATCTTGGGATTGACCAATCAATTCTGAGCACGGCGGGCATACCCGAGGATCTAACTTTTGATCCTTGGACCTCTTACGTCCCTGGCTAATTCTCATGCATAGATCATAGATTACAGCAAACCTCATGCACAGATCAATAGATCATAGCAAGCATTTTCATAAAAATTTTCTCATGACACATTACATCAATTCATCAATCACATCCACATAACGCATTTAATAAAGACAAACATATATGAAAAGAATCCCCACCTTAAAAGTTAAAAACCTTGAGCGGAATGAAAGTGAATGCAATCCTATTCCTCGCGAGCTACACCTTCTTCGACACCTATCCATCCATAACGAAAACATACACCAACTTAAGACCTAAAGGTCTAAAGAAAACCTCAATAATTACTTTAGTTAAATTAAATTTCTAAAATTGTCTTAGGACACCTTGGAGGGTAAATAAGAACTTCTTAAAAAAAAGTTTTTGAAGAAATAAGAGATGAATCCTAAGTTGGAAAATTTTAGAAAAACTCTAGTTAAACATTGAAATATTTATTTCATAAAAATTATAAGATAAAATGATCCTAAATTTTAAACATGGAATCCAGGTTATTAAATAAATAACATTTATAAATTTCACAAAGATTCAAATAGTATAACCACAGATTTATAATTTTTGAAACTTAATTTTCAGAAACAGTAAATTCTGCAGAGCTGTAAAAGAAAATTAATATACTAAGAAATATAAACTCTTTTATTTTGAAACTTTTCCAGAAGATAAAAGACATGTTAATCTATAATACATCCAAAATTCAAAGCATTTGAAGATGTTTAACTATGAGAATTAATCTCGTAAATCAGAAAAGTGTATATGGTGAATCTTTCCAAAACAGAAAAAGAAAATTAATTTTTAAATGAAATACTGATCGGATTAATTTGAAATTTTTACTGTATATCAAAACCATAATAATAAATAATTTGGTCAAATATTGTAAAATTTGGGAGTATATAAATAATAGTTTTATATTTTTAAAACTGTAATACTAAACCTGATGAATTTTGAAAGTCAGTAAAATAAAATTCATATAAAATAAAATATAACTCCGATTGATATAAATTTTTTTAACAGAAGACCAATGTTACAGTACACTATAACATATTAAAATTTCATAAAATTATAAGGTCTGTAAGTATTTATTTTAAAATGTCTAAATCAGATACGTGAACATATCGATTCTTTGACTAAAGGAATAAAAAATTCATTTTAAATCGGTTACAACTCCAATTGATCTGAAATTTTTACTAAGTTTTTAATATATATCAAAGATCAACATATTCAAAATTCATGAAATTTGGAATTGTCTAACTACGAATTCAAATAATTGACTAACCATTCTAGAATTTGAAATTAAAGAACAAGATGTGTTTCCTTAAATTAATTGTATTCTAACTCAAGATATCACTTAGATTTATCATAGGAATTAAACAAATTACTCTAGATCTGACATGGAAAGAAAATTATGAGAAAAGAAAAAACACGTACCTTTCCTAAGAGAGTTTGAAAATCCTAACCCTAGCGTACTAACTCTTCTCTTATTTATATGATTAGGTTCATGGGTTCTAAACCTAATAATAAGGTAATGGACCTCCTAATCTCTTGGGCTCATACTAAAAGAAGTCTAATAAGATTTAACTCATAATTCCAATTAGATTCATCATTCAAATAAAATCCTACATCATATAGGATTGATACAATGTGTTGGTCCCAGTGGTATAAGGTTAAGAGGGGGGGGTGAATTAACCTTATCAAATTTTCAACTTTTACTCCAAAGGATGTTAAGTCCCTGATGAGCAGGTAGCTAGTAAGCTTACTGCTCGATAGGTTCCTGCTCAGACAATGACCTCAGGACTTAGTCAGAGAATGTAATGCACAGCGGAAATACTTATGTTTTTCGAAACGTGCTTTTAATGCAGTATGCTTAGATGCAGATAGATAGATATAAAAGGCACAAGCAAGCTTATAGAGGTTCAAGGGTGGAGTAATCCCTCTACGTCCTCTATACTCCTTCACAAGGAGGAACTTTGTTAAAGCTAGTTTGATTTACAATAGACTCAGCTAACACAAACTAAACTCTAAACAAACTGTCAGCTCTATCCACACAGGTAGCTGCACAGTGACCAACTATCGACCCACACAGGATCTCCACACAGGTTAACCGACCCACACAGGATCCTTTCTCTTCTTCAGAGAGATTACAACTTAGCAGTTTCAACACCTGACTAAGTGACTCCTATCAGACTTAATAAATAAAAGGTTTAAGGCACAATCAAATGCAGCAGGCTCCTTGAACTTCAGAGGAACATAAAGGTAGTTGGCTTGCTGCTTGCTCAGTCTGATTAACTTGAGAGTATAAGCTTGTGCGTCTATTTGCTTCTCAGTTCTCTCTTGGTTGTGTATGATCGTTGTATCTCTTATTTCCTTTGAAAATCAGACTTCTATTTATAGGCATCAGGTAGTTTTCTGCCCGTTGGTAAGACAGTCCTTTGTACGATGAGGTGTCTCTTTCTGATTGGTTCTTCCGATCTTCTGACACCTGTTCTGAGATGCCTTCATTCTGTTCTGCAACTGCTTGTCCTTTGTCTGCGTAACTTCATTCTGCAGACTGTTTGTACTGTGTCCTTGCTGCTTTATCACACATGGCAGATTCTGATTTGTTGGAACTGGAGTGACTCTACTGGCTAGTCAGGTTGCATTGACTCTGATGTATCTGGTAGTATCCTCTTTGAGTCAGTCAGATTCCTTGATTATCTCCAGGTTCCTTGTAGCATCCTTCTAGAGCTTTGCTTGCTGGTTGCTCGATACAGTATGCAGGTAGCAGGGACTTCGGCTTCCTGGCTACTTGGCAGAATCTTCAAGTCCTTCCAGCATCCTTGTCTTAGCAAATTTACATTAAAGACTTATCCAGATAGCTAAGGTTCTAATCTATTACATGTTTTGTCTCATCAAAATCTATTACATTTCATCCTATCAATTTCCCCCTTTTTGATGATGACAAAACTCCTTAACAGGATCAAAGAACCATATATTATTAACTTGGAACAAAGATGCAGATAAATCAAATTATTCAAGAGCATGCATCAAGTTCACAAGATGTGAGCTTTAATCAGAAGAGTCAAATTCTCATTGATCAGAGTTAAGTACAGGGCATATACATACACAAGCAGATAGCAGAAACAAACAGAAATTTAAACAAACCAACAGAATAACCATAAAAAAAAAGATAAAATCATCAAGTCTTTAACCAACTGGCCTTCTTCTTTCTTTCAAACTTTGTGCCTTTCCACCAGTTGGCTATCGAATCTTGATAGCTAGGCTCCATCCTTTTCACCATATCCTCAGACTCTTCAAACCTGAGCCAGAAGTCTTCACTGTATGGTATGGGCTCCTTTCCAAGTTTCTGCTTTAGCTTCACTTGAATTGGAAGTCCACCTTTCTTTGTTAGCTCCAGGAACCTCTGCAAGGCTTCCTTGTTTGTCTTGAATCCTCTGAAGAGAGCAGATTCCTTGCAGAGGGTAGTGAAGTACTTCATCAGCTCCTTCCTTTTGAAAGCTTCTATCTGGAAAAAGGATGGGTTGACCCTAGTAGGAAGAGTGGCCTCCGGGACTTCTGGGGCTAGGAATCTGTCACTCCTAGGATCCGGGCTTGCTTCCAGGAAGCTTCTGAGAGTGGCACTTGCTGCGACATCTGGACTTTGAAAATTTTTCTCCATTTCCACCATGTCAGGCAGCTTGTGTGGAGGGAAGATCTTGTCAAGGACAACCCTAGGATCTGTTGCAAAGACAGCATCCAGGTTGCTTTTCAACTCTGCTTCAGTCCTCCTCCTTTTCTCTTCTCTCATATCAGCCCCCTTCCTGAAGCCTGGATGAACAGACCCAGAAACAGCATCTGATTTTCTTTTTGCACTGTTGTCTGAAGGGCCCCTAGATCCAGCTCCCTTATGTCCGCCCTCTCCAGAGTCATCTCTTCTCCTACTGCTCACTACCATCTGTCTGCAGGCAGCAGGGTCCTGTCCAACCTTCTGTCTGTCTTCAATCCTTCATTCCCCCTTTTTGTCATCATCAGCACGCCCAACCGCAAAACTGACCATGAAGTGAATATCAGACAAGGTGCCTGAGTGATCCCGCAGGGTCTGAGATTGGTTGAACTGCTTCCTGTCCATCCGATCTACTGCAGTGACTAGAGCTTTCTGACTGGCCTCAAGAGAGATCATCTTCTCCTCTTGCCTGTTTAACTTCTCCATCACGCTCTTGACAACTTCAACTGCAGCATCCTCTTTAGGGGGTCGGTAGGCGGCTATCATCTGAGTGAGCTTTGACAATGTCACGTTGAGGGAGTCCATGAAAGAATAGGTCTTCACAGAGTGGGAGCGGGTATCCTTGCGGATTTTCCTGCTCGCCTTTACCAAGGACTTCCCCATTTGTTCAATTGCTGTCAGCACCTCTTCATTTGATCTGGCAGGTTCCTGACGTTCTCCTGCTGGTGCCTGTTCATCAGAAACAGATGTTAGTTCTTTGGATTTTTCGGCTCCGGTATCACCCTGTTCACTGGGTGACCCTTCATCGCTGCTGGTAGAGCTACTGGATCCTCCATCTCCTGATCCAGTATTCTTAGAGTGAGTTTCCTTCTCAGCATCCTTCTCAGCATCCTCCTCTGGTTCTCTCAGCTTCTTGTCTTGTTCAGCTACCTTACCCTTGCTGAACACTGTTTCAACCTCCTTCTCCTTCTCTATCTCCTCTACTACTTCCTCCACTGCCTCCTCCTGTATTTCAGGCTCCTTTTCACCCGCAGGCTCCTTTTCTCCACTTTTGTCTCCTTCTTCCTCCTACGCTCCCACCACCTTTTCACCCGCAGCTGCTTCCCCCTCAGCGACCGTCTCTCCCTGATCCACCGATTTGGCAGGTGTTGTCTCTTCCACCTCCATTGGAATAGTTGCATCAGGTTGCTCCTTCTCCATGGGGGCAGGTTCCTCCACTGCATCAGCTTGAACAGGTGCCTCCTGCTGCACATGTTCCCCCTCAGCCTCTACCTCCATTGGTGTAGGAATGGTGATCTCCGTGGTGTCATCGGCGGCTGCTACTGTGGTTGGAACTATCAGCTCGAGAGATGCCACAGCAGCGAGGGTTTCCAACTCTTTAGCCTTGGGAAAGTCAGTTGGCGTCGAGCTCCTCTCCTTCATCGGCGTCTGTACAGGTACTTCAGGAAGAATGATCAGGTCAGTAAGGTATGAGAATTCCTCACCGTTTTTCTCCGTTGGTGAAGGTGACCTCCTGCTGATAGGTTCCACCATTAATGCTGAGCAGGATGATCCTTCACCTATCTGGGGTTCCCTTACTGGCCTTCTCATTCTGGTATCTGCCAGGCTGATGTCAGCAGCCTGCTTCATCATCCTCTCCATAGCTTCCTGCTCCCCGTACTTCGCTATCTGGGCCTCAGCAAAGCCCACATCGTCGCCGGCTCTGACCTGGTCAGCAGCAACATCCAGTATCACCTCCTCCCTATAGAAGTCCGGCTGGATGACAGCTTCCTTCCCTTTCAGGCTCCTGGGGCCAGACAGCTGTGCGGCAGCTACCTTCTGCTTCCTGGCCTCCAACTCAGCGGCTATCTCCACGTTTTCAAGAAATTCCGGCCATTTCATCTTCTTGAGATCCTTCAAAAATTTCTTTTGAAGGACCTCCTCCAAATCATCCATAGCGACCCAGTTCAGCGCCCATTCCTCCTCAGACTTCCAGTCTGCCCACTGGATGAGTTCCTCCCTGGGCAGGTGCCTGAACTGCCACCAGGTGGTGAATCTTTCCACCAATTTACCGAACTCCGCCTCCAGCTTCGGTATGCTGATGACGAACTCAGCTACCTCCTCCTCGTCATCATCATCAACGATTGTATTCCCTTCCAATTCCTCCCTTGGAGAATCAATCTCCACTTCCACTGCAGGCTTCTTAACAGCCCGAGTGGTGACAATCTCTGGTTCATCATCAGAGATGACCAGTCTCCTCTGCACATCTTTCTTGTGCTTGATCTTCTTTGGTACAGTAGGAGCTGGTGAGGGCTCTGCAAACTCCTCCATCCTCGAGCTGCTTTCAGACGAAGGAGAGGCAGTGTCACGGAATGTCTTCCTTGTCCTTGGAGCCCCCTTGAGGTCCTCAGAGACCTCTCTGGTTACTGGGGATGACCGAGCAGTGGTCTTCTTGGCAAAGACCATACCCGCACCAATGAATTTCCCTTTTTGGATGGGCTTCCCCTGGGACAGGTCCACCTTCAAGTGACCCAGGAGAGTGTTGATGATAAGCCCATAGGTAGGCTTACCTACCTTCTTCTCCACTTCCTCCACCAGCCTGGAAAACAGGTAGCTGGTCCAGTCCACCTTCTCCTTCTTCACAATGGCCATCATCATCCTGTACCGGAAGTTGGTACACTTATCAAAGGAACCAGAACGGTTCTCTATGATATGACAGCAGATATCATGCAGCAACTCGTACTCCAGAAGAAAGGCCTTCTTGCTGCAACTCCTGGACATCCCCGCCGTGTCCTCCTTCCCGATGAACGTCGTCCAGAACTCCTCTAGCTGGTCTTCTCCGTAGGTGGAGAGGTCACTGACGTTCATCCCTGCAGTAGGCAGAGCGAACACCTCTTCCAGAAGACCGGTGTCCACCACCACAGTCACTCCACCAACTTTTGATGTGATCTCTGACCCATCTGCAGAGACCTTCGCCCTCCGGTAGAATTTCTCCACCTGCTCCTCCGCGTACGGGGCCTTGTGATAGGAGCAGAGTCTGAGAAGTCCGGTCTCATAGAGGCATTGAAGGATGCTCTTCATAACCTCCTTCGAGTTCCCTTCTTCCTCCACAATCTTCAGGAGGATCTTGCGGTCCACTAGCCTTCCATCAACAACTTGGGATGTTTTTGGTGCCATTTCAGAGAGAGAGAGAGAAATCTGAAAACTGGAAAGCTTTGAGAGAGAGAGAGCACGAGAGATTAGGGTTTGCAAGAGAATGGAAATGTTTAAGTGTAAGAGATGAGTGAGAAGAAAGTCTTCCTTATATTTGAATTTTGGTGAGAAATGATCTGACGGTTCTGGTTGATCTTGAATTCGAAAAGACCCTTAATCCAATGGTTGAGATTTTTGGCGCGGTGTACGTGTGCGTAAGGACTTGATGTGATATATTGTGGATATCGAGGAGTTTTCTGTAAAAATGGCTGCTAACCGCGGGGTAACTGTTTCTCTTTTCACGCGCTTCAGTTACTGGATCCTGCAGGTAGCTCAGAGCAGTAATATTGTATCCAGTAACTGTCCAGGGACCTTGAGCAGTAACCTTTAGGTTGCTGTTTTTCCTTCGTCCTGCCTATGGTTCCCCCTGTATATTATAGTCATTTCAACAGGAAAATATAGAGTTATGTAGAAAAGATATCATAAAATGATTATTCTCAACTCGTTTCTTAGAAATGAAAATCTTGATTCGCATAGAGGCTTTGTGAATATGTCAGCTAGCTGTAGATCAGTATGCACTTTTTGCAAAGTTATATCTTTCTTTTCAACGTGATCTCTGATGAAGTGGTGTCTGATATCAATGTGTTTAGTCCTTGAATGTAGAACTGGATTGTAGGTGATAGCAATTGCGCTTGAATTGTCACATAGGATAGGTGTTTCCTTCTCTTCAATTCCGTAGTCCTTTAGTTGCTGTTGAATCCATAAAATTTGTGCACAGCAGCTTCCTGCAGCAACGTACTCAGCCTCGGCTGTTGAGGTTGCTATAGAGGTTTGCTTTCTGCAGAACCATGATACCAGTTTGTTTCCAAGTAGCTGGTAGGTGCCACTGGTGCTTTTCCTGTCAATTTTGCAGCCTGCAAAATCAGAGTCAGTATAACCAATAAGTTTGAGTCCTCCTTTTCTTGGATACCATAGACCAGCTTCCTGGGTTCCTTTGAGGTATCTTATAATTCGTTTGGCTGCGATCATATGTGATTCTTTTGGAGCTGCTTGATATCTTGCACACATTCCCACTGAAAACATGATATCTGGTTTGCTTGCTGTCAGGTAGAGCAGTGACCCAATTAGTCTTCTGTACTTTGTAACGTCTACTGCTTTGCCATCAGTGTCCTTGTCTAAGCTTCCTGATGTTATCATCGGTATGCTTACTGTACTTGCACTTTCCAATCCAAATCTCTTTATCAATTCCTTAGTGTATTTTGCTTGATTGATGAAGGTTCCATTGCTTAGTTGTTTGACTTGTAAACCGAGAAAGAAGCTTAGTTCTCCCATCATGCTCATTTCGAATTTGGATTGCATGAGACTTGAGAATTTTTGACACAATTATTTGTTTGTTGAACCGAAGATAATGTCATCGACATAAATCTGAACGAGCAGTATGCTATCTCCATCTTGGATTCTGAAGAGTGTCTTATCCACCTTGCCCTTTTTGAATCCATTATCCAGTAGATACTTTGAGAGAGTATCATACCAGGCTCTAGGTGCCTGCTTTAGCCCATAGAAAGCTTTCTTCAACCTGAAGACCATGGTTTCTGGATTTTCTTCAAATCCTGGAGGTTGCTCCACATACACTTCTTCAGCGAGCAGTCCATTGAGAAAATCACTTTTGACATCCATCTGGTAGACTGTCAGATTGTTGTGAGCGGCATAGGCTAGGAAGATCCTGATTGCTTCCAATCTTGCTACAGGTGCAAAAGTTTCTTCAAAGTCTATTCCTTCCTCCTGGCAGTAACCTTTTGCTACTAATCTTGTCTTGTTTCTGACTACTTGGCCTTCTTCATCGAGTTTGTTTTTAAATACCCATTTTGTGCCGATTACTCCTTGGTGAGTAGGTCTGGGAACTAAATACCATACTTGATTTCTTTCAAATCCATTAAGCTCTTCCTGCATTGCCTGTATCCAGTTGGTGTCCTCTAGAGCATCTTCTATGCAGCTTGGTTCTGTTTGTGAAATAAAGCAAGCAAACATTGCTTCATGGGGGTTGCTTCTTCTTGTCTTTACTCCAGAGGTGGAATCTCCTATGATCTGATTCCTTGGATGATTCCTTAGCCATTTCCTTCTAATTTCTTCAACCTGTTGTTCATTTTGATGTTCAGCAGGTTGCTCGTGATCGTCTTGTTCAGCTTGCTGATTTGGATCGTGCTGTATTTCTAACTGTACTTCCAGTTGAATTCCTTCAGGGTGGTGTATATCTTCTTGTATTACAGGTGGCTGCTGATTTGGAGTAGGTTCCTGTTCTCCATGTTGCTGTGTAGGTGCAGGTTGCTGATTCTGAGTTGATTCAATATTTTGGAGATTTGGTAACTCAGCATCAATATATTCAACACGAGTGTTGGTGATGTGAGTTTTTCCAAGATCTTCATTAAGTTCATCTATTTCAGCCTTAGAACAGTGTGGTTCATCAAAATCCACATGTACTGTTTCTTCTACAACAAGTGTTCTCTTGTTGAAGATTCTGAAGGCTTTGCTTACCGAGGAGTATCCTAAGAATACTCCTTCATCTGACTTTGAGTCGAATGCTTTCAGGTAATCTTTTCCATTGTTGAGTACATAGCACCTGCATCCAAAAATATGGAAATGTTCAATATTTGGAGTAAAACCGAACCATAGCTCATAAGGAGTTTTATTCAGATCTTTGTTGATAATACATCTGTTCTGGGTATAGCATGCTGTGTTGATTGCTTCTGCCCAAAATCTCTTGGGTAGCAGTGCTTCAGCTAGCATGGTCCTCGCAGCTTCCTTTAGGGTTCTGTTTTTCCTCTCTGCAACACCATTTTGTTGCGGCGTCCTAGCTGCTGAGTATTCATGCTTGATTCCATTGTTAGAGCAGTATTCTTCAATAAACTTGTTTGTGAATTCAGTGCCTCTGTCTGTTCGAATTTTGATGATGTTCAGGCTCCTTTCGGTCTGCAGTTTCTTCAATAGCTCCGGTAACCTTCGCTGAGTGTCCGACTTCTTTGTCAAGAATAGTGTCCATGAGAATCTTGAATAGTCGTCCACCACTACAAGTGTGTACTTTCTTCCACTCATGCTTACTGGTTCTACCGGTCCGAACAGATCCATGTGTAGTAGGTCTAACACTCTTTCAGTTGACCTTTGTATCTTGTTTTTGAAGAATCTTTTAGTTTGCTTTCCCTTTTGGCATGCTTCACATAGACTCTCTTTCTTGTATACCATATCAGGTAGCCCTCTGACCAGTCCTTTCCTAGCTAATTTGTTGATCGTTTTGAAGTTTAGATGGCTCATCCGTTTATGCCATAGCCAGCTAGCTTCTGATGATCCTTTTGCTATGAAGCAGGTAGCTGTGGTTACTGAGTTCCAGTCAGCTACATAGATGTTTCCTTTTCTAGTTCCTGATAGCTTTACTTCCTTGGATTGGCTGTCCCTTATCAGGCATTTGTTGTGATTGAACTCCACTGAGTAACCTTTGTCACAAAATTGGCTTATACTTAGCAAGTTGTATTTTAGGCCTTTGACATACGACACTTCTTTAATGTGAGTGTTTCCTTTGATGAGAGTTCCAACTCCTCTAGTGCTTCCCTTGGAGTTGTCTTCGAAGATTACTTTGGGTCCTTTGCACTGTTGAAAGTTCTTGCGGATTTCTTTGTCTCCAGTCATGTATCTCGAACACCCGCTATCAATGTACCATACTTCCTTGCTGGTTCCTGCTGTAGGTACCTGGAAAATAGAGATTACTGGTTCTTAGGTACCCATACAAGTACGGGTCCTTCTTTGTTAGTACCTTTAGGAATCCAAACTTGTCTCACAACAATTGTTTTGTTGTAGACTTTGTGGTTTCGTTTATAAGAGGTATCCTTCGGATACTGAAGTGTGTGTGCAATCTGTGTATACCCGTCACTCTTGAAGTGAGGTCCTCCACTATACTTCCCTCGAGCATGAGCTCGTTTAGGTTTAGACATTCTGGTCTTAGCATTAGTGGGATAGAGGTTTCTGTTCAGCATCCTTGTAGGTTGCTGTTTTCTCTTGTTTCTATCAGCAGATTTATTCTGCTGTAGCCAGCTTTTGAAAACAGGCTTATCCCCTAAGGATGTGCACATGGGTCTCTTGCCCTTGTCTATTGCGTTCTCCAAGCTTGCTGTTGAGTTATTGGATAACTCCTTTTCTTTTGGGGTTCCAGCTCGAATGAAAACAATAGTTTTAGATGATCTTGCTGTTCCTTGAGAGGTTTCTGCACAGTATCCTAGGCCTGTCCTGTCAAATGGACTTTTGCCCGAATTCATGCATTCCTTGGCTTCTTTAGCTGACTTGCTAAAGAATCCTATAACTGCTTGAAGATCACTCTTCTCATTCTCAAGTTTGGCAATTCTCAGATTGAGCTTAGATGCTTGCTCTAGAAGGTCACTGCACTTTGAACTATTAAGCTCATATGCAGATAGCTTTTCAGCTAGCTGTTTGTTTTCCCTCCTGAGCATCTCATTTTCGAGTTTTAGCTCCTCATGAATTGAGTTTATCTGTTTGAATTCGCTCATGATTTGTTTAAGGGAGAGGTTTGTTTTAGACTTTTCCTCTACCATTATGAACTGGTTAGGATATGTTACCTCATCATCCTCGCTATCCTCAGCTTCCTGTGCCATCAGGCAGATAAGTGCTTCATCTTCCGAGGATGAGGAGTCACTGTCATCATCAGAGGAGTCCGCATCTTGCTGAGCCTCCTTTGAGGGTTCCTTGCCCTTTTCCATCTCACTTAGGAAGGCTTTAATTCTCCTCTATTCCTCTCTTCGTTTTTCCCTTTTCTGGGATGACTCTCCATTGGGGTACCTGTTGACTTTGGGGTAAGGACACTCTTTGGCATAGTGTCCTGGTTTTCGGCAATTGTAGCAGAGATCGAATATATCCTGGTTTGGTTGCTGAACAATGGGTTGTTGGGGAGGTGCCTGAAACTTCTTAAAGTCTCCTTTCCTGTTATATCTAATGAATTTCTTGAAATTTCTTAGTAGAAGGGCCATTTCTTCATCAGTACCCTCGGCAGGTGGCTCACCCTGCTTACTGCAGATAGTTCCAGAGTCTTTTACGTTTCTGGCAGTCAGGGCAGTTACCTTTGTGCTAGATTCTTCAGCTTCTTTCTTCCTTCTGTTGATATCATATTCGAAGGCTTTTAAGTTAGAGAAGAGGTCAAATGTACTCATTGACTTTAGATTCATTAACACCCTCATTGCAGTAGTTTTGCTGTCCCATTCTGCAGGTAGTGCTCTTAGCACTTTCATATTTTTCTCCATCTGAGTGTAGAACTTGTCCAGAGATTCAAGCTCATTTACAATGTTTGTAAACCTCAAATCCATCTGCTCTAAGGTTTCTTCAGGGAGCATCTCGAACAGCTCGAATTTCTGGGTTGCTGTAGACACCTTGTTCTCCTTAGTCAGCTCTGTTCCTTCGCAGATTTGTTCAAGCTTGTTCCATATATCCATGGTAGTCTTGCATGTCTTGACCTTGCTAAAGGTTCCTTTATCCAGAGTAACAAATAAGGCGTTCTTGGCTACATTGTCCAGGTTAGCTCGTCTTCTATCATCAGCCGACCATTCTTCCCTTGGTTTGTCAATCACAACTTGATGGGGAATGGCTCCTGCATCGCCAACTTCGGCAGCTCTCGCGAATATTGGATTAGGTTTGGTGATCCTTGGAGGTCCATCCGTGATAACCATCCACATTTCGTCATGCATAGCTGAGAGATGTGCCTGCATTCTAATCTTCCAATCATCATACTCTTCAATAGAGAACATAGGAAGCTTGTGTGTGTCCATGATATGATGAAAATAATGTATGCAAATTTTCGAAAAACAGGGATCAAGGATTTGACCAGACAGATTGGGTTTCTAATCCAATCCGCTCTGATACCACTTGTTGGTCCCAATGGTATAAGGTTAAGAGGGGGGGGTGAATTAACCTTATCAAATTTTCAACTTTTACTCCAAAGGATGTTAAGTCCCTGATGAGCAGGTAGCTAGTAAGCTTACTGCTCGATAGGTTCCTGCTCAGACAATGACCTCAGGACTTAGTCAGAGAATGTAATGCACAGCGGAAATACTTATGTTTTTCGAAACGTGCTTTTAATGCAGTATGTTTAGATGCAGATAGATAGATATAAAAGGCACAAGCAAGCTTATAGAGGTTCAAGGGTGGAGTAATCCCTCTACGTCCTCTCTACTCCTTCACAAGGAGGAACTTTGTTAAAGCTAGTTTGATTTACAATAGACTCAGCTAACACAAACTAAACTCTAAACAAACTGTCAGCTCTATCCACACAGGTAGCTGCACAGTGACCAACTATCGACCCACACAGGATCTCCACACAGGTTAACCGACCCACACAGGATCCTTTCTCTTCTTCAGAGAGATTACAACTTAGCAGTTTCAACACCTGACTAAGTGACTCCTATCAGACTTAATAAATAAAAGGTTTAAGGCACAATCAAATGCAGCAGGCTCCTTGAACTTCAGAGGAACATAAAGGTAGTTGGCTTGCTGCTTGCTCAGTCTGATTAACTTGAGAGTATAAGCTTGTGCGTCTATTTACTTCTCAGTTCTCTCTTGGTTGTGTATGATCGTTGTATCTCTTATTTCCTTTGAAAATCAGACTTCTATTTATAGGCATCAGGTAGTTTTCTGCCCGTTGGTAAGACAGTCCTTTGTACGATGAGGTGTCTCTTTCTGATTGGTTCTTCCGATCTTCTGACACCTGTTCTGAGATGCCTTCATTCTGTTCTGCAACTGCTTGTCCTTTGTCTGCGTAACTTCATTCTGCAGACTGTTTGTACTGTGTCCTTGCTGCTTTATCACACATGGCAGATTCTGATTTGTTGGAATTGGAGTGACTCTACTGGCTAGTCAGGTTGCATTGACTCTGATGTATCTGGTAGTATCCTCTTTGAGTCAGTCAGCTTCCTTGATTATCTCCAGGTTCCTTGTAGCATCCTTCTAGAGCTTTGCTTGCTGGTTGCTCGATACAGTATGCAGGTAGCAGGGACTTCGGCTTCCTGGCTACTTGGCAGAATCTTCAAGTCCTTCCAGCATCCTTGTCTTAGCAAATTTACATTAAAGACTTATCCAGATAGCTAAGGTTCTAATCTATTACATGTTTTGTCTCATCAAAATCTATTACATTTCATCATATCACAATGTATATATATATTTAAATAAAACAACCTTTAGATTATTAATTTATTATTATTTCTATTATTATTTTATGGTTGTCACATGATAATCTTTCACACAATTTTAGTTGGGAAAATTAATGGACCACATATTTCTTCGTGCATATTATATATATATATATATATATATATTAAACATAGCCAAACTTTAATTTTTTGGGCCCAACTATTATATATGTACAAATTCTACACACGTCTTTCCCTGTGTAAAATAAAAGAAATTAAAATAATATTCCAATAAAACCTATTATATATGCATGGCGTACATGTTGGGACAATTTTCTTATGAGAACCTCTTGGATGAATGTACAGATTACAACATTTATAAGCATTAAATATCCTCAGAAATAACTCCTGTCCAAAAAATGGGTAGGTAGTTAATTTTTGTTAGTATTTGGTGCAAATAAGAAGGCAAACCGTAGACTATATATATAAACCACTAAATTGTTAGCTTGAATTTAGCTTTTTCCTTATTTTGTGATTTATGAACTAGCATTTAATTTCTCATTATGTATTATATGCCATATAGATAACATGAATAAAAATATGAATAAAATGAATCCAACGAGTATGAAATATAGATTAGTTATGATTTAAATCTATTATTTTGGTAAAAACTTATATACCCGGTGTATGTTCCCCAAAGGTATTATTAGTTTGGTCTTAGTTATAAATTTATAAGGTATTAGTTATATATTTATAAGGTGTTAGTTGCATACTTATAAGGTATTACTTGTGTAACTAAAATATATATTTGGATGAAATATATTTGTTATATATTTATAAGGTATTAGTTGTATATTTATAAGATATTCGTTGTTTATTTATATAATTAAAATATATGATTCAGTGAAAGATATTACTTAAGGTATTACTTTTTGCATGTAAATATATTAATTGTATTATTTAAAAATATTAGAATTGGGACTGAAGGTATACCATACCTTGCGGCATACAAGCCCTTTTCATATTTTATTTTTCAATTTGTTTACAAATTAATAAAGATTGAACCTCAAGCGATCTTGTCCCTTAAAATATAATTGCTAAATGTAAATTTATTCCCCAAAACGTTTAAGGAATACATCCAAATCCATTTTTAATGAGTTCACATATTTGAACAGACTTTGTTTAATTAGAATATTACAATATAAACCTATACAATAAATAAAAGTACTAGGTTAGAAAAAACCTCAAAGAATTTTATGTGAGATGGTCTCACGTGAAATCTTATGTAAGATGAAATTCATATAGATCAATAAAACGGATCATGCAATTTATCATAGTTCATATCGATTCCACAAAAAATTATAAAAAGTTCTGTCTCACATAAGTTTTTGTACAAACAATAATATAAACTCATATTTAAAAATCATCAAATAAATATATATAAAACTGTTTCACAAATATAATATTGTGAGATGAAATTTTTATTATTTTGATTTAAATACATTTTTTTATAAATCAATATTTTGTGTGCATATAATAAATTATAGATTAATCAATTCCAAAAAATTAAAATCATAGCTACCTGATGGCTATTTGACCTTCTTAAATCCATTAAAATAAAGAGAAGGATATGTAATGGTACGTTGGTACTTGGTACTAACTTTCCATCTACTACATATATGAGATATGCAGGTGATGACAAGTGTTAAATATTATTTATCAATTTTAAAATACAAATCAAAATAAAATTATAATATAGTAAAAATACTTAAAGGTCAGGATGAGTCATCAATTTGCTGACGTCGACATGTTATTCAGAATTCAGAATTGAGAAAAGTCTTCTCAATATAATAGACTTGTAACATAGATCCTAATTCATGTTTGAGCCCAATAAGCTAGTCTGATTATATTACTAAAGGTCCAAGTTTTAGAGGTTTTTAAGTTTAAAACATCGTTATAAATCTAATATTGAATTGTTGTATTTTGAAATTATTATTTTGATTTTATGATATTTTACACTGATTTAAATATATTTTGGATGTCATTTTTTTATATACTTATCTATGATTATTTTGACATTTTAATTTTTTAAAAATAGTATTCAGACTTTTTTTAATTTTTTATATTTCTTAAAACTAGTATTCTGATTGTTATTATTTTTTTTATATTGTTCACTCTTTTTTTCCCAATTATTCGCAAATTATATAAATATACTTTTACTGTAAATTATTATATTTCATCGGTAGTTTGACATAACATGGCCACAAGGGGTGAAATTGTGCCACATATGCTAACTCGTTGGATTTCCCAAATTTTCGGTCAGAAATTAAGTATCCTAAAATTTTCGAAATAAAAATAAATTCGATAGTTGTTTTATTTAAATTTTTTTTTTTAATATGAGGCTAAATTGCTCGACCCTATTATTGTGGGACTTAAACTTATGATATTAACACATTGGCTATTTGAATTGCATCTAATAATTAATCTTGTTGTCAATAAGGTAATGAAACTTTATTTTAAAGAAGATGATTTAATTCTTAGATTGTTCTCAGACAGATAAAGAAGGAGTCTTGGGTTGCTAAATTCGAGGATTCTGAGATTGGAACTACTAGAGATAGACTATGGGATTAACCACATAGATAAAGTGCTTTGAGAATATATAGTATATTAAACCACTGAATTCGTAATTATATTCTAATAGTTTAATTATCTTGGTGAAACACGTATGAAGATTAATAAACTAAGCATTAAAAATTATAGAGTAAAGAAACTGAAGATTATGTCAGCCTTTAATTTTTTTTACTCAATTCACACCTGCAAAATTGCTGTCCGAGAAATTTGCAAAAGGGTGTCGTAACTATTAGGTCCTGATAATTTCACTTTAAAAAATATCAATTTTTGCAGTTAAATCTCATAATTTTTTGAAATCTTGTAATATCAGTACTCCTAAATTGGTGATTTTGCTTGAATTTTGCACACTCATGCAGGGACGGACGCAAGTGGGGGCCAAGGGGGCACTGGGCCCCCCTGATTTTTTTTTTTAAAAATAGGGGTATTTTTGTCATTTTATTATTTTAATTAAAAAAATAAAAATTATGTATTTTCAATCCTTCTATACGTGAGTTTTCAAGACAATAAGAGAGATATTTTTATCATTTTCTCTATCTCTCATTTAAACCCTAACTTATTTTTCTCTCAATTGTTTCTCCATCTGATTTCAAGGTAACATTTTATTATTATTTACTCTTATTTGCATTATACTTCATCATAATTATTAACTTATGGTGTTTTAAATTGTAAATGTGATTTATTGATTAATCAAAAAGGATAATTTTTTCTTTTGAATTTCGTTTAAAATTCTTTTATACTTGAAATTATGGAAAAATTTCATTGGTATAGGAGATGAGAAAACTTATTTTATCAATTTCATTTCAATTTTGGAAGTTCTTGCACATTTAATTTTCCAATACTGTTACTTTTTTTTTTTTTATAGATATAGGTAATGGAAAAAAATTCGAAAAAATATGATCTAATGTTGAGACATCATCATCTTTAATCAATGCACCCGTCGTTTAACTTCAACCACCACCACATCAAAATAATGATAATGAAGTTGATATGAAAAATCTTTCAAATGATCCGGGACTACGACCTAACATAATGAACTATCTACCTAATTTAATTGAACAGGTTCGTAGAACTTACTTACTCATAATGAGCTATCCACCTAGAGACTCATTGATTTATAATATATTTATGTTATTGATTTTATACATTGAACAAGTTCGTAGAGCTTACTTACTTACTCATAATGAGCTATACATTGATTTTATCGTATAATATATTTATGTTATTGATTTAGAATTTGTGTATCTATATTTTTTTTTAATTGACTTCGGCCCCTCTAAACTAAAATCCTGGGTCCGTCACTGCCTGAATGTCCAAGAATCAGTTTCCGACACTATTTTCATGATGTGGCATTTAGTGTGTCTAGAAAGCTCACAATAAACATTTACACAAAAAATGATATGGAAGGAAGAACCAAAAAAAAAAAAAAAATTAGGGGAAAAGTACCAATTTTGTATTAAAATTGCAATATTTAAAAAGTTATGAGATATAATTGAGAAAACTGATTCATATGTGATTGAAATTGTCAAAACCCAATAATTGAAAGATTTCCAATATCTCTTCATTGGTTCCAAGTGAGTTTATACTCGTTCCCTAAATAAGCATACTAATATCTCAACTAAATTCTGCTCAGAAATATCTCCTACCCAAAATATTGGTAGTTGATTAATTTATGTTAATATTTGGTGCAAATAAAAAGGTACACTGTAGACTATATATATAAACCACTCAAATTGTTAATAAATTGAATATTCACAACATTCAATTTAGCTTTTTCCTTATTTTGAACTAGCATTTAATTTCTAATATTATATGCCCATAATATGTTTCTCAATCCATTTTAACAGATAGAGGACACAACTTTGTCTTTTAGTAAATTGTTTAAACAATTTACTAAATAATAAAACTAAAGCATAAAAAAACAACAACAAGATTCATCCCTTTATTTTGGTGAAGTTCAGGGCATCATCTTTGCAAGGGTTGGAAAAATAGAGATTTGATTTTGAGCAGCTGTGTTAGAGCTTCTTTCATGTTTATCCTATCACTCGCTGATTCTTCACAACATTTCAAAGCCAACTCAAAGATGGACGATACACATTGCACCATTTTGCCACTATGTTGTTGATCAATATTGATGAATAAGTTGGCATCTATAACCTCATGTAATGATTGTGCAAGTGAGTTTTGAACCCAACTCTTTAAGCTCAAATCTCCAACAAACATGTCATCACTTGGTCTTTTTCTTGTAAATGTCTCCATCAACATCACACCATAACTATAAACATCACACCTTCTCGAAACTTGCCCTTCCAAACCATACTCTGGATGAATTCAAAAAAAAATCATTATGCAAGAGGATATTATATATAAATTAAAAATACAATGTATATGTAGAATAAAAAATATTGAACCTGGAGCAATGTAACCAAATGTTGCTAGGGTGTTGGTTAGCACATTGCTCTCCTCGTTACCTAGAAGTCTTGATATCCCAAAATCACATACATGGCCAATCATCTCCTCGTCTAACAACACATTACTAGGCTTCAAGTCACAATGAACAATGGGTGATGAATAGCCATGATGAAGATACTCTAATGCAGATGCAACATCAATCATTATATTCATTCTTTGCACCATATCCAAGCAATAGTTATGGGAATACAACCATTTCTCAAGGTTTCCGTTGGACATATATTCAAGTATTAATGCCCGAAAATCTTCATTGGAGCAACTGCTTATGACTTTGGTAAGATTTCGGTGACGAATGTTACGTAGTACTTCACACTCGATATCAAAACTCCTGAAAGCAGCTTCGTTTTGCATATTAAACACCTTCACCGCAATAACATTCCCGTCTCTGAGAATCCCCCTGTAGACAGAACCAAAACTCCCAGTTCCTATTAAATTACTTTCATTGAACTGTTCAGTTGCTTGCAAGATTTCGTAATAGGAAATTCTTTCTGACATAATAGTCACTTGTTCATCAATTTGTCCAGCCTTGTCTCTTCTTCTGTAGCTTATAAAGATAAAGGCCATTGAGACAACAGTGATTACTACAATCACTCCAGCAAGAATAAACAGAGCAAATTTCACATTCCTTGATTTGCGATTGGAAACAGTATGACAAAGAGGGACTTGAAACCTCTGGATTCCACATAATGCTTTATTAGCCTTAAAAGACTCCATAGTGAAGTTTATGAAAGGACCACCAGTGGGAATTTCACCACTTAGAGCATTGAAAGAGACATTGAAATAGCCAAGATGTTTAAGGTTTTCAATGGACTTTGGGATTGAACCAGAAAGGTTATTGTAAGAAAAGTCTAGTGTTTCCAAAGTAAGCATGCTCCCCACGGACACAGGAATGGTTCCTTCAAGTCTATTATGTGTCAAATATAGATCAGTCAAAGTTTTTAAATTCCCAATGGTGGTTGGTATAGACCCTGACAACTGATTCATTGATAGATCGATTGTGGTTGCTGTCAATAAATTACCTATCTCAGGAGGTAAAATTCCACTCAAGGAATTATTGGACGTGTTTAGCAGCAACAAATCTTTGATGCGCCATAAGCTTGATGGTATACTGGAAGTCAGCATGTTGGAAGAGAGATCAATCAATCTTAAAGAAGAGACATTTCCTAAACATTCTGGAATTGGACCTGCTAATTGATTTGGTCCTAAACCTAGCCCAAACAAGCTGTGTAAATCACATAGACCTTGTGGAATTGGACCTACCAAATTGTTCTCATTTAGAGATAATGCTTGAAGCTTATGCAAATGTTTGACACTATCAGGAATATTACCAGACAACTCATTATTGAATAGAGAAAGTGTGATCAGGTTGCTTAAATTGCCAATACTAGCAGGAATGCTACCCTTAATATTGCAATTGTAAGCATAGAACACTTTGAAAGAGAATGATAAATTCCCAATGGAAACTGGAATGACACCATTGAGATCAGGATTATCATTAATTGCAAAAAAATTTAAAGATGCGCAATTTGCTAATGAGGTAATGAAGCTCAATTCTGAAGAAGGTGATTCCATCCTAAGATGGTTGCCAGACAATCGAAGTTGTTTGAGGTATCTTAGGTTTCCAAAAAAGTGAGGTACAAAACCAGTAAAATTATTAGCATCTAGTCCGAGATTCCAAAGTTTCGAACAATTTGAAATGGAGTCGGGTATTGATCCACTCAGGTAATTTATTGAAAGGAGCAGTTGTTCAAGAACTGGTAACCCATAGCACAAATTGGTTGGAAGATTACCTGATAGGCCATTATCAACAAGTGAAAGATTTCTAAGAGTTGAGATATTAAAGATCTCGGATGGAATCAAACCTATGAAGTTGTTAAATTCTAATGCTAAGTACTCCAGTCGGTAAAGTTGGCCAATTTCTTTAGGTAAAAGACCTGCCAAAATCAAAACTAAAAATATTTGAGAAAGAAAGTATTTGTACTGTGAATATCATTCACTTGTGAAGTTGTTATATTTGAGAAATAAAGTATTTGCACTGTAAATCTCTCATTTACCTGTGAAGTTGTTTTCTTTGAGATTCAATAATTTTATATTTGTAAGATTCCCAATTTCTTTGGGTAGAACACCTGCTAAAAATGATAAAAGTAAGCATTACACCAGTATAAAGAAACGGTCCACCCGACACGGTTCTAGTCTGTTACAGGTTAAAAAATATACATAAATAATATAAATAACATTGAGAAATATATAGATTTTAATATGTTTTAATGTTATTTATATTTTTTATATATTTTTTTTAAATTTTTTTAAACTATAAATATTATTCAAAATCTTGTCAATCCCACACCAATATATTATTAATTAAGGAATCTTTCTAATCACTTGCTAATGATTAGATGAAATTGGAAACTAATTACTCGAGTTAATAAAAAAATAAGAAATAAATGATTAAAAAAACAATTTTATCTATCAATTACTAGGAGATAATGATCTATTGAGTTATTTTCTAATGAAAATCATTTATTAGGAAAATATACTCGAGTTAATGACAATCATGTACTAGGAAAATTATTTTTTTAATCATCTATCAAATACTAGGGATAATTATTCGGGTCAAATACTATGAGATATTTTCAAACTAATTAATATGACTATTTAATGATATCAAATTGAATGTTGATCAAATATTAGTAAATAATACTAACATTTTAACTAAATTTGTTAAAATAACACATGACTTCAAATATAGAAATCATTTATAAATTTGAAATTTATTGAATAATTTCTTTTATAGAAAAATATAAATAATAAAAAAAGGAATAACTACAATAAATATGAGTTGATTAAAAAGGATTATTCAAACTTTTCAAACTTATTAATCAATGAAATTGAATAGTTTTTTGCCAATGTGTGTTTTAAAATAAACTATAAAAATTATTTGAGAAATTTTAATTTTAATTTTTTGTTATCATTTAATTTGAAAGAAAATTTGAAGGTTAGTCTAAACTTTAACAATTAAATCAAAAAAAAAAAGGTGTGATTGTTTAATAACATAATAGACATATTTAACAATATAATATCTTAAAATAACAAATTAAAACTATTTATGTTCCTTGACAAATGCAATATATGTTTCAACAATTAAATAATATATTAATCATAATATGTTATATTTAATTTTAAATTATACAATGTGTATTGCATAAATCCACATTTTTTTCTTATATAAATAATATTTAAATTATTTCTATAATCAAAATTATAATATCCATTAACATCGAATAAAAAGATACAGAATATTTTATAAATGAGAAGTTTTATTAAATTGGCTTAGTCTTTCATGATTAATATAATCGTTTCAACTATATAAAAGATTATATATATATATATATATATATATATATCATTTGAAGAAAGATATAGAAAGATCAGCCATTTGTATAAACATTATTTCAAAGAATGATCAATCATTTGTATAAGCATTCTTTGAAAGAAATACAATATATTTATTCATAACCATGCTTTAATTTGATTAGAAACGAGAATATTTAATTATGACACTCATGTTAGCTGGTTTGACTATGCGAATTCCAATTTATAAAAAGTTTTAATTTCCTACGTTTAAGTTTTAGAGCGAATAATTTAAGACTTTAATTTTTTAGGATTCACAAATTTTATCCAATTTCATCTGAATCGTTTAATTGGGTAGAATTCGCACGTGAATAGTAATGAGCCTTTAATTTTGGATTTTTTGGTCCAATTTCGCCAAATTTTGGCTATGTATAATATGATTATACAAGTGACATCTCGATTGACACTATAATGTACACATAATCGCACCACGTAGGATTAAATTATTATAAGAGAATTTTAAACTTCATTTTCTAAAAAAAAGAAGAAGAAAATAATACATATTATAGTATAAATTAAATAAATAAAAACAGAAAATTAAACAAACAAATTTTTACACTAAACAAAAATCTCCAAGTCAAATAAAGAACCCTAAAAAATTGTTAGGAAATGCGAAGTGATTAAAATGATATTGTTTTTCGTTACAATAATATGTAAACTTAAAGAGTAGCATTTTAATTTTAATTATTTTCAAGTAAAATATGTATTATTGTATACTGAAAATAGTAGCATATTAACATACTATATTAACAATAATCTATAAATTAAAAATAATTTAATTTCATAATTTCTAATTGTACATACTACGAGAAATAAATTAAAATTTATTGTTCTCTTAATTTCTCAAAAATTGATTTACATCAATTAACATGCAAGGGTACTATTAAGATACAAAAACATAATATTTAATGACAAAATTTATTTATATTCATAAAAGGAAATTTAAATTTATTGCATTGCAAAGGATAAACACTAGTTTTTTTTTGGGTGAGGCTATACACATCCTAAGGTTTTCTAAAGACACCCTATGACTTTTCCACACCATATGGGTAATAAATGAATAAAGCTATTTCCTGGCCAAAATTAAGGTTTCCAATTTGGATTGTCAATCCATATTTTATTGAATCAAAGTTAATCATTTTGGTATATCGGTTGGAAACCACTACGTGCCCATTCAACTATGCCTATGTTTTCACTTGTATAGGGGACTATGTGGTATAACAATGTCATGAGAATAGTAAATAATAGAGTTTTTTTCCAGATATCGTATTCAATTAAACCTGATGCGTAGACATGGTATCAGAACCTGGTTTATTGAAGATATAAATTAAATTATTTGTACAATATTATTTTCTCTATTTGCCTAATGGGAGAAGAAAACAAGTAAAAATGTATCCGATTTTTTTTCGAGGTAACAAGTACACAACTTTTATGACGTCCAACAAGGATTAGAACGTAATTGTTCCGGATATGTCTAAGATCTCACATGATCTTAAGGAGATCCAAAAGATAAGCATATACTATGGTGGACAAACGAAGAAGATGTTTCGATCTCTATTCGACATCCAACAAGAAGTTTCAGATCTGAAAAAAGAAATCATAGATCTGAAAGAAAGAATACCAAAGGGAACAGACAGATCCATGATCGAACATTTCAAAGAGGCATTCAGAGATAGATCTATTATTCTTAAAGAAATGGCTACGAAAGTTCCGAAGTCTAAAAGCTACAAGGAGCTGTTGATCGACATCATCCATAAAATTTGATGAAGGCAACAAAAGTCGATATTTCAGAATTAACCGAATCACTTTTCAATCTTGGGATAGTGGATCTGGTTAATATCAAGATGAACTCTCAAATTCCTAATCCAAAAGGAAGTACGAGTTCAAATGCTCCCAGTCCTGAGCAATCAAGAAAGGACAGAGTTCCAAGATGAAATTGCATCTAGGGCTCGCAAAAGGAGACATCTCAATAGGAGTCAGAGACCATCCAGTAGCCCTTGGGCTAGAACCATGTTGGAGCCGACACATCCTTATGGAATGATCCTTAAGATGGACATCATTGATTTTTGAAATATGAAAAAATTGATTGATGAATGGATGGCTTCCTTAAAGGTAGCCTCATCAACGTTGGACATCGAAAGAGAAAACTTTATCAAACTGATTGAAAACAGTTTGGAAGGTTCAACAAAGAAGGCATGAGAGGCAACCAATCCCCAAGTCCAAGAAGAAATCATGGCCGGAGATAATATCTATGATATTATTGAAAGGTTTGGGCAATTGCTAAATGTCTACTTCATTGGAGATGGATACTTTGACCAAAGCAAAAAAGAAAAAAGTCAAGAATATACACAAGCGTTGTATGCTATTGAATTAAGAAGTATATGTGCGGCAGATGAGTATATTTACTGGTTCCGCAAATACTACTTCCAGACCAAAGTTCCGTTGAATGTGGCAACATAAATGTTCTTTGTAAAAATCTACAGCCCATGGAGAGAGATACTGATACAAATATATATAGTACCTCCGGGACAGACAGATACAATTGCAAGAAGGTTGTCTTTCTTCAAAGATAACCCGAGACAGTGGTGTCAATGATAGGTAGGAAATTGGTGTATATTATTCAGAATTAATTTGGGATTTTATATTTTTTGATATGATTGAATGCACCGTTTTCTTACATATAAGTGTTTTTGAACTCAAAGTGCTTCACAATTTATTTTCTCGATTATTTAGAGATTTTTGAAGTATTTCAAGGCTCATGTCCAACTTTCGAGAGAGGACTTGGGTCGAAGAAAGGAGTTAAAGCAACAATTGGGCTTGGAAGGAAGAAATGAAGTTAACCGGCTTTTGTGAATTAAACATAAAGAAAAGAAAGTTTGGGCTTTAAACCCATTTTTTCCACCTTTAAGAAGGGCATACCACTCATGCCATTATAGGAGGAAGATTATCATCTATTTAATCTAGCCATCAAGTTATAATTGAAGACAATTCACACATGAGGCAAGGGAGGAAATTAGAGAGTGAAGATTTAGATTCTAGAGAGAAATACTTATTAGATTAGTTTGAGAATGAATTCTTTAATTTCTTTTATGGATTCAATTTCAAAGATACTCGGCTAATTTCATAATTTCGATTAGCAGGGATGTTTGAGCCCGTTTATCTTTTATTTTCTCATTAATCCCGTAAATTTCTCTCAATATTTGATTGAAATTGATTATGCTATCTGTGAATACGGTTTTCGATTATTATTGCTTGATTTAGACTTATCACCTAGGTTAAGTGTTGATAATTGATTGCTAGAATCTTAGATCATGAATCATAATTGTTGTGGTCTAATTTTCATTAGTGGTAAACTAGAGGTCGTGCATCTCTAGGGTAACATAATCCTAGGGTTAACGAATCGAGCTTATGTATTTGGGGTCTATTTCATCCTATCGTCTTAGTGATTAATGTATTTGATGAATTAAATCTAGAGAGTTTATTCTAGGTTATTCAATTGAATAGGGTTAATTAATGATCTTATCCCAATTTAACTAATCTTAAGAGACGATTCGGTTTAACAGAGCTTGTTGTTAGAATACGGGTGATAATTCCATGATAATCTAAGAGAGGGATGTTACATTGATTAGGAAATGATTGATAACGGGGGATAACTGAACTATTAACTGGAATATTTTCTCACATTGATTTCTTGTTGTTTAATTACTTTTTAGGTTGCTAGTTGATATAGTGATAACTCTTAATTTGAAAACCCCTCGTTGTTTATTGTTTTATTGAATTGAACACGAGTGATATAGTTAATTCCACACTCCTCGTGGGATTGACTCCGACTTACCCTAGCTACTAGTTAGTAATGTTAATAAGGAAATTAATTAATTTTATCGCGTCACGATAGCGCGGTCAAATTTTGGCACCGTTGTCGGGGAGTGGTTTGAATTTATTGTGTCATCTTGTGTTTTTCTTGTTTATTAAAAAAAATTAAAATTGAAAATTAAAAAAAGAAAAACTCTTCTGTTCGAGATTTCTACTCTGTTCTGTCCTGTTTCATTGTTCTGCTCTGTTCTATTTTTCACATTGCTAGTCCCAATGTGATTCGAGTTTTTCAGTGTCATCCTTTGTAGAGTGTTTCAGCAAATTTTCTGGAAATTTTCTTGCTCAAATTTGCATTTTCTCACGTGAATATTACCATTACAGGTTGTGGATGCGCACTCGGTCTCAAAGTAACAAATATTTGGAATTATATCCTAAAATAACCCGAAGAGATGGAGTTTTGAGACGGCAAGCCAAGCGAACTTTGGTGTTTACACCTCTTTCTTCCGAATTTGATTTTTGTGAATCTGAAAATGAAGAGAAAACAATGGCAGTAGAACGAATGTTGAAAGAGCTAGCGAATCCCGCACTCACTCAACAACCTCTTTGCATTACCTTTCCTGATCTAGCTGAAGATACTAATTTTGAACTCAAATCTGGATTAATTCACTTACTTTCATCTTTTTATGGACGTGTAGGTGAGGACCCGCACAAACATTTGAAAGAATTCCACATTGTCTGCTCAAGCATGAAACCGAAGGCTGTAATGGAAGAGCAAATCAAATTGAGAGCATTTCTTTTTTTCTTTGAAGAACTCTGCTAAAGATTGATTATACTACATTCCTTCGGGCTCTATTAATACATGGACTGAGATGGAACGTCTCTTTTTGGAAAAGTATTTCCCAGCATCCCGAGTAGCAAATATTCGTAAAGATATATGTGGGGCTCGACAAATACAAGGAGAGACATTGCATGAGTATTGGGAACATTTCAAGAAATTAGAAGCAAGCTGCCCTCTTTACAAAATTTCTGAGCAACTTCTAATCCAATATTTCTACGAAGGATTATCGATGATGGATCGTAACATAATTGACGTAGCAAGTGGAGAAGCATTGATGGATAAGACGCCTTCAGCATCAAGAGTTCTCATCTCAAATATGGCTGCAAATTCACAACAATTCGGCACTCAAGATTCAATCTGAGCTATGAAAGAGGTGATGAGTCTACTTTAGAGGATAAACTAACTGAATTAACTTTATTTGTCCGTTAAGTAGCTGCAGGTGTTCCCTAGGTGAAGCCGTGTCATATATGCAATACCACATTTACATCACAGATTCATGTCGCATTTTGCTTGATGAAGTGGAGGCCCATGCTAATGTCATAGGAAGTGGAAACTATTAAGAAAGAAAATATGATCCATTTTCTAACACGTATAATCCGGTTTGGAGAGATCATCCAAATTTAAGGTGGAGAAATCAGCAAGGTACTCACGGTGGAGAGAATAACAAGCCTCCACAACTCTTGAGAAATTGTAATTACCAAGGAGGAAATTCTAACTATCAAGGGCAAACATCTGGACAAAATTCCAGCACTTCATTGAAAGATATGTTGAAGACATTAACTTCCAACACGATGCAGTTCCAAAAAGATACTCAATCAAGTATTAGGAGTCTTGAGACGCAAATAAGCCAATTGGCGATGACGGTGAGTCATTTGGAGGCCCAAAATAGAGAAAAATTACAATCTCAACCAGAGATAAATCCAAGGAACGTCAGTGCAATGACCTTGAGGAGTGGGAAACAATTGGAAGAGCCCAAAAGGCCCGAGAAAAATCTAAAGAACAACGAGAAAGAGAATTCTGCCGAACAGACCGACACTGGATCACCTAGTGTGAAAAAGTCATCCAGTGTTAAAACTTCAGATTCTGCACAGGTAAAATCCAATTTTTCTTCTCCTATTCAACCTAATTTGGTTCCATTTCCTTAAAGGTTGGTGAAAACAATGAAGAAAGATAAAGAGAAGCAAGTACTTGGCATTTTTCGTAAGGTCGAGATCAACATACCTCTAATTGATGTGATCAAGCAAGTTCCAAGATACGTAAAATTTCTTAAAGACTTATGCACAAATAAGCGGAAGCTCAAGGGAGATGAGAATGTGTAGATGGGAGAGAATGTATCTACGATCTTTCAAAATAAACTTCCTTAAAAGCAAAAAGATCCAGGTATGTTCTCTATCCCATGTCATATAGGAAATACTCGCATTGAATGTGCTATGCTAGAGCTAGGGGCTTCGATTAATGTAATGCCATGATTAATATATGCATCCTTAAATTTAGGGCCATTGAAAGACACACGAGTGATCATTCAATTGGTAGATCGTAGTACTATATATCCTGATGGGGTAATTGAGGATGTCCTTGTTGAAGTTAATGAATTTATTTTTCCTGCGGATTTTTATATATTGGATATGAATGGTGACCCATCAATTTCACCAACTATTTTATTAGAGAGACCGTTTTTAAACACCTCTCAAACAAAAATAGATATTCGTGAGGGAACCCTTACGATGGAATTTGATGGGCAAGTTATTAAATTTAATATTTTTGATACCATGAAGTATCCCAATGATGAAAATTCTGTTTTTGCTTTGAGTTTGATTGATCCTGTGGTCGAGGAAATTTTTGAGATGAATTGCAGGGATAATTTGAAAGTTGTGCTAACCAAGAACTTGAGAGATGAACGAAGTTTGACCTTGGCACAAGAAAAGCTGGCCATAACCAAAATCGTCGTTGCACTTCAATCACAACCTTCTTTACCACCGAGGTATGATTTGAATTTCATAAATTTACCAGAGTCTGACCAGAATATTCTTCCATCTACTATGCAGGCACCGGAGCTTGAACTGAAGACACTCTCAAAACATTTAAAATATATGTATCTAGGAGAGCATGATATTATGCCTGTGATAATCTCGGCAAAATTAAGCTCAATTTAAGAGGAGGCTTTAATTCAAATCTTGAAATAATATAAAAAGGTTATCGGATGGACCATTGCAGATATAAGGGTATCAACCCGTCTTTATGCATGCATCGAATCCTTCTTGAAGACGATGCAAAACCTACTCGAGAAGCACAAAGAAGGTTAAACCCCCCAATGATGGAGGTAGTCAAGAAAGAAGTGCTGAAATTGTTAGATGTCGGAGTCATTTACCCAATTTTTGATAGTAGATGGGTAAGTCCTACACAAGTTGTGCCCAAGAAATCTGGAGTCACTGTGGTTGAAAATAAGGAAGGTGAGTTGGTTCCTACTGAGTACAAACCTGTTGGAGGGTTTGCATTGATTATCGTAAGCTAAATTTAATGACTTGAAATAACCACTTTCATTTACCTTTCATTGACCAAATGCTTGAAAGACTTGCTGGACACTCTCACTACTGCTTCTTAGATGGTTTTTCAGGTTATTTTCAAATTGCTATAGCACCAAAGGATCAAGAGAAGATCATATTTACCTGCCCATTTGGAACGTTTGCTTATTATCGAATGTCTTTTAGTCTTTGCAATGCTCCAGCTACGTTCCAAAGATGTATGGTAAGCATATTTTCTGAATACGTGGGTAGTATAATTAAGGTCTTTATGGATGATTTTAATGTCTATGACACTTCTTTTGAAAATTTCTTGGAAGGATTGAAATTAATTCTGAAACGATGTGTAGAAATTAACCTTGTTTTGAATTGAGAAAAATGTCATTTTATGGTCGAATAAGGTATTGTTTTAGGTCACATTATTTCTCTTAAATGCATCAAAGTTGATAAATCTAAGATAGACCTCATTTCAGCTTTGTCTTACCCCACAAATGTACGGGAAGTGCATTCCTTTCTTGGTCATGCAGGTTTTTGTCGAAGGTTTATCAAGGACTTTTCCAAGATATCAACTCCAATATGCATGTTGCTGCAAAGTGATGTTGAATTCATGTTTGGTGATGAGTGTAAAGCTGCTTTTGATCAATTGAATGAGCGATTGACTACACCACCAATCATCCAACCTCCGAATTGGGAGTTACAGTTCGAAGTGATGTGTGGTCGCCTCAGATTATGCCGTTGGGGCTGTTTTGGGACAACGAGTGGGAAAAACTGCACATGTGATATATTATGCATCAAGGACGTTAAATCCTGCACAAGCAAACTACACTACCACCGAAAAAGAACTTTTAGCTGTAGTTTTTACTTTGGAGAAATTTTGATCATATTTATTAGGAACTAAAGTTGTTGTATTTTCTGATCATATAGCTCTGAAGTTTCTATTTACAAAGAAGGAAGCCAAACCTAGACTTATCCAATGGATTTTACTCCTTCAAGAATTTGATCTAAAGATTAAGGACAAGAAATGATCTAAAAATTCTGTAGCAGACCACCTCAATTGATTAGTGCGTCCAGAAAGCAGTCCTCCACTTGCTGAAAGTTTTCCAGATGAACAATTGTTCGTCGCATCGTCATACTGGCAGGTGCAATCAACACTGGATGATACAATGTCAAATTCTGACTCTACATCGTGGTACGCTGATATCGTGAATTTTCTTATTGCTAAAATCTTTCCTCCAGGATTGACAAAAGCTCGACGAGATAAACTAAGAAGTGATGCCAAGTATTATATTTGGGATGACCCATATGTATGGAAATATTGCTTGGACTAGGTCATACGGCAGTGCGTTCCCAATTGTGAATTTCAATCAATACTTGAATTTTGCCACGCTCGTGCATGTGGAGGACACTTCGGAGCCAAGCGCACAGCCCATAAGGTGCTAGAATCTGGATTTTATTGGCCGACCATGTTTCGAGATGCATTCGATTTCTATAAGTCTTGTGATAATTTCCAACGGATAGATAACACTCTCATCGAAATCAAATGCCCTAAAATCATATAATGGTTTGTGAAATTTTTGATGTTTGGGGCGGATAGATAACACTCTCATCGAAATCAAATGCCCTAAAATCATATAATGGTTTGTGAAATTTTTGATGTTTGGGGGATAGATTTCATGGGCCCTTTTTCTTTTTCGTTTGGTAATTTTTATATTTTGCTTGCGGTCAATTATGTCTCTAAGTGGGTTGAAGTCAAAGCTTCACGAACTAACGACTCTAAAATTGTGGTTTCCTTTGTCAAATCCAACATATTTTGCAAGTTTGGGATCCCAAAGGCTATCATCAGAGATCGAGGCACACATTTTTACAATCAAACCATTGAAGAGCTGCTGAAGAAGTATACAATACATAAGATCTCAACGGCATATCACCGTTAAACAAATGACCAAGTAGAGGTCTCAAACCGTGAGATAAAGCTGATATTGGAGAAGATGGTCAAATCAAATCGAAAAGATTGGAGTCTTCAGCTTGAGGATGCTCTTTGGGCATATCGGACGGTGTATAAGACACTAATTGAAATGTCCCCATATAGGCTCATTTATGGCAAACCATGCCATCTTCCTGTCGAAATTGAGCATCATGTCTTTTGGGCGATCAAGAAATGCAATATGGACTATGATGAAGTCAGGGTGCATAGACAACTCCAATTAAGGGAACTTGAGGAGATACAGAATGATGCATTTGAGAATGCACTAATTTACAAGGAGAAAACGAAGGTCCTTCATGACATAAGAATTATAAGGAAGAAATTTAAAGTGGGGGACAAAGTTTTGCTATACCATTCTTGTTTTAAATTATTTCTTGGTAAGTTGTGTTCTCATTGGTTAGGATCTTTTGTTATTACTAATGTCTTTTCTCATGGTGCAGTGGAAATCGAAAGTCCACGAACAAGAAAAATACTCAAGGTTAATGGGCATCAATATTTCGAGGGATTCTGCAATATTGAAGTCGAGAGAACAACACTTGAGAACCCATCTCACGATTAAAAGAGAGGTCACGTCGAGCCAACGACGCTAAACAAAAGCGCTTCATGGGAGGCAACTCACATCTCTTTTTCCTTTTCTTTTATTTTATTTCATTTTAAAAAAAAAAAAATTCGAAGGTAGTGTGAATTAGGTGTGCCCATGTCCACCTTAGAGGAGTCTTTTGAATTTTTTGGTTCAAATGGCATAATTGTAATGCTCCATCTAAGTTGGGGTCTAATTGATATATTTAGAAAAACAGTGGATTCAATTGCATTATTTCATATCTTCTTCAATTAGCCCCAAATTGTAACCTAATTCCTCATTTTCTCCTTTCTCAAATTACAACAACCATACACCATCGTTCAACCATCGTGCATAGAAACAACACCACCAACCATTCATTGACCATTGTGGCTACTCCACCACTTGATTGATCGACCGCCACCGCACATCTAATATTTTTGGTGAAGATTAGATTTGAAGCCACACATCCTTATCACCAACTCACCTGCCAACAAGACCAAGAGGAACTTTGTACATGAGTTGCAGAGCTTGAGAATCAATTGCAGCATCGGCGACATGCTCGTTTATCCCGCCGGTGATCTAGTGACTTATATTCCATATTTCTTTTATTGCTCTTATAACTTTGCATGCTTGAGTCGTGTTTCGTCCCTACTTTATGATATGCTTTAGTGATGAGTTGCTTGAGGACAAACAAGATTTAAGTGTGAGGAGATGGGGAGACATGCATATTTGATGAATGATGATGAAACGTGGAGTGGTCACAGTGGTATCTTGCATATAGTTGCATTTAGGTTAAAAGTGCTGAGTAAGGGAGCTTGTAATGATGATCCGAGTGCTGTTTATTTTTTTTGGGAATTTGTTTATATGTTGGAGAAGGTGTTATTGAGCATTGTTTTTGTTGGTTAAAATTACTGAATGTGTGTCTTGGGAGATTGTTGTTAGGAAGGATAGTATTGACTTGAGAATTGATCTTTGACTTTAAGTTGATTTGCTTTGCTTATTTGTGTCTTGAGACATGCTTTTTAATTCCTTGATTGAAGTAATTTAAATTGGAACTTGTGAAAGTTTGATCACTTTTGATGAACCCCTTGGTTGGAAAAAAAATGATGTGTTGGAGAAAAAAGTGTTAAGTTGAAAAAAAAAATAAAAAATTGAGAAGTGAAAAGATGATGGGGTGTGGAATCAGCTGCCTATTCTTAGGGGTCCAAAGATGTTAAAAGTTAAAATACAAATAAAATTCGTAGCAATTCATGGACTAACCTAAGAGTGGTGTGGAGCTGCCAACCCTATTCAAAAAAAAATGGACAAGAAAAAATGGACGATTCATTATGTGTGAAATCTTAATAAGTTTTAATTTAGATGAAAGATATCATAAAGGAGTAGGAGTATGTTGATTGATATAAATGGTGAAGTGAGTTGATAAATTGTCTATGAGTTGTTTGATTTCTAATGCCCTTCCAAAGCTTGTGATTTCTTGAGATAATTTATTTAGTCTAACGTGCTTTTGTGCCTTGTTTCCAACATAGATTTGAATTCTCTTGAGTGTCGGTAAGGATTTGAGCAAGTGATATCCTTTCTTATTTCAATACCTATGTGCTTTAATTCTATTTGTTGCTTGAGGACAAGCAATGGTTTAAGTGTGGGGAAATTTGTGCATATTATTGTGAATTAATTTAAAATTTTATGCTTTTTGATATGATTGAATGCACCGTTTTCTTACATAAAAGTGTTTTAGAATTCAAAGTGCTTCACAATTTATTTTCTCGATTATTTAGGGATTTTTGAAGTATTTCAAGGCCCATGTCCAACTTGAGAAAGGACTTGGGCCGAAGAGAGGAGTTAAAGTAACAATTGGACTTGGAAAGAAGAAATGAAGTTAACGGGCTTTTGTGAATTAAACATAAAGAAAAGAAAGTTTGGACTTGAAACCCATTTTTTCCACCTTTAAGAAGGGCACGCCACTCATGCCACTATAGGAGGGAAAATATCATCTATTTAACTTAGCCACCAAGTTATAATTGAAGACAATTCACGTAGGAGGCAAGGGAGGAAATTAGAGAGAGAAGATTTAGATTCTAGAGAGAGAAATACTTATTAGATTAGTTGGAGAATGAATTCTTTGATTTCTTTTGTGAATTCGATTTCAAGGGTGCTCGGTTAATTCCATAATTCTGGTTAGTAGGGATGTTTGAACCCATTTATCTTTTATTTTCTAATTAATCTTGTAACTTTCTCTCGATATTTGATTGAAATTGATTATGCTATCTGTGAATATCATTTTTGATTATTATTGTTTGATTTAGATTGATCACCTAGGTTAAGTGTTGATAATTGATTGCTAGAATCTTAGATCATGAATCCTAATTGTTGTGGTCTAGTTTTCAATAGTGGTAAACTAGAGGTCGTGCATCTCTAAGGTAACATCATCCTAGGGTTACCGAATCGAGCTTATGTATTTGGGGTCTAGTTCATCATATCGTCTTAATGATTAATGCATTCGATGAATTATATCTAGAGAGCTTATTCTTATTTTATTCAATTGAATAGGGTTAATTAGTGATCTTATCCTAATTTAACTAATCTTAAGAGACGATTCGATTTAACAGAGCTTGTTGTTAGACTAAGGGTGATAATTTCATGATAATCTGAGAGAGAGAGAGAGATGTTACATTGATTAAGAAATGATTGATAACGAGGGATAACTGAACTGTTAATTGGAATATTTTCTCATATTGATTTATTGTTATCTAATTACTTTTTAGGTTGCTAGTTGATATAGTGATAATTATTAATTTGAAAATCCTTAATTGTTTATTATTTTATTGAATTGAACACAAGCGATATAGTTAATTCCACACTCCTCGTGGGATTGACTCCGACTTACCCTAGCTACTAGTTAGTAAGTTTAACAAGAAAATTAATTAATTTTATCGCATCACAATAGCACAGCCAGTCAACAATCGACATTACAGAAGAACATGAAGAAACGAAGAGGTCAGATCTAAAGAACTCCTCTTTATTATGAAAATAATGATTTTTCGAGCATTATCGAAAAACCAAGTCGAGAAGAATATGGAAAAAGAAAGAAACACTTCAAAAGTGTGTTTCGAGCTAAGTTAGAAGGATCACAAAGAAGGTCTTCCAACCAGGGAAGATCCTGGTGGTCCTAATCTAAAGCCAAAATATACAAGTCTGGTCAAAAGTCCGATCCTTTCAAATTTTCTTTACAAGGATCTAGATTTACATGGAAGTCAACATGAAGAACACCAACAAGGAGAACTTTTAAACGAGCTCACACTCGTACAAATGAAATTTTCAAAGATTATAACTGTTGGACATGCGGTGCAAAAGGTTATATGTCGCTAGACTGCCAACAACCGTCATCTTGGATGCGATTTTTTACGACGACCTGGTACCAATTTACCAGTTTGAGAACATTTCTTCAGATGAGAGCATTTATGAAGAAAAATACGAGTCAGATTTAGATGAATCATATGTATCATCTACAGAATCAGATGAGTAGCCCCGACGAGTAGAAAGATAGACTCCAAACATCGGATAGTCTATTAGGATTCTTTTCACGAATAACCATCTTAAACAAAATGATAGAAAGAATTATGTGGCAGAATTCAACCCTAAGTCCATACGACGACTTTAGGATTGGAGGTATTAGTCGGATCTGTAACCAGATAGGACTAAAACAGTGCAAGCACAACATCATCTAATAGGTGAACTCGGGTGAGTTTTCAATTCCAATGGAATTAACCAGAAATAAAGTTGATATGCACCTTATTTCAAAAGAAGAAATTTTTGAGGAACTGAGCTGTATCAAAGAAAAAGTAGCAGTTACTATGAAATTGATTCATATTGGAACCATTGAAATAGTGATTAAAGCTATCTTTAAATAATGTATTGATTTAGAAATCCATCTGTCAGTAATGAATAGACATATCAATAACTTAAGAGATGGTTGTCTTGGTATAATGGTAGGAAATTTATATGCTGGCAAACTCATGTTTGATATACATTCTAGGATTGCATATAACCTAGTTGACCACAATTTCAGTAGAGTTTTAACCCTTCATTAGGATTTTAAAAGATCTGATTTAATAAAATAAGGTAATAGACCATATTCTATCATGTATAGAATTGCATATGCGCTTTCCAATACACATCATTCTGATATATTTCTTAGGAAAGAGTATATAGAAATTCCTAAAATTTTCAAGGAATTTGCCAAAATTATGACACCAAACCTAATCTAGATACCTAGGATAAGCGAATTTAATTTGCTAATTAAAGATCACACTACAAGAAAAACGTACAACGACAACGGTTATTAATCGTTGTCGTAGCCAGATTATTAACCGTTGTCGTAGCCAGATTTCAACCGTTGTGGAAGATGGCGTTGTCGTAGACCCCATCTTCCACAACGGTTATTAACCGTTGTCGTATTAACCGTTGTCGTTGATGTCTACGACAACGGTTAATAACCGTTGTGGAAAACAAATGGTTCGACAACAGCATCTTCGACAACGGTAAATGTCTACGACAACGGTTGACACAACGGTTGAGAAAGTGCTGTCTTCAAGCCATCTGCCACGTCAGCGCCACGTCACCTCCACATCATCGGGTCAACGCCACGTCGCCTCCACGTCATCTACCACGGCATCGGTCAACGCCACGTCGCCTACCACGTCATCACGAATAAATTTGCGTTGCTTGGGGTTTGAACTCGCGACCCCTTGTTTGAGCTGAAACCACTTGGCCACAAATGTTTATGTGCTAAAATTCTACATGCATTACTTTTATTAACTTCTTTCAAAAAATCTCATTTTTTACAACGGTTTTTTACAACGGTTATTAACCGTTGTCGTAGATGTCTACAACAACGGTTATTAACCGTTGTCGTAGACATATACGACAACGGTACAAAAAAACCGTTGTGCCAACCGTTGTCGTAGATGTCTACGACAACGGTTAATAACCGTTGTAAAAAACCGTTGTCGTTGTGCGAATTTTTTCGCACAACGACAACGGTATAAAAAAAACCGTTGTCCCAACCGTTGTCGTAGACATCTACGACAATGGTACAAAAAAACCGTTGTCGTTGTGCATTTTTTTCGCACAACGACAACGGTTTTTCGAAAAACCGTTGTAAAAGATGTCTACGACAACGGTTTTTCGAAAAACCGTTGTAAAATTGGTGTTGTTGTTTAGCATTTTTCTTGTAGTGTCATCCGATTTTAAATAAATCGTTAAAGTTTGATTCTGAGATTAGTAACAAGATGTCCTTTTTCGAAGATAGGATTCTAAGCCTAAAAGGAAAAGAACCAATAAAGGATTTTAATCCACAACAAATTAGGGTAAACAATGTTAAAATAAATTGCCCTGAATGATGGAAAGAAATCCATATTATTTTTGATATATCTGAAACCAATAATTTATTTTCTTATGATGGGATATATCATTTACAACAACTAAATATTAATAGATACGAATGCGGATTAGAAATAGCAGGTTACGAAGTATCTGTTACAGCTATTGCAGGTAGAACCAAAGGTTCTATGACCCTTGGTCTAAATTTTCTTGAGGAACATAAAACTTGGGGTCAGAATGGAAAATAGATGGAGTTCAGTCTCGATGGACACCTAATAAGGGTAGAATGACATACCCATTTTTCATATACATATCCGTGAGGATATTGTATGATCAGTATAAGTTTGAGTACTTTACAGCTTATATTGATTCAGGTTCAGGTATTTGCACAGTAAAACCAGAAGTTTTTCCCAGTGAATTTGTGGAAACTCTACCTCTTATTACAGGAAGGGATTTTTTCTAAAAAATCCTAATACTCAATAAGGGTATTTGAGAATCACGAATAATGATCAGAGGAGCATTTGGTACCCCTTGGTACAAAGTAAAAATGTCATCAATATATATTCATAATACAGGTGCTGATATTTTATTGGGTAACAATTTTATCCAAACATTTGTAAATTATGAGCAAGATAATCACAAAAACCTGTTAACCCTTACTACTAACTGTGATAATTTGATACAGGTTTTGTGACGTGAGAAAGTTTTCAATAAGATAATGCCTATTATTTTCCGTAGCAAACGTGGTGATGATTCAAAGTTAACCTATCCTAAAATGCAGGATAAGAGGAAATTTGGTAAAGCTCTTTTATCTTTCAGACAACAGGTATTGAGAGTGTATTAGAAGAAACTATTAAGTTTCTGAAAAATGCCTTACAAGAAGGTCCATCTCCGATGGATATTGATGAGGAAAATTTAATTTCCCTTGAAAATGTTAAAAGGCTAATTAAAAGGAATTTCAATGAGAATTCTTTAGCCTGGTGGGACAAGAACCAGATCGAAGCAACACTAAAAGTACGGAAACAATACCAGTACGAGTTGTTCGATACAAGTCGATCCAGATGAACATGATCGATATAAAAGATATGTAAAAATCATCAAAGAGCATATCGATCTCAATCTGATCGAGACAGATATCTCCCCTTATAGTAGCCTTGAGTTTTTGGTAAGAAACCATGGTGAAATAAAGAGAGGTAAGATAAGATTTGTAATTAAGTATCAAGGTATTAATAAAATTATTGAATTTGATGGTTATTACATTTCAAATAGAGAACACTTAATTAATTACATTAAAGGGTCAAAAGTGTTTTCAAAATTTGATTGCAAGTTTGAGTTTCACCAGATTAAGTTAGAAAAAGAGTCAAAAAAATTAACTATTTTTTCTACACAACAAGGTTAGTATATATGGAATATACTTTCTATGGATCTGGCTAATGCACCCCAAATATACCAACGAAAAATGGATAATAGGTTTAAAGATTATTTTGAGTTTATATTTTTTTATATAGACAACATTTTTATTGCATCAAAAAATATGAAAGAGCATTTAAAACATCTTGAAATATTTTTTTAAGCATGTCATAAGGAAGGTTTGTGTTCTCTGAAAAGAATGCAATAATCGCGGTTAATAGGATCAAGTTTTTTGGTGTCATTATTGACCATGTAGTTATGGAACTAAAGGAGCACATTGTGGAAAAAATACGCAATTTTTAGATATTCTAAGGGATAAAAAACACCTTCAAAACTTCTTAGGTGTGATTAATTTTGCAGGTTCATTTATCAAAGATCTGGTAAAATATCATAAGGATTTCCATCCTTTACTACAAAAGGATGAAAAAACTAAATGGAAATGGGAAGACATTCATTCCCAACGTGTTCGTGAGCTAAAACAAGTTTGTAATAACTTGTCGAAACTCGTGATCCCTCAAGATGAGAATCAGTTGGTCATCTACACGGACGCTAACAACTTTCGATGGGCAGTAGTGCTCATGAGGAAGACATCTACCAGTAAAGAATTGTGTAGATACACATGTCGTTTGTTCACAGAACATCAGGCCAGAGTCTGGTACATCAACGAGAAGAAATTCTTCACGGTTTGGAAGACCTTTAAAAAATGGCCTCTTTTCTTATTTGTTAAAGAATTTACATTGAAAGTTGATAATACAAATGTAAAGACTTTTCTAAAAAATAAATTAGAATAAAAAATAGAGAAAGCTCGTATTATCAGATGACAAGCTGAATGTCAATATTATCTATTTAATGATGGACATCCTTGAAGCAGATTCCATCATGGTGAGAACAAGACACCTCAGGGAAAACCTTGAGGAACTGAATAAGGTATTTGGTTTGCTTAGGACTCGTGTCGAGACAGCTTCATACGTTCAGAAGGTAGATTTGGATAATGTTCAAAAGACCATACAGGCAGCCCAAATAGCAAAAGCTCATTTATGGGATGCGTTAGAAAGGCCTTTTCGTAAGGTAGGCTCACCATCGGTGGCCCAAAAAAAAACAAGAAAGTTCATCATCAATAAACAAACCAGGTATTTTCAAACCCAAAGCCGGTCATCCGGTAAATACATGTTTTTCATCGGACTCCGGTGAAATGGCTAATAACGCCAAAACAAGAACACTATCGGACTTCGATAGAACTATTAATTTGAAACTTTAGGAAGAAATTCCAGACAAGTCGAGTCAACCCAGCACATTTAGGATAAAAGAGAGAGAGGTTAACCTGAGACCACAGACTGGTCCAAAATAGATTAACACTAATCAAACTATTTCTTCATTTTAAGTTTATCAAAGAACGTGGGAGAAATTGATTACGAGAAATGGGATCAATCCTAGCAAAATAACTGTTTATTGGTCTGGAAAGTATCCAAGGCTTTGGATGCTCCCAGGTGCAAACCCACAAAATGTTCGAGAGTGGTTTGACTTTAGAGCGATCGCTTCGATGTTCACTACCGCACCAAATTTTCTGGAAATTTCAAAATTATCGGACTGGATAGCTACCGCCGTGTACAACTCATAGAAAAATAACCCACATCTGGATCGAGATGATACTTTGGAGCTAAAAATTATATCAACGACTCCAGAAATCACAGAAAAGGGATCTCATCCCGTTTTTCAATTTATAAAGCTTCAGAGACCCGATACGATGGCACTCAACAGAGCAAAAGCTCCACCATCAAATAGTTCTTTGGTAGTCGCTCTCACCGAAAACGAGATATCAACAAGGCGAGTTTGGAAACTTTGGGTCTGTCTCACAGAGATGGACAAGATAAAATATCCATTTAAGATATTTCAGAATTCTGTAAATGGATCTTTCCTATTGAACTCAATGATGGGAAATACGATCAGATTCATTGAAAACCTTTTTGAAAATAAAAGGAGGTTGATTTGGAAAAATAAGGTTCCAGCTACAGAACAAACAAGAAAGAAAGTATGCAATATAGTGTATATAAGAAGATGGAAAGAATGCATTTGTTCTTACTATTAAATACAAGGGAAACCACTGTTTGGACAAGGTATCAAGGTCAAGCAAGATAAGCCTGATCACCCAAAAAAGAAGGAAAAATGAAGGGGTTTTTAGATAGTAAAAATCTAAAATGTAATAAAAGGAAACGAGTCTAATTGGACTCAATAATTTACAAGTATACATGTATTCTTTGAATGTAATAGTATAAGAATACAATGTATTTTTCTTTGGGGTGCGCTTAGAAAAACAGATAATAGATTTTTCTTGGCTTCACCAAACACATGACACTACCATCAAAACCGGAGTAGTAGATGGTCCAGCCGTCAATAAAGATTCAACCACCAAGAGAAAAAAGACAAAGGTGGGTGAAAGAAAGAGATACTCCACCAACCAAGTTAGTGGACAAGCATCAAAAGACAGTGGCTAGTGGAAGTGACCATTATCATGGTAATTACAAGCTGACAAAAGAGAGTATTGAAATCCGCATTTCAAGTCCGAATTCTTGGCTATATAAGGAGGCCTTTAGCCTCAAAAGAAGATCATCGAAAACAAAAAATACTTCTTTCTATAATAAGTTTCGAAAATCTTCGCTCTAGTCGTATAGTTTAAGTTTTCCTATTCATGGGGGTTTCCCATTTTCAAGTTTAAGCCATGATTGGCTAAAACAAGTTTTCTCCTCCACTGGCGGAGATTAATAGTATTGTAAAATAATTTAGTTTATCATCTTCAATAAAGAAAGGCTTTCCGCTTCAACATATTGTCCAAAAATTTATAATTTTTTTAGTTTTTGTGCCAGTAGTGAGTCTCCCCTGATGAACCCCTAAGTTAGGCAGATGGTCGTTTTTAAAGGGTTGCGAGATCAGGGTTCTCTTAGTGAAATCAGAGTGGAACCACCGACTGTGGGTGTGTGGTTGGATTTAATCCATAAAACCCTGCTAAGATCGAGAGTGAATTCGAGACAAAGACGATATATAACTTAGAATTTTATTTTATTAAAGAAAGCATGTTGGGCCTGATTATCAATCAAAATATGTGAATACCCGGTCTAATTGAATACGATATGGAAAAATGAAAAATTGCTATTGACAAGTTGGTATTTTGGAAATTTTAAGAAAAAGGCAAAGATAAAAATGGTTTTAATAGAATAAATGGTTGATTAGTTTTAAATCGGGGTGTCCTTAGAAGTTCAAGAAGTGTGGATAGTGTTACCTTTTTTTTTTTCCCTCTAAAAGGAGTGATTATTAAGCAAACTTTTCGAATTCTTAATGTTGACCAAATCACTTCTATTCTTAAACACTACCAACCTTTTTTCTATAATAAGCACCTTTTTTTTTTTTTTCAAAATTAAAATCAATTGCAACCACCCACCTCTTAAGTTGTTGCTGGAGAGATCCAACCATTCGATCATGGTAAGATTCCAAATATTTCTTGAGAGGTTCCCACTAATCTGGTTCTTTGGAGCGCTAAATGTAACTAGACTATGAAGATTGTCAATCTGTCTTGGTATAACACCTGTCAAATATTATAAAATTTTCAGGTAAAACATAATAAAGAACGTCATAGAAAATACTCGCTCCATCGGAAAAAAAAAAAGTCATGTTTGTTCAAAGTACCATTTAAATTGTTGTACCCAAGATATAATTCTTGAAGCGAAACTATCTTTCTGATTTCTGCAGGTATCTGCCCACTGAAGGAGTTGCGAGACAATGATAGAATTTGAAGTTGTGAACATCCAGAAATATTTGATGGGATTTGGCCGCTCAGCTGATTGTAAGAAAGGTATAACCCTTGAAGAAGTGGAAGATTACTACACATGTCACTGGGAAAACTGCCACTCAATTCATTAGTTGTAAAAGCGATAACTCTCAGTGTGGATATGTTAAATATGGCAGACGGTATAGCACCCGACAGATGGTTGTTTTGAATAATCAGAAACTGCAGGTTATGAAGTCTTCCCAGCTCTTCTGGAATTTTTCCGCTTAGATAATTGTCAGAAAGTTGAAGGAATTGCAGATTTGACAAATTAGAGAGGGATATGGGGATGAAGCCTGAAAAACTGTTATTACGTAGAGAAATAAACTTCAAACGACGGAGAAGAGACAACTCATGTGGCACAGTGCCATTGAAATGATTGAATGAAAGGTCGAGTGAAACGAGGAATGAGAGGTTTGCTAGATGTGGTGGAATGGTGGCAGAGAGCTCCATGTTTGAAATATTTAGTGCACTCACTCTGTTGTGGCGCAAGCTGCAAGTGACGCCAATCCAACTGCAAGCCGAGCTTGAGTCGGTCCAATTTCTTGCAAGAATGTGACGAGGGTCTAACGCAATGTTTGCTTTGAGGGCAAGAAGGGCAGATTGATCTGTGGCAAGGTTTGTAGTTGCTTCGGCTATGTAAAACATTTGGGTGCAGGTCAGTATTAGGACAATATGGGTAAGAATGTAAAACATCTCCATTTATGGTTGCTAGCTAGAGGGTCTAATGCCAGAATACATTCATTCATGACATGCTTCACATCTAAAGCTTTATATATGCAAGTGCTTGACAATTAATAGAGTTTGAAGTGAAGATAAGTTCCCAATTATGCAAGTGGGAATTATCAATGATAAGTGATAAGACATTTTAGATGTAATGGGGGAAGAGGGCACTAGTCCCTGAAACTTTAAATAATTACATAATTGATGTGTATATATTCCAGTATTTTTGAAATTATTCAGGGAAAATATTTATAGAAGAAAAGAGCTATGATGCAATAAGTTATTTGTACTAATATAAAAGTAGAGAAGTTGACAAAAATTATAAATATAACATTTTCTCAATAAACAATGTCATGTAAAATAAAAGATATTATAATTTTCGAACTAATATTAATATTAATATTTTCGAACATTATTAATAATTTTCGAACATTATTTTCGAAACTAATATTTTCGAACATTAGTAAAATAATTATTTTCGAAAATATTAATTATTAATGTTTGAAAACATTAAATTATTACTATATTAATATTATTAATATTTTCGAACATTACTAAATTATTTTCGAACATTAATAATATCACTAATAATTATTAAAATATTTTATAAAATAAACTAATAATGAGAGTGAGAATAAATGGGTGAAAATAGTGAGAATCAATTTATGTGATAAAAGTAATGGGAGTCAGTGTCTAATTGGATTAAAGCAACTTGGGGCACATATCAATTGACTTGAATGAAAAAATGGGTATTTTGGAATCACATTTTATAGTTAGGAGCATTTAGGAATGTGTCATTATATTTATGGGTAAATTGAGATCAAATTTTATAAAAATGAATATAAAATGTCATTTCCCCTTATGTTAATTGTTACCCATTCGTTAAATTATACTTATTTTAATAAGCATATATAATTAATGCGTTGTAAGATCTCATATATAATCAAAATTGTAAGTTAATATTTTCAATAAATATTTCATATTTTCAAAACTGCTGTATTCAATTTTATATCCTTCATTTACGTCTTTTATTTATTTATGTTTTAAGATCCTGTTATAGTTGGTATCAGGTCTGATAATTTGTTGAATAATTTAAAATAAAAAAAGAAACATATTTCAGGTCCGATACAATCTAAAAATAGTCGATAAACTCGAGCTGGATTGAAAGTCATGGAATCAAATTACTTGTACCTTGTTTTGTATGGCAAGTAGTTAGCACAAAGAAGAGTACCACTACATTGTACACACATTGAATGGTCAATAAATTCCCATCCCCATTTTTAATTGCAATAATTGACCTCCAAACACCGCCATAGTACCCCATATCGCCATCGCCATCGCCATCCTACTAATAAAGTAATAATATCTCCAATAATAGGTGACAAATTTGCTATAAAAAAAGATTATCTTTTATAAACTTATTAGTAATGACACCAAAATATTTAGAGTTTGTTTGTTTAATTTCTAAAAAGTACTTGAAATTTTGGGTTAATTGGAAGAAAAAAAAAATTAACTTTTTACAATTAGCTTTTTCCTTATTTTGTGATTTATGAACTAGCATTTAATTTCTCATTATGTATTATATGCCCATAATATGTTTCTCAATCCATTTTAACATAACCATTCACCATATCACCACATAAGTTAAAACTTGTTGGAATTCCCTAATTTCCGGCGACAATTGGCAAAAAAAAAAAAAAAAAAGAAGAATTTTTATTTTTTAGACTTGTTTGAAAATTATTACATTTAAAAAAAAAATTATATATGGCTTATGATGTGGTTCCGATTTACCGTTCTCCTTTTTGGTACTGAAACTCGAAACCTCGAATCCAAAAACCTGCAAAACAGACACCGGGAGGGTTCCCATCGCTCCCGACGATGGGACTCCGATGCTCAAGTCAGTCAGATTGCTCAAATAGATCTCTCAAATTATACAAGTATATGTGTATAATGAATTATGTATTTATCATAAATTGTGTGTCCCATAAATTATCTGTAAATTGTCCATCGAAAAGTGAATATAACAAGGATATATATAGACTCTCTGGACTAGTTGCAGTAGGAAAAGGAGTCTCAGTTGTAGTTGAAGTAGGAATCCTAGTTGTATTTGAAGTAGGAGATTGATTTCGACCATATCAATTACTCCCCCCTTTCGCAGTATGTGTTTACACACACTAGTGAAGTTCGCTACACTTTGAAAAAAGATATGAGTTTCCTCCATTATAAATAATTAATCACATAAGTATATTTGAAAGAAATAAACAAACGTATTTATTCGAACATTTAAATGAGATATTTCAATTTAATCAAGACATTCTGAGGGAATATATCAGTTTGCTTCATCAGTTCGACATTCCGAGGGAATGTATCAATAAGACATTCGTCTTTATAGTTCGTTCGTCAGGACATTCGTCCTTTTAGTTCGCTGGGATATTCCGAAGGAATTCATCAATCAGTACTCCATCAGGCTATTCCCAAGGAATGTGTTGACCAGTTCGTTCGATCAGGACACTCAATGGGGATGTATCAATCAGTTCGTTCCAAGGGAAGTTTTTGATCAGTTCGGTCGATCAAAACGTTCTAAGGAGAAATCAATCAGTTCGTTCCTAGGAAGGTTCAGTTGATCAGTTCAGTCGATCAACCCTTCCAAGGAGAAATCATTCAGTTCGTTCCTAGGAAGGTTCAATTGATCAGTTCGGTTGATCAACCCTTCCAAGGAGAAATCATTCAGTTCGTTCCTAGGAAGGTTCAATTGATTAGTTCGGTCGATCAACCCTTCCAAGGAGAAATCATTCAGTTCGTTCCTAGGAAGGTTCAATTGATCAGTTCGGTCGATCAACCATTCCAAGGAGAAATCATTAAGTATAACGGCAATCATATGAATTCGCATAAAAGAAAATACACAACAATTTTAATCGCGGTTAGGCTAAATTAGCCTACGTCCACATAGAGTGAATATTTCTCATTTTATCAAGGTGAAGAAAATTGAGAAAAAAGTAATAAGAAGCGTACATAAGTGTAGCTCATTAAATTGGTTCTTCTCGGCTATTCTTTGCGTTCTTCTAATGTTCACCATATTTGCTCTCAACGTCTTCACTCAAAATTTCCCACAGACGGCGCCAATTGATGTGGTTCCGATTTACCGTCTCCTTTTTTGGTACTGAAACTCGAAACCTCGAATCCAAAAACCTGCAAAACAGACACCGGGAGGGTTCCCATCACTCCCGGCGATGGGACTCCGACGCTCAAATCAGTTAGATTGCTCAAATAGATCTCTCAAATTATATAAGTATATGTGTATAATGAATTATGTATTTATCATAAATTGTGTGTCCCATAAATTATCTGTAAATTGTCCATCGAAAAGTGAATATAACAAGGATATATATAGACTCTCTGGACTAATTGCAGTAGGAAAAAGAGTCTCAGTTATAGTTGAAATATGAATCATAGTTGTAGTTGAAGTAGGAGATTGATTTCGACCATATCAGCTTATTTGCGGGACCTATTATTGTGAGACTTAAAGTGCGATCCCCTTAAACTTATAAAATATCATTCACCATAATTAATATTTACATAAAAAAATAGTCAATTATGATTGTGTGTATGCTTCGAATTATTCATGTTGTTACTTGCACGACTGTATTCATGATCATAATGATATTTACGTTAGAGTTGGTCTCCTATACACTAGTTGAGATCTAAATCCACGTAATTTTACCAATTTGATTGGGTTACACGCTTGTGGTTCTTTTCTTTCTCTTTTAGTTGTCATTAATCAATAGTACTTAAAAAAATATTTGCTAAGACATATTTTTCTTTAATTGTATATAATTTTAGAAATTATCTAAAATTAAGTTTCATAAACTTGTAGATTTTTATGGAGTAATCTCAACCGTCTATTTTTTTGTAAATTGTAAGTAAGTTTAAAACTTATCTAGAAATTGTCTAAAACTTCTTCAAGATTTATGGAGTAATCTAAACCATCTATTATTAAATTCTACATAAGTTTAGAACTTGTTTAAAAATTGTTTTAAAGTTCTTATAAGGATTTTTATGGAGTAATCTCAACCATCTATTTTTTTAATTCAACATAATATTCACACTAAGAATGGTGACAAAATATTTATAAATCATTCAAATTCAAACATTTTTATTTATGTTCTTGGCATAAATCAAAATAAATCTATCAAATGTCAAAATAAATAAAGGAAAAACAAACCATAATGCATTATACATAACTTACTTGTCTACTTAAAAACTAGAAAATACTTCTTACTTGTCCAATGTTGTTAAACTTATAAAAAAAACATGAAAAATTAATTATTAAAAAAGAAAAAAAATGTTATAATAAAAAAAATCATTATTACAACACATTCATGAGTTAGTAAAAAAGAAGAATTGTCATAACAGAAAAATCGTTAGCAAAACACTATCTGTTGCAAAGTAATTCCCATCTTCACAAACATCATCCAATATAAATATATTCAACAAAAATATAGTCATCTCTATCTCCATCTCCACATAAATACAGAAATATAGTCATCTCCATCTGATGATCATGACAACTAAAAAAGAAAGAAATTGAGATAGAATGAGATGAGATTGAAAAAAATATATATTTAAAGAATGATATAGAATAAGAAAAAAATTGATATGAATAAAAAAATATTTATTTAAAAATGAGATAAAATAAGAAAGAAATTGAGATGAATAAGAATTTTTTTTAAATGAAATAAAATAAGAAAGAATGATTACTGTAAATTAAATTAAGTAAAATAAAGAAAAAAAAAATAATTACGTAGAGTATTGCGCTAAGTAATAAAAAAAATATTAAGATATGTAAAAAAATATATATATACATATATTACCACATAAACCAAATTGGCTCAATAAAAAATTCAAAGATGGATTCCTTATCATTATTATATGAGAAAATTGATAAAAATGACCTTTAAGTTTGTCAATTTTAGAAAAATGACCCTTAAATATTGTAATTTTTAAAACTAACCCGTAACTTACAAAATGTTGGTAAAAATATCCTTTGACCAGCTCCAATGGGTAATCGTTCCGGTTACCAGCTTACTTGTCAGCTTATGTTTATGACACGTAAGCTGGTAACCGAAACAGTTACCTGCTGGAGTCGGTCAAAGAATATTTTTACCAATATTTTATAAATTACGAATTAATTTTAAAAATATCAATATTTAAGAGTTATTTTCCTAAAACTGACAAACTTACTGATCATTTTTACCAAATTTCTCATACTATATATATGCTTCACTTCTAAAGCTTAGGCAAGTGGCTTGACTGCAAGTGCAGAAAAGTAGTAGTATATGGTAAAATTTCATTTTTTTCTTTAGAGACGGTTATGTAAAAATCAAATGATCCAAGTCTTCACGAGAATCGAGAGTCAAAATTGGAGTCTTAAAAATCAAATGATCCAAGTCTTCACGAGGGTCGAGAGTCAATATTGGAGTCTTAAGTGCATATTTTTTCTTTAGAGACGATTACATAATCAAAATCAAATATTTTAATTGACCCCAAGTCTTTACGAGAGTCAAGAATCAATGGATATTTAAATACATGCACTTTTGTCCTCAAGTAGAGATGTATATTTTTTGGGAGAGACTATCCGCACCTCAATTTTTTCTAAGCACATTTTACAATTAAATAAATAAAAAATAATTATTTGGTAAATGTCTAAAAAATCATTGTGTACATTGATAAAGAAAGACATCTCTAACACATACCGTATTTTTTAAATACACCCAATTTGCACTTATCACCCCCACTCAACACTCTCCATTTCACTTCCCATTTGCAAGCTTGAAAGGAAAATTTTGGATGTAGCAAGCAAATTTTGGCGTTAAAAATGTCAATGAAATGTGAGAGACTTGCGAAATGAGCAATGTAAGTTGATAAGTTTAGTTTTTACAGTTTTTAGTGATGTTTTTTGAGAAATCGAACTTTAGGGTTTAGTTTGAAAAATCCCGTTGGAGAGTCGCATTCGACCACTTCAGGTCGAACAAAACACAAAGTGTTCGACCTGAAGCAGCCGAACAAGTCAATAGACGTTCGACTCTCCCGTTCGAACAATGCATGTAGTGTTTGACCATGTCGGTTGAATGAATTCCTAAGTGTTCGAACTGACATGGTCGAACAACCCCTATAGAGTTTGATCGATTCGGTTGAACAGGTCATGTTTCGTTCAGCCGTCTTGGTCGAACGGGCTGTGATTTGTTCGACCTTCTCAGTTGAACAAAGTATTTTTGATGTATAATTTAACATTTTACTCCGAACAATATATGTATTATGTAACTTGTTCATTGTTTAATAGGAAAACGGTTCGAAATCTACAGAATTGAGTGTGGTAAATCCCGAGGAGGAATACGTTCATGATGTGGAGGTGATGGATCCACTGTACGAACAAGTTGATTATACAGTGGAGTTTACGACTAATTTAGTTTTTAAAAATCGAACGGCATTGGTTGATTGGGCAAAAGGAGCCGGACACAAATTGAATATGGTGGTGTTGGTGAAGCGATCTGACGGGGTGGTCAGTGGTAGGCGGCCTAAAGTTAACTATGTTGTGAAAGGAGTGGGACATACAGTCCAACTAAACCAAAGTCAAAAAGACCAAATTTGGGTGCCGACAATGAGGACGTTCCTACAAAAAGCTCTAGAGGGAGAGTAGTTGGTACGAAGAAGTGTGATTGTCCTTTTCTATTGAAGGGCATTCAAATCAATGATGCAGGTGAATTGTGTCTAACCGTTTTATGTGGGTCTAATAATCACCCGATGGGGGCTTACTTGGTAGGGCACTCGTATGTCGAGCGATTGTCAGAGTTAGAAGATCGTTATGTGTACGACTTGAAGAAGAATACACTACAAGAATTTTGCACAACAACACCATCATTACAACGGTTTTCAGCATTTTCTGTTGTGGAAGATGTCTTTCACAACGCTTTGTCGAAAAATCATTGTCGTTGTGCGAAAAAAATGCACAACGACAACGGTTGGCACAACGGATATTTACTACCTTTGTCATTGTATGTTTTTTTTGCACAACGACAACGGTTTGGACAACGGTTGGAACAACGGTTTTTACTATCATTGTCGTTGTGCTTTTTTTTTTGGCACAACCACAACGGTTGGGACAACAGTTTTTTTGTATCGTTGTCGTTGTGCAAATTTTGTCGCACAACCACAACAGTCGGGACAACGGTTTTTTGTACCTTAAGAAGGAACAGAGAGGAGGTAGAGGGATTACTCCACCCTTGAACCTCTATATATCATGCTATCTGTTTTATAAGCCTTCTGTATATCTATCTGTCTCTCAAGCATACTGCATTCAAGCAAGCTTTTCAGAAAACATATTTTCCTTATATTTTCCGCTGTGCATTAACTCTATTTAAAGTCTCAAGATCACTGCTAAAATGCAATAACCTCATCTTCCTACAGTAAGCTTGCTAGCTACCTGCTACCTGAGGGACTTACATTCTTTGGAGTCAAAAGTTTGCAAATTTTGATAAGGTTAATTCACCCTCCTTAACGTTATACCACTTGGAACCAATAATTAAGTTGCAAATAAAAAAAACTTTTATGTTTTTTTTTTTTATAAAAGAAGAAAAAATGTGCTACAACAACTCATCATAAGTGTTTATTAAATTCTTTTAGTTTGCCTAAATTAACTTTATAATCCTTTAAACTTCTTTGCAAGCTAATGAACATGCATAATCAGTATGGAGGAGTGCATGAAAAAGAAGACCAAGTCATGGAGCAAATCACACAAAATTAATTATAGATGATTATACTTTTTTTAATGTTATTTATATTTTCTATAATTATATCAGTTTATTTCGACATTTTAAATATTTTTAAAGAGTTAATTACTAAAATTGTCCCGTAATTTAGGGAGTCTGACAATTTAACATATTAATTTTTCGCGTTGATAATTTAGGACTTTATCTTTGCAGGCGTCGTAAATTTTGCCAAATTTGAGCCCAAATTGCATAATTGGACTCAAATTACACGTGAGATCGCGAATTTGGGCTTTTCGAACCAATTTTGCTGACAAGTCATTTATATATCATTAGACATTTCGAATTAAAAAAAAAAACTCATTCCACGTGGATTTGGAATCCCCCCAAATTCCCCCCAAATTTTGAGATTGAAAGCCCTATTTCTTCTAGTGAACAATCGTCTAAAAAATGATTGCAACACCCAATTTTCAAACTCAACTGTAAACCCTTATCAAAATCCACACTTCAAAACCCCAAATTGTTTGAAATAAATAAAAAATCCAGAATCAAGAAGGCAAAATATACTGATTAAAGATGATGAAAAAACACGATAGAAGATTTTCCAATTTCCCACCATCCTGATATGGTAAACTGTTCTTGTGTTATCTTCTTGAATTTTCATTTTATATGTGTACTTCCTTTATTCTATTACAATCTCCATGAAATGCACACAATTTATACTCGAATCTCTCATGTGGTCCATTCTGACAATTTTTGGCATTTTTTCCTTTTTTAATTGTTGTTGAAACTTGAAATATGAGGGTATTCATTTATTATCTTCTTTATACAAACATGTGGGGTATGTTATATCCTTGTTTATCATGTGAGTGAGTTTCTTTTTGTGGTGTTGTCTATTTAGGCCCCGTTTACTTTAGGAGATAAGGTAGGATATGACAAATTAATCAGCCAATATCAAGTGTTTATTTCAAGGATATCAAGGAGCTGGATATCTAACCGGCCCGTGATAATTTCAATTTTTTGGATAAATGGCATGATAACTCATCCCACCTTCAGATCTGGGATAAAATCTAATCTCTTGGATAAAATTGATAAATATCAATTTTGTCCCTCTCCGCTCATTTTCAGATCTACTCTCCCCTTCTTTCCATATTTTCCAGATCTCTCGTCTCATCCCTCTTATCTCCTCTCCTCTCCTACTCCAGATCTTCTCTCCCTCTCTCATCTCCTCACCTTTCTCCGAATCTTCTCTCTTCTCTCCTCTCTACCTCTCCAAAAAATACTATTATTTTCTTCTATTTATTTGAAATAAATATCCTAAGTAATGAAGTTTCAGTGGACTTCCAAGTAAATTGGGTTGGCTTATGTCATCAACAATGGAGGATACCAAAATCAAACATGAATTTTTGATCTTGAAGATGAATGTTTTTTTTTGTTGGAGACCGTTGGGTGGGAAATGAGTTGGATTTGTGTGCATTTTGGATGGAAGAGTCGTGGTGAATGGTGGTGGCATGCAATGTTTTCTTTAGGTTGTAATTTCTTCTATAATTATTTTTTTATGAAACTTCAATTAATTTTTTTTAAACAATTTTAATTAATTATTCAAGTCTGGTGGGGAAAATCAGGGTTTATAAATGATAATATTTTTGTATATTTTATTAAGAATTTGTATACTTTTTCATTTGGGATGGGGACAATTATGTAATTTAAGTCATTTATCACATTGGATAACTTTAAAGTAAACACTTGATAGGATTATGGAAGATTTATAGAATTTATCCTTATCCCATGCATATCCTAATATTTATCCTATCCAAAATAATTCAATACTTCCCAAGTAAACGCAGCCTTAGGGTTTATTAATTCTTTTTTTTTTGTTTGTTTTTTTCTAGTGAACAGATTCAACAACCCCATTTATTACACTTTTCATTCATTATGGAGGTGAGTTCATTACTTATCCTTCAACTGAATATAGGGGTGGGTTAGTGATTATATATGACTTTGTGGAACGTAGGTTGCTTACCCTTGTAGAGGTTTACTGAAATTGAGTTAAATAATTTTAATAGGAGGTTCTTTTTTAAGCAGAATAATGGATTTAGACTTCTATATAGTGATGAATTATTTAGAAAATAAGCAGTATTGCATGTGTGTGTTAATTCTTTTCATGTATATGCATGGATGAAAATATCGTGATATTTTGGCGATATTTCGTCGAAATATCGCAAAAAATGGCTTCCGATTTTATATTGATAGACAGTTTTATTTCGGTAAAATATCGGTAATATTTCGTTATCGGTGAATAATGGCTCAATCTCACATAATTTTGTCGATATATTACGGACATATCGGAAAAAAATCTGTTTTGTCCAAATATCGGTAGAAATATTTTATAATTTTTTTATAGTTTTTCCTTTCTTTTTTAAATTTATTTTATATTTTTCTTTAAAACAAATTAAAATTTTATAAATGATTTCTATATTTGAAGTATAACATGTGTTGCTTTAAAAAATTTATTAAAATTTTCATATATTATTTACTAATGTCTACTATCTATAATTAAATTGATATCATAAATAGCCACATTTGTAACGCCCCATTTTCTTTTTAAGGATAAAGTTTGACAGAGGCGTTACTTACGTGTAAAATTTACTCTTTCAAAAATAAAGATAAATATATTTAAGAGAAACCGTTGTAAAACTTATACATTTTCGTAATTCATGAAATAAATCATCTTAAATTAAAACCTTTTTCGATCTTTGATCATCGGCTACCAGCATCCACCGCTCGCGCGCCACGCCCTAAACTCTTTAACTGAAAACATTTTACATAAAAGGGATGAGCGTACAAAGACACTCAGTGGGGTTGAACTGTAGTTAAACAATCATATAATAATATCACATAGTGAGAACAATCAACTTTTCTTTAAATCGCGGATCTTAACCGCCGTGAAACATATGCGGATCTTAACCGCCGTGAAATTATTACGGATCTTAACCGCCGTGAAAATACTCGTGGATCTTAACCGCCGTGAAAACTATTACCTTATTATAAAATCACACATTCACATTACAGAATCATGCTATTATCATATAAAAGCATATTTGCTATTCAGTCAAGTATCACATAATATCACACGCGCATTTAATAAAACGCATCAAGAACACGTAGCATTAAACACATAATTTTCACATAAAATATACAAATAAAAGATGTTACCCCCACCTTGGATACTTGATAATACTGATCAAAAGGTCTCGATCTTATTTCCCTTTATTCCTGCCTTTTGCTTGTATTTCCTTTGTCATGTTTGGTTACTGAAGCTGGCCATAATTATAGGAAACTCGAGAAGATGAACTTTGCTTCAACTTTATAAAGTGACACAGTGCATTAGCTGGTGAGCCTAATAAATGCACCATAACAAAATTTTTACTATTGAGGCAATTTAAAGAGTAAACTCACTATTCTGCATCATCAGAGCAGACTATACATTTTAGCAATCTATCCAACAATAGGTAGATATTTTTTTTCTATATTTAGTTCAAGTGCAATTAAAATGTTGCAAAATTAAGCTATGAAAAACAGGTACCACATGATATTAGGTAGTTGATACAATGAATGAGACAGTACTTTGAAAATTGATGCATGTACCTTATTCTATATAAATGTAATGTTCTTCATGTAGAGATAGGGAAGAAAGCTTACTAGTTGGTGAAGAAAAAAAATGGCTACTAAACCTGGGATTCTCACTGAATGGCCATGGACATGGCTTGGGAGCTTCAAGGTGGTCTTCTATTCTTAAAGTTCTTCTTTCTCATGTCCACTTATCAATTCGGAGAATTATCGCGGAAAAGCGAGCTTCTTGTTGATGTAATCGAGTCCGAAATCGTCATTGATCCTAATTTACGAGCCCGAAACTGAAATAGCTATTTCTTGTCCGCATTGGAGTCCTCTACTGCTACTTCCCGCGGCCATACACGGCGAAGATGGCGGCCAATTCACGTTTCGAGCCTAGATTCGTGACCACCTCGACAAATACTACAATATAGCCCTTTTACCTTGCCGGAAAAACTTTGTCGGCGGTGACAGGAGGTGGCGGTGATGGCTGCGGTGGTGGTGGTGTATTTGGAGAAAGAAATGAAGAAAAATTGAAAATGTACAGTAACTTTCCTATTCTACTTACCCTCTTGCCAAAAGAATTGGTGACCCACTATCCTAGATTAGATTAGATGTCAAAATCTTAAGGGTGTTAGGACGTGAGGTGTCAACACACCATTAATCCAATTAACTTAAATAATTAAGATAAGTAGATAAATAGATAAAGTGGGTATTACAACATTAATTAATTAGCTTTGAAATTCTAGTTATTATAGATTTAATTTATAAAATTAAAATAAAATTAATATGAAAATTGTATGTTTGACATGTGGCACATGTGGTCTTAATTTTATATATATAAAGATAAAGATAAATGTATGTTTACTAAATTTAAATCACATATAACTAATGTATATTTCATTATTAAATTGGATAAATAAATTAAAAATAATCGATTTAATATATGTTTCGCTATTCGTAAATACAATCAATATTTTGTACCTCTTTCAATTAAATAAATTTTATGATTCAAATATTATTAATTTATAGAAATTTTTATTGTATCCAAACAAATCAAACAATGAAACAATACGATTATCTTGTTTCTCTAAAAACAATACGATTATCTTTCTTGAGAAAACAATACCATTACTTACCAGAAAGAAAAACTCAAATAATAGTTTGTACAAAATATGTCATGTTATCATAGCAGACAACGTTTATGTAGTATTTTATCTATATATTTATTGTAAATATATCATTTTATTTGAAATTTTAAGTTGAATATATGTATTAATGTCAGTTATAATAATCTGTAAACTAGTAGATATATTTTTTAATTTTTTTACAAAGTTTTCATATTTTTTTTAAAAATGACCGATATTTCCATCGAAACCGATATTTCCATAAAATTAAGGTATCAATATTTTCACCGAAACCGATATTTTCGTCCTTGTGTATATGCTAAATAACTAGACAGAATTGATGATGCGGTGATTGTTGATGACTTTCCTGAGTTAATGGCTAATGAAAATCCTGAAAATGATAAAAGTGAAGATGATAATGTTGATATAAGTGATAACTCTGATGGTGTAGGTGAGAGTGATTTTAACATGTGCTTTAAAGATGAAATGAACAAAATGAGTGTGTGGATAAAGGAAGGGTAGAGAGTGGGTTGGAGAGGGAGACAAGGACTAATGATGGTGTAGGGGACACGGTGACTGGGATGGTGTAGAGGGGGCAGAAGGTGAAGATGATTCTTGTGATGGTGATGTGATTGGGGATGAGGTTAATTTTGATGAATACAAGGACTCTGATGGTGAGGATAGATCTCTTAATTTCCTAATTTTTAACTCTGAATGAGTATATGTTGGTCTCAAGTGGTGTCCGAGGTTCAGAGGGGGGGTGAATGAACCTTGGTCGATTTTTTAAAATCTTTAAACAACCTGTTCTGTACTGCAAGTTACTTGAGCTTGCAGCGTTAGATGGTTACTGCTTGCAGCGCTAGGAAACAGTGCTGCACGCTGTAACCTGGAGTTTATACGCAGCGGAAATTAACTTTAAAACGCAAAGCTGTTTTTCTCAAAGATGCTTCCTTTTAAACACGTTTTATGCTCAGAGACAAATAGAATGCAGAATATAAACGCACAGATAAGTAAAGCAATTAAACACTTATGGCTTATAGTGGTTCGAAGGTGGTGTAATCCTTCTACGTCCACTCTACTGCTCCTCGAGCAGGAACTTTGTTAAGCAAGATTGATTTACAGGACTCTCCTAACAATCTATCAACTTTACAAAGCTAACCACCTACTGAAGTCCAGCGTACACACAGCAACTGCAAACTTCAAAGGCTAACCCACACAGGGTTTCACACTCCCACATAGGGAAGCTGCCTAACTCTAGACAACTAAAACAAACAGCAAGGATCTCTCCTATCAACTGCTTGACACCACTAAAACAACCTAAGCACACAGCAACAAGGTTAAAAGAATAAAAAGGTTTTTCTTCAACTTGTACTTCGAAGTGAGCTTCTGAATCCGTAGGGAAACTTTCAGCTTGAACTTGCTTCACTTCGGTAGGTTGAGTGACTGAAACTGATTGCTGACTTGAATGCTTGAGATTTGTAAGCTTGAAACTTTCGTGAATGGATTTTAGTTCTTAGTAACAGTAACCAGCTTCATTGCTCATCAACCTCTATTTATACTTGTAGGAGAAGATGTCCGTTGAAGGAGACATCTCTCTTTTGAATTTGAATAAGTTTGATCAAAGCATGGTTCGCAATTAATGCGACTTGACCTTCTCTTTTGGAGCATTTAATGCGGCAGTTGCGGCTCACAGCTTTCTGCGGCGCGTCAGTCCATGTGGCATCTTTTTATTGGCTTCGTGTCTGCTACTTTGACTTTATCTTGAACAGCTCTATTATCCCTACTTGGATCTTCGTTCCTCGTACTGTATTTATCCTTCCTAGGATTTGCAGGATACTTCATTTTGTCGTTGGCGCTGTATGACTTAACTGAACAGTAAGTTCTACGCTGTATCCTCGGTCTTTGTGCAGCTGATACTTCTTTGCAGTGCTGCAGTAAGCTAGACCTGGTTGCAGTATCTTCTGGCAGTGCTGCTGTAACTTCTTTCTATCAGTACTCCTGTATCCTTTTCTTATAGCGTTGCTGCACGCCGTTCTTTCTTGCTTTGCTGTATAGAAGTTTAGCCTTATAGAGACATTGTTGTTTCTTCCTTCTTCCAGCTATGCTGTATCCTGCCTTCCTGCAGCGATACTGTATCCTGCCTTCTTGCAGCGATATCTTCCCTTAAAGCTTAGATGCAGCTTTATCCTTGTTTAACCTCCATTTTCAACACTTGACACAAGACTCAATTTTAGTCTATTTATTCACTTAAACATTGTGAAAAATGGGGTACTCAAAACTTCCTATTACATATTTGGTTTGTCTCATCAAAATCTAAACATTGAAATCCCAACAGTATATGATCCTGTTTTTTCTTTTGGTTCGATATTTAGTTGTAGGGAGGACTTTAAGAAGGCTGTTAATTCTTATATTGTTAAAAGACATAGGTCAATCAATGTGGGATGTAAAAATACATCGGTAGAGAAGCATTTCACCTTAGGGCGAAGCCTCCGCACGAGCAGAGGTGGACGAAGTAGAAGCGAGAATGTCGGCTTGAGTAACACAAACATTGGTAAGAATCCAATGCCCCGAAAACCTAAGGGTTCCTCCGTAAGGTTCGTCCACGAAAGGTGAGTCAAGGCCTAAGATCAGGCCGAAAGGCATAATCGATGGATAACAGGTGACAATTGAATCCAATTTTGACCATTGTTTAAGAGTGATCCTTCTAGGTGTTATGCAATATGTTTGTGAATACATATAAGTAGAGGGTAAATTTGATTAAGGTTGCGGGTGAGAATTCTTTTAGGGTGAGATTGTGTAATAATAATAAGCACACTTGTGCCACTATTAGGAATGTGAAAAATGTTAATAACAAATTGGTTGAATGAGAGATATATGAAAAATTTATAAGTGATCCAAAAAGAAGAGTGTGGGGATCTAGGCATGATATAATCGAGGAGATTAGGTGTAGTGTGTCTAAGGATACAACTTATAGAGCTAAGAAAAGAGCTCTAAAGATGATAGAGGGTAATCCAGATACCCAATATGAGAAGCTTTAAGATTATGAAGAAGAGTTGAGAAGAAGCAACTCTGGGTCTACAGTTATTTCAGGATTGAAACTGATGATGATGCATGTAACAGGTTTGATAGATTCTATGTGTGTCTTCATGCCTACAAGAAGGAGTTTAATGCAGGGTGTAGGCCAATAATAGGGGTCAATGGTTGTTTTCTGAAAGGGCCTCACAAGGGGATTGTTGATGGATTTTTGTTGACTAAATTGTCAACATTTTTAATTAACAAATTTTGTTAATTATATTTTTTTCAGAAACAAATGATGATTGGAATGTTGTCTAATCATCTGTGGCAACATTCATTTCTGTTTTATCTTACTTCACAATATTTCGATTATTTTACATTTGTGTCTTGTTATACTATTTGTGCAGGCTTTAGACTAAGTAAACAAGAGTGGTGAACGTGTCAAGAGGAGATGCAATAAGAATGTAACTGATTTGAGAGAAATCCTCTTGGAAGTGCTCAAAGTGGACTAAGTCAATCATGCTGAAACATTTTACTAACCACCTAGAGGAATATTCTCATATATGTCTAAGGATCTTGCTGAGCAAGTATCTATGTTTTTGAGTGGCTGTGTTTTAGGAAAGTTAGTTAGGTTGTTGTCTTGGAAGGAGCTTGTAAATAGGATGGTTACTTTGCATTGTAACTCAGGCCTTAGAGTTCAAACGTTCTCAATATCCTTAGTGTCCAAGTGTCCTTCCAAGATAGATTTTGTAAGCTGAGCGATCATTGTATACTCAAAGAGTGTTTTTTCTTTTTGATCAATAGGATCTTTTGTGAGTTCTTTTCTTATAGGTTTTTGCCTATTTTGGAATTCACTTGTATTCACTTTTATATGTGAATAAATTTTTGCCTAAGGCACCTCAAGATATATATTTATATATATCTTGAAAAGTTACCTCTTTGAGTCATTTAAATTTTCACTGCAAAACTCTTCTGAAGTGAGTGTTGTGTCAAGTGTTGAGGCAACATTTTCGATAATATTTGCCTCTGTACACTTACTTCTATTTAAACTAGATCCCACTTTCAAACAAGTGATATCAGAGCCAACACTCGATACACTGAGTGATTGGGTGTGGTCAGCTTGACCATGGATCCGGCAAATCCTATTCTTGGGAGACTTCCAGTTCTTGATGGTACTAACATGCATTTTGGAAGATCCGATTACATGCACATATCAAGTCACTTGATTATCGGGCATGGAAGACGGTGGTTAATGGTTATGTTGTTCTAAAGACTACACGAGATGAAGATGGTGATGTCGTGGACAAACCGGAATCGGAGTGGACTCAAACCGAACTCAATAAGGCAAGTAGCAATGAAAAAGCTCTCAACACCATTTTCTCATGGGTTGACATGCATATGTTCAAACTGATTCAAAACGGTGCTACTTCTAAACAAGCTTGGGACATCTTACAAAGACATTGTGAAGATGATGCAGGTGTCAAGGAGACAAGGTTGTGGATACTTTCCAGTCAATTTGAAAGGCTCTGAATGGAAGACAATTAGGACATCATATCGTACTTCGAAAAGGTAATAGACATTGCCAATGAATGTCAAATGCTTGGTGAGCCCATTAACAACAAGCATTTGGTATACAAAGTCATTCGCACTTTACCCGAAAGGTACAATCTCAAAGTCTCTGCTATAGAAGAAGCTCATCATCTTGCTTCCATGGATCTCAATACTCTTATGAATATTTTGAAAAATTATGAGGTTAACATGTTGTCCCAAAAGGATAAGTTGAAAGGCAAGAGTATAGCTCTTCAGGCTCAAACCTCAGATGAAGATCACGAAGAAGAGAATAAGGAATTGGAAGAAATTGGAGAAGGTGCAAGTGTAGCTTTGATTACCCGCAAGTACAATGTCATGGTAAGAAAAATCAATAAAGAAAAAAGGGTATTCGAGCCTAATAAACAGTATACCAAAAACACTTTCCAAAAACAAAAGAAAACTTTTCAATCTCAAAAGGGAGGTAAACTAGAAGAAATTCTAAAGTTTCTAAATTTGATCCTAAACATCTTGAAAAAATTCAATGTCAAGCATGTTCCAGTTGGGGTCATTACGCAAATGAATGTGCTAATACTCTAAGGAAACATGGTAAGAATATTTGGGTTTCTTTAAGTGATGATGAATCAGATAATGAAGAGGTTAAAAAGAGTTCAACTGCAATGATGGCCACAATACATGAGCAGTCTCTATCGAACAGTCAAGATGTTGGACGAAATGTTGGCACATTTTCTCCAACATCTGCTTCTACTGAATCTAAAAGGTATGTATTGTTTGATTATCCAGATGTAAACTATTTTCATGGGGCCATTGATGTTAATACAGATGATCAAGACATGGAAGGCTTGGACAAAGATGTTCTACTTAGAGAAATGCAAGAACTCTACACAGCTTTGCTAAAAGAATGAAAGAAGGAGAAGAAGAGTGTAGAGAAATTATCTAAGGAGAATGATGAACTCAAAGACTCTCTTACCAGACTTGAGGTAATGCTCACTAAGAAAGATATTGAAATTTCTAATCTCATATCTAAGGTAGAGTCGGCCGAAGCCACCTTTTCAAAGTTAAACAAAGGAACTACTAAGTTGAATGAAGTTCTTAACTTGAATCAATCTGGTACTTTTGGTTTGGGTTATCAAAACTTTGCAAACAATTTTGTGCCGGCTGAGGATAAACCTTTGGATTCTTGCACTTCAAAATATATAGAATGTTATAAAGAATCTTTGAAAAAGGAATTTATTTGTGATTTTTGTTCTAAGTTTGGTCACATTAAACCTCACTGTTTTAGATATAGAAGAAAGCTGTTATAGAAACAGATGTTGCCCAAAGTGTTGCCTAACACTTCGAATAACATCTCAGATCTGAAAAGAACTAAGGTTGTTTGCAAAGAATCTTGTGCATCAAAATCTGATGAAACCTGTTTTGTGGTATATACTGCTTTAAAAACTAACGTTTCAGGTTCGTGGTATTTTGATAGCGGGTGTTCACGTCATATGACGAGAACAAAGAACTTTTTGAAAGATTATGTTCATTTGAATGGTGGAATGGTCACCTATGGAGGAGGCTCTCAAGGAAAGATTGTTGGAAGATGAAGGCTTAATGTACCTGAATTTCCTTCCTTGAATAATGTTTTACATGTGAATGGTCTTATGGCTAATTTGATTAGTATAAGCCAACTATGCGATGATGATTTACAGGTGAGATTTAATAAATGTTCATGTGAGGTCTTTGCTAATGATGGTGCTTATGTCATGACAGGTACAAGATCAAAAGACAATTGCTATTTAGTGGAAGAACAAATGGCTTGTCTACAATCAAGAGTGGATGACACCTCTTTGTGGCACAAGAAATCAGGACATGTGAACTATCAGAATCTTGAAAGGCTGATCAAGTATGAAGCGGTTAGAGGTCTTCTTAAGTTGAACAAAGCAGGTACAATTGTGTATGAAGATTATCTTAAAGGTAAGCAAACTCGTGTTTCACACAATGCAACGCATCCCGATGGTAAAAAATCAGGTACAACGCATTGCTTTCAATTGTTACACATGGATCTAATTGGTCCAATTGAGGTAGACAACTTGGGAGATAAGAGATACTCTTATGTCATTGTGGAAGATTTTTCTAGGTATACATGGATATATTTTTTGAAAGAAAAGTCTGAAACTTTTGACATGTTTAAAATGTTACATGCTAGGATTAGGAATTTGTTTTCCTCACCTATTTTTCGTACTAGGTCCGATCACGGTAGAGAATTCGAGAACAATTCCTTCACTAACTTTTGTGAAAAAAAAGGAATTTTTCAAGAATTTTCAACCCCCAAGACTCCACAGCAAAATGGAGTAGCTGAGCGGAAAAATAGGACCTTGCAAGAAATGACAAGAGTAATGCTAAGTTCAAAAAGTCTTTCTAAAATATTTTAGGCCGAAGCATTAAACACTGCTTGTCACATTTCAAATAGAGTATACTTAAGGTCAGGAACCTCAATGACTCCATATGAAATTCTGAATGGGAAGAAGCCTAACTTAGCTTATTTTCACATATTTGGTTGTATTTGTTATATCTTAAATGACAGAGATCAGCTGAATAAATTTGATTCCAAAAGTGATAAGGGAGTGTTTCTTGGTTATTCTCAAAACAGTCATGCTTATAGAGTCTACAATTTGAGACAATGACTGTCCAAAAAATAGTTAATGTGGTTTTTGATGATTTACATGATATTGCAGGCAAGAAAGATGATAGTCGATTACTGGACATTGTTGAGAAATTTGAAGAAACGATAGAGATAGATGTTGTCCAAAATGTTGAGGCAACACTTGTCTCTGCAATTTCAGAAGAGTTTAGTGATCAAGAAACTGAACAACATCAAACTGTACTTGATCCAGTAAAAAGGGATCCTCCCTCAAGGATAAGAAATGTTCATCCAAGCTCACAAGTTATAGGACAAGTAAATGAAGGTATAAGAACCCGAGGTAAAAAGAGAAATTATCGAGAAATGGTAAGTCATGTCTGTATGTCAACGATATTCTCTAAGGTGAAACAAAAACACGATGGAATTTTCATTACTCAAAACAAATACGCAAGAAACATTGTCAAGAAGTATGGATTGAAAAATGCTAAGCATATGAGAACTCCTATGGGTTCTACTCAAAAGATATGCTCGGAAAGCTTGGGAGAAGATGTTGATCCAACTCTATACCGATCCATGATTGGTAGTTTGCTTTATCTTTCATCTAGCCGTCCTCATATAATGTTCAGTGTGTGTGTGTGTGCTCGTTACCAAGCTAACCCTAAAGAAGTACATTTAAAGGCCGTTAAACGCATACTTAAATATATAGTTGGTACACCATATGTAGGTCTTTGGTACACGAAGGATACTAACCCCAATCTTATTAGTTTTAGTGATTCTGACTGGGCCGGAGATCTTGATGATAGAAAAAGTACTAACGGAGGGTGTTTTTACTTAGGTAACAACATGGTTTCATGGTATAGTTGCAAGCAAAATTGTGTCACTCTCTACTGCCGAATCTGAATATGTAGCGGCTGGGAGTTGTTGTGCTCAATTGATTTGGTTAAAACTTATGCTTGATGACTATGGTCTGTACACTAGCACGTTGGTCATGTTTTGTGATAATTTGAGTGCCATAAACATTTTAAAAAATCCAGTTCAGCATCATTTCCTTAGGGACATGGTTGAGAAAGAACTCATTTGTTTAAAGTATGTGGAAAATAACAATCAGCTTGCAGATATCTTTACAAAAGCTCTATACAATGAAAGATTTTTCAGTCTTAAAAAGTCCCTCGGTTTGTGTATCATGTAAAGGTGTTGTTGAGGATGTTGCTGCATCATTCAGGACAACATCCACGTCTGTCTGTGTGTTTGCATTTGTTTGTTTTTCTTTTCTGTGTTCACACGTGATTTTATGGTGTGATCTTCTTCAACTATTTTATACTATATATTAATTAGACAACTCTTAATCATTCGAAAGTCTTTTTATTCCTCTTTTTAATTTTTAAGGACAAGGAAGCTGAGTACATGGGGTTCGCTACCACGATGTATTTAGTGTGACCTATTTGTCCATAATGACGGGAAAGCTGAGGTGTACGGGGTTCGCTACAACGATACATTTAGTGTGTCTTACTCGTTTTTGTTTGCTTAATGAGATAGGATGAGAAAGCTGGGGTACATGGGGCTCGTTACCACATTGTACTCAGTTGTGACTGTACTCATCTTAAAAATCTAACATGTTTAAGGATAGAAAAGCCGGGGTACACAGGGCTTACAACCATGTAATATTCAGGTGTGCTGTATCTATCTAATTAAATTAAAGATGGGAGAGCTAGAGCACACATGGCTCGCTACCATGATGTGTTTAGTGTGTCTGTACCTATCTCTAATAAGCTTTTTATTTTTGAGGAATTTTTCAGGGGCTAATATTTTATAAAAAGAGCTTATAATTAAAATTGTATATGATTTGGCTGATTTTTTTTATAGATTACATCATTTTTGGAACGTGTTAAATTTGTTTTGGAGTCTGCATATTTTATGTGATTTGTCTTTAATTTATTGCATATATTTAGGGAGAGTTTGTTAGGTCTTGTTTAGATATGCTTTGGAGTCATATTTTATCCAGGTTGAATATTCAATGCCATATCTTTTTCAAATATCATCTTCTAAAAAGATTTGGTGTATATGCTATATATTTGATGTGCCTCTGTTCAACAATTCATGCCTTCTTATTCTCTCTTTCCAAAAGCCCTAAACGCACACAGTCCCAAACCTTTTGCTAAGCTCCAAAATCCCTAAATATTTTCCAAAACCCTAGCCCCAATTTCAATTCTGACTCATGGCATCGAAGGGAGAAGCTACTTTCAAAATCTTTCAAAATCTTCTTTCTTCACAAAAAGGGGGAGAAGATGATGAAAATCAGTGATGATGAGAGGGAGGATAATGAATCAAGGTGATGATGAGGGGGGATAATGAAGATGAAGAGAATGTTGCAGGATTGGCTGCTGCTGCAAGATTGGCTGGATTAAGGAATGCACCGAGTACTTTTGGCTCTATTCCTAATGAGGATTGAAGAAGAGGATTGTTGTTGCTGCCTTGCTGAGATTGCTGCTGATTTTTACTGATTTTTCTGTGCTAATGTTTAATGACTTGAAGTTCAAACTTTTATTGCTTTCAAACTTGATTTGATATGTGGTTTGACTTGAAATTTTTAACATTAATATAAGTTTCAGCTTTGCAATATTTCAGGGGGAGCTTGCTTGTTTACTTGATATTGTCTCACATCTTGTGGTTCCGTTGGTTTATTTTTGTCTGTGTTTAGTATATGTGTTTGACTATCAAATATTGTTTGATTTTGTGAAGAAAGACAAAAATGGGGAGATTGTTGATGGATTTTTGTTGACTAAATTGTCAACATTTTTAATTAACAAATTTTGTTAATTATATTTTTTCCAGAAACAAATGATGGTTGGAATGTTGCCTAATCATCTGTGGCAACATTCATTTCTATTTTGTCTTACTTCACAATATTTCGATTATTTTACATTTGTGTTTTGTTATACTATTTGTGCAGGCTTTAGACTAAGTAAACAAGAGTGGTGAACGTGTCAAGAGGAGATGCAACAAAAATGTAACTGATTTGAGAGAAATCCTCTTGGAAGTGCTCAAAGTGGACTAAGTCAATCATGCTGAAACATTTTACTAACCACCTGGAGGAATATTCTCATACATGTCCAAGGATCTTGATGAGCAAGTATCCACGTTTTTGAGTGGCTGTGTTTTAAGAAAGTTAGTTAGGTTGTTGTCTTGGAAGGAGCTTATAAATAGGATGGTTACTTTGCATTGTAACTCAAGCCTTGGAGTTCAAACGTTCTCAATATCCTTAGTGTCCAAGTGTCCTTCCAAGATAGAATTTGTAAGCTGAGCGATCATTGTATACTCAAAGAGTGTTTTTTCTTTTTGATCAATAGGATCTTTTATGAGTTCTTTCTTGTAGGTTTTTGCCTGTTTTGGAATTCACTTGTATTCACTTTTATATGTGAATAAATTTTTGCCTAAAGCACCTCAAGATATATATTTATATATATCTTGAAAAGTTACCTCTTTGAGTCATTAAAATTTCCGCTGCAAAACTCTTCTGAAGTGAGTGTTGTGTCAAGTGTTGAGGCAACATCTTCGATAACATTTGCCTCTGTACACTTATTTTTATTTAAACCAGATCCCACTTTCCAACAGGAATGCTTTTAACAGTTGTAGGGGTGGATGGCAACTACACAAAATAGATCTCATAATAGTATCTAAGTATACATAACTCAAATCCAATAGGTTTCATTAATTAAACTTTATTTTGTGTATTATCAATTGTTGGTTTATCCGTCTCATGAAATTAGATTCATAAGACAATTTTACAATTACAAACTGTGAATTATGCTCTTGATGTTATGATTTTTTTTAAAACGATGATTACTACATGCATGGATTAACAGATTTTCTCAATGAATCATGCTGAATTATCGATTAATTGTATTAGGCGCATCATTAGTGCTTTCATTGAGAGAATTAATCTAGTGGAACATGAGAAATTTGTCAAATATTTTTCTGCCAGGCACGATTGCAGAATATCATTCAACGTTTGAAGAGTTGAAAATCAAATACACATGGATCACAGATACTTTGTGGATCAATTTGTTCGTCATGGGACTCAAGCCTGAAATACTTCGTAAAATGTTGAATAATTGGTACTCTTCATTAATGGAGGCATTATTGGTGGCTCAGAAATAGGAATTTTTAATGTAGTATATTGCTACATTTCCCAGATTGTTCTCTCCAATCTCAATCACCTATCAATCCGCAAACACCAGCAAGTCCTAGCCTATCCTTTTGTTATTATCCTCACCACCCGTTGTGCCATCCTTCAACATCAGAAGGTGTTTGACGAAATGCCAAGGAAGAAATTGGAACTCTTAGTGGAAGAAAATGTAGCAGATCGTGACAAAGTAGAAGAAGGATGTGAAGAAAATGAAGTGAAAGTCTCCAAGCAGATTCAAATAGTTTCACACTCTAATGATCAAAAATCGACTAAGAAATGCTCTGCTAATACGTTCGATGATGATAAGAATTCTCTTGAGGGCGATATAAAAAATGAAGGCAAGTATATTGAAACCAGTGATTTTAAGTATTCTGATGAAAGGAAAACTGAGTTTAATTAGTTGGGTTGATGTTGTGCACGATCTTCCAATTTATTGCAAATTTTTGGTTGGATATATTGTTGAAGAAAATGGTGATATGATTGAGTTAGATTTTGATTTGTGTGTTGAGATTGAGTTGGGGATTGAGTATTTGATAGTAGAGAAGTTTACTCATGCATGAAATGGTGAAACCGAAAACTGAAACTGAACCAAGTTCAACAGTACGGACCAAAAACCAGGAACTGTAATAAAACGGTTTGGTTTTGTTGCATATTTTTTGAACTGTAAAAATCAAACAAAATTGTTATTTAGTATAAGAGGAGTAATTTAATTATTTGTATGTAAATTTAAATTTAAAAAAACTACCAAATTTAAGAAAAATTAAAGAGAGTGAACCCTCGATTCGCAAACTAGACATTTGTGTATAGGATGGTTTGATTTCGCTTTACCCCTCCAAGATATTTGTAATCGGTGGTTTGAACCGTCTGCACATTACTAGCTTAGTTAAAGCTGGAGATAGAATTTAATTTAGTTTTTTTCAAATAATTAGAGTTAGTGCAATATCAAGTCTTTTCTCTTTGACTCTTTATTTCATCAATCAGTGAAGACCCCTTTTAGGTATGTTACACGTTTGGTGTTATTTAACCTCTTCATTGCAAAAAGTAACTCACTGTTTCTCCATCAATGCATATACGTAACGTCATTTGTATCATCTTGTAATGAATTTTTTTTTTTTTGGTTAATTATTGGTTAGTTAAAGAGAAAGCTGACCCATTGATTTGATGAATTTATTACCAATGATTTGTACAGGAATTTACAGATTTTCTCCATTAATCACATGTAATGTCAATTAATCCAAGAACTAGTATTTAAAAAAATAAAATTAAAAGAAAACAGATCCCAACTCTACAACAATGAGGATTATTTACAATGAACTTTTTTCGACTACAAAAGTTGTCGAGAAAAATCTAATTTTGCGATAATATATTATCGTAAAAAATATATGATATAAATCAATAATTAAGTTATCACAAAGTTAATTATAAAATAATTAAAAAAAAAAAACTAATTGCGTCAAGGCATCAACGCGATATAGTCTTCAATATCAATGTATTAGCAACAACAAGCTGATTGTAGCAAAAAAATATTTGCAAGAAGGTTTTTAAGATTATGATTTAGTGATAGAATGTTGTTGGTAAATGTTTTTGAGACAACTATCATTATTTTCCATCAACATTTTGTTGTCACTATAAAAAAATACATATATTGTAATGCAACTTATACATAAATTTAATTTAAATGGATTTAAAGTGTATGGTTTTTCAACTTCATCTCCATCATATATATACATATTGATTTATATATAGGTACAAAACCAGTGAATTCATTCAAACTAAATTCAAGGATTCTGAGTTTGAAACAACTAGAGATAGACTATCGAAATTATATTGGACCACTGAATCCTGTGAAAATTAATAAACTAAGTATTGAATTATAGAGTAAAGAAGCTGAAGATTATGTAATTAGCCTTTAATTTTTTTTACGCAATTCACACCTGCATTAACTACCTAACTCTAAAATGAATGCTAATGATGATCTTTCACACAATTTTAGTTGGGAAAATTAGTGGACCACATATTTCTTCGTGCATATTATATATATATATATATATATTAAACATGGCCAAACTTTAATTTTTTGGGCCCAACTATTATATTTGTACAAATTCTACATAAGTCTTTCCCTGTGTAAAATAAAAGAAATTAAAATAATATTCCAATAAAACCTATTATAGATGCATTGTGTTGGTTTTGCTCAAATGTCCACCGTGTGCAACTCTTAATATGCTCACCGATGACGTGTAATCATCTCATCCCCTCGTTATATGGAAAGTAAAATTAATTGATGCTCTAAATTTTTGACACATCAACCGTGGGCACATATTAATGTGCCAACGGTTAGGGTTGTAAACGAATCGAATCGATTCGAATATCATGATATTCGATTCGTATTCGTTTAACTATTCGAATATTCGTATTCGTATTCGTTTATTATTCGAATCAAAAAAGCAAATCGTATTCGATTCGAATAAACTATTCGAATATATTCGAGAATATTCGAATATTCGTATTCGAAAATTTTAAACTTAAAATTTAAAAAAAAAATTAAAAACATATTTATTTTCAAATTAATATATCTTCATAGTACTTAATAAATAATAAAATTCATCAACTCTAATATAATAATTCATTAACCAATTGCAAATTAACATTCAAGATTCCAATTGCAAATTAATTTAGGGAAGGGGATCAATTTCCCCCTTTACATATTCTAATTTTAGTCTATCTCTGAATATTTCCAATAAATATATTAATATGCAACAATTATTTCAATTCCTTTGTATAGCTCAGAGTTCGATCCTAGTGGTTAGCATTTTTTTTGGATATATATATATATATATATATATATATATATATATATATATATAAATTATATATAATTATAATTATTCGAATATATTCACGAATACTCGAATCGAATATGGTCATATTCGTATTCGTATTCGGATAATATTCAAATCTGAAAAGGTATTCTTATTCGGATTCTTATTCGTATTTTTCGAATTCGAATCACTATATTCGAATACGAATATCGAATCGAATCAAAAAAGTTCGATTCTTTTACAACCCTACCCACGGTTGGTAGGTGAGCAGGACTGTGCATAGTGTACATGTTGGGACAATAAAAGTACTAGGTTAGGAAAAACCTCAAACAATTTTATGTGAGATGGTTTCACGTGAGATCTTATGTAAGATGAAATTCATATAGATCAATAAAGCGGATCAAGTAATTTATCATGGTTCATATTGATCCCACAAAAAACTATAAATAGTTCTGTTACACGTAAGTTTTTGTACAAACAATAATATAAATTCATATTTAAAAATCATCAAATAAATATATATAAAACTGTTTCTCAAATATAATATTGTGAGAAGAAATTTTATTATTTTGATTTAAATACATTTTTTTTATAAATCAATATTTTGTGTGCATATAATAAATTATAGATTAATCAATTCCAAAAAAATTAAAATCATAGCTACCTGATGGCTATTTGACCTTCTTAAATCCATTAAAATAAAGAGAAGGATATGTAATGGTACGTTGGTACTAACTTTCCATCTACTACATATATGAGATGCAGGTGATGACAAGTGTTAAATATTATTTATCAATTTTAAAATACAAATCAAAATAAAATTATAATATAGTAAAAATACTTAAAGGTGAGGATGAGTCATCAATTTGCTGACGTCTACATGTTATTCAGAATTGAGAAAAGTCTTCTCAATAATAATAGACTTGTAACATGATCCTAATTCACGTTTGAGCCCAAAAAGGTAGTCTGATTATATTACTAAAGGCCCAAGTTTTAGAGGTTCTTAAGTTTAAACCATCGTTATAAATCTAATATTGAATTGTTGTATTTTGAAATTATTATTTCGATTTTATGAAATTTTACACTGATTTAAATATTTTTTGGATGTCATTTTTTTATATACTTATCTATGATTATTTTGACATTTTAATTTTTTTAAAATAGTATTCAGACTTTTTTTAATTTTTTATATTTCTTAAAACTAGTATTCTGATTGTTATTATTATTTTTATATTGTTCACTTTTTTTTTCCCAATTATTCTCAAATTATATAAATATACTTTTACTATAAATTATTATATTCCATCGGTAGTTTGACATAACATGGCCACAAGGGGTGAAATTGTGCCACATAGGCTAACTCGTTGGATTTCCCAAATTTTCGGTCAGAAATTAAGTATCCTAAAATTTCCGAAATAAAAATAAATTCGATATTTGTTTTATTTAATTTTTTTTTAATATGAGGCTAATTTGCTCGACCATATTATTGTGGGACTTAAACTTATGATATTAACACATTGGCTATTTGAATTGCATCTAATAATTAATCTTGTTGTCAGTAAGGTGATGAAACTTTATTTTAAAGAAGATGATTTAATTCTTAGATTGTTCTCAGACAGATAAAGAAGGAGTCTTGGGTTGCTAAATTCGAGGATTCTGAGATTGGAACTAATAGAGATAGACTATGGGATTAACCACATAGGTAAAGTTCTTTGAGAATATATAGTATATTAAACCACTGAATTTGTAATTATATTCTAATAGTTTAATTATCTTAGTGAAACACGTATGAAGATTAATAAACTAAGCATTAAAAATTATAGAGTAAAGAAAACTGAAGATTATGTCAGCCTTTAATTTTTTTACTCAATTCACACCTGCAAAATTGCTGTCCGAGAAATTTGCAAAAAGGATGTCGTAACTATTAGGTCCTGATAATTTCACTTTAAAAATTATCAATTTTTGCAGTTAGATCTTATAATTTTTTGAAATCTTGTAATATCAATACTCCTAAATTGGTGATTTTGCCTGAATTTTGCACACCTGAATGTTCAAGAATCAGTTTCCGACATTATCTATTTTAATGATGTGGCATTTGGTGTGTCTAGGAAGCTCCCAATAAACATTTACACAAAAAAAATGATATGGAAGGAAGAGCTAAATAGACAAACATAAAAAAAAGAAAAAATTAGGGGAAAAGTACCAATTTTTAATTAAAATTGCAATATTTAAAAAGTTATGAGACATAATTGAGAAAACTGATTCATATGTGATTCAAATTGTCAAAACCCAATAATTGAAAGATTTCCATTATCTCTTAATTGGTTCCAAGTGAGTTTATACTCGTTCCCTAAATAAGCATACTGATATCTCAACTAAATTCTGCTCAGAAATATCTCCTGCCCAAAAAATTGGTAGTTGATTAATTTATGTTAATATTTTGTGCAAATAAGAAGGTAAACTGTAGACTATATATATAAACCACTCAAATTGTTAATAAATTGAATATTCACAACATTCAATTTAGCTTTTTCCTTATTTTGAACTAGAATTTAATTTCTAATTATGTATTATATGCCCATAATATGTTTCTCAATCCATTTTAACAGATAGAGGACACAACTTTGTCTTTCAGTAAATTGTTTAAACAATTTACTAAATAATAAAACTAAAGCATAAAAAAAGAACAAGAAGATTCATCCCTTTATTTTTATGAAGTTCAGGGCGTCATCTTTGCAAGGGTTGGAAAAATAGAGATTTGATTTTGAGTAGCTGTGTTAGAGCTTCTTTCATGTTTATCCTATCATTCGGTGATTCTTCACAACACTTCAAAGCCAACTTCAAGATGGACGATACACATTGCACCATTTTGCCACTATGTTGTTGATCAAGATTGATGAATAAGTTGACATCTATAACCTCATGTAATGATTGTGCAACTGAGTTTTGAACCCAACTCTTTAAGCTCAAATCTCCAACGAACATGTCATCACTTGGTCTTTTCCTTGTAAATGTCTCCATCAACATCACACCATAACTATAAACATCACACCTTCTCGAAACTTGCCCTTCCAAACCATACTCTGGATGAATTTAGAAAAAATCATTATGCAAGAGGATACTATATATTAATTAAAAATATAATGTATATGTAGAATAAAAAATATTGAACCTGGAGCAATGTAACCAAATGTTGCTAGGGTGTTGGTTAGCACAATGCTCTCCTCGTCGCCCAGAAGTCTTGATATCCCGAAATCACATACATGACCAATCATCTCCTGGTCTAACAACACATTACTAGGCTTCAAATCACAATGAACAATTGGTGTTGAATAACCATGATGAAGATACTCTAATGCAGATGCAACATCAATCATTATATTCAATCTTTGCACCATATCCAAGCAATAGTTGTGGGAATACAGCCATTTCTCAAGGTTTCCATTGGACATATATTCAAGTACTAATGCCCGAAAATCTTCATTGGAGCAACTGCTTATGACTTTGGTAAGATTTCGGTGACGAATGTTACGTAGCACTTCACACTCGATATCAAAACTCCTGAAAGCAGCTTCATTTTGCATATTAAACACCTTCACCGCGATAACATTCCCGTCTCTGAGAATCCCTCTGTAGACAGAACCAAAACTCCCAGTTCCTATTAAATTACTTTCATTGAACTGTTCAGTTGATTGCAAGATTTCGTAGTAGGAAATTCTTTCTGACATAATAGTCACTTGCTCATCAATTTGTCCAGCCTTGTCTCTTCTTCTGTAGCTTATAAAGATAAAGGCCATTGTGACAACAGTAATTACTGCAATCACTCCAGCAAGAATAAACAGAGCAAATTTCACATTCCTTGATTTGCGATTGGAAACAGTATGACAAAGAGGGACTTGAAACCTCTGAATTCCACATAATGCTTTATTAGCCTTAAAAGACTCCATAGTGAAGTTTATGAAAGGACCACCAGTGGGAATTTCTCCACTTAGAGCATTGAAAGAAACATTGAAATAGCCAAGATGTTTAAGGTTTTCAATGGACTTTGGGATTGAACCAGAAAGGTTATTGTAAGAAAAGTCTAGTGTTTCCAAACTAAGCATGCTCCCCACGGACACAGGAATGGTTCCTTCAAGTCTATTATGTGCCAAATATAGATCAATCAAAGTTTTTAAATTCCCAATCGTGGTTGGTATAGACCCTGACAACTGATTCATTGATAGATCGATTGTGGTTGCTGTCAAGAAATTACCTATCTCAGGAGGTAAAATTCCACTCAAGGAATTATTGGACATGTTTAGCAGCAACAAATTTTTGAGGCGCCATAAGCTTGATGGTATGCTGGAAGTCAGCATGTTGGAAAAGAGATTAACCACTCTTAAAGAAGAGACATTTCCTAGACATTCAGGAATTGGACCTGCTAATTGATTTAGTTCTAAACCTAGCTTAAACAAGCTGTGTACATCACACAGACCTTGTGGAATTGTACCTCCCAAATTGTTCTCATTTAGAGATAATGCTTGAAGTTTATGCAAATGTTTGACACTATCAGGAATATTACCAGACAACTCATTATTGAATAGAGAAAGTGTGATCAGGTTGCTTAAATTGCCAATACTAGCAGGAATGCTTCCCTTAATCTTGCAATTGTAAGCAAAGAATTGTTGGAGAGAGGATGATAAATTCCCAATGGAAACTGGAATGACACCATGGAGAGGATTATCAGCAATTGAAAATAGTTTTAAAGATGCGCAATTTGCTAATGAAGTAATGAAGCTCAATTCTGAAGAAGGTGATTCCATCCTAAGATGGTTGCCAGTCAATACAACTATTTTGAGGTATCTTAGGTTTCCAAAAAAGTGAGGTACAAAACCAGTAAAATTGTTTTCAGCTAGTCCGAGCATCCAAAGTTTCGAACAATTTGAAATGGAGCCGGGTATTGATCCATTCAGGTAATTTATAGAGAGAAGCAGTTGTTCAAGAACTGGTAACCCATAGCACAAATTGGTTGGAAGATTACCCGATAGACCATTACCAGCAAGTGAAAGATTTCTAAGAGTTGAGATATTAAAGATCTCGGATGGAATCAAACCTATGAAGTTGTTAAAATCTAATGCTAAGTACTCCAGTCGGTAAAGTTGGCCAATTTCTTTAGGTAAAAGACCTGCCAAAATCAAAACTAAAAATATTTGAGAAAGAAAGTATTTGTACCGTGAATATCATTCACTTGTGAAGTTGTTATATTTGAGAAAGAAAGTATTTGCACTGTAAATCTCTCGTTTACCTGTGAAGTTGTTTTCTCCGAGATTCAATAATTTTATATTTGTAAGATTCCCAATTTCTTTGGGTAGAACACCTGCTAAAAATGATAAAAGTAAGCATTACACCAGTATAAAGAAACGGTCCACCCGGCACGGTTCTAGTCTGTTACAGGTTAAAAAATATACATAAATAATATAAATAACATTGAGAAATATATACATTTTAATATGTTTTAATGTTATTTATATTTTTTATATTTTAATTTTTTTAAAACTATAAATAATATTCAAAATCTTGTCAATCCCACACCAATATATTATTAAGGAATCTTTCTAATCACTTGCTAATGATTAGATGAAATTGGAAACTAATTACTCGAGTTAATAAAAAAATAAGAAATAGATGATTAAAAAAATAATTTTATCTATCAATTACTAGGAGATAATGATCTATTGAATTATTTACTAATGAAAATCATTTATTAGGAAAATATACTCGAGTTAATGACAATCATGTACTAGGAAAATTATTCTTTTAATCATCTATCAAATACTAGGGATAATTATCCGGGTCAAATACTAGGAGATATTTTAAAACTAATTAATATGACTATTTAATGATATCAAATTGAATGTTGATCAAATATTAGTAAATAATACTAACATTTTAACTAAATTTGTTAAAAAAACACATGACTTCAAATATAGAAATCATTTATAAATTTGAAATTTATTGAATAATTTCTTTTATAGAAAAATATAAATAATAAAAAAAGGAATAACTACAATAAATATGAGTTGATTAAAAAGGATTATTCAAACTTTTCAAACTTATTAATCAATGAAATTGAATAGTTTTTTGTCAATGTGTGTTTTAAAATAAACTATAAAAATTATTAGAGAATTTTTTATTTTATATTTTGTTATCATTTAATTTGAAAGAAAATTTGAGGGTTAGTCTAAACTTTAACAATTAAATCAAAAAAAAAAAAGGTGTGATTGTTGAATAACATAATAGACATAATTAACAATATAATATCTTAAAATAACAAATTAAAATTATTTATGTTCCTTTACAAATGCAATATATGTTTCAACAATTAAATAATATATTAATCATAATATGTTATATTTAATTTTAAATTATGCAATGTGTATTGCTTAAATCCACATTTTTTTCTTATATAAATAATATTTAAATTATTTCTATAATCGAAATTATAATATCCATTAACATCGAATAAAAAGATACAGAATATTTTATAAATGAGAAGTTTTATTAAATTGGCTTAGTCTTTCATGATTAATATAATCGTTTCAACTATATAAAAGATTATTATATATATATATATATATATATATATATATATATATATATATCATTTGAAGAAAGATATAGAAAGATCAGCCATTTGTATAAAATTATTTCAAAGAAAGATCAATCATTTGTATAAGCATTCTTTGAAAGAAATACGATATATTTATTCATAACCATGCTTCAATTTGATTAGAAACGAGAATATTTAATTATGACACTCGTGTTAGCTGGTTTGACTACTATGCGAATTCCAATTTATAAAAAGTTTTAATTTCCTATGTTTAAGTTTTAGAGCGGATAATTTAGGACTTTAACTTTTTAGGATTTATAAATTTTACCCAATTTCATCTGAATCGTTCAATTGGGTAGAATTCGCACGTGAATAGTACATGAGCCTTTAATTTCAGACTTTTCAGTCTAATTTCGCCAAATTTTGCCTATGTATGATATGATTATACAAGTAACATCTCGATTGACATTATAATGTACACATAATCGCGTCATAGAATTAAATTATTATGAGGGAATTTTAAACTTCATTTTCTTAAAAAAGAAGAAGAAAATAATACATATTATAGTATAAATTAAATAAATAAAAACAGAAAATTAACCAAACAAATTTTTACATTAAACAAAAATCTCCAAATTAAATAAAGAACCCGAAAAAATTGTTAGGAAAACGCGAAGTGATTAAAATGATATTGTTTTTCGTTACAATAATATGTAAACTTAAAGAGTAACATTTTAATTTTAATTATTTTCAAGTAAAATATGTATTATTGTATACTGAAAATAGTAGCATAATAACATACTATATTAACAATAATCTATAAATTAAAAATAATTTAATTTCATAATTTATAATTGTACATACTACGAGAAATAAATTAAAATTTATTGTTCTCTTAATTTCTCAAAAATTGATTTACATCAATTAACATGCAAGGGTACTATTAAGATACAAAAACATAATATTTAATGAAAAAATTTATTTATTTTCATAAAAAGAAATTTAAATTTATTGCATTGCAACGAACAAACACTAGGTTTTTTTTTGGGTGAGGCTATACACACCCTAAGGTTTTCTAAAGACACCTTATGACTTTTCCACACCATATGAGTAATAAATGAATAAAGTTATTTCCTGGCCAAAATTAAGGTTTTATTTTTTTAAATGAGTTTGGGGGAGTGGAAAGGAGGGGAACAATAAGAACAAGAAAATTTGCATGACCCGGGTTCGAACCCGGATCATCACAATCTGCACCTTTATAAAGGTAGGATACCACTTGAGTTACAAGGCTCGTGGTCTGGCCAAAATTAAGGTTTCCAATTATGGATTGTCAATCCATATTTTATTGAATCAAAGTTAATCATTTTGATATATCGGTTGGCAACCACTACGTGCCCATTCAACTATGCTTATGTTTTCACTTGTATAGGGGACTATGTGGTATAACAATGCCACGAGAATAGTGAATAATAGAGTTTTTTTCCAGATATCGTATCTAATTAAACCTGATGCACAGACATGGTATAATATTATTTTCTCTATTTGCCTAATGGGAGGAGAAAATCAAGTAAAAATGTATCCAATTTTTTTTTTGAGATAACAAGTACAGGACTTTTATGACGTCCAACAAGGATTAGAACGTAATTGTTCCGGACATGTCTAAGATCTCACATGATCTTAAGTAGATCCAAAAGATCATCATATACTATGGTGGACAGACAGAGAAAATGTTCCGATCTCTATTCGAGATCCAACAAGAAGTTTCAGATCTGAAAAAAGAAATCATAGATCTGAAAGGAAGAATACCAAAGGGAACAGACAGATCCATGATCGAACGTTTCAAAGAGGCATTCAGAGATAGATCTATTATTCCCAAAGAAATGACTATGGAAGTTCCGAAGTCTAAAAGTTACGAGGAGCTCTTGATCGATATCATCCATAAAGTTTGATGGAGGCAACAAAAGTTGATATTTCAGAATTAACCGAATCACTTTCCAATCATGGGATAGTGGATCTGGTTAATATCAAGATGAACTCTCAAATTCCTAATCCAAAAGGAAATACGAGTTCAAATGCTCCCGTCCCTGAGCAATTAAGAAAGGATATAGTTCCAAGATGAAATTGCATCTAGGGCTCGAAAAATGAGACATCTCGATAGGAATCAGACACCATCCAGTAGCCATTGGGCTAGAACCATGTTGGAGTTGACACATCTTTACGAAATGATCCTTAAGATGGACATCATCAGTTTTTGAAATATGAAAAAATTGATTGATGAATGGATGGCTTCCTTAAAGGTAGCCTCATCAATGTTGGACATTAAAAGAGAAAACTTCATCAAACTGATTGAAAACAGTTTGGAAGGTTCAACAAATAAGGCATGGGAGGCAACCAATCCCCAAGTCCAAGAAGAAATCAAAGCCGAAGATAATATCTATGATATTATTGAAAGGTTTGGACGATTGCTAAAGGTCTACTTCATCGGAGATGGATACTTTGACCAAAGCAAAAAAGAGAAAAGTCAAGAATATACACAAGTGTTGTATGCTCTTGAATTAAGAAGGATATGTGCGGCAGACGAGTATATTTACTGGTTCCGCAAATACTACTTCCAGACCAAAGTTCCGTTGAATGTGGCAACAGAGATGTTCTTTGTAAAAATCTGCAGTCCATGGAGAGAGATACTGATATAAACATATACAGTACCTCCAGGACAGACAGATACTGTTGCAAGAAGGATGTCTTTCTTCAAAGATAGCCTGAGACAGTGGTGTCAATGATAGGTAGGAAATTGGTGCATATTATTTTGAATTAATTTGGGATTTTATGCATTTTAATATGATTGAATGCACCGTTTTCTTACATATAAGTGTTTTTGAACTCAAAGTGCTTCACAATTTATTTTCTCGATTATTTAGGGATTTTTGAAGTATTTCAAGGCCTATGTCCAACTTTCGAGAGAGGACTTGGGCCGAAGAAAGGAGTTAAAGCAACAATTGGGCTTGGAAGGAATACATGAAGTTAATGGGCTTTTGTGAATTAAACATAAAGAAAAGAAAGTTTGGGCTTTAAACCCATTTTTTCCACCTTTAAGAAGGGCACACCACTCATGCCACTATTGGAGGAAGATTATCATCTATTTAACTTAGCCATCAAGTTATAATTGAAGACAATTCACGCAGGAGGCAAGGGAGGAAATTAGAGAGAGAAAATTTAGATTCTAGAGAGAAATACTTATTAGATTAGTTTGAGAATGAATTCTTTAATTTCTTTTGTGGATTCAATTTCAAGGATGCTCGGCTAATTCCATAATTCTGGTTAGCAAGGATGTTTGAACTCATTTATCTTTTATTTTCTCATTAATCCCGTAACTTTCTCTCAATATTTGATTGGAATATAATTGATTATGCTATCTATGAATCGATTATTATTGCTTGATTTAGACTGATTACATAGGTTAAGTGTTGATATTGATTGCTAGAATCTTAGATCATGAATCCTAATTGTTGTGCTCTAATTTTCATTAGTGGTAAACTAAAGGTCGTGCATTTTTAGGGTAACATAATCCTAGAGTTGCCGAGTCGAGCTTATGTATTTGGGGTCTAGTTCATCCTATCGTCTTAGTGATTAATGCATTCGATGAATTAAATCTAGATAGCTTATTCTAGGTTATTCAATTGAATAGGGTTAATTAGTGATCTTATCACAATTTAACTAATCTTAAGAGACGATTCGATTAACAGAGCTTGTTGTTAGACTAGGGGTGATAATTCCATGATAATCTGAGAAAGGGATGTTACATTGATTAGGGAATGATTGATAATGGGGGATAACTGAACTGTTAACTGGAATATTTTCTTACATTGATTTCTTGTTATTTAATTGTTGTTTAGGTTGCTAGTTGATATAGTGATAATTATTAATCTGAAAACCCCTTATTGTTTATTGAATTGAACACGATTGATATAGTTAATTCCACACTGTTAGGACCATCAAGCGCATTACCGCTACACCAAAAGGATATCCAATGGACATAGGGCGTAACTTTAATGTCTTATACTTATGTAGCTTTGCGCTCACGGATTCGAATCTGGAAGAGCCGTGCCCCGCACCTATTTAAGCTCCGACCCAAGACAGGTTGCTGGGAAATATCCCAACACACACTCCTCGTGGGATCGACTCTGATTTACACTAGCTACTAGTTAGTAAGGTTAATAAGGGAATTAATTAATTTTATCGCGTCGCAACAGCGCTGTTGACGCCGTTGTCGAGGAGTGGTTTGAATTTATTGTGTCATCTTATGTTTTTCTTGTTTATTAAAAAATTAAAATTGAAAATTAAAAAAAGAAACTCTTATGTTCGAGATTTCTACTCTGTTCTGTCCTATTTCACTGTTCTGCTCCGTTCTGTTTTTCACACTATCAATCCCAATGTGATTCGAGTTTTTCAGTGTCATCTTCTGCAGAGTGTTTAAGCAAATTTTGTGGAAATTTTCTTGCTCAAATTTGCATTTTCTCACGTGAATATTATCATTACAGGTTGTGAATGCGCACTCGGTCTCAAAGTAACAATGATTTGGAATTCTATCCTAAGATAACCCAATGAGATCGAGTTTTGAGACGGCAAGCCAAGCGAACTTTGGAGTTTACACCTCTTTCTTTCGAATCTGATTTTTGTGAATCTGAAAATAAAGAGAAAACAATGGCAGCAGAACGAACGTTGAAAGAGCTAGTGAATCCCGCACTCACTCAACAATCTCTTTGCATTACCTTTCCTGATCTAGCTGAAGATACTAATTTTAAACTCAAATCTGGATTAATTCACTTCTATCTTTTTATGGATGTGCAGGTGAAGACCCGTACAAACATTTGAAAGAATTCCACACTGTCTGCTCAAGCATGAAACCGAAGGCTATAATGGAAAAACAAATCAAATTGAGAGCATTTCATTTTTTCTTTAAAGAACTCTGCTAAAAATTGATTATACTACATTCCTTCGGGCTCTATTAATACATGGACTGATATGGAACGTCTCTTTTTGGAAAAGTATTTCCCAGCATCTCGAGCAGCAAACATTCGTAAAGATATATGTGGGGCTCGACAAATGCAGGGAGAGACATTGCATGAGTATTGGGAACGCTTCAAGAAATTAGAAGCAAACTGCCCTCATCACCAAATTTCCGAGCAGCTTCTAATCCAATATTTCTACGAAGTGTTGGGATTTCATTGTTGAGATTTTGATGAGACAAACCAACCATGTAATAGGAAGTTTTGAGTACCCCATTTTCACATTGTTTAAGTGAATAAATAGACTAGAATTGAGTCTTAAGTCAAGGATTGAAATGGAGGTTAAAAGAGGATAAAGCTGTATCTAAGCTTTATAGGAACATATCGCTGCAAGAAGGCAGGATACAGCAAAGCAAGGAAGAACGGCGTGCAGCATCGCTGCATGAAAAGGATACAGGAGTACTGCTAGAACGATGATTACAGCAGCACTGCCAGATGATACTGTAAACAGGTCTATAATACAGCAGCACTAAAAGAATGCACCAGCTGCACAAAGACCAAGGATACAGCGCAGACTTACAGAACAGTTAAGTATATACAGCGCCAACTACAAGACTAAGTATCCTGCAAATCCCAGGAAGGATAAATGCAGTACGAGGAACGGAGATCGAAGCAGGGACAAAAGAGCCGTTCAAGAAAAAGTCAAAGTAGCAGACGCGGAGCCAATAAGAAGATGCCACATGGACTAACGCGCCGCAGAAAGCTGCAAGCCGCAACTGCCGCATTAAATGCTCCGAAAAGAAAAGTCAAGTCGCATTAAATGCGAACCATACTTTGGCCAGGCTAATTCAAATTCAAAAGAGGGATGTCTCCTTTAACGGACATCTTCTCCTACAAGTATAAATAGAGGTCGAGGAGAATTGAAGCTGGTTACTGAAACTTTTACGCTAAATTCACAAAGCTTACAAGATCCAAGTATTCAAATCTACAACTAGTTTCAGTCACTCAACCTATCGAAGTGAAGCAGAGTTCAAGCTGAAAGATTCCCTACGGATTCAGAAGCTCACTTCGAAGCACAAGTTGAAGAAAACCTTTTTATCCTTTTAACCTTGTTGCTGTGTGCTTAGGTTGTTTTAGTGGTGTCAAGCAGTTGATAGGAGAAATCCTTGCTGTTTGTATTAGTTGTCTAGTGTTAGGCAGCTTCCCTGTGTGGGAGTATAGAACCCTGTGTGGGTTAGCCTTTGAAGTTTGCAGTTGTTGTGTGTACGCTGGACTTCAGTGGGTGGTTAACTTTGTAAGTTGATAGATTGTTAGGAGAGTCCTGTAATTCAATCTTGCTTAACAAAGTTCCTGCTCGAGGAGCAGTAGAGTGGACGTAGAAGGATTACACCACCTTCGAACCACTATAAGCCATAAGTGTTTTTATCGCTTTATTTATCTGTGCTTATTTTCTGCATATATCTATATCTCTTCTCATCATAAAACGTTTGAAAGAAGCATTTTTGTGTAAAACAGCCTTGTGTTTAAAAGTATATTTCCGCTGCGTACAAAACTCCAAGTTACAGCGTGCAGCACTGCATTCTAGCGCTGCAAGCAGTAACCATCTATCGCTGCAAGCTCAAGTAACTTGCAGTGCAGAACGGTTGTTTTAAAGATTCTGAAAAATCGACCAAGGTTCATTCACCCCCCCCTCTGAACCTCGGACACCACTTGGGACCAACACGAAGGATTATTGATGATGGATCGTAACATAATTGATGCAGCAAGTGGAGGAGCATTGATAGATAAGACACCTTCAGCAGCAAGAGTTCTCATCTCAAATATGGCTGCAAATTCACAACAATTTGGCACTCAAGATTCAATCTGAGCTGTGAAAGAGATGAGCGAGTCTACTTTAGAGGATAAACTAACTAAATTAACTTTATTTGTTCGTCAAATAGCTGCAGGTGTTCCCCAGGTGAAGCCGCGTCGTATATGTAATACCACCGATCACATCACAGATTCATGTTGCATTTTGCTTGATGAAGTGGAGGCTCATGCTAATGTCGTAGGAAGTGGAAACTATCCAGAAAGAAAATATGATCCATTTTCTAACACGTATAATCTGGGTTGGAGAGATCATCCAAATCTAAGATGGAGAAATCAACAAGGTACTTACGGTGGAGAGAACAACAAGCCTCCACAACTCTTGAGAAATTGTAATTACCAATGAGGAAATTCCAACTATCAAGAGTAAACATTCGGATAAAATTCCAGCCCTTCATTGGAAGATATGTTGAAGACATTAACTTCCAACACAATGCAGTTCCAAAAAGATACTCAATCGAGTATTAAGAGTCTTATGATATAAATGAGCCAATTGGCGACGACTGTGAGTCGTTTGGAGGCCCAAAATAGATGAAAATTACCATCTCAACTAGATATAAATCTAAGAAACGTCAGTGCAATGACCTTGAGGAGTGGAAAACAATTGGAAGAGCCCAAAAGACCCTAGAAAAATCTGAAAAACAATGAGAAAGAGAATTCCGCCGAACAGACCGACATTGGATCACCCAGTGTGAAAAAGTCATCCAGTGTTAAAACTTCAGATTCTGCACAAGTAAAATCTGATTTTTCTTCTCCTATTCAACCTAATTTGGTTTCCTTTCCTTATAGGTTGGCGAAAACAACGAAGAAAAATAAAAAGAAACAAGTACTTGGCATTTTTCGTAAGGTCAAGATCAACATACCTCTAATTGATGCGATCAAGCAAGTTCCAAGATACGTAAAATTTCTTAAGGACTTATGCACAAATAAGCAGAAGCTCAAGGGAGATGAGAATGTGTAGATGGGAGAGAATGTATCTGTGATCTTTCAAAAGAAACTTCGTCAAAAGCAAAAAGATCCAGGTATGTTCGTTATCCCATGTCGTATAGGAAATACTCGCATTGAACGTACTATGCTAGATCTAGGGGCTTTGATTAATGTAATGCCACGATCAATATATGCATCCTTAAATTTAGGGCCATTGAAAGATACACGAGTGATCATTCAATTGGCAGATCGTAATACTACATATCTTGATGGGATAATTGAGGATGTCCTTGTTGAAGTTAATGAATTTATTTTTCCTGCGGATTTTTATATATTGGATATGAATGGTGACCCATCAATTTCACCAACTATTTTGTTAGGGAGACCGTTTTAAACACCTCTCAAATAAAAATAGATGTCCGTGAGGGAACCCTTACAATGGAATTTGATGGGCAAGTTATTAAATTCAATATTTTTGATACCATTAAGTATCCTGATGATGAAAATTTCGTTTTTTCTTTGAGTTTGATTGATCCTTTGGTTGAGGAAATTTTTGAGATGAATTGCAGGGATAATTTGAAAGTTGTGCTAACCAAGAACTTGAGAGATGAACGGAGTTTGACCTTGGCACACGAAAAGCTGGCCATAACCAAAATCGTGGCTGCACTTCAATCACAACCTTCATTACCACCGAGGTATGATTCGAATTTCATAAATTTACCAGAGTTCGACCAGAAAATTCTTCCATCTACTGTGCAGGCACCGGAGCTTGAACTGAAGACACTCCCAAAACATTTAAAATATGTGTATCTAGGAGAGTATGCTACTCTGCCTATGATAATCTCGGCAAAATTAAGCTCCATTCAAGAGGAGGCTTTAATTCAAATCTTGAAATAATATAAGAAGGCTATCAGATGGACCATTGCAGACATTAAGGGTATCAACCCGTAGGTTAAACCCCCCAATGATGGAGGTAGTCAAGAAAGAAGTGATGAAATTGTTAGATGTCGGAGTCATTTACCCACTTTCTGATAGTAGATGGGTAAGTCCTATACAAGTTGTGCCCAAGAAATCTGGAGTCACTGTGGTCAAAAATAAGGAAGGTGAGTTGGTTTCTACTTGAGTACAAACCGGTTAGAGGGTTTGCATTGATTATCGTAAGCTAAATTTAATAACTCGAAAGGACCAATTCCATTTACCTTTCATTGACCAAATGCTTGAAAGACTTGCTGGACACTCTCACTACTGCTTCTTAGATGATTTTTCAGGTTATTTTCAAATTACCATAGCACCAAAGGATCAAGAGAATACCACATTTATCTGCCCATTTGGAACGTTTGCTTATCATCGAATGCCTTTTAGTCTTTGCAATGCTCCAGCTACGTTCCAAAGATGTATGGTAAGCATATTTTCTGAATATGTGGGTAGTATAATTGAGGTCTTTATGGATGATTTTAGTGTCTATGACACTTCTTTTGAAAATTTCTTGGAAGGATTAAAATTAATTTTGAAACGATGTGTAGAGACTAACCTTGTTTTGAATTGAGAAAAATGTCATTTTATGGTCGAACAAGGAATTGTTTTAGGTCACATAATTTCTCTTAAATGCATCAAAGTTGATAAATCTAAGATAGACTTCATTTCAGCTTTACCTTACCCCACAAATGTACGAGAAGTGTGTTCCTTTCTTGGTCATGTAGGTTTTTGTCGAAGGTTTATCAAGGACTTTTCCAAGATATCAACTCCAATGTGCATGTTGCTGCAAAGTGATGTTGAATTCATGTTTGGTAATGAGTGTAAAGTTGTTTTTGATCAATTGAAGGAGCGATTGACTACACCACCAATCATCCAACCTCCGAATTGGGAATTATCGTTCGAAGTGATGTGTGGTCGCCTCAAATTATGCCGTTGGGGCTGTTTTGGGACAATGAGTGGGAAAAACTATACATGTGATATATTATACATCAAGGACGTTAAATCCTGCACAAGCAAACTACACTACCACCGAAAAGAACTTTTAGCTGTAGTTTTTGCTTTGGAGAAATTTCGATCATATTTATTAGGAACTAAAGTTGTTGTATTTTCTGATCATGCAGCTCTGAAGTTTCTGCTTACAAAGAAGGAAGCCAAACCTAGACTTATCCGATGGATTTTACTCCTTCTAGAATTTGATCTAAAGATTAAGGACAAGAAAAGATCTAAAAATTCTGTAGCAGACCACCTCAGTCGATTAGTGCGTCCAAAAAGCAGTCCTCCATTCGCTGAAAGTTTTCCAGATGAACAATTGTTTGTCGTGTCGTCATACTGGCAGGTGTAATCGACACTGGATCATCCAATGTCAAATTCTGACTCTACACTGTGGTATGCTAATATCGTGAATTTTCTTGTTGCTAAAATCTTTTCTCTAGAAATGACAAAGGATCGACGAGATAAACTAAAAATTGATGCCAAGTATTATATTTGAGACAACCTATAGGTATGGAAATATTACTTGGACTAGGTCATACGACGGTGCGTTCCCAATTATGAATTTCGATCAATACTTAAATTCTATCACGCTCATGCATGTAGAGGACACTTTGGAGCTAAGCGCACAGCCTATAAGGTTCTAGAATCTGGATTTTATTGGCCGACCTTATTTTGAGATACATTTGATTTCTATAAGTCTTGTGATAATTGCCAACGGACAGGTAACACTCTCATCAAAATCAAATGCCCTAAAATCCTATAATGGTTTATGAAATGTTTGATGTTTGGGGGATGGATTTCATGGGCCCTTTTCCTTCTTCGTTTGGTAATTTTTATATTGTGCTTGCGGTCGATTATGTCTCTAAGTGGGTTAAAGCGAAAGCTTCACGAACTAACGACTCTAAAATTATGGCTTCCTTTATCAAATCCAACATATTTTGCAAGTTTAGGATCCCAAAGGCTATCATCATAGATCGAGGCACACATTTTTATAATCGAACCATTGAAGCACTGCTGAAAAAATATGCAACACATAAGATCTCAATGGCATATCACCGTTAAACAAATGACCAAGTAGAGGTCTCAAACCGTGAGATAAAGCTGATATTGGAAAAGATGGTCAAACCAAATCAAAAAGATTAGAGTCTTCGGCTTGAGGATGCTCTTTGGGCATATTGGACGGTGTATAAGACACTAATTAAAATGTCCCCATATAGGCTCATTTATGGCAAATCATTCCATCTTCCGATCAAAATTAAGCATCGTGCCTTTTGGGCGATCAAGAAATACAACATGGACTTTGATGAAGTCGGGGTGCATAGACAACTCCAATTAAGGGAACTTGAGGAGATACAGAATGATGCATTTGAGAATGTATTAATTTACAAGGAGAAAGCGAAGGTCATTTATGATGCAAGAATTACAAGGAAGAAATTTGAAGTGGGGGACAGTTTTGCAATACTATTCTCGTCTTAAATTATTTCTTGGTAAGTTGTGTTCTCGTTGGTTAGGACCCTTTGTTATTACTAATGTCCTTTCTCATGGTGCAGTGGAAATCGAAAGTCCACGAACAAGAAGATTATTGGATGAAAATGGTAGAAAATAAAAACGAGAAGGCCGAGGACTGTGCGGGCATAGTTTCCTTAAAACAGATTCACCGTCTTCTAAGGTGCTTGAGGTCTCACCGATGTCCGTTTCCCAGGATACAACGGCTATGAAGCACAGAGTTAAACACTAACTCTAGCTTAAGGACGAACTGGATTCTGCCCCGATTGGTATCACAACACAGAAGGAAAATGAGAGCAAAAAGGAATGGAAGTATGATTTTTTTTATGATCAAATCAGAGGTGGGAGGAGCTTGTTTTATAAGCACTCCAAAAACCATTTCAAAACGACTGCAGTGAAGGCAAAAATGTGCCTAGAGGTTTTGGAAGTTGGAAGGCCAACAATATGAAACTGAACGAAAAAATGGCAAAAAAAACGTGGTCGGGCCCACCGCTTTCTGAACCGACATTCGTGTACACAAGTCCATGGTCCGAGAGCCCAAATTGGACCGTGATTTGCACCCCCCCTGCGCCCCTGTGCGCGAGAGAGAGCCTACTTGCCAAGCTTTCTTAACCTTCACCAAAGGGAAAAACAATATATATTGAGAAAAATAGCTTGAATTTTTCGATGTGGGATAACACCTCATAAAAAAAGATCCAAACATACAACTTTGAGACTCAATTTCTCATTCACCTTTTATCAATTTTGGGTGTACAAAAGCTCGCCATGAATCTCTCACGGAGGTGAACGCATTCCAACTTTACTTCACCACAATCGGGTTTAAAACCCATGTGAAATTAATGCCCAAAGTAAGGCAAAATTTCTGGAATTAATCCAGAATTTCCAACAATCCCCCACATGAATGAAAATTGAAACAAAGAGGAAAAAGATACCGATCGACAGTTGAATCTTGCATAGGATAGGTAGGTGTTACCCTTTGAACCTTCCCTAGTGAAAATGCATTTACTTTACTGGCTAATTAGTGGACGCGATATCCTTGAACTAATCTGCCTTTGGTGTAAACGATGATGCATCTCACACAAAACTCTTTCTAACATTACCCAGTTCTCATGGTTATGTTCGTTTTGGCTATGAACATTGTCTTGGTTCTGTGAGAATTGCTAAGAGTCGAGTCTTTTAACGACTCCCTTTGAAGCGGCCCCATTTCTTTCTCACATAGGTGATTCTTTATCAAATCGTTAAAAGCCTTAAGCTTATCCTAATTTCCAACGTCATCACTGTTTCTCTTCTGAGGATGGGCTTTGAGAGACATAAAAATATCCCCCACAGTGATTTTCTAGAGTTCTAACGAGTCGGTTATCCCTTTGAACCTAGATCTTGGGATCTCCAGTCAACTAGGTTGGGTTTTCCTTCGTCTCAATCCTTTCCTCCAAGAGACTTTAGCCTCATCCATCTTGACGAACTTGCAACTAAGTCTCTACTTAACCCTTTGGTTAATGGATCCACCAAATTTTCTTTCGATTTTACGTAATCAATCGAGATGACTCCAGTAGAGAGTAGTTGTCTAATGGTATTATGTCTTCGACGAATGTGTCTAGACTTACCATTATACATGTGGCTTTGTGCTCTCCCAATAGCCGATTGGCTATCGCAATGTACACGAATTGTGGGCACAGGTTTAGGCTACATTGGAATATCTTCTATAAAGTGACGAAGCCATTCTGCTTCTTCTCCACACTTATCTAAAGCAATAAACTCAGATTCCATTGTGGACCTTACAATCACCGTTTGTTTCGAAGACTTCCATGACACGGCTGCACCACCCAAAGTGAAGACATATCCACTCGTGGACTTAGAATCTTTCATGTCCGATATCCAGTTTGCATCACTATATCATTCAACTACAGCTGGATATTTACTATAATGTAGACCATACTCACGAGTGTACCTTAAATATCTTAGTACTCTCACAATAGCTTTCCAATGATCAGAATCAGGATTACTCGTATATCTGCTTAGCCTGCTAACAGTATAAGCAATGCCAGATCGTGTACAACTCATTAAGTACATCAGACTTCCAATTATTCGAGAGTATTCAACTTGAGACGCACCGTCTCCTCGATTTTTCGAAAGATGTTGACTAGGATCTAACGGAGTCCTAGCATATGCTGAATCATTCTTGTTAAATTTCTCTAGGATTTTATCAACATAATGCGACTGACTTAACACAAGTCCTTCTGGCGATCTGTGGATTTTAATTTCAAGAACTACATTGGCCAAACCCATATCTTTCATGTCAAACTTCGCATTCAACATATCTTTAGTGGATTTGATAATTTTATCATTGCTCTCAATGATAAGCATGTCATCTACATATAAACATAGAATGATGTAGCCGATTTCAGTGTTTTTTACGTAAACACATTTATCGCATTCATTAATCTTGAACCCATTACACAACATAGCATTATCAAACTTTTCATGTCATTGTTTTGGTGCTTGTTTCAAGTCATACAAAAACTTTACTAACTTGCACACCTTATTCTCATATCCAGGAGCTATGAAACCTTCTGGTTGTTCCATATAAATCTCCTCTTCAAGATCTCCATTCAAGAACGCGGTCTTGACATCCATTTGATGCACTTCAAGATTCCTTAAAGCTGCGATGGCTAACACCATTCTAATGGATGTTATTCTCGTTACGGGAGAATATGTATCGAAATAGTCAAGGCCTTGTTTATGTCTAAAACCTTTTATCACAAGTCTTGCCTTTTACTTATCGATTGCACCATCTACCTTCATTTTCCTTTTGAAGATCCACTTGTATCCTAGAGGTTTGTTTCCCGGAGGAAGATCCACTAATTCTCAAGTGTGATTTTATAGGATAGAATCGATTTCACTTTGGATTGCCTCTTTCCAAAGAGGTCCTTCAAAAGAACTCACAGCCTCTGAATAACTTTGAGGTTCACTTTCGAGCATGTAGGTAAGGAAATCATCACCAAATGATTTTTCAATTCTAGCCCTTTTACTACGTCTTAGCTCAACCTCGTTATCTTCAAATTGTTCTTTTTCCATAGGTTCCACATCCCTACTAATAGATGCAACATCCATTTTTGTTTTGTGTGGAAAAACATGTTCGAAAAACAAAGCATTTCGTGATTCGATTATCGTGTTCTTGTATATGTCATTTATATGAGATTCATGCACAAGAAACCGATATACGCTAAGCCAACAGCCGATATCCTGGATGTGATTTTTTACGACGATTAGGTATCAATTTACCAATTTGAGGACATTTCTTCAAATGAGAGCATTTATGAAGAAAAATACAAGTCAGATTCGGATGAGTCATATGGATCATCTACAGAATCAGACGAGTAGCCCCGATGAGTAGGAAGATAAGACTCCAAACATCGGATAGTCTATTAAGATTCTTTTCACGAATGACCATCTCAAACAAAACGATAGAAAGAATCATGTGGCATGATTCAACCCTAAGTTTATACGACAACTTTAGGATTGGAGGTATTAGTCGGATCTGTAATCAGATAGGACTAAAACAGCGCAAGGACAACATCATCTACTAGGTAAACTCAGGTGAGTTTTCAATTATAATAGAATTAATCGGAAATAGAGTTGATATGCAATTTATTCCAAAAGAAAAAAAAATTGAGGAACTGAGCTGTATCAAAGAAAAAGTAGCAGTTACTATGAAATGGATTCATATTAGAACCATTGAAATAGTGATTAAAGCTACCTTTAAAGAAAGTATTGATTCAGAAATCCATCTGTCAGTAATGGATAGACATATCAATAACTAAGAGATGGTTGTCTTGGTACAATGATAGGAAATTTATATGCTGGCAAACTCATGTTTGATATATTAACCCTTCATTAGAATTTTAAAAGATCTGATTTAATGAAAGAATATAATAGATCATATTCTATCATGTATAGAATTGCATATGCATTTTCCAATACACATCATTCTGATATGTTTCTTAGGAAATAATATATAAAAATTCCTAAAATTTTCAAGAAATTTGCCAAAATTATGACACCAAACCCAATCTAGATACCTAGGATAAGCGGTGTTAATTTGCTAATTAGAGATCATCCAATTTTAAATAAATCGTTAAGGTTTGATTCTGAGATTAGTAACAAGATGTCTTTTTCCGAAGATAGGATTCTAAGCCTAAAAGGAAAAGAACCAATAAAGGATTTTAATCCATAACAAATTAGGGTAAGCAATGTTAAAATAAATTGCCCTGAAGGATGCAAAGAAATCCATATTATTTTTTATATATCTGAAACCAATAATTTGTTTCCTTATGATGAGATATATCATTTACAACAACTAAATATTAATAGTTATGAATGCGGAATAGAAATAGCAGGCTACGAAGTATCTGTTACAGGTATTACAGGTAGAACCGAAGGTTCTATGACCTTTGGTCTAAATTTCCTTGAGGAACATAGAACTTGGGGTCAGAACGGAAAATGGATGGAGTTCAGTCTCGATGGACACCTAATAAGGGTAGAATGACAAGCCCATTTTTCATACACATATCCGTGAGGATATTGTATGATCAGTATAAGTCTGAGTACTTTATGGCTTATATTGATTCAGGTTTACGTATTTGCACAACAAAACCAGGAGTTTTTCCCAATGAATCTGTGGAAACTCTTCCTCTTATTGCAGGAAGGGATTTTTTCCAAAAAATCCTAATACTCAATAAAGATATTTGAGAATCACGAATAATGATTAGAGGAGCATTTGGTACCCCTTGGTACAAAGTAAAAATATCACCAATATATATTCATGATACAGGTGCTGATATTTTATTGGGTAACAATTTTATCCAAACATTTGTAAAATATGAACAAGATAATCACAAAAACATGTTAACCCTTACTATTAACTGTGATAATTTGATACAGGTTTTGCGATGTGAGAAAATTTTCAATAGGATAATGCCTATTATTTTCCATAGCAAACGTGGTGATGATTCAAAGTTAACTCATTCTAAAATGCAGGATAAGAGGAAATTTGGCAAAGCTCTTTTGTCTTTCAAGCAACAAGGTATTGAAAGTGTATCAGAAGAAACTATTAAGTTTCTGAAAAATGTCTTACAAGAAGGTCCACCTCCGATGGACATTGATGAGGAAAATTTACTTTCCCTTGAAAATGTTAAGAGGCTAATTGAAAGGAATTTCAATGAGAATCCTTTAGCCTGGTGGGACAAGAACCAGATCGAAGCAACATTAAAAGTATGGAAACAATACCGGTATGAGTTAGTTCGATACAAGTCGATCCAGATGAACATGATCGATATAAAATATATGCAAAAAAACATCAAAGAGCATATCGATCTCAATCTGATCGAGACAGATATCTCCCCTTATAGTAGTTTTGGGTTTTTGGTAAGAAACTATGGTGAAATAAAGAGAGGTAAGGCAAGGTTGGTAATTAACTATCAAGATATTAATAAAATTACCGAATTTGATGGTTATTACATCTCAAATAGAGAACATTTAATTGATTGCATTAAAGGGTCAAAAGTGTTTTCAAAATTTGATTGCAAGTTTGGGTTTTACCAGATTAAGTTAGAAAAAGAGTCGAAAAAATTAACTACTTTTCTACACAATAAGATCAGTATATTTGAAATGTACTTTCTATGAATCTGGCTAATGCATCCCAAGTATACCAACGAAAAATGGATAATCTGTTTAAAGATTATTTTGAGTTTATGTTTGTTTATATAGACAACATTCTTATTGCATCAAAAAATATGAAAGAGCATTTAAAACATTTTGAAATATTTTCTGAAGCATGTCATAAGGAAGGTTTAGTGTTCTCTGAAAAGAATGCAATAATCGCGGTTAATAGGATTAAGTTTCTCGGTGTCATTATTGACCATGCAGGTATGAAACTAAAGGAACACATTGTGGATAATTAATTTTGCAGGTTCATTTATCAAAGATCTGCTAAAATATCGTAAGGATTTCCATCATTTACTATAAAATGATGAGAAAACTAAATGGAAATGGGAAGACATTCATTCCCAACGTGTTCGTGAGTTAAAACAAGTTTGTAATAACTTGCCGAAACTCGTGATTCCTCAAGATGAGGATCAGTTAGTCGAGAGTGAATTTGAGATAAAAATGAGGTATAACTCAAAATTTTATTTTATTAAAGGAAGCATATTGGGCCTGATTATCAATCAAAATATGTGAATATCGAATCTAATTGAATACGATATGAAAAAATGAAAAATTGCTATTGACAAATTGGTATTTGGGAAATTTTAAGAAAAAGATAAGAGTAAAAATGGTTTTAATAGAATAAATGGTTGACTAGTTTTAAATTGAGGTGGCGTTAGAAGTTCAAGAAGTGTGGATAGTGTTACTTTATTTTTTCCCTCTAAAAAGAGTGATTATTAAGCAAACTTTTCGAATTCTTAATGTTGACCAAATCACTTCTATTCTTAAACACTACCAACCTTTTTTCTATAATAAGCACCTTTTTTTTTTTTCTCAAAATTAAAATCAATTGCAACCACCCACCTCTTAAGTTGTTGCTGGAGAGATCCAACAGTTCGATCATGGTAAGATTCCAAATATTTCTTGAGAGGTTCCCACTAATCTGGTTCCTTCGAGCACTAAATGTAACTAGACTATGAAGATTGTCAATCTGTCTTGGTATAACACCTGTCAAATATTATAAAATTTTCAGGTAAAACATAATAAAGAACGTCATAGAAAATACTCGCTCCATCGGAAAAAAAGAAAAGAAAGTCATGTTTGTTCAAAGTACCATTTAAATTGTTGTACCCAAGATATAATTCTTGAAGCGAAACTATCTTTCCGATTTCCGCAGGTATTTGCCCACTGAAGGAGTTGACAGACAATGATAGAACTTGGAGTTGTGAACATCCAGAAATATTTGATGGGATTTGGCCGCTCAGCTGATTGTAAGAAAGGTATAACCCTTGAAGAAGTGGAAGATTACTACACATGTCACTGGGAAAACTGCCACTCAATTCATTTGTTGAAAAACCGATAATTTTCAGTGTGGATATGTTAAATATGGCAGACGGTATAACACCTGTAAAATTTTCAGTAAAATGTAATATAGAACGTTAAAGAAAATACTCGCTCCATTTAAAAGTAGAATTGATCTGTACGTACCATTTAAATTGTTCTTCCCAAGATATAATTCTTGAAGCGAAACTATCTTTCCGATTTCTGCAGGTATCTGCCCACTGAAGGAGTTGTGAGCCAATGATAGATATCGAAGTTGTGAACATTGGGATATATTTGATGGGATTTGGCCGATCAGCTGATTGTAAGAAAGTGAAAGGAATTGTAGATTTGATAAATTAGAGAGGGATGTGGGGATGAATCCTGAAAAGCTGTTATTACGTAGAGATAAGTACTCAAGTTTGGATAAAAGGCCAAACGGCAATTCATTAATCTCTCCCATAAAGTTGTTATTAGATAGAGAAATGAACTTCAAACGATGGAGAAGAGACAACTCATGAGGCACTGTGCCATTGAAATGATTGTACGAAAGGTCAAGGGAAACGAGGAAGGAGAGGTTTGCTAGATGTGGTGGAATGGTGGCAGAGAGGCCCATGTTTGAAATATTTAGTGCACTCACTCTGTAGTGGCGCAAGCTGCAAGTGACGCCAATCCAACTGCAAACTGAGCTTGAATTTGTCCAATTTCTTGCAAGAATGTGACGAGGGTCTAACGCCATGTTTGCTTTGAGGGCAAGAAGGGCAGATTGATCTGTGTTAAGATTTGTTCTAGTTTGGGCTGTGTAAAACATTTGGGTGCAGATCACTATTAGGACAATATAGGTAAAAATGTAATAGTTAGTGATCTCCATTTGTGGTTGCTAGGTAGAGGTCTAATGCCAGAATATATGTTTTCTGACAATGCTACTAATATATACTTATTCACCTCTAAAGCTAATTATATGTGCAAGAGGGATATCACCTGGAATTAATATGTGAGGCATAGAATGTCTGAAGTGAAGATAAGTTCTCAATGTCCAGTAAAATAAATAACGTCCATACATCGACAAAAGCGGAAATAAAATAACAACCTAGAATATAAGATAGCGTCGATACATCAACAAAGAAGATATCTAGCTAACAATAAAAGATATACTTATGATTTATCTATATCTCTGATAGGGAAGATATCTAGCTAACAATAAAAAATATACTTATAATTTATCTATATCTCTGACAGGAATAATCTCATCCATCTCTGACAGGAATAATCTCATCCACATCTATGATAGAAACAAATCATATATCTAACTTGTAATGAGTTAAGAAGATGTTGGAAATAAGGACGGAGCACGGGCCCCTCAAACTTTAAATAATTATTTAGTATAATATATAGTATATTTCAAATTATTTAGAGAAAAAATAGATAGACCACCGAAAACCAAATTCCCGCGTCCACAATGATTTTGAAAAAAATTTGGATAAAATTGGCTTGAATTAGAAAACCAAAATTGAAAAATAAATATTTAATTGTTAAAAATGAAAAGTGTCCTACATACAACTTTTTCAACAATAATTATATCTACCACGAGTCTTGTAGCTAAAGTAGTATCCCCACCTTTATAAAGGTGTAGATTGTGATGACTCGGATTCGAATCCGGATCACACAAGTTTTCTTGTTCTTATTGTCCCCCTCCCTTCCACTCCCCCAAACTCATTAAAAAAAAACAATAATTATATCTATTTTCCAAAATATTTATATTTACTGTTACATTGCCTTTTATCAGCTTTTCCTACAATAATTATATTTATTTTCGGGGAAGATCGAAGTTAACAGCTAGACCCTCAAAAAATATATTTTAATTTTATTTGCTGTGATTAAAGGTTTATGCTTTAATTCCTCCAGCCCAGCATAAAGTTGTGTATCTGACCAAGAAAAAGCACTTTAAAAATGGTACATAATTGATATCTTCATCAATCAGTGAAGACTACTTTTCTGTATGCAATACGTTTGGTGTTATTCAACTTCTTACTTTTCAAAACGCAACTCCACCAGGCAACCGTTCCGATTATCAGCTTATGTATCAAAATTTTTAAGACTTTTGAAAATTTTGAAAATTGTTTTACAGAATGTAAATATAATTTTAAATGTTAAATTTATATATATATATATATATATATATATATATATATATATATATATATATATATATAAAAGTAAGTGTGTGCTTCACCTCTAAAGCTTATGCAAGTGGCTTGACTGCAAGTGCAGAAAAGTAATAGCTTATTTCATTTTTTCTTTAGAGACGGCCATGTACTTAAAATCAAATGATCCAACTGTCATCGTCACGAGAGTTGAGAGTCAATATTGGAGTCTGAAGTCATAATCAAATAATTTAGTTGACCCCAAGTCTTTACAAGAGTCAAGAGTCAATGGATATTTAAATACATGCACTTTTGTCCCGAAGTAGACAAGTGTTTTTTTTTTTTCTTTTTTCTCAATTTGACTGAACTTTCTTTCTTCTTTTGATTTCAATCTAAATTTCATACCTTTTTTTTTTCAAATTGCACTCCATAACTATTTTCAACCCATTTTTCTCACACTCAATTTTTGTTCATTTTGAGCTAAAGTCGAGTTTGGATTGAATGAAAATCAGAAAATTAATTTTGGTGGGCATTGATATTTTTAAATTCTTTTAGTTTGCCTTAATTAACAAAATAGTTTATATTTATAATCCTTTAAACTTCTTTGCAAGCTAATGAACATGCATAATCAGTATGGAGGAGTGCATGAAAAAGAAGACGAAGTCATGAAGCAAATCACACAAAATTAATAACAGATGATTATACTCTTTTTAATGTTATTTATTTTTTATATAATTATATCAATTTATTTCGACATTTTAAATTTTTTAAAAAGTTAATTACTAAAATTGTCCGGTAATTTAGAGAGGCTGACAATTTAGGATATTAATTTTTCGGGCTGACAATTTAAAACTTTATCTTTTCAAGTTTCGTGAATTTTGTCAAATTTGAGCCCAAATTATACATTTGGGCGTAAATTGCACGTGAGATCACGTATTTGGGCTTTTCAGACCAATTTTACTGACAAATTATTTATATATCATATGTGGCATTTCGAATTAAAAGAAAACTCATTTTGAATCAAAACCAACATGCGTACAACTATTATAACTAAATCTTATATAATGGATCAAGATATATCAAAATCCTAATCTTTATTATCAAAAGATTGTGGTATTATAAATAAATCATATGCAATCCAATAAATTTAGGATGCAACTGAGATTCGATTAAATAGCATGCAACCAATATTCGATGAAATAGTATGCAACCAGTATCGATGAAATATGATGCAATTGATGCAATAAAAAATTAATTAATAATAATACATTATCAAATTAATTAACCACACAACATCAAAATATGATGCAACCAATATCCGCTAAAATAGTATGCAACCAATATATGATAAAATAGCATACAATCAATATCCGTTGACATAGTATGCAACCAATATCTGATGAAATAATATGCAACTAGCATTGATGAAATAGGATGCAATCGATGCAATGACAAAATCAATTATTAATAATAAATAGATTTCATAATTTATTGAAAATATAGTTTTATAAAAAATATTCAATTTCATAATTAGTAAGTTTGAACAATTCTTTTTAGTCAACCCACTTTCATTTTGTTTTTTTTTTTTTCTAAAATAGAATTTTTTATATTTTTTTTCAAATGTTTTAAAAATAACCAAATTTATAATACATAAATAATTTTTTTAAAGTATAGAATATGCTCTTACGAAAATATAACTATATTTTTATATATTATTTAATATTTACTAATATTTCTTATATACATTAAGTTAAGTTCATTAATTAACCATATTAAAGGCAATTGCATTATACTTTAATTTGTTAAAGATTTTATTTTTAAAAATTATTATTATGAGAACTTTTATAGGCTTCACATAAGATATTAGTGGTCTTACTTTTATATAATTATAAATATAAAAGTTATTATTATTATTATTATTATTATTATTATTATTATTATTATTATTATGAAACATATCGAATATAAGTCATAAATGATTCGTCATCACATGATGCATAATACCAGAAGATTTAATTGTGATTCTATAATTGCTATTAACTGATAAATATAATAATTGGAGAATGTAGATATAAACTATATTGTCCTATGATATTAGACTTCTTTGTGGAATCTTTGGATTTTATTGTTGTAACTTTTGAAGGTAGGTAAAAAAGTTAAAATGAAAATGAAAAATCATGATGCAATGATTTAGGGATAAATTCATTTTTAATCCTACCCCAAAGGCACTGTCCGGTTTTAGTCCTGTTAAAATTTTATTTTCAATTTTAGTCTTGTAATTGAAAATTTTGTCCAATTTAAGTCCTTTTTTAGTCGGATTTTTGACTTTCCGATCAGATTCCGGCGAGTGTGCTACACTTACCCCCAATCCGATCATTACAGTCAACTTATACTGACATTCTTGATAGCAATCTTGAGGTCTATCATATCTTCTTTCAACAATTTTTTACAATTACAGAACTAAAATAAAAAATCCGACGAAAAAAAGGACTTAAATTGGACAATTTTTTCAATTATAGGACTAAAATTGAAAATCGAATTTTAACGGGACTAAAAACGGACAGTGTCTTTGGGGCAGGACTAAAAGTGAATATAACCCCAATGATTTAAGATCTAGTGATTAATAAAATGAGAAAATCAATAAATCAATGTATTAATCATCATTAAAAATTTCATAAAATCAAGAGCAAGACTCACAATTTCATGAAACTGTTTTACGGATCTAATTTTATGATCATAAGCACAAAATTGAGTTTAACTAGTATTTAAAATAAGTTTGAGTTATGGATAATCAATTCGAATCTTCTATTACATTTGATATTATATCTCATGTTTCATTGAATTTAATATACGTTAAGTAAATTAGTGATGTTATTTAATACACATAACGTGTGGTGTTTTGTTATAGAAGATAGAACATCAAGTTTAATACAAAATTTCATGTAATGGACAATAAAACAGTGTCATAAAATTAAATTTGTGTGATGGGCTTTTATGCATATTTTAACAAAATGAATTTGTCTTTTCCTTGAAAGATTCCGTTATTTTTATTTTATTTTTCTTTTCTTTTGATAGATATGTTTACGAAGAAAAAGCGAGTTGTTCTTTTCAAAGAAAGATGTTCGATAAATAGAAAATGATATTTCTTGCTTTAACTAGAATTATTAAATAAAAAGTAAGGAAAAATACTGTCACGGTCTTTAAACGCCATCAAATCCTTTAAAACAAATAAAATTTTCTTTAATGCAAACAAATATGATTTTTACATCCTATGCCTCCCCATTGCACACTCTATTAAAGCCTACTGAGAATGAGTTTTTCAAGCACTTGCATAAGCTTTAGAGGTGAAGCACTCACAAATGGAGATCACTTACTATTACATTTTTACCCATATTGTCCTAATAGTTACCTGCAGCAAAATGTTTTACCTAGCCGAAGCAATTACAAACCTTGCCACAGATCAATCTGCCCTTCTTGCACTCAAAGGAAACATTGCGTTAGACCCTAATCACATTCTTGCAAGAAATTGGACAAATTCAAGCTCTGTTTGCAGTTGGATTGGCGTCACTTGCAGCTTGCGCCACCACAGAGTGAGTGCACTAAATATTTCAAACATGGGCCTCTCTGCCACCATTCCACCACATCTAGCAAACCTCTCCTTCCTCGTTTCCATTGACCTTTCGTACAATCATTTCAATGGCACAGTGCCTCATGAGTTGTCTCTTCTCCATCGTTTGAAGTTCATTTCTCTCAAATTTAACAACTTGATAGGAGAGATTGAATTGCCGTTTGGACTTTTATCCAAACTTGAGTACTTATCTCTACGTAATAACAGTTTTTCCGGTTTCATCCCAACAACCCTCTCGAATTTATCGAATCTACAATTCCTTTCACTTTCTTACAATGATCTACAAGGAAAAATTCCAGAAGAGCTGGGAAGACTTGGTAGCCTGCAGTCTCTGATCATTGAAAACAACCATCTGTCGGGTGTTATACCTTCTGCCATATTTAACATTTCCACACTAAAGATTATCGGTCTTACAACAAATGCATTGAGTGGCAGTTTTCCGAGTGAAATGTGCAGTAATCTTCCACTTCTTGAAGAGTTATACCTTTCTGAGAATCAGCTGAACGGCCAAATCCCATCAAATATTTCTGGATGTTCACAACTTCAAATTCTATCATTGTCTTACAACTCCTTCAGTGGGCAGATACCAGCAGAAATCGGAAAGATAGTTTCACTTCAAGAATTATATCTTGGGTACAACAATTTAAATGGTACAGATCAATTCTACTTTTAAATGGAGCGAGTATTTTCTTTAACGTTCTATATTACATTTTACTGAAAAATTTATAATTGACAGGTGTTATACCAGGAGAGATTAACAATCTTCATAGGCTGAAGGTTCTGAATTTTGTAAACAACCATCTGTCGGGTACTATACCGTCTGACATATTTAACATATCCACACTAAAAGTTATCGGTTTCTTTTTACTGGTAATGCTTACTTTTCATTCTTAGCAGGTGTTTTATCCAAAGAAATTGGGAATCTTACAAAGATAAGATCATTGTATCTCGGATACAACAACTTCACTGGTAAATGAAAGATTCACAGTACAAATACTTTCTTTCTCAAATATAGTAAATTCACGGGTGAATGATAGATTCACAGTACTATATTTGCAATACTTACTTTTCCTTTTGGCAGGTGTTTTACCTAAGGAAATTGGCCAACTTCACAAGCTGGAGCATTTAGAATTAGAAGTTAATAACTTCTTTGGTTTGATTCCATCGGAGATCTTTAATATCTCAACTCTTCTAAGTCTTTCACTTGTTCATAATGGTCTATCAGGTAATCTTCCAACCAATTTGTGCTATGGGTTACCAGTTCTGGAAGAACTGCTCCTCTCTATAAATTACCTGACTGGATCAATACCCGACTCCATTTCAAATTGTTCTAAACTTCAGAATCTCGGACTAGCTGCTAACAATTTTACTGGTTTTGTGCCTCACTTTTTTGGAAACCTAAGATACCTCGAAAAGGTTCAATTGTTTGGCAACCATCTTATGATGGAATCACCTTCTTCCGAATTGAGCTTCATTACTTCATTAGCAAATTGCCCATCTTTAAAATATTTTGCAATTGATGATAATCCTGATCTCAATGGTGTCATTCCAGTTTCGATTGGGAATTTATCATCCTCTTTCGAAAAGTTCTATGCTTACAATTGCAATATTAAGGGTAGCATTCCTGCTAGTATTGGCAATTTAAGCAACCTGATCACACTTTCGCTATTCAATAATGAGTTGTCTGGTAATATTCCTGATAGTGTCAAACATTTGCATAAGCTTCAAGCATTATCTCTAAATGAGAACAATTTGGGAGGTTCAATTCCACAAGGTCTGTGTGATGTACACAGCTTGTTTATGCTGGGTTTAGGACAAAATCAATTAGCAGGTCCAATTCCTGAATGTCTCGGAAATGTCTCTTCTTTAAGAGAGGTTTATCTCTCTTCCAACATGCTGACTTCCAGCATACCATCAAGCTTATGGCGCCTCAAAGATTTGTCACTACTAAACCTGTCCAATAATTCCTTGAGTGGAATTTTACCTCCTGAGATAGGTAATTTCTTGGCAGCAACCACAATCGATCTATCAATGAATCAGTTGTCAAATTCTATCCCAATCACAATTGGGAATTTACAATCTTTGATTTATCTATCTTTGGCACATAATAGACTTGAAGGTACCATTCCTGTGTCTGTGGGGAGCATGCTTAATTTGGAAACACTAGACTTTTCTTACAATAACCTTTCTGGTTCAATCCCAAAGACCATTGAGAACCTTCAATACCTTGTCACTTTCAATGTCTCTTTCAATGCTCTAAGTGGAGAAATTCCTATTGATGGTCCTTTCAAAAACTTCACTATGGAGTCTTTTAAAGCTAATAAAGCATTATGTGGAATCCAAAGGTTTCATGTCCCTCTTTGTCATGTTGTTTCCAATCGCAAATCAAGGAATGTGAAATTTGCTCTGTTTGTTCTTGCTGGAGTGATTACACTAATCACTGTTGTTTCATTAGCCTTTATCTTTATAAGATACAAAAGAAGAGACAAGGCTGGACAAATTGATGAGCAAGTGACTATTATGTCAGAAAGAATTTCCTATTACGAAATCTTGCAAGCAACTAAATAGTTCAATGAAAGCAATTTAATAGGGTCTGGGAATTTTGGTTCTGTCTATAGAGGGATTCTTAGAGACGGGAATGTTATCGCGGTGAAGGTTTTTAATATGCAAAACGAGGCTACTTTTAAAAGTTGACATTGAGTGTGAAGTACTACGTAACATTCGTCACCGAAATCTTACCAAAGTCATAAGTAGTTGCTCCAATGAAGATTTTCGGGCATTAGTACTTGAATATATGTCCAATGGAAACCTTGAAAAATGGTTGTATTCCAACAACTATTGCTTAGATATGGTGCAAAGATTGAATATAATGATTGATGTAGCATCTGCTTTAGAGTATCTTCATCATGGCTATTCATCACCCATTGTTCATTGTGACTTGAAGCCTAGTAATGTGTTGTTAGACGAGGAGATGATTGGCCATGTATGTGATTTTGGGATATCAAGACTTCTGAGCAATGAGGAGAGCATTGTGCTAACCAACACCCTAGCAACATTTGGTTACATTGCTCCAGGTTCAACTTTTTTTATTCTACACATACATTACATTTTTAATTAATATATATATATATATATATATATATATATATATATATTATCCTCTTGCATAGTGATTTTTTTTTTTAATTCATCCAGAGTATGGTTCGGAAGGGCAAGTTTCGAGAAGGTGTGATGTTTATAGTTATGGTGTGATGTTGATGGAGACGTTTACAAGGAAAAGACCAAGTGATGACATGTTCGTTGGAGATTTGAGCTTAAAGAGTTGGGTTCAAAACTCAATTGCACAATCATTACATGAGGTTATAGATGTCAACTTATTCATCAATCTTGATCAACAACATAGTGGCAAATTGGTGCAATGTGTATCGTCCATCTTGGAGTTGGCTTTGAAGTGTTGTGAAGAATCACCGAGTGATAGGATAAACATGAAAGAAGCTCTAACACAGTTGCTCAAAATCAAATCTCTATTTTCTCAAGTGGTCCTGAATTACAAAGGCTAAGGTGTGAATATAACCATTTAATTGAACCAACAAGTTGTGTAAGTCACAAAAGCCCTCTTGAATGGGAGCCTTCGCTATTGTTGTTTTGTATAAATAATCTTTAGAGCTTATACAAATATTTGACAATAACTAGAGCTTAATTTTACCAGACAATGTGACACAATCTTGCAAGTATGCAATAAGGGCTTCAAATGATGTGAGTTTTTCTACAATAAGACAATGTAAAGATTGATTTGTGACAATGTTGGTGGATCTTTGAAGTTTCAATTAAACAAGATGTTCAAGGACATGTCAAGTTGGATGGAAGATTCGATTAACTTCTAACAATGAAATCATAGTAGATATCTAATAGGAAATATCATATTCGATACTAAAAAACTGTCTAATAACAAAATACTTGTATTTTTATATATATAAAGAACAACCGCAAATGTCATGTGTCATTCTCTCCTTAAAAGTTTTTTGCTAAGAAAATATAACTAATAGTTATATTAACTAATTAAGGCAAGTGAATTACTTTTTTAATTTAGATTTAAATGATTATACCTAATGTTCAAAACATTCTATAGAGAGTTTTTTTTTTAATCCAATAAATTAGGGGTTTGACAATTTCGAATTTTAAGTTTTCAAATCAATAATATAGGATTTTAATTTTTTAGATTTCACAAATTTTGACCATTTTCAGCCTGAATTACTCAATAGAACCGAATTCACACGTGAATATCTCTCAAAATTGAAGACTCTTGGACCAATTTTGCTGATGCAGCTTAAATTTATCCCAAGCGGTATAAATATTTTACAAATCACCCCTTCCACGAGGATTAAAAAAACCAAAAAAAAATACCCACCAAAATTCTCCCCAAATTCACAGAAAGCCCTAATGATATTGCTCAGGTGAGCAGCAACGAGCAGAGATCTGCGAATCTCACCGGAGAGGGCGGCGGCTGGACTCATTTGGAAGATGGAAGTGGAAGAAGAGGCACGGTGCTGATAAGAGAATAGTTGTGGCGTTGGAGATGGGGATCGAGTAGGAGAGATTTTGGGGCGGCGCTGGAGATATTGGGCCTCGGCGAGAGGCTGCTGCTATGGAATATTGACGGCGCAGATTTTCATGACCATCGTCATCTCCGCCGCTTTCCCTCATGTTCACACCCTTGAAACCGATATCGTTACCTTAATTTTATGAAAATATCGGTTTCGGTATCGATGTCGTAAAATATCGATTTTTGTATCGGTATCGGTGAAAATATCGAACATTTTTTAAAAATATATGAAAACTTTGTAAATTAATAATATGTGAATCATAAAACTTATTTAATTGAAAGAGATATAAAATACGAATTGTATTTATGAATAGTGAAATATATATTTAATCGATTATTTTTAATTTATTTATCCAATTCAATAATGAAATATACATTAGTCATATGTAATTTTAAATTTAATAAACATACATTTATCTTTATCTTTATATATATAAAAGTAAGATCACATGTGCCACATGTCAAACATACAATTTTCATATTAATTTTATTTTAATTTATAAATTAAATCTATAATAACTAGAATTTCAAAGTTAATTAATTAATGTGGCTATTTATGATATCAATTTAATTATATTGATAATAGACATTAGTAAATAATATATGAAAATTTTAATAATTGTTTTAAAGCAACATATGTTAGACTTCAAATATATAAATCATTTATAAAATTTAAAATTGTTTTAGAAAAAAATATAAAATAAAATTTAAAAAAAATGAAATTCAAACATTTGCACCGATAGTAACATCTGAAAAATTCTGACATTTCGTCGATATATCGACGAAACACCACGACATTTAACAATTTCCCACCGATAATGATATTTGCACGACATTTTCCGACATTTCTCTGGAAAAAAAATGCAGGTGTATATTATATCGGTACAATCATTGTCGCGATATTTCGCCGAAATATCGCGACATTTTCGTCCCTGCTTCATATTACAAAATATTATTTATTTATTTTTTTGAAGGAAAGATTTTTAAATTTTATCCATATGGAAGGAAATTTTTTTAAATTAGTCAGAATAAGGGAGCTCACATGTGTAATTTATTTATTTATTATTATTATTATTAATTAATGTAGTTAACTTTACAAAATTTAAAGTATGCATGCTATATATATATATATATATAGGGCACATAGGACGTAAACACAATCTTCCTCAAAATTCTTTAATATATTCTTAATTTATTTTAATAAAAAAATTAGAGAAAAAACAACTCAAATAAAAGTGTGATGTTTTAAAAAATTAGTGAAATTTCTAATCTTACTAATTAATGAAAGAATATTTTTGCATTAAATCATAGAAACGATTAAGAAATTTTGATTTGAATTATTTAAAATATAATTGAAATGAAAATTTTAGGATAATAAAAAAAGACATATATAATAAATAGAAAATATTTAAAATTTTATTTAGAATGTTATAAGGGGAGTTGAATAATTTGATAGATATAACAACGTATATAATAAATATATAATATATATATTCTCTAACAAATGTAATATATATAATCAAATAATATATTAATCAAATTATATTATAGTTGATACTAATTTTAACTGTTTTTCGTAAAAACTCGTGTGTTACATTGGCTCTATACTAGTATCTTTTATATATGGAGAGAGCACATATGACATAATTAAACACAATCTTCCTCAAAATTCTTTACATACTTTTAATTTATTTTAATTAAGAAATTAAAGAAAAAATAACTCAAATAAAAGTGTATTGATTTAAAAGATTAGTGAAACTTCTAAACAACAATTTATCTCTCTAGAGTTATGAAGAATATTTTAAACTACCCTCGAATCATCAAACGAATTCTGACCCAACTAACTTTGATATGATAAGAACATAATGGAAGGGCAAACAAAGATTCTATGAAATAATTTGTGCATTAAAACATACAAACTATTAATAAATTTTGTTTTGAGTTATTTATAATATAATTAAAATGAAAAATTAAGGATATCTATAATCTTTATTATTTAAAATTTACAAAATAATAATAATAATAAAAAGATATAATATTAGTAGAAAAGTTGAATAATATATGATAGATATAATAACATATATAATAAATAGAAAATATTTATATTCTCTTATACATGTAATGTATAGAATCAAATAATATATTAATTAAATTATATTATGATTGATACTAATTTTACTATATATTTTCTTAAATCCGTGTATTACACTGAGTCCTGTGCTAATCTTAAATATGTCATCACGGATTTGAGATGATAGCCACTAAAATGCTGGTTGCTAAACTTTATTGTGATGGAATTTTCTCTAACATAAAATTAGAGACTGAATTGCTCTATAATGTTAAATCTTTAATTTTTGGTCTCGCTAATCAGATGTTAATGTTTTGCTAATTAAATTTTATGTCATGTTATGTCTTTACTCTACCTTTATTTTATTACTTTAGTTAAGGTTAACATAAAAAATATGTCTGGCTCAAAGTTTGTCATTCTTTCACTTTGTAAATTAACCTACACTTTTTCTCTTTTTCTTATTGCATTTCAAAGGTTACGATTTTTTTTTAAGAATTGCAACCTAAATCCATTTTTCCAGTTAATATCGAAATTGTCATTTTTAATTTTTTCTCTCATTGATCTTCAATTGAATGGAAATCAAAATAGAATTTCAGACTTTCGTTTGATTTGAAATGTGGAGTGTTTTGGCATGAATTTCATGTAATATAATTAAAAATCGGGACATTAAATTTGATTTTAGGTGGAAAATGATCCAAAAATATCCTAGATTACACTTTGAAAAAAATCTTGAACTTTGAGTGAAATAAAAAAAATATGAAAAAGTTTAGATGGCAAATTTTCATATAGTTGTAGTGCATATGCAAAAATCTAACAAGTAGTTTTGTTTCTTGTGGGGACTGTAATGCGAAATTGCCAATTTGTTGCAACATAATGAGAAACAATAAAATACATAGAATTCTTCAAAATGCTGGCAATATGAATTTAATGATTTAGGTGGCAGTTGGACATATACGAATTTGAAGTAGATAGAAGATTTCTAAATTAAATTTATATTAAATTGGTTTCAAGAATTCACCACAATTATTTTCCAAAATATAGTTTAAAAGTGATAAAAATTAAAGTTTTAACCCGTTATAATAAATCAATGTAACTTATATTAAAGATTAAATCAATGTAATTTTAACTTAAAAGGGACGGAATCCCCACCACCTATATATTAATTAAACTCATTTTCATAAATTAAATTTATTTCTTGAATTATATATGTGGGGTGACTAGTTTCACATAATTAGGTTAATGAAATGATCTATTTTTTATAATTTTAAGAACTTATCGTTTGAAATAAAACTAAAAGCTAGCTTTAAGGGAAAGTTGTAAGATGGGGATATGGATAGAGAAAGGTTTTTATTTCATTTAACTTCACTCTTTGTAGGCCCACTCTATGTCTTCATGATAATATATTGAAAATATCTTATCGTGTTGGAAAATAATTGGCCTTACACCTTTTATATGTGAAACTTCTGCTGAGGACAACAATCAATGTGTGTTGCCTCATTGTTCAATTGGCTTTCCTCATATACTAAATTGTGTCTCCATCTATTTATACAATAAACGTTAAAAGTGTATAATTTAGCTTGCATTAATAACATTAATTTTTGAGTGAATACATCTTTTAATTTTGGACAAAGTTTAAGCCCAAATAGATTTACATGGTGTTAGGCTCATTTTTAGTAGGATCCAAAATAGCCGAGTTTATATTGGCACAACTTAAATACCACTCGCTTGGTTTGATAGATTATGCCGAACCCATTAGATAAAAAATACTCGTTGAATTCAATTTAATCCAACCTAACCACAATTATTGGCTTGATGGACTTAAGCTGCATAAAACTACGCAGCCTGATCTGCCACAAATTTTATAATAAAGATTTTTATTCGTTCATTATTTAAATTTCATCAAGTCAATGCAAACATGCTAGAAATAATTTCGAAATATATAAATTACCAAATGATTTAAGAATGTAGTCTTTATTGGTGCATGATCTTATGATACTATCATACTAGGCACTAGAGAATGGGATGTGAAACTCTTGGATGGACATTTTATAATGACAGAGATGTAACATTGATAACAAGCATCCATCTTGGTAGATTGGATTTGGAAGATTGTCTTATTTGGCCTTTTGCTACAAGATGCAGTGCCACATGTTAGGGTGATTGGAATTATGGGAGTTCATAAATTATTGAAAAGGTCCAACATCATCCTTTCATTTCACTTTTTCTTGATTTGTTTGTATATCATTTTATCTACTATAATAAGTATTTAGTTTTGATAGTAATATATGAAAAATAAGCTGTTATTGTAAGTATTTAATTTTGACAGTAATATATGAATAATGTAAGAAAAATAAGTTAGAAGTTTACAAGTTGATGATGAATCTACACTTAATATAACTAACATCTCAAAGACCAACAAAAGGTTCAACATGTCAATTATATCTTTCGATGTGGATTTTGATTACCTCAACTCTCAAGTGAGCTTCAAGTGATTACTAGAAATTGAATTGATTGGTCCATTGGTAAAAATATCAGATAATAACAAAATTGATATTAAATTTTAAAATATTTTATATTCCAATCTATTAAATAGTTTCGTTGTCTAAATTTTTCAAATCAAGAGTAAATCTACATTTGATATAACTTTGTAAGATATAACAAAGATTTCACCTTATTCACCCTTTTTTTTTTTTTATCTTTGCAGTTATATTCACCCAGCCCAATATTCTACATACAAATCCAAGCCCATTTAGCACAGGCCCATGACCCAATACCAACAATCAATAGTCGTACTTTCCACTATTTCAATTCGCATACGATTTCAATCAGGGGTAGGTTCGTAAATAACCACAGTCCGAGGACCTTTTTGCAATTATTTCGACAGATAAAGAAAAAAGAGAAAAAAAGGAGAAGAGCTGTAATCACATGGGAGTCCCTGTTTTAAGTAAAAATATCGGTATCCTAATTTTACGAAAATATCAATGTCGGTATCGGTTTTTGTGGAAATATCGGATATTTTTAAAAAAATATGAAAATTTTCTAAAAAAATTGAAAAATTATATCTACTAATTTATAGATTATTATAACTGATATTAATACATATATTGAACTTATAATTTCAAATAAAATGATATATTTTCAACAAATATATAGATAAAGTATTATATTAAACGTTGTCTAGCTATGATAACATGACAAATTTTGTACAGAGTTAATATATGGACTAGTAGTAACTTGAACTCCTATGAGGTTCAAATGAATGTCAAAAAAGAGGCAAAAAAATTTTAAAAAAATGTCAAAACCAGAAAAAAAAATTAAAAAAAATGAAATTCATATTTGCAACGACAACCAACACCTGAAAATTTCCCACCGACAATGACATTTTCACCGATATATCGACGAAATACCACGGCATTTAGCCATTTCCCACCAATAACGATATTTGCACAACTGTTGGTCCCAGTGGTATAAGGTTAAGAGGGGGGGTGAATTAACCTTATCAAATTTTCAACTTTTACTCCAAAGAATGTTAAGTCCCTGATGAACAGGTAGCTAGTAAGCTTACTGCTCGACAGGTTCCTGCTCAGGCAGTGACATCAGGACTTAGTCAGAGAATGTAATGCACAGCGGAAATACTTATGTTTTTCGAAACACGCTTTTAATGCAGTATGCTCAGATGCAGATAGATAGATAGAAAGCTATAAAAGACACAAGCAAGCTTATAGAGGTTCAAGGGTGGAGTAATCCCTCTACGTCCTCTCTACTCCTTCACAAGGAGGAACTTTGTCAAAGCTAGTTTGATTTACAATAGACTCAGCTAACACAAACTAAACTCTAACAAACTGTCAGCTCTATCCACACAGGTAGCTGCACAGTGACCAACTATCGACCCACACAGATCTCCACACAGGTTAACCGACCCACACAGGATCCTTTCTCTTCTTCAGAGAGATTACAACTTAGCAGTTTCAACACCTGCCTAAGCGACTCCTATCAGACTTAGAATAGAATGAAAGGTTAAAACACAATCAAATGCAGCAAGCTCCTTGAACGTCAGAAGATCACAAAGGTAGCTAGCTTGCTGCTTGCTCAGTCTGATTAACTTGAGAGTATAAGCTTGTGCGTCTATTTGCTTCTTAGTTCTCTCTTGGTTGTATATTATAGTTGTATCCGCTTCTTTTGTAAATCAGACTCCTATATATAGGCATCAGATAGTTTTCTGCCCGTTGGGAAGGCAGTCCTTTGCATGATGAGGTGTCTCTTCCTGATTGGTTCTGCCGATCTTCTGACACCTGTTCTGAAATGTCTTCATTCTGTTCTGCAACTGCTTGTCCTTTGTCTGCGCAACTTCATTCTACAGACTGCTTGTACTGTGTCCTTGCTGCTTTATCACACATGGCAGATTCTGATTCGTTAGAACTGGAGTGACTCTACTGGCTAGTCAGGTTGCATTGACTCTGATGAAACTGGTAGTATCCTCTTCGAGTAAGTCAGCTTCCTTGACTATCTTCCAGGCTCCTTGTAGCATCCTCTTTGAGTTTTGCTTGCTGGTTGCTTGATACAGTATGCAGGTAGCAGGGACTTCGGCTTCCTGACTGCTTGGCAGAATCTTCAAGTCCTTCCAGCATCCTTGCCTTAGCATATTTACATTTAAAATTCATCCAGATAGCTAAGGTTCTAATCTATTACACGTTTTGTCTCATCAAAATCTATTACATTTCATCCTATCAATTTCCCCCTTTTTGATGATGACAAAACTCCTTAACAGGATCAAAGAACCATGTATTATTAACTTGGAACAAAGATGCAGATAGATAAAATCATTCATAAGCATGCATCAAGTTCACAAGATGTGAGCTTTCATTAACCAGAAGAATCAAATTCTCATTGATCAGAATTAAGTACAAGACATATACATACTCAAGCAGATAGCAGAATCAAATAGAAACTTAAACAAAACAACAGAATAAACATAAGCAAAAAGGTAAAAACATCAAGTCTTCAACCAACTGGCCTTCTTCTTTCTTTCAAACTTTGTGCCTTTCCACCAGTTGGCTATCGAATCTTGATAGCTAGGTTCCATCCTTTTCACCATTTCCTCAGACTCTTCAAACCTGAGCCAGAAGTCTTCACTGTATGGTATGGGCTTCTTTCCAAGTTTCTGCTTTAGCTTCACTTGAATTGGAAGTCCACCTTTCTTTGTCAACTCCAGGAACCTCTGCAAAGCCTCCTTGTTCGTCTTGAATCCTCTGAAAAGAGCAGATTCCTTGCAGAGGGTGGTGAAGTACTTCATCAGCTCCTTTCTTTTGAAAGCTTCTATCTGGAAAAAGGATGGGTTGACCTCAATAGGAAGAGTGACCTCCGAGACTTCTGGGGCTAGGAATCTGTCACTCCTGGGATCCGGGCTTGCTTCCAGGAAGCTTCTGAGAGTGGCACTTGCTGCGACATCTGGACTTTGCAAATTTTTCTCCATTTTCACCATGTCATGCAGCTTATGCGGAGGGAAGATCTTGTCAAGGACAACCCTAGGATCTGTTGCAAAGACAGCATCCAGGTTGCTTTTCAGCTCTGCTTCAGTCCTCCTCCTTTTCTCTTCTCTCATATCAGCACCATTCCTGAAGCCTGGATGAACAGACCCAGAAACAGCATCTGATTTTCTTTTTGCACTGCTATCTGAAGGGCCCCTAGATCCAGCTCCCTTGTGTCCGCCCTCTCCAGAGTCATCTCTCCTCCTACTGCTCACTACCATCTGTCTGCAGGCAGTAGGGTCCTGTCCAGCCTTCTGTCTGTCTTCAATCCTTCCTTCCCCCTTTTTGTCATCATCGGCACGCCCAACCGCAAAACTGACTATGGAGTGAATATCAGACAAGGTACCTGATTGATCCCGCAGGGTCTGAGATTGGTTGAACTGCTCCCTGTCCATCCGGTCTACTGCAGTGACTAGAGCTTTCTGACTGGTCTCAAGAGCGATCATCTTCCTTTCTTGCCTGTTTAGCTTCTCCATCACGCTCTTGACAACTTCAACTGCAGCATCCTCCTTAGGGGGTCGGTAGACGGCTATCATCTGAGTGAGCTTTGACAATGTCACGTTGAGGGAGTCCATAAAAGAATAGGTCTTCACAGAGTGGGAGCGGGTATCCTTGTGGATTTTCCTGCTCGCCTTCACCAAGGACTTCCCCATTTGTTCAATTGCTGTCAGCACCTCTTCATTTGATCTGGCAGGTTCCTGGCGTTCTCCTACTGGTGCCTGTTCATCAGAAACAGATGTTAGTTCTTTGGATTTTTCGGCTCCGGTATCACCCTGTTCACTGGGTGACCCTTCATCGCTGCTGGTAGGGCTACTGGATCCTCCACCTCCTGATCCAGTATTCTTAGAGTGAGTTTCCTCCTCAGCATCCTCCTCTTGTTCTCCCAGCTTCTTGTCCTGTTCAGCTACCTTACCCTTGCTGAACACTATTTCGGCCTCCTTCTCCTTCTCTATCTCCTCTACTACCTCCTGCACTGCATCCTCCTGCACTTCAGCCTCCTTCTGCACAACAGGCTCTTTTTCTCCACTTTTGTCTCCTTCTGCCTCCTGCACTTCCACTACCTTTTCACCCGCAGCTACTTCCCCCTCAGCGACCGTCTCTCCCTGGTCCACCGATTTGGCAGGTGTTGTCTCCTCCACCTCCATTGGAATAGCTGCATCAGGTTGCTCCTTCTCCATGGGGGCAGGTTCCTCCACTGCTTCAGCTTGAACAGGTGCCTCCTGCTGCACATGTTCCCCCTCAACCTCTACCTCCATTGGTGTATGAATGGTGGTCTCCGTGGTGTCATCGGCAGCTGCTACTGTGGTTGGAACTATCAGCTCGAGAGATGCCACAGCAGCGAGGGTTTCCAACTCCTTAGCCTTGGGAAAGTCAGTTGGCGTCGAGCTCCTCTCCTTCATCGGCGTTTGTACAGGTACTTTAGGAAGAATGATCAGGTCAGTAAGATATGAGAATTCCTCACCGCTTTTCTCCGTTGGTGAAGGTGACCGCCTGCTGATGGGTTCCACCATCAACGCTGAGCAGGAGGATCCTTCACCTATCTGTTGTTCCCTTACTAGTCTTCTCATTCTGGTATCTGTCAGGCTGATATCAACAGCCTGCTTCATCATCCTCTCCATGGCTTCCTGCTCCCTGTACTTTGCTATCTGGGCCTCAGCAAAGCCCACATCATCGCTTGTTCTGACCTGGTCAGCAGCAGCATCCAGTATCACCTCCTCCCTATAGAAGTCTGGCTGGATGACAGCTTCCTTTCCCTTCAGGCTCCTGGGGCCAGACAGCTGTGCGACAGCTTCCTTCTGCTTCCTGGCCTCCAACTCAGCGGCTATCTCCGCATTTTCAAGAAATTCCGGCCATTTCAGCTTCCTGAGATCCTTCAAAAATTTCTTTTGAAGAATCTCCTCCAAATCATCCATGGCGACCCAGTTCAGCGCCCATTCCTCCTCAGTCTTCCAGTCTGCCCACTGGATGAGTTCCTCCCTGGACAGGTATCTGTACTGCCACCAGGTGGTGAATCTTTCCACCAATTTACCGAACTCCACCTCCAGCTTCGGTATGCTGATGACGAACTCAACTACCTCCTCCTCATCATCATCATCATCAACAGCTGTATTCTCTTCCAGTTCCTCCCTTGGAGAATCAATCTCCACTTCCACTGCAGGCTTCTTAACAGCCCGAGTGGTGACGATCTCTGGTTCATCATCAGAGATGACCAGTCTCCTCTGCACATCTCTTTTGTGCTTGATCTTCTTTGGTACAGCAGGAGCTGGTGAGGGCTCTGCAGGCTCCTCCATCCTCGAGCTGCTTTCAGACGAAGGAGAGGCAGTGTCGCGGAATGCCTTCCTTGTCCTTGGAGCCCCCTTGAGGTCCTCAGAGACCTCTCTGGTTACTGGGGATGACCGAGCAGTGGTCTTCTTGGCAAAGATCCTACCCGCACCGATGAATTTCTCTTTCTGGATGGGCTTCCCCTGGGACAGATCCACCTTCAAGTGACCCAGGAGGGTGTTGATAATAAGCCTATAGGTAGGCTTACCTACCTTCTTCTCCACTTCCTCCACCAGCCTGGAAAGCAGGTAGCTGGCCCAGTCCACCTTCTCCTTCTTCACAATGGCCATCATCATCCTGTACCGGAAGTTGGTACACTTATCAAAGGAACCATAGTGGTTCTCTATGATATGGTAGCAGATATCATGCAGCAACTCAAACTCCAGAAGGAAGACCTTCTTGCTGCAACTCCGGGACATCCCCGCCATGTCCTCCTTCCCGGTGAACGTCGTCCAGAACTCCTCCAGCTGGTCTTCTCCGTAAGTGGAGAGGTCACTAGCGTTCATCCCTGCAGTAGGCAGAGCGAACACCTCTTCCAGAAGACCGGTGTCCACCACCACAGTCACTCCACCAACTTTTGATGTGATCTCTGACCCATCTGCAGAGACCTTCGCCCTCCGGTAGAATTTCTCCACCTGCTCCTCCGCGTACGGGGCCTTGTGATAGGAGCAATGTCTGAGAAGTCCGGTCTCATAGAGGCATTGAAGGATATTCTTCATAACCTCCTTCGAGTTCCCTTCTTCCTCCACCATCTTGAGGAGGATCTTGCGGTCCACTAGCCTTCCATCAACAACTTGGGATGTTTTTGGTGCCATTTTAGAGAGAGAGAGGAAAATCTGAAAACTGGAAAGCTTTGAGAGAGAGAGAGAGCACGAGAGATTAGGGTTTGCAAGAGAATGTAAATGTTTAAGTGTAAGAGATGAGTGAGAAGAAGGACTTTCTTATATTTGAATTTTGGTGAGAGATGATCTGACGGTTCTGATTGGTCTTGAATTTGAAAAGACCCTTAATCCAATGGTTGAGATTTTTGGCGCGGTGTACGTATGCGTAAGGACTTGATGTGATATTTTGTGGATATCGAGGAGTTTTCTGTAAAAACGGCTGCTAACCGCGGGGTAACTGTTCCTCTTTTCACGCGCTTCAGTTACTGGATCCTGCAAGTAGCTCAGAGCAGTAACATTGTATCCAGTAACTGTCCAAGGACCTTGAGCAGTAACCTTTAGGTTGCTGTTTTTCCTTCATCCTGCCTATGGTTCCCCCTGAATATTATAGTCATTTCAACAGACAAACATAGGGTTATATAGAAAAGTTATCATAAATTGATTATTCCCAGCTCGTTTCTTAGAAACGAAAATCTTGATTCGCATAGTGGCTTTGTGAATATGTCAGCTAGCTGTAGATCAGTATGCACTTTTTACAAAGATATATCTTTCTTTTCAACGTGATCTCTGATGAAGTGGTGTCTGATATCAATGTGTTTGGTTCTTGAATGTAGAACTGGATTATGGGTGATAGCTATTGCGCTTGAATTGTCACATAGGATAGGTGTTTCCTTTTCTTCAATTCCGTAGTCCTTTAGTTGTTGTTGAATCCACAGAATTTGTGAACAGCAGCTTCCTGCAGCAACATACTCGGCCTCGGCTATTGAGGTTGCTATAGAGGTTTGTTTTCTGCAGAACCATGATACCAGTTTGTTTCCTAGTAGCTGGCAGGTACCACTGGTGCTTTTCCTGTCAATTTTGCAACCTGCAAAATCAGAGTCAGTATAACCAATAAGCTTGAGTCCTCCTTCTCTCGGGTACCATAGACCAGCTTCCTGGGTTCCTTTGAGGTATCTTATGATTCGTTTGGCTGCGGTCATATGTGACTCTTTTGGAGCTGCTTGATATCTTGCACACATTCCCACTGAGAACATGATATCTGGTCTGCTTGCTGTCAGGTAGAGCAGTGACCCAATTAGTCTTCTGTACTTTGTAACGTCTACTGTTTTGCCATCAGTATCCTTATCTAGGCTTCCTGATGTTATCATTGGTATGCTTACTGTGCTTACATTTTCCAATCCAAATCTCTTTATCAATTCCTTAGTGTATTTTGCTTGATTGATGAAGGTTCCATTGCTCAGTTGTTTGACTTGTAGGCCGGGGAAGAAGCTTAGTTCTCCCATCATGCTCATTTCAAATTTGGATTGCATGAGACTTGAAAATTTTTGGCACAATTCTTTGTTTGTTGAACCGAAGATAATGTCATCGACATAGATCTGAACGAGCAATATGCTATCTCCATCTTAGATTCTGAAGAGTGTCTTATCCACCTTGCCTTTCTTGAATCCATTATCAAGTAGATACTTCGAGAGAGTATCATACCAGGCTCTAGGTGTCTGCTTTAGCCCATAGAGAGCTTTCTTCAACCTGAAGACCATGGTTTCTGGATTTTCTTCAAATCCTAGATGTTGCTCCACATACACTTCTTCAGCGAGCAGTCCGTTGAGAAAAGCACTTTTGACATCCATTTGGTAGACTGTCAGATTGTTGTGAGCGGCATAGGCTAGGAAGATCCTGATTGCTTCTAGTCTTGCTACAGGTGCAAAAGTTTCTTCAAAATCTATTCCTTCCTCCTGGCAGTAACCTTTTGCTACTAATCTTGTCTTGTTTCTGACTACTTGTCCTTCTTCATCGAGTTTGTTTTTAAATACCCATTTTGTGCCGATTACTCCTTGGTGAGTAGGTCTATGAACTAAATACCATACTTGGTTTCTTTCAAATCCATTAAGCTCTTCTTGCATTGCCTGTATCCAGTTGGTGTCCTCTAGAGCATCTTCTATGAAGCTTGGTTCTGTTTGTGAAATAAAGCAAGCAAACATTGCTTCATGGGGGTTGCTTCTTCTTGTTTTCACTCCAGAGGTGGAATCTCCTATGATCTGATTTCTTGGATGATTCCTTAGCCATTTCCTTCTAATTTCTTCAACCTGTTGTTCATTTTGAATTTCAGCAGGTTGCTCGTGATCATCCTGTTCAGCTTGCTGATTTGGATCGTGCTGTATTTCTAATTGTACTTCCAGTTGAATTCCTTCAGGGTGGTATGTATCTTCTTGTATTACTGGTGCCTGCTGGTTTGGAGTAGGTTCCTGTTCTCCAAGTTGCTGTGTAGGTGCAGGTTGCTGATTCTGAGCTGATTCAATATTTTGGAGATTTGGTAACTCAGCATCAATATATTCAACACGAGTGTTGGTGATGTGAGTTTTTCCAAGATCTTCATTAAGTTCATCTATATCAGCCTTAGAACAGTGTGGTTCATCAAAATCCACATGTACTGTTTCTTCTACAACAAGTGTTCTCTTGTTGAAGATTCTGAAGGCTTTGCTTACCGAGGAGTATCCTAAGAATACTCCTTCATCTGACTTTGAGTCGAATGCTTTCAGGTAATCCTTTCCATTGTTGAGTACATAACACTTGCATCCAAAAATATGAAAATGTTCAATATTTGGAGTATAACCGAACCATAGCTCATAAGGAGTTTTATTCAAATCTTTGTTGATAATGCATCTGTTCTGGGTATAGCATGCTGTGTTGATTGCTTCTGCCCAAAATCTCTTGGGTAGCTGTGTTTCAGCTAGCATGGTCCTCGCAGCTTCCTTCAGGGTTCTGTTTTTCCTCTCTGCAACACCATTTTGTTGCGGCGTCCTAGCTGCTGAGTATTCATGCTTGATTCCATTGTTAGAGCAGTACTCTTCAATAAACTTGTTTGTGAACTCAGTGCCTCTGTCTGTTCGAATTTTGATAATGTTCAGGCTCCTTTCGATCTGCAGCTTCTTCAGTAGCTCCGGTAACCTTCGCTGAGTGTCTGACTTCTTTGTTAAAAATAGTGTCCATGAGAATCTTGAATAGTCGTCCACCACTACAAGTGTGTACTTTCTTCCACTCATGCTTACTGGTTCTACCGGTCCGAACAGATCCATGTGTAGTAAGTCTAACACTCTTTCAGTTGACCTTTGTATCTTGTTTTTGAAGGATCTTTTAGTTTGCTTTCCCTTTTGGCATGCTTCACATAGACTTTCTTTCTTGTACACCATATCGGGTAGCCCTCTGACCAGCCCTTTTCTGGCTAACTTGTTGATTGTTTTGAAGTTCAGGTGGCTCATCCGTTTATGCCATAGCCAGCTAGCTTCTGATGATCCTTTTGCTATGAAGCAGGTAGCTGTGGTTACTGAGCTCCAGTCAGCTACATAGATGTTTCCTTTTCTAGTTCCTGATAGCTTTACTTCCTTGGATTGGCTGTCCCTTATCAGGCATTTGTTGTGATTGAACTCCACTGAGTAACCTTTGTCACAAAATTGGCTTATGCTTAGCAAGTTGTATTTTAGGCCTTTGACATACGACACTTCTTTAATGTGAGTGTTTCCTTTGATGAGAGTTCCAACTCCTCTAGTGCTTCCCTTGGAGTTGTCTCCGAAGATTACTTTGGGTCCTTTGCACTGTTGAAAGTTCTTAAGGATTTCTTTGTCTCCAGTCATGTGTCTCGAACACCCGCTATCAATGTACCACACTTCCTTGCTGGTTCCTGCTGTAGGTACCTCATCATCCTCGCTATCCTCAGCTTCCTGTGCCATCAGGCAGATAAGTGCTTCATCTTCCGAGGATGATGAGTCACTGTCATCATCAGAGGAGTCCGCATCTTGCTGAGCCTCCTTGGAAGGTTCCTTGCCCTTTTCCATCTCACTTAGGAAGGCTTTAATTCTCCTCCGTTCCTCTCTTCGTTTTTCCCTTTTCTGGGATGACTCTCCATTGGGGTACCTGTTGACTTTAGGATGAGGACACTCTTTGGCATAGTGTCCTGGTTTTCGGCAATTGTAGCAGAGATCGGACATATCCTGGTTTGGTTGCTGAACAATGGGTTGTTGGGGAGGTGCCTGATACTTCTTAAAGTCACCTTTTCTGTTGTATCTGATGAATTTCTTGAAATTTCTTAGAAGAAGGGCCATTTCTTCATCAGTACCCTCGACAGGTGGCTCACCCTGCTTACTGCAGATAGCTCCAGAGTCTTTTACGTTTCTGGCTGTCAGGGCAGTTACCTTTGTGCTAGATTCTTCAGCTTCCTTCTTTCTTCTGTTGATATCATATTCGAAGGCTTTTAAGTCAGAGAAGAGGTCCAAGGTACTCATTGACTTTAGATCCATTGACACCCTCATTGCAGTAGTTTTGCTGTCCCATTCTGCAGGTAGTGCTCTTAGCACTTTCATATTTTTCTCCTTCTGAGTGTAGAATTTGTCCAGGGATTCAAGCTCATTTACAATGTTTGTAAACCTCAGATCCATCTGCTCTAAGGTCTCTTCAGGGAGCATCTCGAACAGTTCGAATTTCTGGGTTGCTGTAGACACCTTGTTCTCCTTAGTCAGCTCTGTTCCTTCGCAGATTTGTTCAAGTTTGTTCCATATATCCATGGCGATCTTGCATGTCTTGACTTTGCTAAAGGTTCCTTTATCCAGAGTAACGAATAAGGCGTTCTTGGCTACATTATCCAGGTTAGCTCATCTTCTATCATCAGCCGACCATTCTTCCCTCGGTTTGTCAATCACAGCTTGATGGGGAATGGCTCCTGCATCGCCAACTTCGGCAGCTCTCGCAAATATTGGATTAGGTTTGGTGATCCTTGGAGGTCCATCCGTGATAACCATCCACATTTCGTCATGCATGGCTGAGAGATGTGCCTGCATTCTAATCTTCCAATCGTCATACTCTTCAATAGAGAACATAGAAAGCTTGTGCGTGTCCATGATATGATGAAAGCAATGTATGCAGATTTTCGAAAAACAGAGATCAGGGATTTGACCAGACAGATTGGGTTTCTAATCCGACCCGCTCTGATACCACTTGTTGGTCCCAATGGTATAAGGTTAAGAGGGGGGTGAATTAATCTTAGTAAGAAAATTTGTATGTGAAGTGATAGTGTGAAAAAGAATTATGTGTATAATATAAAATATTAAAAATTAAAAAAAATCTTAAAAAATGCATAGAACGCGCATTTTTCAGATGCGTGTCTGATCAAATAAATAAATACAAAATATCATATAGACATGAAAAGAATTTTCATCCCAAACAGATTGCCCTTGATATTATATTTCAAATAACTCACATATAGCCAAGATCACATAACCTAACCCCCGTTTCCAAATGCTAGGTATAATCTTTTCTCTTTAAATATTTATTTTATCAATCAATGAAGACCCTTTTAGGTATGTTACACGTTTTGTGTTATTTAACGTCTTTCTTTGGTGGAAAAAAAAAAAAAAAGAAAAAGCAACTCACTTTTTCTCCAATGCATATCTATCAGCTTTTGTGACATTTTGTAATGATGTTGTACATGTTTTTTTTTTTACTAGGACTCTTGTTAGTCATCATTTGGGTCTCATAGCTTAAGAAGTCATTTCATATGATCAATCATCGTTAAAATATTCATAAATTCTAGAGTTTAACGAATTTAATTACACAAGATAAATCAACCCGCAATTGATAACGAACAAAATAGAATTTAACTAGTGAAAATAGATTTAAGTTATTGATGGTGAGACACTATCCCATGAAATAAATTTGTGTGATGGCTTGTTAAGATATGTGAAGAAAAAAAAAATAACTGCATTTACTTTCTCCTTAAAAGATTCCGTTATGTTTTTTTGTTTTGATATATAGACATGAATTATGGAGAAAAGGCGAGTTGATTTTTCAAAGAAAGAAGTTGGACAACACCAAATGTGTAATATGCCTAAAAGCGGTCTTCATGATTGATGATGATATAAAGTTAAAGAGAAAATAATATATCTTATTTTATCAACAACCATTCAATAAAAAAAGAATATTTTCTTTAATATTGCAAACAACTTGGCTGGAGCAATTATCAAATATGATTTTTAACTTCCCTAAAAATAAATATTATGCTTCGACTCTCATCAAGACTTGGAGGGTGTTTTAAATTTTTTTTTTTTTTTTGGATTTCAATAATTGAAAATATCAAGCTTAGAGGTGAAGCATCTACATTACTAGTATTGTGCGGAAATACATATGCATATATTTCGGCATTACACCTTAACATTAAAAATAACTGAGTTGTACTCTCGTGTGTTGCATTGACTTATCAGATAACATCTGATAATTATATAATTTTAATAACATAATGTAATAATATATTATCTTAATTTAAATATGTAATATTATTAGTATTTATATAAAAAAATTATAAATTTGAAAATTCACTATATATTATTCTATTTTATACTGCATTCAATAATATTACAAATTTGAATTACAAACAACAACATACAAATTTAAAAAATTATATTTTATAATAGAAGAATTAATGTTAATGATGATGATGATGGTGAATTATAGTGGAAATTGTATATATTTAAAGTTTTGGAATAAAAAATAACATTTGAAATATTATTTAAGTAAATATAAAAGTATAATAAAAAAAAATAATAACTGCATCTACTTTCTCCTTAAAAGATTCCGTTATGTTTTTTTTTTTTTTTCTTTTGATATATAGACATGCATTATGGAGAAAAGGCGAGTTGATTTTTCAAAGAAAGAAGTTGGACAACACCAAATGTGTAATATGCCTAAAAGCGGTCTTCATGATTGATGATGATATAAAGTTAAAGAGAAAATAATATATCTTACTTTATCAACAACCATTCAATAAAAAAAGAATATTTTCTTTAATATTGCACACAACTTGGCTGGAGCAATTATCAAATATGATTTTTAACTTCCCTAAAAATAAATATTATGCTTCGACTCTCATCAAGACTTGGAGGGTGTTTTAAATTTTTTTTTTTTTGGATTTCAATAATTGAAAATATCAAGCTTAGAGGTGAAGCATCTACATTACTAGTATTGTGCGGAAATACATATGCATATATTTCGGCATTACACCTTAACATTAAAAATAATTGAGTTGTACTCTCGTGTGTTGCATTGACTTATCAGTAACATCTGATAATTATATAATTTTAATAACATAATGTAATAATATATTATCTTAATTTAAATATGTAATATTATTAGTATTTATATTAATAAAAATTTATAAATTTGAAAATTCACTATATATTATTCTAATTTACTGCATTCAATAATATTACAAATTTGAATTACAAACAACAACGTACAAATTTAAAAAATTATATTTTATAATAGAAGAATTAATGATGATGATGATGGTGAATTATAGTGGAAATTGTATATATTTAAAGTTTTGGAAAAAAATAACATTTGAAATATTATTTAAGTAAATATAAAAGTATAATAAATGAAAATTGTTTATTTAAGAATTATAAAATTACTTTAATTTAAATAACTACCTATAAACTACAATAAATATAATAAGTAAAATGCTAATAACATTGGTCAATATTATCTATGGATCATTATATAGTACACCAATTTATTGATACACGTGGAATATGAACCATTAGTGTCTTAAATACTATCCATTGGATCAATATTTTATAACAACCAGTTACCTGCTAAGCTGGTTATCAAAAATAGATGATTAACCTTAATTCTAACTTTGGAATGTTAGAATGACGATTTAATTACTCATGAATTCCACTAATTCACGTGAAGCAGGAAAAAAAAATTATTTATAATTCCAGTCCTAAAGGTTACTTGGGGATGAATTCTGCTCATCCATGTCCAAACATAAGAAACTCATTTATGTATTAATCTTATGTTTAATTTGTTTTATATTTAACAATATTGATCACAACTACTTTTGGATTTGGAGGAGTATTTTGGGTGTAAATAATGTGCAACTTTTTATGAACTTTTAATATGATTCCTACAATATAATATAGATTCATATTTTTAAAATTTGAGAATTCAAATGCCGCAAGGAAGACCTAAAACCCCTCCTCTAGTATATCTATAAGTAACGTTCATGGGAGATCGTCTTACAGATTTAATTATATGAGATGAATTAACTCACAATCCATATCCTACTATTTATATGTTATTTGTGGGTAGTGAGACTTCACCTCACGGTAAATAATTATGAGACTGTATCTTATAAGTTTTTGTGAAATATTTATCGATACAAGGATCGAGACAAGAAAAAGAACAAGAAAGAAAAAAAGAAATAGGAGACTAAGGTTGAAAAGAGAAGAGTTATGATTCTCTATCAAATTCAAAACATAAATCATCAACATATATAACAATAATATAAAGAAGAAGGAAAAAAAGAAGAGATCTTGAAGCAGAGTGCTTATAGATTAGAACAATACTAAGATCTCAAATAAAATTGAAATAATTTGGATCTGAGAAACATATGATGAATTCATTTTACTAATATTGAAATCTCATTTCAACGTACTGGGCAGCAACAGTGAAGTTTCAAGTTTTAAGATTGAATTCTTCTAATTAATTTATAAGATCCAAAACCTGGTTTGCCTGTTTCAATCTCTTTTTTAGAAATAGAATAATGTATATATAAAAATGAATGTTTTTATAGGTGTAATGATTTAATGGCCCACTTACAACTTGAATAAGAGGTAGACAATCACTTGTTAGTAAATTATAATAACAGCTCAAATTTTAGATGTATTTTTATATTGGTGTATTATGAATTTTCTCGTTATTTACACTTAGTATTTGGGTCATAAAATGGAATTTTATAAAATGACTTATAGATGAAATTGAACATTCAAATAATTACTATCTCTTTACACAAAAAGTCAAAATTAAAAAAACCCAACATTTAAAAAATAAAAATAATATTAGAATTTTTTTAATGATGTACAAATAGTTTGAGAAACAAACATTTTAATTTCCATTTTCTTTAATACCTTTTATTTTACATGACATTTTTTATTGAGAAAATGTCATATTTATAATTTTTGTCAACTTCTTTACTTTTATATTAGTACAGATAACTTATTGCATCATAGCTTTTTTCTTCTATAAATTTGTTCCCTAAATAATTTCAAAATTACTGGAATATATACACATCAATCATGTAATTATTTAAAGTTTCAGGGACTAGTGCCCTCTTCCCCCATTACAACTTTTTTTAGATGATTTGTCTCAATCATTGATAATTCCCACTTCCATTGGGAACTTATCTTCACTTCAAACTCTATTAATTCCTGCTGTCAAGCACTTGCATATATAAGCTTTAGATGTGAAGCATATGAATGATTGTATTCTGGCATTAGACCCTCTAGCTAGCAACCATAAATGGAGATGTTTTACATTCTTACCCATATTGGCCTAATACTGACCAGCACCCAAATGTTTTACATAGCCGAAGCAACTACAAACCTTGCCACAGATCAATCTGCCCTTCTCGCCCTTAAAGCAAACATCGCGTTAGACCCTCGTCATATTCTTGCAAGAAATTGGACAAATTCAAGCTCTGTTTGCAGTTGGATTGGCGTCACTTGCAGCTTGCGCCACCACAGAGTGAGTGCACTAAATATTTCAAACATGGGCCTCTCTGCCACCATTCCACCACATCTTGCAAACCTCTCTTTCCTCGTCTCCCTCAACCTTTCATACAATCTCTTTGATGGCACTGTGCCTCATGAGTTGTCTCTTCTTCATCGATTAAAGTTCATTTCTCTACGTAATAACAACTTTCTGGGAGAGATTAATGAATTGCCGTTTGGCCTTTTATCCAAACTTGAGTACTTATCTCTACATAATAACAGCTTTTCAGGCTTCATCCCAACATCCTTCTCTAATTTATCAAATCTACAAGTCCTTGGACTTTCTAACAATTCTCTACAAGGAAAGGTTCCAGAAGAGCTGGGAAATCTTCCTAGGCTGAAGGTTCTGAATTTTGCAAACAACCATCTGTCGGGTACTATACCGTCTGCCATATTTAACATATCCACACTCAAAACTATCGGTTTTGAAAAAAATGAATTGAGTGGCAGTTTACCGAGTGACATGTGTAGTAATCTTCCACTTCTTGAATGGTTGAAACTTTCTGAAAATCAGCTGAGCGGCCAAATCCCATCAAATATATCTGGATGTTCACAACTTCAAATGCTATCATTGTCTAACAACGCCTTCAGTGGGCAGATACCTGCAGAAATCGGAAAGATAGTTTCGCTTCAAGAATTATATCTTGATAACAACAATTTGAATGGTACAGATCAATTCTACTTTTAAAGGGAGCGAGTATTTTCTTTAACGTTCTATATTACATTTTACTGAAAATTTTATAATTGACAGGTGTTATACCTGGAGAGATTAACAATCTTCCTAGGCTGAAGGTTCTGAATTTTGCAAACAACCATCTGTCGGGAACTATACCGTCTGCCATATTTAACATATCCACACTCAAAACTATCGGTTTTGAAAAAAATGAATTGAGTGGCAGTTTACCGAGTGACATGTGTAGTAATCTTCCACTTCTTGAATGGTTGCAACTTTCTGAAAATCAGCTGAGCGGCCAAATCCCATCAAATATTTCTGGATGTTCACAACTCCAAATGCTATCATTGGCTTACAACTCCTTCAGTGGGCAGATACCTGCAGAAATCGGAAAGATAGTTTCGCTTCAAGAATTATATCTTGGGTACAACAATTTGAATGGTACAGATCAATTGTACTTTGAATGAACATAATTTTTATTTTCTTATGTAGCAAGTATTTGTTTTTACGTTCTATATTACATTTTACCTCAAAAATTTATAATTTTGGACAGGTGTTATACCAAGAGAGATCAACAATCTTCGTAGCCTAGTTATATTTTCTGCTCTAAGGAACCAGATTACTGGGAACCTCTCAAAAAATATTTGGAATCTTACAATGATTGAAACCTTGGATCTCTCCGACAACAACTTAAGAGGTAGGTGATTGCAATTCATTTTATTTTTGAAAATTTTGCTGAATATTCACCCTTTTCAGAAAAAAATACGGTTTAAATGTTGAATCACTTTCAATTTATGTATCAAAATATCTAGAAGAACGTAAAAGCATTCTCCTCTAGTTATTTGGGGTTTAATGTATAGATTAGAGTTTATTACTTTTTTTTCCCCAATAAAAGGGTCTAACAATTTCAAACTGTAAGTTTTCAAACCAGTAATTTAGAACTAACTTTTTGGGTTTTGTGAATTTTGTCCAATTTCAGCCCGAATTGTTTAATTAGGCCGAATTTGTACGTGAGCCCTTATTTTCGGGCTTAATTGAGCGATTAAAATTAAAAATTAGCAAATTGGGCCCGAAAATAAGGGCTCACGTGCGATTCACGTGGACATTCGACTCAATTGAGCAATTCGGGCTGAAATTAGACAAAATTCGTGAAGCTCAAAAAATTAAAATCTTAAATGGTCAACCCGAAAACTTAAAGTTTAAAATTGTCTGATCCCCTAATTTACTACGAAAAAAAAAACTGTTTGTTATCACTTTGAAGTATATATATGATTTTTGTTGCTTTAGAAGTTCTGTTTTTCCTATTTTATATAACCAGAATCTGATGAGTAATTAAAACACTCTAAATAGCTCAATAATATGTCAAATATAGAGATTTACTATTTTTAAGTTGAAGCTTAAAATTGATTTACTTAAAATAACTTTTTAGAGGTTGCTAACACTCTAAAAATACTATTGACTAAAAAAAAAAGAAGAAAGTAGCTTTAGTTTAGATGCGGGTTAAATTTATTTTTAGTTCTGTCCTAAATGCTTTGTCCGATTTTAGTCTTGTTAAAATTTTATTTTCAATTTTAGTCCTATAATTAAAAAAATTGTCCAATTTAAGTCATTTTTTGGTCAGATTTTCGATTTTCCGATCAGATTCTGGTGAGTGTGCTACACTCGCCCCCAATGCGAACATTTCAGCCATTTTATGTTGGGATTAAATTCATTTTTAGTCCTGCCCCAAAGGCTTTGTCCGATTTTAGTCCCGTTAAAATTTTATTTTCAATTTTAGTCCTATAATTGAAAAAAAATGTCCAATTTACGTCTTTTTTTGGTCAGATTTTTGATTTTTCGATCAGATTTCAGCGAGTGTGCTACACTCACCCCCAATCCGAACATTTCAGCCATTTTATGCTGACATAATCGTTTTTTCACATGTAGAATTTTAAATTCATTTTTCAATTTCATTATTTTGCCATTTTGACAAGCACACCCGACACCCTCTCTCCACCTCGACCACCTCTCTTCGCCGTTCCTGTTGCCGACACCAACACACCCATCACCGCCACCCACGCACATACACATACATACACTCATACACCAACACACATATACACGCATGCACACATATATACACATATACTCGTCATCACCTTCGGGGGTGGCTCAGGCCTGAACATATCGGCGTAACTCCACGCTGGTACCACAACACACACCAAGCGGCGACCGATAGAGAGAGAGAGAGAAAAAAAGAGAGAAAAGAGATAGGGAGAGGAACTAAGCCTCTCTATGGCCGTACGCGGCAGCGGTAGTTTGGACATCTGAGCCCGTACCCACGACGGGTTCGATGAGCTCTACTAGATGACCCGGTTACCTTGCTTAAAGAGCACCAGCAGAAGCTCCGAATGGTGGTGGTCGGTGGTTTGGTGAGGGAAAGAGAGAACGGAGGGGAGATAGAAGAGAGAGATAACACATTTCCAACCTTGAAAAATATCACAAAGAAATTCCACATGTGAAAAAACGGCCATGTTAGCATAAAATGGTTGAAATGTTTGGATTGGGGGGCGAGTGTAGCACACTCGCCGAAATCTGATCCGAAAATCCGAAGAAAAAAGGACTTAAATTTGATGATTTTTTCAATTATAGGACTAAAATTGAAAATAAAAATTTAACGGGACTAAAAAGAGACAAAGTCTTTGGGACAGGACTAAAAATGAATTTAATCCCAGATAAAATGGCTGAAATGTTCGCATTGGGGGCGAGTGTAGCACACTCGCCGGAATCTAATCGGAAAATCGAAAATCCGAAGAAAAAAGGAGTTAAATTGGACGATTTTTTCAATTATAGGACTAAAATTGAAAATAAAATTGTAACGGGACTAAAAACGGACAAAACCTTTGGGATAGGACTAAAAATGAATTTAACCCCTAACAACGCCTTCAGTGGGCAGATACCTGCAGAAATCGGAAAGATAGTTTCGCTTCAAGAATTATATCTTGATAACAACAATTTGAATGGTACAGATCAATTCTACTTTTAAAGGGAGCGAGTATTTTCTTTAACGTTCTATATTACATTTTACTGAAAATTTTATAATTGACAGGTGTTATACCTGGAGAGATTAACAATCTTCCTAGGCTGAAGGTTCTGAATTTTGCAAACAACCATCTGTCGGGAACTATACCGTCTGCCATATTTAACATATCCACACTCAAAACTATCGGTTTTGAAAAAAATGAATTGAGTGGCAGTTTACCGAGTGACATGTGTAGTAATCTTCCACTTCTTGAATGGTTGCAACTTTCTGAAAATCAGCTGAGCGGCCAAATCCCATCAAATATTTCTGGATGTTCACAACTCCAAATGCTATCATTGGCTTACAACTCCTTCAGTGGGCAGATACCTGCAGAAATCGGAAAGATAGTTTCGCTTCAAAAATTATATCTTGGGTACAACAATTTAAATGGTACAGATCAATTCCACTTTGAATGAACATAATTTTTATTTTCTTATGTAGCAAGTATTTTTTTTAACTTTCAATATTACATTTTACCTCAAAAATTTATAATTTTGGACAGGTGTTATACCAAGAGAGATCAGCAATCTTCGTAGCCTAGTTATATTTTCTGCTCTAAGGAACCAGATTACTGGGAACCTCTCAAAAATTAATATTTGGAATCTTACAATGATTGAAACCTTGAATCTCTCCGGCAACAACTTAAGAGGTGGGTGATTGCAATTTATTTTAATTTTGAAAATTTTTCTGAATATTCAACCTTTTCAGAAAAAAATAGGTTGTAATGTTGAATCACTTTCAATTTATGTATCAAAATATCTAGAAGCATGTAAAAGCGTTCTCCTCTAATTATTTGGGGTTTAATGTATAGATTAAAGTTTATTACTTTTTTTCCCCAGCAATTAGGGGTCTAATAATTTCAAATATTGTAAGTTTCCGAATCGGTAATTTAGAACTTTAACTTTTTGGGTTTCGCGAATTTTGCCCAATTTCAGCCCAAATTGCTCAATTGAGGCGAATACGCACGTGAGACTTTATTTTCGGCTTAATTGAGCGATTAAAATTAAAAAATCAGCAAATTGAGCCCATAAAGCTCGAAAATAAGGGCTCACGTGGGCATTAGGCCTAATTGAGCAATTCGGGCTGAAATTGGACAAAATTCATGAAACCCGAAAAATTAAAGTCTTAGATGGTCAGTCCGAAAACTTAAAGTTCAAAATTGCCAGATTCTCTAATTTATTAGAAAAAAAACTGTTTGTTATCACTTTGAAGTATATATATGATTTTTGTTGCTTTAGAAGTTCTGTTTTTTCCTACTTTATATAACCAGAATCTGATGACTGATGAGTAAAACACTCTAAATAGCTTAATAATATGTCAAATATAGAGATTCACTTTTTTTTTAAGTTGAAGCTTAAAATTGATTTACTAAATAATTTTGACTAAAAAAAAAAAAGAAGAAAGTAGCTTTAGATGCAACAAGTTTCTTTATACTGGTGTAATGCTTAATATTATCATTCTTATCAGGCGTCCTACCCAAAGAAATTGGGAATCTAACAAATATAAAATCATTGGATCTCAGAGACAACCACTTCACAGGTAAATGAGAGATTCACAATGCAAATACTTTCTTTCTCAAATATAACAACTTCACAAGTGAATGATATTTACAAATACTTCTTTCTCAAATATTTTTAGTTTTCATTTTGGCAGGTCTTTTACCTAAAGAAATTGACCAACTTTACCAGCTGGAGCATTTAGCATTACAAGTTAATAGCTTCTTTGGTTTGATTCCATCCGAGATCTTTAATATCTCAACTCTTCTAAGTCTCTCACTTGTTAAGAATGGTCTATGGGGTAATCTTCCAACCAATTTGTGCGATAGGTTACCCGTTCTTGAAGATCTGCTACTCTCTATGAATTACCTGAGTGGATCAATACCCGACTCCATTTCAAATTGTTCGAAACTTTCAAATCTCGGACTATCTACTAACAATTTTACTAGTTTTGTACCTCACTTTTTTGGAAACCTTAGATACCTCGAAAGGGTTGAATTGTTTGGCAACCATCTTAGGATGGAATCACCTTCTTCAGAATTGAGCTTCATTACTTCATTAGCAAATTGCCCATCTTTAAAATCATTTGCAATTGGTGACAACCCTGATCTCCATAGTGTCATTCCTGTTTCCATTGGGAATTTATCATCCTCTCTCCAACAATTCTTTGCTTACAATTGCAATATTAAGGGTAGCATTCCTGCTAGTATTGGCAATCTAAGCAACTTGGTCACACTTTCCCTACACAATAATGAGTTGTCTGGTAATATTCCTGATAGTGTCAAACATTTGAATAAGCTTCAAGCATTATCTCTAAATAAGAACAATCTGAGAGGTCCAATTCCACAAGGTCTGTGTGATTTACACAGCTTGTTTAGGCTAGGTTTAGGACTAAATCAATTAGCAGGTCCAATTCCTCAATGTCTAGGAAATGTCTCTTCTTTAAGAGTGATTGGTCTCCATTCCAACATGCTGACTTCCAGCATACCATCAAGCTTATGGCGCCTCAAAGATTTGTCGCTGCTGTACTTGTCCAATAATTCCTTGAGTGGAATTTTACCTCCTGAAATAGGTAATTTCTTGGCAGCAACCACAATCGATCTATCAATGAATCAGTTATCAACTTCTATTCCAACCACAATTGGGAATTTAAAATCTTTGATTTATCTATCTTTTGCACATAATAGACTTGAAGGTACCATTCCTGTGTCTGTGGGGAGCATGCTTAATTTGGAAACACTAGACTTTTCTTACAATAACCTTTCTGGTTCAATCCCAAAGACCATTGAGAACCTTCAATACCTTGTCACTTTCAATGTCTCTTTCAATGTTCTAAGTGGAGAAATTCCTACTGGTGGTCCTTTCAAAAACTTCACTATGGAGTCTTTTAAAGCTAATAAAGCATTATGTGGAATCCAAAGGTTTCATGTCCCTCTTTGTCATGTTGTTTCCAATCACAAATCAAGGAAAAAGAATGTGAAACTTGCTTTGTTTGTTCTTACTGGAGTGATTGCACTAATCACTGTTGTTTCATTAGCCTTTATCTTTATAAGATACAAAAGAAGAGACAAGGGTGGACAAATTGATGAGCAAGTGACTATTATGTCAGAAAGAATTTCCTATTACGAAATCTTGCAAGCAACTGAACAGTTCAATGAAAGCAATTTAATAGGGTCTGGGAATTTTGGTTCTGTTTATAGAGGGATTCTCAGAGATGGGAATGTTATTGCGGTGAAGGTGTTTAATATGCAAAACGAGGCTGCTTTTAGGAGTTTTGACATTGAGTGTAAAGTACTACGTAACATTCGTCACCGAAATCTTACCAAAGTCATAAGCAGTTGCTCCAATGAAGATTTCCGGGCATTAGTACTTGAATATATGTCCAATGGAAACCTTGAGAAATGGTTGTATTCCCACAACTATTGCTTAGATATGGTGCAAAGATTGAATATAATGATTGATGTAGCATCTGCTTTAGAGTATCTTCATCATGGCTATTCATCACCCATTGTTCATTGTGACTTGAAGCCTAGTAATGTGTTATTAGATGAGGAGATGATTGGTCATGTATGTGATTTCGGGATATCAAGACTTCTGGGCAATGAGGAGAGCATTATGCTAACCAACACCCTAGCAACATTTGGTTACATTGCTCCAGGTTCAACTTTTTTTATTCTACTTATACATTACATTTTTAATTAATATATATATATATTATCCTCTTGCATAGTGATTTTTTTTTTTAATTCATCCAGAGTATGGTTTGGAAGGACAAGTTTCGAGAAGGTGTGATGTTTATAGTTATGGTGTGATGTTGATGGAGACGTTTACAAGGAAAAGACCAAGTGATGACATGTTCGTTGGAGATTTGAGCTTAAAGAGTTGGGTTCAAAACTCACTTGCACAATCATTACATGAGGTTATAGATGCCAACTTATTCATCAATCTTGATCAACAACATAGTGGCAAATTGGTGCAATGTGTATCGTCCATTTTGGAGTTGGCTTTGAAGTGTTGTGAAGAATCACCGAGTGATAGGATAAACATGAAAGAAGCTCTAACACAGTTGCTCAAAATCAAATTTCTATTTTCTCAAGTGGTCCTGAACTACAAAGGCTAAGGTGTGTAAGTCACAAAAGCCCTCCTGAATGGGAGCCTTTGCTATTGTTGTTTTGTATAAATAATCTTTAGAGCTTATACAAATATTTGACAATAACTAGAGCTTAATTTTACCAGACAATGTGACACAATCTTGCAAGTATGCAGTAAGGGCTTCAAATGATGTGAGTTTTTATACAATAAGACAATATAAAGATTGATTTGTAACAATGTTGGTGGATCTTTCAAGTTTCAGCTAAACAAGATGTTCTAGGACATGTCAAGTTGGATGGAAGGTTTGATTCACTTCTAACATTGAAATCATAGTAGATATCTGACAAGAAATATCATATTCAATACTCAAAAATTGTCTAACAACAAAATACTCGTATCTTTATATATATAAAGAACATGTGTCATTCTCCTCTTAAAAGTTTTTTTGCTAAGAAAATATAACTAATAGTTATATTAACTAATTAAGGCAAGTGAGTTACTTTTTTAATTTAGATTTAAATGATTATACCTAATGTTCAAAACATTCTATATCCAATTAGTTTTTTTTTTTAAATATTGTAACAAATAATATTAATTATAATCAAAATAAATTATTTATAATAATAATAATAATAATAATAATAATAATCTTTACATAGAGAGATTTTTTTAACCCAATAAATTAGGAGTTTGGCAATTTCAAATTTTAAATTTTCAAATTAATAATTTAAGATTTTAATTTTTCAGGTTTGACGAATTTTGACCATTTTCAGCCTGAATTACTCAATAGAACCGAATTCATCCGTGAATCTCATATGTGATCGCTCAAATTGAAGAATCTTGGACCAATTTTGCTGATGCGGCTTAAATTTATCCCAAGCGGTATAAATATTTTACAAATCACCCCTTCCAAGTGGATTAAAAAAACCAGAGGAAAATACCCACCAAAATTCTCCCCAAATTCACATAAAGCCCTAATGATATTGCTCAGGTGAGCAGCAACGGGCAGAGATCTGCGAATCTCACCGGAGAGGGCGGCGGCGAGACTCATTCGGAAGATGGAAGCGGAAGAAGAGGCTCGGCGCTGATAAGAGAATAGTTGTGGCGTTGGAGATGGGGATCGAGCAGGAGAGATTTTGGGGCGGCGCTGGAGATATTCGGACGGCGGTGGTTGAATCCGGAGATAAGCTTTATCCTGGAATCGGCCTCGGCGAGAAGCTGCTGCGATGGGTATTCATGCTGCTGCGATGAGGTCTACGGAATATTGACGGCGCAGATTTTCATGACAATCGTCATCTCCGCCGCTTTTCCTCATCTTCACAGCCTTCATACTACGAAATATTATTTATTTAATTTTTTGAAGGAAAGAATTTTAAATTTTATCCATATGGAAGGAAATTTTTTTAAATTGGCCCGAATTAGCAAGCACATGTGACTCAAACAATTTGGATTGAAATTGGATAAAAATTTGTAAAGATCGAAAAGTTTAAGTCCTACATTGCTGGTTCGAAAAATTTAAAGTTCAAAATTATCAGAGTTCCTACTAATGTCACATGTCATCTTTTCTTTAAAGTTTTTTTGCTAAAAATATATTAATAATAATTATATTAATTAATTAAGACAAGTGAATTACTTTTTTATTTACATTTAAATAATTATAATTTATAATGTTCAAAACATTCCCAATCCAATTAACATGACTTTTTTTGTATTATTATAACAAACAATATTAATTATCATCAAAATAAATTATTTATAATAATAATAATAATAATAATAATAAATCTTAAATTATTATTACTAATATTACGATATGTAATTAGCTATACAAAATTTATAGTATATCTTTATATATATAAAAGAACAACAAGGATGTGACATCCTTTCGAGAGCACAAAATTATTATTAATAATTATATTAATTAATTTTATTATAAAAACAATAAAATATGGAAGGAATATATGTGGAAATAATATATATATATATATATATATATATATATATATATATATAAATAAAAGGTTACGTTGTTTTTATAAATCAACTTCTTGAAAGTTAGGATTTAATTTTTTTTGATAATTAATTTTTAAATAAAATATTATTATTATTATTTATATTATATTATTAAAATATAATTACATATCCTTTTTATCAAGTAAATTTAGAATTATTTCTTGATTATCAAGGGGAATGGATGATTCCGTAGTTTTAACTAATTGTTTAAATCCTAATCTTTCAAAAGTACCTATTTGGTATATTTTATTAGATTTAACTTTAAGAATAGTCCAATTATTCAACTATTCTAAATTTTGTGAAATATCATATTCCTCTGTCATACTGTTTTTAACAGTATCTTTAACCTTGAAAGGATTCATTTTTAATGAAGATGTGTTAGATAATTACTACTATTTTCTTTTTAACATGGTTCTGATACCATTTCAAACCCAGGATACACGAATACTAAAGGCGTAAGGATATCTAACAATTATTCTCAGAAGTTGGTATTGTTACACCACATCGATCCCCTATACAAAAGTATAGCATTGGATACGCAGGGTTTCCAACCAAAACTTTGAATAATTATATTTGACATATTTTTACCAGACATTTAAACTTTTAGGAATTTACTGAGCATTTAAGACTTATATGTATTATCAGATCTCCTTCAACCCACAAATGCCTCAAACGCCTCTCTGACTAAAAACGGCTAAAAGGGTGAACATTAAGATCTTATAATACATTGTAGTATTTAAGCCTCAAACCTGAGTGTCTTAACCTTTCATTAGTATTCATGTTTCCATAAATCTAAAAATAAACAGACATGCTTAAAAGAACCAGCAGTATTTATCTAACACATAAATATCTAGCCTATCATTGATAGGCCTTTCATAAACATATAAAATAAATACTTAAAACAGAAATATTAAATACTTACAGAGTCTGGAGAACACCAAGAACACAAAAGATTTATATATTACAAGATTACAAAGAGGAAAGATTAGAGAAAGAAACTAGAGAGAAGGAAGAGAGAATGGGCGAGTACTTTACTCAAGCATGCCCTTACAAGTGAAAAACAAGCCCTATAAATAGGGAAAAAGAAAAACTATTACAATACTATTATAATTATTGTTTTATAAAAGCAAATAGTAAAGATTCTTTTTATTGGACTTTATTGTCCATTCCACTAGTATGAGGGGTCCACCAAGTGGAGAGCATCTGATGTGTAGAAAAATATGCATAATTTAATTGAATTAGTTCATAGTTCTAATGCATTTCATGTGCTTGCACTTGCTATTTTTCTACACATTTTCATTATTTATTCAAAAACTCCAATTTTCGATTTTCTTGATTTAAGCAGTGATTTAGAGACAAATTTGGGAATGAAGAATGAAGGCCGATGATGTAAAAAGGTGGACATTGGATACAATATTTACACATTGGATGATCCAATGTGTGAGAATGAAGCCCAACGAAAGCCCAAAGTCTCCGTGCCAAAGAAGAATGAGCCCTAGCCCATAACACTCGTCCATCAAGATAAAAGGGCCGCATCAAAACAAAAGGAGGCGTCAGACAAAAGTGAGACAACAGAGGAGAGCGCAACAGATTGGAGAAGCAGAAAAATCATGATTGTGAATTTTGTGATGTGTGGCTAATTTCCTACGCTAGTTCAAAGGGATGTTGAACCTTTATTTTTGATCTACTCCGGATGATTAGTAACGCTTTCTTAATTTCTATCTCTTGAATGATTTGAGTTGCTTGGTTAATTGTTTATTATATCGCATGATTCGATGTAACAGGGCCCGTTACATTGAATTGTTGTGATATCTATTGCTAGGATATGAACTGTAATCCGTAATTGTTACGAATTTATATTCATAAGTAGCAAGAAACGTTGGAATCGTTAGGGGCAACACTTATCTAGATTATCCAGATCGAACTTGTGAATTTGGAGTCTAGTTCGTCCTATCGTCTTAGAGATTAATGCGTTCATCACACTAAATCTAGAGGTCGTACCTATTAGGTTGTCTGATTGAACAGGGTTTATTAAAGAGCTTATTTTAATAGACTAAACTTAAGAGATGATTCGGGTTAGCAGAGCTTGTTGCTAATCTAGGGACGGGGGTTTGAGAGATAGATTGAAAGAAACGTTATTAATTAATCCACTTGATCAAGGATAAATGGGGATACTGAACTGAGAACTAGTACTTGTTTATTTGACCTGTTTCCATCTTTGAGTGTGGCGTAATAGCTTGTTAGGTTTTTAGTTTAATTTGATAGCTTCCCAACCAAACCCCCCCCCATTTAGCTTGTTTATTTGTTGAGTAGTTAGCACCAGTGAATTTAATTGGTTCCTCTGTTCTCTGTGGGATCGACCCTTATTTGTTACTTCTACAAATTAGTTGAGGGTAAGAAGGTTTATTTAATTTTGCGTGCCTCGACAGCACGGCCAGCATCTTTATCTTGTTTGTCTCTTTATCCTGCAAGAATTGAGCTTTGGGTTTTGAACGTCTTAAGTGATTCTTTGAGCCTCCATAGGTCAAGTAATAAATCATTATTTTCATTATTTTGAAAATATGGATCAAAAATAAGAAGTTCTTTTACTTCTTTTATCATCCTTTCAATAATCTTTATTTTTCCCTTGATCGTTGAAACTCTATTCCAGCTTCCTTGTCCTTCATAGAAGATTGGATTAAAAAATGGTAACCAAAGTGTGTGTGGATAATTCCTCTGAATAAAATATAAATCCTCTATAATATGATGATTTATATCTTGCATTTTAATCTTTGAATTTTTGAAGCAGAGATTCTTTGAGAATGTCGAATGACACACTTAATTCAGGATTATCTTCTTCCTGGTCTTGGCCTTCTTGTTCAGAAAATAATCTTTCTGTTTCTTCCCTGCTGCTAGAGTCAGAAAGCATAGAAGTATCAAATTTTGAACCTGAACATCCAGTATTTTGTAAATTCTTAAAAAGATTATTTTTCATCTCTTCAATATATATATATCTATCATTTTTTGCTTAGAAAATGTTCCAGCATATTTCTGAGAAATTCTTTTGAAAGGACTATTTAAATCCTTCATCTCTTCTTTTTTCTTTTCTTTTAGTGTTTTATAACACTGTATTTTTTCCTTGATATTATCAATGGTGGATTGAGAATATAATTCTCCTGTTTCGGGATCAATTCTGGTCATTTTATCCCACATCTTGGTATGACCAAGTCTCCATAAGCAAGGAGTTCCATTATCAGTATAACCGAATTCTGGGGTCCATTTCCATATCCATGGAATACCTGATTCTATAAAGAATTGACAAGAGGTTTGACCCTTTATTGAATTATTTTCAACTGAAGGTGCACACATAGTCCATTCTTCCATCAGATTTTTATAATTATCTGATAAAATATCTATGGTGGTACCAAATATTTTCCACCAGTCATAGAACCAATTATTAACTGGATGTTTTGAGCAATTGCTACAAATTTTTATCAACCAAGAATGTTTCTTTTTCTTATTTTCAAAGAAAAGGGTTTTATGAAAGCCGTCAACATAATCCCAAAAATTAAATTTATAGGAGTTTCTTTGGCTAGGATGTATTACTTCCTTTTCAACTAAGGGAGATAATCCCCATTCTTCAAGAGATATAATCTTCTTGATGGTGAACTTTGAATATGCATGTTCATTTGTCTGGTTATTTCCAGGACCAAAATGTTCAATGTCAACACTTTCTAATGCTTTAAGCATTTCTTCATAAAATCCTCTTGATTTATATGAACCACTTATAATGGTTCCACTAGGAACATATCTATCCATAATAGTCCATGGACTATCTTTCCATTGGATATCTTTTTCTTCTATTAGAAGAATTAGATCTCTGTATTCAGATTTTTTAAAAAGTATATTACTCTTTTCTTCAGAAGTAATACTGGCATAGGAAGATTCTTCCTTTTCTTCAAGACTATGTTCCTGTGATTTCTTTTTTAAAAATTCTTGAAAATCTCCATATAATGGATGATTTTTGTCAGGAATATTTCCTGATGTACTTCCAGAAATATTCTGGAAAATGAGCTTTTGTTTGCCATGTTGGGCTAAGATTTGATGGGAACTTCTTCCCCTTCATCTTCCCCTATTAGGGAAATAGGATCATCGTCCCTGTTGACTCATATCTGAAATCATAGAAGAAATTCTCTTGTTAAATAGTCAGGCAAATTATTGTCCTTTCCTTGTTTATAAACGATTTCAAAATCAAAAGGAGCCAAATAAGCTTGCCATCTTGCAAACATTTGTTTTGAAATATCATGTTTAAAATCTTTTTTGAGAAGACCTTTTTCTGCTTGACAATCTGTTTTTATAATAAATTTTTGATTATATAAATCATCTTGAAATTTTATAACACATTTTACTATAGCTAAAATTTCTTTAGCCACAGTAGCATAATTTTTCTGTGCAGGATTCCATTTTCCTGAATAAAATCTAACAAGAATTTCTTGTTTATCTTTTGGATTTATTTGTTTTAAAATACCTCCAAACCCTAAATCTGAGGCATCTGTTTCAATAATTTTTTCCCATTGAGGATTTGCAAGCATAAGACAAGGAATATTTTTTATCTTTTCTTTTATAAGTTTAACTACCTTAGTATGTTCATCAGTCCAAGACTTAGGATTTTTCTTTTATAAAATAGCAGATATCTTTGAAATATTTTCAACAAATGAAGAAACATAATTTAGACTTCCAAGAAATCTTTGTAATTGTGATTTATCAGTAATTATATCTGGAAATTTATTTCCAAATTCCATACTTCTTTGTATAGGAATTATTTTTCCTTTTTCAATATTATGTCCTAGAAATCTGACATTTGTATGAAATAAATTCATTTTTGGTTTTGATATAATAAGACCATTTTGTATAATTAATTTTCTAAAGATTTCTAAATGTTTGAAATGAGTTTCAATATCTTTAGAAAATACAAGAATATCATCAATATAAATAATTATAAAATTGCTATAAGGGATAAATATATCACTCATGATTTGTTGAAATTCTGAATGAGCATTTTTTAACCCAAAGGGTAAAACTGTCCATTCATAATGTCCTATAGGAACATTAAAAGCTGTCTTATATCTGTCAGCTTCTTCTATTTGCATTTGCTAGTATCCTGATTTTAAATCAAATTTTGAAAATATTAAAGTTCCAAAAAGTCTATCTATAAGATCTTTTTTATTTGGAATAGGATGTCTGATCCATTTTAAAACCTTATTAAGAGGTTTATAATTTATGACAAGTCTGGGTACACCCCTTTCTTGTTCTGAATGTTTATTAACATAGAAAGCCGTGCACGACCATGAAGACTTGGAAGGAGTTATTAACTTCTTATCAAGAAGAGATTTTATCTCTTTTTTACATAATTCTAAATATTCAGAATTCATTTGACAAGGTCTAGATTTTTTAGGAATATCCTTTTCATTAAAATCTTCTTCATAAGGAAGAGAAATAACATGTTTTTTTCTATCTCAAAAAGCATTTGGGTGATCATCACATATTTCTAAGGAAAACTTATTATAAATTAGTTTTATTTTATCCTTTAATTTAGGATTTTTTAATTTCTCTTCAATAGTAAGGAAATTAATTTCTTCTTTTAAAGAATTTATATGAAATATTTTTCTATCCATTTTTTCTTTTATTTCATTAATAACCTTTTGGATAGGTCTATCTATAAATTCAAAAATAATAGGTTTATTTTTATATGTACCAATTAATCCTTTTTCATCAATACGTGTTAAAGGATATATACTATATATAACAGGTAAGCCAAGAATAAGTTGACTTGAAATATCTTTTGCAAGAAGGAAACTAGTAGGAATACAGCTTCCATTTTTACATATTAAAGTTTCTGGTAGTTTATAACTAATATCCAGAGACCCTCCTCCTGCATGTGAAAGAGAATGAGTTGTTTTATGAAAATATCTTGAAGGAATTAATCCTTCTTGTATAACATTTAAATCTGCACCACTATCAATCATAGCAATGAATTTCTCTTGATATTTATTATCAATTAAAAGAGTTATTTTTGTATACCATTTTTGTGATGTATACATATTCATGATTTGGATAATTTCTTTTGTTGATTTATTTTTATCTATTGTTGACAAGAAATTTTCTTGTTGTTCTTCTAATTCAACAAACTCTTCTTTTTCCATAATTCTTTCTTTTTCTATTATGGATAATCTATGATGTATATTTATATTACATTTTTGAAGATCTTTTACTTCAGTTTTCAAATTATTAATTTCTATTAATAATTCTTCGGTAGTTGTTGGTTTTTTATCACCATATTTTTGTTTTAACATTCTATGAATTTCTTTCATAGAGTATGATTGATTTTAATTTTGGATAGGAATATTTATTTCCTCTTTTTTATTATTATTTGTGGATGGTGTATTTTCAATTTGATCAATAATTTTTTATCTTAATTCAGGATCTTTTATGTTTTTTAATAATTCTATAAAAGAATTATTATCTATAGTATTTATACTAAAATCCTGAAATTGAGATAATAGTTTATAAAACTCATCCCCTTTTTCATCAGTATTACTGATATGATTAATACAAGGTTGACCTTGCATACAATTATTACATTCTTCATTATTTGAAGATAAACTTTTATTATCTGAATCTTTTAAATCATCTGAATAATATGATTCTTCTTCTAATTTATTATCTGATTTATCATCTGAATCAGATTCTAACACTATTTGTAATAAAGCATTTTTGATATTATCATCAATTTCTAATTTATTTATTTTTGCTTTAGTCCAGCATTCATTAGCATAATGACCTGGTTTATGACATTTATGACAAATAATATTTTTCTTATCTTTAGTGCCTTTATTTATATTAAAGGTTTTTTTTCTTCTTTTCTTTTTCTCTTTAAATTTTTCAGAGAAATGTCTTCTTTTCTTATATTGTTTTTCATTTTTATCTCTAAGATTTTTAGAGTGTCTTTTATTTTTAGAATAGGTTTCATTCCTATCTTTTCTGGATGTTTCCATACCAAATTGGTCACAGAAATGTCCTAATTGTTTTCTTTCTATCATACTTTGATTTTTAATTTGTTTGTTTAATTTTAGTTCATTACAAAGGGACAATCCTTCTTGAACACAAACATTTATTAAATTTCCATATGTATAATTATCATAAGGAATATTTAAATGTTCTTTTCTAAGAATTATTTTAATTCTTTCAGCAAAAAGACTTGGAAGACCATCTATAAATTTGGCTTTCCAATGAATATTATTATAATCAGGTAATTCGAAGACTCTAGAAAGATAAGTATCTTTATACCATCTAAAATCTGTTAAAGTTCTACATCTTGTATTACTTAGAAGAGTACGAATATTTTCGCTATTATCAGAAAATCTTCCAATAAAATGTTCAATTATTGTCATTATTAGAGTATAAACAACATTACTATTTTGATTATTATTTTCTATTTTAACAGCATCTTGTGGTAAATCTACCCAATAGTCTAGAGGGGATATATAAGAATCTGTTGTTCTAGTTTTAAACATCGAATTATTTCTAGATATAGAAGACGGAAGTAATAATTTTTTCTGTTCATTTGAAAATTGAATTTGAACAGTTCCTTCTTCTGTTTGAATTATATTTTTCAAATCATTATTTATTAAAGGTTCTTTATAAACCTCTTGTTCTATTATCCATTTTTCTGAAAAGTTTATTTCTTCCCATTTAATAGCTCTTCTAGTAGAGATATTAGATTTATTAAAATTTGTTTCAATTAAAATTGTTTCATTTATACTTTTATTCATTATTTTACATCCTGGATTCATAGTATATAAGGGTTTATAATATATTCTATAACATATACAGATTATTTCTGAACCTGGAATATAATCATATCCATGTGTTTTAACATTTAGTGTTAAAGCACTTAAAATATTACTGCCAGTAAGGGATAAACATAAGTCAGGATAAACATCAAAGTATACTGGTCCATGGGCCAGGCTGGATTGAATTATTCCCATAAGGGATTTATTCCATACTTTGTTTCTACCATCTCTTAAAGTTGCAATAAAGCTTTTTGGTAATCCTTTTAATGTTAAAGGTCTAAATGCAATTTGCACTAGTCATATATGTATATAATTATGTGTTTTCATAAAAGGTAAGATATCCTTACGCCTTTAGTATTCGTGTATTCTGGGTATCTGATAATACATATAAGTCTTAAATGCTCAGTAAATTCCTAAGAGTTTAAATGTCTGGTAAAAATATGCCAAATATAATTATTCAAAGTTTTGGTTGGAAACCCTGCGTATCCAATGCTATACTTTTGTATAGGGGATCGATGTGGTGTAACAATACCAACTTCTGAGAATAATTGTTAGATATCCTTACGCCTTTAGTATTCGTGTATCCTATTATTAAAATATAATTACATTATTCTAAATAAAATAATTATATTTTTATATTTGAAAATAAAAACCGCTAACATTAACAAATAAATTTTAAAAAGTTAATTATATACACAATTTTTAAATCTGAAAAATAACTTTAATTTATGAAAAAACAACAAAGTATGTAAAACTAAATATCTTTATATCTTTATTTATATAAAAGAACAAAAGAACAACCAGTTGACACATGTAATCATCTCCTTAAAAGTTTTCCTACTCAAAATATATTATTAATAATTATATTAATTACTACCTCCGTCCCACAACACTTTGCACACCTTTAGTGTAATTACACTAAAGGTGTGCAAAGTGTTGTGGGACGGAGGGATTACACTAAAGGTGTGCAAAGTGTTGTGGGACGGAGGGAGTAATATTTAAGCAAATGGGTAATTTTTTAATTAAATTAAATGGTTGTACTTATCTCTAATCCAAATTAAATCCATCATTTAAATCCTACATTATATACGATTGACACAATTCTTTTTTTTTTTTTTAATATAACAACCTCTAAATTATTAATTTAGTATTAGTATTATTATATTTTTACAGTTGTTACATGAGAGGTGAAGCGAACATATCATACATCTGCTCACGATTTTATTGGGCTCCAGATCATTTTTGGTGCAACAGAGTACACTACTTCAATAGATATCTGGTCGGCTGGTTGTGTCCTTGCTGAGCTTCTTCTTGGCCAAGTTAGAGTTAGAGCTACTGCTTAGATTTGTTGTGTTCTCTTGTAGGTACATGGAACTCCAACACGCGAGGAAATCCGTTGTATGAATCCAAACTACACTGATTTTAGATTTCCACAAATAAAGGCACACCCTTGGCACAAGGTATACTTTCCACTTTTGAAGATTTGATTCGGCAGAGTAGCTAAACATTTTTGGTGTTTTTCTTCTTGTTGCCTCCCTGTAATTACTATCTCTGATTTTGGCAATTGTTATTTACATTTGAATTCTTATCTTGTTTCGGGTCCACCACAATGTATTATGAGCATCAAGAACAGTATACGTGTTCATCTTTGGTACGTTTTCAACAAAAAATAAAAACAAGGAAAGAAAGAAAAAGACTCTAGAACTTCATGCTTCATGCTTTCACTTATAAGTTAGAATTGGGATTGTGAGCTTTAACAGGGAGGTGAAGTATATGAACTGTGATGTCTTGAGACTCTGAGATCCCCTTGGATTTGCTCAGACATGCATAAAAAAATAAAAAATGAATATTAATAAAAAATGTAATGTATATGTAGAATTAAAAAAACTGAACCTGGAGCAACGTAACCAAATGTTGCTAGGGTGTTGGTTAGCACAATGCTCTCCTCGTTGCCTAGAAGTCTTGATATCCCGAAATCACATACATGACCAATCATCTCCTTGTCTAACAACACATTACTAGGCTTCAAGTCACAATGAACAATTGGTGTTGAATAGACATCATGAAGATAATCTAATGCAGATGCAACATCAATCATTATATTCAATCTTTGCACCATATCCAAGCAATAGTTGTGGGAATACAACCATTTTTCAAGGTTTCCATTGGACATATATTCAAGTACTAATGCCCAAAAATCTTCATTGGAACAACTGCTTATGACTTTGGTAAGATTTTGGTGATGAATATTACGCAGTACTTCACACCCGATGTCAAAACTTCTAAAAGCAACCTCGTTTTGCATATTAAACACCATCGCCGTGATAGCCTTCCTATCTCTTAGAATCCCTTTTTAAACCGAACCAAAACCCCCAGAAGCTATTAAATTGTTTGCATTGAACTGTTCAGTTGTTTGCAAGATTTCGTAATAGGAAATTCTTTCTGACATAATAGTCACTTGCTCATCAATTTGTCCAGCCTTGTCTCTTCTTCTATATCTTATAAAGATAAAGACCAATGAGACAACAGTGATTAGTGCAATCACTCCAGCAAGAATAAACAAAATAAATTTCACATTCTTTTTCCTTGATTTGCGATAGGAAACAACATGACAATGAGGGACATGAAACCTTTGGATTCCACACAATGCTTTATTAGCCTTAAAAGACTCCATAGTGAAGTTTTTGAAAGGACCACCAGTAGGAATTTCTCCACTTAGAACATTGAAAGAGACATTGAAAGTGACAAGGTATTGAAGGTTCTCAATGGACTTTGGGATTGAACCAGAAATGTTATTGTGAGAGAAGTCTAATGTTTCCAAATTAAGCATGCTCCCCACAGACACAGGAATGGTACCTTCAAGTTTATTATGTGCCAAAGATAGATAAATCAAAGATTTTAAATTCCCAATTGTTGTTGGGATAGAATTTGAGAATTGATTCATCGATAGATCAATTGCGGTTGCTGCCAAGAAATTACCTATCTCAGGAGGTAAAATTCCACTCAAGGAATTATTGGACAAGTTTAGCAGCAACATATCTTTGAGGCGCCATAAGCTTGATGGTATGTTGGAAGTCAGCATGTTGGAATGGAGTCCAATCACTCTTAAAGAAGAGATATTTCCTAGACATTCAGGAATTGGACCTGCTAATTGATTTCGTCCTATACCTAGCCTAAACAATCTGTGTAAATCACACAGACTTTGTGGAATTGGACCTCCCAGATTGTTCTCATTTAGAGATAATGATTGAAGCTTATTCAAATATTTGACAGTTTGAGGAATATTACCAGACAACTCATTACTGAATAGGGAAAGTGTGACCAAGTTGCTTAGATTAATTACCAATACTAGCAGGAATGCTACCCTTAATATTGGATGTTGGAAAGTGGGATCTGATCTGAGAACAAAAGTAAGTGTACTGAGGCAGATGTTGCCGCAGATGTTGCCACAACACTTAAGCCAACACTTAATTCTGAAGAGTTTTTGCAGCGGAAATTAAAATGACTCAAAGAGATAACTTTTCAAAACATATATAAATATATATCTTGAGGTGCCTTAGGCAAAAATTTATTCACAAATAAAAGTGAATATAAGTGAATTCCAAAATAGGCATAAACCTACAAGAAAAGAACTCACAAAAGATCATATTGATCAAAAACAAAAAAGCTCTCTTTGAGTATACAATGTACGCTCAGGCTCACAAAATTCTATTTTGGAAGGACTCTAGGATAAATGAACGTTAAGGCTTTTTTGAAGTGAGTTACAATGAAAAGTAACCAACCTATTTATAGATATACTCCAAGATAGAAACCTAACAAACATCCCTAAAACTCAGCCACTCAAAAACGTGGCTAAATGCTTTGAAAGATGCTGAGACATGCGTGAGGGAATTTCTCCAAGTTGTTAGTCAAGAGGCTTCAGCAATATTGACTTGGTCTACTCGAATTCTTGAAGAGGATTTCTCTCAAAAGTGGTTGCATTAGGGTTGCATCTTCTTTGACACGTTCACCACTCTTGTTTATACAATCTAACACCTGCAAAATAGTATAACAAGACACAAATGCAAAATAATCGAGATATTTGTGAAGTGAGACAAAATAGAGATGAATGTTGCCACAGATGTTATGGAAACATTTCAGGCAACATTTGTTTCTGGACAGAAAATAAAATTAACAAAAAATGTTAATAAAAAGTCCTTCAACAATCTCCCCCTTTTTGTCTTTCTTCACAAAACCAAAAAGCATTTGTTAGTCCAACACATATACTCAACACAAGCAAAAATAAACAAGAAGTGAGACAATATCAAGCAACCACAGCCAAAGCAAGCTAGCTCCCCCTGAAATATTACAAAGCTGAAAACTGATATTAATGTTAAAAAAACTCAAGTCAAACCACAAATCAAATCAAGTTTGAAAGCAATAAAAGTTTGAACTTCAAGTCAGTAAACATTAGCACAGAAAAATCAGTAAAAAATCAGTAACAATCTCAGCATAGGCAGCAACTATCCTCTTCAATCCTCATTAGGCTCATCATTCTTCATTCATTATCCTCCCCCTCATCACCACCTCGATTTTCATCATCTTCTCCCTCTTTTTGTGAAGAAAGAAGATATTGGAAATTTTTGGGAAATTTGGAGTCTGAGGCTTGGAATGAAAAATTGAGCACAAGAGAGACATGACTTTGGCACAAATATATATAGCTGAAACACCAAATCTTTTCTAATAGATGAAATTTGAAAAAGATATGGTTTTGAATATCTCCAACCTGGAAAAAGATATGACTCCACAACAAACTCCCCCTAAACATATGCAATAAAAATAAAAACAAACCACACAAAATATGCAGACTCAAAACAAATTTAACACGTTCCAAAAATGATGTAATCTATAAAAATCAGCCAAATCATACGTAATATTAATTTTCAGCCATTTTTAATAAATAATTAGCCCATGAAAAATTCCTCAAACAATAAAAAGCTTATTAGAGATAGGTACAAACACACTAAACACATCATGGAAGCGAGCCCTGTGTGTTCCAGCTTTTCCATCTTTAATTCGATTATATAGATAGATACAGCACACCTGAATATCACATGGTTGTAAGCCCTGTGTACCCCAGCTTCTCTATTCTTTAAGCACGTTTAAATTTTTAGGACGAGTACAGTCACAACTGAGTACAATGTGGTAACGAGCCCCATGTACCCCAGCTTTCCCATCCTATCTCATTAAGCAAACAAGACGAGTATAGCACACTAAATGTAACGTGGTCGCGAACCCCGTACACCTCAGCTTTCCCGTCATTCATGGACAAGTAGGTCACACTAAATACATCGTGGTAGCGAACCCCGTGTACCTCAGCTTCCTTGTCCTTAACAATTAAAAGAGGAATAAAAGGCTTTCGTATGATTAAGAGCTATCACATTAATATATAGTATAAAATAGTTGAAGGAGATCACACCACAAAATCACGTGTCAAATCAGAAATGAAAAACAAACAAAATGCAGACACACATGCAGACACGGACAGACGCGGATGTTGCCCAGAATGTGGCGGCAACATCCTCAACAACACCTCTACATGATGCAACCAAGAATAGGATTTGCAGGATCTATAATCAAGCTGACCAGACCCAACCACTCAGTGTATCGAGTGTTGGCTCTGATACCACTTGTTGGAAAGTGGGATCTGATCTGAGAACAAAAGTAAGTGTACTGAGGCAGATGTTGCCGTAGATGTTGCCACAACACTTAAGCCAACACTTAATTCTGAAGAGTTTTTGCAGCGGAAATTAAAATGACTCAAAGAGATAACTTTTCAAGACATATATAAATATATATCTTGAGGTGCCTTAGGCAAAAATTTATTCACAAATAAAAGTGAATACAAGTGAATTCCAAAATAGGTATAAATCTACAAGAAAAGAACTCACAAAAGATCCTATTGATCAAAAACAAAAAAGCTTTCTTTGAGTATATAATGTACGCTCAGGCTCACAAAATTCTATCTTGAAAGGACTCTAGGATAAATGAACGTTAAGGCTTTTTGGAGTGAGTTACAATGAAAAGTAACCAACCTATTTATAGACATACTCCAAGATAGAAACCTAACAAACATCCCTAAAACTCAGCCACTCAAAAACGTGGCTAAATGCTTTGAAAGATGCTGAGACATGCGTGAGGGAATTTCTCCAAGTTGTTAGTCAAGAGGCTTCAGCAATATTGACTTGGTCTACTCGAATTCTTGAAGAGGATTTCTCTCAAAAGTGGTTGCATTAGGGTTGCATCTTCTTTGACACGTTCACCACTCTTGTTTATACAATCTAACACCTGCAAAATAGTATAACAAGACACAAATGCAAAATAATCGAGATATTTGTGAAGTAAGACAAAATAGAGATGAATGTTGCCACAGATGTTATGGCAACATTTCAGGCAACATTTGTTTTTGGACAGAAAATAAAATTAACAAAAATTGTTAATAAAAAGTCCTTCAAAGCATAGAACTCTTCGAAAGAGGATGATAAATTCCCAATGGGAACTGGAATGACAACTATGGAGAGGATTATCACCAATTGATAAAGTTTTTAAAGATGGGCAATTTGTTAATGAAGTAATGAAGCTCAATTTTGACGAAGATGATTCAATCCTTAGATGGTTTTGAAACAATTGAACACTTTTGAGGTGTCTTAGGTTTCCAAAAAAGTAAGGTACAAAACCAGTAAAATCGTTTTCAACTAGTCCAAGATTCCTAAGTTTCGAACAATTTGAAATGGAGTCGGGTATTGCTCCACTCAAGTAATTTATAGAGAGGAGCAATTCTTCAAGAACGGGTAACCCATAGCACAAATTGGTTGGAAGATTACCCGATAGACCATTCTTAGCAAGTGAAAGCAAGTGAAGAGTTGAGATATTAAAGGTCTCGGATGGAATCAAACCAATGAAGTTGTTAACTTCTAATACTAAGTACTCCAGTTGGTAAAGTTGGCCAATTTGTTTAGGTAAAGAACCTGCCAAAATCAAAACTAAAAATACTTGAGAAAGAAAGTATTTGTACTTTCTTCTAAGAATGATAAAAGTAAGCATTACACCACTATAAAGAAACTTAAAAAAAGTGATTCTATATTTGACATAATATTAACTATTAAGCTATTTAGAGAGTTTTACTCATCAGATTCTGGTTAAATAAAGTAGGAAAAACCAGAACTTCAAAGTGATTATAAATAGTTATCACTTCTTTAAAAACACAATATTTTTGCGGAAAAAAAAAAACCCCAAAACAGCTAGAGGAGAATGCTTTTACATGCTTCAACATTTACAACTTTTTTTTTTTCCCTGAAAAGAGTGAATATCCAGCAAACTTTTCAAATTCCGAATTTTATCCAATCACTTCTCTATTTTTAAAACTAGGCTATGAAGATTGTTAATCTCTCCTGGTATAACACCTGTCAATTATAAAATTTTAAGTGAAATGTAATATAGAACGTTAAAAGAAATACTCGCTCCATAAAAATTATATATATATGTTTTCTCACAAATTCACCTCTAAAGCTAATTATATATGCAAGTGGGATATCACCTGGAATTAATATGGGAAGATAAGTTCCCAATGGAAGTGGGAATTTATCTCATCCACATCTATGATAGAGACAAATCTTATATCTAACAACTTGTGATGAGTTAAGAAGATGTTGGAAAATAATTATTTAGTGTAATATATAGTATATTTCAAATTATTTAGAGAAAAAATAGATAGGCCACCCAAAACCAAATTCCGGCGTCCACAATGATTTTGAAAAAAATTTGGATAAAATTGGCCTGAATTAGAAAACCAAAACTGAAAAATGAATATTTAATTGTTAAAAATGAAAAATGTCCCACATCTAACTTTTCCAGCAATAATTATATCTATTTTCCAAAATATTTATATTTACTGTTACATTGCCTTTTATCAGCTTTTCCTACAATAATTATATTTATTTTCGGGGAAGATCGAAGTTAACAGCTAGACCCTCTAAAATTATCTTTTAATTTTATTTGCTGTGATTAAAGGTTTATGCTTTAATTCCTCCAGCCCAGTATAAAGTTGTTGGCCTCCAAGAAAAAGCACTTTAAAAATGGTGTTATTCAACTTCTTACTTTTCCAAAAGCAACTCGAGCAGACAACCGTCTCGGTTATCGGCTTATGTGTCACATAATTTGAGTTTCTTTTCATTTTTTTTGAAAAAATTAAATTCTAAAACCAGTATAAATTCCACATAGACGTATACAGTGAATTTGAGGAAATATAAAAATAAAAATAGCCCATTTAATCAATATAAAAATATATAAAGTAAAAAGTATTAATTATAAAAAATATAAAAATAATTTCCAAATAACTAAAATTAAAAGTTAATTAGAGAATTTTTAAAATAATTAAAATTTAACATCTTTTAAGACTTTAAATTTTTAATTTCAGAATAATTAATTTATTTCCAAATTTTTAAGACTTTTGAAAATTGTTTTACAGAATGTAAATATAATTTTAAATGTTAAATATATATATATAAAGGTAAGTGTGTGCTTCACCTCTAATAGCTTAAAATCAAATGATCCAAGTCGTCACGAGAGTCGAGAGTCAATATTGGAGTCTGAAGTCATAATCAAATAATTTAATTACGAGAGTCAAGAGTCAATGGATATTTAAATACATGCACTTTTGTCCCGAAGTAGACAAGTGGTTTTTTTTCTTTTTTCTCAATTTGACCGAACTTTTTTTCTTCTTTTGATTTCAATCGAAATTTCACACTTTTTTTTTTTTTTTCAAATTGCACTCCATAACTATTTTCAACCCATTTTTCTACCACACTCTCAAATTTTGTTCATTTTTAGCTAAAGTTGAGTTTGGATTGAATGAAAATCAGAAAATTAATTTTGGTGGGCATTGATATTTTTAAATTCTTTTAGTTTGCCTTAATTAACAAAATAGTTTTTTATTTATAATCCTTTAAACTTCTTTGCAAGCTAATGAACATGCATAATCAGTATGGAGGAGTGCATGAAAAAGAAGATGAAGTCATGGAGCAAATCACGCAAAATTAATTACAGATGATTATACTCTTTTTAATGTTATTTATTTTTTATATAATTATATCAATTTATTTCGACATTTTAAATTTTAAAAAAAGTTAATTACTAAAATTGTCCCATAATTTAGAGAGGCTGACAATTTAGGATATTAATTTTTTGGGCTGACAATTTAAAACTTTATTTTTTCGAGTTTCGTGAATTTTGTCAAATTTGAGCCCAAATTATACAAATGGACTTAAATTGCACGTGAGATCACGTATTTGGGCTTTTCAGACCAATTTTACTAACAAATTATTTATATATCATATGTGGCATTTCGAATTAAAAAAAAAAACTCATTTCGAATCAAAACCAACATGCGTACCAACTATTATAACTAAATCTTATATAATGGATGAAGATATATCAAAATCATAATCTTTATAATCAAAAGATTGTGGTATTATAAATAAATCATATGCAATCCAATAAATCTAGGATGCAACCGAGATTCGATTAAATAGCATGCAACCAATATTCGATTAAATAGTATGCAACCAGTATCGATGAAATATGATGCAATAAAAAAATCAATTAATAATAATACATTACAAATTAACCACACAACATCAAAATATGATGCAACCAATATCCGCTAAAATAGTATGCAACTAATATATGATAAAATAGCATACAATCAATATCCGTTGACATAGTATGCAACCAATATCCGATGAAATAATATGCAACTAACATTGATGAAATAGGATGCAATCGTTGCAATGACAAAATCAATTAATAATAATACATAATAATAAATAGATTTCATAATTTATTGAAAATATAGTTTTATAAAAAATATTCAATTTCATAATTAGTAAGTTTGAACAATTTTTTTTAGTCAACCCACTTTCATTTTGTTTTTTTTTTCTAAAATAGAATTTTTTTATATATATTTTTTCAAATGTTTTAAAAATAACCAATTTTATAATATATAAATATATTTTTTTTAATGTATAGCATATGCTCTTACGAAAATATAACTATATTTTTATATATTATTTAATATTTACTAATATTTCTTATATACATTAAGTTATGTTCATTAATTAACCATATTAAAGGCAATTGCATTATACTTTAATTTGTTAAAGATTTTATTTTTAAAAATTATTATTATAAGAACTTTTATAGGCTTCACATAAGATATTAGTGGTCTTACTTTTATATAATTATAAAGATAAAAGTTATTATTATTATTATTATTATTATTATTATTATTATTATTATTATTATTATGAAACATATCGAATATAAGTCTTAAATGATTCGTCATCACATGATGCATAATACCAGAAGATTTAATTGTGCTTCTATGATTGTTATTAACTGATAAATATAATAATTGGAGAAGGTAGATATAAACTATATTGCCCTATGATATTAGACTTCTTTGTGGAATCTTTGGATTTTATTGTTGTAACTTTTGAAGGTAGGTAAAAAAAGTTAAAATGAAAATGAAAAATCATGATGCAATGATTTAAGATATAGTGATTAATAAATTGAGAAAATCAATAAATCAATGTATTAATCATCATTAAAAATTTCATAAAATCAAGAGCAAGACTCACAATTTCATGAAACTGTTTCACGGATCTAATTTTATGATCATAAACACAAAATTGAGTTTAACTAATATTTAAAATAAGTTTGAGTTATGGATAATCAATTCTGATGTTCTATTACATTTGATATTATACCTCATGTTTCATTAAATTTAATACACGTTAAATAAATTAGTGATGTTATTTGATACACATGATGTGTGGTGTTTTGTTATAGAAGATATAACAACAACTTTAATACAAAATTTCATGTAATGGACAATAAAACAGTCTCATAAAATTAAATTTGTGTGATGGGCTTTTATGCATATTTTAATAAAATGAATTTGTCTTTTCCTTGAAAGATTCCGTTATTTTTACTTTGTTTTTCTTTTCTTTTGATAGATATGTTTACGAAGAAAAAGCGAGTTGTTCTTTAAAAAGAAAGATGTTCGATAAATAGAAAATGATATTTCTTGCTTTAACTAGAATTATTAAATAAAAAGTAAGGAAAAATACTGTCACGGTCTTTAAACGCCATCAAATCCTTTAAAACAAATAAAATTTTCTTTAATGCAAACAAATATGATTTTTACATCCTATGCCTCCCCATTGCACACTCTATTAAAGCCTACTGAGAATGAGTTTTTCAAGCACTTGCATAAGCTTTACTATCAACCACAAATGGAGATCACTTACTATTACATTTTTACCCATATTGTCCTAATAGTTACCTGCAGCAAAATGTTTTACCTAGCCGAAGCAATTACAAACCTTGCCACAGATCAATCTGCCCTTCTTGCACTCAAAGGAAACATCGCGTTAGACCCTAATCACATTCTTGCAAGAAATTGGACAAATTCAAGCTCTGTTTGCAGTTGGATTGGCGTCACTTGCAGCTTGCGCCACAACAGAGTGAGTGCACTAAATATTTCAAACATGGGGCTCTCTGCCACCATTCCACCACATCTAGCAAACCTCTCTTTTCTGGTTTCACTCGACCTCTCATACAATCATTTCAATGGCACTTTGCCTCATGAGTTGTCTCTTCTCCATCGTCTGAAGTTTATTTCTCTACGTAATAACAGTTTTTCAGGATTCATCCCCATATCCCTCTCTAATTTGTCAAATCTGAAATTCCTTCAACTTTCTAACAATTATCTAAGCGGAAAAATTCCAGAAGAGCTGGGAAGACTTCATAACCTGCAGTCTCTGATTATTGAAAACAACCATCTGTCGGGTGCTATACCGTCTGCCATATTTAACATATCCACACTGAAAGTTATCAGTTTTACAACTAATGAATTGAGTGGCAGTTTTCCCAGCGACATGTGTAGTAATCTTCCACTTCTTGAAGGGTTACATCTTTCCTACAATCATCTGAGTGGCCAAATCCCATCAAATATTTCTGGATGTTCACAACTACAAATTCTATCATTGTCTTACAACTCCTTCAGTGGGCAGATACCTGCAGAAATCGGAAAGATAGTTTCGCTTCAAAAATTATATCTTGGGTACAACAGTTTAAATGGTACAAATCAATTCTACTTTTAAATGGAGCGAGCATTTTCTTTAACGTTTTATATTACATTTTACTGAAAATTTTAATTTTCAGGTGTTATACCAGGAGAGATTCACAATCTTCATAGGCTGAAGGTTCTGCATTTTGCAAACAACCATCTGTTGGGTGTTATACCGTCCGCCATATTTAACATATCCACACTAAAAGTTATCGATTTTACAACAAATGAATTGAGTGGCAGTTTTCCGAGTGAATTGTGCAGTAATCTTCCACTTCTTGAAGGGTTACATCTTTCTGAAAATCAGCTGAGCGGCCAAATCCCATCAAATATTTCTGGATGTTCACAACTTCAAATTCTATCATTGTCTTACAACTCCTTCAGTGGGCAGATACCTGCAGAAATCGGAAAGATAGTTTCGCTTCAAGAATTATATCTTGGGTACAACAATTTAAATGGTATAGATCAATTCTACTTTTAAATGGAGCGAGTATTTTGTTTAACGTTCTATATTACATTTTACTGAAAATTTTATAATTGACAGGTGTTATACCAGGAGAGATTAACAATCTTCATAGGCTGAAGGTTCTGAATTTTGCAAACAACCATCTGTCGGGTACTATACCGTCTTGACATATTTAACATATCCACACTAAAAGTTATCGGTTTCTTTTTACTGGTAATGCTTACTTTTCATTCTTAGCAGGTGTTCTAACCAAAGAAATTGGGAATCTTACAAAGATAAGATCATTGTATCTCGGATACAACAACTTCACAGGTAAATGAAAGATTCACAGTACAAATACTTTCTTTCTCAAATATAGCAACTTCACGGGTGAATGATAGATTCACAGTACTATATTTGCAATGCTTACTTTTTCTTTTGGCAGGTGTTTTACCTAAGGAAATTGGCCAACTTTACCAGCTGGAGCTTTTAAGATTACAAGTTAATAGTTTCGTTGGTTTGATTCCATCCGAGATCTTTAATATCTCAACTCTTACAAGTCTTTCACTTGTTAAGAATGGTCTATCGGGTAATCTTCCAACCAATTTGTGCTATGGGTTACCCGTTCTTGAACATCTGCAACTCTCTATAAATTACCTAAGTGGATCAATACCCGACTCCATTTCAAATTGTTCGAAACTTAGTAATCTCGGACTAGCTGCTAACAATTTTACTGGTTTTGTACCTCACTTTTTTGGAAACCTAAGATACCTCGAAATTGTTCAATTGTTTGGCAACCATCTTAGGATGGAATCACCTTCTTCAGAATTGAGCTTCATTACTTCATTAGCAAATTGCCCATCTTTAAAATATTTTGCAATTAATGATAATCCTGATCTTAATGGTGTCATACCAGTTTCCATTGGGAATTTATCATCCTCTCTCCAACAATTCTTTGCTTACAATTGCAATATTAAGGGTAGCATTCCTGCTAGTATTGGCAATTTAAGCAACCTGATCACACTTTCTCTACACAATAATGGGTTGTCTGGTAATATTCCTGATAGTGTCAAACATTTGCATAAGCTTCAAGCATTATCTCTAAATGAGAACAATCTGGGAGGTCCAATTCCACAAGGTCTGTGTGATTTACACAGCTTGTTTAAGCTAGGTTTAGGACTAAATCAATTAGCAGGTCCAATTCCTGAATGTCTAGGAAATGTCTCTTCTTTAAGAGAGGTTTATCTCTCTTCCAACATGCTGACTTCCAGCATACCATCAAACTTATGGCGCCTCAAAGATTTGTCACTGCTAAACCTGTCCAATAATTCCTTGAGTGGAATTTTACCTCCTGAGATAGGTAATTTCTTAGCAGCAACCACAATCGATCTATCAATGAATCAGTTGTCAAATTCTATCCCAACCACAATTGGGAATTTACAATCTTTGATTTATCTATCTTTGGCACATAATAGACTTGAAGGTACCATTCCTGTGTCTGTGGGGAGCATGCTTAATTTGGAAACACTAGACTTTTCTTACAATAACCTTTCTGGTTTAATCCCAAAGACCATTGAGAACCTTCAATACCTTGTCGCTTTCAATGTCTCTTTCAATGCTCTAAGTGGAGAAATTCCTACTGATGGTCCTTTCAAAAACTTCACTATGGAGTCTTTTAAAGCTAATAAAGCATTATGTGGAATCCAAAGGTTTCATGTCCCTCTTTGTCATGTTGTTTCCAATCGCAAATCAAGGAATGTGAAATTTGCTCTGTTTGTTCTTACTGGAGTGATTGCACTAATCACCGTTGTTTCATTAGTCTTTATCTTTACAAGATACAAAAGAAGAGACAAGGCTGGACAAATTGATGAGCAAGTGACGATTATGTCAGAAAGAATTTCCTATTATGAAATCTTGCAAGCAACTGAACAGTTCAATGAAAGCAATTTAATAGGGTTTGGGAATTTTGGTTCTGTCTATAGAGGGATTCTTAAAGACGGGAATGTTATCGCGGTGAAGGTGTTTAATATGCAAAACGAGACTACTTTTAAAAGTTTTGACATTGAGTGTGAAGTACTACGTAACATTCGTCACCGAAATCTTACCAAAGTCATAAGCAGTTGCTCCAATGAAGATTTCCGGGCATTAGTACTTGAATATATGTCCAATGGAAACCTTGAAAAATGGTTGTATTCCAACAACTATTGCTTAGATATGGTGCAAAGATTGAATATAATGATTGATGTAGCATCTGCTTTAGAGTATCTTCATCATGGCTATTCATCACCCATTGTTCATTGTGACTTGAAGCCTAGTAATGTGTTGTTAGACGAGGAGATGATTGGCCATGTATGTGATTTCGGGATATCAAGACTTCTGGGTAATGAGGAGAGCATTGTGCTAACCAACACCCTAGCAACATTTGGTTACATTGCTCCAGGTTAAACCTTTTTTATTCTACACATACATTACATTTTTAATTAATATATATATATATATATATATATATATATATTTATATATATATATATATTATCCTCTTGCATAGTGATTTTTTTTTAATTCATCTAGAGTATGGTTTGGAAGGGCAAGTTTCGAGAAGGTGTGATGTTTATAGTTATGGTGTGATGTTGATGGAGACGTTTACAAGGAAAAGACCAAGTGATGACATGTTCGTTGGAGATTTGAGCTTAAAGAGTTGGGTTCAAAACTCACTTGCACAATCATTACATGAGGTTATAGATGCCAACTTATTCATCAATCTTGATCGACAACATAGTGGCAAATTGGTGCAATGTGTATCGTCCATCTTGGAGTTGGCTTTGAAGTGTTGTGAAGAATCACCGAGTTATAGGATAAACATGAAAGAAGCTCTAACACAGTTGCTCAAAATCAAATCTCTATTTTCTCTAGTGGTCCTGAATTACAAAGGCTAAGGTGTGAATATAACCATTTAATTGAGCAACAAGTTGTGTAAGTCACAAAAGCACTCCTGAATGGGAACCTTCGCTATTGTTGTTTTGTATAAATAATCTTTAGAGCTTATACAAATATTTGACAATAACTAGAGCTTAATTTTACCAGACAATGTGACACAATCTTGCAAGTATGCAATAAGGGCTTCAAATGATGTGAGTTTTCATACAATAAGACAATATAAAGATTGATTTGTGACAATGTTGGTGGATCTTTCAAGTTTCAGCTAAACAAGATGTTCAAGGACGTGTCAAGTTGGATGGAAGGTTCGATTCACTTCTAACATTGAAATCATAGTATATATCTGACAAGAAATATCATATTCGATACGAGTAAAAATTGTCTGATAACAAAATACTCGTATCTTTATATATATAAAGAACAACCACAAGTGTCATGTGTCATTCTCTTCTTAAAAGTTTTTTTGCTAAGAAAATATAACTAATAGTTATATTAACTTATTAAGGCGTGAGTTACTTTTTAATTTAGATTTAAATGATTATACCTAATTTTCAATACATTCTATATCCAATTAGTTTTTTTTAATATTGTAACAAATAATATTAATTATAATCAAAATAAATTATTTTTAATAATAATAATAATAATAATCTTTATATAGAGAGATTTTTTTAATCCAATAAATTAGGGATTTGACAATTTCGAATTTTAAATTTTCAAATCAATAATTTAAGATTTTAATTTTTCAAATTTCACGAATTTTGATCATTTTCAGCCTCAATTACTCAGTAGAACCGATTTCACACGTGAATCATATGTGATCGCTCAAATTGAAGAATCTTAGACCAATTTTGTTGAAGAATCTTAGACCAATTTTGTTGATACGGCTTAATTTTATCCCAAGCGGTATAAATATTTTACAAATCACCCCTTCCACGTGGATTAAAAAAACCAGAGGAAAATACCCACCAAAATTCTCCCCAAATTCACAGAATGCCCTAATGATATTGCTCAGGTGAGCAGCAACGGGCAGAGATCTGCAAATCACACCGGAGAGGGCGGCGGCGAGACTTATTTGGAAGATGGAAGCGGAAGAAGAGGCGCGGCGCTGATAAGAAAATAGTTGTGGCGTTGGAGATGGGGATCGAGCAGGAGAGATTTTGGGGCGGCGCTGGAGATATTGGGCCTCGGCGAGAAGCTGCTGCTACGGAATATTGAGGGCGCATATTTTCATGACCATCGTCATCTCCGCCGCTTTTCCTCATCTTCACACCCTTGAAACCGATATTGGTACCTTGATTTTAAGGAAATGTCGGTTTCGATATCGGTTTCGATGCAAATATCGAACATTTTTTAAAAATATATGAAAATTTTGTAATTTAATAATATGTGAATCATAAAATTTATTTAATTGAAAGAGACATAAAATACTGATTGTATTTATGAATAGTGAAATATATATTTAATCGATTATTTTTAATTTATTTATCCAATTTAATAATAAAATATATATTAATCATATGTGATTTTAAATTTAATAAACATATATTTATCTTTATCTTTATATATATAAAAGTAAGACCAAATGTGTCACATGTCAAACATACAATTTTCATACTAATTTTATTTTAATTTATAAATTAAATCTATAATAACTATAATTTCAAAGTTAATTAATTAATGTGGCTATTTATGATATCAATTTAATTATATTAATAATAGACATTAGTAAATAATATATGAAAATTTTAATAATTTTTTTAAAGCAATACATGTTAGACTTCAAATATATAAATCATTTATAAAATTTAAATTTGTGTTAGAAAAAAATATAAAATAAAATTTTTAAAAAAATGAAATTCAAACATTTGCACCGATAAAGACACCTGAAAAATTCGACATTTCGTCGATATATTGACGAAACACCATGATATTTAGCCATTTCCCACCGATAACGACATTTGCATGACATTTTCCGACATTTCACGACATTTCTCAGAAAAAAAACTGTAGTTGTATATTATATCGGTACAATCATTGTCGCGATATTTAGCCGAAATATCACGATATTTTCATCTCTGCTTCATATTACAAAATATTATTTGTTTATTTTTTTGAAGGAAAGATTTTTAAATTTTATCCACATGAAAGGAAATTTTTTTAAATTAGTCAGAATAAGCGAGCTCATATGTGTAATTTATTATTATTATTATTATTATTATTATTATTATTATTATTATTATTATTATTATTATTATTATTATTATTAATTATACAATATGTGATTAACTATACAAAATTTAAAGTATGCATGTTATATATATATATATAGGGTACATGAGACGTAAACACAATCTTCCTCAAAATTCTTTAATATATTCTTAATTTATTTTAATTAAAAAAATTACAAAAAAAATAACTCAAATAAAAGTGTGATGTTTTAAAAGATTAGTGAAATTTCTAATCTTACTAATTAATGAAAGAATATTTTTGCATTAAATCATAGAAACGATTAAGAAATTTTGATTTGCATTATTTAAAATATAATTGAAATGAAAATTTTAGGATAATAAAAAAAGACATATATAATAAATAGAAAATATTTAAAATTTTATCTGGAATATATAGGGGGAGTTGAATAATTTGATAGATATAACAACGTATATAATAAATATAAAATATATTTTTTTTCTTACTAATGCAATATATATAATCAAATAATATATTAATCAAATTATATTATAGTTGATACTAATTTTAACTGTTTTTCTTAAAAACTCGCGTATTACATTGGCTCTATACTAGTATCTTTTATATATGGAGAGAGCACATATGACATAATTAAACACAATCTTCCTCAAAATTCTTTATATACTTTTAATTTATTTTAATTAAGAAATTAAAGAAAAAATAACTCAAATAAAAGTGTGTTGATTTAAAAGATTAGTGAAACTTCTAAACAACAATTTATCTCTTTAGAGATGTGAAGAATATATTAAACTACCCTCAAATCATCACACGAATTATGACCCAACTACCTTTGATATGATAAGAACATAATGGAAGGGCAAACAAAGATTCTATGAAATAATTTGTGCATTAAAACATACAAACTATTAATAAATTTTGTTTTGAGTTATTTATAATATAATTAAAATGAAAAATTAAGGATATTTATAATCTTTATTATTTAAAATTTACAAAATAATAATAATAAAAAGATATAATATTAGTAGAAAAGTTGAATAATATATGATAGATATAACAACATATATAATAAATAGAAAATATTTATATTCTCTTATACATGTAACGTATAGAATCAAATAATATATTAATTAAATTATATTATGATTGATACTAATTTTACTATATATTTTCTTAAATCCGTGTATTACACTGAGTCCTGTGCTAATCTTAAATATGTTATCACGGATTTGAGATCATAGCCACTAAAATGCTGGTTGCTAAACTTTATTGTGATGGAATTTTCTCTAACATAAAATTAGAGACTGAATTGCTCTATAATGTTAAATCTTTAATTTTTGGTCTCGCTAATCAGATGTTAATGTTTTGCTAATTAAATTTTATGTCATGTTATGTCTTTACTCTACCTTTATTTTATTACTTTAGTTAAGGTTAACATAAAAAATATGTCTGGCTCAAAGTTTGTCATTCTTTCACTTTGTAAATTAACCTAAACTTTTTCTCTTTTTCTTATTGCATTTCAAAGGTTACGATTTTTTTTTAAGAATTGCAACCTAAATCCATTTTTCCAGTTAATATCGAAATTGTCATTTTTAATTTTTTCTCTCATTGATCTTCAATTGAATGGAAATCAAAATAAAATTTCAGACTTTCGTTTGGTTTGAAATGTGGAGTGTTTTGGCATGAATTTCATGTAATATAATTAAAAATCGGGACATTAAATTTGATTTTAGGTGGAAAATGATCCAAAAATATCCTAGATTACACTTTGAAAAAAATCTTGAACTTTAAGTGAAATAAAAAAAATATGAAAAAGTTTAGATGGCAAATTTTCATATAGTTGTAGTGTGTTGGTCCCAGTGGTATAAGGTTAAGAGGGGGGGTGAATTAACCTTATCAAATTTTTAACTTTTACTCCAAAGGATGTTAAGTCCCTGATGAGCAGGTAGCTAGTAAGCTTACTGCTCGATAGGTTCCTGCTTAGGCAGTAACCTCAGGACTTAGTCAGAGAATGTAATGCACAGCGGAAATACTTATGTTTTTCGAAACGTGCTTTTTAATGCAGTATGCTTAGATGCAGGTAGATAGATATAAGAGGCACAAGCAAGCTTATAGAGGTTCAAGGGTGGAGTAATCCCTCTACGTCCTCTCTACTCCTTCACAAGGAGGAACTTTGTTAAAGCTAGTTTGATTTACAATAGACTCAGCTAACACAAACTAAACTCTAAACAAAACTGTCAGCTCTATCCACACAGGTAGCTGCACAGTAACCAACTATCGACCCACACAGGATCTCCACACAGGTTAACCGACCCACACAGGATCCTTTCTCTTCTTCAGAGAGATTACAACTTAGCAGTTTCAACACCTGACTAAGTGACTCCTATCAGACTTAATGAATAAAAGATTTAAGGCACAATCAAATGCAGCAGGCTCCTTGAACTTCAGAAGAACATAAAGGTAGTTGGCTTGCTGCTTGCTTAGTCTGAATAACTTGAGAGTATAAGCTTGTGCGTCTATTTGCTTCTCAGTTCTCTTGATTGTATATTATCGTTGTCTCTCCTTTCCTTTGAAAATCAGACTTCTATTTATAGGCATCAGGTGGTTTTCTGCCCGTTGGAAATGCAGTCCTTTGTATGATGAGGTGTCTCTTTTTGATTGGTTCTGCTGATCTTCTGACACCTATTCTGAAATGCATTCATTCTGTTCTGCAACTGCTTGTCCTTTGTCTGCGTAATTACATTCTGCAGACTGTTTGTACTGTGTCCTTGCTGCTTTATCACACATGGCAGATTCTGATTTGTTGGAACTGGAGTGACTCTACTGGCTAGTCAGGTTGCATTGACTCTGATGTATCTGGTAGTATCCTCATTGAGTCAGTCAGCTTCCTTAATTATCTCCAGGTTCCTTGTAGCATCCTTCTAGAACTTTGCTTGCTGGTTGCTCGATACAGTATGCAGGTAGCAGGGACTTCGGCTTCCTGGCTACTTGGCAGAATCTTCAAGTCCTTCCAGCATCCTTGCCTTAGCAAATTTACATTAAAGACTTATCCAGACAGCTAAGGTTCTAATCTATTACACGTTTTGTCTCATCAAAATCTATTACATTTCATCCTATCAATTTCCCCCTTTTTGATGATGACAAAACTCCTTAACAGGATCAAAGAACCATATTATTAACTTGGAACAAAGATGCAGATAAATCAAATTATTCAAGAACATGCATCAAGTTCACAAGATGTGAGTTTTAATCAGAAGGGTCAAATTTTCATTGATCAAGGTTAAGTACAGGTCATATACATACACAAGCAAATAGCAGAAACAAACAGAAGTTTAAATAAACCAACAGAATAAACATAAAAAAAAGATAAAAGCATCAAGTCTTTAACCAACTGGCCTTCTTCTTTCTTTCAAACTTTGTGCCTTTCCACCAGTTGGCTATCGAGTCTTGATAGCTAGGCTCCATCATTTTCACCATATCCTCGGTCTCTTCAAACCTGAGCCAGAAGTCTTCACTGTATGGTATGGGCTCCTTTCCAATTTTCTGCTTTAGCTTCACTTGAATTGGAAGTCCACCTTTCTTTGTTAGCTCCAGGAACCTCTGCAAAGCTTCCTTGTTTGTCTTGAATCCTCTGAAGAGAGCAGATTCTTTGTAGAGGGTGGTGAAGTACTTCATCAGCTCCTTCCTTTTGAAGGCTTCTATCTGGAAAAAGGACGGGTTGACCTCAGTAGGAAGAGTGACTTCCGGGACTTCTGGGGCTAGGAATCTGTCACTCCTGGGATCCGGGCTTGCTTCCAGGAAGCTTCTGAGAGTGGCACTTGCTGCGACATCTGGACTTTGCAAATTTTTCTCCATTTCCACCATGTCAGGCAGCTTGTGCGGAGGAAAGATCTTGTCAAGGACAACCCTAGGATCTGTTGCAAAGATAGCATCCAGGTTGCTTTTCAGCTCTGCTTCTGTCCTCCTCCTTTTCTCTTCTCTTATATCAGCCCCCTTCCTGAAGCCTGGATGAACAGACCCAGAAACAGCATCTGATTTTCTTTTTGCACTGCTGTCTGAAGGGCCCCTAGATCCAGCTCTCTTACTTCCGCCATCTCCAGAGTCATCTCTTCTCCTACTGCTCACTACCATCTGTCTGCAGGCAGCAGGGTCCTGTCCAGCCTTCTGTCTGCCTTCAATCCTTCCTTCCCCCTTTTTGTCATCACCAGCACGCCCAACCGCAAAACTGACCATGGAGTGAATGTCAGACAAGGTGCCTGAGTGATCCCGCAGGGTCTGAGATTGGTTGAACTGCTCCCTATCCATCCGGTCTACTGCAGTGACTAGAGCTTTCTGACTGGCCTCAAGAGAGATCATCTTCTCCTCTTGCCTATTTAACTTCTCCATCACGCTCTTGACAACTTCAACTGCAGCATCCTCTTTAGGGGGTCGGTAGGCGGCTATCATCTGAGTGAGCTTTGACAATGTCATGTTGAGGGAGTCCATGAAAGAATAGGTCTTCACAGAGTGAGAGCGGGTATCCTTGCGGATTTTCCTGCTCGCTTTTATCAAGGACTTCCCCATTTGTTCAATTGCTGTCAGCACCTCTTCATTTGACCTGGCAGGTTCCTGGTGTTCTCCTGCTGGTGCCTGTTCATCAGAGACAGATGTTAGTGCTTTGGATTTTTCGGCTCCGGTATCACCCTGTTCACTGGGTGACCCTTCATCGCTGCTGGTAGGGCTACTGGATCCTCCACCTCCTGATCCAGTATTCTTAGAGTGTGTTTCCTCCTCAGCATTCTCCTCACAATCCTCCTCTGGATCTCCCAGCCTCTTGTCTTGTTCAGCTACCTTACCCTTGCTGAACACTGTTTCAGCTTCCATCTCCTTTTCTAACTCCTCTACTACTTCCTCCACTGCCTCCTCCTGCACTTCAGGCTCCTTTTCTCCACTTTTGTCTCCTTCTTCCTCCTGCGCTTCCACCATCTTTTCACCCGCAGCTACTTCCCCCTCAGCGACCGTATCTCCCTGGTCCACCGATTTGACAGGTGTTGTCTCTTCCACCTCCATTGGAGTAGCTGCATCAGGTTGCTCCTTCTCCATAGGGGCAGGTTCCTCCACTGCATCAGCTTGAACAGGTGCCTCCTGCAGCACATGTTCCCCCTCAGCCTCTACCTCCATTGGTGTAGGCATGGTGATTTCCGTGGTGTCATCGGCGGCTGCTACTGTGGTTGGAACTATCAGTTCGAGAGATGCCACAGCAGCGAGGGTTTCCAACTCTTTAGCCTTGGGAAAGTCAGTTGGCGTCGAGCTCCTCTCCTTCATCGGCATCTGTACAGGTACTTCAGGAAGAATGATCAGGTCAGTAAGATATGAGAATTCATCACCGTTTTTCTCCGTTGGTGAAGGTGACCTCCTGCTGATAGGTTCCACCATCAATGCTGAGCAGGATGATCCTTCACCTATTTGGGGTTCCCTTACTGGCCTTCTCATTCTGGTATCTGCCAGGCTGATGTCAGCAGCCTGCTTCATCATCCTCTCCATAGCTTCCTGCTCCCCGTACTTTGCTATCTGGGCCTCAGCAAAGCCCACATCGTCGCCTGCTCTGACCTGGTCAGCAGCAGTATCCAGTATCACCTCCTCCCTATAGAAGTCCGGCTGGATGACAGCTTCCTTCCCTTTCAGGCTCCTGGGGCCAGGCAGCTGTGCGGCAGCTTCCTTCTGCTTCCTGGCCTCCAACTCAGCGTCTATCTCCGTGTTTTCAAGAAATTCCGGCCATTTCATTTTCTTGAGATCCTTCAGGAATTTCTTTTGAAGGACCTCCTCCAGATCATCCGTGACGACCCAGTTCAGCGCCCATTCCTCCTCAGACTTCCAATCTGCCCACTGGATGAGTTCCTCCCTGGGCAGGTGCCTGAACTGCCACCAGGTGGTGAATCTTTCCACCAATTTTCCGAACTCCGCCTCCAGCTTCGGTATGCTGATGACGAACTCAGCTACCTCATCTTCATCATCATCATCATCAACGGCTGTATTCCCTTCCGATTCCTCCCTTGGAGAATCAATCTCCACTTCCACTGCAGGCTTCTTAATAGCCCGAGTGGTGACGATCTCTGGTTCATCATCAGAGATGACCAGTCTCCTCTGCACATCTTTCTTGTGCTTGATCTTCTTTGGTACAACAGGAGCTGGTGAGGGCTCTGCAGGCTCCTCCATCCTCGAGCTGCTTTCAGACGAAGGAGAGGCAGTGTCGCGGAATGTCTTTCTTGTCCTTGGAGCCCCCTTGAGGTCCTCAGAGACCTCTCTGGTTACTGGGGATGACCGAGCAGTGGTCTTCTTGGCAAAGACCCTACCAGCACCAATGAATTTCCCTTTCTGGATGGGCTTCCCCTGGGACAGGTCCACCTTTAAGTGACCCAGGAGAGTGTTGATGATAAGTCCATAGGTAGGCTTACCTACCTTCTTCTCCACTTCCTCCACCAGCCTGGAAAGCAGGTAGCTGGCCCAGTCCACCTTCTCCTTCTTCACAATGGCCATCATTATCCTGTACCGGAAGTTGGTACACTTATCAAAGGAACCAGAGCGGTTCTCTATGATATGGCAGCAGATATCATGCAGCAACTCGAACTCTAGAAGGAAAGCCTTCTTGCTGCAACTCCTGGACATCCCCGCCGTGTCCTCCTTCCCGGTAAACGTCGTCCAGAACTCCTCCAGCTGGTTTTCTCCGTAGGTGGAAAGGTCACTGGCGTTCATCCCTACAGTAGGCAGAGCGAACACTTCTTCCAGAAGACCGGTGTCCACCACCACAGTCACTCCACCAACCTTTGATGTGATCTCTGACCCATCAGCAGAGACTTTCGCCCTCCGGTAGAATTTCTCCACCTGCTCCTCCGCGTACGGGGCTTTGTGATAGGAGTAGAGTTTGAGAAGTCTCGTCTCATAGAGGCATTGAAGGATGCTCTTCATGACCTCCTTCGGGTTCCCTTCTTCCTCCACAATCTTCAGGAGGATCTTGCGGTCCACCAGTCTTCCATCAACAACTTGGGATGTTTTTGGTGCCATTTCAGAAAGAGAGAGAGATCTAAAAACTGGAAAACTTGAGAGAGAGAGAGCACGAGAGATTAGGGTTTGCAAGAGAATAGAAATGTTTTAAGTGTAAGAGATGAGTTAGAAGAAAGACTTCCTTATATTTGAATTTTGGTGAGAGAGGATCTGATGGTTCTGATTGATCTAGAATTCGAAAAGACCCTTAATCCAATGGTTGAGATTTTTGGCGCGGTGTACGTGTGCGTAAGGGCTTGATGTGATATTTTATGGATATCGAGGATTTTCCTGCAAAAACGGCTGCTGATCGTGGGGTAACTGTTCCTCTTTTCACGCGCTTCAGTTACTGGATCCTGCAGGTAGCTTAGAGCAGTAACATTGTGTCCAGTAACTGTTCAGGGACCTTGAGCAGTAACCTTTAGGTTGCTGTTTTCCCTTCGTCCTGCCTATGGTTCCCCCTGTATATTATAATCATTTCAAAAGGAAAAATATAGAGTTATGTAAAAGATATATCATAAAGAGATTATTCCCAACTCGTTTCTTAGAAACGAAAATCTTGATTCGCATAGAGGCTTTGTGAATATGTCAGCTAGTTGTAGATCAGTATGCACTTTTTGCAAATTTATATCTTTCTTTTCAACGTGATCTCTGATGAAATGATGTCTGATATCAATGTGTTTGGTTCTTGAATGTAGAACTGGGTTGTGGGTGATGGCTATTGCACTTGAGTTGTCACATAGTATAGGTGTTTCCTTCTCTTCAATTCCGTAGTCTTTTAGTTGCTGTTGAATCCATAGAATTTGTGCACAGCAGCTTCCTGCAGCAACGTACTCGGCCTCGGCTGTTGAGGTTGCTATAGAGGTTTGCTTTCTGCAGAACCATGTTACCAGCTTGTTTCCTAGTAACTGGCAGGTACCACTGGTGCTTTTCCTGTCAATTTTGCAGCCTGCAAAATCAGAGTCAGTATAACCAATAAGTTTGAGTCCTCCTTCTCTTGGGTACCATAGACCAGCTTCCTGGGTTCCTTTGAGGTATCTTATAATTCGTTTGGCTGCGATCATATGTGATTCTTTTGGAGCTGTTTGATGTCTTGCACACATTCCTACTGAGAACATGATATCTGGTCTGCTTGCTGTTAGGTAGAGCAGTGACCCAATTAGTCTTCTGTACTTAGTAACCTCCACTGCTTTGCCATCAGTGTCCTTATCTAAGCTTCCTGATGTTATCATCGGTATATTTACTGTACTTGCACTTTCCAATCCAAATCTCTTTATCAATTCCTTAGTGTATTTTGCTTGATTGATGAAGGTTCCATTGCATAGCTATTTGACTTGTAGACCGAGAAAGAAGCTTAGTTCTCCCATCATGCTCATTTCGAATTTGGATTGCATGAGGCTTGAGAATTTTTGACACAATTCTTTATTTGTTGAACCGAAGATAATGTCATCGACATAAATCTGAACGAGCAGTATGCTATGTCCATCTTGGATTCTGAAGAGTGTCTTATCCACCTTGCCCTTTTTGAATCCATTATCGAGTAAATACTTCGAGAGAGTATCATACCAGGCTCTAGGTGCCTGCTTTAGCCCATAGAGAGCTTTCTTCAACCTGAAGACCATGGTTTCTGAATTTTCTTCAAATCCTGGAGGTTGCTCCACATACACTTCTTCAGCGAGCAGTCCATTGAGAAAAGCACTTTTGACATCCATCTGGTAGACTGTCAGTTTGTTATGAGCGGCATAGGCTAGGAAGATCCTGATTGCTTCTAATCTTGCTACAGGTGCAAAAGTTTCTTCAAAATCTATTCCTTCCTCCTGGCAGTAACCTTTTGCTACTAGTCTTGCCTTGTTTCTGACTACTTGTCCTTCTTCATCAAGTTTGTTTTTAAATACCCATTTTGTGCCGATTACTCCTTGGTGAGTAGGTCTAGGAACTAAATACCATACTTGATTTCTTTCAAATCCATTAAGCTCTTCTTGCATTGTCTGTATCCAGTTGGTGTCCTCTAGAGCATCTTCTATGCAGCTTGGTTCTGTTTGTGAAATAAAGCAAGCAAACATTGCTTCATGGGGGTTGCTTCTTCTTGTCTTTACTCCAGAGGTGGAATCTCATATGATCTGATTCCTTGGATGATTCCTTAGCCATTTCCTTCTAATTTCTTCAACCTGTTGTTCATTTTGATGTTCAGCAGGTTGCTCGTGATCGTTCTGTTCAGCTTGCTGATTTGGATCGTGCTGTATTTCTAACTGTACTTCCAGTTGAATTCCTTCAGGGTGGTATATATCTTCTTGTATTACAGGTGGCTGCTGATTTGGAGTAGGTTCCTGTTCTCCATGTTGCTGTGTAGGTGTAGGTTGCTGATTCTGAGTTGATTCAATATTTTGGAGATTTGGTAACTCAGCATCAATATATTCAACACGAGTGTTGGTGATGTGAGTTTTTCCAAAAACTTCATTAAGTTCATCTATTTCAGCCTTAGAACAGTGTGGTTCATCAAAATCCACATGTACTGTTTCTTCTACAACAAGTGTTCTCTTGTTGAAGATTCTGAAGGCTTTGCTTACCAAGGAGTATCCTAAAAATACTCCTTCATCTGACTTTGAGTCGAATGCTTTCAGGTAGTCCTTTCCATTGTTGAGTACATAGCACCTGCATCCAAAAATATGGAAATGTTCAATATTTGGAGTATAGCCGAACCATAGCTCATAAGGAGTTTTATTTAGATCTTTGTTGATAATGCATCTATTTTGGGTATAGCATGCTGTGTTGATTGCTTCTGCCCAAAATCTCTTGGGTAGCAATGCTTCAGCTAGCATGGTCCTCGCAGCTTCCTTCAGGGTTCTGTTTTTCCTCTCTGCAACACCATTTTGTTGCGGCGTCCTAGCTGCTGAGTATTCATGCTTGATTCCATTGTTAGAGCAGTATTCTTCAATAAATTTGTTTGTGAATTCAGTGCCTCTGTCTATTCAAATTTTGATGATGCTCAGGCTCCTTTCGGTCTGCAGCTTCTTCAATAGCTCCGGTAACCTTCGCTGAGTGTCCGACTTCTTTGTCAAAAATAGTGTCCATGAGAATCTTGAATAGTCGTCCACCACTACAAGTGTGTACTTTCTTCCACTCATGCTTACTGGTTCTACCGGTCCGAACAGATCCATGTGTAGTAGGTCTAGCACTCTTTCAGTTGACCTTTGTATCTTGTTTTTTAAGGATCTTTTAGTTTGCTTTCCCTTTTGGCATGCTTCACATAGACTCTCTTTCTTGTATACCATGTCGGGTAGCCCTCTGACCAGTCCTTTTCTGACTAATTTGTTGATCGTTTTGAAGTTCAGATGGCTCATCCGTTTATGCCATAGCCAGCTAGCTTCTGATGATCCTTTTGCTATGAAGCAGGTAGCTATGGTTACTGAGTTCCAGTCAGCTACATAGATATTTCCTTTTCTAGTTCCTGATAGTTTTACTTCCTTGGATTGGCTGTCCCTTATCAGACATTTGTTGTGACTGAACTCCACTGAGTAACCTTTGTCACAAAATTGGCTTATGCTTAGCAGGTTGTATTTTAGGCCTTTGACATACGACACTTCTTTAATGTGAGTGTTTCCTTTGATGAGAGTTCCAACTCCTCTAGTGCTTCCCTTGGAGTTGTCTCCGAAGATTACTTTGGGTCATTTGCACTGTTGAAAGTTCTTGAGGACTTCTTTGTCTCCAGTCATGTGTCTCGAACACCCGCTATCAATGTACCATACTTCCTTGCTGGTTCCTGCTGTAGGTACCTGAAAAAAAGGTTACTGGTTCTTAGGTACCCATACAAGTACGGGTCCTTCTTTGTTAGTACCTTTAGGAATCCAAACTTGTCTCACAACAATTGTTTTGTTGTAGACTTTGTAGTTTCGTTTGTAAGAGGTATCCTTCGGATACTGAGGTGTGTGTGCAGTCTGTGTATACCCGTCACTTTTGAAGTGAGGTCCTCCACTATACTTCCCTTGAGCATGAGCTCGTTTAGGTTTAGACATTTTGGTCTTAGCATTAGTGAGATAGAGGTTTCTGTTCAGCATCCTTGTAGGTTGCTGTTTTCTTTTGTTTCTATCAGCAGATTTATTCTGCTGCAGCCAGCTTTTGAAAACAGGCTTATCCCCTAAGGATGTACACATGGGTCTCTTGCCCTTGTCTATTGCGTTCTCCAAGCTTGCTGTTGAGTTATTGGATAACTCCTTTTCTTTTGGGGTTCCAGCTCGAATGAAAACAATAGTTTTAGATGATCTTGCTGTTCCTTGAGAGGTTTCTGCACAGTATCCTAGGCCTGTCCTGTCAAATGGACTTTTGCCCGAATTCATGCATTCCTTGGCTTCTTTAGCTGACTTGCTAAAGGATCCTATAACTGCTTGAAGATCATTCTTCTCATTCTCAAGTTTGGTAATTCTCAGATTGAGCTTAGATGCTTGCTCTAGGAGGTCACTGCACTTTGAGCTATTAAGCTCATATGCAGATAGCTTTTCAGCTAGCTGTTTGTTTTCCTTCCTGAGCATCTCATTTTCGAGTTTTAGCTCCTCATGAATTGAGTTTATCTGTTCGAATTCGCTCATGATTTGTTTAAGGGAGAGGTTTGTTTTAGACTTTTCCTCTACCATTATGAACTGGTTAGGACATGTTACCTCATCATCCTCGCTATCTTCAGCTTCCTGTGCCATCAGGCAGATAAGTGTTTCATCTTCCGAGGATGAGGAGTCACTGTCATCGTCAGAGGAGTCCGCATCTTGCTGAGCCTCCTTGGAAGGTTCCTTGCCCTTTTCCATCTCACTTAGGAAGGCTTTAATTCTCCTCCGTTCCTCTCTTCGTTTTTCCCTTTTCTGGGATGACTCTCCATTGGGGTACCTGTTGACTTTGGGGTGAGGACACTCTTTGGCATAGTGTCCTGACTTTCGGCAGTTGTAGCAGAGATCGGACATATCCTGGTTTGATTGCTGAACAATGGGTTGTTGGGGAGACGCCTGAAACTTCTTAAAGTCTCCTTTCCTGTTGTATCTGATGAATTTCTTGAAATTTCTTAGTAGAAGGGCCATTTCTTCATCAGTACCCTCGACAGGTGGCTCACCCTGCTTACTGCAGATAGTTCCAGAGTCTTTTACATTTCTGGCAGTCAGGGCAGTTACCTTTGTGCTAGATTCTTCAGCTTCTTTCTTCCTTCTGTTGATATCATATTCGAAGGCTTTTAAGTCAGAGAATAGGTCAAATGTACTCATTGATTTTAGATCCATTGACACCCTCATTGCAGTAGTTTTGCTGTCCCATTCTGCAGGTAGTGCTCTTAGCACTTTCATATTTTTCTCCTTCTGAGTGTAGAACTTGTCCAGGGATTCAAGCTCATTCACAATGTTTGTAAACCTCAGATCCATCTGCTCTAAGGTTTCTTCAGGAAGCATCTCGAACAGCTCGAATTTCTGGGTTGCTGTAGACACCTTGTTCTCCTTAGTCAGCTCTGTTCCTTCGCAGATTTGTTCAAGCTTGTTCCATATATCCATGGCAGTCTTGCATGTCTTGACCTTGCTAAAGGTTCCTTTGTCCAGAGTAACAAACAAGGCGTTTTTGGCTACATTGTCCAGGTTAGCTCGTCTTCTATCATCAGCCGACCATTCTTCCCTTGGTTTGTCAATCACAGCTTGATGGGGAATGGCTCCTGCATCGCCAACTTCGGCAGCTCTCGCGAATATTGGATTAGGTTTGGTGATCCTTGGAGGTCCATCCGTGATAACCATCCACATTTCGTCATGCATAGCTGAGAGATGTGCCTGCATTCTAATCTTCCAATCGTCATATTCTTCAATAGAGAACATAGGAAGCTTGTGTGAATCCATGATATGATGAAAATAATGTATGCAAATTTTCAAAAAACAGGGATCAGGGATTTGACCAGACAGATTGGGTTTCTAATCCAACCCGCTCTGATACCACTTGTTGGTCCCAGTGGTATAAGGTTAAGAGGGGGGGTGAATTAACCTTATCAAATTTTTAACTTTTACTCCAAAGGATGTTAAGTTCCTGATGGGCAGGTAGCTAGTAAGCTTACTGCTCGATAGGTTCCTGCTTAGGCAGTAACCTCAGGACTTATTCAGAGAATGTAATGCACAGCGGAAATACTTATGTTTTTCGAAACGTGCTTTTTAATGCAGTATGCTTAGATGCAGGTAGATAGATATAAGAGGCACAAGCAAGCTTATAGAGGTTCAAGGGTGGAGTAATCCCTCTACGTCCTCTCTACTCCTTCACAAGGAGGAACTTTGTTAAAGCTAGTTTGATTTACAATAGACTCAGCTAACACAAACTAAACTCTAAACAAAACTGTCAGCTCTATCCACACAGGTAGCTGCACAGTGACCAACTATTGACCCACACAGGATCTCCACACAGGTTAACCGATCCACACAGGATCCTTTCTCTTCTTCAGAGAGATTACAACTTAGCAGTTTCAACACCTGACTAAGTGACTCCTATCAGACTTAATGAATAAAAGATTTAAGGCACAATCAAATGCAGCAGGCTCCTTGAACTTCAGAAGAACATAAAGGTAGCTGGCTTGCTGCTTGCTTAGTCTGAATAACTTGAGAGTATAAGCTTGTGCGTCTATTTGCTTCTCAGTTCTCTTAATTGTATATTATCGTTGTCTCTCCTTTCCTTTGAAAATCAGACTTCTATTTATAGGCATCAGGTGGTTTTCTGCCCGTTGGAAATGCAGTCCTTTGTATGATGAGGTGTCTCTTTTTGATTGGTTCTGCTGATCTTCTGACACCTATTTTGAAATGCCTTCATTCTGTTCTGCAACTGCTTGTCCTTTGTCTGCGTAATTACATTCTGCAGACTGTTTGTACTGTGTCCTTGCTGCTTTATCACACATGGCAGATTCTGATTTGTTGGAACTTGAGTGACTCTACTGGCTAGTCAGGTTGCATTGACTCTGATGTATCTGGTAGTATCCTCATTGAGTCAGTCAGCTTCCTTGATTATCTCCAGGTTCCTTGTAGCATTCTTCTAGAACTTTGCTTGTTGGTTGCTCGATACAGTATGCAGGTAGCAGGGACTTCGGCTTCCTGGCTACTTGGCAGAATCTTCAAGTCCTTCCAGCATCCTTGCCTTAGCAAATTTACATTAAAGACTTATCCAGACAGCTAAGGTTCTAATCTATTACACGTTTTGTCTCATCAAAATCTATTACATTTCATCATATCATAGTGCATATGCAAAAATCTAACAAGTAGTTTTGTTTCTTGTGGGGACTGTAATGCGAAATTGCCAATTTGTTGCAACATAATGAGAAACAATAAAATACATAGAATTCTTCAAAATGCTGGCAATATGAATTTAATGATTTAGGTGGCAGTTGGACATATACGAATTTGAAGTAGATAGAAGATTTCTAAATTAAATTTATATTAAATTGGTTTCAAGAATTCACCACAATTATTTTCCAAAATATAGTTTAAAAGTGATAAAAATTAAAGTTTTAACCCGTTATAATAAATCAATGTAACTTATATTAAAGATTAAATCAATGTAATTTTAACTTAAAGGGACGGAATCCCCACCACCTATATATTAATCAAACTCATTTTCATAAATTAAATTTATTTCTTGAATTATATATGTGGGGTGACTAGTTTCACATAATTAGGTTAATGAAATGATCTATTTTTTATAATTTTAAGAACTTATCGTTTGAAATAAAACTAAAAGCTAGCTTTAAGGGAAAGTTGTAAGATGGGGATATGGATAGAGAAAGGTTTTTATTTCATTTAACTTCACTCTTTGTAGGCCCACTCTATGTCTTCATGATAATATATTGAAAATATCTTATAGTGTTGGAAAATAATTGGCCTTACACCTTTTATATGTGAAACTTGTGCTGAGGACAACAATCAATGTGTGTTGCCTCATTGTTCAATTGGCTTTCCTCATATACTAAATTGTGTCTCCATCTATTAATACAATAAACGTTAAAAGTGTATAATTTAGCTTGCATTAATAACATTAATTTTTGAGTGAATACATCTTTTAATTTTGGACAAAGTTTAAGCCCAAATAGATTTACATGGTGTTAGGCTCATTTTTAGTAGGATCGAAAATAGCCGAGTTTATATTGGCACAACTTAAATACCACTCGCTTGGTTTGATAGATTATGCCGAACCCATTAGATAAAAAATACTCGTTGAATTCAATTTAATCCAACCCAACCACAATTATTGGCTTGATGGACTTAAGCTGCATAAAACTACGCAGCCTGATCTGCCACAAATTTTATAATAAAGACTTTTATTCGTTCATTATTTAAATTTTATCAGGTCAATGCAAACATGCTAGAAATAATTTCGAAATATATAAATTACCAAATGATTTAAGAATGTAGTCTTTATTGGTGCATGATCTTATGATACTATCATACTAGGCACTAGAGAATGGGATGTGAAACTCTTGGATGGACATTTTATAATGACAGAGATGTAACATTGATAACAAGCATCCATCTTGGTAGATTGGATTTAGAAGATTGTCTTATTTGGCCTTTTGCTACAAGATGCAGTGCCACATTTTAGGGTGATTGGAATTATGGGAGTTCATAAATTATTGAAAAGGTCCAACATCATCGTTTCATTTCACTTTTTCTTGATTTGTTTGTACACCATTTTATCTACTATAATAAGTATTTAGTTTTGACAGTAATATATGAAAAATAAGCTGTTATTGTAAGTATTTAATTTTGACAGTAATATATGAATAATGTATGAAAAATAAGTCAGAAGTTTACAAGTTGATGATGAATCTGCACTTAATATAACTAGCATCTTAAAGACCAACAAAAGGTTCAACATGTCAATTAGATCTTTCGATGTGGATTTTGATTACCTCAACTCTCAAGTGAGCTTCAAGTGATTACTAGAAATTGAATTGATTGGTTCATATTGGTAAAAATATCAGATAATAACAAAATTGATATTAAATTTTAAAATATTTTATATTCCAATTTATTAAATAGTTTCTTTGTCTAAATTTTGCAAATCAAGAGTAAATCTACATTTGATATAACTTTGTAAGATATAACAAAGATTTCACCTTACTCACCCTTTTTTTTTTTTATCTTTGCAGTTATATTCACCCAGCCCAATATTCTACACACAAATCCAAGCCCATTTAGCACAGGCCCATGACCCAATACCAACAATCAATAGTCGTACTTTCCACTATTTCAATTCGCATACGATTTCAATCAGGGGTAGGTTCGTAAATAACCAGAGTCCGAGGACCTTTTAGCAATTATTTCCACAGAGAAAGAAAAAAGAGAAAAAAAAGGAGAAGAGCTGTAATCACATGGGAGTCCCTCTTTTTAGTAAATATATAAGTACCCTAATTTTACGAAAATATTAATATCGGTATCGGTTTTAGTGAAAATATCGGATATTTTTAAAAAAATATGAAAATTTTCTAAAAAAAATTGAAAAATTATATCTACTAATTTATAGATTATTATAACTGATATTAATACATATATTGAACTTATAATTTCAAATAAAATGATATATTTTCAACAAATATATAGATAAAATATTATATTAAATGTTTTCTAACTATGATAACATGACAAATTTTGTACAAAGTTAATATATGGACTAGTAGTAACTTGAACTCCTATGAGGTTCAAATGAATGTCAAAAAAGAAGCAAAATTTTTTTAAAAAAATGTAAAAACCAAAAAAAAAAAATTTAAAAAAATGAAATTCATATTTGCAACAACAACCGACACCTGAAAATTTCCCACCGACAACGACATTTTCACCGATATATCGGTGAAACACCACCACATTTAGCCATTTCCCACCAATAACGACATTTGCACAACATTTTCCGACATTTCACCGACATTTCGCCAACATTTTTCCGAAAAAAAACTACAACCTGATATTATATAAGTCCGTTCAATTTCACGATATTTCGCCGAAATATCGCGACATTTTCATCCATACATGGGACATAACTTATAAACTATTTCACATGGGATAATTGATATTAAATTTAAAGAAGATTTTTTATATTTCAATTTATAAAATATTGTTTGAATTTTGCCATATCAAGAGTAGATCTTCATTCGACATAACTTCATAAGATACAATATAAATTTCACCATATTTTGTATCCCTGCTTTTCTTTTTTCTTTTCTTTTTTATGGAGTAAAAAGCTTTCATGTGAAACAAGCAATTTAGTTGCCAAACACCTGTCCAGTTATCTCCCAGGACGAAAATATCGGTATCGGTGTAAATATCGGTATCCTAATTTTACGAAAATATCGATGTCGGTATCGATTTCGATGGAAATATCGGACATTTTTTAAAAAATATGAAAACTTTTTAAAAAAATTGAAAAATTATATCTATTAGTTTATAAATTATTATAACTAACATTAATATATATATATATATTGAACTTATAATTTTAAATAAAATGATATATTTTTAATAAATATATAGATAAAATACTATATAAACGTTGTCTGTTATGATAACAAAATAAATTTTGTACAAAGTTAATATATGGACTAGTAGTAACTTGAACTCCTATGAGGTTCAAATGAATAAGATGATATGTCATCTAAATTCATACAAATCAACTCATGATATTAGAACAATTTAGAGTATAATCACGAAAATGCAATTCATATGTACTTACAAAAAATTGTATTATACAAAATTAATATTCATCTATCCCATAAAAACAGTATAATATATATTTCTATCTATCCAATATTATAGTTATTTTCTTTATTTGTAGAATTAATTTCTCTAAAATATCATTAATTAATATTAGAAACATGTGTAATGATATATAAATGTTGGTGGTTGTTTTTCTTCACATTTTCTCCAATAAAATCTCTTAATTATTTACACATTCTTTGTACTATAAAATAAATAAATAAACATAATATCAATGAAGGAGAATTGATTAGATACAGACTCCAAAATATTGCAAGTAACAAAAAGAGGCAAAAAAAAATTAAAAAAAATAGAAAAAATCACATTTCCACCGATTTTTTTTGACATCGACATCGACACCGATATTTTCGATATTTCGTCGATATTTCGCCGATACGCTACAACATTTGTCCATTTTTTACCGACAACGACATCGACATTTTCGACATTTCGCCGACATTTTACCGACATTTTGATGAAAAAAAACTGCACTCGTATATAATGTCGGAAATCCCGAAAAACTGAAATTTCAACGATAATTTCCAAAATTTCGACGATATTTTCATCCATGGTTATCTCCTTTTACTGAAGATCAAAGATCACCATTTTAATATGTAAAATCTGTCACTACATAATGTAGCAAAAGTATATTATATATATATATATATATATATATATATATATATAATTTTGATGAGGCACGCATCTGAAGAATGCACACCGTAAATATTTCTTTAAGATATTTTTTATATTTTTTATTATACAGAGAATTTTTTTTTTTCACGTTACTACTTCACATATGAATTTTCTTATTCTCATCTCAGACACCTAACCCTCATCAATATCTTCATATATTGACTCTCTTATCAATTATCATCTCAAATTTACCGTAAATATTTCTTTAAGATTTTTTTATATTTTTTATATTTTTTATTATATAGAAAATTCTTTTTTTCACGTTACCACTTCACATATGAATTTTCTTATTAATTCTCATCTCAGACACCTAACCCTCATCAATATCTTCATATACAGACTCTCTTATCAATTATCATCTCAAACTTAGCGAACTGGATCCTCTATTTCAAGTTAGTGTTTCATCTTGTATTCCATTGTTTTTAATTCATGTCATGTGTAAATTGGTGATGACATCTTTTACACTTGGCGTGTGGAGGTTATTTTGGAACACCGATGAAACATCAATGTGGAATAGAGGATCTTGTTTATAAACATAGCCCTAACCCCTTTTTAATAATTCTTCATATACGGACACTCTTATCAATTATCATCTCAAACATAGACAACCCTCATCAACATCTTCATATACGAATTTTCTAATCAATTATCATCTCAAACATATACTTAACTCCTTTTTAACAATTCTCACACATCAAACATACACATTTTTCTCAATTCTCATCCACACAGACTCTACACCATGAAATTCTCGAAATTCCAAGTTTATTTAATTACCTATTTTTTGTGAATCTTCGAAATCCCCAAATCAATTTAATTACCAGTTATTTTGTATCGTCAAATATAATGAAGGTACATATGTGAAAAAATATTAAAAAAATCAGTACCATAATTTTCTAAATGTAAAAATTTTCAAAAAAGAGAAAAGATACATAATTTAGTTAATGCTGAAAAAGCTTAGTTAACTTTGAAAGAGTGTAACGATCTTCTGTACAAGAAAAGAATATGACTGAGATTAATGATCCTTACGGCTGATTCTATACGAGAAAATAATATCGTTGAGAATAATGATTTTGTAGGAGAAAATAATATGACTGAGATTAATGATGCTTCATAAATAAGTGTACAAGAAAGAATATAGTTCACAAATGAGAGATTAATGATCATTTACAAGTGAGTGTACAAGAAAAGAATATAGTTTAAGATTAATGATCATTCATAAGATAAAACACAATGATGTGGTAAAATATATAAATCATCAAACAAAAAAATAATTTCAAAAGCAAAAATTTGTTGTGGTTGTGATATTAGTGCATGACAGGAGAAATTGTACCATTTTCATTGAAATAATATAATATATTCTTATCTTTTTTTTTTTAAGGTTTTATATTTAGAAAATTATGATACTGAGTTTTTTTTTCTATATTTGACAATACAAAAAAAATTGATAATTAAATAATAATATTTTCTTATCTTTTCTCTTTTCAAAAAGTTTTTTACATTTAAAAAATTATGGTATTGATTTGGAATTTTGACAATTGATTGAAAACTACTTTTTGATAATTGATGATTGAGTTGGAGGATATGATTTGTTGATTTTGAGAATTTGTTAATTGATGATTGAGTTGGAGGATATGATTTGTTGATTTTTGAGCATTTGTTGAGGATTTATTATTTTTGCTATTCAGTTTATATTTTAATCTTTATGATTAATTTTGAGAATTTCTCTGATTAGGATTTAGGATTTCTTGAGAATTTATTAATTGTTGTATTATTTAATTGATTAATTCAATATTTTTCATGGTGTAACGTTTGTGTGGATAGAAATTGGGAAGAAAGTGTATGTTTGATGTGTGGGATGAAAATTATTAAAAAATGTATGTTTGATGTGGGGGTTAGTCTTGTTTGTTTGAGATGGGAATTGATAAGGTGTCTGAAATAAGAATTAGTAAGAAAAATTTGTATGTGAAGTGATAGTGTGGAAAAGAATTATGTGTATAATATAAAATATTAAAAATTAAAAAAAAATCTTAAAAAAATGCACAGGGCGTGCATTTTTCAGATGCGTGTCTGATCAAATAAATAAATACAAAATATCATATTGACATGAAAAGAATTTTCATCCCAAACAGATTGCCCTTGATATTATATTTCAAATAACTCACATATAGCCAAGATCACATAACCTAACCCCCGTTTCCAAATGCTAGGTATAATCTTTTCTCTTTAAATCTTTATTTAGTCAATCAGTGAAGACCCTTTTAGGTATGTTACACGTTTTGTGTTATTTAACGTCTTTCTTTGGTGGAAAAAAAGAAAAAGAAAAGCAACTCACTTTTTCTCCAATGCATATCTATCAGCTTTTGTGGCATTTTGTAATGATGTTGTACATTTTTTTTTTTTTTACTAGGACTCTTGTTAGTTATCATTTGGGTCTCATAGCTTAAGAAGTCATTCCATATGATCAATCGTCGTTAAAATATTCATAAATTCTAAAATTTAACGAATTTAATTATATAAGATAAATCAACCCCAATTGCTAACGAACAAAATAGAGTTTAACTAGTGAAAATAGATTTAAGTTATTGATGGTGAGACACTATCCCATGAAAATAAATTTGTGTGATGGCTTGTTAAGTTATGTGAAGAAAATAAAATAATAATTGCATTTACTTTCTCCTTAAAAGATTCCGTTATGTTTTTTTGTTTTTTTCTTTTGATATATAGATATGCATTATGGAGAAAAGGCGAGTTGATTTTTCAAAGAAAGAAGTTGGACAACACCAAATGTGTAATATGCCTAAAAGCGGTCTTCATGATTGATGATGATATAAAGTTAAAGAGAAAATAATATATGGGGAAATAGATCAAATTGCCACAATTGATATAACAATGTATGTTTTGTACCCTAAAAAATATAACCATGTATCTTTTCTACCCCTTTTGTATTTTGTGATTGAATTGGTCCCACTTGTATGACATGAAATGACATTACAAGTCACACCAACCCAAAAATTAATCACATGATGGTAAAATATTTTTGGCATGTTGTGATATTTACTCTCCAACTACCAAAAAATTACAATAGCCGTTGACTCTCCTTTTTTGAAAAAAAAAAGCATTGTTTCTTCCTCCCCCAACCTCAAGCATAAACGGCATTTTTGAAGAAGAAGCTTGGAGAATTTGGAGTTCAAAATTCAGCTCATTTTGGTGAAGATTTTCACACGGCAATTTGACCAATTTACAGGTTAGTACACGGCAATTTTTGTGAATGATATTTTGTCCCCAAATTTTGCAATTTATGAATTAAATGAGGGCTGCATTTGTGTTGTAATTTTGTGCGATTTTTGTCCTGAATTAAGGCTGCAATTTATGAATGAAAATGGAGTTTATAGTTTATAGTTTAGCAAAAAAATAGGGCTAAACGGCTATTATGGTTAATAGCCGTTTAGCCCTATTTTTTTGGCTAAATTGCCGTTTAACCCTAAAACAGGGTTTTCTTGCCAATATATATGTTGTAGGGTTAAACGGCCAAAAAAGAGGATCCATTTTTTTTTTGGTATTGTAACACCATTTGTGATTAATAAGTAATGTTGTATTTGTGTACGTTTGTTGTAGATGGCTTTTGAGTGGGTTCGTGAACGTTGTCAGGGTACGCTAGCCTACATTAACGGGTATACTCGTTTGAGTATACTAGCTGATATCAGACGTGCTTTGGGAGAGCACGGGGGAGAGTGTGTTGCGGATTTCGGACGGACATGTTTTGGCCATTTTCTACGGTGGGAGACCTCGGCTGAGACATGCAAGTCGTTTCTTCATGTTCTCATGTCGAGGGAAATAAGTGGTCCGACCACCCCCAATGATGAGAGATGGTTTGCAATTGGAGAGGAGTATCACCTTTGTAAGTTTTCGAGGAGAGAGTTTGCTCTCGTCACCGGTTTGAGGTTTGGCGACTCCGATTTCAGCCCGGCTGGGGATCACCGTCCGCCAAGAAATGGCGTGTACTACAGAGTGCATGCCGAGACCGCACACATGACGCTGCAAGAACTCCTATATAGATTTCAGGGAGGGGAGTTCCGTGGGAGCATGAATGATACAGTGAAGATCTCGAAGATCCTACTCGTTTACTACATCTTACTTGGGGTCGACTGCAGAAAATGCTCGGTGGATATGTGGGTGTGGGCTTTGGTCGAGCAGGAAGAGCGTTGGGAGTCATTTCCATGGGGCAAGCTTTCTTTCCAGACGTTGCTTAAGTATATGGACCTAGTGCCAAAGGTTATTCTGGTCCCGGCCAACATCAATAGAACCCCCGCATATCACTTCTATGGATTCTCGGTTGCTTTACTGGTAAGTATAATTAATTTGAACATTCTGTTATTCTTTTCGGTCGTTTTAAATTATGTTATTACAGTGATTTGCTCACACATACCGTAAATTTGTGAGCTATGAAGATATGGGCGTACGAGGCCATCCCTGTATCGTCCACTGTGGCTGGCCGGCGATTGGATACTGGACTGCACATTCCGAGGTGATTGAAGTGGTCCACGGCGAAGTCTGTAGTGGACGTCACTGATGTTTTATCCGGCGAGGTAATTCTATTACTTTTTTCAGTCTTGCTGTCGAAACTGCATACGGTTAATTTTTGCACCGAAACTGATGTTTCAGACTTTTTATGTAGGTTGACGGTGTCGAGTCCCTCATTCCGACTGCCGAGGAGATTTGTCAGCCGTATTGGCAGAATATTGATCGCTCGTTGAACGAGGGCGTGCAAGCTGCACCACGAAGGCGTGGTTGTCCTCCGACGACGGTTGTAGCTCCTGCACCTGAGCTGGATGCACCCGGTCCATCCACGAGGCAGCGTCGAGCTGCTCGGGGATCGAGGACCATACGATCCAGACGACCACCGATGCCTCCGAGCGAGCCTCCTGAGGAGCACCCGGTTCGAGACTTCGGTCATAATTTCGACCAGCAGGAGGCCGAGCAGCATGGGCATGAGCATCCTGGGCATGAGCAGCCTGAGGAGCACCCCACCGGCCAGCCCAACCCTGTTTTCGAGGAGCCGTACGCCGAGCAGCATGGATATGAGCCGTATCGGGATACCTCGCCGATCAGCTACATACCTCCTTCCGACTTTGTACCGCCAGAGCCTTCGTACCCACATCAGAGCTCCGATCAGGATGGCCTGTTTCAGCGCCTCACTGGTTTTTTTGGTACTCAGTTCGACCAGTTGCGGTCTTACGTTGATCGTCGTTTCACAGATTTATCAGGCCATGTAGATGAGCAGTATGCCGACCTGCGAGCCCACGTCGATGAGCAGTTCACGGACTTGCGAGGCCATTATGATCGGCAGTATACAGATGTACAGGGCTAGGTTCAGGACTTGGTGCAGACCGCAGTGAGGGAGGAGACGCAGAGGCTGGAGTTGCGCATACCGGAGATCGTTGGTGATGAGCTCAGAGCATTCTTCAGCCACCGGCCATCATATCATGCCTCCTACTATCCCCATGCTGCTGGTTATCATTATTCACAGACTCCGTCCGCTCAGTCGCCCGGCAGTCATCGAGGTTGGGATCCTACTCCAGTGCCACTTGATTTGGGCACTTGGCCGGCGCCGGTTCAGGCAGGACCCAGCATCGGTTTTGACGTAGAGTCACCAGATTCTACTAGTGATTATGCTGGATCCTCCATTGCTAGGATTCCCGAGACGACTGCCGGCATTCGTCTTGTACGATAGAGAGCTCCGTCTCGACATGTTCGAAGTCCATTCATTTATGGATCTGCACGTAGACCGAGTCTGAAGCAAGCTGACCTGGAGAAATACATTGAGGCAGGACTCCTGGCGGTAGAGAAGAAGCAAGTCTATGAGATGTAAGTCGTACTTAATTAATCGTATGATATTCTAATTTACGTTAGTCAGGTTGATTATGTCCAGTGATTGACATGGCACATGTTTTTGCAGGCGTAATGTCGGAGTTGGATATGGTGTTGGGCATGATTTCTTCAGCTCGTTTTTGGATCCGTTGGCGGACATGACCCATGAGGTATTTTTTCATCACGTGAATGTATTTTTTTGCTTGCTTATTACTATATTTTTGCATTTGACCGTTTGTTTTATGTCAGCATCTCGACTCCTACTTGGGGATTATGCAAAGCAATGCACTGTTTGCAGGGATTCGGGTCCACGAGGAACAGGCTCACAAGTACCAGGTGTTGGACGTCCACTTCTTTATAAGTATAAACATCACCATTTATTGCTCGTTCGATGTATGTATCCATATACCTGCCTAGTGATCGATATTTGAACTTTGTAATGCAGAGTGCTTGTCAGGAGGTGTGGAACGTCACTCATCGAGGAGAGTCGGATTACAAGAAGTATAAAGCTCCGACCAACGAGACTTTTGCACCGGAGCTCCTGGATCAACTTGCCCCGTACGTGTTGGGACAAAAGCCCAAATGGCGACATGTGAAGCCCTGGTGGAAGAAGCCAAAAAAATTAGGTCCTTATTACTGGTCAAATAATAATTTTCGTATACTTTTGATTTGTTGGAGCAACCATTTTGAAATGCTAAGTGTTCTATCGGCATTATTTTACAGCTCGTCACCATTATGAATCTGGATGGGCACTGGGTGGCTTGCTGCATTTTTCTGGGTGCTCGTAAATTAGTACTCTTCGACAGCCTGCATTGGACATGGGACAAGAACAAGGAGCTGAGGCGTTATCGACAGACGATACCCATTAGACGTGTTATACCTGCCTTGCTGAAGCACACAGGCTTCTACGACATGATGGCCAATGAGGGTACTCCGATACAGCCTTTGGATGACGAGTTGGAGCTTTCTACCTGCTCTGATATTACATGTTACGAGCAGCGCGAGGACCACACATGCGGTGTCTTTGCCCTCATGGCCGTCGAGAGTGCACTGACACTTGAGTGGCCTAGCCATTTGTTTCGGTTGGGTCTCACGAGAGCACGGCAGCGATGGCGTTGACAGTTTTCAGATACTCCTCTGATGAGAGCACCATCACGGCTGAAGATATGGCCGATTAGCCTGTTTCTATTTTTCATTTCACTGTTTTATGTATTTTCGGATGATGTATTGCCTTTATTCATTTTATGACATCGAGAAAAGAATTTTATTGTGTGGCATTCTATGAGCACTGTTTCAATATTGGTCCAATTTATTAAAGCTCCTCATTTTCGACCGTCCTCACAATAAAGTAGGTTCACAAAATATTCCAGTGCTCTACTACAAAGTAAAAGAACTGCCGTACAAGTGGCACTTTCTTCTCGTATGACTGTCTGATCCACACAATGAGCACTGTTTCTTTTTTCTTTGCTTCGTACGTCCGTCTGTTGGAATCTCATCTGTATCACCAGCTAGATCATCAATCTTGCTTCGCTGAACGGACGGCACGGGATTTGTGCACGTAGCTCTGTTGTGTCCAGTGCCGCCACACCGGCCACATGTTCCTGGTGCTCGTTGACTTCCAAAACTAGATATCCGACTTCTTCTCGGCCGGCCGGCTTGTCTTGGTCGATCAGGTGCAAGACAAAAAACGCTTCGAACCTCATCAGATATGACCCAATCTTGTGGATCGGGTACAGGGCAAACCTCACCAGCCCACATTTCTCTGAGTGACTCAGTGGTGTAGTACGAGCCAACGTAAGACGTCACTGCTTCTTTCGAAAAACTGTATGATGAGGAAAAATTAATTAACAGAGTTAAATTAATACAGAAATATTTATTCTGCCAATCATAATAATTACCTGATTGCTACACATGCGTGGGCGCACGGGATCAAGTCATTTTAGAACACTGAACATGTACACGTGTGATGGTTGAGCTCGACAACCCAATTTTTTCTTCCTTCCACCACCTTGAACTTGTATTTACCCAGCTTATCTACATGCATTTCTCGTCCCCGTCGCACGACATCAACTAATCTATCATGTGCGGCCTTTGTCAGCTCATTTTCCCTTTCCTCAGCGACCGTCCTTCTCTCGACAAACCACTTTTCTTGAATTCATCTCGCACATTCCAAGAAGGAACACACTGGTAGCTTCCGTGCCCAAAAAAGACGAGCATTCCATGTCTCGGCGGCATTAGAGGTCATGAAGTTAAATCTTCGCACGGGACATTTCACCCGAGACCATCTCTCAGCTTTTGCATTGCTCAATGTATCCAGTGCTCCTTGGATATTTGCTTCTACAAGCAACGTCATGTACCTGAGATGTTCGATATGTTAGATAACAAAAAAGGTGCAGAAAATAAATAAGTACATTCTTTTATAAAACATACTTCTTGAAAAGCTGATCGTCGTAACAGTATGCCGCTTTTTTGAAAATCCCCACAAGATGTGAATCATGCTTCGCGAGATTTTGTTGGAGGTGGAAACAACATAAACCATGAGACGCATCTGGATAGACTCTACTGATGGCACTTGCGATGCTTTTATGTTGATCGGATACGATAAGCAGCTCATTTTGGCATCCGAAGGCATTTCGCACATGACCCAAAAAACCATGTCCACGACTCATCATTCTCTATATCTCCAATCCCGACTGCCAACGGGAAAATCTGATCGTTTCCATCCTTCGTCACCGCCACAAATCCAATTCCCTTATACTGACCTTTTAAATGACACCCATCAACTACTACAACAGGTCGTGAATATCGATGAAATCCATTAATGGAGGCGGCCAAAGCAAAACACACATACTTAAATTTTCCATTACTGTAAGTTTCCAGAGCAGTGTAAGATCCTGGATTGGTTTCTTTCAAGACCTCTAAATAGGATGGAAGCATAGAAAAAGAGCTCTTCGGGTCACCATACGCGAGCTGCATGGCACGACGTTTTGCTGTTAATGCGAACCTGTAAGTGAGCTGTAAACCATGCCGATGGTTCATTTCCTCGATGATGCCCCGAGAATTCAGCACCGAATTATCATTTCGTAGCCTATCAGCGTAGTACTCTGCGATCAAAACAGATGGAAGTCGCCTTGGAGCAGATGTTTCCAGATCATAGCTACAACTGTGAGGCAACTTTATTGTGGAGATCTTCCAAATACTATATTTCTGGTGTGCATGGAGCTTGAATGGACAATCTGTTTGTTTGCATCGAACATACCATTTCTTAGTGTCCGACTTTTCCACTCTATATCCAACTCGATTCTCCAAGTGGTAAAACCCGACTTTGTTCTGCAGTTCAGCCTTGGTGGAAAAAGTGGCACCTTTTTGAAGACCACTCGGCTCTGGGTTGTTATTGTCCAAATCTGAAGAAGAGGGCGGCTCGAATGGTGGAATATCGGGGATGCTCCATTCAGATCTCAATATGTACGTTAGAAAATCCTGATATGCCTCTCGCTGCTCCTGATCCAAAATGGCCTCATCTTCTTCATCCATCTCGAAGTCACTGATTATCTCGTCCGGTTCTGCCGTCTCGACATGATCGTCTCCGGTATTCGAACCTGCAAGAAGGTATAATTAAACAATTATTCAATTATTTCATACGTATAATAAATTCATATGTGACAACTATTTAAAAGTACCTGCCCAGTGGTGCCGATCCTCACGCCATTCTTGTCCTCGTTCGTAATCATAAGTGTATGGATCTTCTTCGGGAGGACATTCTACGTTTTCAGTATAGGATGTCGGAGGCACGTTTAAGTCTAGAAAGTTGAATCCTCCATAGTTTACCCGACCGCTTTCGGATGGCCAAGATGACCACGTTTCAGCTGCAGTTTTTCCTTTTGACGGGCCTCCCATCCAATTCTCATCACCTGTTGATCTACCGTAGGTCTCATCGTTCTGATTAGGTATACCCCATCTTGCATAAAAAGCTTCGTCATTTTTCAACCCAAAGGGAACATTTGAATTCTCCAAGTTGAAGGTCGTATGAGGGTCCGATTTCTGCACATTTAACCCGAGACCTGTGTCCCAACAAACACTTTGACGGGCCGGATCAAATACTTCATCAACGGTATTATTTTGCGCTGAATAAGAGGATCCTACGTTACGGGGCTCGGTCGAAAAACCACCAGCGCTGTAATTATCACTTGTACTTGACACAACAGAATCGAATACTCCAACATCCATCCTTCGAAGGGAGACATAAACAACAAGATCGTCTCCAGATATGCATAACATTCTTTCCAAATCAGAGTCATTCTTTATTTTGATCTTTCTAACTCTTTCCTTCATCTCCACTAACGAGTGGATCACATATCCCCAACAATTCATGTCTGCATGTACAACTCCATGAACACCGTCTACTAAATCAGAAAATGTGATTCTTTGAAGATAAATCACCTCTCGATAACCATTTACGTACTCTAAGCCTTGCCAATGACCTCCAAACCAAATATTAACAACTCTCAAACTCATTTTCTTCTTCACAATTCGAGTCTAAGCAAATAAATTCGTCAGTATGCAGTGCAAAATTAATTTCAAACAACGAAATGCAGTCGAAGATATAAAGTGCTTAATTATATTCTAGAGCAACATATTCAGTGAAAGTGTGGTTCATTCAGTGAAAGTGTGGTTGTTTCACTGAAAGTGTGGTTGTTTCACTGTTGTCTATTGCTTCATTATTCTAAACACTGACACTTCTATTGTTTAAATCTACATTTTCGTAAAAAATTGTCGTTTTTAGCCTTTCACAATAATTAGGGTATTACACGGCAATTTTTGCAAAAAAAAATTAGGGTTAAACGGCAATTTACCCTAATTGCCGTTTAACCCTCAAAAATTTCACTAATTGTCGTTTATCCCCTAAAGCATCATTAATTGCCGTTTGACCCCCAAGATTAGGGTTACACGGCTATTTTTCAAAAAATAAAGGGGTAAACGGCTATTATTGTAAATTACCGTTTACCCCTTAAAAAATTTCAAAAATTGTCTTTAATCCTTGAATTTCCATTTACAACCTATTTTGCACCTATATAGGGATAAACGGCAATTTTAAAAAAAATTTAGGGGTAAACGGCAATTATTGTGAAATTGCCGTTTACCCCTTAAACATTTTTCAAAATTGCCTTTACAACCAAATTTAGGGTTTCAAACATATTTATCAATATTCTACGGGTAAAAGGCAATTTCAGCATAAGTGTGAGGGCAAAAAAATTACCTGATATCTGGATTTCTTCATGGTAATTTATTTTTACAAACGCCAAAAAAATTTCAATTGTAGTATGTTGAGATGAAAAATGAATGCAAATCAAGTAAAAATGCAATATAAAGAATAAAAACATACACTATTCATCAAATAATAATGCATCAATGATTAGTAAATTCAAGTGATCAATCATGTGTGGTCCACATCCACTATTCATCCAAGTAAAAGTCAAAAAAAGGGGTAAAAAACAACCAAACTATATCAATTAGGGTAGAAAAATTATACACTATATGAATTAGGGTAGAAAACAATCATCCCTATATAAATTAGGGTATTTTGGGCCCCTATCCCAATAATATATCTTACTTTATCAACAACCATTCAATAAAAAAAGAATATTTTCTTTAATATTGCAAACAACTTGGCTGGAGCAATTATCAAATATGATTTTTAACTTCCCTAAAAATAAATATTATGCTTCGACTCTCATCAAGACTTGGAGGGTGTTTTAAATTTTTTTTTTTTTTTGGATTTCAATAATTGAAAATATCAAGCTTAGAGGTGAAGCATCTACATTACTAGTATTGTGCGGAAATACATATGCATATATTTCGGCATTACACCTTAACATTAAAAATAACTGAGTTGTACTCTCGTGTGTTGCATTGACTTATCAGATAACATCTGATAATTATATAATTTTAATAACATAATGTAATAATATATTATCTTAATTTAAATATGTAATATTATTAGTATTTATATAAAAAAATTATAAATTTGAAAATTCACTATATATTATTCTATTTTATACTGCATTCAATAATATTACAAATTTGAATTACAAACAACAACGTATAAATTTAAAAAATTATATTTTATAATAGAAGAATTAATGTTAATGATGATGATGATGGTGAATTATAGTGGAAATTGTATATATTTAAAGTTTTGGAATAAAAAATAACATTTGAAATATTATTTAAGTAAATATAAAAGTATAATAAAAGAAAATTGTTTATTTAAAAATTATAAAATTACTTTTAAATAACTACCTATAAAATATAATTAATAAATATAATAAGTAAAATGCTAATAACATTGATCAATGCTATCTACGGATCATTCTATAGTACACCAGTTTATTGATACTTGGAATATGAACCATTGAATTAAAGTGTCTTAAATACTATCCATTGGATCAAAATTTTATAACAACCAGTTACCTGCTAAGCTGGTTATCAAAAATAGATAATTAAAGTTAATTATAACATTGGAATGTTAGAATGACGATTTAATTACTCATGTGTTCCACTAATTCACGTGAAGCAGAAAAAAAAAATTATAATTCCAGTCCTAAAGGTTACTTGGGGATGAATTCTGCTCATTCATGTCCAAACATAAGAAACTCATTTATGTGTTAATCTTATGTTTAATTTGTTTTATGTTTAACAATATTGATCACAACTACTTTTGGAATTGGAGGAGTATTTTGGGTGTAAATAATGTGCAACTTTTGTATGAACTTTTAATATGATTCCTACAATATAATATAAATTCATATTTTTAAAATTTGTGAATTCAAATGCCGCAAGGAAGACCTAAAACCCCTCCTCCAGTATATCTATAAGTAACGTTCATGGAAGACCATCTTACAGATTTAATTACGTGAGACGGATCACCTCACAATCCATATCCTACTATTTACATGTTATTTGTTGGTAGTGAGACTCCGCCTCACGATAAATAATCATGAGACTGTATCTTATAAGTTTTTGTGATATATTTATCGGTACAAGGATTGAGACTGGAAAAAGAACAAGAAAGAAAAAAAGAAATAGGAGACTGAGGTTGAAAAGAGGAGAGTTATAATTATCTATCAAATTCAAAACATAAATCATCAACATATATAACAATAATATAAAGAAGAAGGAAAAAAAGAAGAGATCTTGAAGCAGAGTGCTTATAGATTAGAACAATACTAAGATCTCAAATAAAATTGAAATAATTTGGATCTGAGAAACATATAATGAATTCATTTTACTAATATTGAAATCTCATTTCAACGTACTGGGCAGCAACAGTGAAGTTTCAAGTTTTAAGATTGAATTCTTCTAATTAATTTATAAGATCCAAAACCTGGTTTGCCTGTTTCAATCTCTTTTTTAGAAATAGAATAATGTATATATAAATGGCCATACAGCTAAAAATGAATGGTTTTATAGGTGTAATGATTTAATGGCCCACTTACAACTTGAATAAGAGGTAGACAATCACTTGTTAGTAAATTATAATAACAGCTCAAATTTTAGATGTATTTTTATATTGGTGTATTATGAATTTTCTCGTTATTTACACTTAGTATTTGGGTCATAAAATGGAATTTTAATAAATGACTTATAGATGAAATTGAACATTCAAATAATTACTATCTCTTTACACAAAAAGTCAAAATTAAAAAAAACCCAACATTTAAAAAATAAAAATAATATTAGAATTTTTTTAATGATGTACAAATAGTTTGAGAAACAAACATTTTAATTTCCATTTTCTTTAATACCTTTTATTTTACATGACATTTTTTATTGAGAAAATGTCATATTTATAATTTTTGTCAACTTCTTTACTTTTATATTAGTACAGATAACTTATTGCATCATAGCTTTTTTCTTCTATAAATTTGTTCCCTAAATAATTTCAAAATTACTGGAATATATACACATCAATTATATAATTAAAGTTTCAGGGACTAGTGCCCTCTTCCCCCATTACAACTTTTTTAGATGATTTGTCTCAATCATTGATAATTCCCACTTCCATAATTGGGAACTTATCTTCACTTCAAACTCTATTAATTCCTGCTGTCAAGCACTTGCATATATAAGCTTTAGATGTGAAGCATATGAATGAAAGTATTCTGGCATTAGACCCTCTAGCTAGCAACCATAAATGGAGATGTTTTACATTCTTACCCATATTGTCCTAATACTGACCTTCACCCAAATGTTTTACATAGCCGAAGCAACTACAAACCTTGCCACAGATCAATCTGCCCTTCTTGCCCTCAAAGCAAACATGGCGTTAGGCCCTCGTCACATTCTTGCAAGAAATTGGACCAATTCAAGCTCTGTTTGCAGTTGGATCGGCGTCACTTGCAGCTTGCGCCACCACAGAGTGAGTGCACTAAATATTTCAAACATGGGGCTCTCTGGCACCATTCCACCACATCTTGCAAACCTCTCTTTCCTCGTTTCCCTCAACCTTTCATACAATCTCTTTGATGGCACTGTGCCTCATGAGTTGTCTCTTCTTCATCGATTAAAGTTCATTTCTCTACGTAATAACAACTTTCTGGGAGAGATTAATGAATTGCCGTTTGGCCTTTTATCCAAACTTGAGTACTTATCTCTACATAATAACAGCTTTTCAGGCTTCATCCCAACATCCTTCTCTAATTTATCAAATCTACAAGTCCTTGGACTTTCTAACAATTCTCTACAAGGAAAGGTTCCAGAAGAGCTGGGAAAACTTCCAAGACTGAAGGTTCTGAATTTTGCAAACAACCATCTGTCGGGTACAATACCGTCTGCCATATTTAACATATCCACACTCAAAACTATCGGTTTTGAAAAAAATGAATTGAGTGGCAGTTTACCGAGTGACATGTGTAGTAATCTTCCACTTCTTGAATGGTTGCAACTTTCTGAAAATCAGCTGAGCGGCCAAATCCCATCAAATATATCTGGATGTTCACAACTTCAAATGCTATCATTGTCTAACAACTCCTTCAGTGGGCAGATACCTGCAGAAATCGGAAAGATAGTTTCGCTTCAAGAATTATATCTTTACAACAACAATTTGAAGGGTACAGATCAATTCTACTTTTAAAGGGAGCGAGTATTTTCTTTAACGTTCCATATTACATTTTACTGAAAAATTTATAATTGACAGGTGTTATACCAGGAGAGATTAACAATCTTCATAGGCTGAAGGTTCTGAATTTTGCAAACAACCATCTGTCGGGTACTATACCGTCTGCCATATTTAACATATCCACACTCAAAACTATCCGTTTTGAAAAAAATGAATTGAGTGGCAGTTTACCGAGTGACATGTGTAGTAATCTTCCACTTCTTGAAGAGTTACACCTTTTTGAAAATCAGCTGAGCGGCCAAATCCCATCAAATATTTCTGGATGTTCACAACTTCAAATTCTATCATTGTCTTACAACTCCTTCAGTGGGCAGATACCTGCAGAAATCGGAAAGATAGTTTCGCTTCAAGAATTATATCTTGGGTTCAACAATTTGACTGGTACAGATCAATTGTACTTTGAATGAACATAATTTTTATTTTCTTATGTAGCAAGTATTTTTTTTAACGTTCTATATTACATTTTACCTCAAAAATTTATAATTTTGGACAGGTGTTATACCAAGAGAGATCAACAATCTTCGTAGCCTAGTTATATTTTCTGCTCTAAGGAACCAGATTACTGGGAACCTCTCAAAAAATATTTGGAATCTTACAATGATTGAAACCTTGGATCTCTCCGACAACAACTTAAGAGGTGGGTGATTGCAATTCATTTTATTTTTGAAAATTTTGCTGAATATTCACCCTTTTCAGAAAAAAATACGTTTTAAATGTTGAATCACTTTCAATTTATGTATCAAAATATCTAGAAGAACGTAAAAGCATTCTCCTCTAGTTATTTGGGGTTTAATGTATAGATTAGAGTTTATTACTTTTTTTTCCCCAACAAAAGGGTCTAACAATTTCAAACTATAAGTTTTCAAACCAGTAATTTAAAACTAACTTTTTGGGTTTCGTGAATTTTGTCCAATTTCAGCCCGAATTGTTTAATTAGGCCGAATTCGCACGTGAGCCCTTATTTTCGGGCTTAATTGAGCGATTAAAATTAAAAATTAGCAAATTGGGCCCGAAATAAGGGCTGACATGCGATTCACGTGGACATTCGACTCAATTGAGCAATTCAGGCTGAAATTAGACAAAATTCTTGAAGCTCAAAAAATTAAAATTTTAAATGGTCAACCCGAAAACTTAAAGTTTAAAATTGCCTGATCCCCTAATTTATTAGGAAAAAAAAATTGTTTGTTATCACTTTGAAGTATATATATGATTTTTGTTGCTTTAGAAGTTCTGTTTTTTCCTATTTTATATAACCAGAATCTGATGAGTAATTAAAACACTCTAAATAGCTTAATAATATGTCAAATATAGAGATTCACTATTTTTAAGTTGAAGCTTAAAATTGATTTACTTAAAATAACTTTTTAGAGGTTGCTAACACTCTAAAAATACTATTGACTAAAAAAAAAAGAAGAAAGTAGCTTTAGATGCAACAAGTTTCTTTATACTGATGTAATGCTTACTCTTACCATTCTTAGCAGGTGTCCTACCCAAAGAAATTGGGAATCTTACAAAGATAAGATCATTGCATCTCCGAGACAACCACTTCACAGGTAAACGAGAGATTCACTGTACAAATACAACAATTTCACAAGTGAATGATATTTACAAATACTTTCTTTCTCAAATATTTTTTGCTTTGATTTTGGCAGGTCTTTTACCTAAAGAAATTGGCCAACTTTACCATCTAGAGGATTTAGTATTATATACTAACAACTTCATTGGTTTGATTCCATCCGATATCTATAATATCTCAACTCTTCAAGTTCTTTCACTTGTTGATAATGGTCTATCGGGTAATCTTCCAATCAATTTGTGCTATGGGTTACCCGTTCTTGAAGCACTGCTCCTCAATATAAATTACCTGAGTGGATCAATACCCGACTCCGTTTCCAATTGTTCGAAACTTTCGAATCTCGGACTAGCTGTTAACAATTTTACTGGTTTTGTACCTCACTTTTTTGGAAACCTAAGATACCTCGATAGTGTTCGATTGTTTGGCAACCATCTTAGGATGGAATCACCTTCTTCAGAATTGAGCTTCATCACTTCATTAGCAAATTGCCCATCTTTAAAATATTTTGCAATTAATGATAATCCTGATCTCAATGGTGTCATTCCAGTTTCCATTGGGAATTTATCATCCTCTCTCCAACAATTCTTTGCTTACAATTGCAATATTAAGGGTAGCATTCCTGCTAGTATTGGCAATCTAAGCAACTTGGTCACACTTTCCCTATACAATAATGAGTTGTTTGGTAATATTCCTCATACTGTCAAACATTTGAATAAGCTTCAAGCATTATCTCTAAATAATAACAATCTGGGAGGTTCAATTCCACAAGGTCTGTGTGATTTACACAGCTTGTTTAAGCTAGGTTTAGGACTAAATCAATTAGCAGGTCCAATTCCTGAATGTTTAGGAAATGTCTCTTCTTTAAGAGTGATTGATATCTCTTCCAACATGCTGACTTCCAGCATACCATCAAGCTTATGGCGCCTCAAAGATTTGTCGGGACTAAACCTGTCTAAGAATTCCTTGAGTGGAATTTTACATCCTGATATAGGTAATTTCTTGGCAGCAACCGCAATCGATCTATCAGTGAATCAGTTGTCAAATTCTATCCCTACCACAATTGGGAATTTAAAATCTTTGATTTATCTATCTTTGGCACATAATAGACTTGAAGGTACCATTCCTGTGTCTGTGGGGAGCATGCTTAATTTGGAAACACTAGACTTTTCTTACAATAACCTTTCTGGTTCAATCCCAAAGACCATTGAGAACCTTCAATACCTTGTCACTTTCAATGTCTCTTTCAATGTTCTAAGTGGAGAAATTCCTACTGGTGGTCCTTTCAAAAACTTCACTATGGAGTCTTTTAAAGCTAATAAAGCATTTTGTGGAATCCAAAGGTTTCATGTCCCTCTTTGTCATGTTGTTTTCAATCACAAATCAAGTAAAAAGAATGTGAAATTTGCTCTGTTTGTTCTTACTGGAGTGATTGCACTAATCACTGTTGTTTCATTAGCCTTTATCTTTATAAGATACAAAAGAAGAGACAAGGATGGACAAATTGATGAGCAAGTGACTATTATGTCAAAAAGAATTTCCTATTACGAAATCTTGCAAGCAACTGAACAGTTCAATGAAAGCAATTTAATAGGGTCTGGGAAATTTGGTTCTGTCTATAGAGGGATTCTCAGAGATGGGAATGTTATCGCGGTGAAGGTGTTTAATATGCAAAACGAGGCTGCTTTTAGGAGTTTTGACATTGAGTGTAAAGTACTACGTAACATTCGTCACCGAAATCTTACCAAAGTCATAAGCAGTTGCTCCAATGAAGATTTCCGAGCATTAATACTTGAATATATGTCCAATGGAAACCTTGAGAAATGGTTGTATTCCCACAACTATTGCTTAGATATGGTGCAAAGATTGAATATAATGATTGATGTGGCATCTGCTTTAGAGTATCTTCATCATGGCTATTCATCACCCATTGTTCATTGTGACTTGAAGCCTAGTAATGTGTTATTAGACGAGGAGATGATTGGCCATGTATGTGATTTCGGGATATCAAGACTTCTGGGCAATGAGGAGAGCATTGTGCTAACCAACACCCTAGCAACATTTGGTTACATTGCTCCAGGTTCAACTTTTTTTATTCTACTTATACATTACATTTTTAATTAATATATATATATATTATCCTCTTGCATAGTGATTTTTTTTTTTAATTCATTCAGAGTATGGTTTGGAAGGGCAAGTTTCGAGAAGGTGTGATGTTTATAGTTATGGTGTGATGTTGATGGAGACGTTTACAAGGAAAAGACCAAGTGATGACATGTTCGTTGGAGATTTGAGCTTAAAGAGTTGGGTTCAAAACTCACTTGCACAATCATTACATGAGGTTATAGATGCCAACTTATTCATCAATCTTGATCAACAACATAGTGGCAAATTGGTACAATGTGTATCGTCCATCTTGGAGTTGGCTTTGAAGTGTTGTGAAGAATCACCGAGTGATAGGATAAACATGAAAGAAGCTCTAACACAGTTGCTCAAAATCAAATCTCTATTTTCTCAAGTGGTCCTGAATTACAAAGGCTAAGGTGTGTAAGTCACAAAAGCCCTCCTGAATGGGAGCCTTCGCTATTGTTGTTTTGTATAAATAATCTTTAGAGCTTATACAAATATTTGACAATAACTAGAGCTTAATTTTACCAGACAATGTGACACAATCTTGCAAGTATGCAGTAAGGGCTTCAAATGATGTGAGTTTTTATGCAATAAGACAATATAAAGATTGATTTGTAACAATGTTGGTGGATCTTTCAAGTTTCAGCTAAACAAGATGTTCAAGGACGTGTCAAGTTGGATGGAAGGTTCGATTCACTTCTAACATTGAAATCATAGTAGATATCTGACAAGAAATATCATATTCGATACTCAAAAATTGTCTAACAACAAAATACTCGTTTCTTTATATATATAAAGAACAACCACAAATGTCGTGTCATTCTCCTCCTAAAAGTTTTTTTGCTAAGTAAATATAACTAATAGTTATATTAACTAATTAAGGCAAGTGAGTTACTTTTTTTATTTAGTTTTAAATAATTATACCTAATGTTCAAAACATTCTATATCCAATTAGTTTTTTTTTTTCACAAAAACTTTTGTGCAACTTGTGTATGGATCCTAGATCCATACACAACAATTTGACCCGCTCCACGCGCCCTCCACGCGCCTCCACGCGCCCCCACGCGCCTGGGTGGGTGCGCTCAAACCCACCCAAAATTCGCTCCAGGTGCTTGACCTTTATGTTATGTTAAGTGTACCTTTATGTTATGTTAAGTGTACATTTATGTTATGTTAGTCATACCTTTAGGGCCTTTTATATTATATTAAACATACCTTTATGCAAGTCTTTTACATTATATTAATTATACCTTTATGCAACGTTAAGCATACCTTTATACAACGTTAAGCATACCTTTATGTTATGTTAAGCATATCTTTATGATTTTATGTTATGTTAAGCATACATTTAGGGTTATAATGTTATGTTAAACATACCTTTATATTATGTTAAACATATCTTTATGTTATATTAGTTATACCTTTTAATTATATTAGTTGTACCTTTATGTATTATATAAAAGTATGACTAATATTAATTAAAGGTATGCGTAATATTTATATAAAGGTATATATGTACAAATTAAGGTTTTTTTATGCTGAAATTATAAATTTTTCGTTAAAATTAGGATTTTTTGCCAAAATTAGGGTTTTTTTGCCAAAATTAGGGTTTTTTTTTAAAAGCTAAACTGTTACATAAAGGTATACTTAACATAATATAAAGGTGTACTTAACATAATATAAAGGTATCACTAACACAACATAAAAGTCATGATAAAAAAAAATTAAAAAAAAAAAAGAAATGCTCGGATTCGGGTCGGATTCAGCCCGACCCGACCCGCGTTGCATGGATCTAAGATCCATGCAACTGTTGCACCCAAGTCTTACTCTTTTTTTTTAAATATTGTAACAAATAATATTAATTATAATCAAAATAAATTATTTATAATAATAATAATAATAATCTTTATATAGAGAGATTTTTTTAACCCAATAAATTAGGAGTTTGGCAATTTTAAATTTTCAAATCAATAATTTAAGATTTTAATTTTTTAGATTTGACGAATTTTGACCATTTTCAGCCTGAATTACTCAATAGAACCGAATTCATACGTGAATCTCATATGTGATCGCTCAAATTGAAGAATCTTGGACCAATTTTGCTGATGCGGCTTAAATTTATCCCAAGCGGTATAAATATTTTACAAATCACCCTTCCAAGTGGATTAAAAAAACCAGAGGAAAATACCCACCAAAATTCTCCCCAAATTCACATAAAGCCCTAATGATATTGCTCAGGTGAGCAGCAACGGGCAGAGATCTGCGAATCTCACCGGAGAGGGCGGCGGCGAGACTCATTTGGAAGATGGAAGCGGAAGAAGAGGCGCGGCGCTGATAAGAGAATAGTTGTGGCGTTGGAGATGGGGATCGAGCAGGAGAGATTTTGGGGCGGCGCTGGAGATATTCAGACGGCGGTGGTTGAATCCGGAGATAAGCTTTATCCTGGAATCGGCCTCGGCGAGAAGCTGTTGCGATGGGTATTCATACTGCTGTGATAAGGTCTACGGAATATTGACGGCGCAGATTTTCATGACCATCGTCATCTCCGCCGCTTTTCCTCATCTTCACACCCTTCATACTTCGAAATATTATTTATTAATTTTTTTGAAGGAAAGATTTTTTAATTTTATCCATATGGAAGAATTTTTTTTAAATTGGAGCAAGCTCACATGTGACTCAAGCAATTTGGATTAAAATTGGATAAAAATTTACAAAGATCGAAAAGTTTAAGTCCTACATTGTTGGTCCGAAAAATTTAAAGTCCAAAATTAACAGAGCTCCTACTAATGTCACGTGTCAGCTTTCCTTTAAAGTTGAGCTAAAATTTATATGCATCAGGGGCACGGATCTAGGATCCGTGTTCCCAACCCAAACCGACTCGTGGGCCGCTTTTATGCGCATCCAAGTGCCCCCACGCGCGGCCACACCATAGCTGGTATGCGCCGTACACCACCTGAATTTTATACTTTAAGGTATCACTCATTTACTCTCAAGGTATCATACATTTATTCTTAAGATATCATATTATTACCCTTCAGGTATTAATGTAAAAACAGCGCCACTTTCTTCTTTTTCCTCTTTTTTTTTTCTTCTCCCTCCTTCTTCTTCTTAATCTCTTTTCTTATCAATTTGTTATTTTTCTTATTTGTTTTGTACATTATTCTTCTTCTCTATCTTCTTATTCTTATTTTTCTTCTCTATATTCTTGTTCTTATTCTTCATCAAATCTTCATAAAGTCATTTATGGAGTTTTTTCTTCTTCCTCTTCTCTTTTACTCATTTTCATAGATTTAGATAATTGATTTCAAATCACAATTTATTACAATAATTTTAAAACATTGAAAATCAATTATTTCAAACAATATGAAATCTTGATTTTGAGGATTTTTTTTGAAATTTTAAGATTTTTCAATGAAAATATTAGTTGTATGTTGTTAAGGTATAACACATATTCATTTCAGGTGTTACATAAATATCTTACATGTATTACACATGTTCTTTCAAGTATTAAAAAATACCTTACAGGTATTATACATGTTCCTTTCAAGTATTACACTTACCTTATAAGTATTACACATTAATTTTATAATACCTGAAGAGTATATATCTAGTACTTATAGATCATATCAGTAATACCTTAAAAGTATCACTGGTCATGAGTAATCATATATCAATGTTTTAGGGTAATTATGATTTATAAAATCATGAACAGTCAGAATTTTTGTAATACTTGTAGAACATATATGTAATACCTATAGAATAAACCAATAATACCCCATACTTTTTTTTTTCATAATAACTTGAAGGTTTTACTTACATATAATTCAACCATATAATTTTATAATACCTGAAGAGTATATATGTAGTATTTATAGATCATATCAGTAATTCTTGAAAGGTATCACTGATCATATATCAATATTTTGAGATAATTCTGATTTATAACATCATGAACAATTAGAATTTTTATAATACCTGTAAAACATATACGTAATACCTATAGAATAAACCAGAATTTTAAATACAAGATTTTCATCATCTTCTTCCACAAAATTTATTCAAAATCATATTACTCAATTAATAACCAACTATAGTGTTTGTTGCATCAATTATCTCGTATGTTGCTATGAATCGGATCAAGATAAAAAGAGTTTCAAGTTATAAGAAAATAAAAACCCTAGATTTTTATACACATTAGGAAGAAAAAAACTTGTTGAAGTATAAGAAAAATAAAAACCCTAAATTTGTAGCAATAATGTAAAAATTAAGAAGGAAGAAAGAAAAAAAAGAAGAAATAGCGCCACAGGAAGAGATAAGAAAAAAAAAGGGAGTATTTGCGTAGGAGAGAGAAAAAAAAGAAAATTTTTTAAAAAAAAAACAAAAAAAAGAGTGGGGTGGGTGCAACATAGGAGAGATAAAAAAAAAGAAAAAAAAAGGAGTGGGGGCACGGTGCCCCGGGCACACAAGTGTCTCTCTTAAAGTTTTCTTGTTAAAAATATATTACTGATAATTATATTAATTAATTAAGACAAGTGAATTACTTTTTTATTTACATTTAAATAATTATAATTTATAATGTTCAAAACATTCCCAATCCAATTAACATGGGTTTTTTTATATTATTATAACAAACAATATTAATTATCATCAAAATAAATTATTTATGTCCCGAGATCGAATTCACTTTGTCTGCCAAGCTCCCAGAAATGTAGAAAATCCTCCTTATAATAATAATAAATCTTAAATTATTATTATAATATTACGATATGTAATTAGCTATACAAAATTTAAAGTATATCTTTATATATATATAAAAGAACAACAAGGATGTGACATCCTTTCAAGAGCACAAAATTATTATTAATTATTATATTAATTAATTTTATTATAAAAACAATAAAATATGGAAGGAATATATGTGGAAATAATATATATATATATACATATATATATATAAAAGGTTACGTTGTTTTTATAAATCAACTTCTTGAAAATTAGGATTAAAATTTTTTTGATAATTAATTTTTAAATAAAATATTATTATTATTATTATTATTTATATTATATTATTAAAATATAATTACATTTTTCTAAATAAAAAAATTATATTTTTATTTTTGAAAATAAAAAACGCTAACATTAACAAATAAATTTTAAAAAGTTAATTATATACACAATTTCTAAATCTGAAAAATAACTTTAATTTATGAAAAAACAACAAAGTATGTAAAACTAAATATATTTATATCTTTATTTATATAAAAGAACAACCAGTTGACACATGTAATCATCTCCTTAAAAGTTTTCCTACTCAAAATATATTATTAATAATTATATTATCTCCTTAAAAGTTTTCCTACTCAAAATATATTATTAATAATTATATTAATTAATATTTAAGCAAATGGGTAATTTTTTAATTAAATTAAACGGTTGTACTTATCTCATACTCAAAAATATTCGCAATCCAATTAATACGGATTTTTTTATATTATTATCACAAATACAATATTAATTATAATCAAAATAAATTATTTATAATAATTATTATTATTATTATAAAAATCTTAAATTATTATTATTATTAATTATACAATATGTAATTAACTATACAAAATTTAAAGTATGCATGCTATATATATATATGTGTGTGTATAGGGCACATGAGACGTAAACACAATCTTCTTCAAAATTCTTTAATATAATCTTAATTTATTTTAATTAGAAGAATTAGAGAAAAAATAACTCAAATAAAAGTGTGATGTTTTAAAAGATTAGTGAAATTTCTAGTCGTATTAATTAATGAAAGAATATTTTTGCATTAAATCATAGAAACAAATAAGAAATATTGATTTGATATATTTAAAATATAATTGAAATGAAAATTTTAGGATAATAAAAAAAACATATATAATAAATAGAAAATATTTAAAATTTTATCTAGAATATTATAAGGGGAGTTGAATAATTTGATAGATATAACAACGTATATAATAAATATAAAATATGTATATTCTCTTACAAATGCAATATATATAATCAAATAATATATTAATCAAATTATATTATGGTTGATACTAATTTTAACTATTTTTCTTAAAAATTCGTGTATTATATTGGCTCTATACTAGTATCTTTTATATATGGACGTAGCACATATAACATAATTAAACACAATCTTCCTCAAAATTCTTTATATACTTTTAAATTTATTTTAATTAAGAAATTAGAGAAAAAAATAACTCAAATAAAAGTGCGTTGATTTAAAAGATTAGTGAAACTTCTAAACTTATTAATTAATGAAACGACAACAATCTATCTCTCTAGAGATGTGAAGAATATTTTAAACTACTCTCGTACCATTACACGGATTCTGACCCAACTACCTATTTGATATGATAAGAACATAATGGAAGGGCAAAAAACGATTCTATGAAATAATTTGTGCATTAAAGCATACAAACTATTAATGAATTTTATTTTGAGTTATTTATAATATAATTAAAATGAAAAATTAAGGATATCTTTAATTTTTATTATTTAAAATTTACAAAAAAATAATAATAAAAAAAGGCTATACTATTAGTAGAAAAGTCGAATAATATATGATAGATATAACTACATATATAATAAATAGAAAATATTTATATTCTCTTATACATGCAATGTATAGAATCAAATAATATATTAATTAAATTATATTATGATTAAATAATATATTAATTAAATTATATATGATTGATACTAATTTTACTATATATTTTCTTAAATCCGTATATTACACGACTAGTCCTATGCTAATCTTAAATATGTCATCACGGATTTGAGATGATAGCCACTAAAATGCTGGTTGCTAAACTTTATTGTGATGGAATTTTCTCTAATATAAAATTAGAGTCTGAATTGCTCTATAATGTTAAATCTCTAATTTTTTGTCTCGCTAATCAGATGTTAATGTTTTGCAAATTAAATTTTATGTCATGTTATGTCTTTACTCTACCTTTATTTTATTACTTTAGTTAAGGTTAACATAAAAAATATGTCTGGCTCAAAGTTTGTCATTCTTTCACTTTGTAAATTAACCTAAACTTTTTCTCTTTTTCTTATTGCATTTCAAAGGTTATGATTTTTTTTAAGAATTGCAACCTAAATCCATTTTTTCCAGTCAATATCGAAATTTTCATTTTTTTTTCTCTAATTGATCTTCAATTGAATGGAGATCAAAACATAATTTCAGACTTTCGTTTGGTTTGAAATGTGGAGTGTTTTGACATGGATTTCATGTAATCTAATTAAAAATCAGGACATTAAATTTGATTTTAGGTGGAAAATGATCCAAAAATATCCTAGATTACAATTTGAAAAAAACCTTGAACTTTGGGTGAAATAAAAAAAAAAATGAAAAAGTTTAGATGGCAAATTTTCATATAGTGGTAGTGCATATGCAAAAATCTAACAAGTAGTTTTGTTTCTTGTGGGGACTGTAATGCGAAATTGCCAATTTGTTGCAACACAATGAGAAACAATAAAATACATAGAATTCTTCAAAATGCTGGCAATATGAATTTAATGATTTAGGTGGCAGTTGGACATAAACGAATTTGAAGTAGATAGAAGATTTCTAAATTAAATTTATATTAAATTGGTTTCAAGAATTCACCGCAATTATTTTCCAAAATATAGTTTAAGAGTGATCAAAATTAAAGTTTTAACCCGTTATAATAAATCAATGTAATTTATACCAAAGATTAAATCAATGTAACTTTAATTCAAAGGAACGGAACTTCCACCACCTATATATTAATCAAACTTATTTTCATAAATTAAATTTATTTCTTAAAATATATATATATTGTGGGGTGACTAATTTCACATAATGAGGTCAATGAAATGGTCTATTTTTATAATTTTATCGTTTGAAATAAAACTAAAAGCTTTAAGGGAAAGTTGTAAGATGGGGATATAGATAGAGAAAGGTTTTTATTTCATTTAACTTCACTCTTTGTAGGCCCACTCTATGTCTTCATGATAATATATTGAAAATATGTTTGGTGTTGGAAAATAATTGGCCTTACACCATTTATATGTGAAACTTGTGCTAAGGACAACAATCAATGTGTGTTGCCTCATTGTTCAATTGGCTTTCCCCATATACAATAAACGTTAAAAGTGTATAATTTAGCTTGCATTAATAATATTAATTTATGAGTGAATACATCTTTTAATTTTGGACAAAGCTTACCCCAAATAGATTTACATGGTGTTAGGCTCATTTTTAGTAGGATCGAAAATAGCCGAGCTTATATTGGCCCAACTTAAATACCACTCAATTGGTTTGATAGATTGTGCCGAATCCATCAGATAAAAAAATATTCGTTGAATTCAATTTAAGTTAACCCAACCACAATCATTGGCTTGATGGGCTAAAGTGGCACAAAACTACACAATCTAATCTGCCACAAATTTTATAATAGAGACTTTTATTCGTTGACTATTTAAATTTCATCAGTTCAATGCAAACATGCCAGAAATAATTTCGAAATATATAAATTACCAAATGATTTAAGAGATTGGTGCATGATCCTATGATACTATCATACTAGGCACTAGAGAGTGGGATGTGGACATTTTATAATGACAGAGATGTAACATTGATAACAAGCATCCCTCTTGGTAGATTGGATTTGGGAGATTGTCTTATTTGGCCTTTTGCTACAAGATGCACTGCCACATGTTAGGGTGATTGGAATTATGGGAGTTCATAAATTATTGAAAAGGTCCAACATCATCCTTTCATTCCAGTATTTCTTGATTCGTTTGTACACCATTTTATCTGTTATCGTAATTATTTAGTTTTGACAGTAATACATGAATAATATATGAAAAATAAGTCAGAAGTTTACAAGTTGATGATGCATCTGCACTTAATATAACTAGCATCTCAAAGACCAACAAAAGGTTCAACATGCCGATTAGATCTTTCGATGTGGATTTTGATTACCTCAACTTTCAAGTGAACTTCAAGTGATTACTAGAAATTGAATTGATTGATCCGTGTTGGTAAAAATATCAGATAATAACAGACAATTGATATTAAATTTTAAAAATATTTTATATTCCAATCTATTAAATAGTTTCTTTGTCTGAATTTTGCTAAGCAATAGTAAATCTACATTTGATGTGACTTTGCAAGATACAACAAAAATTTCACAATATTCACCCTTTTTTTAATCTTTACAGTTATACTCAGCCAGCCCAATATTCTACAAATCCAAGCCCATTTAGCACAGGCCCATGACCCAATACCAACAATCAATAGTCGTTCTTTCTACTATTTCAATTCGCAAACGATTTCAATCAGGTGTAGGTTCGTAAATAACCAGAGTCTGAGGACCTTTCTGCAATTATTTCCACAGAGAGAGAAAAAAGAGAAAAAAAGGAGAAGAGCTGTAATCACATGGGATGCTGTTTGGTTGATGGGTCCCAGGATCCCTACCACCCCAACCCCCACCCTACCCCCTCCACGCCTCTCCTCTTTTTCTCTTTCTCTCTCATCATTGTGTTTCTCTTTCCCTTTCTTCTACCGACAATTACGAGGTCTGAATCATAACCAGGAAAAATGCTACGCAGATTGCCCAGTTGAATATTCCTTCAAATATTATTCTTCTTCGTTTTTCTACATTTTGATTGCTTGCAGAAACTCCGTTGCCATGGCAGACGATAAGGTAAGTTTGTTTCTCGTTTTTTTATTTTTCTTTTATTTTCTTTTGATTTTTTTTGGGAAATTGCTTTTATATTGCGAGAAATACTTCTGATCTAGCTTTCTTTTCCCCGATCAGCAATATAGCTTCTGGATTTATCATCAGCGTTGTGAAAATCTTCAGTTCTCGATTGCAATTTTTGTTTATGTTCTTGTTTGAATTTTGGAAGTATTATCGAAGTTTGTTCATAGATTTATGAAAATCGGTCTTATTCTTTTGTGTTGAAGCTTATGGAGAGTAGATCAGTTGTTAAGTCGCTGATTTTCTTCGTCTTATCTTGTCTGGGTACTAAATCTTGTTTTGTAAAAGTTGTTGCTGGATGATTGAGGGTCATAAAATTTTGGATTTTGCTTTTATTTTGAAGTCTTGTCTTGATGTTTGCTTAATTTGATACTCGATCTGAAGTACTTGCTTCTTCTTGCAAGTTGTGCCTATCGATCTAGAGAGTAATTACTGATTCTTAGTAGCTTAAATGCTTGTTTACTTGATAATTGAGTGGTGTGGTTTCTGATGTGAGTGTAATTTTACTTTCTATAGGAGATGTCTGCTCCTGTAATGGATAGGAATGGTGCAGTCACTGGTCACATAATTTCGACAACCATTGGTGGCAAGAATGGGGAACCTAAGCAGGTAAATCCCAATTTTTTGGTGGTCGCATTGCAACACTGTGTGTGTGTGTGTGTATGTGTGGTGTGATTTGTGTTGTATTGATGGCCTCGAACTGCTTTTTAGTTGGCTAGCTTTAGTTCATTGGAGTACATTCTTTGAGATGATAAATTGTTGGGCTTGATTAATTGAGCTGATTACTGCAAATTTATGATGGAGTTACTTTAGTTTTGTTCAAGTGTGGACTGGATTTGGGTTGTTTGAATCATTTTCAAGCTTGTCTAGGACTTTAGAGGACTATTAGTGATTGGTCACTTGAGGCTAAAAAGCCTCTTTCTAGAAATCTCGTAAGAGAACAAGTGCGTTCCCATCTCTGACTTAATAGCCTAGCCATATCGGAGGGCCCATCTATCTCCTATATGAAAGGATCTGAGGCAGCTCTTTCAGAGGAGAAATGCCGAAGGAATTGTGGAGATTCTTTTTTGAAATCAACCCTATCTACAGTGGTCTATGAGATATGTTGAATAGAGTGTGAGGAGGAATTGTTGGAGGGAAGGGGTTGGAAAGAGTGCTCATTATTTTTTCTCTGGTAAGGTGAAAAGCCTGAACACAAGGGAAAAGCCTTATGTTATAGCTGACTTCATTGTTTCTCTATTATGCAGACGGTTAGTTACATGGCAGAGAGAGTTGTAGGGACCGGTTCATTTGGAATTGTGATTCAGGTATTTATATCTATTTGTCTTTAGTGATATTTTCATTTTGTCATTGTCATCAGTTTCAATAAATGTTTTTTTTATATGTGATTGCATGTAGGCAAAATGCATTGAAACTGGAGAGACTGTGGCTATAAAAAAGGTGTTGCAAGACAGAAGATATAAAAACCGTGAACTGCAGTTAATGCGGACAATGGATCATCCTAACATTGTTTCATTGAAACATTGTTTCTTTTCAACTACAAGCCAAAATGAGCTCTTTCTCAATTTAGTTATGGAGTATGTACCAGAAAGCATGTTTTCTGTTCTGAAGCATTTTAGTGACTTGAACCAGAAAATGCCTTTGATCTATGTGAAACTTTATACATACCAGGTAAGTAGCATATTTCCTAATTACATGTGTTTAACTTGATGTTTATTTGTTTTCACTATGATAATTTGGATATTTTCTGCAGATTTTCAGAGGACTGGCCTACATGCATTCTGTGGCTGGGGTGTGCCACAGAGACTTGAAGCCTCAAAATGTTTTGGTAGGAATGAATAATTTTAACATTGAATTGCCTTCAAAGGCAAAGAGTGGTCCTTTATTGATATTGTCTTCCATTGCTGTAGGTTGATCCTGTTACTCATCAGGTTAAGATATGTGACTTTGGAAGTGCAAAAGTTTTAGTAAGTGATTCTTTTCAGTCTCATGCTTGTATTGGCTCTTTTTTTTTTCTTTTTCTTTTTTTCTTTTTGTCATTTGTTAATGTGAACATCAAAATGGAGAATTGTTTCTTTATATCTTCAAAATCAATCTTTTCGATTGAAATTGTGCTGCTTATCAATCCTTTCCTTTACTGACTTGTAGAATATTAATATAACATGTTTTTTTATATCTTTTGAATAGGTGAGAGGTGAAGCGAACATATCATACATCTGCTCACGATTTTATCGGGCTCCAGAACTCATTTTTGGTGCAACAGAGTACACTACTTCAATAGATATCTGGTCAGCTGGTTGTGTCCTTGCTGAGCTTCTTCTTGGCCAAGTTAGTGTGGAAATATCTTTCCTCTTGCAAAAGTACTTTTTCATTTTTCTCTTATGTTGGTTATTTACATGTATTTATCTGACATAGTAATTATTGTGCAATGTTTTAGCCTTTGTTTCCTGGGGAAAATGCGGTGGGCCAGCTGGTGGAAATCATTAAGGTAAATTTCATCATTGTTTCTGAGGGGATCTGATACATGGAGCTACTGCTTAGATTTGTTGTGTTCTCTTGTAGGTACTTGGAACTCCAACACGCGAGGAAATCCGTTGTATGAATCCAAACTACACTGATTTTAGATTTCCACAAATAAAGGCACACCCTTGGCACAAGGTATACTTTCCACTTTTGAAGATTTGATTTGGCAGAGTAGCTAAACATTTTTGGTGTTTTTCTTCTTGTTGCCTCCCTGTAATTACTATCTCTGATTTTTTCAATTGTTATTTAAATTTGAATTCTTATCTTGTTTCGGGTCCACCACAATGTATTATGAGCATCAAGAACAGTATACATGTTCATCTTTGGTACGTTTTCAACAAAAAATAAAAACAAGGAAAGAAAGAAAAAGACTCTAGAACTTCATGCTTCATGCTTTCACTTATAAGTTATAATTGGGATTGTGAGCTTTAACGGGGAGGTGAAGTATATGAACTGTGATGTCTTGAGACTCTGAGATCCCCTTGGATTTGCTCAGACATGCATAACTAACTACATACTTCCTCCAAGCCCATGTAGAGAAAAAAATTGTTAAGATGAAGTAGAAAAGGAAAGGGGAAAAAAAAAAACAAATAAATGGGAAAACATCTTATGCGACAAGTCTCTGGGTCATAATCTTATTATAACATATCGTGATATAGTTTTGCTTTTCGCTGCCCTGTGTACATTCTGATGTATAGCTTATCTATTTACTCCTTAGACGTATACTTTTTTTGTCATATTGTGTACAATTTTTTGAAGTGTGCTGTTAGGAATGCAAATGTGAACATTGCATGCCTTATGTTTCTTGAAATGAATTGCCTGTTAACTATCCTCTCTTTCAGGTGTTTCATAAGCGGATGCCACCAGAAGCTATAGATCTTGCTTCCAGGTTGCTGCAATACTCTCCAAACCTCCGTTGCACTGCAGTGAGTCTCTCAACTTCCCTTTTCTAGAGTTTTGGTCGATATCCAGGACATATGTTTTGAGTAAAATAATACTACTTAAGAATAAATTAACATTATCTGGGTTACTGATGTGTAATTAACCAGGCACAGTTGACAAATATGTATAGAAATATTTCTTTGACAAGATGCTTCTTGTCTTCTTGTTGCAGCTTGAAGCATGTGCACATCCTTTCTTTGATGAGCTTCGAGAACCTAATGCTCGATTACCAAATGGTCGCCCATTGCCATCTCTGTTCAACTTCAAACAGGAGGTACGTGTATGTTCTCTTCTTCTGCGTACACAAAAATTTGATTTGAACTGGGTGATAACCTGAGACCTCTACCTTTGTGTATCAGCTTGTAAACTGTTTTCAAAAGGAAGACTGGTTTTATATTATGTATTTATATGATACTACGTGAAAACAAATCACAGAGACCAAATTATCAGAAGCCATCATTTAAGATTTATATTGGTTCCTTTTTATTCAAGCTGAACACACATATTCACCGAAGTTTAAGGCATTACTTATTTTGCAGTCGTTACAGGAAACCCCGATGCACATTTTCTTTGTAACTAGTGATAAACTGAACAATTTCGGAGTCTATTTAGGATAGAACTGAACACTACTACATATTTCTCTCCTCTCCTTCTCTCTCTAAAGTATAATCTATCCTTGAACTTATCAATTCTGCTTTGTGGTTATAGTTATCTGGTGCATCTCCTGATCTGATCAGCAAGCTGATACCAGACCATGTGAAAAGACAAATGGGGCTCCAGTTCTTTGCATCATACGAGGGCATGACGTGAAACAATGTAGCATTAAGTACCACTAGTTAATGAGCTAAAGAAGCCGAACAGGTTCTAAATTACCTCCAACCGAGGATCAGCCAGATCAACACCCGCGTCTCCTGAGCTACGAGGACTAGTAACAGAAGGAGAGGAGCAAAAGCCACTGCTGTTTTTTCCTTTTCGTACAAAATCGCCCTTTCGTCTCCCAGAAGCATACCTGGAAAGATGAACATCATCCTTTTTGTGTATATGTGTTTGATTACTGAGAAGAAAGCAATGCAACAGGCAAAGATATCCACTGTATGAATAGATATTTTGTCCCAAAGGAGCAGCCCTAAACCAAAATGGTGGGTTTTTTTTTTCTTGCCTTTTTTTGATCTGCTTCTCTTCCATATTACTGTTTCTACTTGTAGCTGCCCTTTTACATGTTGTGAAAGAAAATTGTTTCTTATTATGCAAAGCAATATTTTCTACTTATTTTCTCATGCTTTGATAGTTATTATATCAACTCTAAGTATGGTTATTTCAGTGATATTCTTAATTTCCACATATTATCAGTACATATTCATTCCTTTCATTTCAAAATAAATGTCATTTTAGACGTTTTCATGGATTAAGAAAGAGGATATAAAATCTGATCTACACCTATTATAAGTATAGTAATTGTGGAAGTTTTTTCTCTTTTTTCTCTTTATAATTTTTTTTTAATTTGATAGGTGTTAATGATGGTAATTTTGGTAAATTATTAATAAATATATCTTAAAACGAGATTCCGAGGCACAATATTGTTCTTTTAAAATTTAGTATTTTATTCTTTCTAAAAGTTACAGCAAAAACAAAATACCTGAATTCCAAACATTCAAATAAACCACCGCCGCCCATTCCGGTGGGGCAACCAGTAGCAGCTGGCAGTCGCCGCCATGTGGTCCGACGTCGTTTTAGGCCGAGGCTATTGTCTTCTTCCATTTCTCGATAGTCAAAACAGCGACAGCAACTCCAATTATTGCGCCGCGTAAAATTCGGATTTGAATTTCCACTTTTTATTTATTTATTTAAAGCATCTGCGATTGAAGTTTTGATGATCCAACGGCGGGATTCGATTGGTGTATATTAGTGGCGGTGTGGCCTACCGCATTGAATATATTCAAGTTGTCCTGTTTGCGAAGGCAAGGAGACAGTTCCCACAGTTCCCAATTCTCAAGGGTAAAGCCTTTCTTTGTTTTTTCTTTAATATTTTAATTCATTAATTTTCCATGATTTTTTCTTTTAAATAATTAGTTTGCGTGTCTCGAGGGTTTTGCCCCTCTGATTGTTATAAAAATTATAATTGATTTTTGAGCTGCTTTGATCATCGTTTTGATGAAATCTTAACAAGTTTTACTTGAATCAATTATGGATTGGAAATTAATTACGAATTTTATTGAACGTAGAATATGTTCAAGTTTTGTACGTTATGTTAGTTTTGACCATATGCCATCGTTGATAACTATCACATTTTCGAAAAGATACAAACATTGTTTCATGTATTTGCCTGAATATCATATTTTTAGACGGATTATGGCTATTTTTCTGAGTGATTACTGGCTTCTACAACTCTTTAAAATTGTTTTTATTTGAGTGCAATGATAGATTACATGTTAGCAACATTGGGATGGAGCAAATTACATTCGAAAGTTGTATCAAAAAACTCACTTTTATTGGAACCAAAAAGTTCAGTTAGTGTCTTTATAGGACATCAATGAATTGTGTTTAATTGCAATCAAGAATTATTATTTTTTCAGGTAAATCTCGCCACGTATAATAGCCGATAAATCTCTTTTCTCATGTGGCTATTTGTGAAGGTGAGATTTACTTAGAGCACAATAGTAACCGTAGATTCATTTCTTATTAAAAAAAATTATAAAATGCCTTCAAAGTGTAATAAATTTGTTCTGAAAAAGTGAAGATCATATTTTCAATAACCTTAAATAGCAATTTGTTTAACTGAACAAACTGTCACAAACTTCGAAGCGGTTTATTGAACTGTGTAAAGCTCACATACCTAAACTTAAATACCATTGAAAGTAAAATATAATTATTTTAAGTTGGATCAGAAGTTCTTAAATTTCATCTTCAAATAATCAGTGTTCTGATTAACAATTCCTTTTTTTTTTTTTTTTTCTTTTTGTCTTAACATTTGATGAGCTGAGTGTGAACAGTTTGCATGTTGAGTGTGGCAAGAGCCCTGCATCAAAGGGAAATGGTGGGGAAAATAGTTTTCTTTCTCTGTCAACCATATCCTTTCTCCATGTGAGCTTATCTTGCAAAATTTTATTTCCAGAAGGACAAGAAAAAAATCTCAACTTTGCAGAAATTATATTTTCTTGAGATCTAAATGAGAGAAATAGAGCTAATTTTGTCACTCCTTTTGTTAGGAGTGAACAATGCTGTTTGTTCTTTGAGTCTTCTTTCCCCAAAGGGTGTCAACTTTGAAGGTCAGCTCTCTCTCTCTCTCTCTCTCTCTCTCTCTCTCTCTCTCTCTCTAAAATGGGGTTTCTTGAATGGTTGTGTGAGCAGTTGCAGCTCTGATGTCTATGAAGAAAGAAATGAGAGATGAAAAGCATGTTCTTGATGGATGGGATATCAATTCTGTTGACCCTTGTACTTGGTACATGGTTGCTTGTTCATTAGAAGGCTTTGTCATTTCTTTGTGAGTCTTTTTCCTCTGCTTTTTTGTTTAGTATGTTTAGTCTTATTATCTACATTTTTCCCAGCTTTAATTTGCCTTCCTTTTTCATGCCTTTTAGAGAAATGCCTAGTATGGGATTATCTGGCACTCTTTCACCTAGTATTGGAAATTTAACTCATCTTCGAACAATGTAAGTTTTCATTTTTTTGGTTTTTACTCAATATATGAATGCATAAATCTGCAATGGCTATTATATGATCCATTCTATGTATTTTTTTCTGGTCTATGTTGCTTTGAAATTTACTCCAGTGATTTTCAATAATGTATGTATATATGCATTTGCATTTGCAAAAAATAAGTAGGTTGCAACATCTTATGATGACAATAGTTTAAGGAGAGGGGTTTCCACATTAGAATTATTTTATACCATGGCTTGCTTTCTTTCTTTGATTGTTGGCTGGATTCATGTTCATGAAATTTTGTAGGTTGTTTTATGAGAAAATGGCTAATTTCTCGTACGGGTATAAACAAGTCAAGTCGAGCCGAATACTGTCACACTCGAGCTCAAACTCGATTCAATAACTCAAAGCTCAATAAGCTTAAGCTCAAGCTCGGTTCGATTCAAAACCTAAATAATATTTATAAAATAATTAATTTTCTAAATACGATTATAAATGGAAATTTTAATGTAAATAAATAAAGTATTAAGGGCAAAATAGTAAATTTAACATATCCTCGATTAGGCTTGCTATCTTGTCGACTCGATTGTTTTCAAGCCAAATTTGATTTTTCTTCGAGTTGATCTGAATAACTCACGAGTTGTATTATCTCACAGGTTACTACAGAACAATAAGCTGTCTGGAAATATTCCCCCTGAGATTGGGAAGCTTTCAGAATTGCAAACTCTTGATCTTTCTGGTAACCAATTTGGTGGCCAAATTCCTGCCTCTCTTGGCCGTCTAAGACGACTCAGCTACTTGTAAGGATGTGTTCATTATCTTTATCCAGACATTTATATATAGATTCTTTATTTTACTTAATGCAATGAAATTTCAGGAGGCTTAGCAAAAACAAGTTGTCTGGACAAATTCCAGGAGATGTAGCCAACCTAACAGGTGTTTCCGTTTTGTATGTTTTCTTACCCAAACCAGAGTACATTGTAAGTACAAAGATAGCAAATAGATGGTGATATAAAAGGGACTTATGTTTTGCAGGGACTTGTCGTATAATAACCTAAGTGGCCCGATTCCTAAGATACTTGCTAAAGACTACAGGTTTGGTTCTTAAAGCAATTTATCTCGTTTAATTTCATTCTACATATCTGGTCGTATGCTAATACTATGCATCATTTAATGGGTATTTCCATTCTATTTCTATACTCATGTTAAGTCCATTCTTTTCGTTCCAGTGTGGCAGGGAACATCTTCTTATGTTCTTCAGACTCACAAATCTGTATGGCTCTTCCAAGACCAATCAATGGTATATCAATATGGTTCTGTTTCCATTGTATTCAAATGATAAAGTTTATCATGTCTTGGTTAACACTTGATGTGTCTTTCTTACAGAAACAAGTCCATATCCAAAAGTCAGCAATCGTCATCATCTGGTCACTGCTGTTATAGTTGGAGTCATCTGCTTGTTCGTTGCTTCTATCTTACTGCTCGTATGTTTGGTGCATTTGTACAGATCTCGTGTTGAATTTACCTCATACGGTACCTCCTAATTACACTCATATTTTTTCCCTAGAAAAGCAATCACTGCAAAAATGATAGTGAAACTAACCTTGTTTAAATCTTGCAGTGAAGCAAGATTATGAGTTCGATGTTGGACACTTGAAGAGGTTTTCATTACGTGAGTTACAAGTAGCAACGAGCAATTTCAACCCTAAAAACATACTCGGACAAGGAGGGTTCGGAGTTGTCTATAAAGGCCTTCTTCCGAATAAGACAGTGGTAGCAGTGAAGAGATTGAAAGATCCTAGTTTCACTGGGGAAGTTCAGTTTCAGACAGAAGTTGAAATGATTGGCTTGGCTTTGCATCGTCACCTTTTACGTTTGTATGGCTTCTGTATGACTTCGGAGGAAAAACTACTCGTTTTTCCTTATATGCCTAATGGCAGTGTTGCAGATCGTTTGAGAGGTTAGTCATATGACTATGTTTCCCTCTCTTTCTCTCTCGCAAGTATGTGTCATAAAGAATCATAATTACTAGAATTATTTTCCAAAATCAACCTGCAGTATGATCGTTTTTCAATTTGCAACATAGTGTAATATTTAGGCTATTTTTTCGGCCAAAGTTGAAATTTCATTCGATTTTTGCTCAAATTGAGCTTGAACTGAATGGAAATCAAAAAATTAAAGTCATGTTTTCATTTGCATAATTTGAAATGTGGTGTGTTTTGGAATTGGTTGGAAAAATCGGGACATCAAATTCGATTTGGCAGGAAAAGTGTTCGGAAAATGGCTCTAGGTTACAATCTGAAAAAATCGTGAACTTAGGGATATAATCGGATAGGTTGCAAACTGAAAAAGGATCATACTTCAGTTTGATTTTTTATATTAACCCTTAGTACTAAGTCGACTTTTCATTGATAGATCCTTGTCAGGAGAAGCCATCCTTGGATTGGAGCAAGCGAATGCGGATTGCTCTGGGAGCGTCTCGTGGTCTTCTGTACTTGCACGAACAATGTAACCCGAAAATAATTCATAGGGATGTTAAAGCTGCAAACATCTTGCTTGATGATAGTTTTGAAGCTGTTGTTGGAGATTTCGGTCTCGCTAAGCTATTAGATCCTAGAGATTCACATGTAACAACTGCAGTTCGGGGTACCGTGGGACATATTGCACCGGAATATCTCTCAACTGGCCAATCTTCAGAGAAAACCGATGTCTTTGGATTTGGCATACTGCTTCTCGAGCTCATAACCGGGCCGAAGGCATTGGATGCTGCCAACGGACAGGTTCAAAAAGGAATGATCCTCGACTGGGTATGTCATTTCACTTCCCTCTTTCCATTGCTCGATGTATTCTAACTCAATGTTCTAAAAGACGCTAGATGGTGGTGAAAATCGGTCTTTTTGACCTCGTTTTGGTCCAACTCAATAATTTTTACTCGATAACATGGGGTAGGGTTGGATTGGCCCAACTATGTACTAGCCGGAACACAATTCAGCCTACCAACCCTAGCCCGGTTCCCGTCCTCGGTCTCATTTTTTGTTAATGCTAACTTCAATTTGTTATTGGACTCACACAGGTTAGAACTCTTTATGGGGAGAAGAGGTTGGAAGAGCTCATAGATAAAAATCTACGTGGATGCTTCGACTCGGATGAGTTAGAAAAGGCGGTCGATCTAGCTCTAGAGTGCACACAATCGAACCCAGAACTGCGACCAAAAATGTCACAAGCCTTGAAGATATTGGAACAAATCAACGGGCATTCGGAGCATCCAGAGACGCAAGGTGGCGTGGATCTATGTCAAGGTCGAACATTTAGTTTCTCTCTAAATTTTAACGAAGCTTGCGAGGAATCATCTTTTGTTATTGAAGCAATTGAACTTTCAGGCCCCAGATAATGTCTCAGTAATGTAAGAAATATTTCAGTTACATGTCTAGTATTTCCAAGTTAGAAGAGACTAATCTAAAAGTGTATATAATTCATAATTTGCTTTCAATTGATTTTCAGTTATAGAATGTAGTTTTTATAGTTTGCAAAACTGGTTTGAATTTTTGTGTTTTGGTTTTTACAACTCATTAATAGCCTTAATTCAATTGATTGTTTATATCAATTTATCTTGCAAGTTCTTGGTAGCAAAATCAAGTCATTATGTTTTGGATTGTGATCCAATCAAGTCGGGCTGGACTTTTCATAGTTTGAATTTGGCACGTTAATTATTATCCAGACTCGAGTTTAATGTAACGAAACATATTCATAGTTCACGATTTATTAGGCCCTTAATGTATATTAAATATGAATAGTATATAATTATGTGCATCAATTTTTTTTCTTTTTTTCTTTTCAACATCAAGGTTGCCACTTTAAATTCTCTTTAGAATTATTATAATTAACCATCAGAATCTTTAAATGTATATTATTTAAATTTTAATGGTTAAATGCAACAATCAATTTAAAGTAGAATTATTTTTCAATTTGCAACTTAAATATTTTTTTAATCCGATTACAACCTGAAGTTTAGAAGATTTTCAAACCACAACCTAATTTTTTTTTCCAATGAAATGCACAACACGTGATTTTCATAAGGATAAATTTGTCATTTCAAAAAAGTTTAGGTTCCAAATTGATAAAAAAATCATACAATGTTGTAAATTAAAAAACATGATCATACTTCAGGTTGCTTTTATTCTTTTAAAAACCACAAACAAGTCGTATAATGTGCATCTCGCAAGAAGAGTTATCAGAAAAAAAGTTTAGATTGAAGTCTAAAAAATTCTTAAACTTCATGTTACAATAAAAAATAATTTGAAATACAAATTAAAAAAATACAAACTTTAAATTAATTTTTACATTTAATTCATTATTTAATTTATTCATAGTTGATATATACCAAGACGCTCTTCTATTGTCTATCAGAACAAAGACTCCCATTCAAAACATATGAGATTCGATGTTTTACGTACACATAATATACATGAATAAAATATATTAAAAGATTGAAATACAATAAATAAATTAACAATTTGTTATCTATGTATCGTCCTTTCATGCCATTGTCGACAAGTCATATGCGATGTGTCATTTTGGTCTGTATTTTAGTGTGTGGGAATGAGAAAAATTAATGGGGAAAAGACGTGTACAACTGGCTAACACTTAATCTCATGTGTGTGTTTCAATTTCTATCACAACTTGGCTTTACAAAAAAAATATTCTATTACAAGTTTGATTTATAAAAATAAATTCCAACACAAGTTGTTGAATTATTCAATAAGAATATTAACTTAATATTAAATGGTAAGTCCCAATATTTCGAACAAACATTATTAAACTACAAATCAAAATAAACAGCGAATATATTCTATTTTCCATTCTATTTTAATTTGATGTCTTTTATTCTGTAAAAAAATATTGAAACAATATATTGAGATATGATTAAACGAATTGCTAACTATATAAAATAAATGAATATTTATAGTTAGACTTTAAGTAGTATTTGTATAATTATCCATAATTTGATAACTACGACGAAAATAATTGTTCATCTATTCATGTTGTACATATCTTATTCTCTTTGTCCTAAAATAAATATTATGTATTTTCGAATAAATTAAAAAATATGATATAAAAATTGATCTACTTCTATTTAAGTATAATTATTGTTTTTTTCCTTTATCTTAACAACTCTCTTTAATTTGGTATGAATAATGAGAATATTTTTTGTAGATTACTGGTAAATATATTTTGAAATCATAAAATGACATTTTTTTTTAACAAATTTATTTTGCTAAAACGTGATTTACTGAATTTTGGTATGAGTAAATGAAGATATTTTTAATAAATTATTAATTAAAATCATAAAACAACACTTCTTTTTTAATAATTTAATTTTTGCTAAAACATCATTTATTGGGAGATGGAAGGAGTGACAAATATTCGTTGATGTGTCGCATATTAGTAAACTGGTCACTTGTCTTGATAATTACAAATTGGCAAAAGGAGAAAAATAAGGTGTGACATTAATTTCATAACTAATTGCCTTTGTGATGATAATTACATTTTAGACAATTTGATTTCTTCTACTCGTCAACGCCAGTTAAATGTTATGGGCCTACTTCAACCCACTATTCATAATTAAAGTAGTTGAATCGTTTAATTAATAAGCATCATTAAATAATATTTTTTAAGTGGTTGTATTTATTTCCATTTTTATTTCTCATTATTTTTCTAAAAGTTTCAAATAGATGCAACATGAAATGTAATAAAAAATCAGAACAGACACTATTACCAATTAATCATATCTTAAAATCAAATTATTTAGATACATGTCAGATATATATATATATATACACGATAACAATTTAGAGAATCTTAATTTTCTTGAGATAAGTCAAGATGGAAGTGTGAGAATGTGTTAAAAAAAGGTCAATCTTATTATTATTATTATTATATTTTTAAGTTAGGCATTAGACAATGAGGTGGTCAAGTTACATTTATGGGAAATTAAGGAAAAGTGAAAACCTATGATATTTAATTCTCTTTGACTTCAACAAACTTTACCTTTTTTATTTATATTTTTCTGCAACAATCAGGTGGCCAGTGGCCCCACCCTACACCTGAATCTCAATTTGCAAGTTTTTTTTTTTTTTTTTTTTAAATAAAGAATCCATGCATGTATATTTGAATTTTTTTGATTTTTGAAAATTGTATATAAATTACTCTATGTATGTATGACTTTAACTATTGAACTTAAATGTATGTTACACTTGAGTATTACGAGTGCTTTAATTTACAAATTTATATTTAAATATATAATATTGTTCGATAGTTGTGGACCTATGATTATGTAGCTCAAAAACTGATTTACATTAATAATTTTCTTGACTTTTATAATTTTGTTTACCTAAAAATTCATTAAGCCTTTATTAAGACCAACTTAAACACTTTTGCACGAACCATTTGGATTTTCCTAAGCAAAATTCCATCTTTCCAATTTGAATTTAAAAAGGGGATATTTTCACATGAAATACTCAATAGGATTAAAGAATTTAATAAAACATTTTCTTTAAATCTTTAAGCCTTTAAAATTTTGTTTAAGACAACCAATGTTTAATGTTTTAAAATCTTAGTCTTCAATTTTCCAAATTGAGTTATGAAGTCTAAACTATTCAAATCATTTTGATACAAACTCAATTTTAACATCATTACATATATAAATTAAAATTTAAAATGCATTGTTAAAAGAAAAGGAATCTCATCTCAATTATTTATATATCTAAAATACAAATATATGTACATAACAATACATCATTAAAATTGAACTAATTAAAAAATATCCTAACTTTATAACACGAGTTTAATAAGCAATCAATTAAAGAAAAAAAAAAAAGGCAAGAAAGTGGCCATTGCAGGCTTGCAGGAGAGATCTTGGCATCATGATATTTTGTTTAGAGAGAGAAAACAAATTGTTCTTCTACAACCAGACAAGGCTGTAGAACACTCATCCATCAACAGCATCTTAGAGAGAGAGAGAGAGAGTAATGGCTAAGAGGTAGGGGTGAAGTCAACTGTGAACCGACGGTGGTGAAGCAGTAGTAAATGATGGTGATTTTGTGAGCAAATTTCTATAACCTTGGATCAGATGCACACACTATTCATTTTAATGGAGCTTTATCGCCTTCCCATTTTTCATCTCCTGCCTTGATTATATTAGCTGCAGATTGTCTCTATATATATTTGTGTGTGTGTGTAGGTACATATATTGTGATTACTGAGATTTGCTGCGAGAGAGTAATTAGGAATCATGGATCGAGAATTGGGGGAAATTAAACCCAGAGAGGGCCAAATTAGTGCAGAGAATCCAGAGGCTGCAATTTCTATAGCAGCCAATGAAAATGCCGATTCGAATAGTGAGTGTGTTTTGGAGAAGGGAGTTAAGGAAGATGAGGAGGCGAAAATGAAGGGGGAAGATAAATGTTCATCTCATGTTGTTGATATAGACAGCAACAGTTTTGTGGGGGAAAATCAGAGAGTGTGTAGAATTTGCCATTTGAATGCAAAGGAAAGTGGCAAGAATTCAGTTGAATTGATGGAGCTTGGTTGTGGATGCAAAGGGGAGCTCGGAGTTGCTCATTTGCATTGCTCCGAGGCGTGGTTTAGAGTGAGAGGAAATAGGTATGTTTTGTTCAGTTTTCTTGATTGCATTGTTTGGTTGAATACTTTGTTGGAGAATCGATTGTTCTGTTTTGTTCGAATATACATTTAAGGATCATTTGAAGATGTTATTTTGATGTATGTATCCCAAAAGTTGTACCCTATTTGACTGAACTTAAAAGTTATTGCAAACTTGGCAACAATAGTTTGGTTTTGACCTGAGGGAAAGAAAGGTGGATTGTGCTTTTGTTGTAGATATTATGAATTGTGATTTTGAAACCATTGGATATAATTGAGTGTTTGTTGATGAAATGATACATAGGGGCTGCAAATCTTGAGATTCTTATCATCATTGGGAGCTTCAGTTGTTGATAGATTGATACTAATTCTTATGGCAATGAATTCTTTCAATAGGATCGAGTAAATTAATATCAGCAATTGTTTACCCCAGTTTAGGATCTTGTGACTTTTACTTCTTCTATTTAATCAGTCCCTGAGACCTTATCGAACACAACTGCATGGCTCTATTTCTACCTTAGAAGATCTTGTAGAATGTTTATGGATTTCATTTTCGTCTAGCTGAAATCCAAGAACAAAACTGTGCATCCATTTACATCCGGTGCCTTTTGTTTTCCACTGAAATCCAAATAATCATTGCATTAGAGCTGGAATTCAAGCTTCTTATTTCATCCTTTCGTGATGATTGATATCAAGTTGGTGATTGAATGTTGTCATGCCACTTGCCTGTGCATATCTATTGCGCATAATCTGTAATTCACATTATCTTGTATTTATGAATTAGGAAATGGTGAATGAATATTTTTCTCATACTTATGTTATTTGTTCATTTTGCTCTTTAATAGATATTTTGGCTATGCTTATATTTCTGTACATGTTAGGCTTTATTTAACTTAAGATTTCTTTCTTTTCTACCCAAACTTTCAAGTTCTCTGAAAATGCAAAAAGCTTCCTTTTTCTTTTTTTCTAGCCATGACTTGAGTAAAGTTTTTTTGAACATCTTTTCCGTTTTTGCTCATACCACCTACACCAGCCCATACTATCTAAACCGGGTGATTCCTCTCTTATCATATACCAACAAAAACCGAACCGTTCAATCTACATCTGCCCAGATTACCAAACTGAAAGACCATTGCCATTGTTGGCAAAAAAATGCACTTGGTAATACGAGTAAAACTTGAGCTGCAGCCATTTATTTATTTTTATTTTATTTGCATGATTGTCTATGTTTTGGAGTTTTATCCAATATCAAATACAACCTTTTAAACGAATTTATGAGTTGTCATCTTGGCTTGCTTTTAGGCCCTTCAATTTTTTCTCCCTAAAGCTATTCTTGTTTGGTCATATGATTTGCTTGAATGTTTACTTTGCAGATTGTGTGAAATATGCGGTGAGATTGCAAAGAACATTGCAGGTGTTGGTGATATCAGATTCATGGAAGAATGGAGTGAGGCTAGATCGGGGGAGTCTGGTACAGGCTCGTCAGATGGAAGCAGAAGATGCTTACGTGGACAGCCCTTATGTAACTTCCTAATGGCATGTCTGGTAATAGCATTCGTCCTCCCATGGTTCTTCCGTGTTAATATGTTTTAAGGAAATCGCTAAATTTGCAAAAATGAACATCATTCTGCTCCCTTTGTCGTGCAGAATCTGGTTGTGACAGTTTATCATAGTGTTTGATTTAGTTTTTTTAATCTTATTATCAAGAAACGAGTGATGCATCACAAATTCAAATGCTTGATTGTTCTCCGTTGTATGACACTGATATTTTTTTGGTCCAATTGAAAAACCATACAAGAGTGTTCAATGTGAAGTTATAATGGTGTTATCTTTGCTAATATTTTGCTATTTTTCTGAGACTAGTTGGTTATAGTGTCTGATTTTTATTGACAAATAGGTTTTACGATTATGAACAAGCATCATTTTCTTGATATATGTAAGTTATTATGTAATGACTTTAAAAGTAGAAACATGTTAATCTTGACGATGGCAAATGTATGAGATCATTAATTTATATTTTAAAGTTAAATCTTTAATTTATTTTTCGATCATACTTTAATCTAAAATATTTTAATGGTTCACGTATATGCACTTACTGTATATTTGTGCTCTATTTATAATGTACACTAATTGATAAGTTAAGGTCTAGCAAATAGAAATTTGAAATTCCCCCAAACTAAATAAATAATAGAGAAATGAAATTACAAATAAGAAGTAAAGAGAAGTGAAAACAAAATTGAAAATAGACTGGGCCAAAGCCCCAAACGCATATTAATAAATATTGGGCTTTGTAAATAGAAATAGAATATAGATACTAGTCTGAAAAGCCTATTTTAATTGAGCCCTCTTTTTCAGTACACGAGACACCCTAAAAATTTTAGTGTTATAATTACACACCATTCAAAAAAAACACATTAATATATGTTCACGATTAATATATCAAAAATCTAATAAATTTATTAATTTTATTTTTTATATAATAAGAAAATAAGATCATTACACTTATCGATTGATATATTAAGAGTTGTCCATAGTAGGTATTTTAACATTTTTCTATAATTATATATATTGGCATATTTAGTGTGACGGTTTTTTCTTTTAGATGAGAGAATATTATAATTTTTTTAGTATAAGAGAACATAGAAAAATAAAGGTTTCATATTTTGGAGCCATGTTCATCGCATATCAAATATATAGAAAATCAGATTTTCTATTTGTACGAAATTAATCAATGGTTAAATACATCTTATAAGTCAAAATTCCTATTATAAGTGAGATAAAATCAATTTTGTGATTCAAATTACTTCATCTCCAATAATATTAAACTGGGTCATTTAATTATGGCTTCCTTGCAACCAAAAACAAACCCCAAGTATCATGAAATAATAATTTTAACATGATTTTTCCAACATAGCAACAACAAGAATCACAAACTTTACATGATATGCTTATAATTTGAATCATTATCAATGTTTTAGCAAAGGATTGAAAACGTTTCCAACTGATTCTTATATATTGAATGTCATATTTCCTCTAATTTCAGTTTGTAATTCTTTTTGCAAGAAAACCTTTAATTAATTATTACTATAGGCAGAATATTCCATGGACAATCTAAAAGTGTAAAGCTTGAATATGACAACAGTCAAATCTATTCTCCATTGAGCCAGTTCAGTCCATGAGAGAGAGAAAGGGATGTGAGAGAAAGAGGTTGCAACATGAAAATTGAAATATGAGGAAGCTGTTTATAGGACATACTAAAGAACAAAATCTAATAAGAGTGATTTAAGGAGATGTGTAACTGCTATATTCCAATTTCTTTCTGTCTTTTTCCCTTTTCTTTTTCTTCTCTTCTGCTTCTGCCATTTTCATGCCTATCTACTATTTCTTTTGTTTTTTGTAATTAATTTTTCAAGAAATATATGTATTTTTTCTTTTTTCTTTTCTCCCAAGGGATACTGTCTTGTCATACTGCCATGAACAGGTAGGTATTTTTTTTTTTTCTCTTTTTTCTCCTTGTTGGTTGTCTTTTTCCCTTCAAATTTATTGCAGTATGTGATTTAACTTTTTGTTTTTGAAAAAAAATATATGTGCAGGTATATAGACACACATGTTTTTGTGTAAAATGGACAAACAGACATGTTTTAATTTAGACACTTTATTCTTATTACTGAAAAAGAAATAAAACAACATACTTATTATTTTATGTGCAATCCAAGATATTCAATGTTGGGTTATGGAGTCTGATCGACTGTTTCAAATTCACGGTTCAGTTTGGGCCAAAGCAACATTCGAGGGGAATGGAATTTTAGGGCTACAGTTCAGTTTTTGGTATAAATAACTATTTGATTCATTATATTTGTTAACACACGAAACGTAATCATTCCTGATGAATTGGATCAACAAATTTGAATTCGTTATTTTTTCATTCATATCAAATTCTTCATAATTACACTTAAAATCCTAACACTCAACTACTTCATATAGGACTATATAGCTTGATCCAACGAGAACTATTAGATTTAGGTTTAATTCAATCTTACTTGTCTTGATTATACAATTATATAAATAATTTGATCATGTGGCGTCAAACCATGTAGAGTAGATTAAGTCTGAGAATCATAAATATTTTATATATCTATCATATTTTAAATAAAGAAAATTACTTCTAGTTTAAAACATATATATATCTAGCTAGATACCTAGCTATTATTGCTTGATGATTATTTTCTATATTTTATCTAATTCAAACCTTAAGAGCAGAGTCATGGTACGGTTTGTTGTTATTGATCTATCATTTCACAAATCTTTTGGAAAACGAGAGAATTTGACCACTTTTTTAGTGTTTCTAGATTAAGGGTCGCACACACCATTACAATTTATACAATAAGTGTTTACAAATATATTATTTACAACTTAAATTTATCTACCCATATCACAAATTAAATTTATGAGATAATCTCATATGAATCTTATTCATAAGTTTTCATATGTGTTTTCAACTATTTGATTTGTTGGGTTATGAAGTTTGGTAGTCTACATAACGTCCTTTTAATGGGCTTTAAGGACACGACCCAATTTGGACTCTAAATAATTCTTTGATTTATTATATTTGTTTATCAGAAAATTTAATATATTTTTTGTCTTGATAGTGTCCCAAACGTAATCATTCTTGATGGGGTCAATAAATTTGTGTTCATTATTCTTTTTGTTCATATCAATTTCCCTGTAATTGCATTTAAATTCTTAACATGACTGACAAGAATCTATAATTTGTTCGTTATTCTTTTCATTTATAACAATTTCTCTATAATTGCATTTAAATTGTTAACATGATTGATAAGAATCTATGGATTATAGTGCTAGCTAGAGTTAAATAAATTCTCTTGTTTATAAAATTATTGGAAATTTAATTTTAACATAATTTTACTGCATGCGGTAATTAAAAGTAAAAACAATAATTTATCAAAAATTGTTAGTCAAAACATATTTCAAATGTTATTTACAAAGAAGCTTATTAGCATATGATCCATCATAAATGATGAGAAGAAAAAAAAAATCTCAGTTGAGAGTGTTAACGAGAAAATGGAATGAATTTATACATCAATCTTTTTTGAATCATCAAATGATCAAAAGTACTTTATTACAATTATTACCATTATTGAGGACATAACCTAATTGAATCAGTGTATATTATTAAAGATATTTTTTCTTGTTTGGGACAATCAGGCCCGCCCCAGGCCCGTGTCGGAAGGGCCACGGCCTAGGGTCCCCTAATTTTAGGAGGTCGCAAAATTTTAGGTATATATATATATATATAAATTTATTTATTTATATTAGTAATTTTTTTTTAATGTACAATGGTTCAATAGTCCAATTATTGAAAATAAGACTAGTTATATTTTTAAGTTGTAAGTCCACTATATATAATATTTTCCAATTTCAAGCCCATCAAATTAATTATAGAACTAAAAAAAAATAAACATTAATAAATTAGTGAATTGAAGATGAAAAGTCATTACTACTTTTTAAACCATATAAACAAACAACTTTTTCATAATTACCACTCACCAAACACTCACAAATTTCCTCCATCCTTACACCATATTTGGTTGTTGTTGTTGAGTACTTGACTGCTATTGATTTTATTTCTCAAAATGTTAAGAAATCTAAATATTTTCAATAATATTTTTGCTATTTATTTAGACTTTTTTTTTCTTGTAAGTGTTGTACTTTTCCAACATCGTACATATGGCTCAAAACTTAGAATTTTGATAATGAAACAACTTGGCAATATTTTCAAGGATTATATATATGCATTTTTTTTTTTATTTAGAGACCCATTTTTTGTTGTTAACCAAAAGCCCCCAAATTATCAGAATCGGCCCCGGTACAATTATATATATGGTTTCCAACAATTATTTTCCTTAGTACTTTCTATGATATATTATAATAATTCAATGCGCACAGAAAAAGTAATCAAACGAACAGAAAAGGAGCTACACGAAGCTGACAAATAAAGAGAATAATTCATCAATAATTGTACCAAAATATTCTCGATTATTTTAACCAGATTAAAGAATCTTACATCGATCATATACTCATTATTATACAGAATCACTATTTAAAGTAGAACGAGGTTTAGTGAAATTTTGATCACCTTTATATTTATTCATTTTAGTTAATTACTATATATTCTTTTTCTTTCAATCATTGGTCATTGATCTTTGCGATTTAAATTTATTTTTAGGTATCAACTTTTGTACTTACTTAAACCTTCGTAAAAAAGCCAACTCAAAGTTAACACAAGAGGCTTGCAAACTTTAATAACCCTAGTGTATTCTACTAATTGATATAAGTTCCATTAACTCTCTTACATTCCAACTCATTAAAAAAAAAAAGACACTAGATTGAGCTTAAACTCCGAGTTTTTTGTTGTTTGAGTTCATGCTCGATTTAGGTACTATACTGACTCAACTTGACTCATCAATTACCAAATGACACCTACTAGCTTAACCAATATATGTATCAAGAATCAACTAAAAATCCAAACGATGCAGATGGACAGTCTAATAATTGTCAGGCGTGTGTCATTTCCGTCACTGATGATCAAGAGTTTGAAAGATAAAACCACCAAATAAGTATATATAGAACTAATTGTGCTCGTAATGCTTAGGTTATATAAAGATAAAGCAAACACATTATGATCAGTGCGTGCACACACACACACACACATATATATATATATATATATATATATATATAATATGATTATGAATCTTTGAAGTATTAATGTGCCCACTCCTCCATACGTTTGATACAATCTTCATGGACATACTACTGCAAAATCGCTAATTGTAAACACCAAATTAAGGAGGATATTCTACATAATTGATCTCTAGATTATAAAGAGAGAGAGAGAGAGAGAGAAAGATGTTTTTCAGCTTAATTATTATTGATGTACTTGTGACATTGACACTTCTTTTGTGGGAGCTAGCTAGTTCATCTCGAATTTTCTTTTTCATGTTGGATGTTAAGACACCAATTATTTGAGAAGAGTATCCTATGTGATGTCGGATCTGGGTTCGGATGTTTAGTTCTATACGACTGATTTATGGGTCGGAGTTCTTTGTTGGTACAAGTGATGTTCGAAGCATTTGATCTCTGGCTTGCAAGAACATGTTAGGCTTGTTATATATATATATATGGTGATTTTTAGTTAAAATTATCTCTAAATACTAACTCAAAAGGACATCAGTGAGATATGAAAGACTACATGAACAATAAGAAGAAAGCATAGTTTGAATATCAAAATTAATGTCACATTTGTAAAGGAATAAAGATCATGGGTAGTTCAAAACATTTGGTCTGATATATAGTCAATTTTGCCATGATAATACTTAAAATACCAAAACTTAACCTAACTAGTGACTTACCTAATTAAATTTGTGGTATTATTTCACCCTAGAAAAAATTATATCTTTCTCTATGAAACTCTGGTGAATTTAGAATTGCAATTTGGATTTGATAAAAGTAAAGATTTTGGTTGGTTATTAAATACTCACTCATTCCCAAAAATAAATGTCGTTTTAGCAAAAGAAATTTCTTCCAAAATAAGTGTCATTGTAGGATTTCATCACACATTTAATCAACCAAAATTACCCTCATTTACTCCTATCAAATTAAAAAGGGTTGTTAAGATGGAAAAAAAAAATCTCACAATAATTATAATTAAATAGAGGTAGATCCCTATTTTTATCATTTTCCTTAATCTGTGTGAAAAACTCTAATTATTTTGGTATGGATATATGGACAACTCACTTACAAATCATGTCATGCATGTATATAATGCAGGACTAGAGCAATGCAGAAATAAAACAATTATTTTAAGATAAAATTCTACATTTTGCAAATTTTTTAGACAAAAGTATTGAAATCCCTTTAGAAAATAATTAAATTATTTCCATGTGCTTTGATCACCCAATACAATATAATACTCTTTTTTTAGTTCTTTTTCTTATGTGTTCAATTTGAGTTGGAGAATTTTGAATGGATCAGATCTTCGAAGACATGACAAACAGTACATTTTTGCATTTTTTGTATTGTTAGATTCGAACTAGCTGGCATAAACAAATTGACCATACTCTGCATGGTATAAATATGGAAATTTACCCCCTCAAAGGTGCAAACACTTTTTTAACTTTTTCCTCTTTCAAATATTGTACACTTCAATTCTCTTTTTTTCCTAAAGATTTATCTAATTAACTTTCTTTTTCTTGCTTTCTATTTTTATTTTATTAAAGGGTTTTGGACTATCTTTTAGATTGATATCAATAGGAATATTATGATGATCATATCTTTATAATGAAACTAATTATTTTTATTTATCTATTTCCTTAAATATAGTTGGATTTAATGGGTACATATATAGTAATGATGATATATTGATTAGAAGTAATAATGAAAGTGCTTTTGAAATTTATTAGACATATTAATGAAAGAATGAAGACAAAGTGAATGTCAGAACATATACAACATTCCGTGACCCCAACATCTATCCATCATCCCAATGTTCATTCTTCACTCTATAAAAAGCATCCAAACATTATCATTAATTCTATCACACTCACTGCACTCCTAGAGAGAGAGAGTTAGAGAGAGAGGGGAATATTATGGCAGCTAAGATGCAAAGAAGATTGGCACTACGAAGAAAGCTTCACATCTTGAAAACTCTCACCAAATCAAAATCAGTAACCATCATATATACCATGATTTCTTGTTCAATATTTATTTGTTTTCAGTTCAAGCTTTGAGTTTAATTTGTATATTGCATAATAACCTTATTATATAATGTTGCTAATTGTGAAGGTGAAAAGAAGTTGTATTATCATGGATGCTTTTATCTACATCTACAAGCTTAAGCTCCAAGTTGAAGCCATTAAAAGAGAATACCAATACCTCATCAACCACATCCAAGTACCTCTCTCTCTCTCTCTCTCTCTCTCTCTCTCTCTCTCTATAATATGTTATTGATGATGTTGAAAGTGCATGCAGGAAGTGAAAGTGGAGAAGATTGGGACAGGATATCAGATGGTAATAGTGACATGCAAGAAAGGGGAAGAAATGCTTGTGAAAATATTAGAAGCATTAGAGAAGATGAATGTGAATGTGGTGCAAGCTAGGGTTACCTGCAAACACTTCTTTGGGATGGAAGCCATTGTTGAAGATACCATTGATGCTCCCATTTTAACTCAAGCAATTCTTGACCTTATCCAAAACAATAATTAATTGTATTCATTATTATTACTATTATTATTATTTTGAAATAGTTGTTTTATTATTAGGTAGTCCTCAACTTGTGATATTTTGTTGGAAGCTTGTAAATGTCACTTTCATTTTGTAGTGGAAAGCTGAGAAAGTGACTCTTCGACTGATGTAAGAGAGATAGGAATGGAAACTAAATATATTTTTATTTTATTTTACTCCTTTTTTTTTTTTTTCCCAACACGAGAAAATTGCAAATTGCAGTGAAAAAATTCATCACCAACCAACATAAAATCGCTGTCAAAACATTTAAGAGCGGAAATACTCACCGTTAATGTCGTCGTTTTAAGACCATTGTTAATTAATTTATTTTTACGGCAGAACAAAGATATTGCTGAAAGTTCCGACAAAAAAATAAAAGAAGACTTTAATTGGAAATTTTAAAAGATAAAGGATGAAAATTGAAAAATAAATACTTGGTTGTCAAAAATGAAAAATGTTTTAGATACAAAACCAAAATTGAAATTGACTCTTAGTAGAATTAATTCATCTTATACTAAAGAATCAATTTAGCCCTGTCAAAATCTGAATTTTTTGAGTGAAAATTATTCTTGTAGGGATGGAACAAAAAATCAAAGGATCTAATAATCATTAATGTATGCTTGTATCATATAGTTATGTGTTATATGACACGATATTGATTGGGTTGAGATAAAAAAAGAGACTACTAATTAAGAGTCTATAGAAATGTGTTAGTCTTACATTTCTGAAAGTGTCAAAAAAATATATAGAAAAAACCGCATATAAATTATAAAGGGAGTTAGAAAACGAGTTAATTAAATTACAATACCCCCTATTTTCGCCTATATATATTCACTTATTCTTTTATATATATATATATATATACACGTTACTAATATCATCATGAATTGCATAAATTAGATAAATGAAATATCATTTAGCAATAAAAGAATCAATAAATAAAGAGTGTGTCTAATGTACACCAGTTGCACATGCAATTTGAGTACAAATTATGTACAAACCAAAACCTTTATGTACAAATTATGTGACATTTATGTATAAGTTGTATGATCTTTATGTACAATAACTTTAAAAGAAAAGAGAGAATTTTCGCAAAAATTTGTACATAAATATCTTCATGTGATATTCATGTAACCCTTATATATATTCATGTAATCTTTATGTAGGTATTTATGTACAAATTTTGTTGAAATTTCATTTTTTTTTTCAAGTTACAATACTTAAAGATCACAACATATGAACATAAAAGTTATAGAATTTGTATATAAAGATCACCAAACTTGCACATAAAAATCAACACATAAAATTAAAAAAAAAAAGTAAAACTTGCGGATCCAAATTGAATCTACCAGAGTTACATGAATCTTACATCCATGTACGTTGAGAATTTGTGTTAAATAAATTATCTTGCTTATACATATTAAAATCAAATACAGAATTTGATGCAAATCTGAATCTTTTATGGGCCTATAAGATATGTAGTTCCTTAAACAATCACAATTGGGCCGCCATGTGTGAAAGATATTAAATCTTTTGTTAAAACTTTTTATTTCTGTGGAGTGGGCCTCGTGGCCCATCAAGCTCGTAACATAGTGTGCATGTATATGTATAAAGACTAGGGAGATCTAAATCGCTATTAATTATTCGTATGACATACGATTTAACGTAAAATATTAGTATTTTACAGTATAAAGTATTAGTAATGGGTCCATAAATAATATCATATTGAAAATATATATAGCAACAATTTATGGTTGACAGACTAACTCCTAATATTAACTTTCAAAAATAATAATTTAGGGTTACCAGATGAACTCTCAAAATTTATAATTTATATAATATAATTATAATTACAAATAGATTTAAAAGTTAGGTGCACTTGGGAATTGGAACAATAGCTTAAAAATCAATATTTGCAGGATAAAATTTATTATAAAGAATTTAAGAATATAATATACATGTATATATATATATATATATATATTAATACATATTATATATCTAGTTTTGTGTTTTCCGAAATACTATATACATGTGTGATCAAGATAATTATATTATGTAATATAATTATATATATGAATCTAAATAAAATAAGCTTAGTTAGAACAATCTTGTTTATTGAGTTAGGACTAAAATCCAAAAACTATATTATGTGCAGTTAGATCTTGAATTTTCTCTTCAGAGCAAATTTTTTCATATTATAAAATAAAATCATGGGACGATTAACTTTACGAAATGATAATCAAGATGAGTGAATTGAATAAATTAAAATTCAATTTTTATAAGTAAATACAAGCTTAGATAAATTTAAATAATAAATTTGTTCTCAACTCGATGCATAAATAAAAAATATTATCCCCGTTGCAGTCAATGTAAAAAATTTAGAACTCCCATATATATAGTTTATTTAAATATATTTAATTTGCAGTGTGAATAGGTGAAGAGGATTAGGAAAGGAAAAAGTCAGAAGAAGTGCCATAATAATTTAAATCATCCAATCACACGATTTCGTTTCAATCGGGTCAGACAATATTAAACACGTTTTTTGTTCAATCTATAATTTCTCAAATAACTATAATATTATTAAAGGATCCAATAGGAGTTTGCCAACTTTTTTTTGGCTTTTGGATTAGACTGACAATTTCAGTATTCATTTACACTTTACACATGATACAACTTTCGATATTAGCTAGTTCTTTTTTTTTTTTTAATATATATAAAGTTAATTTCAACATAAAGTATGTTTTAAGAAAAGATTGAATGCATAGTGTTAATATTTTATGTTGTAATAAAAATATTATATATCACATTACAAAATATATATATATATATATATATATATATATTTGGTAATTTATTTGAGATGGATTTTTGGATATAAACGTTTATTTGTGAAAATTGTATATGCTTGATAGATAAAATTAAATCAACTTTTTAAAAAAAAGTAACTTCTCTATGGCTTTTGAAATTGTTTTCTTGCAATATATATTTATGAGGTTAATTTCAATTTTGATCTTGTATGTAAAGTATTTTTTATTTTTTAACAATCAAATATTTGTTTGGTCTTCTGTGTTATAATTCTTCCAATGATATTTTTAGAAGGCTTACAACATGGTAGCTTAGTTGAGTTATCTCACAAGTTGGCTAAAATGTTTAAATGAACAAAATCACGACTAAATTGATCATTTTAACAGAATTAATCAAATTAAAAAAATAAATTGTTCAATAATTAGGACCTGTTTCGTATAGTCAAAGGTTGCAATTATCATTATTTTTACAACACACCAATGAGATTAATTACTATATTATATTGTGAAGATGGAAATTAATTAATCAGACTCCTTCTACAGATGCATTATTCTGGCCTCCCAGTTCACATATAAATATGGTTTTCTATTTTTAAATTGTTGTTTTTACATACGCATATACGTCAAGTGCATATAATATTTTTTAAATTTTACATTCAATAGAAATCATATACACTTAGTGTGTATACTATTTATATAAAATGTATTTATAAATATATACATACAAATATAAGTAAAAAATGATTCAATGAAATTATCCAGTAGTACACTTAAAAATAGTCAATCTCGATTTTGATTTCAATATGATTAATGTCACAAAGTTGATTAACGAAAAGGTCCCAATTAATTCAAATAATTATTAATATTGAAAATACGTTCTGATGGTCCAAATATATATAATATCCTATAAATGGTTTTTCAGATTTGTAACCTTAAATTAAGAATCTTATATAAGAGGTACCATTCATGTGCCTTAAATTGTTTATCAGATTGTAAATCAACCTAAATTATAAATGAAATCTCATTGAAACAATAAAGGGTTTAAATTAAAATGATTTATTAATTGTAAGCTAGCAAGAAGTAATACTTCCCTCTTTATATATCACTTGAATCTATTTTGGCAAATTTAATCGATCATGATTAATCGTGCACACATATTTGAGTCGATTTTTCTCTTTACACCATACAAATATTTTTCATTATTTTACTAAGTATGACCATGCAGATCTATAAAATCATTTTCAATTAGCAAAATCATACCAACAAAATAATATTTTATTTAACGTTCAAAAGACAATACATTTACTTACAGTAATATCAATCTACATATAATACCTAAAAATACCAAATAAAATACAAGTTTTTATATAGATAAAAAATATTACATCACACAAATCAATATTCGTTAGGATCCCTTACACATTGCAAGAAATTAAAATAGACAAAATAAAAAAATGTATATTAATAACGTACTTCAACATTTTCTTTTCACGTCCTCCATAATAAACTATTATATCACATCTTTAGCATAACCTTACTATAATTAATAACTCACCACCCAATCCTCACCCCTCTCTCTCTCTCTCTCTCTCTCTCTCTCTCTCTCTCTAAAATACAGACAAACTAGAGAAGTACTCACCGGAGAATTCGCCGGAAAACAGCGCAGCTTTTCGAAGCTCGGCCATGGCCAAAGATTCCAAGATCGCCTCTACTTCCTCTTCCAATATAAGGTAATTAATATTTAAATATTAATCACTATACTACATTAATAGCTTTCTCTATACTCATACTTAAATATTTTGTGAATTTAATCTCCATGCACAACGGTTAGTTGAAGAAACTGTGATAACAAAATAATTGGTGGCATGATTTTCATTTAATTCTTTTTTTTTTTTTTCCATTATTCAGATATTCGAGTTTTGTTCGACTAATTTTTTTTGGATATACAGAAGGGGCGCGACGGAGAAAAGGGTGGTTTCAGTGGCAATCAAAGACGTTGAAAGATTAAAGCTAAAAGGCAATCAGATCGGTTCTCCACCGTCAGATTCGTGGGCCTGGAGAAAATACGGCCAAAAGCCGATCAAAGGTTCGCCGTATCCTAGGTAATTAATTTTTTTCTTACAAAAAAAAAAAAGGTTATTAATTAATTTTTATTCTTATTATAAAATAGTGTTGAATTTTAAAATTAACCTAAAGAATTTTTTTTTAATCTGATTGCAATCTGGAATTTCAGGAGTTTATCAAAATGTAATTTAAATCACATTTTGACTATTTTTAAGTAAAGTCGAGATCACGCGACTCACTTTGCAATTTTTTTTTTTTGGTTTAAATGAGTTGCAATCTTGAGTTCTGAAGTTTATCAAAATGTATTATAAATCAGATGTTGCAATTGGGAAAAAAGAACTAAGATTAAGTTGCAAAGTGAAAATTTTAATAAATCATATGCCCGAAAAATGACTGTAAAAATAATTTAGGTTGCATTTTGATTGCATTTAACCCTATAATTATAGAGGAATTTTTCTAAATGGAGAAAATAAAATTTTAATTTTCAATGATTATGCAGAGGATATTATAGGTGTAGTAGCTCAAAGTTATGTCCAGCAAGAAAGCAAGTGGAGATAAGTAGAGTGGATCCCACCATGCTAATCATCACGTATTCATCAGAACACGACCACCTTTCACCAGACTTCCGGCATAACCACCACCGCACCACCGCCGCCACCTCAGTTTCCGAAGACGACATTGAAGAAGAAGATGATGATGACGACGACAACGACGAGGAAAAACTACCTCTAAACGAAGTGATCAGGACTCCATCTCATGAAATTACAAGTATTGGTGATCAAGAGTCTTTAATTAATGGAAGTGAATTTGGATGGTTTACTGATTTTGATCAAACATATTGTACAATGCAAGAGAGTCCAATTTTAATGGAGGATTATAGAATTAATATTACCGATAAGGAAATGGCTATGATTTTCACGATGAGAAATGAAGAAGATGATGATTCCGATCTTTACGCGAATCTTGGCGAGTTGCCGGAGTGTTCCACCGTGCTCCGCCGTGGGTGGTGGCGAGAGAGGTGGAGCGGCGGCTGCGTAGCTTGGCCACCACCGGTTGAGGCCATTAATTGCCTGCCCTAATATATATTTAATTGATTCTCTTTTCAGTGTAGAAATAAGCATTATTTTATTTAAGAGTTTTATTCAATATAAATTAATTGTTTGTTAGAGGATAAGAATATTTTATTATATCGGGTGGGTGGGTTGATGTGAGATATAATCTTATTGTAATTACCGGCTATGATCGGACTAATAATGTCATAATATTATATTTGTTTTAAGAGGTCATTAAATATAGGCTTAAGCACAAAAAACAAATCCCAACCAATTCTTTAAAAATTATCCATTTTAATCAAGCAATTAATTTCAATTTTAAAATTCATGATTTAGGTTAAATTTGATCGAATTATGTGTATTGTGATGTAAATATCACGTAGATAATATATAAATGATACATTATAATTTAAATCTAATTCATATAATTTAATTATATTAACCTAAACAAATTACAATAATAAAAATACAAAAATTAATAAAATACAATTACACATACAACAAAAGCAATAACTTCAAAATATTGTCAATAACATCTTCTTACACCAAAATTTGACCTATAACTTTTCGAACACAACAAACGATATGAACTGTTCCACACCCAAGAAACTCCAAAATTATTTTATTTTTTTTATTAATTTCGAATTTAAATTTTATTAAAGAATTTATATTTTTTTTTATTAATTTATCTATTTGGATTTTATAAAAGAGGTATTTTCAGTTATTTATATTTAAAATATTGATCACCTTTTTTTTTTCATCTATAATATTTAAATATAATTGCTTTAAATTTTATGTTATTTTTCTATTAAAATTTTGGGTTTGTTTATATAGTTGAATAAAACTATAATTAGTTCTTACTTAAAATTTTTGTTATATTGCGTGGTTTTTCTAAATTATTATTTATATATATTTTTTCATTTGTACATGCCCTATATATTTTTTTTTTCTTTTTTTTTTTTTTTCCATTTTTCATGCTATCACTAGCTCCTTACGAAACGTGCAACTAGGAGACAACTCTGCCTTTGCTTATTTACTAAGGGAAAAGTGAGTAATTAATTATTGGTGCAAAAAGAGGAGTTTTATGACATATTAATTAAATATTTTAATTATCTATTTTTTAAACTACGAAATACAAATCAAATTTGTGTTCTTTTAAAATGTATCCGGAATCCCCTAATAAGTACCATTTGCAAAATACATACACATATAAATTAGATGATTTTTTTTTTAAGAAAGCAGCACATATTTATAAATTCCAATATTCACTTGATAAAATCTTGAATTACAGTCATGTATTAAATAAAAAGGTTGTGTAATTATATAATATAAAATGATTAATTAATAATGTTATCATATATATATGGATTATACCGAGTATTTCGAAATACAAAATAAAAAAAATACCGAATAAATGATATGATATTGAGTGAGGAAAAATTGATTTAATATAAAAATGTAACTTTTGTGCGATAATAGTTGGAACCCACGTTCTTCATTGACATTGGTTAACTTGTACGTGATATTTTTATGTTTTTGCAAACTGATTAACAACAACGTTGTATTTCTGCAGTTTTATAAATATAAAATGCAACAGAAGATTCTCATTAATTTTGAGCTGGCATTTTATAATATTGTTGCAAAACCATAAATCCAAATTATTGTAGTTAGCAATTTAAACTATTAATTACAGATAATAATTCAAGTAATAAATGCACACAACTTATTTAAAATAATATTGTTGGGCACTGACCATGTCAAGGAAAGATAAGGCTTGAGGAAAAATTAATTAAGAAGCCTAAGTTTAAAAACAAATAAAAAGATTTAAAAAAATTATTTTATGCTTATTGTATCTTTAACCACAAGCTAAAAATTAGGTGATGAAAATATATAATTTGGGAGATAATTGTTGAAACTAATTCGCATCTCTCGACTCTCGTGACGACGAAGAAAAAAAAAAAGAGTGAAGAATATTTTGAAGCCAAAATGTAGTAGAAAAAGTTTGTAATATAAAATTATATTTTTAAATTTTACATGTAAACCAAAAAAATATCTATAAAGTAATGAAAATTACTAAAATTTGCTGAGTTCTTAAGTAATAATTAGCATTAAATTCCAATATGCAGCATTCCCTTGTTTCTTTGATTTCTAATAATTAATAATTAATATTTTAATTGGCCTCTCAATTTCAGTACTTGCTGGGCTTCATATGGCCCAAATTATGTATAAAATTAAATACATGAAAATAATTTTAGCATTTAATTTGGACCTCAACTTTAGCCGATTAATGAAACTCTGGGCTGACTTGGACCAATTATAATGACTTCCAGTTAAAAAAACATGCTTCACAATTTAAAATAGAAATAAGTAATAATAAAATGCAATATATTAATAAGGGCTGCAAACATATTGATCTTAAAGAGATAAGAAAAGAAATTCAATTTAACAAAATTTTTTTTTTTTTTTAAATCAGTCTTACTGCTGATTATATTTCTTATCATTATTAGGGTTCATATATTAAAATATTAATAATTGGCCTTCCAATTATTAGGCTGTTAGCTCAACAATAATTATTCCCCCAAAAAAAGTTTTACAATAATTACTAATTAATTGTATTCTCCAAAAAATAACTAATTAAAATTAAAAGTGGTTGCCAAAAAGCAAACGTTTTGTTAACTAACAGACTATATTTCTCATATTAATTTTCTAGCGGTAGGCCGCCCGCCTTGCCGATCGTTACACAATGACGGTGTAATTATATATCATGAAGTGTAATGATCTTATTTCCTAATTATATGAAAAATGAAATTAATAATATACTAAATATTTGATATATTAATTATGGACACATTTTAATAAAATTTTATTTATCTAGACCGCGAATCCAAGAAAGTGATTCCAAGAGACAAATCGATGCTTCCTCTTCAATACAACCGGTGTCTTCCTTGAAACATGAATGACAAATAAAGATTTCACTCTTATCGTCTCTGATGACTATACCAAAATTCATGGGAGTTGGTCTTTGATAAAATCATCTCACATGCGGCGGATTTAAGTATGTGTTTTTCAATTATAAGTATGTGTTATATAAAAATGTGTTTTATAATTATAAACAGTGACAGACCGACGTGGGGCCAATAGGGCACTAGGCCCTTGAAATTTTCCAAAACATGTAGGGGTATTTTAGTAATTTCATATCTTAATTTAAAAATAAATGAAAAATAGTAATTCAATATTTTCTTCTATCAGCTATTTCATCTAATACTTTTCATTTGTATTTGTCTGTTGGTTTTTACCATTGGTTAATTTTCTTAAATAAAAAATAGTATGTGCTCATGTAATTAAGTTATTAATTTGGATGTTATTATTATTTTATAAAGTAATATATTAACTGTATTTAAGTTTGACAAATTTATACTTTTAGTTTAAAATATTGTATTTTATTATTAGTCGACTCAGATCTTCTTGAATTGAAGTCCTGAATCCATCACTTACTATAAATATGTATTTTTCAAACGGTAAACTCATGGAGTTTAAAATTAAAAAAAGAAAGGCAGCATTGATATCACATTCCCTTTTATGAGTAGTCTCTAATGTATTGTACATTTTTCGATTTATGTTCGAAGGTTGATTTGCATTCCTTGAGATTATAAGTACATACATTATAAATATATATTATATTACATACATTTATCGTTGAAAGATAGTAACAAATTTCTTTCTTTTTGTGAAGATTGAAATGAGTTTTTTTATTTTTTATGTTTTTATTTATTTTACAAAGTGATAAAAACCTAGGTATTGGTCTCCAATTATGCTACCCACGTCCACTCTATGATTGCATACCAGCAACACAAGTCCTTAACAATGATACTATTTACATATACATATACATATATATATATATAAACATACATATTATATTATATTATATTATATTATATTATATTATATTATATTATATTATATTATATTATATTATATTATATTATATTATATTATATTATATGTCACCTCACAATCAAACACCCCACCACAATCTCAGGCTCTTTCCATTGCATCATCTCATTTGAGCATTTCATCGATCACCTAATCTGCAGATTTCTGAGGCTGAACAAATCACGAAAATGTCCATCTCTGAAACCCCATCTTCACCAGACAACCTCCCAGTCCCTTCACAGAAAATCCAACTGGTCTCCAAATCCGTCTCCGACAGACTCCTCTCCAAATTCTACGACGTCTCCGAATTCAACTTCGACTACTCACGAAGTGGGCTTTGGTCTCCTCCTGTTCAAAGAAGCTTTTTTCTCAATTCTCCTGGACAGATTTTCACTGAACACGACATGGCATTGAAGCTTGAAAGCGCGCTTCAAACGCATTTTTCCAGAAGAAAATCTCGGCTTTCCTTTAATGTATGTATTTTTTTTCCAGAAATTTATTATTATAATCTATTTTTTTGTATTTTTATATTATGTTGTTTCTGCAGGTTTGTTTGTGTTCTCCTAAGAGATTCTGAGAAGATGAAATTTTTTACAGAGCTGAAAATTAATGACACACTTGAAATTGTATATCCTTTTCTATGTGTATAAAATTGAATTTTTTTTGTAATTACTCTTTTATTATTATAATGTTTCAATATTTTTTTATTATATCAAAGAATTGCAAAATATAATACTATATTTACTTATTTAAATTTTGATATGCAGTGTAGATTAAATACATAATTATTAAATATTATATATTATATATATATATATATATTTTTTTTTTTGGGTTAATTTCAATTTTTATTATATATGTAAATCACTTTTTATTTTTTAAAAATTAAGTATTCGTTTTTCAATTTTGGTCCTCATGTTTTAATTTTTATCAATTTCAATCAAAATTTGTCAAAATTTTCAAAATTGCTACCATGGTTGTTAGAATTTGGATGTCACGTAAGTTTTTCCGGTGACCACGTAAGTAATTTTAAAAATTTCAACAAAAAAAGACTGAAAATAAAAAAAATGAAAACATAGATGATCAAAATTGAAAAACAAATACTTAATTGTTAAAATATGAAAAATGTAATATATACACGACCAAAATTGAAATTATCCCTAATATTCCATACTACAATAAATTATACCCGCGAACGTTAAATTACATATAATTGATTAATATTCCATACTACAATAAATTATACCCGCGAACGTTAAATTACATATAATTGATAGGCATCATTTATATAGTTTTATTTATTTAATTTTATTGTAATTCTCTTTATCAATAAAATTATAGTGCAGCCAAATAATCTATTTTCAAAATAGTCGTAAATATGAATACAGGAGTATCAAAATTATTAAAAGAATATATTAAAAATAGATAATATTAAATTAAACAGGTGTTGTTTATTTGTTATATATATTATTTTTCAAAATTTTGGATATGTGTTAAATGTGTTACAATTATTCGTATGTTAGGATGTTAGTTAAATATTAAAAAAAAAAAAACAAAACAAAACAAAGAAGAAACACTCTCTTATGAGATCGTCTTGTAGATTTGGTGAGATGGAGTTTTATTAAGAAAATTTAAACTTATTTTGATTTAATAATAATGTGGAATAAATTTTGTGGGTTCCATCTGATAAAATGTAATTGGTTGGATAATTTCAATTACATTTTTTCTAATAAAGAATGTTAAAAAAATTCAAATAAAATGTCGCTCCATTTTGAGCAAGGTGAAACATGCAGAAAGCATTAATAAATGAAAATAATATAAGAATAATAGAGTGCGATATAAATTTTCCATATTTATATGCTCTTGATTAATTGATACAGCTACTCTCATTCAATTGATCTGCAGAGATAATTATTAATTATCTAAAATTGTGCATATATTTATTCTTACAACCTACTTGCAGACCTACTCGTTTTTACTCGATTTATCTTATACTTTTTAATTAAATTTTTTTTTAAATTTGCAAGCATTATACATTAATTCGTAAGACATCGTAAAATTAAGATACCTAACTATCCAAATGTATTTTTATGTTCACATGAAATCTTTATACGAATCACACTACAAGAAAATATCAATTTATAAAAAAGAAAAATCAGTTTTTAATTTCAAATAGTATGTTCACAACCTCAATTCTAATATCTTTAAATAATACAATTAATATCGTTACATGACACATATAACATGTAATATGTTAAATAATATATTTCACTGAAACATGTATTACAGTTATGCAAGTAAATATATTATAAGTGTGCAACTAATATCTTATAAATATACAATTAATATGTTTCACTAAAACTTATGTTTAAATCATACAAGTAATACTTAACAACATGATTGATATATGATTAAATGAGATAGGAATGGAATCATCATTCCTACTATCATTCTTATTCTTTTGATTGATATATATTATAAGTGGGAACCACCATTCCCACTTGAATTGTTATTATCATGGATTTGAGATTAGTCATTTCTTCCTAACCCATGGTATTATATATCACTGACTACAAGAGAATGAACCTTTTTTCCCCAATTAATTTTGACAATTTCATCATTATTTATTTTATTTTTTTAAATGTTAGTTTCCTAAAGTTAAATTATTATATAAAATTGTGTAAATAATATTAATTATTTATAATAATATCATAAGAGTAAGCAATTAATGTCTTATGAATATACAACTAATATTTTTCACTAATACCTTTTACTTAAACATATATTTCAGTTATACAAGTAATATCTTATGAAAAACAATTGATATCTTATGAATGAACAACTAATACCTTTCACTGATCAAGTAAAATGTAAACATACATTTCAATTATATAAATAATACTTTATAAATATACAACTAATACCTTCAAAGATACGTGATTAATATTTTATAAATATACAATTAATAATAAACTAATATAGTTTTTGGGTACATATCCCGAGGATATAATTTGTTTTGCCTACTTTAAATTATATTAGTGAAATCATTAATAATTAAAATGTTGGATGATAAAATTTAGAGATGGAAAACTTGTGTCTGAATTCTATGGCCAAAATTTAGTCACCAATATAAATTAGAGTTCAAACTCAAAGTACCAACATATGTTTCTAACTTCTAATCACAAATTCATCACTAATCGAATTTATTATTTTAATATTTTTTTTATCATTAAAATCTATCTATATAACAATATTTTGTCCCTATCTCTAATACTTGAACTAGGGGCTCTCATAAGAGTCATTTCTGCCACAATTAATATAATAGATAGATAGTATTTTTTTTTTTTTTACTTTATCCTTATCAGATATATATATATATATAGTAATGATAAGATAAATTTATCATTACATCCATCTTATTTATGAATTATTCCACATATGAGTACAAGATTACTTTTGACAGATCACAAAAGTTATGATAGAAAAGCAAAAAAAACTCTTATATTGTGTGGGTAAAAAATTCTTCTTTATTTAATTGGTTTAATGGTATTTCAAATCAATATATATATTTTTTTTAAAGTATCTAGAATTTGAATAGTGACTGATTTAATGTCAGTGCTACTTTAAATGTAATATAAAACTAGAATTTCAGAAATTGAAGTAGAATCTAAAAATGGCAGTTGAGAGATCAGAAAAGGGAATATTAAACAAAACTGACAATGTCTACTCAAATTAGGCTGTGGTAACCATCACCAGTGGCAGAGTGCAGTGCACCACCATGCAGGGTGCATGGTGATTGGTGCATAATGTAGGTTTAATTTTGAGCCACATTTCTACAAACATTAACATTTGTATTTACTCTATCCAATTTTGTTAGGTTTTAGTTGATTAATAATGAGTGGTGGAATCGAATTTTTGGTATACTGAAGAGATTGGGATATAAAACTATAAATGGTCAAGTAAATCTGATAAAGAGAAGACAATTGTATTCAAAAAAAATTGGTAAGAAATACGAAGTTGATAAATTACTTCCAAAAAAATTGATAGGAAATTTTTCCAGCATCCTGTTTTGGGTCGAAACTTAAATTGGTGTGAGGCACGGCTTTGCCAAGTTCGAATCCGTAAGCGCAAAGCTACATAAGTATTAAGATATTAAAGTTGCGTCTTATGCCCATTGAATATTCTTTTGATATAGCGGTAAAACGTTTGATGGTCTAACAAAAAAACATAATTTAGTTATTTAAAATTAGGGATGAGCATGGATCGTGGAGATAATTGAACTATGAAGAAATTCAAATCGAAACACCTCCGAATCAATAGAGAATCGTTTACTGTTTGGTTTTATCCAAACCTAATCGATTCGATTTTTTATTTATTTTGTCAAACCAAACTATATCGAATAGAAACACCGAAAAAAACTGATTTCAAGAAAGTAAACAAATACAAGTTTATATTATATGTATCATTTATTTCATTTTTTATATTGTTATATTGGTTTAATTACAAATATGATTGAATCTTATTATTACTTAATATGATTTTGATTTTAAAACTTTAACAATTAATTAATAGAGTATACAATTTATAATGAATGATTTTGGGATCTTATAAAATTTATTAACGACACTAGATATTGACCAAATAATTAGTTTAACTTATATAAAGTAACACATAATATATTTAAATTAAGTGTATACCTACTTTGAAATTTTACTATAAAATCTATATTTATTTAACTTTTAAATGATGAAGTTTTTTATGATCACTTATAAGGTGTAGAGTAAGAAGAATCTAAGAATAAAATTAAAAAAAAAATGAATATAATCTATTATTTTTTAGAAGAAACCTACTTAAGTAAGTTGTCAGGTCTATTTCATTAGTTTATGATTTATTTTAAGATTTAAATTAAAAAACGATTTATTTATTTATTACATTTTGTTTTAATGAAAATTTGTTTTAAATTGTAAAATTTTGAATCTTTGAAACACGAACTAATCCGCTTTATTTTACTCGAGTCTCCAAAGGAAGTGAATCGAATCGAAGGAGCAATTCCAGAGAATTGTTTTGGTATTCTTCAAACTTTGAAGTAATTTTGGAGATTCTTTTATCCCCTAATTACTCCGAATCGAGCTCATCCTTATTTAAAATTGGAAGCAGTTTTAAATTTAATTGATTTTTATACTCAAATGAAATTTCTAAAATTTGGGAGGGGGATTGAGTTGATAATCAATATATAATTATTTAAATGAGATAGATTTTATAGTATACACAATCGCGCCCCCCCCCCCCCCATATTTCATAATTTCTACTTAGAAATTTAAAAGGTGAAACTTTAAGGGATTAACTAAAGTTAAGAGATAAAGTATACAAAAATGTAGGAGTAAAATTGTATCAACTAAATCACATTGTTCCATAAATTGAAGTACATGAAATAAAAGTCAAGAAAAATACAGAAAGTAAAGTGATAAAACTAAAAAATTAAGCGTAAAGGGATAGAAGTAAAATAATATGAAATTATAGAGGGCATAATTCTAATATTTTAATAAGTGAAGCATTGTATATAGATATTCATAAGACCAAAATCTAGTTCACAGCCCAGCAAGGCTTCCTGAGTTGGGCTTTGAATCCCAAAGAACAAACAGATATCAGTTTTAAAATTGGGCTTTAATCTGAAAACCATTAGAAGTGCCAGCCCAATGATTTCTATAAGAATTGGTCAAAAAACAAGCCCAGTTAAAAATAAATAAAAATAAAATAAAATTACCCAAGTGTCATTACCAAATCTGCCCCTTGTATCAAGTTAAATTATAATAAATTTTTATTCAAGTGGACCCTTATGTTTTTTCTTTTTCTTTTTTTAATGTTGATTGTAATGCAATTTTTTTGGTCAATTTCATCATATTTGGTAGTCGGCTCAACATGGATTTCTAAGATCAAATATTTTTAATTTTTATTTATATCTAATATTCAATTTGATACAAACATATGAAGAGTTAGAAATCAAACGTGTAGATGTTGTCATTAATCTATTAATATGTATTAAAAATGAACCTGTATAGAGTAAACAAAGCAACTCAAAATCTTTTTTTTTTTACCACTTCAAATCCTTTTAAAATTTATAAAATCCAAATAGAGAAGAGGGATGGGGCAGATTTTGGCCCATCATGTTACTACTTCTAATTAAGAAGTGATATATAACTATTTATGTTTTATATAGCCACATATATGATAAATTAAAAATAAAACGTAATAGAGTGACGTAAATAGACACTTTCGGCAGGGACATAAGAAAAATTGTCGTGGGACAGACACCTAAACTAGGAACATGTGGTGTGGTCCAATGGACCCGGTGTACATGCTCCTCCCTGCATCCTCATCTCTCTAGCCCCTTTTATGCCGACAATTCAGGTTTCGTTAGGGTTCTACATCGAATATGTACGTGTATAAATTAATGATGAATTTGAAATTAACCTTATTTTAGCATTTAGTTAGCAAAAGTTTTTGAAATGTTGCATCGGATGTATCATTATTGAGTGTAGAATGGAATGTTGTTGTTCTCTGCAGCCTCATCTCTCTAACCCCTATATATGCCGATAATTTTGGTCTTGTTAGGGTTTTTAAGATGTTATATTTGATGAAGTTATTTCGAGTATGTATGTGTATGAATGTGTATAAATCAATGATTGACCTGAATTCAACCTAATTTTAGCACTCAATTAGCTAGCAAAGATTTAAGGTATTATTTAAAATTTACGTGCAGTTTTTGAAATGTTGTATCTGATGTACTATGATCGATTATTATATAGGGTGTTGCATTTATTATATAAACTTGTGATCTTTGAAATTTATACTTGTAAAAGCCATAGATGTGGCATCAAGATGACCACTTGTACAAAATAGTAAATGAGTATATTTTGGTGTAATATATATATATATATATATATATATATATATATATATATATATATATATATATGCTAGCAAATAGCAAATATGAATGTGTTTTGGGATAACACCCTATTCTACGACAGTTAGGATAGAATAAACACGTTTTGTGTATAAGTTGGATTCTTTTATAGTGAATTATGTTCTATTTGGTTACTAAAAATGCTTTCAATATATTATCATGTACCTAGTTATTGATAATATTAATTTATGAAGAAGGAATGGGAAAGCATACAATCTTCTCAAAGAAAAAGATAAGCATATTTAGAAGGAAAAAAAAAAAAAAAGATAAGCATAAACTAATGCTTGTCTGATTTCATTTTCAATACCAAATGGATCCACGTTAGTAAAATAGAGATATGTTTACTCTTTATATTTCATATAGATAATTAGGTTAGAAAAAATTATATAGATAAAAAATATATATATTCAAAGTCAACAATACTACCTCCTAATTACACAAAAAAAAAAAAGAAAAAAAAAAGACATTTCTAAAACTTAAAAGTGTATTGTGTCAAAAGTCAGTGAATTATTAGTTCCTCTCTTTGTATCCAATGCACCGACTAAACAAGTCGAATGTGATTCAATATATTAAAGTAATAAACAAATATAGGTGAATTTGTGAGATCAGATTAATAATTTCATTTCATTAAATATAAATATTATTTTGTTTTAAGGATTATCTGGCTAACCAAAATTTATATAGAATATAGAAAAAAATTAATTATTTCTAAACGATTATTTTATTCTTATATATTGTATATCAAAATAAAAGTTTGTAGCAGATAAGGAAAATGTCAATGAAGCTAATTAAATCTCAATGTAGCTCAATTTTGGATTTCAATTAAATGGATCATTCTAATTATTTGTCCTTTAATTATGCTATGGACATATATTTGTCTTATTTGAGAGGATCATTGACTTTATATTATTTATTTAATAAATAAAAATGAATGAAAAAACCACTTGTTAGTTGTGATGGAATATCATGCATGTTAAAGAACAGTATATTAATTATATTTATATTATGTGGTAGTTTGCGCCAAATGCACAAATTTTATGCCCCCTTCATTAATTCCTCCATCCTCTTTATCACCAATTAAGACAGTCACCTTCCAATTATTGTTCTCATAAATAGATTACATTATATCTAGTTATCGACAAAAAAAAAATTATCCCAAAATAAATGTCTTTTTAATATTTCAAAAAATATACTTACTAATAATCTATTAAAAATACTGTCATTTACTTCTAACAAATTAAAAGGAGCGGTTAAAAGAAAAGAGAAAAAACTCTTACAATAACTATAATTAAATAGAGATATATTAGTTTTTATATCATCTTTCTTCATCTGTGTGAAAAACATTTGAATATTCGACATTTATTTTGAGATGGAGGAAATATGTTGTTCTGTTTATTTATTTTTATATCTCAACTTTTAGAATACATTTTTACATTAGTTTATTATGTTTATCAGCAATATATATTATTTTTATCACAAAATTGTTGCAACTGATAATTTTTGTCGACTAATGCTGATTTTAAATCAAATTACTTGAAATTAATGAAAATATAATATTTAAACATATAATAATTGATGTTAATATATCACCTTAAATAATTTTGTCTGAATTAGGATTAACTTGTAAAATTACCAATTACGACAGATTGGAGAAAAAAAGGTCTTGAAAACTTATAGACCAAAAATCCCAATAGACTAACATATAGAGCACTAAAAAATATTCTCTCAAAAATATGTATGTAATCTTGTGATTGTCATATTGATAAAATACACTTAATTTACTTTCTCGATCTCTAAATTAATATCCTCGTCAACTATCATATATCCTTATGTTAAATCTAATGCAGGTCAATGTGGTTAAATCTTTTTTTTTTTCTTTATTATATTTTTTATTCATTTTCTTATAATAATAAGGATTATTATGGGATTTTTTATTTTTATTTTTTGTGAAAAAAATAATACAGATTGGTGGAGATGAGTGTTGATTATTACCTTAAAATAGTATAAAAATTGTTGTATTTTTTGTGAATTGAAGTCAAATGCCCTAAGAATGGAGTAAGATTTACACATAAATATGCAGCCATATGTGAGTGATTTTGTGTATTGTACAATAAATACCACAAACAATGTCTGGTATAGTGTACCAAATATATATATATATATATATATATATATATATATACATGCAGACACAAACAACTGTGCAGCCCATTGACATAAATTGAATAGTAAATTAAAGAGAAAGCATCATTGTTTGTAGACATCATCAGTTAGTTTAAAAATATTTTTTAAATATTCAGTACTAATCTTATGTTATCCAAATCTGCGCCTGCTAATAAATATATATGTTTGAATTTGCAAGAAATGTAGGCATATATTAAAATACAAGTAATAATAAAATAACATTTATTAAATATAACCGAATTTTAAGTTAGGTGTTTATTTTTAATCTTATTTTAAAAGAGTTAGGTGTTTATTAATTATGAAATCAAACACATTCAATTTTTTGTTTTTAAGTATAGCTAACTATTTTAAAATTGTCACTAGCTAGTCTAATTTTATAAGACAGGTGAACTCACAATCATATTTAAAAAAAAAAAAAAGAAGAAGAGATTTTGACTTATATACATAATTATGCAATATTTTTTTGTACCAAAGCATTATTCATCATAATTAATAATCATCTAAAGCATAAGAGAGTTAGGATGCAAGTATACCATGCTAGCTCATTGATTGTTTCCTAATATATTTTCTTATTTAAGATGACCACCAACTTTTACATATATATAAACTCTAACTGGTTAATTTTTAAATTAAACACATGCAACAAATATGGCATCTCCATTTTAACATTTCAATTATTCCTCCTTTAGTATTTTACTCCTTCATTTTAATATAATGATTTTACTCAAGATTTTTACGTTTTTAAATGTTCATTATTTTGTTATATATGTGCAACGTATTCACAAGATTAGAATTATTTAAGAACCTCAATTTCAAATAATTTATTAAACTCAAACTTTTCACCAAAACACTCAAAATTTTAACTAATGGAAGATTTTGTTTATCGATCTCTTGGCTATTCTAACATTTGGATTGGAACAAATGTTTTATCAATTTATCATATTTTGAAACAGATCATTCAGAAAGTGGGAAGTATAAAAAATAATTAATTGCTAAATTCACTAGTGATATTGAAAACAACGATTTGAATATTTTCCACGTTCATATAGAAGAAATCTAACAAAACAATTGACCACTCAGCAAATTTGGCTGTGGCCACAAATCAAGATGTTTCATTCAATTCATTACATGTTTGTAAAAGTCTATGAGGTTTTATCATATTACATAATCTTGGACTACGTATTCCAAATATTTATGTTCTATATATGCAATCTTGCTTTGCAAATTTTCTATGGATTGGATTCACATACATATATATATATATATATATATATATAGATTGAGAATTTGTCTTAGTACTCTCATTATGATTGGTCTGTTTTATTAAAAAAATATTAGTTTATTGTGATCATTAAATCTTGAAGAACATCAAATTTCATCAATAAACAACGAATTTTATGTAGTGTTTGATGCTAATTAATCTATATATATATATATATATATATAATATTATATGGTGGAATTGGGGAATTATTACGTCAGCATTAGGACATTTACATGCTAACAACTAGCAACGAGAGAATGGCTTCAACATCTTAACTTTTTCATATTGATTTATTTGGTATGGACAAAAGGGACAACAAACTCTATCTTGGATTACTTATTTATGAAACAATCGATTAGGTTAGATACTACAAACAAAATGTTTATATTTGTATTTAAATATTATGAGTTGATTGATGAATTAAGAAAATGTGAGATTACCAACCTATATGTAATTCACAATCTACAACAAATATATATATTTATATATCAAATGGAGCTATGTCTCATAAAATAATATTACTCAAACCTTGATTTTTTTTTATTAATTAAGAAAAAATATTAACTCCAAAGAAAACTAAATTGTGTTAGTTCTTTTAAAAAAAAAAAGGAGTCCATTTGACCCTTTAGTAGAGCTAATCAGATGAGCAATAAAGATTTTTTTTTAAATTAAATAAACCTATATTATGATTTAACATATGTATCAGAAGAATTGGATATCACAATGCACAATTTGAATTCTCTCATATTTAAATCAATTAAAAAAAAATTAGATCACTACCTAAGATCAAATTAATTAATAAACTAAGTCAAATACACTATACATAATTATAATTGTATTGATCAATAAATAACAAGTCAAACATATAATTATTATACAATACATTGATAAAATTATCTATACTAATTATTAAACTTGAAAAAACTTCATGGCCGGTCATAAATTATGAAATCAAGAATTTATTAAACCCTAAAAAAACATGCATGCCTAGCTCGAGGACATGCCATTTTGATTTTGGAAACCTAATATGGACACACCCATGTGATTGTGCAAACTTGAAAATGTGAATATTTTGCAAATCCCAAAAGAAGAAAAATAATACCTTTCTTCCATTTGTAGGACCATTTGTTTGACTTTAAATTTAAATATTGAATATTTAAGTATGTTGTCAAATTTAATTAAATAAAACATATGTAAAATAAATGAATAATTTGCAGAATTGTAAGATCGGACTTAACAAACATAAAGTAGTTTTACCTATACATGGAGGCCAGGGCTGTATAAATAATTTAACTTGTAAAATTAGTTTGATGATTAATAAAAAATGATTAATCATAATTAATAGACATTCTTTTTAACAAATCAAATCGCAACACATGTTTTGCTTTATGTATCTTATAAATTCATAGCTATTATAAAAGACGACGTAGTTTTGATGGTAATATATGAATGAATATGAAAAGGTAAGCCAATTTTGTTTAGCCGGCTAATTAATCGGCTCGTCACAGTCGGCGGCTTGAAGTCGCATTCAAAATTTGAGTGCATTAATGCGGTTGAAATTAGTAAAGAAATTGGGCGGCGGCTTAGCTCATCCCCCACCTAATTCAGCTTCCACGCGGCTTTCTTAAACTGGCTTTGTTCCCACCATCCCCATCATTCCCACCATCCTTGTACACTCTTAATTATCACCTTAATTTCATTTTTAACTATATGATTTGGACTACACATTGCTGAAATCAATTCTATTATAATTCATAAATGTGAACATATGCCCATAAAAACACTACTTGCAAACAAAAAGATAAAGATAAAAGAAGAAAAATGAACGTATGGTATTTTTAAACTTAACTTCAACTTGATTATAGCTTAGAGTTAAGTTTGAATTTTTATTTTTTAAATTGGTTTTTAGTAATTGGAAATTAGCTTGACTTGATTTCTATGTATGTGTATTAAGTGAATTCAAAAGTGATTGCTAAATCTTGCGTATTGTGATTTTCCAAAGCTTTTGTTCATTTCAAGAATTCATGTTGCATATGTTACATTAGTATATACATTACTATACTAAGATTGTAACCAAATAGAATGATTATATTTGTATATTATGAATGATGCATTTTTATATTTTTTACCATAAAAGTTTACAAAATCATTTTATCCTCCGAATTACTCGATGAATTACACTGCATCATCACCTGACAACTAGTTTTACATTATTTTCACTTCACACATCTGTTTTATAAGACAATTAAAATTAATTTTAAATATAAAATACATCAATAGACACCTCACACCCCTTGTGATAACAAAGTATAATACATAAGATTAATAATCCCCAAAAATCACATACTTCAAATTAAAAAAAAAGTTAATTTATTATAATATTACATTCACATGTAGAAGACCGCGGAGGTTCAAATTTGACTTGGCCCAACTAACTTGAGCGCCAAGCTCCTTCTTCCAAACCGTCACGCGTCTCTCTCTCCTCTCTCTCTCTCTCTCTCTCTCTCTCTCTCTCTCTCTCTCTCTCTCTCTCTCTCTCCTTCCTCTATATATTTCTCCTCAACACTCCAAAATCACTTCCATTAATCACTCTCTCTCTCTTCCTATCTCTCTCTAAAATCTCTCCAAAACCTCAATCCCCAAATCCATGGCTTCAACCTCTCTACTATTCTTATCATTCTTACTCATATTTTCCTCCACAATTTCTGGACGGAAACTTCCGATGAAAGTCGAACACAGCAACTCACCGGCGATGGACGCCAGATTGTTCCTTGCGGCGCTGCCGAAGGGCAAGGTGCCGTCCTCCGCCCCTAGCAAGAAAGGCCACTCCGTCACCATTGACGAAAAGCTCATCGCCCGCCACCTCGCCGCCGTCGATCGGATTCTCCGGTCGGTCCCCAGCCCCGGCGTTGGCCACTAGCCTGTAACATTAATATACTCTCTTTTTTTCTTTTCTTTTTTTTTACATTTGGAAATATACAGTTTTTTATTTTTTAATTTAGATTTGATTTTGCTTGACAATTTTGGATTCTTTCGTTGATCATGGAGGTTAGAATTTGTACACATGAAAGGAAGTATATAGCAAAGAAGCCATACACTTTTATTTAATGTACTTTTATTCTTTTTTTATTACCACAAAAAGTTGTAATTTTGATCCCATTAAATTAACCACCCATACATGATATATTTTCTATATCATCGTATTAATTCTAGTGTGTTTCGATATCGTATTTCATTTCAGGATTATGCAAAGTTTGTCTTGTATATTTAAGAGGTTGAACTTTTTTTTTTTTTGGTTATATATGTATCAATAATTGTGTTATTTGAGGATCAGTCTTTAAATCAATTTTTTTATTATATATATTAAAAAAATGTTCTTAAATTCCAACTTTAAAAAAAAAAAAAAGTTACTTATTATGGAACAAGTTTTTACCATACACTTTTTATCTTTCTGCTTGGTTTGAAATTGAGGTAAAAACATTTTTTTTTTTTGGGAATATTTCATAAATAACGAAAAAGACTATAAGTGTCAGTTGAGGGGAAAAAGATAGAGAAAAACGCGTTAACGACTTTTACCATGTCTTTGGTGTCGGTAGCTTTTGTAAAGTGCGATATATATTGATACAAACTTTCCAAGTATTTAGTGCATTTTTAGGGCCACAATACCCATAACATTACACCTTATTTCATGGTGGCAAAATGCTTTTGAGTTATTTCTTTCATGTTTAGTGGATTCAATTTAAAGCCTATTTAAGCCCCAATTTGGTTAGCTAAAAAGAAATGGATGAATTGCATCTACAAATCTCAAATGTTGGTTAATTATCGAACAAATCTTGGGGTTGGTTAAAATTACAATTCAACATCTTTTTATATAAACAATCTTCAAATATAATAATATAATATTATATCGATAAATATGAGTGAGCTTAAACTTTATTAGCTTATGTGATCAATCGTTGAACAGCTGATGTGGTTTTGTTTTGAGGAGCAGTGTCGGACAGCTACTGAACTATTCATCAAAATCGATCGAAAAATTGTTTGAATTTTTTCATAGATTTAGTGTCTAATGTAATTTTTCAAAAATTCTTGAGACCTGTTTGGTAGATGTATTTCACCCAAAATACATAATAAAAGCAAAATAAGTCAATTAAATTAATTTTTGAATGCGATTAATGACTTGATAAAAACTAAATAAAACGTGAAAATTATACTTGAACATGTTTAGTTCTTTCGTCTTGTACTTGAACATTAAGCTAAGAAGTTGAAAATTAGTCAACCCATGAATACAACAAATGGAGTTTAACTTGTCAAGTACATTAATTCAAGGGCTGCGATTAGGGCATTATGATGATAAGGAAATGGTGCTTAAAGTCTACATTGGTTATTAAGATAGAGAAATTTAAGTCAAATTTAATTAGTCTAATGTTGAAGGTGGTTGACGCCTAGTCATGATCATGCATGATAAATTTGAACTTCTATATTTTCCTATTTTTGGTCATTATGTGTACAAATATGGAGTTTAACTTGATTTCTTTTTGTGGGTATTCGGGTCGACCCATTAAACTGAACTCAAGATATCTATTCTATTTCGATGACAGAAAGAATTCTAAAGAGTTATTTGAGATTATTTCTCGATAACTGTAATTAGTTAACTTTTCAATAGTCCAGTCTTAAAATGATAGTCCAGTCTTAAAATGAATGAGTATTCCAAATTGAACCCAAATGGTAATCCACAAATTAAACCTTGTTCTATTTAGATATTTATAAGAATCTTCGTGTGCAAATTGGACATTAGGTTTTATTGGTGAAAGTCTTTAATTGATTTCGTAGAAAAATAAAAGGGAAGAAAAATTAGTGCTGCATTTACCTTTGACTTGGAATAATTTAGCCACCATGATCTATTCTATAGTTTTTTTCTTCCATATTAACAATATTATTTTAAAAATGTCATACGAGATGCTTTATTTTACATCTTAAATACATCTATAGCATTTTTAAATCATGCACATGAAAATATTGTAGATATGTGATATATCACACCTAAAAAGTGATTAAACACACTAGCTGAGCATTAAAAAAAAAAATTGTTTTTGTTTGAAAACAATATTTTCATATTAAGAAATAGTTTTTTTTTTTGTAAGAATTAAAAATTATATATCTCCTCTTCATATATAGAGTGTAAACATCTTTGTAAATGTACTTATACTATAATACGTTAATAACCTTTTTTTTTTCCTCAATTTTTTCTATATATATATCACAAAACCCTTTTCAAGAGCACACACGATCATTCCATTAACTTTTCTATCAAATTATTTATTATTAAAATAGAATATCTCGTTTGACAAAACATAAGCCAAATTAAAATTCAGCCCACATATTGAGCAGTAATAGACATGTATGAAAGCATTATATCAATTTTCACATTTCACTTACAAAAATTCCACAATTTAAGTAGCTAGGATCCCACGTGATTGAATATCTTTTACATCCTTTTCTAGGAAATATCATTCACGTGCCTCTTGAATTTAAATCAAATTAATTCAACCAATGTACAACTTATTAATTAATTTCGATTAGTCATAGTTTGAAGAGTGTCGGATTCTCCATCTTCATTTGACTTTCTACTGCAATAATATTTTCTTAGATTTTTTTGTTGAAAAATATAGAAACAAACAATTTCCACCGAATAAAAATTATATTTCGTTTTGTAGTTTACTTTGTAGCACTATATATGACACATAAATATATATAGTTATAGTATCATTAGTATAGTTAAATATGAGATTACAAATATTCTTATGAGAATATAAGTAGAATTAACATTAATTGTAATTAAATTGAGTGAACATTGATAGTATAAACACGTTTTCTGCATCTTTTGCGACCGAATGTCAACAAAAACTTGACACATGTTAGGTAGCTTATTTGACGTTTTTTCTTTGGCTTTTCGATTACTTTTTTCTCTTTATAATATAACTTAATTTTATTATTTTCATATATGTTATATATATAGAGAGAGCCATGTTTAAACTTGTTATATTAACTTGTTCATAGGTTAATTTTGAATGAATTTTTTTGGTGAAATTGTTTCATATATTCATCGATGTACAGAGTTTTAAAACCTAGGTCATATCACCTTATTATCAAATTAATATTTCTTAATTGTTTGAGTTGGTTGGATTATGATATGAGGAAAAAAAATATCTTTCAATGTTTCCATGTATTTTTTAAATTAATGGACTATGATTGTGTGATTTTGCTTGTTTTTTAAAGTAACCTTTTGAGTTATGTATAATATTTTCCGATTCTAGTAATGGATTGAATATATTGAGAAATTTTGAAGCTTCTGATAAGTTGAAGTTTATTAATTAGTTAAGTTACATACCACATAAGATAAAGTGTAATATAAATCGTCTTCCCAATTCAAGATTTTGTAATTTCAATCGTATTTCAACTCATTCTATCTTTCTCCTACTACACATCCCTAGTACAATGGAATACAAAATTCGAAGAAACACATTAATTCCAAATTATGCTTAGAAGTTAGAAAAATCCCCAATTATACTGACAACAAATGCCTAGCAAAATCAGGTGATTTGTGGCCTCTATGCGACGGGCCCGATGGAGGAACCCGTCGTTTCGCCAAGAGACGATATTGGCCCTTGTTCGCGGCGGTTGAGCTTGTAGAACCAGCTGGTACGGCGGAAGAACGGTGGCTCCGGCCACGAGATGTGCTTGTCATCATCAATATGAATATCATTATTGTGACAAAATAGAAGCTTAAGGCTTGTTGGTTAACCGATTTCATCACCATCATAGAGTATGCCAAAACTACAATAATTGAATAAAATGGAGAGGGCATAGTATTATTGTTACAAATTGATTTATATAGTTTCTAAATGTGAAAGTTATTAATGGAATTGACATATTAATTAAAAAAAATAAAAGGCACGAAAAAGTATATAAGTTGATATCGTTAATTTCTAGGGGGTCATCATTACATATCTATATATCGATTAGATGTGGAACGAAATAATTCAATTGACCTATACCAACTCTTTTTATTTATTTCTAGGTTAATTAATTTGAATTTAAATCCTTGAGATAGTCTCATAATGATATTTGTTTTTGTAAATATAATAGGATTATAATTAATTACCGGAAAAATATAATATTTTTCGTATTGTTATTTTAACCAAACTTTTTATTATTGATTAAAACAACATAACCTTGTGTTGTGTATGTAATATGTCTTTTAAATTCGATCAGTTTTGGAAACAAATTGCACATCCATTTAGAAGAATAAAATTATCGTATTTGGTAGCTATTGAGGCAGCTGAACACATTAGAAGAATAAAATATTAAAATTGATCGAGATCAAAAAAACATACTACATATATAAAATTATGTTATTTTGATTAAAAATGAAAAATTTGAATATAACGACAATTTGCATAAAGATGAGGATTTTTCCGACAATTAACATAATATAATATTAGTTATGCGCGCATCTCTCATTTTCTATACTACTTTTTAGAAGATGCACTCTAACTTTTGCCTTTTGGATCCTTATCTAATGGACCTTTTTCTGTTTGGGAGTAAATTATTTAATTAACTTCACATTTAGAAGATAAATAATATAAAACACGAATTGTTAATGGTGGTTATTAATTTATTATATAAAAAGAACTTGATTTGGAGTGAAAACATTGAGTCATGAGACTAATTTTTTTATTAAAATTAAATAAAACAAAGAGTATCAAATAATATACGAAGTTAATGAAGTAATATGATACGTGATATTTAATCTAACTAAAGGAACATAATGTTCATGTTTAGCTTACTTAAAAATATTTTATCTTCACTCATTATATATAAATATATAGTGATTATATAATTTTAATTTTCTGCTTTTTTTAAATTTGAGTTTTAGCTTTATTATATTTTGTTAGGCCGTCATTTTTCTTATTTATTTAGAAAGAAAAAATGTGTGGTTTGGTTTCATCTATGCATGTGTAAATTTAGGTGGGAAAGATTAATTAAGTTATTTAAAATAATATAAATGAAAATTGTTTGAGCCAATTTGAGTGCCTTTTAGAAGGTAGTTGATTAATGGACTAAAATCTTTTGACTTAAAAGTTCTAATGTGTCTCAATCCAATTGCTCATGAGAATGATAATACTCTAATAACATATATCTATCAATCATGTCATGCAATTCCACTTAGTGAAAGCCTAAAGTTGAAAACTAATGAATTGATCCATGTCGATTCCCATTTTTTTATTCTAATTTTCGTCTCGTTTCATATCTTATTTTATTAATAAACGTCTTTTTTTATATTAATGATATCAGTAATGTATTGAAGGTTCATTTACAGGTCGATATGAATTTAAATTCATCACTTTTATTCATAAATAACACAATGAACTAAGCTGATTTAGATTCATCTATTTCGAAATCTTTATACAAAACCTTGGATCAAAATACAAACTAAAAGAATTGTTGTCGTGCCACGTCAGATCAGACACACATCCAATAAGAAAAGGAACCTTTTGAAAAGGAAAGAAATGGAAATTAAGTGAGTAGTAGGTGAAATCGTTGTCCATGTTTATTTTCTAAGCTGTCAAATTTGAATACATGCATTGTTCCTAATTCTATTTTCCAAGTCAAATTCATTTTAAAAAATTAGCAAATTAAGAATGAAATGCTTGAAGTGTTGAACATTTTCTTGGTACTATTCTTAAATTATATTACAACATTAATTGATATTTTGGGATTTCATTTTTTATGCAGATTGATTTAGTTTATGAAAGCATGAACTCAAAATGACCTACAATATCATTCATCAAATTTACCTAAAATTAATGTTAAGTTTTTAAAAAATTATTCTTCAAATTCGATCTAATTTTTCCATTTTACAAGATTTCTATTTTATATTTTGAAATTTCAAGTACTAGCTTTGCAGTTTGTAAATTTTTTCTGACTAGCCCCTCTCGAGTAGTATAATATTTAAATTAGATGAAAATATTTTTAATTCATGAATTTTGTTTATAAGTAAATTAGTCAAGAACAATTTCTATAATTATCTCTTAAATATATAATAGTTCGACAATGAGAAAACCATTGTCACCATTGTCAAGTATCATATCACAATTAATTCCAATTTAAATAAAATGTCAATTATGGCCATCCCCATACCAATATTTCTTCCAATTAAATGATCCAACCTCAGTTCAGATTAAATATAATCTGAATTATTAATGTTATATTTTGAGTTTTCGAGAGGATGACACGTAGCATTAAGGGTTGTTTTTTTTATATTGTTTGCTAACTTTATTTAGGTACTTGGGCTTCATAATTAAATGGGTTGAAGTGTTTTTAATGAGGCCCGCATTGCCTATCATTATCCAGCCCAAGCCCAAATAATGATTTATCTGATTTTTATTCTAGCGGCAGATGACAAAAGTAACTGGATTGGACATGTAAAAGCCCATTTCCTAAACCAAATACATCTCTATATGACAGAAATGCAAACTAAATCTTTGATAATGGATTTAATATTAGTAATAAATGATTTCGCTTAAATGTCCACCGTGAGCAACTTTTAATATGTCCGTCGATAATATGTAATCGTTATTCCATATAAAATTAAAAAATGTTCTGGATTTTTGACACATCAACCGTGGACACATATTAATGTGCCAACGGTGGGTAGGTGTGCAGGACTGTAGTAATAAATATAGAAAATCCAAGCTTTAGCATATTTTATAGTTTACTAACATGTATGTTGCAATATAAAACTTGAATTGTATTTTAAGGATTACTCAAGCCCAATTTATATCTAGCCTGGCCCAAATATCGATATACCTATCTCAACTGTATAAATAATAGAATCAACAGTACTCATTTTTCGAATATTGATAAAAGCTTAAACAAACTTAAATAATGATAAATTAATTGTATGAAATGCAGCTTAAACATAACATACATTTCATAATTTATCCAAGTAAAAAATAAAAAATCACTGTTGTTTAATATATATTCGTATCACTTTGTGAACATGCATACTACAATAAAACTGGCATTATATAACATCTAAAACAATGTGATGCTATTACATAAAGTTTTAAGTAATAGATTTTTTTTTTTTTTATAAATGTTTCATTAGGGTCTTTATTGCAACATCTTATAGTAACAATTTTAAAAATATTATAAATGACCATTTATATAACAAATTAAAAAGGAAAAGTTAAAAAAAAAATATTGCAACTCAATATTGCAACATTGAGATTTAAAAATTTGTGCCTAACCGTTGGATCAATTTAGAGTTCTTGTCACTATATTGAATATTAATTTATTTAATATTGAGATTTTTTTAATTTATATAAATTAATGAAATTAGTTTACATGATGTATACATTTACTTATATAATATGTGTGTGTATATATCATAATATCCTAGTCAAATCACTCAAAAGATTTTATCTTATTTTACTTTTCTCCAATGCCCAAATTTTGATCAAATTATTACATTTGTTTTTGTTACAATGAATAAAAAAAAGTGTTATTCAAAAGGTGTTACTTAAAAGATTAAACTTTATTTAAAAATTTACAAAAAAAAAAAACAGTCACCTTAAATATTACGAAAACTAGAAGGATTACAATATTATGATAAACATTTGTTGTACAAATTAATGATGATTGATATGTTTACACATAAGTTGTATTTGGATTGTAATTTAATTTACGTATTGTCGGTATTGTCGGTTACAAAGTCTGTTTGATTAATTTTAACCTGCCATAATCGCATGACAAAAATTAATAGAGCTATAGACAATAATTAGTATTTAAATAGATTCATTTGGCTTTGGCACATATATATATAACTTATATTAACAACATATTGCATGTATTTTAAAAATGAATGTAATTATATAGTGATTTATAAGGTCCCCTTCCCCAAATAGGACTTTCTCTCATATGATGTTGTCCTATAATATCCCTACTTGTTCGATGTGGACAAACACAAGTCTCCATTTCCAAGATTAAATAATAAACCCTACTTCGTGTTTCATCCCATAATCACGTTTTGTCGTTTCATCATGCTGTCTTTCCTATTATTTAATTAATCTCCAATATCAATATTAATTAATTGAATATATACTTATGATATACTCGTTCTATTTCGAAATAAATCTCATTTGAGAATAAGATATTTACCCTGTATTTTTCTTTTATCTTAATCTTTTAAAATTGTGTGCATTTAGGTTTCTTAAAACAAGAGTATTGAGAATATAGAAAACCTTATCAATTAAACTTCATTTCATTCATTTTTGTAAAGAGAAAATAACCATATATATCATGAATCCCACATAAGTTATATATAAACAAAAGTAAGAATAAGGGTCAATAAGGTACTCCAAAATTTATAATCAATTATTTTCTTACAAGATTCAATGTTGATATATAAGCATTAAAGAGACTCGCAGTGCTGCTATTATTGTTGGCAAACTTCAATTATTCAACAACTACTCTTTCCTTACCTCAAAAAAAGCTTATAGTTCCCTTTCTTGGAATACTGTGTCCAACTAAATTTATGAATATTCACAATAAATGAATACATAAGAAGATATTGACAAAATTGAGAGAAAAACAGAATTATTTTCGGGAAAATATAAAAAAATTATACTTTATAAAATAACAATTATTTTGAAATAGATGAAATGTTATAAAATAAAGAGTAGATCTCCTATGCATTAGGTGCATGATTTTTTTATTTTTTTTTTGCATTAATCTTTATATTATAGAAAAATGATAAAATATCTACCATGGGCAACTTCTAATATGTCAACCGATGACGTGTAGTGATCTCATCCTCTGATTATATGTAAAGTATAATATAGATATTTGACACATCAGAGGTGGATGCATATTAATGTGTCAACGGTGTGTAGAGCAGCATGATTGTTATACTATATTATTCGTACATTTATGTTATATTAATCATGTTTTTATGTATAAATATCATAATTTTTATATAATACTTTAACTTCAGAAAAAATCAATTAATTTCAGCATAATTTGTACATATATATTTTTATGTAATATATAATATTACTTATATATTTATACCACGGTAAAAAAATACAATTAACATTATTAAAAATATAACCAACATAATATAAATATATAATTAACATAACATAAAGAAATAATACGTTGAAGAGAGTTTGAACACTAAAAGACATTCAATTTTCTAAGTTGATTTTGTTTCACAAATCAAGATTTATAAGATATAGTCATAAAAGGATATTTCTTGTCATTCTAATAATTGGAGATGGAATATTCAAAAACCGCGTGTAAATGTGATGTTGAAAATACTCATCATTATATTTAAATAATGATTCATTCTAAGTTGTGAATGATCACAATCAGTTCTCTACCTGAATTATTTTTCCAACAACATAATATTATTAAAAGAAAAATAGATAATATTTTATCTGCACGAAGAATAATAACACCCACTCACTCACACAAGGTTGAATAAAAGACATAATCATGTTTCATCTACTATAATACAAATAAATAAATAGATAGAAAAATTATTTCATGCAACTTTTGGGGTTTGTCTTTCTCTAATTTTCCCTCCATCCAAAAGAATAAAGATTTTTATTAAAACCTTTTTGCCAAAAAATTAAAAAAGTATTTCAAAAGCCGCCGAAGTCAATTATGTTAATTTTTCTCTACGTTTAAAGGAGTATGACTAAATAAATTAATAATAATCGATTAAATTAAACCAATAAATCAATTGAGGACATCAAAAGTGAAATTGATGGTTTGCGAAAACATGCACTTTTATTATTTGGAAACAAAATTATATACTTTGAACAAACAATTAGATTTTCAAAATATTTTTTAAAGATTATTTGTTAACATTTATGAGTCTAGCTCAACGTTGAAATTCGAGTTGGATAATTTTATCAAATTGATCACAAGTTTAATAGTATATGGCTCAAAAGCTCAAGAGCATGTTTAATTAATTTGTAGGGGATCGTGAATTTATATACTCTTTATTAATATATATACAAATTTTATTGTGCTGAAATTCAAGCTGAAATTATTTAACGAACTTGTTGTGAGATGATCGAACTCGAACTCCATTAATAAAATTCGATTCAAACTCAAGTTAAATTCAAATTTATAAAATTTCAAATGAGTTGAGCTCGAGCTTTTTATTGTTTAAATTCATTCAATTCAATTACATTTCAAATACATTACCAAAAATAAAAAGGAACAAAATTAGAAAGATCCACAAACGGCAAAGCATCATATATAATATCATGTCATTATCTTGCTCCCAAAAAATCAAGTGATGCTATAATAGTGTCAATCATATATCACATAGATTTAGTGATGTGATGCAATTCACCTTAATATATGATTATCAAGTATCAATTCAAGATTTTTACTATGGTAATACACTGTGTCACATAATAAAAGAAAATACACACAATATTAACAAAAATCACCTAAGAAAAAATATGAGTATTTATTACTTCATCCATCGATCAATGTAGTCAATATTCTTTCTTAAAGGTACATAAATATTCTTTTCCTAACATCTCCTCACTTTAAATGTATTTTTCTTAATACAAACAAAAAATGAAAAGATATTATCTATGTGAGAGAGAAGGACTCCCGCTATTCTCAAATAAATGTGGTTACCTTCACAAGATTGAAATAAAGATTGATCTATTTAATTATAATTATCATAGGAGTTTTTTCTCTTTTCCCTTAACAATTTTTATTTTATTTTAATAAGAGGAAACAGTGATGAAAATATCACGATATCAATATAATATAAGTATACAATTTTATGTCGTCAAAATATTACGATATATTGTTAATATATCGATTTTGATAATATTATGTAAAAAAATTGTTAACATTCGTCGATATATCATGAAATTTCAACAATATATCGAAAAAATATTGACCGAAATTAATATTTCGTATTTTATTATTTTATTATTTTATTTTTTAGATTTTTTTATGAATGTGAATGACTATGATTCTTTAATTAACTAACATTATGAATTTTAAATATTCTTACGATTCCCTAACATTATGAAAACAATTAAATATCATAATTTTTAAGCAATTAAAATAAGTATTTTACACCTAAATAATATTATAATTTGAACATTATACTGTGTAGATGTATCTTTAGATAAAAAAAATTCAAAATTGAAATAATTGTTCTGTAAACTATATATCATTTTTCAATGTGTATTTTAGTTGAAATAATGTAAATATATCATTTTATTTGAAATTTTAAGTTCAATATATATATTGATGTTAATTATAATATTTTGAAAAATCAGGTATATATTCTAATTTTTTTTACAAAATTTTTATATTTTTTTCTAAATTTTATCTATATTTTCATAAAATTAAAGTATAGAAATACTCATTAGAAGTAAATGAGTATTTTTGATAGATTATTGATAAATATGTATTGAAATCCTAAAATAACACTTGTTTTGAAATAGATTTCTTTTATTAAAACCATATTTATTTTAAGGTCAAGAGAGTAAAAACATTTATTGTACCATTACCATAATATCTCAAAAAAAGAGTAATATTACACTTAAACAGTCCTGTTGTAGACAATTACCAACTATGGACATTTTATCGTGATCATCGTACACCTAAATTATTATACAATTACACGACCAATTGTAGACAAAATATACCCCGTCGCCGCTGCGGCGCCACCACTCCTCCGCCGCTTCACGCCTCCCAACAACCACCACATCACTATCTTCCAAATTCCAGTTGGTATCCTCTTTCCATAATTCCCTTCACGTGTGGGCCCCAATGTACCTTCCACTCTTCTCTTTGTCACTTATTTTGAGACCATATCATTGTTACCACTCCACGCGCCACTGCCAGCGCCACCGCCGCCCCTCCTCCGTCCCCGGCATCGCAATTCTTACTTTTCCCGTTTTCGTGCAAAATTGATTGATTGCAACTTGCAAGCTAACTTTTGGCCGGAGATTTCGCCGGAAGTAAATACACCTGGCTTTGCACCACCGTGTGGCTGAACTGAAATCCCGGCACCACCGTGAACGCCACCCTGGAACCACCGTCCGCCGCCGTGAAAGCATCTTCGGCGATGCTCTCCATGTACACTTCAGAAAATCTGGCGTTCTGTTTCACTTGAAATATCTGAACTTTGTGATCAAACGAAAATGCCAAGCAGTGTAGAAGCCAAACTCTCCTCGCCGTTTCAGCGAACATCTTGAAGAACTCCGTCTCCGGAAACCCGCCGGAGTTCACCATTTTCCTCTGGTTCAAATTCCCGAAGAATGAAAACTCCATTTTCGGATGAACAAATTGAAGGTATTTTGATTTCAGGAATTTCGCAAACAAAGAGCTCGGATTGTGTTTGACATAATGCATCACAGTCACTGATCTCACCTTTTTAAACTCCTCGAAGAAGAAACTCCGATCACTTTTCTGGACTGTAATCGAAAAAATCGGATCGCTAAATCCGGAGAAAATTTCTCTGCAAACAAAGGATTCGAACACGAAAGCTTTGTGATTACGATTTCCGCTGCTGAATTTCATACCAGGTTGAATTGCATTCGCAGCAGCTTCAATGTCCCAGTTCGCAGACTCCATTTCGCGAACCAAGTGTTTGACGAAATGCCTGATAGACCTCAACGCGTAATGCAAAACCAGAGAAAAATCCTTCAAATTCAAATCTGCAAATTTCACGCAATCAAGAACCGAGAAAGATCCACTTTCACTCATCTTCTTCTCCGAAGATTTATTCATTTCAACAATCTCCCCCAATCTTTCTCGCAAGGACAAAACTCTCACCTCCTTGCTATCAATCTCGCTCTGCATTTTCCTCATCGCGATTTCATACATTTTCATCAGAGATTGCTGCTCCTGAATTTCTGCAAGCATGAATGTGACATGGGGCGGTGAAGAATCAATCTGGTTCTTCAAGAATCTGAACTTAAGCTCCGAAATCGCCTTCAGTTCATCAACCACAGCTTGATCTGCCAACTTTATAGCGTCATTATTGTAAGGGAATTGCGCCATTTGCAGCTCAGCATAAGCTGCTTTCAAAGCAGAAACGGCTGCGAAAAGCTTGGCGAAGAAAGCTTCCATGGAAGCTCTGGTTCTGAGCTCCGCCATGGCTGCTTCTGCAGATTCGCAGCACCTGAGTTTTTCTTGCGGAATTGGAATGCAGAATCCCGGGTATGAACGATTTTTCTTGGATGTTTTTGGGTGAATGATTTTGTGAAATGCTTTGGTTATTTTGCTCTTGTTTGGAGCTGGAGATGGTCGGATTGATTCCATTTCAGTTCTTGAAATTGAAAAGAAACCAAACCTGGATTTTGATTTTGGGAGAAATTGAAATTTGAACTTTGAAAAGCAGACACTATTTTGACTTTCTGGGTTTTCAATTAAAGTAGAGATGGAGGGAGGGATAAATATAAGAATAACTTATATTTAGGTTATATATTTAAACCTAAATGTATCTTTTCCTTTTGGATTATCAAGAAGAATTAATTTTTTCTCTTCCACATTTGCCCTTATCCTATTATTTGTATTATTAGATCTTAATTAATTTATTGTAGATACTCAAAAGCATTATTATTGTCACTGTATAACCAAAGTTATATTTATTAATTCTCCTTAATTTTTGTGAAACAATTAGACGACAAATGAATTAAAATAGAGGAATTAAACAACAATAATAATAATGATAAATAACTTCATTGAGTTTAATTTTATTGTTGTCAATAGAAACTTCTTAGGAAGGGACCATCATCCAGCATATAAGATTCCCAATTATACAAATTAATCGATCTTATATCATAAATGCTGTGTATGTATATTAATAACTATCATTATATATCAGGCATGCATGGGATTCCAAAAGAGATATTATTTTATATTAGATGTTCAGAATTAGGTCTATTTCATGCTACATTTAGTAGATTTTATTTTAAAAAATCATTCCATGCTTAATTTTTAATCATCCTTCATAGAGGTGTCATTCGGTTCGCCTAATTTTTCCGTAATTTTGAATAAATAAATAAAATCTTTTTACCGATATTGATGGTGTAAAATTATTTTTTTAAAACTTATAGACCAAATAAAGCTCAATAAATGGAGTAACACAAAAATAATTCTCTTTAAATTTTAGTGGTGTTTATTTAGTAAGTGGCATGAATTTTTTATTAAATTATATATACAAAAAGAATTATATGCGTATTTTGTGGACTTTAAGGTGTGAAGTCTGGTGCTGTACAACTCTGTCTGAAGACTAACATTGATGTCTCCTTGGAAATGGAAAGTGTCCAAAATTAACTATCTATAAATGCTAAATCAATTTATTTTTCTTTCTTTTATTAGCTCAAATAATTAACTATTTAAAATTGATTTCTCATTCAAAATTGAGTCCAAACTCAATCAAACGAGTCACGAATGAAGAGTGGTATATTTTACAATCCTAAATAGGAGTACATTACAATTGTATCTATACATCTCTCAACCTAAATGAGATCTCATATTCGAGTATCCCAAATAAACATGCAGGAAAAAAAAAGTTATAATTTTTTTTTTTTTTTTTACATTATCAATACTATCACACATATATAAAATGAAAACGAAATATTAAAATAAAGGATTTTGGGTGTTACATCCTACATACACATCTCTATTTAGCTTTAAAAAACAAAATTATAATTTTATATATCGATTAATTCCATAAAAATTAGAAATCTTTTATTTCAATATGATTACCTTTTTCTTTTCGAGCCTTTTTTTTTTAAACAACAAAATAGAAAACTTAAAACGAGGTGACAAGTTTTTGGAATGAGAAAGGGGGCCCTCGAATATTATATATACATATATATATATTTATATTCTGATGAAACATATATTACAAATATTTGTAGGAACTATATCTTGACTGGACTAGGTGTGTTTCAATATTTTAAATTTCAAGTTGGCCAACTAGGGATTTGGATTATTGATCATTGAAGGAAGTAAAAAGATGATGATAAATTGATAATAGTATCACAAAATAATTAAATTAATTATTGGATGTCATTGTCACGCGGTTTCCGAGGCAATTTATGTTTCCCGCATTTCTAACAAATTAAAATTTGTCATTTATTTATATAAAATGTATTGTTTTATTGATATGTAATGATATTATCCATTTTTACTATAATTTGGGTAGTGAATTATTTTTCACAGTAGATAATATATATACGATATTGATAATTTTACTTTTGTGTATAAGACATAAATAGCATCTTCATTATATCAATTAACAATTTTATATTCGACAAATGTGAATGCAAGGGTTATTATTGACTTTTTAACTAAATTATGATAGAAAAATAACAAACTATATGTTGTGATAAAATAATTAGGTTTATTTAATTTTTTGAAATAAAAAAGCTATTATACAACTGGTAAGAAGATCTAATTCAAGGGACTAGAAGGGCTTGATTCAAGGATCTAAACAAGCACTAATTATATGTATTATATGAAATCCAATATTCATAACTGTAATCAAATAATATTTGTTCTTACATGTACGTTTATATATATAGTTGAAACATAATATATTATCTAATTTATTATGCATCATCTATACTATACGTATCTTTGGCTTAGTCTATAATATCTATGAACTTAATTAAAATAGTAGAGGATCTATTATAGTAGCTCAATTATTGAATAATGTGGCATGCTCAATTAGATGCATAATTCATATCATTCTTTAATATTTTCTTTATGAAAAACATAAATATTGGTAGTAGAAGTAGAATATTTGCGTTAAATTGATGATTATAGTGAGAGTTTGATTATATTATCGTGAGAATTAAGTCTAGCTACCATCAATTTTTAAAATGATAATAATTAGAATTCTCGTATTTTATTTAGCTTTTGCTACACTATTTCTTGCAGGTTTGGTAGGAATTTTAATTTTACGGCAAGCAAAAATTCTAATAATTGAAGTCATTGCTAAGCACAGAAATTAATTTGTCTAAGAAAGTATTCCTTCATAATTATATTTAAATTCTCATAAAAACAAACAGATTATCTTCACTATTGTATTGTTTTCGTGACATTTAAGTAAATTCAGAAAAAAACACATTATTTATCTTATTGTATAAAATTTCTGAATGTCATCGAGATCATATATGTCATTTTTTAATAAAAGTAATGTTGGAAGATAATTTTTTTTTTTTTTGCTCAAGTACTATGTTTGAAGATAACTGTTTTCTTAAATACCCTAAAAATTGATTATTTGAAAAACAAAATTCACGAAAATTTCTGAATATTGCAATTCCACATAAACTATAAAATTTGCATACTTTTCAATATATATACAATTTGCAATTTCATTCTTCGACCAAAATCGAAATAATCTACCTTAATCGATCATTTTCATTTGGATTTCCCTAGTCTCATCTCATTACAAAAAGAATCAGACGATACATCTCATTTTTACACATACAAACTTTTACCACAAATTAATAAATATGATCAAATTTATAATTATTACATGAAATTATGATCATAGTCCAAAAAGCTTGTACTATAATTTATGGCCCTCTTCTGCACTGTCAGACAATTGCCAGAAAAATAGGGTTCAAAACATGAAATAATGCAATGAGATAAAAACAAGTCTTGTATACAGTGGCACCACTCTCCCAACATAATATCTTTTCAAGCACATATTGTCTAAATCACCAAAAAAAAAAAAAAAAAAAGAATCAAAAGGGTCATGATTGATGAGTAATAATAATAGTAAAAAAAATTTAAAAAAATTGCAAAACCAATAATTTTTTTTCCTGCAACAAATCGGTACATTATGTAGGGCTGAGTATCTAACCGTTATTGAAACTTAGCATCGTTGCCAACTTTAAATTACTCTTTGGTACCATTAATTTTGTGAAGAAGACATCCTATGCCCCAACATTTTGTAGGGGCTCAAGCTCGATACAAAAAACTTTGAAGCCTGATCTCGACTTTAACTCTCGATTGTGTTGAACTCGACCCAATTACTTACATAAATAGTCTAATTAACCCACCATTTTGTAGGGGCTCAAGCTCGATACAAAAAACTTTGAAGCTTGATCTCGATTTTAACTCTCGATTGTGTTGAACTCGACCCAATTACTTACATAAATAGTCTAATTAACCCTCTAAATACGAATTGGATCCTTTAATTCAATTTAATGTTTCATTTTATATTTTATTATTTGTAATTTACGTCATATATAAATTAGTGACGTTATTTTTATATTTAACGTGTGATGATAATTTAAAAGATTAATTAGATGAAACATCATTATGGAAGGTATGTATGGAGGTATATTATCGGCCGTGAAATGGATCTTAATGTTATTGGGCCTTGCAAGTTCTTCAGCCCTTTTTGTATGGACTTACAAATAAGACAGTACGAGCCCAATTGACATTATTGAATAAAGATAATGTGTAATTTATTATTTACGTTAATAATATATTATATATACAATTTGTTATAAAATATTAAGTTGTATAGATTAAAAGATTATTTATAGAATTTTATATATGTACAATATATAAATACATTTCTCATATTTCTTTTATTTTTTAAAATTGTATTTTATAGTTTTTGAAAATCGTTATGTAAAGAAAAAAGTCAGATGATTAGTTTGCATCCTTTAATTGAATGTAAATGAAATATTATAAAAATATAGTTAGAATTCCATAAATAGTTATATGAGTAAACAATTATTGAGTAGTAATTTCTTCATTGAAAACCTTGCTAATATATGTATGAACTAATCATAAGTGGGACAATACATTATACAATATAGAGAAATTTACTTAAACAAAGATTTTGGTTATTGACATGATTTATAAAAAGAAAAACAAAAGAGTAAACAAAAAAAATCAAAATTTGGAAAGATATTACTACCTTGGATGATTTATTGCAGATGGGATCCTCTGTAATCATTCCCGTGTACCAGTTCTGTACCATTTAGAAAACGACGTCATTTTCATATGTAATTAATAAAGATTTCAGCGGCCTCATTTTCATATATAATTAATAAAGATTTCAGCGGTAAGTAATCTTCATCGGTAGTAATCTTTTTTTCTATTTTTCCTCACATACTGTAATCTTTTATATTTTCTATTTTTTTTTCATTTCACACGGCAGAAATCTTTTTTCCGTTTTTTATTTTATCTTTTTTCTACTTTTTTCACTATCTCTACTGAGGAATTTTAATTCAATCGACGACAAAAGGTGTAAAATATCGACAAATATTCTTCAAAATATTGTCAACTATACAAAAGATATTGGAAAATATCGACAAATATTCTTGAAAATACAAAGAAACAAATCAAAGGAAAATATACAGGTAGGTGGAAAATATCGATAAATATTCTTCAAAATATTATCAACTATACAAAAAATATTGAAAAATATCGACAAATATTCTTCAAAATATAAAGAAATTTAATCATTTTTCATTATCTCTGCTGAGGAATTTTAATTCAATCGACGACAAGGGGTGGAAAATATCGACAAATATTCTTCAAAATATTGTCAACTATACAAAAAATATTGGAAAATATCGACAAATATTCTTCAAAATATAAAGAAACAAATCAAAGGAAAATATAGAGATAGGTGGAAAATATCGATAAATATTTTTCAAAATATTATTAACTATACAAAAGATATTGAAAAATATGGATAAATATTGTTCAAAATATAAAGAAACAAATCAAAGAAAAGAAAAATATAGAGGTGTTTTCTCTTGTTGCTATTGAGTAATTGATAATTTGATCTTAGAAAATTGTTTTGAAAGGCTACTCACCAGTATAATCAAACTTTATAATAGATGCATTACCAAACAACTAGTTCTTGCGAATTACCAATTCTAATTACTCAATAACAACAAGAGAAAACACCTTTAAGAACTACCAATTCTAATTACTCAATAACAAGAGAAAACACCTTTATATGGTATGAAATGTGCAATGTTTATTAAGAAACTTGTATGATCCATTTAGTCTATCTGATCTATATTTACATGCCTGTAGATTCTAATACATTTCCAATTCTCCAAAATACTAATTTAAAGATTTGACTACCATTCTCAATCTGTAAATTCTAATACATTATCAATTCTTCAAAATAATTTTCCTTTGATTTGTTTCTTTGTATTTTGAAGAATATTTGTCGATATTTTCCAATATCATTTGTATAGTTGGCAATATTTTGAAGAATATTTATTGATATTTTCCACCTCTTGTGGTCGATTGAATTAAAATTCTTCAGCAGAGTCAATTGAATTAAAATTACTCAGCAGAAATTCGTGAGGCCAAAATGATTAAATAAGTAGAAAAAAGATAAAATAAAAAAGGGAAAAATATTCCTCAGCAGAGTCGATTGAATTAAAATTCCTCAGCAGAGATCCGTGAGGTTAAATAAGTAGAAAAAAGATAAAATAAAAAAGGGAGATCCGTCAGGGCAAAAAGATTAAATAAGTAGAAAAAAGATAAAATAAAAAAGGGAAAAAGATTTCAGCCGTGTGAAATGAAAAAAAAAAATAGAAAAATATAAAAGATTGCAGTGTGTGAGGAAAAATAGAAAAAAAGATTACGGCTTGAGCCGCGCTGCTGAAGATTACTTACGCTGAAATCTTTATTAATTATAGCTGAAATCTTTATTAATTATATATGAAAACGACGTTATTTTCTAAATGGTACATGAATGGTATACAGAAGTGGGTACAGAAGATCCCATCTGGATTTATTGACCTCATGTAAGCTTCATATAATACATATCGTAAAATGATCAAAATATCCTTAATATTTGTAGATAAATTTCTTTTGACTGTTCTTCCAAATAATTATGAATTATTCTTATATAAATAAAATTATTTCTCTTCCAAGTAATTATAAACTGCTCTTATATATATCTTTTATGAATTTGTAATAAAAATATATCAATAAATAATATAAATTATATTTTGCTTTGGAATTTAATATTAAGTATAACACCATTAATGTTTGACGGCATTTTGTTTAGTTTATATAAACCAACAACAAACATTTGATACAAACAAAATTTTAACATACCAACACATTTCAACAAATATCACAACAATCAAACCAAACATAATATTAAGTCAAACCAAACATATAACCTCATTTAAATGAATAATGTAAACCTACAACAACCCAACTAACATAACTAATTCAGTCAACGAACCAAATGTATCCTAAGGGATTTCATGATAATAGGAGAAAATTGACGATTTGAAGACTTTATTATAAGTTTTTAACACAACTATAACTATGAAAGATCTTTCTAATTTTTTAATGAATGACTTGATCATAATATTAAGAAATGTAAAAACTTCTTAAATAAGATATCTGATTTGATATAACTCAATTTTTACCCCAGAAGAAACTATTATTTAATTTTTTTTCAATAATAAAAAAAGAACAATATGAACGGAAAAATGACATTTCTGTAAATATTAGTATAGATATAAATGTTCTCATTCAATTAAAAAAGCTGATATACTGTGCTTATTACTCATATAAATAAATATTGGTAAATAACTAATTATTTGGAGTATAATATTAATTTTCTAGGTATAGTTTTAATTTCAAGAGAACTTTTGCGTAGGAGATGAACTATCATCTCCAACATGGTTAAAAAAGCATTGAAAGAATTAGAAAATGCTCAAATTTTCATCGTGGGCAAAAAGGCATTGAAAGAATTAGAAAATGTTCAAATTTTCATCGTGGACAAAAAGACATTGAAAGAATTAGAAAATGCTCAAAGTTTGATCGTGGACAATTCTTAATATGTCCATCTATAACGTGTAATGATTATATTTTCTCATTATATAGAAAATGAAATTAATAAATATTTTAAATTTTTAACACATCAGCAGTGGGCTGTGGCCAATGTGGATAGATGAGCAGGACTGTGAAAGCATTATATAAATATATCACTCTCAATACCTAATAGGCCAAGCCCATGACACAAGCCCAACAACAACATTGAAGCCCAAGTCATATACCTTTCTTTAGAAAATTTGCACATAGCAGCCAGTAAGTTCGATAAATATATATGAAACTAAAAACAATGTTTATGATAATGAAAAATAATGATCACATGCTCATCATAATTTGTCAACCATTGATACATCTTATAATTTAAAATTAATAATATTATTGGATTTATTTCATATTAATGGTGAATACATTAATATGTACTATGCTGGGTAGACGAGCAAATCTGCAACTAAAGATCATATTTAAAAGACGAAGATTCACATCATATTTTAATAATTCTAATACAAGTTACATTTATATTGATAAATATGCTAGTGAAAAAAATATAGGTAGACTTAAAACTATTTAATTTCCACAAATTAAAGGTATGATGAATTAGACTTATAAGTCAAGTCTAGTCATAATGGCGAACAGAAATTTGCAGCGCATAAATTCAAAATAAAGAAAATCTTATAAAACACCCTTTTTTGGATCAAATTTTGTAAAATGAGTGCCCCAATAAACAGAATCAATTTATAAAAAAATGGATTTAAATTGTAGGTAATCGAGTTTCATCTCATGAAATTGTATCTATGAAACGTACGGTCTCATACAAATCTAACTGTTAAAAATTCTAAAAAAAACCAAGTAGATATTTCCATTCCTTCTTTCTTCTTCTTTAAACATAAACATAGTGCAAATTTGAGCAAATGAATTATGAAAAATAAATTGCAGCATTTTCGACAAATTAAAAGAAATATTCATTAATTGACTGATAACTATGTAGACTTAAAAGTCAAGTCCACTTATAGTGGCGAACATAAATTTGTAACGCACATATTCATAAAATATGAAAAATCTATTGGAATTTTTATTTTTAATTTCAAGTCTACTTATGGAGAAGGGGAGATTTGACGTAAAATATGGTTTGAGATTAGTGTTTCTACACTAATGAAACGAAAACAAAGATTAAGTTGCATGGATTTTGGGAAATATAAACCTTTTCTTAATTTGAGAATTTTTTTTTTTTAGTTTGTTTGGTCAATTCTAGATGGAATTTTTGTAATTTGGTGAAAAAATCAAACTTTGAGAACTATTTTTTTGACTTGTAAATACTGAGATCTATCAAAATTTTTTTTTTAACATCACGAGAAGTGCAAATTTAAGCGAATAAAATATAAAAAAAGTTTTTTGCATTTTCCATATTTTTCTTGGCACAAGAGTCTTCATTGACTATCACATCAAGAATCCCACTGAAAATTGTTTCCAAAAAAGTCATCATTTCCCACCTTCAATTAATGCAATTTCCAAAATCTTCTCAGCATTTAGGTCCCCATTCCCCCTTATATATTTATATATACATTTTGTTGCATATTGCAATTATCAGAACTCACCACATATATTAGCATTACACCTTCAAAAACCATAGATTTTGAGCTATGGAGAGAAGCAGCTATTATATTTTTGCCTATGCACTACTAGTTATAACCTGCCACATGCCTTGCCTAGCTAAAACAATTAGGAACCTTGCCACCGACCAATCTGCCCTTCTTACTTTGAAATCTCACGTCACTTCAGATCCTTATCGTATACTTACACGAAATTGGACAAACTCGAGCTCTACTTGTAGTTGGGTTGGTGTCACTTGCGGCTCAACCCACCGTAGAGTGACCGCGATTAATATCTCCGACATGAGTCTCTCAGGCACTATCCCACCACAAATAGGAAACCTTTCCTTCCTCATTTCCCTCGACTCAGGGTACAATTTTTTCCATGGCACTTTGCCTTTAGAATTATCTTTTCTATGTCGGGTGAAGTTTGTTTCTCTCAATGTTAACAACTTCACAGGAAAACTTCCATCGTGGTTTGGCCTTCTACCTAACCTTCAACACCTATCTCTACGAAACAACACATTCTCCGGTCCCATCCCGACATCCCTTTCAAACCTATCCGATCTACAATTCCTCGATTTTTCTTTCAATTCTCTTAATGGACGAATTCCGGAAGACTTGGGGAGATGGCGCCATCTACAACTCCTAAGTATACAATTCAATCGTCTCTCCGGTGTCATACCATCAGCCATATTCAACATATCAACCCTACAAACTATAGCTTTCTCATCAAATGAATTGAGTGGGACTCTGCCAGTCGACATGTGTCGCAACCTACCATCTGTTAGGAGAATTTACCTATCTTTAAATCAGCTAAGTGGCCAAATTCCATGAAATCTATCCCATTGTTCACAACTTCAAATCATATCATTAGCTTACAACTCTTTCAATGGCAAGATACCACCATCAATAGGGAACTTAAAATCAGTTCAAATTTTGTTTCTTGGGGGGAATAATTTAAGTGGTAAATATACTTCACTTTCTTATCGTTATATATTTGGGTTAAAATCATTTTTCTTCTCATAATTAAGGTATCTTTCAATTTTGGTTTTATAAGTATTACCATTTTCAATTCAGTCCCACAATATAAGAATTTATCCTATTTCAATCCAATTTTGGCCGGAAATTTTGAATTTAGCCGGAAAATAACTTTCCGGTGACCTAAAAGTGACGTGGCAATATCTGTCTATCAATACAAATTTGACACGTGTTGCCATGTCATTTGTAGCTTACCGGAAAGCTCAGCCCCAATGCGGAGAAATTGGACTCAACAATGGATAGATTCTTAAATTGTAGGACTAAATTAAAAATCATGATAATTATGAGACAAAATTGAAAGACACTATAATTATGAGACCAAAAATAATTCTAACCCTATATACTCCTTTTTGATATGATTCGTTATAAAATATTTTTCGACAGGTGTCATACCAGAGGAGATTGGCAATCTTGAGAACCTGGTCGAGTTTGGTATCCAAAGGAACGAAATAACTGGCTCACTGCCCGTCAGTATTTTCAATATATCATCATTGCAAAAACTAATACTCTGGAGAAATAAACTCACTGGCAACCTCCCAAGAGACATTGGAAATCTTACAATGCTAACAAACTTGGAGCTCATGGAAAACAACATGACAGGTTAAACACAAGTACTAACAATCATACTTTACCTTAAAACTATTTTGGGTTAAAATCATTTTTCGTCCTATAATTATGTGTCTTTCGATTTTGGTCCTATAATTATGTGTCTTTCGATTTTGGTCTCATATGCATCGTGATTTTCAATATAGTCTCATAATTTACATCTAATAAAAAAATGATAAAAAATAAAAATAAATCAACACTTCATCAATTGTTTTTCATTTTACTCTCCACAACACTCAAGTTCAATTCTTTCTATTTTCTTTAATCTGTAAATCCAAGATAATCTGTTTATTTTCTTTATTATTATTTTTTTCATTTTTGATAAGGTGTAAATGATTTCTTTATTCATGTGTCCGCCACGTAAGATATATACAATTTAATTTTGACTAAAATTGAAATTTAGCTAAAATTGCAGTTAATTGACTATAATATGATTAAATTGACAACTTTTAAAGAATTTGCTAAAATAGCAAAACTCGAAAAGATTTGAATTTTTTTAGCTATTTTGCCTTTAAGAATCTGTATGATTTCAATCCAATTTTGACCAAATTTTTTTAATTTCGTTGGAAAATAGTTTTTTGATGACCTAAAAGTGATATGACGATACGTGTCAATCAACATTTTTAAGTCAGCGGAAAGCCCCAATTCCAAAAAATTGGACTAAAAAAAGACATATTTATAAATTGTGAGGCTAAATTAAAAATCGTGACAATTATGAGATCAAAATCAAAAGGCGTATCATAGTTATGAGACGAAAAATAATTTTAACCGGTAATTTTGCAATAACTATTGTTTCTTAATATTTGCATAGGTGTTTTGCCGACATAAATCAACCAACTTTACCAACTAGAGTACCTATCATTAGGCGAGAACAGCTTCAATGGTCCAATTCCACCAGAGCTCTTCAACATCTCATCTCTCCGAATTCTCTCTCTTACCAGCAGTGGAATGTCGGGCGGTACTCTTCCAATGAACTTGTGCCACGTGTCAAGTGCTCTTGAAAAGCTTTATCTAGCTGAAAACCATCTGAATGGAGAAATACCTGCCTCTATTTCAAACTGTTCTAACCTTGTTGAACTTGACCTTTCTTTTAACAACTTCACTGGTTTTGCACCCCACTTTCTGGGCAGTCTAAGTCTTCTTGAATATCTGGACATTTCAAGCAACAATCTAAGGATTGAATCATCAGAATTGAGCTTCTTAACTTCCTTGACAAATTGCAGATTCCTTAGTGTTTTAGCTATAGGAGAGAATCCTCTAGATGGCACCATTCCAGCATCTATCAAGAATTTTTCCTCCTTGCAAAATCTATATGCTTATGATTGCAAACTCAAGGGTGGGATTCCTTCAGAGATTGGAAATATAAGCAGCTTGATCAAACTCTCATTACCCAACAATGAGTTGTATGGTAATATTCCACCAAGTGTTGGAAATTTGGAAATGCTACAAGGGATCTATCTACAGAACAACAAGATGGGAGGCTTCATCCCTGAGAGCTTGTGTGGTTTACGCGATTTGATTGAGATAACTTTAAGCCATAATCAATTATCAGGCAGAATTCCTGAGTGTTTAGGAAACATCACTTCACTAAGAGATCTTCGTCTAGATTCCAACATGCTCACTTCAACTATACCTTCAAGCTTGTGGAGCCTTAAAGATTTGTGGTATCTTGACTTGAACTCGAATTCCTTGGTGGGATTTTTACCTCCACAGATAGGTAATTTAGTGGCAGCTCTAGGCATCAATCTATCAATGAATCAATTGTCGGAGTTTATACCAAACACCATTGGGAATTTGCAAAGTTTGGTTGAAATATCTTTGGCATACAATGGACTTGAAGGGTCTATTCCGGAGCCCATTGGGAACATGATCAATTTGGAAACCCTAGACTTATCCAACAACAACTTTTCTGGTTGGATCCCAAAGTCTTTGGAGAAACTTGAGCAGTTGAACTACTTTAATGTGTCTTTCAATTCTTTAAGTGGAGAGATTCCCACTGGTGGCCCTTTTAGAAACTTCACTATGGAGTCTTTTAAAGAAAATAAGGCACTATGTGGAATTCCAAGGTTCCATGTCCCACTTTGCCATACTAATTCCAATCACAAGTCAAAGAAGGTGCAACTTGCTCTATTTGTTCTTGCTGGGGTTGTTGGGCTTATCACAATTGTGTTTGTGTTCTTTATCTTCTTGAGGTACAAAAGGAAAGACAAAAGTGGAGTTGATGATGAATTGGTGCTTAATGTACCAGAAAGAATTTCCTATAATGAAATCTTGCAGGCTACTGAGCAGTTCAACGAAAGCAATTTAATAGGGTTTGGGAGTTTTGGTTCTGTTTATAGAGGAATTCTCAGAGATGAGAAGATTATTGCAGTGAAGGTGTTTAATATGCAAAATGAAGCTGCTTTTAGGAGTTTTGACGTGGAATGTGAGGTACTACGTAACATTCGTCATAGAAATCTTACGAAAGTCATAAGCAGTTGCTCTAATGAAGATTTCAAGGCCCTAGTACTTGAATACATGCCCAATGGAAGCCTTGAGAAATGGTTGTATTCACATGACTATTGCTTGGATTTCATGCAAAGGTTAAACTTAATGATTGATGTTGCATCTGCATTGGAATATCTTCATCATGGCTATTCAATACCGATTGTTCATTGTGACTTGAAGCCTAGTAATGTGTTGTTAGACGAGGACATGGTCGCCCACGTAAGTGACTTCGGGATAGCAAAGATGTTGGGTAATGGAGAAAGCATTGTGCTAACTAAAACCCTAGCCACACTCGGGTACATCGCTCCAGGTACATATTTATTTTAAGGGAAAATCTCAATTTTTGTCTTACAATTTAATTTATGTTCTTTTTTTTATACCATTAATTTAATTAACTTATATATTTCAATTTTAATTCGATTTTGCTCATAATGCTAATTGCTGCCAATGTATACACTGGAATTGAAAAGTCAACATTGACAATTCCATCGTCCACAAAGGAATATTTTGAAATTCTGAGCAAAATCGAATGAATAATTGGAAAAAGAAAACAATAGTTAAAGAATCAAAATTTATGATAAAAAAGTTGACAATACTTAGTTACAAAGACAAAAAACAATAGTTAAAGAACCAAAATTTGTGGTAAAAAAGTTGACAATAATTAGTTAAAAAGACAAAAATTGCAATTAAACTCAAATAACTTGTTTCTTTATTTTTTTAATCATGTATCTTTGTTGCAGAGTATGGTGTGGAAGGGGTAGTTTCGACAAGGTGTGATGTTTATAGTTATGGTGTAATGCTGATGGAAACATTTACCCAAAAAAGACCAAGTGATGAAATGTTTGTCGGAGATTTAAGCTTAAAGAGTTGGGTTGCAACTTTACTTCCACAGTCATCATATGAGGTCATAGATGCCAAGTTACTTACAAATGATCTTGAGGAACAACACATTGACAAAATTTTGCAATGTGTATCATCTATACTGAAGCTGGCTTTGAAGTGCTCGAAAGATTTCCCGGGGGATCGGTTAAACATGAGAGAAGCTCTCGTAGAGCTGCATAAAATCAAAGGTCAATTTTATATTAATTGATCTGATTGAACAATGATAGGGAAAATGATCAAATACACATTATGTTCGCCCTCCTATAAAATAAGACCCTATGTATTTTAAATTTTTTAAGGCACAAATATGTAATGTTTGCCAATATCGACAATTAAAGTCTCACCAAGAATATTGAGATCAAAGTGATAGAATTTTAATTTACCACTTCATTTGATTATCTTTCCTAAGCTCCCCTTTTCTCATTTAATTCATATAAAATATGATGTCAATTGATTGCAATTTAGAGTCAATTGATTGCTCCATTTTATAACCATTAATTTCAATAACTAGCTAACAATTAAAAGAGAACTCATCTATGGACCCTTGTCAAATATTGGTTCTGCCAAAACCATAACATTTAATTTTTAATTTAATCTATTTATTAATTGGTAGTCTGTTTAATTTGTTAGACTAATTAGTAGATACTAGCTAGACAGTAAGACTTCAAATCTCTTAAAAAGAAAGTATCAGAAATCTATATGAAAAAAAGATTTTATTACAGAATGGTGTTATAAATATGCAGTGAACCACTAGCTTGCACAACTCCATGCTAGAGATATATTTGTGGGGAAGTCATTAATTCACTAATTCACTAATTAATAATTTAAAGGAAAGAGAAATTTAGTCTTTTGTTCTATAATTGTAGGTGTCTGACAAAGTTAAAGGATAAAAAAATAGCGATATTTTCTCTATATATCGTTTAAATCGTGGTATGGAAACAACAACAATTATAAAAGATAATTGACTGCTCCATTTCATAACTATATTTTACTTATATATTGAAATCGATTTTATTTTATTAAACATTTTATATTAATTAAGTAGGAAAATAACAATTGATTGTTCCATTCATAATTATTTAATTCTATAATATGTTTACAATACACTAATAAGCAATTTATAGTTTAAATCGATTTCACAATCATAAATCACTAATGACTATTAAAAATGAGCCCCTTTAAAGTTTCTTTAATGGTTCTAATAAGTAAAATCAATGAATAAATAAAATAAGAAAATCTCTTACATAAACGTATAATGCAAAAATGAAATATCAATTTCTCCCATAAACTTAAAAAGTAATGAATCAAGATCTACAACATACTAAAATAAATTCAATGGTTACTAATTAAAATCTTAAATCATATAACAATTAAACCTCAAATTACAAAATATACAACCAAAAAATCATTCAAAAAAATTGCAAAACAGAGAATTCTAACTAACCTTCTCGAAACAGATTAGTAGTAGCCATGGAAATTGAGGATGGAATATCAGCTGAGCTTATTTCCTGTGAGATTATTTCTGGCTTCTACCATGGGTCTAAACAAAAAAGAGAAAATCAAGATCTAATTAAAATATTATATTTTAAAGATTTATCATTAGGATGGAGAAATTAAATATAAATGGTGTTTAAAAGTTATATGCATGGCATGTTTTATATTTCTTACCTATTTGAAGATCAAAATCTTCATTGCCATAACTCACTTGTTCCTCTTTTATCCTCTCAGCAGAATCTTTGGCAGATTGGAGACATTCTGCCATATGAATAGACTTCAGTGTCTCTATATCTCCTATATTCGAAGGAATCTCCTCGAACATGGGTAAATATAGGAGAGCAATCTTCTCAAGACGTGGAAAATGATTATCATCTGTTGTTGTTAGACATTCGAGATCACAATGCCGAATTGTCAAGAACCTTAGGCTACAGATCGAGCACTTCAAGATTTGGCAACGAACCTATCTTTGTAGTCAAGTCGTCCCAAAGGATATTGGTGTGATACGGAGCTAACTTCAAGATATGGCAACGAGCCTATCTTTGTGGAAATACTATTGAAGACTTTGGACTATGAATGATTACCTTAAGTGTTTGTAGATTCCAAAAGAACCATGAGGTTTGAAACATGGATGATTCATGGTAGAAATCTACAGAAATGTACCTCAAATTAACTTGCTGCAATAGAGCTTCAACATCATTGTAGCCTCTAGAAAAGGTTCTGTAGTAATGAACCCATGAATACACTCTTAGCAATCTATGAGTAAATGGTGGTTATCATGAAGCTCCAACTCTTATCATCGTCTAAGAATCTCATTTGAAAATCACGAGAATCACTCAATTGAAAAGCCAAGTTTGACAACCTGGTGGTTATCATGATTTTACTCCCATTATTGTTATTCGGAAAAAAGTTCTTAACTTTATTCCAAGCTTCAATACTCCAGATATCATCCATCACAATCAGATACTTCCTACCAAATAATTGTTTGTACACTCTTTCTCCTAGTTTATGAAATTCACTCATTTGACTCACTCTGTTCTCCTCAGAAAGAACTTGTGAAAGAATTTCCGGCCCACTATACTCCTGAGAAATCGTAACCCAAGCAAGAAAGTGAAAGTTTTGGACAGTAAGTGGATGTGAATAAATATTTTTAGCAAGCGTAGTCTTACCAATTCCACCCATGCCAACGATCGGAACGATCTCGAGATTATATTCTTGCCCCATGAGCTTAACCATGACATCATATAAGATGTCTTCAAATCTCACCATGCTGCTATTATGCACCTTGAAAAGGTTCTTACTAAAGCAGTAGAAACCGAACAACTTGTGCGTAGTTGGGCCCTCGTCTTATCTTTTACGATCTCCATGGCCTCTTTCTTGATCAAATCCAGGTCTTGTATCACTCTCTCTAGACCTCCATGCAATGGATTTGATCAACTATATATGTGGGATTCGATTACATCTTCTGCTGCATAAGCTGCATCTGCAATCCGACTCTCCAACTCGTCTTCATCTTCAGTGTAGTTGCTGGAATAATCTTCAAGAAAATTTTGCAAGAAAGTAAGGCTTTCAGTTAGAGAGGAAAGCTGTAGTTGGTCAAGAGAAATTGGAGGGCATGGATGTTGCTGGATTTGCTTTATCAGGAATGATAAAGAAAGCACAGCTGCATAAGCTGCCATTTTTTTTCTTTCTTTCTAAAATTGATGCTCAAATAGGGTTTGTATAATTGCAAGATCAGTTAAATAATAGATAGATAGATAGTATGATATATTGTTTAAATGGATAGATAGAGTGTTGAATATTAGCCACACGAGTCGTTTTCAGTTTCTTGATCATATATATGTACTCATTTAGACTTTGCAATGGGGTGGTGAATCCCCCTTATAAATATGTTTTTTTTTTCATTATAAAAGTCAACATTTTTATCGATGCTGATTTTAATTAATAGAAGCATATTTGTTATAGTTTGAAACTTTTGATATTTTTTTAACTGCCTAAATTTTAAATTTTCCATTTGTATGATCAGTCTTAATTTATGAAATTCCATTATATATATTTATAATTTAAATTTTGTTTTTAAATACGTTGGTATATTATTTGATACATTCATTTGTCCTTCAAAATTGATCCTAATTTTTTGATAATGTAGTTTTTTTAACATTTTTTAATCCAATTTTTTTTTAAAAATCTCGAATCTTGAGGCCCTGACAATCTAAACCCATTTAAACAACTTATAAACAAATGTACAATAGTATTGGTATAAAAAATTCAAATAAAGTTAACTTTATAATCACAATATATAGTTTTGATATTTTACCATCATTTGAGTAAAAAGTCTAAAATAAGGTGTATAATATAAGATTGTTGTCTGATGTGATGGGAGATGTTATTTAAATCTTATCAATTAGTATACAATTTTTATTTTTTATATTTATGATAGTAAAAAATTTATATTATCGATTGTAGTAATTTTTTTAATTCTAATTACGATAGAAATGGGTAATATCTCTATAAACAAAAGTCAAATTTCAATTTAATATATTTATGGGCTTAGTCCAGGATGCTTGTGGCTAAGGTATAAGGAATCATACTAAAAAAAAGACCGGCCCATTAACATTAACAGACCTAAGCCCATTCAGCCCACTAACATTTCCTATAAGATACATTTCTCCGCCAAACCCTAGCGCAGAGTTCATCCCATTACTTCAGGTGGCGGAGCAGCTACAAACACCTAGCCATGGGGAGAAGTAAGTTTCTCTATCCGATGCCTATGTTGATTTGGTATTTGTATACGTTTGTGTTTGCCGATTGGAAACATAGATCTATTGTATTAATCTGATGTTGTTATTTCGCCGTATGTGATTGAATGTGTGGAAATTTTAAGGTTTGTAGGTTTAGGGTTTTAATGTTTTCTTGCTTTCTGACGTGGCGTTTGGAATCCTGTAGGAAATCAATATCTGGTTGAGCTTGTTAAGGATTAGTATATGGAATATGTTTTGACGGAATTAATTCTGTGAAATTTTTGAATTATGTATGGACTGGATTAGGTTTGTAGATTCATGAATATCAATTTAATAAATGTAAGGCATTTTGCTAAGTATTTAAGAGTTTGGAAAGTTAATGTTGTTGTACTGTGAGAATACTTTTGCTAATTCTAAATGGTTTTTTTTTTTTTTTGTTTAAGTTTGAAATTTGAGCTGGGTTTCCTCAAAACAGCATCTTTTAATATACAATACAATTGTTTGATTGATGGTCTAGCGGGAGAACATTATATATGATTTGTTAGTTTCATCCCATAGAGATTCGTACTTCCAGACCAGTATGTTAAGGTTCATTGGATATATGCCTACTCAATTTAATTGGCCAGCCATGGATTGATGTTTTTTATCTAATGGACAAAACATTTTATTAGGTTTCTTTTGATTGCTGAATTAATTTATATGAAGTCTAGGAATCACAACAGAATTTCAGACAGATGACATTGGTGAATTGCATTTGTATTTTGAGGATGTTATAATAACTCTGATGATCTTGCTTGTAGGGCCTGCAAGATGCTACCGTCAAATCAAGAACAAGCCATACCCAAAATCACGATTTTGCCGTGGTGTGCCAGATCCCAAGATCAGGATCTATGATGTGGGCATGAAAAAGAAGGGTGTCGATGAGTTTCCATTCTGTGTGCACTTGGTCAGTTGGGAGAAGGAGAACGTATCCAGCGAGGCACTTGAAGCTGCTCGCATTGCTTGCAACAAGTACATGACGAAGTTTGCTGGAAAGGATGCTTTCCATTTGAGGGTCAGAGTCCACCCCTTCCATGTGCTCCGTATCAACAAGATGCTCTCGTGTGCTGGGGCTGATAGGCTCCAAACTGGCATGAGAGGCGCCTTTGGCAAGCCTCAGGGTGTCTGCGCTCGTGTGGCTATTGGCCAGGTTCTACTCTCTGTCCGTTGCAAGGATGGCAACAGCCACCACGCTCAGGAGGCTCTGCGTCGTGCTAAGTTCAAGTTCCCTGGTCGTCAAAAGATCATTGTCAGCAGGAAGTGGTATGCTAATTTCTTAATATGTCCTTCCATATTTAGTAAATGTTGATTCATTAATTGGATTTCATGCTTATTTCAGGGGTTTCACCAAGTACAATAGGAGTGATTACTTGAAGTGGAAATCCGAGAACAGAATTATGCCTGATGGAGTCAATGCCAAGGTTAGTTAACTCAAATATGCAACTTAGTTTGTTATTTTAGGCTAAAATGATATTTTTTACTTTGTTCGAGCAAAAAAGTTTAATTTTGGAACACTTTGCAGCTTTTGGGTTGTCATGGGCCATTGGCAAATCGTCAACCGGGAAGAGCTTTTCTCACGGCAGTTTAAACTTCTTAGGAATATCTATCAGGCAAAATTGGGTTGAGCTTTAATCGATGCAGATTTAGTTTTGTGTTGCTTTAAATTTGAAATATTCTGTTGAAATTTCTGAACATGTATTTTAATTATGGGGCATGAAGGATTCTTGTTTTGATTTTATGAATTTTGTCAAAGGTTTATGTCAATCTCGTTTGAGTTTCATACATTGCCTTTTGGCCATATATTCAAGGTTTTGTTATCATGTTTCTTGGTTTAATCTATGATGGTTAATTTGGCAGATCTTGACTGCATCCATAGTCATTGAATTTTCATGGTGTAGTGTATTAGCGTTTGTATTTTTGTTATTGAGTTTTTGTGAATTAGAATATAGTTATTTGGATTATTTTTTTCGAAAACAAAAGTTTATTTAAGTTACTTTAAAAGGTAGTCTGTGTTTGCATACGTCTGATTGGCAAGAATAGGTATAATATAGAATATACTTTCACGAACTTATCAAATGTCTTTAAGTCCTTCATCTTGGTCAAGGTGGTATTGTCCTAAAAAAGGTTTAAAAAAACTTAATAAAAACCTTGGTATATGAATAAATGGGCCAATATTGAAATAACACTTGCATTTTGTCTTTAAGTATAAAAATTACCTAGATTTAGTCCCATAATATTTATACTATCTTTTAGTACCATAATCGTTTTTGATGTTTCAGTACCATAATCGTTAAATCTAACAATTGAGCATATGACCGTTAAGTCATATGCAAATATGCAAATTCTCAAGAAAAACGAAAAAAAACTCATAAATTGTTTGATTAAATACTTAAAAACTACGAAATCCTTAATAAAAAGAAAATATTTCTAAAGACACGGGTCAAGTATTGGTGCTTCTTAGTTTTCTGGCCAAACCATGATATTTTATTTCTTAATTTTTATTAGCTAAACATTTAAAGGCTTAAAAGGATATTCCAATGAAGAATGAAGAAAATGTGTCCTTAATAATACTTTACATGCGTAATATATGTTACAAACAAAAGAAAACCGATTGCTCCATTCTATAATTTTATTTTAATTTTATATTGGAACATTGTACATTCATCCGATTTTAAAGTTTTTTTTTTCGTATTCTGGAAGCCTAAACTCAACTTTTTTTACTATTTGTCTTAATGATTTGTTTTTTTTTTTTCTTTCTGTAATTAATGTAAAAATACCAAACAAAACCTAGAAATTAGATTATGGTGAAAAAGGGGTCAATTTTTAAGAGATGTTGCAAACTAAAAAAAAAAGCATAAATTTTAGGTTGCAAAAAAAAAAAAAAAAAAAAAAAAAACTGCTTCAAGGATTAGATCTATTTATCTACATAACAACAATCTGGGAGGTTCTATCCAAAGGGTGTATATGATTTAGACAGCTTCTATAACATTTCATTTAAGCCAAAACCAATTTTGAGGTCCCATATATTATTTCCAGCATCAAGCTCGTGGGACCTCAAATTAAGATTTGTTGGAGCTAGATTTGTCCTCAAGTTGTTTGGATATTGAATGTGAATTGTTACCAAACTCAATAAGCAGTTGTTGAAATGAAAATTTAAAGGCAGTAGTACTGTACTTGAATACATGTTCAATGGAAGCCTCCAAAAATGGTTGTATATTCATATAACTATACTTGGATTTCATGCAAAGGTTCAACATAATGCATGATTCATGTTTCATTTGATTGGAGTAGCTTCACCATCGCTATTCAAGACCTATTATTTATCTCGAATTTAAGCCATGTAGTGTGCTTTTAGATGAATAGATGATTGTCGTGAAAAATATAAAATTGATCTCATAAACTGTGTGGGGCAAAACGTGTCGTTTTTTGTTTTTTTTTTGGTTAAAAGTGGCAAAACTGGCTCATTAAACTTTGATTATCACATTTTTTTGTCCTTGAATCCTCAAATTAGTTGAATTCTACGTATTACGAGTTATATTGATTATCATCTATTGTTGTTAAGTAGAAGTTGAATTTCATCATTCAACAACTAAAATATGACTTTTTGTTTCATTTAATTCGCATGAAAATTGAGTTCCTTAAGAATTTGCGTGTTGAATATATATGAAAATTCGTTTGATTTTACCTTAAAAGCATGGTGATGATTGAGTACTTTAAGATGATTTGCAGAAAATTTGAGGAAGAAGAAGATGAAAATCGTGTATTTGAAATTTTAAGATTTTAAACTCACTCTACAATACACTGATACCTTAATGACATGATTGGTATGGTGGAATGGAATAAGGTGTGAATGGAATGAACCTAAGAATGGAATGGTGATAGGAATAAAATGATATTAAAATGTTCATTCCTATAATTGGTATCGCAGAGGAATAGGAAATGAATGAAATAATCATTATAATTATATTTCATAATTGATAACTACAAATAAAACATTAAATCAATTTTTATTAAAAATATCACATTATCATTCACTATAATTTTATTTTAATATTCTTATTCCATTTAATTTAAATAATATGATATATTTAATTAATTAAAAATTATAAAAAATTAATCATTGCACTAATTATAGGTTATACATATCTTCAAATTTTACTATAAAACGTATATTTATTTCACTTTTTATTATTTACATATTCTTATAGTAGTTAATTATATTATATTTTATGATAATTTTATTAATTATTTTATATGATTTTATGCTATTAAAATAATACTTTATATTATTTAAAAAATATTTTAGTTAGTTATAATTTATTTATATATTTTTATATAAACTAAACTACACTTATTTGTATTAATATTATATTTATATTATTTCTATATTTTTAAAAAAATTATATTCATTTTTTATTTTTATTCTATTTATCTACTTAATTTTATTATTTATTTGATATTTTTATTTTTTTATTTTATATTAATTTTATATAAATAATTTTATATTATTATACAATTTTATATAATAATTTAATTTTGGGAAGTCAATTTGTAAGAAATTAAACTAAATAATGATAAATAATCGAATTAATAAATATAATTCATTCATTTGTAGGTGAGGAATACATAATACCATGGGAATAGGAATGAATGATCATTCTCTCATTCATGATAATGACAATTCCTAAAGGAATGGTGATTCCCACTTATAAACCATACCAATCAAAGGAATGAGAATGAAGGTAGGAATGGTGATTCCATTCCCAACTCATTCCATTTAGAGGTGTCAAAATGGGTTAGACCCGTTGGGCCAGCCCGCCCCGCCATACATAAAAGGTGGGTTGGGCCGGATATTTGAAGCTTGTAAAAAAGCGGGCCTAAACGGGCTGGCCCATTTGGGCCGCGGGCTGGGGCGGGGCGGGCCTGGGCGGGGCGGGCTTGGGCGGGCCGCGGGCTGGGCGGGCCTGGGCGGGCTGGGCTAGCCCACTTTTTTTAAAAAAACTTTTTAATTAATTAAAAATACTAAAAATACCAATATTATGGAGAATATTGATGAAGAATAAGGAAATGAAGATGATTTTGATGATGTAATTGTTGATGAACTCTAACGTTTAAGAGATTTATATTTTATTTGTCATACACTTATATTTTGTGGACTCTTTAGTTTTATATTTTTTGATTTTTGATTTATGGACTTATGGACTATAGACATATGGTTGTGTAATGAATGTTGCATTTTAATTTGCGAACACTTTGCATTTTTTGTTAGCTATTAGAATGTATTTATGTATAGTGGATTAATGGTTAAAAGAAGAAGGAAAAAAAAAAGTGGGTTAGCCCGTCCAACCCACGACCCACCGGTGGGTTGGGTTGGGTTGGGATTTGAAGGTCCGCTCAATAAAAAGCCTGCCCCGCACCGCCCCGCCAAAGAATGGGTTAAGGTGGGTTGTGGGCCGGCCCGTCCCGCCGGCCCGTTTCGACAGCTCTAATTCTATCATACCAATCATGCCATAAGAGTATTGCAACTAATATCTTTTATTGAATGAACAACTAATACCTTAAAGGTAAATATGTAATATATTAAAGGTGCATATGTAATGTCTTATACTATAAGTATTAAGGTAAATATATAATACCTTAAAAGTACGCATATGTAATATTTTATACTATACGCATTAATACTTGAAAAATAAATATGTAATATCTTAAAGGTGCATATATAATACCTTATATTATAAAAATTAATACCTTAAAAGGTAAATATATAATAGTTTAAAAGTATATAATTGATAACTTAAGAGTATACAATTGATACATTCACTAGATGAATTATATATGAATTCAAGTGGTACGCGACACATACCAACTACGGTGTGGTCGCGCGTGGAAGCACACGAACACACATGAAAGTGGTCCATGTAACGGATCAGGTTGGGGGCACAGATTCACCGGGACACACAAGTTTTGCCCTACATTAATCATCATCAATGGTACTTTTCACAATAAAATATGGCAATTATCAACATTTTCCAACATTGATTTCATATCTATAATAACGTATCTCCTTACATAATTAAATAAACAAAAATATCATTATTTTATTATCATTATTTTATTATCAAGTTTCCAGTATTCAATAATTTCAATAATTTTGATATTAATTTTAATTTCAAAAATGATTAAATATCAATTATTTTATAATAATTTTCTCCAACCCACCTAAACCACATGAAAGGTTAATTGCATGTGAGTAGTATTGTAGAACGTGGAGTAGCTGCAATTTTGCAAAGGCTTTGTTTCAACTTTTAATCATATTTTGGGGTGTTTTGCATGGATGATTCTACTTGTCAATCTACTAAAATCTAAAAGTTAACCAACAACATAAAATATTATCATAATTTTGACTTCTATATATATATTTTTTTTTCCAAACACTCTGATATGATCACTTTTTATGCTAATAAACATTTTCTTTAAACAGTACTTCCCATTTTTACTATTTACAATTCTACAACAATCACTAATTTAAATCATTTCTTCTGAAGCATAATTCTTTTCAAACTATTAAGCACAATTTATACAAAACACCGTTAGAACTAAGTTCTGAAATTTCCAACGTTGATAAGAGAATAAAAAATATTAAGTTTATTACAAATATCAAAGATAATGTCACCTAGGAACTAGACATGATTTTGCTTTTCAAGTGAACAAGTATGATGTTCTCCACACCTTTTACTAGATATGTTCAACTAGCTAGTTAAAGAATCTTTAGGAATTCATGCATGCCATAACTATATATTTTTTTAAACTTAGGGCAAATAATTAATTAATTAATTAATTAATCATCTTTTTTTATTCACTATGTATAGCCAACCTATGTAATGACAATCATGCACTAGTTTGATAGTTCTTAGGTTAATGATTCTTTGATTAAGGTGTTTAGATACACCTATTTGCTTTTGTTGTAACTTGTGCAAGCTAACTTTCACTATATAAGTTGTTATGCTCTATTTTTTAAGTAATTATTGATTAGTTTTATTATTTTTATGATAACTACTATTTCTTAAACGAAAATCTTGTTCAAAGTACATTAATAACTTATTAATTATTTATTTGACATGAATTCAATATTTAATCGGTTAGATGAAAAAATAGGAAAGCTTTAAATGTCAATAGGATGTGACTTTGATATTAAGGAACCAAACTCCCCCAGTTGCTTTAATTAAGTAGGTTGGCATGAAATAAATAAATTAAAATATTAATTAAAATATGAAATATATGGTACTTTAAAACATATTTATTCAGTTAAGTAAATATTTTTTTTTGATTATGAGGTTAAATATGTTTATAGTTTTATTTATAATACCTTTTGAGGGTTTAATCTTGATTTCTTTTATATATTACCATATTCTCATATTTTGTCTAATTTATTAATAAATGTTATTTATAATGGTTACGAATTTTACTTAATTTGTAATTATTTTTTAGTATTAATAAATATAAAATGAATTTTCATATGTTTTGCAATTTTAACCAAAATGTAGTTTTTGAATATGGTTGCGCTCAATGATGTATTCTTCCATCTTGATGATCCCGACCTTTTCCAACTTCAACCTTTCTAATAATAATTTCTTTATGATAACTTTACATTTTAGCGTCAGCACAATCATATATAAAAACTGTCCATTAATAAAAATTACAAATTAAATAAAGTTCATAATTTTTTGATAATTAACCCTATTTATAAACATTATCAATATATATGAAATATAATATGGAGCAGTAATATTACTATTTTACATTTGTTTTATCTCTTATGTTTACAAATCGAGTTCAAAATCAAGTATCATACAGTGTAATCTCGATAAATAAATGTTCGATAAATCTCGACAAATGAATAATTTTCTTCAGTCCCGACTTGGGCCAATGAGGTAAATGAATAACCTCACTAAATGCATAATAAATATATATATATATTTTAATTCTTAAAGGCCCTATGTAAATATAAATGAATAATCATTAAAACACATAATATATATATATATAAATACCCTAAAAACATGTGTTTCAATAAACAAATACAAAAGATCATTTTTTAACGAAAAAATCGTCTAATGTCGTTTGCTTTTTTCTTCCACCAAAATGCATCACATCCTTAACTTTTTTTAGTGCAAACAAAACTTTTGGAATATTTTCCTCATGTTGTAGCCAGTAGTTTCATAGGATGATTACCACGTGGAAGGCTTCTTTCGATGACATATTTGGTTCAACATGCAAGTAATTTTAAGCCATCATGTAGTAATGATTTACCAAATCAAAACGTTAGAACTTTATTTATAGTGTAGGTTAGATACATTTTGTTAGTCTTTTAGTATTCCATACATAAAATTTTACTAACAGTGCATTTAGTCTATATACAAATATGATGCATGTATTTTTGATGTTGACTCTAAATATTCCATACATAAAATATTATTAGTTAATGATACATATACCTAGTCTATATACGTATATAATATATGCATGTATTCCAAATATAGACTCTAAATATTCCACTTATAGAATCTTATAGATACATGATGCATGTACATGTAAAATAATTATGATGATAAAAAAAAAAACCCTTTAAATGAATAAAAATTTGATAAATGAATAAATTATTCAGTTATCAATAAATAAATAATTTCACTAAATAAATATTTTATTTTAGTCTCAATGATATTCATTTATAAAGGTTTCACTGTATATGTTTGACGTGTCAATTTGTAAGGTGGACTTAAACAACTATGATAAATCAGATAAATATATAAGGAAAATGAATTCGGTAAATTTTGTTAGTTAAGATTTCCATATTGTCCTGCATGGCTAAAACAGCCAGGTTACGTATGATCGGTTAGTTTGAATTGCTTAATTGAGAGAATTTTGTACATTTTTTTCAACTATTTATCTCACATTTAATCTCCTATTTATAATAATATAACTACAAATAAAATATCTAAAATCTCATAATTTAGAGTAGGCTTAACAATGGGGTGGAGAATCCCCGTCCCTGTGAGGATCTGCTCTAAATGGGGTGGGGATGGGATCATACATACGGATTTATATATTCAATTATATAGATATTTTAGTATATACTTTATAATATTAATTTAAATAGTTGAATTAAATATTTAAGTAAATAAAATTATTTTTTTATAAAGGAATGATGAAAATTCATGAAAATGTAATTGAATATTTGTCTTTATGTCCTTATTAGATCGGTTTATTAAGTTATACAGATTATACTTTCATCATTTTTTTTATGTATTTCGAAGATATCTTATATGTCGTTTTGAGTATAATTTTATGAAATTCATCAAATATTTAATAGGTTAATAGTACAAAAAATTTTAAATAAAAAAACTTAGTGTGGGAAACAGGGATCCCCGTGGAATGAGGGATGGGGGAAACTTTCTCCTCGATACATTCTCATTGTCATTCTTAATCAAGGTAATCCTGAATATTTAATTCTGATGGGTACAAATTACACAACAATATAAGTCCAATTTTTTTTTTACACATAATCAAGTTGAACCTAAATCAACTATTGACCTGATACAATCATCAAACTTAAAAGAGTTTTCATTGATTGATCTCGGATCAAATAGCATTTTTATTCTGAAGTTGAATCATAATTTGTATCCTAAAAAGTATTAAAAAAAATACAAATTGATATATAGCCTAAGAGGGAGAAAATGAGAGGCAACAATTTGAATCTAATTTTGAAATTCCAATTCAATTTATCAAATAAGATGAAGAAAAATGGGATATATTTTCTGCCAATATCTGTTCTCTCACATGGCTACATAGACTAGATAGGGGAACCAGCTAAATTAAAGAGGGTTGTACCAACGCCTGTATCATTTGTACTTTCTCAAATCCATGCATTAGAGGATTGTACCTTATGTTGTCCCTTTGCAACATTGAAAGCTGTCGACAGGATGAATCTTAAGTCCTGTTCAAATCCTGATTTATAGAACAAAGAAAGTCAATTATTGCCAACAAAAAAATTATAGATGTTCAAATTGGTAATTAATGACCTAACTAAGTAAAATAATTTCAACCTATATATGTACAATTTCTTGTTTATTTCTCAGGATCATAAGACATAATAATTTTTTTTCTATTCATTATTGATATATTTATACTAATGATGAAAGCTAACGATGAAATATATATTTGATATATTTTATCTTAGTATAATTTTTTAATTAATATATCTTGTATTTTGATAAACAATAAAATATTATATCAACGAGTTATTTGTCTGAAAAATCACGATTTTTTATTTCATTTGCAATTTTAACAAATGAGTAGTTTTTTGAATATGACTACACTGACGCTAAAGTCTAAAGTTGTTATGGAGAAATTATCATCAAAAAAATTGGAGTTGAAAATGTCTAGATTATCAAAGTGAAAGAATGCATTCTCGAGCTCAACCATATTAAAAATCTATCCGTTATTTAAAATTATAAAAAATATTAAAATTCTTATTATATCTATTAATATTTAAAATTTGATTAAAATTATAAAAAATATGAAATTTCTTATTATATTTATTAATATTTAAAAATTTGATTAAATTATAAATTAAGTTAAGCTCATGACTTTTTAGGCAATTAACCTTTATCATTTGACTAGTTAGTTTATTTCTTAAATTATGATAGGCCTATGCTGCCAAAAAGAACCATTTTTTAAATAAAAAAATTAGTTTTAGGGCCCAACTTATAATTAATTTATTATACACAATAAAAAGTTCTTGAGATTTGAGACACATGGTATTCAAAGGCACTAAGCGACAAATTCAAGCTGTCTATTTTAACCTCATAGAGAGAATCCAATGAGATACGATTTTAGTTTGGATTATTTCACACATGGCCAATAATTACAATCACTACAAAACTTATATAAATTTGTCCAGACAAATATAATTCGTGCAACTTAAATTTATATTATAAATTTAAATTTTATTTTATGAATTATGAACTATAAAATGATCGATTTTATAGAAAAAGATTAGAGTGACAGTCTTACAAAAATCCTATTCTAATCAAATAAATAAATAAAAATAAATATGAGGCTAGCAATAAAACAAATAAATAAGGTCACCATCTATGGTTGAAGATTGTAAAATTACCCAGATTTGATTGTGATATGTCCCTAAGTATGACAATAATTACCTTATTTTTTCCCCAATTTTTTAAATTTTGAATACGAATTTTAATGTTTGGTTTCATTTTCTGAGGAATCTTTTTGCAGTTTACTATTTTAATTTAGATTTACTTTATTTTCTAATAAAAAAAATACTGTATTTGATTTTCTGACTTTTGTGCATTATATATTTGATGCATCATTATGCACATATTAGTTTTTTTATTCATTTTAATAACTATATATTATAGATTACGCAGAATTATCATTCTTCGTGTAGTAAAATAATGACATTTTTGTTTTATATACCCACGAATACGTATTGAAAATAAAACAAAACGTGCTTTAATATATAATGATAACCACTTTTTTTTCCTCCAATTTATTTGTATTTTTTAATAGAAACATTTTTACAACTAATAGTTAACTAACTTTTTTAATAGTATATATATGCAATCAAAATAGAATATTTTTCAGATTACAGAAGTGTGATAGTTAATTAACTAACCTTTTCAAATCATCATAATTATAATTGCTGCGTCAAAGTGAATTCGTTGACTGATTTTGACTTGATTGATGGGTTTTTTTTTATTCTATTATTATTATTTATTATTTTTTTTTTTAAATTCATGCCAATCTGCAGACCAAATTGTCACCTGCTGATACATTTGAATAAATTTGATTTGACATCTTTTTTAACGACATTCATTTATCTATGTCGAGACTATGACATTCATAATTTTAGAAGAATTTATAAAATATGTGTGTATATATATATATATATATATCACAATTTTTTATATTTGTAGCAATATATTAGAACTAATTTATTACATCCAATAAATTTAAACAGAATTCGAATAGTAAATTAGTAAGTGACTCAGATCGATTCATTTACGTTCATATACATTCAAAAAGAAACAATAGTAATTTACTTCATATCATATTATCACCAAAGTTGAATATTGTATCTTTAGAATAAATTGGTAAACATTGGGACAATTACTTAAGGGAATTTCCTAAACTTTCAATTATCATAAATTTGGATATTATTTGTTTATCTTATTTACATAAATACTATCGAATAATAACATAAACTAATTGTACAAATGACCATCTTATATATATATATATATATATATATATATATATATGTATGCGTGTATGTATTTTATAAAGTACAATATTCCATTTTATGATTTACCTAACAAACTAAATAGAAGGAAATCTATTATCTCATGAAATTAGTCAAATAAATTAGGAAGAAAAAGATTGGTTAATGCACTTTATTTTATTTAATTTTTCTTGTACTATTTCCATTGCTAGTTGAGTTTGGTAGAGATTTACTTATTTTCATAACTAGAAATTTACCCTGGTTTAATGATCATATCATTGATTCTAAAAAGTGGTAATAATTTTTATTTTTTTTATTTTTATGACAATACCTAATAAATTAATCAATTAAAAGAGATGCAAATGTCCCATCTACCCTTTATGAAGTCCAGGGTCCCATTCAGGTTCAACGGTATTTTGAATATAATTGAATGATCCTTTGGGCCCACTAATGAAATTCAAAAAGCATTTACTATTTTGATGAGAACATTTGAAAAATAATGCATGTTGTTTTAAATAGATTAACACAATGGGAATAAAATAATTAGTTATATATGCAATAAATAAATACAATAATTTAAGCTAAAACTTATAGGTGTTTATTGCATTTCATAAGAAGAAAATAATCTATTTCCAAATCTACCTTATCATGCATGACAAATCAACTTTTTTTACCCATTATTGTGAAATAGAATTTTTCGATCAATTTTCTCTTCTTTTTTATAAACCTTTAGCAAAATGTTTTTACACATTTCACCCCTCCCCCAAGTGTATTGCTCTAATATATAGTATAACATGATACCTCGTATATGTTATACGATACATTATATATATTATGTATTATATATATAGTACATCGTATATAAGTCACATTAATTAACACGTAAACACTGAGAAATACATTTTCATGTGTGGCCCACTTGATCATTTGATAAAATAGTTCATAGTTTTTGTGATTACAAAATGGAGATAACATTTTTTTTTTCTTTTTAAAAATGACTAAAAAAAAAAAAGAAGCTTGTTTTATCCAAAATGATTTTAGTTTTATAAACTTGATTGTATTTTTCTTCCTAGTAATTTTTAGCTTCATTTGATTTTGATGGTTTTTTTAAGTGAAGATGTTTTTTTTGTTGTTGACTCAAAAATGAATTTTTTTTTAACTCCTATTTTATATATAAAATTTAATAATTAATTAACTAAAAAGATATTTCAATTTTTGTTATTCGATCGACTAAATAACTCATTCTAAACTTTGGTTGTTATTTCATTATGTACGCGCTCTTAGGTAGAAGTTTAGCAAAATCAATGGTGGTGATTTTTTGTTTTTTTTGTTTTTTTGTTTTTTTGGTGGACATAATTAAATATAGACGAAATTCAAATACTAATAAAAAATAAAAAAAAGACTATAGATGTAAATATTAACAGCATCTCTCCCATAAAAAAAAATGGTAGACGTGAATACTCACCATATTGGATCTCTCTTTCAAATCGTATTGTTTAAAGCCCGCATTAAATTTTATTTTGTATCTTGTCAAATAGTTGAAATTTTCTATTATAACTAGTAGTTTATTTTTATGAGTGTTAACATATATCCATGCTAGGATATATTTATTAACCGTGTTGTTTTAACTTATATGTATTTTATGTATATATTGGCAATATAAAATGTGATGAGTTTGAGAATCAAATCAATTATAATTATTGTATATAAATAATAGTGTACGAAAAAAAAATTCTCACTTCAGTATATAAATCCTCGATTTGTTGAATTTGATTTGTCTTGGAAGGATTTCCGATCAGAATATTCCAAACTCAAGTAAAAATTAAATCACAAATAAAGTATTGTGAAGAAACATGCAAATACTTATAAGTAGACAAGATTGTGTATGGTTAATATGAAGATGTATTTAGAAGAAACACATATTTATAATATTTATGAGTTACTTGATTAATCGAGAACAATCAAATCATTTCGTGTAAGTTATGAATGAGACTCACGTTATCCACGTGCTTAACTTCCACTCGTAATCTAAGATCTTTAATCATGTTCCTACAATGTTTATTTTCTAGATTCGGCGACCTCCAAAACTTTAGGGAACTCAACTAACCGTCTAACCCTATCTAGTTTCTTGTAATTTATGAATTAGACTTATTCTCCTTGTTGTCAACTTTTGTCGTCTAACCCTATCTAATTTCTCGTAATTTATGAATTAGACTTATTCTTCTTGTTGTCAACTTTTGTCGTGATCCGAAATTCCTTAATCATGCTCTCGTAACATTTGTTTTCCTGAATTCGAACGTCTCTAACATTTTCAGAAACTCAACTAACCTATCCCTTAATAAATCTTGCAAGAGCCTAAAACTCAATAATTATAAAAGTTCAGATACATAATTGAATCATGTAGAGAACATCGTATTACTTCAAGAATTGTCTAATATCGAATTACATTCCAACACAATTACGTCATTTCACATCATACTTCCGCATTCAAATTTGCCACATACTTCAAATTTAATCTAAAATATATATTCAAATCTACGTGAAAATGAAAATATAAATAAAATATCTTCTATATTCAGAATTCATACCTCATCTAACCATTTTGCTTCAAAATACGCAAGATCTGTATTCCAAATAATGTATTGTTTCATTAAAAACATTTTTATTACAAATATATCATGTCTTAAAATGGATTATAATTACATAATTATTAGCAAATTGCATTGGAAGATTCGACGGTAAAAACTAAGTGCTGCTCATTGCTTTTCTTGCAAAGTGTCAGCAGTCACCCCACCCCATCCGACCCCACACCACCCCCACCCCATCCGACCCCACACCACCCCCACCCCCCAATCTAGACACTCATATTTATCTCTCTCATCTCCAGTCTTTCTCTCTCTGCCTCCTTTTCCCTCTCTCTACCTCTCTCTCTCTACACCCACCAAATCTCACTCTGCGAAAGCACCGTCACTGTTACTCCTTACTAAATACAGACAAGCCGCTGCATTTTCTCGCTCTATTATATAATTCAACGTATACATCTGAATTAAAAAAAAGCAGACAAATCGGGGGCGTGTTCCATCGTTTTCTAGAGAACCCCTCGTGAAGTTCATGTGCAGGCATGGAGAAAGGGATCTGAGGCAGTTAGAGGGAGGAACTAAGACTTAATGATGGTAACGGGTCGCTTGCTTAGTAAAGCGGTTCTGAGTAGTTGCCTCTAACTCCGAGATTCAGGTGAATGTAGTCTTCTCAACTCCCCTTTTCCTCTTTTCTCATTAAAGATTTCATGCCACCATCTCCGACATTCTCGACCCTTTTCTAATTTCTTGCACATGTTTGATGAAATGCTTCACCCACGGAGTTACCGAGGATGTGTGGATTATGAGATTTTCAGTGGTTTAGTTTGAAAAATTGGAGTTTTGTTATTCAAATTGCATGGCATGCAACTGTTTTTTGAGCTAATGGTTATGGCGGTTCATTGAGTTCTTTGTTGATTTTTTTTCTTTTTTTCCTTTTTTTCTTTTTCTGTAATTTGTGTGTTTTTGTTCTTGCACTGTATGCTTGCAAATGGGCCCAAATCCAATGGAGGCTATTTAATTGCATGAGGTTGGGAAAAATTACTGCCTGAAATAGAGTTTGCTGTATCCCTAATGTGATACGAGCTGAAGTTTTTGGATTCTTATAAATGAAGGATTCAAAGTTTTTGGGGGGGTTTGTAATTTAAGTCTAGGGTATTTAATTGAAAAAAAAAAAGGAAAAAAAAAGTAGAATAGTGAATTGTTAGATGCTAGTGTGCATAGGGTAGACATAGAATGTTTGATTGCTTGAGCTTGGGAAAAATTACTGCCTGAAATGCACACGCAGAAGATTTTGGATTCTTATTAATTAAGAGAAGTGAGTGTTTGCTGATGTGTTGGCCTAATTCAAGAATATTTGCGGTGGACCGATTTATGTTGTGATCATGACCAGGGCTGTTCGAGATCGGATACTTAAGGATGTGAATGGTAATGATGGTGATCATCTACGAAATCACATCCATTTGACGAATTGCATTCATTTGAAGAACCACATGCATAAGAATAGTCCCATCTTGGCTGATAGGGACATTATGAGGGGCCTGGTTGCCCTTCAGAGATCAAGATCACTCAAGGATCCATCTGCAAGTCCACCCTCATGGCATTCTCCTTCAGTCATTGATTCCCTTCTCAACAGAGGGGAAACGGACGACTTGATTGGTGGTAGACGATCCCTTGGCATAGAACGAGGAAGGTTGTCTGGAAGATCCGCTGTACAAGCATCAAATTCGGCTGCTGGTCTGGTGCCAGCTGTTAGTGAGTGTAGTAGCAAGGATGGGATTCGTGAACGAAGAAGAGTCAGGAGAGCAGAATCAAGTGAAAGATTTCCAAGAAATGATTCTCATTGGAAGGATGAGCATCAACAGAATGGAAATGATTCGGTCGAGGACAGTGTTTCTGGAAACTCTGCATTGAGGAGTGGCTATAGACAAGACAGACAGCTTAAGACCCTCTCTGATCAGTTAGAAAATGTCCCTGCTGAAAGCGATGATGCAGTTTCATCTCATAATCAGGGAAATGGAAGGCACGCCCAAATGGAAAGAACTGCTGAAGAAGCAGGAGTAAACATTCGCCATCGGAGTAGTCTTAACAGGGGAAGAAGGCGCAGGTTTCGAGGTGCAAGAAGAAGTCGGCCTTTGATAGCTACCCGCAATGGTGAGGCACAAAATGAAATGTCAGTGGCCTCCAATTCATTAGGTCAAGGTGGAGGTCTCCAGAAATATCACATGGAGGAGGGAGCCCAAGAGCACTATGATCAGAATGTCAGCGGCTTTCCCAGAAATGGCTGTGGTATTCCTTGGAACTGGTCAAGGATTCATCACAGAGGCAAATCATTTCTCGACTTGGCTGGACGAAGCCTGTCTTGTGGTTTGTCTGATCCAAGGTTAAAGAAGGGTGGTTCGAATTCTCAAGGAATGAATATGCCCGACATGCGTGCCATGTCATCAAGTTCGTCTACTAAATCTGATGGGGAAGCATTACCTCTACTGCTCGATGCATCTGGTTCTCAGGGAAGCATCGACCGTACTGCTTGGTCGCATGATTATTCTGGAGAATTGGGCGTTTATGTTGGCAATCTGCTAAAACAAGGAACTGATTCTGACCTTGCATCGGAAGGTAGATCCCGCGAGCAACATAGAAATCGAAAACATCATAAAGAAAGGCATCAAAATCTCACTCAAAAATACATGCCAAGGACATTCAGAGATTTGGTGGGTCAGAACTTGGTGGTACAAGCTCTCTCCAATGCTATTATGAAAAGGAAGGTTGGGTTGCTATACTTGTTTTATGGGCCTCATGGAACTGGTAAAACTTCCTGTGCACGTATCTTTGCCAGAGCTTTAAATTGCCAGTCCCAGGAGCATCCAAAGCCTTGCGGGTTTTGCAATTCTTGCATTGCACAAAACACAGGGAAGAGCCGAAATGTAAGGGAAATAGGCACAGTTAGTAACATTGACTCTGAAAGCATAATTGGTCTTCTTGACAAAGTGACCACTTCTCAGCTTCAGTCTCAATACAGAGTGTTCATATTTGATCAATGTGATTCTGTGTCTTCTGAATGCTGGAGTGCAATACTGAAGGTCATTGATCGAGCCCCAAGGCGAGTTGTTTTTGTGCTAGTTTGCTCAAGTCTTGATGCATTACCTCATGTAATAATAACCAGGTGCCAGAAATTCTTTTTCCCGAAGTTAAAGGATGCAGACATAATATATACCTTGCAATGGATAGCAAGCAAAGAAGATTTAGATATTGATAAGGATGCCCTGAAGCTTATTGCATCAAGGTCAGATGGATCTCTGAGGGATGCTGAAATGACTTTGGAGCAATTGAGTTTACTTGGGAAGAGAATATCAGTAGGTCTCGTGCAGGAACTGGTACGTAACTTGCCGTTCGACTCTATGCCATTGCTTCATGATGTATTTCCTTCAACTGCTACAGATTATTCCTGCTAATTGCATCACATTGCTTATTTATGAATTTTCTACCATCATGGTTACATGCCTTTGCATTCACTTAGATTATCAAGGAAGTTTTTCTTATATGCCATTGCAATCCAGGGGCACAATAAAGATGCACACTTTTTTTTGTTGTTTTACAGGTTGGGCTTGTTTCAGACGAGAAGTTAGTAGATCTTCTTGATTTAGCATTATCTGCTGACACAGTGAACACAGTGAAGAATCTGAGAGAGATCATGGAATCTGGTATTGAGCCATTGGCACTAATGTCACAGCTTGCGACAGTCATAACTGATATTCTCGCTGGAAGCTATGATTTCATAAAAGAAAGGCCTCGAAGGAAGTTTTTTCGCCGACAGGAATGTAATTCTTTTATCCAATATCATTTGATCTTCTGATGTTTATGGTTATCAATTTAGAGAATAATATGTACTCTTGCCCATTTTCTTGAATTGATTTTTTTACCATTTATTAGTGCTTTCCGCCAACTGCAGAATTTTGTTTTGCTTTTGCATTTCTTACGTTTCGTTTTCCCTTCCTGTGACTAATGGGCACTGTATCTTGCTTGTAGTATCCAAAGAAGATATGGAAAAACTGCGTCAAGCACTGAAGACATTGTCTGAAGCAGAAAAGCAGCTGAGGGTGTCGAATGACAGAATAACTTGGTTAACGGCTGCACTGTTGCAATTAGCTCCTGATCAAAATTACATGCTACCCAGTTCCTCACCAGACACTGGTTTTAATCAAAGTCCCTTAGCCTTGAACAATGCTTCTATGAGAGAAAGGCCCAGAAAAAGCAATGCTGAAAGGCCTACTTTTCAAGCTGGAAGTTCTGGAAACGTTCGTTACAATCCTAAGCTGAAGGGTACTGGTGTAGATGGAAATGAACATGATGAAGGTGGGGCTGTCTCTCAACTGGTGCAAATTGCCTCAAACGATAAAAGTCAAATAAATCGATTACAAGGTGCATCTCATGAGAATATCGAACAAATTTGGTTGGCAGTGCTTGAGAAGATCCCGATTAATAGCATAAGGGAGTTCATGTATCAGGAAGGAAAGCTGATCTCTGTCAGTTATGGTGCAGGTACTGTTACTCTGCAGAACATCCACGTGCCAATACAAAACTTAACTGTTGTCGTTATGTTGTTTCTATACAGCTTTTTTCAATTCTATTCTTATCTTGATGCATTGTAGCTTCAGAGGTTTCTTAGGTCATGAAAAATAGAATACAAGACATTTATAGATTATCTTGAAGTTCATCCTACCCCATCATTAATGATGGACTTGCATGTCTGTTGAACTCAAAAGAAGCGTTTAGAGGGTTTTTTTTTTCTCTCTGTGTGTGTGAGAGAGAGAGAGAGTTCCTGAAATCATCATTTCTTGAAAAATCAGATTTTGATAAAATAAACACCAAAACATTGAAGTAATCGTACTCATTCAAGTTTATGAGGATCAGCGACTTTTATCACTCTCACGAATGAACTTGCATTTTTGTCTTTTGTGGGGATTTTCAGATTGATTGTTGGTTGGTTGTGGAGCGACTATATAATATTATTTGGAAGATAAGAGGCTTGCTAGAAATGTTAATGTCTTTGGTGCACCAATACAATGAGATTTTTTCCTTGGACTTTCTTAAGGAGGCAATTCGATTGCTTAGTAATCTAGAATTTATGAGCTTTGTCTTCCATAACTAGTTTTCCTCTACATACTGCATAATTCCATCTTGAATGCTAGTCTCTTCCATTTTTGCTAGATAGTGACACGATCTGTTGATTGTGGATCTCATATACTTTTTAGGAAAGTCATGTTACGTGTTACATTTAGAGACGCTACTTATTTGAATTCCAAACATTTGAAGTTGTGGGGGATTAAGTTTTTTCTAGATTTACCACTGATGGCTATTATCCATATCATCCATAATTACATCAAATGAGTCTTTGCATGCTAAGTCTAGGTCTAAAGAATACACCTTTCCGTATAAGGATACTATGAAAACTCACTTTCGATTTGCATGAAAATGTTTCCCTAAAAAACTTCTCTTCAACAAGCTTTTAATATTATTGCCAATCATTAGTGTGGGGGATCTGTCAAATCTGTTAACTAATGAGGATTTTCCTTCTTCTTTCTTTATAAGAACTTGCATATCTTAACAGTTTGTCATTTTGCAGCTGCAACCGTTCAATTGCTGTTCAACTCTCTGCTGACAAAATCTAAAGCAGAAAAATTCAGATTACACATCTTACAAGCATTTGAGTCAGTTCTTAGATCCCCAGTGACCATCGAGATCAGATGCGAATCAAGGAAAGGCGTTACTGGGGGACCGATTCTCTTACCAGCACCAACTCAGTACCTTTCTATTACAGACACCAGAAACGGAATGTCTATGGCTAGTCACGATGATATCAGACAACCCCAGAATAGAAGAGAAATCGTTGAAATCGAAGCTTCTCCTCAAGAGTATAAAGGCATTAGGCGAAACGTAGAAAATGGTGGAGGAGCAACATCTGCAGAGAAGATATCTACTATGTTAGGTGAGAGAAATCAAAATCTTAGCATTGTTAAAAGCAAGGTTTCCCTTGCTCATGTGATTCAGCACGCAGAGGGAAGTTCTTCACAACATGGTGGATGGTCGAAGCGCAAAGCTGTTTCAATTGCTGAAAAACTCGAACAAGAAAATTTGTACGTATGAAACCACAAATAGCTTGATACAACTCCATGTTAATCATGTTCTTCTTGATACTCGTTTTTCTTGTCTGAACAAGAAACGTAATTCTGTAAGGTTCTGATGCTTTTCATTCTGCAGGAGACTGGAATCAAGATCAAGGAGACTGTTTTGTTGCAACCCTCCAAAAGTAAATCGCAGAAAGGTAAATGAAACAATCTAATTTTAGAAGTTATTAGACTGGTGCATTTATTAAAAGCGAAGCTGCTCCATTTGAAATCTGAACAATATTTAGATGCATATGCCACTAGGTTGTGTTTGGATGAAGGGATTTAAGCAATGTGAGTGGATTTTGAATCCACTTTGACTTGAGTGAAATTGGAATTCATTCATTTCAAATCTTATATTTCAAATTCCTCAATCCAAACCCAACCTTAGAGTACGTTAGTGTGTCATGCAATATGGTTTATTACAAAATACACTTACTGGGAAATCTGCATATTCATGAACCTGTTAACGCGTGCAGCTTTTACGTTTGAAAATTCAGACAAAGAAGCCAAAAACTCTGCTGAAATTCATCTCGTGTGGAAGGTGTCTCTCAAGTAGGTCTCCAAGGTCAAGGTAGTGCTACCATTTTCAATCATCTTAAACGGCTCCATTGCAGATTTACTCAAGTACTTGCTCTTTAGGTCTTTCATTAGACAAATCCGAATTATTGAAATAAATTAGAATAGACCAAATCAAAGATTAGAGCTTCTCTTCATTTTTAAATTGTTGTCTTTTCAGTACAAGTTTCATCATATATTCTTCCCTTAATTGAGTCAAAGTACTTATTATTTTACAAGTTTCATATGTTTTGTTTACTATACAGAGCATATCACAATGTATCGTTATGTGTTGTGTCGTGTCTATGGCTGCACATTCTATATATCATTGTATGCTGTACCTCTCGAGTGGACCATCATGGCCGTATATTAGCAATGCAAGGTCGGCCCTGGCCGTCGTGTTTGATCTTAACCTTGAACTAGAGTTCGAGTTGGTGAAGATCCAATTATCAAAACACACGAATTCTAGGGTTTAAGTTTGGCATTCAAAGTCTATAGAGGGGCAAAACGAACCCTCAACCACTTTTACCCTTCATGAAGGCTTTCTATATAGTAGGGATGAGCAAAACCGAACCATAACCGAAAAGTCGAACCGATTCATTTGAATTTGTGTGCACATCGGTTCTGTTTGGATTTATAAAAAAAGGATTTTCTGTTATTTTCGATTCGATTTTCATTTGAAATAGGAACTAGTCCCCCTTCTACCATCTTCGTTGTTTTTCCAAATGGGTGAGGCTACATACCGTAAATATATTAAACACACCCAAAAAGAATGCATTTTTCGAAAAATAAGTATGTTTAGTAAGTTTTGGGGTGTATATAGATCGACCCTTTCCAAATCGGTCCACGCGAGGTTCCAGTCTACTATACTAGTTTCTTCTTTTCCATATGGAAATTACAATATGCCAATTGTTCTTGGATTACAAATTTTCTAGAAATATAGTCTATAGTAATCTTCTATTTGAAGGTAACTATTATATTCTCATACAATTTAAGTATTCAGTTTATTTCATATTTTTAGAAACTTCTCTTTTAGGATATGGAAAACGCCATGTGTGTTAGATTTTCAACATAGAATAATCAAATAAAAAAGAGTAGACTGAATGTAGTATGCTTAGACTTTAAAATAATTTGGACCACTCACAAATACGTGGTCGGCTCCTTTGAATCTCCGAAAGAGACACACTTTGCTCTGTCTCGTTTTTTCATTTTATTTTATTAGTATACACATAGTCAATGAATTTTAATAATTTAATATAGTAGACCAAGTATATATTGATAAAAATAAAGATAAACCTTATATTTATGTCCCCAATACTCAAGTTTTGTGTGAAGAGATTTTTCCGGTAGGATTTTGAACTTTAAAATTTTAATGTATGTTTGTTTTCGCATTTAAATTATCAAATACATTTTTTCATAATAAAACATCACATCAATCCACATTTTCACAACAAATTATTACATTAATCCACTTTTTTCATCATTAATTTGATATTTACAACATAATCCTATTATACTGAATACTCAAATAAATATACAATTTTACTTTTTATATTTACTACATAATACATGATTTCAATGACAGTATTTTTCCAAACCCATTAAAACCCCTTCCAAACAAATCCTAATGTTTTCGTGTTTTATAACAAGAGTTTTCAAATTTTGCTTCGAACAATCCTATGAAATACAAATATAAAAATTACTAATAAAAATATTATTTACTCTATCATGTCAATTTAAAAATTATTTAGTGTAAAAGAATGTTATGAGCTAGAGCACCAGAAGTATAAGAAATGACAACTATAAGTGACTTTATTTTTCTTAGAAATAAAATCAGACAATTATCAATTTCTAAATAGAGTTTTAGATAGTAATGTTTTTTACTTATCTTTCTGATAAACATTGCTATATATATATATTATGCACTACTGTTATTCCATTATAAGTAGTGCTTAAATAAAACTTTCCATTCTGCATTTGCTCAATTTTCTAAAATACTAAAGTTCGTCGGAGTTTTTGAGATTATAGTGCTACATTTTAAATGACGAAATCGTTTTATCTTTGGGAGACGATACGCACGATCCAGTAAGCACTACCCTTGGCGTATTTCGTCTTAAGGACAGAGATCTTTCTCGACTTGACAGTTACAGCTCTTTGTAATATTTTAAGAATTTTGTTTCTATGTTCGACATATTAACTTTTACGGTACAATTATAACTACGAGTATATCTGTTACACACACTTTGATGTGGTGCGTGTACGTGGGTGATGGATTGGAAATTGGTGCAAAATAAAAGATAAAGACCCTACCATTACTAGCCTCAATGTGTGTTCATAATGAATGAATCATTATCAATATTGTTTATTGGAATTTGGGAATGATAGAATTGGGGAATGTTTTTATGTTTTTTTTTAATCTCTAAATATTTTGAGTGTCATATAAATTCAAATCTAACATCGTTTTAAGATTTTTTTTTCACATAAATTAAAAGAAACTGTTATTATCGATAATAATGTGTATAAAATGATAATATTATATTTTTTTTAAAACTAAAAAAGGGTTTCCAACAATGATTATGAATATTTACAATAAATGATTTTTTTTTTTTAAAACAAAACAAGGGTAGAATTAGAAATAGATACAAATCTTATTTTGCAAACTCATAGTTATTTTAAAATGAAGGCAACAGTAAATGAGAGTCTACAAATTAACAATTTTAATAATGATGTGTTTAAAAAAAACATATATTATTGAAGGACAGTCTTATAATTTTTTTGTGATTTCTAAATCTATAGATGAATAAATAGTTTAACAAAAATCATCCTATATTAAAAAAAAATTCTTAATGGGCACACAATATATCACTTTCAATCTTTATATATTTTTTCAATTTCATTATTTCAAATATATTTCCTCCAAATAATTCCAGAACGATGAAAAGACAAAACAACGACTCCATTTTTTTTATGAAATTAGGAATTCTATGTTCCATTTGTACGTCAATTTTCATGTTGAATATAATATAAGAAAATTATTTAAGTAGACCAGTGACTATTATTCTAGTAAATTTTATTATTTTGACTATTAAATTTGAAAGTATTTTGGTCAATTATCAAAGTAGGTATGATTTTTTGCCCTTTTGCATAGTATTCAACAGAAGCACGTCTCCATTTAATTATTCTTAACCAAAAACTACTCCTAAATAGTGACATAATAGTATAAATTATTTTACAAAATAGTATAAATAGTATCTAGTCAACTTCATCAATATTTACCATCATTTTACACATATATTAGTTTCGTTAACAGTATAAAAACTTACCATTATCTTAACAAATACCTTCAAAAAAATTCCTACAAAATAATTTATAAACTCGTACTTTTAAATATATTATAAATATTAAAATTTTACACGTCCAATCATACTTTTTACTATGAATCTAAACTTGTAATTGTAGATTTGAGTGCTTAAAGAGAAAGAACCCTAGCTTACAAATAAGTCAAACAAGCATAATGATGAAACCTCTATTTTATCCCCACCCAAAATAATAATAATAATAATAATAATAAAAAAATTATTGAGCGTATTCATCCATTTTGGTTGCTTTAGCCTATTTTCTTATAGTAATTTCGATCCCACTTTTCCGGAGTTCATTCTCCGAGGAACTCCATTTAAATTATTCCGGTGCAATAATAATAATAATAATAATAATAATAATAATAATAATAATAATAATATCCTTGAATTTGAATTGTTATTAGTTAAAGTGAAGTTGAATGAACATTAATTTTATTAAGCATAAGTAATATTCAAATAGTTGAATCATTTCATACATATCTTTTACTAACATGGTCGAATTTCAAATCTTATAGAAGAAATACTTTAGATATCTTATGTTTTCAAATTTTGTTTTTTTTGCCCTTAAAACCCTTTTACATCCATTATGTTCTAAAAAAATTGTACTTCTTTTTTCCAACGACCTACCATAATTAGCTATTTTTAACAACTAATTTTGATTAGACTCAAATTACTTAAAGCATCGATATTAATTAATTTAAATTCAATCAAGTATTTTCACAATAAGATATAGTTTTTCATCTTGGGTTAAAATCAACATTAATCGAAAAAAAAAATTGTAACAAGATGCGACCAACAAATGGTTAAGACATGGTGTTAGTGTATAAGATTTCTTTGAGTGACCCTCTAAGATCTTCGACTTATTAATTGGGATTCTCTAAATAAAAAATATTAAAAAAATATTTATTAGAAATTTTATGAAATGTAATTATTTATAAAAAAATTAATGAGTAAATTGTAAAATTGAAATTCCAAATAAAATAGAAAACCCAGAACTGAATTAGTGAAAAGACAATGACGTTGGATTAGAAAATTCCAACAAACAATCACATAAGGTTAAAACTATTTAGAGAACTTTTCTTTAGTCTCCTCTGTAATAACAATAAATAAATACAAATTAAGCACTCTAATAACAAATCACACACAAACACTCAAAATACACAAATTCTTAAATCGTATTATTTCATTTATCATTTATATACCATCATTAAAACTATACAGTACATAGTTCTAACAACAATTTAATTACTTAATTTGTTTCCTTTAATATTGTTTCACGCGTATTAAGAAAACATTCAATATGTATATATATTACCGGATATTAAATTTATATAATTAAAATATTAATATTGATTACGCTGTGAAAAAAAATTCATTCTCACATATAATAAAATATCCATCTTTACAACTCTGCATAATCGTAACAGTCTCTCACAAGCTTCTTTATAGAAAATCAATGGAGATTACCCAACCCAACCCCACTATGATAAAGGTCACTTTCGAGCAGCCTGCATAGAAATTCCAAAGAGAAGCTCTATAATATTATAATCTTGAAAATGAAAAGGATTGGCGTAATAGAAAATTCAGTCAATCTATCGTTAATCAAACTTGCACAGTAACCATACACTATTTCTTCCTTCTTCTTCTACTTGGCACGCGGATTCACAGTCCATAGATTATTTTAATATACCCATAAAACACGCCGAGGAAGATTGAAGAATCATAGTTGTTAACGCAACCCATATTCATCTTGTTGAGTTTCGTGGTGTGCATTCAACGCCCGTTAGGTGTTTGTAGAAATTACTGTTCCGTTGTTTGTTTCAATTCCTTTTTTTTTTTCTTCTTTATTTGGTTTTAGTTATGGCTTCCGTAGCGATATTCTCGTCGTTGAGGAGGCGACGGTCGCCGTCGCCGGAGTCGTTTCTAGTGCAGGCGGGGATAAGCAACGGCGCCGTTTTGGAGAACTCACTTGCTATTTGTACAGAGCTGGTGACGTGCGAAAATGATAGAAAGACGCCTTTTTTCCAGGTAAAGAATTCGAAATCTTTACTTCGGAAAATTCAGGTTATTTCTGTACTCCTGGATGCTATTCGCGACGTGGGATTCTCGAAAACAGCTTCGACGATGTTTGTATGTTTGAAGGAGTTGTACCTCCTGCTTCACAGGTCTAAAATCTTGATTGATTATGTGAGAGGGTCGAGTAAGTTGTGGCTGTTACTTCAGAACCAGACTATTTCTGGGAATTTCCATGATTTGAATCAGGAAATCTCCACCCTTTTGGATGTTTTTTCTTTGAGTGAAGTCAATTTATCTGGAGATGTTAAGGAACACATGGAACTGTTGTGTAGACAATCAAGAAAGTCGAAATTGTTTATCGATAAGCATGATGATTTGTTGAGGTTGAGGTTGTACTATTTCTTGAATGAATTTGAGAATGGAAGGATTCCTGAGAGGACTGAATTGCATGGCTTTTTTGTGGATAAATTGGGGATTTGTGATGTCGAAAGCTGTAGATTTGAGATTGAGTTTTTGGAAGAGCAGATTGTGAATCATGATGGGGATATTGAGCCTACAGCCTCAGTTCTTAATGGAGTCGTGGCTTTAATGAGGTATTGTAGGTTCTTGCTGTTTAGATTCGAGGATGAGATTGAATTGGGCAAGTGGAACAATAAGAAGGCGAAGAAAGGATTGATGACACAGGAGATTGGAAACACATTCATTACAATACCTAAGGATTTCTGTTGCCCCATCTTGTTGGATTTGATGAAGGATCCAGTGATAATATCCACAGGGCAAACATACGAACGCTCATCAATTGAAAGATGGATGCAGGAAGGGCATTGCACTTGCCCGAAGACAGGGCAGATGCTTGTAAACACCAAGTTGGTACCAAATCGGGCTCTGAGAAACTTGATTATGCAATGGTGTATGGCTAATGATATACCATATGATCTGCCGGAAAACTCAGATTATTGTTCTGAATGTGCAGTGGCTGCATTTCCAGGCAAGGCTGCTATTGAAGCTAATAAAGTCACCGCACGTTTGCTTGTTGAACAGCTGGAAAATGGGACTCCAAGAGCCATAACTGTCGCTGCCATGGAGATTAGATTGTTAGCAAAAACAGGACGAGAGAATCGGGCTTGCATTGCTCAGGCTGGTGCTATTCCCCTCCTGAAAGAGCTACTTTCATCTTCAGATGCCTTTGCACAAGAGAATTCAGTGACTGCTATGTTAAACTTGTCTATATACGAAAAAAACAAGAGCATGATCATGGATGTAGAAGGGTGCTTAGGAGCCATCGTTGGAGTTTTGAGATATGGGCACACAACCGAGGCCAGAGAAAACGCTGCAGCCACATTGTTCAGTCTCTCTGCTGTCCATGACTACAAGAAACAAATAGCCGAAGACAAATGGGCAATAACAGCTTTAGCTGGACTCTTGAGAGAGGGAACACCAAGAGGGAAAAAAGATGCAGCCACAGCTTTGTTCAACTTATCTACCCACACTGAAAATTGTGCAAGAATGATAGAATCAGGGGCAATAGCAGCACTAGTGGAGGCTCTGGTAAGTGAAGGCGTCTCCGAAGAAGCAGCAGGTGCATTGGCTCTTATCGTACGGCAGACATTAGGGGCCGAAGCAGTCGGAAAGGAGGAAACAGCTGTGGCGGGACTGATCGGAATGATGCGATGTGGGACCCCAAAGGGTAAAGAAAATGCTGTGGCAGCATTGCTCGAACTATGTAGAAGTGGTGGGGCAACTACCAAAGAGAGGGTGGTGAAGGCTCCAGCACTGGCTGGGTTACTACAGAGTCTGCTCTTTACAGGGACGAAACGAGCTAGAAGAAAAGCAGCATCTCTTGCTAGAGTTTTCCAGAGGTCCGAGAACGCCTCATTGCATTTCGGTGGATTAGGTGTTGGATATGCATTTGCTGGAAACTCAGGTGTGCCAAGAGATTCAGGTTTTGCTAGTGATGTTTCATTGCCAGTGTCCATTTCTGTACCTGTATTATAGCTTTCTCTTTGTCTGTACTACTCAACATTTTTTTCATTCAAATATTAGTTACATACTACCCCATCTTGTATACAGAGAGAACTATGTTCTTTTGCTTTGCATTTCATCCCATTTGTACAAGATCATCAAGAAAATTGAAATTATACATCTTCTCTTGTAGTGTATTTTATGTTGCTATTTCGTTTGCTTCATCTAGTAACAAGAATGTCAAAATCACTAACAGTCCATTCTGCTACTTGATTGGGACCTTTATAGATTTCTGTCCCCAAATCTATGGATCTCCATTGCCTCCTAGCTGGTTTAGTCCCTGGATCCTGAAAATCACCAAAATCTTTTTACAATTATTATTGTTGTTATATTTGTTTCCCTAGACGGTTTTGTCGATGCTACACCTATTGCACAATCACACACACACATGCTCATATTTATATGTATAAATCTATGATAGATATTGTATCTGGTGTGGTACAATTGACGAACCTGGTAAAAGTAGAGTGACTCGGACAACCTCCCAACATCGAGGTCCCAAGTCATAGGATCTCCAATCCATCCTTGTCCTTTCCTTGTTGGATACCCATAATCACCCCAAACAGGGTGAGGCAAAATCTGCAGTATCTCCTGGGCCTGAGGATTACTATATGGATCACACATTACATTAGGTGTTTCTGTGTGTTCTGCATTTCCAGGCGAACAGTAGAGGTGATACGCCTCGTAAGGAAAATGAGCAGTGTCGTTGCGATGGACACGGCTCCCATTGGGGAACCTGTGGTACGGTGGACAGAGTTTGAAGTCATCTGATCGACACCATGATGGTGTCTCGGGATTCAGTATCATTTCGCTGTAACGCGTTACATCTGAGGTTACATCTCCATCACAGGGCTGGCCATTGTTCTTCCAGCAGCTCCCTATGTCCATCAGATAGAACTGGCTGCTTGGACCACCTCCCTTGATCACATTCAGAGTGAATCTCACCGTGAAATCTGGTGATTCAGGTATCTGCATTGAGTTTATTAAGGTTTTAATAATGAATGCCATGAACATGTTTCAAATAAATTTTTGAGGGTTTTAATATCAAGATGCAACTTGTAGTTTAACATTTTTTTTTCCCATTTGGCGCCTAAACCAAAAAAATTTGAGATTGCTATCCACATCTTTTTATGAATTCTTCATTGCTACCTAAACCAAAAAATTACAATTGAATCAATTTTATGATTCCTGTCTGATTCGAGCTTGAATCGACAAAAATCATTTTAAGGTTTTTGAACCATTTTTTGTTGATTTGGGCTTGAATCAAATGATTATTATGAAAGTGATCTATGTTTAGTCAATTGATGTATAATTCATGCATTTTGACTAATGTTTAGATGACGGTTGCACTTTTGAGTTTTCCAGAGATCGCTTTTGCCGAAAATGTGTCAAAAAATGAGGCCAGACAGCAATCTGAGAAAAAATTGGTAAAAAATATGGATACCAATTTATTTTTTTAATATTTAGACACCAAATAAAAGAAAGTGCTAGAGTTTAAGTTGCATTTTGATATGAACCATAAATTTGATCACCATTAACTTACAATCTTTAGCATCCCCCTTGTAGGGTAGTGGTACCCCCCGGAGAGTCCAGACGTGGCATCCGCTCGTAGATAAAGCATCAGCCACGGATACTTGATCGAGGTACGTAGAACATGGTGAAAAATCCAGCTTCCCTTTCCAAGTTCCTTCTTCCAAGTCACTGAATGATAAGAAACATTACTTCCTTCCATTCCCTTGCTCAAATCAGCATCCAAATCCCACGAGCCGTAAAAACGCCCCATGAGTTGATTCTGATTAAGCCCTTTTAAGGTGGTGTAATCATGATAAATCAATGGTTGGTTCATGCAGCCTTTACCAAAGCAAGGGAATTGGCTATCTGGACCATAGGGGCCTATTTTGTGGCCATTTTTGGGGCATTTAGCTGCATATGTATCCATGTTGCCATTTTTAAGCATGATCATCCAAAATTGCCATGGATTTGGCACATCTTCGACTTGACATTTACTTCCTAGATAGAGTTCTTTCTCTGCTGCATATAGATCAACATTAGTAAGTGAATCTTGTTGAACTCCCATGAAAGGTTGCCCCACTCCAAACCTGTTTTCCTCTTCCGTAACTCTGTGGACGACTACGTATGGCATTTGTTTGCAGAGTGAGCACTGATCATCTCCTGCAGAAATTAGAAACCAGGGTTAAATGCAAAAACCAATCTGAAGTATGATCGTTTTCCAATTTGCAACCTAAACATTTTTTTATATACGATTGCAACCTGAAGTGTGACCAATTTTTAAACTGCAACCTAAACACATGACTTGCAAAGTTGAAAAAAGGGTCATACTTCAGATTAGTTTTTGCATCTGTTTGTAGAGTGTGCACTGATCATCTCCTGCAGAGATTAAAAATCAATCTAAAGTATGACCGTTTTCAATTTGCAACCTAAACCTTTTTCAGGCGAAATTGATAACACATGACTTGCAAAATTTGGAAAACGGCCATACTTCAGATTCCATACACATTTAACTTTAGAAATTACTAACTTATGCTATATATAATATAGATCAGAAACTTGATAGATGCAAAATACAGACATCCGATACAATGATTCTATTGCAAGGTTAAGTATGTTTATGCATTATAGGAAGATGGGAATATAACAGACCTTGTTGTGGAGAAGCTTTGTATATGTCAAAGCAATCAGCTAATCTTGGACTCCCCATATTAGGAGCTTCTTCTCCAACTTCATTGCACTGATTCCACGACTCTATCGCCAGTCTTAGACTGTCCCGTTTCATCCCTGAATCACCTACTGCTGATACATACTCATTTTCTGAACTTGCAGATACGGCCACAGAAAGAGAGATCAGAACCAGACGTGCAGCAACAACCACGTGGCCACACAAAGATGTAGGTCGTTTCTTTACCGATACATGCATGTTTCTATGTGAGGCCACCTTCCAATTGTATGAAACCATGACCAGATTTTAATATAAATACAAAGATTCTGTATTTTGCATATAATGTCCCTTGTTCACAACTCTTATTCAACTTAGGCTAATAGAGGATTAAGTGTTCCAACTCCAAGTAGTTGGAATTTACAGTTGTTTTCCATAATTGGTTAGGTTGAAAGTTTGAAAAAATATCACTTTCCAATATTATATTTTTCACCAGAAATCATTTAATTCGAACTCCTTTAATGCGAATTGAACTATTTTTGATGTGCCATATTCATTTATAATGTATTTTTCTAACTGACAGGCAATTTTTTATTTTTTAGAAAAATGTTAGCATTCTTGACATCAAAGTTATCCTTAAATCATGGCTGAAGCAAGAAAAAGTATTTGAGGAGATTGAAAACTTAAGCTACAGATATACTTTCCTAACAACACATCACACCAACAAGGGTTGCTATACATATTTTTTTAGATAATTTTGCCATCTTTCATGCTTGCTGAAGGCCTTGTGTACATGTCCTTTAGTTGAAATCTTCAATTATTAGTAATATAATAATAAATTAAATAACGTGTGATGATAATGTGAGAATATATAGTAACATAATAATAAGGGAAAAAAAAAAGTTTTTTAGTTCTCTATTTTTGTCTAATCAGATTTTTCATTTTTTATCTTTTACATTTTGATTTTTAGTTCTTTATTTTAAGAATTACTATTTTTTAGTACTCTAGACTAACATGCTATAACAAGTAGGTTCTTTTTTTAAATTAAAATTTAATTTTAATACTACTTTTATTGTAATTGAGAGAACACTTGAGAAATTTCAATCCCAAATTTGTATTCATTATTTAACATGTCTAAATATATATAATAATTTTAAAATAAATTTTTTTATTGATATGCTTAAGTTCATGATGCCTAAATTATTAATATTAATAATAAAAACTTTAACCAACATATTGAATGAAAAATATTTTTTTTTTAATTATTTGTAATAATTTAAGCATGTTAAGAGAAGAATATAAATTTGTGATTATAAAAGAATGTAGTGTTCTTTCAATTACAAAACGACTTTTTTTGATGTTAGAATTAAATTTTAATTAATTTGTTTTTACATGTATAGTAGGTTAGAAGTCTAAAAAACGGTATTTCTTAAATATATGATTATAAGATTAGTATAGAAAAATTCAATGAGATCAACTTAAATAGCCAAAAAACTTTTTTTTTTCCCTAATAATAAATTAAACAACTTTTCTTTCAAATATCCGATAGAATACCATTTAAATTTTAGCAACCAACAGTGTTTTAGTGATCAATAAATCTATTTTAATACTATAGAAACAAATATTCTATAATTCTAATATGATCTTATGTGATCACCTATCTGAAGATTGGGTCAAGATTCTTGTCATGTTTGGTATCATTTATGTTTCAAAGTCCTTTAATTAATCCTTATAAAGATCGATGATTGGGGAATTTATTCTCTCCCAAATAATTTATTGAATAATTAAGTAATTATTGAATAACCAGTATTTTAGAATTAATAGTCATTAACTATTCTTTTTCCTAATTCGCTATTCCTAATTTATTATCAGAATTCAAATATATGTATAAATAAATTCTCAAAACATTTGTTATTTTTTAAATTCATAGAATACCTAAAACTACTTGCATTTGTTACTTTTAAGTTTGGATGGATTTTATAATCATGTTCTGATTAGAGAATAAACTACAAAGAAAGTCTAGAAAATAAAAATCACAAAACACACACACAAACATATATATACATACTTCGTAAAAATTATAAAAATAAAATGAGCATATAATAGTACATTATATATTGAAATAAAACAAACTCTTATGTGATTGGATTGAGACAAATTTGACCAAATTTCTTATTATTTATTTTGGAACCAACCTAATTATGGTCCAGACTAGATATACTCAGCCCAAATTCGATAAGTGTTGTGAACTCGTGATCATTGTCAGTCAATCATGTCTTCTTCTTTTTTTTTTTTTTCATTTTTTTTTTCACTCAAATTGCTGCCCTAATTGAGATAATAAGAATTTTTTTTATTTTTGATTTGCTGGCTTTACAGTTGTATGAAAATGAATTATTAGTTATGAGATGTACAAGATTCAATTGAGTTCACAATCTCCATTTTTAATATATATTTGCGGTTTTAGGTCAAAATTGCTGTAATTTAGTTTGAAATTTATTTAGAATTCATTGCATGTCATATTTATATGTCCATGATGTTTTTAAGATTTTATTTTGCATTTTATCTATATTAGAGGTGTCGGTTAGAACTGTGATTTGGGCGTTTTTATTTTTATTATTATTTTTTTAAATTTAAAAACGTGATCTAAACTTTTTATTTAAATTTTCATACAAACAATACTATTATTCCTATTTTACAAAATAACAATTTTTTGAATTCATAATTTGTTATAAATTAAATTTTTTTAGATATACACTTGCAAGTTACTGGTTGCAAGTTACAATAACAAAACTTACAACTTTAAAAGTTAATTACAATTTAAATTTAAACCATTACAATATAAATTGAACTGATAAATAATACGATTTAAAATTAGAGAGTAGAATAATATAATATAATTTATATACAATATAAATTGAAAATATAGACAAACCAGCAGTTAGTTTTAACTACCGATTTTCATTTGAAAAATACATAAATCGAAACCGAACTACATTAATACAGTTCACAATGCTAGTTTAGAACCCAAACCAGATCAACGGCTAAATCAAACCATTGATCTTGATTCAGTTTTGATTCTGTTCTAATTTTAAAAATCGATTGAACATCAATATTTATAATATGTTATTGATTAATTGACATTATGCATGATTAAAATTACATTACATGCATACAAAATTAACCATTATTTTACAACATCAAATCTAATAACCTCACATCTTGTGAGTGAGGATGACAATGACCTTATGTCTGGGTTATGACAAACAGCTCGCAAACTTGCAAAGTTTAGAGAAAAAATAGTTTTTCAACTCATTTAATTTTGCATTCTTAGATTTCTAATCTTTTATCTATCTTTAAAAAAATTAATTCTATAATTTTAAAAGTTCTGAAATATGAATAATTTCTAAAGTAAAACATTATAATAATGTAACAGACTATATTTAATGTTTCTAAAAATAAAAAATTATGTGTATTTGTTTTCATTTTATTATTGGTGAATTAATACATTTTTACCAATTAAAACGCCAGGACAATTTTTTTATTTATAGAAAACTATTTTTCAAAAATATTATTGATATTGCTTTATTTGAAATAGCCAAATCATACCTAGAGGGATAAGAAATTTTTTTCTAAACAAAACCCAACTACTTAAGTGACTAATTGGGCTTTTGTTAATAGTGAGCCCAATTAGTGATTTAATGGGCCATCATATTTGTTGGAATAGACAGTTTAACCATACAATACAACTACCATATACCAAATTGAACAAAGAAATCCAATAAACGAGTTTGTTAACAATGTGGTACAATTAATTATCTCTCAAAAAATTGAATTATAATAAATTAAATAATAGTACAATTATGATGATTTAAAGCTAACAAACAACATTGTACAAAAGCAGGTGGCACAGAAACCTAATTTGATCATTTGAACAATTATAGAATCAACAATTTAATCTTGGAAAGGGAAATCACTCATGCCACCAATCAACCGTACAGACAACTGTACTATAAACTCATTAATATTCAACACTATAAATCTTTAATTTATCACTATAATTTTTATAAGATTATATGGTAAAATTTAATTTTGTTAAACAAGTCAATATATATTAAAAAAAAAATGACCGACTCGTAAAAAATGGCTTCGGCTTGTGGATTGTTAATTTACTTTATTGCACAAAATATATAATGTAAGCTTTTTTTTTTTAATGAGACAATAATACTATGAAGAGACAAGTGGTCCAATCTTATATCATTGTTTTCTAAAATTTAGATAAAAACTGAATTTGTAGCATCCATTGATTTCAAAAGTTGTTTTATATGTATATAATTTTATATTACGAGTATATACTTCATAATAAAATAAACTTTCTATTTAAATTAAAAACTTCATCTCAAAACAATCTGATTACATATACATATTATTAGGGTTTAGGGCATTATATATTTTATATATTTATAACACAGTCAAATCCAACAACGTATTATTCTCATAAAAAAAATGCAAGACAACGTAATTAAAGATTGACCCGATCTAATATCCCTCTTATTCTAATAATAGAACTCCAACAATAAATAAAACAAATAAACAATTACCTAGTGAACCCTCCCCCCCCCCCCAACCCACCCACCCCAATCGAAAACCAAGCATGAGTTATTCTAAAAAAGCAAGTATAGTACCAAACTAGAAAGTGGGAAAGTGGTCACAAGATCTAAGGCGTGCTTTATTTTCTTTTGAAATAATTCATTGCAACCGCCTCCTCCTAACTGTGTTACTATAATCCTACTTCCATTATTCATCTCTCTCTCTCTCTCTCTCTCTCTCTCTCTCTCTCTCTCTCTCATCCGTCTTCCTTTCTCTCTCATATATTTCTGCATCAGCCATTAATCAAATAAGAGCCATGAAGTGGGGCAGAAAGAAAGCTTCATCTCCAATCTCTGCAATCACTCGAGCTTTCCCATTCTCTTGGTTCTCTAAGTCCAAGAAAAAAGGTGCCACCTTTGATCAATCCAAGAAGAAACAGAGATGTGGGCCCGGGTTTTCGACCCCGAAATCGTGTAAGTTGTATAGCATGGATGAAGATGAGTCCTTTTGGAGGCTTTCTTTTAGTGAAGAAAGAAAGCATGGAAGGAAAAGCACAGGTGGAATCAACCCTCTTTGGTATGATGATAATCATCATGATCATGAGTTCTTGAAGGAGGAAAAATGCAGGAATTTTAGTGACATGGTTATGGATGTGAAGAAGAGGAAAGAAAACAGGGGAAAACAGAGCATTTTAGCAGAGAAAAAGGCAGGGGTTCCGACTCGAAGACGAAGAGATATAAACGAGCAAGTTTCAAGAAAATCGAAAGATGAAAAGAATTTGAATTCATATGAGAGAGATATGTTTACAATTGAAACAGAGGAGAGCTCTGTTTCCGAGTGGAGAAAGCTTAAAGAATTGAAGATCAAAACCGAGTCGAAGAAGAAGAACAGAGAAATCAAGAAGGCATGTTCTCCGAGAACGGAGTGCAAGATCAAAGCCCTCGAAGAGTTGAAGAAATCGAGGTCGAAGAAGAAGGAGAAGGTTCTAGAAGGAAGCACGGTTTTCGATAGCTTCGCGGTGGTGAAGAGTTCATATGATCCACAAAGGGATTTTAGGGATTCAATGGTTCAGATGATTAGGGAGAGGGGCATTGGCCACCCTCAAGATCTTGAAGAGCTCTTGGCTTGTTATCTTACTTTGAATCGAGACGAATATCATGATTTGATTATTAAAGTTTTTCGACAGGTTTGGTTCGAGTTGAAAGGGGTTTATATCAATCCTCCTATAAGGAAAGGATCGTTGTTCGGTTATTAGGGTAAGTAGGTTAAGTGGTAGTGATAGCATTGTTAGATTGTTGATAGTTTTTTGCTCTTATTTGATTTACAATTGTTTGTTTGTCTTATTTATCTAATACTAATGAGTAAATTACATTCATTAATCATTTCTTATCATACATTAGAGATAATGCACATAATTAATTAGTATAATATCGAAAATAAAGGATGAGTACGTTACAAATACGAAGATAAAGTCACAAAGTTTGTAATGAGATTTGAAAAGAGTGGAAATGGTCTTAACATACTTGATATGAGCAGAGAAAAGTTGAGTTTTCGGTAAAAATCTATAATTAAAACATTAAATTAAGTTAAAAACAATAAATGTTCATTAAAGGCCCATTAGCTCAGTTGGTTAGAGCGTCGTGCTAATAACGCGAAGGTCGCAGGTTCGAGACCTGCATGGGCCATTTTATCTTTTTGCTTACAATTGCTTTTTTTTTTTTTTGCTAGATTTAAATTAATTTCTCCACAAATTAGAAACCATTTTGCTGCTCACAAAAAACATAGTTAACAAAACCTTGTACTATCAATTTATCACCATACCTTTCTTTATGTTTATATAGTCATTACTCTATGCATTGATGAATCAAAATACCAGATTAAAAAAAAATGCTTTCACAAACTTGCAAAACATTAGCTAAGGAAAAAAAAAATCCCTAATCTTATCTAATCATCACACACCTTCGTTTGCATTTATAACATCAGTACGATGTATTGATGAAACAAAATACGAGATTAAAACAAACAACCTCGGTTAATTCCCTCTCAAATTTCATATGAACAAAATCAGTTCAACTCTCTATATACTTCAAAGGACAAAGAAAACCTCAAATAAGTTAAAAAAGAATCAAGATCAACTCAAAAACAAAAAGTAAGACTAGTTAATCAAATCAACATACTCCTTCACAGCCATTCTCACATCCTCAACCAAGTCCAAGCCTTGAAAGAACCCCACCATCATCTTCCTCAGCTCCTCATCCTCGAGATCATCGACGAAGGGCCTAATTGGGATCGCATTTTCAGGCTGAAACTGGTACGAATTCGGGTTATCATCCACAATCACAACCCTATTCATCTCCCTCCCAATCCCACCCAAGTCCTTCACAAACCTCCCATCCACCTCCCTGCACGAATCGCGATACAGCCGATGGGACACGACCCGTCTCCAGTCGAGCTTATCTAGAACCAGAGATGCATACTCCTCGATTCCAGCGGTGAAAACCACAACCTCGAACCTCTCACTTAAGAACCTCAAGAACTCATCCACGAATGGCCGTTTTAGAACGAAGAACTCGGCCTTCTGGCCCTCGATCACGGGTCGGACAACGAAGTCGTATTTTTCCGGGGGGATCTGGGCCGTGGAGTGGACTAGGGTTTCGTCGAGATCGAGGAAGACTGTCTTCTTCTCCAGCGAGGATAGTGGGGGGAGCTTGGTTTGATCGGCGAAGAGGGATCTGCTGCAGATGGGGGTTTGATTTGATGGGGTTTTGTGGAGGATTTGGTAGCCCTTCTTCTTCGATTTCTTCGGGGTGGCAATTCGGGCGAGCTTCGTGAAGATCTTGATCAGGCGGCGGTGGCAGGTGTGGATGGATTTGTTGATGGAGGAAACCACGGCGGCGGCGCCAGTGGCGCTCTTGATCGGAGACTTCTTGCGGCGGTGGGTCTTGAGAGATTTTGTGGGGCTTCTTTTCACTATCTTCGACACCATTTCTAGAGAGAGAAAGAGTGTCTAGAGAGAAAGGGGGTTTGGGGGGAAGAAGGAAGAGACTGGCGTTTTTGAAAATTAAGTTACAACGGTCGAATTTATGAGTGTATTGAACAAAGGCCGGTTTCAACGGAAAGATAGGAAATTAAAGAGATATTAATTATTTTACAGCTGGCAATGTTTGAATCCTTTTGGCGGGGATACTATCGTCAATTCAACTTCACTAACCCTTATAATTTGGCAATATCTTGATTCTCACAAAATCTTCGACGAACCAGCGTTGTTTATATTTATTTATTTAATGTTCGAATCTATTTAGAAATATATTTAATGATAAAATCTATTTAGAAACTTTGATGATTGTACGTGAAGAAAAAATTTAATATATTTTACGAAAAACTAAATATACATGTTCATGAAGACTCAATTGAAAATAAATTATAATAAACTTTATCACATATGAGTGGTATTAAAAGATATCAAAATTTAAATAAATAAATTTCAGAACATTTTTTAGTAATAAACACATAAATATATAATTGACAAATAACGAATGAATGATAAACATACATTTTGCAAACACTAAACGAACAAGATTCGTTTATATTTGTTAATACCAATAAACAAACACTAATCAAGTTTGATCATAAATTGTTTGATTTAGGAACGAAATAATCAATTTGAGATCAGATAGCAATATTGAGGAAAAAAAAACTTTAAAGTTGACATTTGATCTATTTTATGAGAGTTCGAACCTCAATCATGCATCGCATGTTTTACCATTACGTCATTGCCTGTTGGACTATAAACCCTTTGTTTTTGCATTTATATAATGCAATTACAATAAACATAGGAGTCCTCATAGTCAAGAAAACATGTCGCATAAAAATATCGATCGAGAATATATACATTCTTGCTTTCTCTTCTTCCCAGTGTTTAAACATACATACAATCTACGGAGTTAGAAGACTATGGCAAAGTATCTATAAGCTTTTATGCACAATTTTTTTTCAGCATGCATCAAGTGCAAACATGGCCATTTAAAGAGGCCAAGTACCGCCTTTCTTGGAAGTTTAACTTCCGTCTAGACGATTATTCTGAGGAGCATCTCGATTAGATGCTGCCCTCAACCTTATTTTCGGGATAATAATGGGTCTGCAGCAAAGAAGAGCGAAAACCAACTCCGTCATAAAGATAGACATGCTAATCCATATAAATAACGTTTTCTTCCAAAACCACAGGATCCTTTTCAGAAGAGGAAGCTCGGATTCCAGGGTCAAAGAAGAAGCGTAAATTTCGGGGATACCAGCTCCCGGGGAGTATTCAGCTCGTTGTTCGATGACCACCCTTAAGAAGGCGGTTGGGGTCTCACCTTCCTTAAAATCTTTGAAATGTATTTTCAAATTCTGGGTTTCGGTTGTATAGCCGGTCAAGATAGGAGCAACCTTGAGTAAAGTCAGCAGGAAACGGATTGACTGACTTTTGTATTGCAGCATGCACGGACGCCTTAGAGTTGCAAGTTTTTGGCCATCAACAGCGACGAAATCAACTCTGACCTTCAGGGAAAAATGATAAGCTGTATGAAATCAAAACTAACATGAACTTATGTGAACTTAATGGGGAAGAATGCTAAAAGGCCCGGGAAGAAGACAAGACAAATGATCATATTCTTCTTTGCCTAGACCAAGTCTTGACACGTGGGAGGACCTCACACAAAATATGAAAGAGAATTTTCCACTAGTCTTAAGTCTACGAGGGTCTACACTCTACAGTTCTCATCCAAGGTTGAAGCAGATGAATTATTGCAACAATAAGGTGTAAATGAATAGGGAAAAATGCATGTATGAAAAGAGCAAGAGAGTTAAAATATGGGGCTGCAAGAATCCAAATTGGAAAAGTTAAAGATAAACCGTCATTTTAATTAAAATATTCATTCATCAAATACATGTAGAGGAATTAAATCTTATGATGACACGACCTGCAAGAACTCTGAATGACAATTAAGTCACATATGACATTTATGATTTTGGAATAGCACTGCGCTTAGTGGTCATATAAAAAACAAAATTTCAAACTTACCAAAGTAAAAGGGCCGAAATTTAACTGTATTTCGACTGCCAAAGCATTGCAAGCTCATACCATAATCTCTCTCTAAAAAAACTCAAATAATCTAGTCCCAATATTCTTAGACTCATCTAAGCAGTAGATTACCAAGAATAGAAATCTTTTATGCACCCATCACCAATAATCGGCACAAGAACATACGAATTTCAGTAACTGCGACAAGTAATAAGTAACGAGTCCAGTAAAACATCTAACAAATACCTGAAAAATCCCAAGATGTTGGTTGTATTCAGACTCTGGCAACGTTAACAACACAGTAGCCTTCAACCTGTGATCGCGTGGCACAACTCTTGATCCACTAGCCTTCAAGATCTCAGGCTTCTCCACAAGATTCATGTCATGGTTCATCTTCGTGTGTGTCATTATCGGTACAAATGCAATCGGACTCTTCTCCAAATAATCGAAATTCAAACTCCTCTTTATTCTAATCGGCTCCTCCACCACCACCCTTATCAATATCCCTCCAATCACAAAAGCCGAAACCAATAACCCCACCAACACAGCAATCACATAAGCCGACCACAACAACCCCCAACCACACTTCAAACCCAGTCTCCAAATCGCTCGATGTTCTTTTAACCATTCATACACATAGTCTGAAACAATTCCAAACACAAAAGTCCAAATTCTTTTCATATTCCCAATTAAACACCCACTGCAGAGCTTCACAAGCCCAAAAGGATTAAACACAAGCATATACAAGTAATACACTAAATATACTGGAAACATAACAGATTTGACCAACAAAGAAATTTGAAGTCTGATAGATTTGATAACCATACCAGCCATAACAAATAGTAGGCTCGAATCCGTTTCATTGTTTTCTCTCAAATCCGATTCATCCCTTATCAATTCATCACGCACATTAGCACTACCATTAGCATTTGCATCCGTTATTGTAGAATGCTCCCCGATTATTTCAGAAAGCCTAATCTTTCTTTCTCTCGAGTATTCATCCACACTTTCCGACAGCCCCGGAGAGTCATCGACCGAGGATTTCCGACCAGATTGAGACCTCCGGCGGCGGAGACCCGGCGACGGATGGAGCTTTACTTCCGTCGATGGATTACGGATTCCATCGCCATTGGATTCAGAAAAAGTTTCGAGGCAATCATAGAAGGTGAATTCATCAAGCGCGTCACGAAATTCGTCATCGTCGTCAATTAGTTTGCTTGATTTGGTCTCCTCCATTGGAAGCTTATCAGCTGAAATTTGTGAAATTAGGGCAGATTAAGATCCTCAATTTGGACGGTTATTATACCTCCTGCATCATGAGTTGTACGTGACATTTGTGGTTCTGGAAAACCGGTTTCTGTTACTGAAAAGCGCGCTTATTGAGTAACATCACAGAATCGCTGAGACAACTAAAGTCGTGAAAGCAGGGAAAATGTGGGGATTTTATAAAATAACAAATTAATTTATTATTTCACCTTTAAACCAGTTATTGAGATTTTCTTAAATAAAAAAAATTGAAAGAGATTTCATTAATGTGGAAAAACTCGATAGTCCTGAGATAGATAATTGATCGATAATTAAATAAATGAGTTGTCTGTAACGTCGAGTAATTTTATTCATTTATCTGTAACACCGGATAATTTTATCGAGTAAACATAATAACATAAAACAAATAATAAAATCAATTTTAAGATCTTTTATAATAAGTAAAAGTCATGTGGTTTAATCTTAAGATTGTGTGGATGATTCATTGTTTTATTTTTCATTTCTTGGAGTTTTTATTTTAATTACATTAACTAGGGCATATGTGATAGACATGATAATATTAATGGACATCCAACATTTGAATATTTCATAAGTGAAGAACAATGATCATTCTGCTGAAATTCTTGGAAGAAAATTGTTGAAGTATTGGGTGGAAAGTTTCAGAATCACATATAAAGATTTTTATTAACGACAAACATGGAATAATATCCTTTTACTTTTTATTACGTAATAATAATTAATATCGTTCTTTCTCTTATACATATATATATATATATATATATATAATACATATATAATTATATTTATAACTTATATTAATAAAATCAAATACGAGATTGTGCATTAATTGGTTGACAATATATATTGCAATGTATACGAATTCTGATTGGCGTTTCTTTAATTTATTTTATTCAAAGCGGCTGGCAAAACCATATATATATATATATATATTATTTATGATAAAAAATCATTTTATATCTACTTTGAACATTATATTAGTTAATACAGTTAAAAAGTAAAACATATGTGATAATAGCAAATCAAAATTCCTTATCCATTAATAATAGCAAATTAAAATTCCTTATCCATCAATAATAGCAAATCAAACCAATAATATCCTTGAATCTCAACAAATTTAGCCAGACATGAAACTACAATTCATAGAAAAATTATATAAGCAGCGAATCTTCTCTAATGAATGTGATATGAGGTATATAATATGCTCAAGTTCCGTTTTTGCAACCCTAATTATGGTAAAATTTGCATATGAATATAACATCAATTATTAGCTAGGTCATTATAAGGATTATTAACATGAAAGTTGTAGATATAAGGATTCCAACAATAATAATCACTCGATTGAGATTCTAGATTTTTAGCTAGGTCAATTCTCTACCTATATCATTTTTCATTGGTTTTTAAATGGTTTCAACTTTCTTTCACAAAATACTAGATTTCTCATGTATTCAATAAAAATATCCATAATATAAAAAGTTCACGTGCATATTAGATATTATTACTGTACGTAATTAGTATACAAGTTTCGAATTACGAGCATTTCTCAATGCATATGGTGCGGGGAATATTATTTTCTAAAAGATAAAAATTATGCTTATATTTTTGCATGCACAATATACACATATTACGTAAAGAAAATATGCTTATATATATTTTTGAAATAAATAAACATATTAACTTTGAAATTATAGATTTTACAGTAAAAATGAATAGTGTAAATATATATTCATTTTGAATTTTTATAGGATATGCTTACACTTAAATTAGTATTGTAAAAGGTTGGTATATATATTTATTATTGTGAAAATGTGTTGATAGCAATATTCTCATAGATATATATATCTATATATATAGTTGTGTCTACATGTACTATGTTAATTATATATTATTAGAGGCATATATATAACTATATAAGATTGATGTAGTGTTTCATAACCGTATTTTTAACTTGTAAACATGTGAAGATTTTATATTTTGAAATCCAAAATCAAAACTATTGGAATTGAATCCACACATGATAGCCTAAAATGAATTTGAACATGAAATCTAAAATCCTCGTAAAATATCTATATGCACCAAATCAAAGAAAAATTGACACTTATTGAAAGGATGAACTCCAACTCTCATTAATTTAAAAAAAAAAAAAAACCTTATTATAAATAACAAAAGAAAACGCAAAAAAAAAAAAAAAAATCTAGTTAGGCAAAGCCCAATTATTTAGCCACACCACACAACACAACAAAGATCAAATGTCCACTCCACGACAAAATCTCATAAAAAAATATTGTCAATTATTACCTATTCTTTCAACAATTGTCCCTACCCTTTGATCTAAAATGAGATTTTCATTTGCCACTTTATTGAAATATAAAACGTTTTGAAAGTTTTTTTAAAAAATAACTTTTCTCAGAATATAATAATGCATTATTGTACACAAAATTCTTCTCATACATTTAACCTCATCTGCAAACCACGTCTGCATCAGAAAAGGAAACATAATTCGTTATCTAATCAAACACGTATTACATTTATTTACATGAGAGAGAGAGAGAGAGAGGAGAGAAACTGGGAATCGAAAATGGAAAGTCCAAGTAGTCAAAATATTAAAATGGACACCATAAATTTAAATTTAATGTTAAGATTTTCCCCTCCCTCTCTCTCTCTCTCTCATCTGGGCCGACTCAGTCAAGCCCACTTTTCAACATATACAGTTAACTATAAATTTCAAACTTACTGTAGATTTGTAGAGCACATTTCCACTAAATCATTGCCCCAAAACTTAGTATTTTACGTGCATGTTAACTCTAAGCAAAATTCTTGAAATTTGGATTCTTGAAATTTTGATGCTTGAAGGATGCCCAGAAGTATTGCTTCTTTGATTCTCACAGTATGTTTTTTTGGGTTCTTGAAATTATCTGAGTCGCAAGTTCCAAAAGCAGAAGGTAAGCAGTATTATTTATTTATTATTTATTATTTTTTTGGGAATAGAAATGGGAACAAGAAATTGTAGATGGAAATAAGTAGTTGTCTACTTTGCTTGATTGGAAGAAAAAAGATTATATTTTGTAGCGTTATCTTGAATTTTTCTCTTGATTAATTTACTTTCTGGTTGAGGAATTTGTGGGGTATTTGTAAAAAAGTATAAATTGTGGGGTTTTTGTGCAATTTGAAGGGAATGCAGAGTGTTGGAGATGGGAATATTTGAAGCAAAAATGGATAATTGCAATTAGTTTAGTAGATTAACATTAGTTGTGTGTGATTCTTGATTAGTGGATGCTCTTCAACAAATTGCCACTGAGATGGGTGCTCGAGAGTGGAGATTCAATGGTGATCTATGTGAACTTGAGGAGGTCATAGTTGGAAATTCGCCAATGGCGCCTAGTGGGTCCGAGAGTTACGTTGATTGTAACTGCAATTACAACAACAACACCGTTTGCCATGTTACTACAATGTATTGTTTCTTGATCTCTTATGAGTTATTGTTTCCATCATTTCTATGTTTCTTATCTTCTTTTGTTTGTTGATGTTTCGGTGCCAATGCAATCTCCTAGTAGTCGTAATTCAATGAAACATACATCCTTTAGGTTGTGTTTGTATGAAGTGATTTGAGGAAGGATTTGAAATTCATAGTTGTATATTCATTCCTGTTGTTTGGATTGATATGAATTTGAAATTTATCACTTCATTTTGAACTAAGTTTTGAGCAAAACGAGTGGATTTTGAATCCACTCTTAATTCAGTGGATTTGAATCTTGTGTTTCAAATCCCTCAATCCAAACACAACTTTAGTTTGTTCTCTTTTCATAATGGATATTCTATTGATTTCAATGCTGTTTGTTCTTAGAAATAGCTCGATTAAGCATTTCATCGATGTGAAGCTTAGTTGTATAAGCTCGTTTATTGCAGTGTGCTTAAGGGTTACAATCTACCTGGAGTTCTTCCAATTAATATTTTGAAGCTTCCATACCTTCAAGAGATGTAAGAATCTTTCTTTAACGCTATGCTCTTAGATGTGGTGGTTAATGATTTATACCTAATGTGATCGACTTTTTCTCAGTGATTTTGCATACAATCTCCTCAGTGGGACGATCCCAAAAGAATGGGCTTCGACACAATTGACTAATATGTATGCTTCATCTTTAACTTGTAACTTAGATTCAATACCTACCCGTTTCTTTGATCTTATCCAATAACACCATAATTTTTTCACAGCTCGGTTCTTGTGAATCGCTTATCGGGGCCATTGCCAGGGGAATTGGGAAACATTACTAGCCTCAAATTTCTGTATGTCTTCATTTTCTTCGTTTCTTTTGTTGGTCGGTTTTTAAATCTTCATTAATTGATGAGATTTGGTCAGGAATCTTGAAGCAAACAATTTTTCGGGGCCTATTCCTTCTGATATTGGGAAATTGATAAACTTGGAAACATTGTAAGACTTCATATCTCCAATGAGCCCAATTTAGTGCTAAATTAGAAATATGATGCATTTTTGATTGAATTGCAGGATGTTGTCTTCTAACCAATTTACGGGGCATTTGCCGACATCGTGTTCAGCACTAACGAAATTAAATGATTTGTAAGAACATATACTATCCTTTTCCAATTCTCGTATGGAAATTTGTTTTGTATGTTAAGTGTTTCTTCTTTTGTATTTCAGTAGGATAAACGATAATAACTTAAGCGGACGACTGCCGAACTTCATTCAGAACTGGAAACAGCTTCGAAGATTGTAAGATCTTAACATTGTAAATCCCATATATTGTTTTAACAACGTTCTGATATTGACTGCTTAAATGGTGAATGAATGAAGAGAATTGCAAGCGAGTGGACTAGTGGGTCCCATCCCGTTAAACATATCGCTTCTGAATACACTAACTGAAGTGTGAGTTTACTATACTAATAAGTTTGACTGGCATTTTACTTTCCTTATATTTTTTTATGATAATTGAGTTTCATTTGCAGGAGAATTAGTGAATTGAGGGGCCCACCTCAGCAGTTTCCAATGCTAAGGAGCTTAGCTGGGCTATCAACATTGTATGGTTAACAAAGATCATCAAGACACAATTCATGGTTAGTTATGCTCGATTTAAAGCTACTGATAATGTAAAATTCTTGGATGCAGGATATTGAGAAACTGTAACATTTCCGGACCAGTTCCTGAGTATATTTGGAGACTTAGAGTTCTGCTTTTGTTGTAAGTAACCAATCTATTTTCATATGAAAGTTGTGTATTGGCTGATTATGTTCTATTTCTTTGGTCAATTTGAATGTCATGATAAGTGCCTTAGCTAAGATGCATTTGTTCACACGTGTATTGTAAAAGTTTACCTTTTTGTTGGTGACTTGGTTATAGTGATACCCAATTGAAGCTTTAGTTCATGTTATACGAGGTTCAAAGTTATTTGATGATACTTTCTTATTGTCTTCAAATTTTATTTTATTTTTAAATAAGGAAAATTCACATGTAGTAAACTAGCGTATTGTTGTCGCCCATATATTATTGGCTGGAAGAATTTGCAATTAGATTTTGCCAAGTGATTCAGGATGTTCGGTCTTATTTGATCTATTTATTTTGATTCATGCATATTGAATTTCATAAATCAAGTTCAGCAAAAAAGCTACTTGTTTTGTGGATTTTGACACTTAGAAGATCTGTACAAATCTATATCGGATTCTTCTATTTAAAATAACTGGATTTTTATTGTTTCTTCTGGCATTATATCGTTATCGCCCATCACCTCATTGTCTCAAAAAATCACATTCTTTTTCCTTATCGACAAAGTTGCATTTCATGCTATTGCCAGGGATATCAGTTTCAACGAATTAGTTGGAGGAATTCCTAATAACATTGCAAGAAATCTGAGAACTGTGTGAGTGCAAATTTATTGTCTTGCTTCGTTTGGATTCTTTTCAATTGAACGTTTATCCAACTGTTTAAGATTCTTGTCTTCAATCTGATAGAATCATGATTTTTTCTTGTAATAGGTTTGTGACTGGCAACATGCTGAGTGGAAATATTCCCGATACAATGTTGAAGGATGGAAGTAACATGTATGTATTCTATCTGTTTATCCTTATTAGATATTTTGTTTTATCTTGCAAGATAAAACACTTTTAGCCCTTCAATTTGCTCGATACTGAATGAAGCTTTATGGTTATGTGCAGCGATCTCTCCTATAACAATTTTACTTGGAGAGGGCCCGATCAACCTGCTTGTCAAACCAACATGTAGAATTTATTATTCTATCTGTTATATTTATGTCTATGTTTCAATGTTGTGATATTTAACATTGTCCATTTTTGAATTATATTTTCTTGTACTAGGAACCAAAACATAGGCTTGTACAAGGGCTCATCAACCATGAACACTTTGTAAGATCCATATTGTTCTCTTTGCTTCAGTACAATTATAATACGTCTATGACTAAAATGGGCGATATAATTTGGGAGAAACTTGAATGCTAACTTGCTCCTTAACATTAAACAGACATCGAATGCTTCCGTGTTCGAGGAATGTTGCTTGTCCAAGATGTAAGTATGCTGTCATTTCTTCTAATTAAAATTTTATAGGATTGATAACTAATTTTTTTTTCGATTGCTACCAATTAATACTTTACAAATTTTTCAGATTTCCACCTGAACTCAAGTTTTGACACAATTTTTTACTATAACCAGTTGCTGGAAAACTCGAAATGCAATCCACCTCCAAACATTAGTCAAACAAATGAGTCATATGCCAAAATTACCCCCTTTCAAAGGCATTTTATCACCCTAAGTCAATTTCAAAATTCCCCTTCAATCCTAGCCGGTATCGAACAAATATCATTCAAAACCCTATAATGATATTTTGTCGTATCGGAATTGAATTGAATAGGATTCATGAAATTGACTTAGAGTTGTAATTTGACTTTAAACTAGGATCATTTGGCGTATGATCATGCATTTTGGTTGATGTTTGGAGGTGATTGCACTATTGAGTTTTCGGCTCCTGTTTTTCCCTGAAAATGTCCCAAAAATTTTTGGATAACAATTTGAAAAATTCGTAAAATATATGTAGCAATCGATTTTTTATTTTTGGTTTAGGCACAAAGTGGAAAAAAAAAAAAAAGAAGCTAAAATACACGTTACATTTTGATACTAACCCATATTTAGTTTACGTATTTTCAAGAATGTTCTGTTTGCTAATTGGCAGATAAGTGTTCATTACGTATCAATTGCGGTGGTGCTGATTTGACTGTCGAAGAAAGCAAAGGAAGAGTTATTTATGAGGGTGATAATGGAGGTGAACCTGAAAGATTCCTAAGTGATGATAATTGGGGCTTTGTCAGCACGGGTGGCTTCTTGGACGCAACAAATTCGCAAAACTCTCGTTTGATCAGACCCACAATGAGCACCAATCTCTCCGACTTGTATACCACAGCCCGCCTTAGTCCTCTTTCACTCACATACTTCCACTATTGCCTGGAAAACGGAAGTTACAACGTGAGCCTGCATTTTGCTGAAATAGTCTTCACAAATGACGAAACGTACAACAGTCTTGGAAGGCGGATGTTCGATATATACATACAGGAGAAATTAGTGTGGAAAGATTTTAACATCGAAGGCGAGGCTCGCGGAACTGCAAGGCCCGTGGTTAGATATTTTAATGCCATGGTGAATGATGGTACGTTGGAGATCAGATTTTACTGGGCTAGTAAAGGGACTACACGGATTCCTAATCGAGGAGATTATGGCTCTCTTATATCGGCTATTTCAGTCACTCCAAGTAAGCACTTTTATTACCAGATTTCTCAACATTGGACCAAGATAACATATATTAACATTGTTCTTTTTGCAGACTTTAAGGTTTGTTCGGAAGGGGAGAAGAAGAATATTACGGGATATGTTGTAGGTCCAGTGGTTGCAGTCTGTGTTATTTCGTTGATATTGGGCGTTGTTTGGTGGAGGTGGAACGTGAAACGTAGAAAACGAGCCAGAAAAGGTGATGTTTCATTTCTTTAAGGAAACACAATAGGCTTCATTGCAAACTGTTGAGAAGACATGTTTTCATGCACAGGTTTCGAAGGACTAGAGTTTCAAACTGTTACGTTTTCATTGAAACAAATCCGAGCTTCTACCAACAACTTCGATGCTGCATACAAGATTGGCGAAGGCGGTTTTGGTTCTGTGTACAAGGTATGTCAGATTTACTACAAGATTGTTGTTTACTAATTCTGCGCGTTCAAAGACCTTGTCGTCTAAACACGTAAGCTTAGATAAGATTACTGTTTAATAATGTTGTATTTAGTGATTGGGAAAATTGTAATGAAACTTAGGTCTTATCCTCTTTTTTTCCTTTTATTATCAGTTGTACATAGTCCACTTTTTATCCCATTTTGCTTGGAAATTTGATTTTTGCATGTGGACACTGGATAAGACATGAATTTTTTGATTCTGGCGTCCACGTAGGCACTAATTGACATTTCGATCAAAATTAGACTAAAATTGAAATAGGTAAAAGTGATGGTAAAAAAATGGACAAAATTACTGGACGAAAATTGAGATTTTCGGTTTAGTGTATCATAGTTTCTGATAGAAAAAGTCGTGCAGGGTCAACTACCCGACGGCACTATAATTGCTGTTAAGCAGCTCTCGTCTAAATCAAGACAAGGAAACCGAGAATTTCTGAACGAGATTGGCATGATATCTTGTTTGCTACACCCGAATCTTGTGAAGCTGCACGGCTGCTGTATAGAAGGAGACCAATTGCTGCTCGTCTACGAGTACATGGAAAACAATAGCCTTGCTTATGTTTTGTTTGGTAAATTTTCTCGTATTCAATTAGCATGATACAATTTGGCATGTCATTGTTATTGAGAATCGTTTGGTCATTCTTCAGATTCAAATAAATCCCAATTGATTCTAGACTGGCCGACAAGGTTCAAGATCTGCATCGGAATTGCAAAAGGATTAGCTTTTCTTCACGATGAGTCGAGGCTGAAAATTGTTCATCGTGACATTAAAGCCACTAATGTGTTACTAGACAAAGATCTAAGTCCTAAAATATCGGACTTTGGATTGGCTCGGCTTAATGAAGATGAGAATACTCACATCAGCACTAAAGTTGCTGGAACTATGTAAGGCTCATCTTATTACCACTTTCTTGTGTTGCTCGTTAGTATAACGTACGTATTTTTTCATCCTTATTGCAGAGGGTATATGGCACCGGAATATGCACTATGGGGTTATCTGACAGACAAAGCGGATGTTTATAGCTTTGGAGTCGTGCTTTTGGAAATCGTCAGTGGGAAAAGCAACAACAACTACATGCCAAGTAAAGATTTTGTTTGCCTTCTTGATTGGGTACGAAAACATTCTTTGCCTCTCAGTTTTATCATCATTCTTCTGTCATAACAAGATGAACATTCTTCCAAGGCCTAATAGCTAAAAGATCACAAATCTTTGCTTGATTTTTTTGTTATCTTGGAAATTCTTTTTAAATTGTCAATTTAATCATAATTTGAATCATCAATTGGGTGCCGTGTTTGCATTTTGTGAAATGAATGCAGAAATATTGGTGTCATGCAATGACATGGAAGATACGTAATTTGGAACTTTAACTAATTTCGGTTTTTTTTTTTCAAGATCGATAATGTATAAGGGTAAAAATATTTTCTAATCTGAACTATAAGTAATTTGACACTGTGTTGTATAAACTTTGAAACGTTCTAAGTTATCGTAATGACTTGATATATTTTATAGCATCGGACAAATTCTAGCCATACACATTTCAAAAATCAACGGCTGAGATATGTCTGATATGGTGAAACGCATCAAATTTAAAGTTCATACATCAAATTACACCTAATTACAAGGTCATGATGAGATTGACAATTTCAAAAGGATTGATGAAAATAGCAAAGTTGGTTTGGATTTTTCTTGCAATTATGCCTTCTTGGGGACTCTTCTTCTTCTTCCAATAGTAGATAACATGTTAGAGCCTATATACATGTTATTGCAGGCTTGCCACTTGCTAGAAAATGAGAGAATCGATGAACTAGTCGATCCAAGGTTGGGTTCACGATTCGACAAAGAGGAAGCCGACAAAATCGTGAAAATCGCACTCTTGTGCACGAATGCAACAGCATCGGTGAGGCCAACAATGTCCGAAGTTGTGAAAATGATGGAAGGGAATATGGCCATCCCTGAAACACTCACGCTTGGAAGTCCGTACACTACTCAGGTGAGGTTTAAAGCGATGAAAGACTTTCATCGCGAAAAGCAAAACGAGACATCATCCTCGGAAAGTCGGATCCCGGATTCCGGAATCAATCCAGGTTTTTCTTCTTATACTTCCGAGTTTGATGAAATCAGTGGAAATAGTGAATCACATTGACAATGTGACTGCTTTTTATTTGCAGCTATATATATTCTTTGATAATGAGTATCATATGATGTAAATTAGTTACTTATTTTTTGAGAAATTCTTCTACCATAAGTAGTATTTTTTGGTGGGATTAGTTGCATGCAAAAATTTTGGACATATTTGTGGTTGGTAATGTAGCTTGTCTATAGTATATACTCAAATCTTGTAAATCTTGTGCTATGTATTTGTAGTGTAACATTGTATCTCGTATTTCGTATTATTAATACATAGCAAGAGTTGGGAATTTGCAATGTGATCATGTATTTCATACGTAGCAAGTTTACAATTTTTTTCGATTATTTATTTATTTGTATATAGCTATCATTATATGATGTGCATTGTCAAAACAAAATGTGATATTAAACTAACTTGGTGAATAGACTCGCATGTTATATATATATATATATATATATATATATATATATATATATATATATTGTAGCCAATACTATCTCTCATAATATGGTGCTCAAATTAGGTCAATAATATATAAATGAAAAATGAAACAAATATTGAAATAGAATAGAGGAAAAAAAAAGGTGAAAAATTAATATATATATATATATATGTATGTGTGTGTGTTAAGGTATGTACTCTTTGCTTATTTTTCTTCAATTATACTGATATATAGTCTATTGATCGAATGAATTCTAAAGTTGCAAATATGTATCTGTAGAAATATCAGTATTAGAATTTATGGAAATATCGATGTATTGATTTTAGACAAATATTATTGGCAAATTCTTGAAACAATAATGTAAAATTAATCAAATTTTTGGGAATTTTAACATAAAATTGTAGAAAATAATACTGAAAATTTTAATCTACAAGTTTATTAATTCTATAGTTTCAACATACTACTAGTATATAATGATTTGGATATACATGGTATAAACATTTTGTCCGACGTTATAATTAATGAGAACTCAACGTTACTTGATAAAACACTACGATAAGTCTTGCACATAAATATATTATATTCTTATAGGATCATTATAATTCTTAGTTTATTATTTATCACTATCTTTTTATTTCTCAGTAAGTCAATTTATAAAATTCAAAGTTGCTAATATTTACCGATTATTTTTATATTTCCCAAACTTCATCCAATTTACACGGTAAATCAATGGATATAAATATTTATCATTATTTTACCAAATTCTGAAAAAAAAAAAAAAATCACCCGTATTTGTCAAATGGTTCAATCCTAATTTGTCAAAGCCAATACAAGAAGCCAAATCAATCATTAAAAGAAGTCCTAATGTATAATAGATTGATTAAAAGAAGTCCTAATGTATAATATTTTTTAAGGTTGATTTCAATTTGGGTTTTTGAATTTTTTTTAATTTTAATTTTTTTCAAATTTAATTTAATTTTGATTGGACTTTCCAAATTTGTAGACGTGATTGTTGAAAATTTTGATGTCACATCAGTGATTTTAAAAAATACAAATTAAAATATAAAAAATTAAAATTAAAATTCAAATATTTAACTATCAAAAAATAAAAAATATCTTACGTAAATGATTAAAATTAAAATCACCCATATTTTTTTTAAATCCATAAAATTCTCATGAATAATAAGAAAATAAAATATTCGGACAACTAGCCTGTGTTGGTACATATAGTAATGAAAACGTGTCAGCAAAAGCTTCAGACAATCACCACGTAGCATGAATTCTCATCAGCTGCCTGCCACCTCAGCACCGCTTGCATCTACGTGGCACCCAAAGGCTTCCTCCTCCCACACTCTATTTCCCCCTCTCCTCTCTCTTCGATCAAAAAAAACAAAAAAACTCACAAAGTCAAAAAAAGAAAGAAGATGGACAAAGTCATGGAGGAGCACGGCGGAGCGGGTGCGGCGGAGCACGGCGGAGAGAAGATCCCGCCGGGGAAGGCGATGAGCATGGAGCAATGCATGCTGGACAAAGGGGCCCAGATGCTGCAATCCTTGAAGCCCATCAAGCAAATGAGTCAACATGTTTGCACTTTCGCTCTCTACAGCCACGACATGGCTCGACAGATCGAGACGCACCACTACGTCACCCGGCTCAACCAGGACTTCCTCCAGTGCGCCGTCTACGACTCCGATGACTCCACTGGCCGGCTCATCGGTTCGTCTTGTTAGCTTCTTGAATTGGTTTGTTTGCATGTTGGTTTTGTGATCGTTTTGAATGTATATCTATCTTGTAGGTGTTGAGTATATTATTTCAGATCGACTTTTCGAGAACTTGTCTTTGGATGAACAGAAACTATGGCATTCTCATGCATATGAGGTTTGATTTCTGGCCTTTTGTTTGTGATTTTTGTCAGTCCAAATAGTTCTTTATGATTCAAAAAATGGATCAAAATCATTTTCCCGTGCCATAATTGTGGTGTCTTTTAATTTTTGTTTGATAAGTGAGTATCCCAACTAATTTAATCCCAATAATTTATCCGATTTTTGTTCAATTTTAGCATGAATATTAGAATTTTGTGATCCCAAATTCAGACTTTTCGATGATTGAGAAGTGGATCGCCACTTCTCGAAATTGTAAAGCTTGAATTCGATGAAATTGGATTAAAATCGGACATATTTTTATATTGTGGAATTAAAGTCATGAAGATTATGATAATTATGAGATCAAAATTAAAAGACTATCGTAATTAAGCGACAAAATGATTTCAAAGAATCGATTTAGTTTTGCAATTGAAAAAATATTCAATTTCAATCATTTTTTTGGCTGTTGAAACATATCACAATTGGAGAAAAACCACCATATTTCGGATTATGATGGAAAAGGGACTAGAAGTTGACTTATTTTCAATGGCCAGACCAAAATTGATTATTTTATTTTATTTTATAATATGGCATAAATCTGACTTATTTATAACAGATGATCGTTTTGTGGTAGGATAAACTAATATTTTTCTTGATTTATAGTGATGACAATCTTGCATGATTTTTCTGATTTCACAATGATATGTAGATTAAGTCAGGTTTGTGGTTGAACCCTCGTGTACCGGAAATGGCTGTGAAACCTGAGCTCGAAAACCTTGCCAAGACTTATGGCAAGTTTTGGTGCACTTGGCAAACCGATCGAGGTAATTAATCAGGAGAAATTTGCAATTTATTATCACATTTGTGTAATTATTAATTTACGATTTGACCATTTAATTCTTGCAACTTTTGATTTAGTGTTACTCGTCCTGACCCATCACATGCAGTGAATTTTGTAAAAATAATTGTACTACCACAAAAAAAAATCAAGAATTATAGTACAAGTCATATTTCTTGGAACTAATTAAATTTGAGTTATATTTAGGGGATAAGCTTCCGATGGGCCCACCGGTGTTGATGACGTCACCGCAAGCGGTGAATATGGGTATGGTGAAGTCGGATTTAATCTCAAAAAGAGACGACAAGTACAATATATCGAGCGATGCTATAAAGGGTTCGAGGGTTGAAATTCCGGAGCCGGAGTGGATCAACCCTCAGGCCGACTATTGGAAGCAGCATGGAAAGGGTTTTGCCGTGGACATCGAAAAAACGGAGATGAAGAAAATGGTTCCCTTCCCTTGAAAGCCCTTGTAATAATGTCAATTTTGTGTGTGTTTACAGACATGGATTATGTTTGCCTGTGTATCTTGGAAGTATGAAGATGTATAGCGCATGGAAGTATGCTCTTTTGTTTGTAAGTAGTAGTACTTTTGTATGATATTTATGAATGATCTTAGATATCAAGTATAGTAGTGTTACATTTTATATAATTGGGGTTCTATGTATTCATGCATGCGATTAGGGTTCTTCAGAATTTTCTACTATTTTCTCTTTGATTTTGGAAGGGGAGAGTGAGATATTATAAGAGAACTTTAAATGGTAAGGTCTATGACATATAAACACAATTGAGTAATTAATAGAAGTTCAAAAAGAACTGTCTATATATCTTTAAAATGCAAACCGACAAGAGAAATATAGCAACATGATATGATAGGTAAATATAGGAAACTTGGTTGAAGTTTTCGGTTAATGACTTAAATAACGTTTGAAATTGGAAGTAAGTGACACATATATAGAACACAATCTTTTGTGTAATTGGTGGATGGATTTAGAATTTGTGCAATTGATTCGATCTGATTCGATCCACGTGTCGCTTGCATCTTCCACGTACGCATGTGCTTCCATGCGTTTGGGTGGGCGTTCAATTTCACCCAAATTTGTTCATAATATTATACATTTATATTATGTTAAACATATTTTTATATTATGTCAGACATATCTTTGGGGTCTTTATGTTATATTAAGCATACTTTATATAATGTTAAATATATCTTTATGGGTTTATGTTATGTTATATATTTTTATATTATGTTATTCATATCTTTTAATTATGTTAGTTGTACCTTTATATATTATATAAATGTATGATTAATAAAGGTATGCGTAGTATCAGATAAATGTATATATGTATAAATTAGGGGTTTTTGTGCTGAAATTAGAATTTTTTTAAAATTAAATTATTACATAAATGTATGTTTAACATAATATAAAGATATTATTAAAAAAACATAAAAGTTAGGGTAAAAAACAAAAAGAAAATACGCGGATCCAAATAGGATTCGGCCAGACCCGACCCATATTGTATGGATATAAGATCTATACAATACAACAGTTGCACACAAGTGCAAGTCTATATAGAATAATAAATTTGAAAATTGGCATTTAGAATAATTTGAAGAATGCTTTGATTTGCTGGATATGAATCCTTAGGTTATATTTGTTTTGGATTTACGTAGTATTGAGAAAATCCAACTTGAAATCCTGAATTTTTGAAACAAAGATGAATGGTTAAAATTTATATTTGTTTCAAAACTCATAGGGTATAAATATTACTGTAGATGTTAAATTAATGTTAGAAAAAATATATTTGTGTAATATTATATTATTAGTTGATTTAATAGTAATGATTGGATGATTATCAGAGAAGAAATTTAGATGTGTTGAAATTTGTGTATTAAAGATTAACATTCAGAGTTGATTATAGTGTTTTTATTTTTTGTAAAATATAATAGTATTTGATTGGATATCATAGTACTTATTTGTTAAAAGTTTCAAAGAAGGATTTGAGATTTTTAATTCCCAAACTCCGACTCATGATACCCTGAACAAATATAACAATTGGAGTTTCTTGTTGTGATCATCAATGTTTGAAATTGATGTCCTTAGCAATACATGTGAGCTCCTATGAATTTATGGTTGAATGGTCTTAAGTGACTTGTATGATTGAATGACTATATATGAGAAGTATATTTTAGAATTTTAAATAGCAGAAGGATAAATAGAGTTGCATTTGAATGTCTATCACAAATATTTGGGACTTAGTCAATTTAAATACTTAATTATATTTCCAGCAGATAACTTACGAAACACGTGCAAAGTAGTTGCAACTGTATTTACTTTTCTTTTTCTCATCCTTGCAACTTGCCAAATATACTTGCTAGTTGTCATTTGCAAAGCACTATGGATATAATCTATTACATTTCTTTCTTTAAATTCATGATTAAATGACATATTCGAAATCTCAATAACACTTTTATTTTTGTTTTGTTTCCTTTTAGTTTTTTCTTGGCTAGTAAAAGTAATATAATTCAAAGAATTATGTTTCTATAATTAAATATAATTTTGTTTACTATATATGTTTACTATATATATATTGATTCTTTAATCTCAATTGGTTTTATGTGACTAGACATTTGAGAGAGGAAAGCTTAAGCCGCAGACGCGCCTCTGATGGCGCGTGAAGCCACTTTCTCCTTGTCAACGTTGACATGCTATTGCTTCACTGTTAATGCCGTGTGTTTACATATAGAAAACGCGCACCTCCTATTTTTCATATGAAGTTTTCCGTTTTTGTTTTTTGCTTTTCAGTTCTAGGGTTTAGTCTTCAGTTTGAATTCTTCTCTATTTCTGGGTTTTGATCTTTTCGTTGGCAATTAAGCTTTTCATTCTTCCTCAGCGCAGTTGACTTCGATTGCAATTTGACATTTGGAAAAATCCGTGCTGTAAACACTCTAATTTCTCTCAAGTTCTTGTGAACTATTCAATGGAGTCGGAGACCCCTGTAAAATTTACTCTATGGAAGCAATCTTCCTTGGCGCCGATGAGGGAGTACGAAGACATTGATGATCTGGAGGGAGAACACGAAGATGATGATGTGATTGATGTTGATCCAGGGTTGAAGCTGATGTATTTGGTGAATGGAGGTGACTTGGATGGAATTCAGGAGCTTTTGGAGTCTGGTGCTGATGTTAATTTCCGCGATATCGATCACCGCACTGCGCTCCATGTTGCTGCCTGCCAGGGGTATGATGATGTTGTACAGTTGCTGCTTGAAAATGGGGCGAAGGTAGACGCCGAGGATCGGTGGGGAAGCACGGTATGAAGCTAAATCTTGAGGACTTTATATAGTTATTCATGATATGGATTTTAGTTCATATGAGATTTACTTGAGTTTATATTCTTGTTGTTGTTTGTTGTTTGCCATTTCAATGCTGAATGGATGGTTCATAACATGAAATTTCTACCTGAAAGCTCTGGTATGTGATATTGTTGGATGTTTTGATGAGTGCTTACATGCTCTGAATCATTGTGCAATTAGCCTGTGATGTGTGCAATGTATGTTGGGCTAACTGCTTTTTCGAAGTATGGATAAACCAAAAAAATCTCTCATATTATTTTTATACGTGAAAGAATAAATGTGAAAGAACTTCTGGAAAAATAAATGTGAAAGAATTTTATACGTTTCTGTATAGTTAGTCTTTATGCACTAAGGAAGGCTGCTTTGCTTCTGCAATGATTCGCTTATTCGTAGTGACATCAAAAGTTTGCGAGGTTGTGCTAAACCAATTTTCTAGGGATCTATCTTTAACTATGCATGCTTTTATATTTACTGGGTATGGTATTGCATTCTATAGTGATTGTATTTAATATGATGCTGTGATTGCTAAGCTTTGTAACAGAGAATCTTAGTGCAAGTTAAGCAGGCTGATATTTCTATTTGGTCTAATGGTTGTTTAAATATGCTCCTGTAAAGCTTGAGTAGAGCAGTTCCAAGAGGGTTCAAGTTTAATCATTATTAGTATTCTATTTTGGATTCATCCGTTAAGCTATTTTCGTTACTGGGTTAGGCAGTAAAGTCCTACATTTGACACTTACTAAATCATTGTAAGATATGTCTAATCTAGTTACTAGTTCCTTGTGTGTATTAGGTACATGTCTTGGTGCTGGATCTAAAGCCCAAAAATTCAACCTATTGTATATATATATATATTTTTTTTCCTCCAGATTAACAACCTGCTTTTTCTTTAACAGCCTCTTGCAGATGCCATACATTATAAGAATCATAGTGTAATCACACTATTGGAGAAACGTGGTGCAAAGAATTTGGTAAATACTTATTTGCTTAATGTAACACGTAGTTTCTTGCATATCAAAACTTTTTAGCTCTGGTGACTTACTTTTTCCTTTATTTCTCCTTTTCCACTTGGTGTTTCCCAATTAGATGGCTCCCATGCATGTTAAAAATGCTCGTGAGGTACCTGAATATGAGATTGATCCTAGAGAACTTGATTTTACCGACAGTGTTCAAATAACGAAGGTATTTTACAGTACCATATATTATGACATCCAGTATATTCACAACTAATCATTTTCTTCTTTGTCATCTTCTTTTCGAAATTCATTTCCAGAAAGTTGTGTGAATGACTTTTATGAGTTCAGTCTCTTATAGGAAAGTACCTTATTGAATATGAACTGACAAGACAATAAGAAGTCAAGTTAAATTATCAGAATTTAGTGCTATTCATACTGCCTACATATTTGGTCTTCGTTTTATAATGAAAAAGTGGATGATTTTAAATCATATAGATGATTCAACAGCTTTGATTGATGAGGAAAATGAGGTTGTACAATGTGCTAGAGTTAGACAGGGGCTGTATATAAAAACTGGTCAACTGAAACTTTGAAAATTTTAGGTCTACTTATATCGAGCCTTGGAGTTTTATTATCTACTCTTTGTAGAATTTTTTGTTTTCCGCATCCTTATCCAAGCATTTCACTTTATTATTAGTATTATTTTTTATTTATTTGATTTATTTTATTATTATTTATCATTATTATTTTCTGATGGCTAGAACTTTAATGTAGGGAACTTATAGAGTAGCTTCATGGGGTGGAACCCGAGTAGCTGTGAAATCATTTTGGGAAGGAATTGCTGATGAGGATAAAGTGTGAGTTTTTCTAATAGATGATAGTACTTCTGCCAACTTATTTTTTATCTGATTATTGGAATTTTTGCAGGAAGGCATTTAGAGATGAGCTTGCGTTGCTTCAGAAACTAAGACATCCAAATATCGTGCAATTTCTTGGCGCTGTGACACAAAGCAGTCCTATGATGATTGTGACGGAATACTTACCGAAGGTATTTATAATGACTGTTCGGCATAATGATTCTCTTGATTCCTCATTGAATATTTCTTTTGAAGCTGGTTTATTATGTTTATCATATCTATCAATGCTATGTTGATGTTTTAACTTTTTTCTGTTGATTAGGAAGTTACTTTTATGTGGGAAGCTCTCTCTTGTTTTAGCACTTATTATTTTCTCTATCTGGTTAATTTGTACTATTGTATTCTTTGAACTGGATTATATTTTGGTTGAAGTAATCAATAGCTTTAAGCTGGCTAAGAACCTCTTGTTCATTGCCACAATTGGGACTTTTTTCTATAATTCTTCAATACCTGTGTGCTAATATAAAATGATTACTCTTTTCTCAAGAGGATTCCAGACGTGACAGCATCTTGATACTTTAAACCTCAAAACTCCCCATGATATCTATAGATCTTTCATGCTTGTTTTGTTACATAAATGGAACCCTTTATTAGATCAGCTAGAAGAAAAACATTTTTCACCTTGTTTTGGGTTAATCCAATGTTTGCTCATCGACAAGTAATTGTTAAAAAACATTGAAATTCAGGAAAATCAGGCCATGGTCTGTCGAAATATATATGTGTGTATATATATATATATATATATATATAAATTTGGTGATTGATGCTGTAAACAGGTCAAAGTAAAGATATTCACATAGATTCGTTACGGTAACTTGATGCATTTTTTGTCTCATTAGAAATGCCATTTGATGTGGCCTGGATCTTTGGATGAGAGTTTAAATTGAAAACATTTTGTGTACTGCCCTTAGAAACTGTTTTAGATGTTTACTATGGCAAAGAAAATTTTGTGATAGTTCTCTTACTGTCGATTTCCTTAAAGGGAAACTGAAGCAACAAGTTTATAAGACTACAAGGAACTAAATATCAAAGTCAATTAAATACGAGATGATAAAATAGATTTAATAGTAGATCAGTAATGAGCCATTTGAAATCTGTGAACTACAGATCATGGATGAATAATTTGAAATCTGCAATATTTCTACTTACATCCTGTCACACTATGCTATTGACTTGTCTCTGATGGTATCAGGCATCAGTTGTGAAGTCTGGACATGTAGAAGTCTTGTCTGTGTTGCTCTATATTTCTTGGTTTTTAGACATATTTTTGAACCTTGATGTGTATTCTGTATATTTTGGGATCTCTTCCCGTTTTTTGAAGTACCATGCTGTTTGGACAAGTACAATCGTTTATACCACCCATGATTTTAAGAAGAAATTAAATCATTAAAAATGCATCTACGTGTTTTCTTAAGAGTGTATGTAATTGCTTATTATGGTGTTCCCTTAATCTGTCAATGGTTTTAATGTATATGTGTCTTGGTTGTGTACTTACATCTGCAACCTTGTCTTGAATATTGATACCCCCTTCATTCCAAAAAAGATTAATGTTTCTTTGAAGTACTACATTTTGCAATTAATGAAAGTAGAAACTTCTGTAAAGTAACTGACTTCTCAAGCAAGACTTCTTTTGGGACAAAATATATTTTTAGAAGTAGGACCCTTTTTGTTTTTTTTCTTTGAGATGGTGGACCGTGAAAGTATTAAAATTTAAAATATATATAATTAAGATGATAATGATGAGTGAACTTGAGCTACATAACTAGTTTTCTTGCTTATATGTTCTGAAGTCAAAACAAATTTTGTCTTATCTAATATATTTTCCATGAACTTGCAGGGTGACCTTCATGAATATTTGAAAAAGAAAGGTGCACTTAAACCTGCAACAGCTCTCAGATTTGCAATGGATATTGCCAGGTTCATCATCTTATAAGAAACATAACTATCTTACTGTATTTGTCAAAACAAACTTTGGGTGGAATGTGGTTGAAGAAAAGTCAGTATCTGCATGTCATTGCAACATTTTAGAGAGAATGAGGAAAATAGTCCATCTGAAACAGCTACAATATTTAGATTCTTTCTATGTAGAACTAGTTGCTGAACAGACTTGACTGATAATCATGGTACAAACTTGCAATTTATTTGGTTTGCAGGGGAATGAACTATCTGCACGGAAATAAACCTGAAGCAATTATTCACCGTGATCTTGAGCCTTCGTAAGTTTGTATCTTCCAAGTTTTATGTATTGTGCTACACAACTGGCAGGCTCTTAGATATATTTTTCATATGTTCTATTTAAGTTTCTCAAAGCGTCCGCTCTTGTTTGAGTAAGATAACAGAAATATCTTGCTGGATGACTCTGGACACCTGAAAGTTGCAGACTTTGGAGTTAGCAAACTTCTCAAAGTCGCCAACAGAATTAAAGAAGAAGTGCCTCTTTCTTGTCACGATACCTCTTGTGAGTTTTCAGCTTCAACTACTATTATGTATGGTCCTATCACCCAAAATGATCTGAAACTGTATAGAGAAATTAAAACTCATACTTAGATTTTGGAAATTTGTAGACTTGTGTGCAAGGCTCATTTCTATAGAAGCTACCACCCCGGTTTAGCCAAGGACATGATTTGCTACCTAATTAGTCTCCTTTTTTTTCGCTTATTAGGAAACCAGAACTTTAGTCATATTACTGTCATCAATGAAATGATTCAGATCCAATAGATAGATATCAATCACATTATATAATAAATGATTTGTTTGTTAGAACAATTGCTGTTGATTGGCAGGTCGATATGTGGCTCCCGAGGTTTTCAGAAATGAAGAGTATGACACAAAAGTAGATGTTTTCTCATTTGCATTAATTTTACAAGAGGTAATCAACACAATGCCTGATGGTTTTGATGTGGAATGTTGTTTCTGTTATTATCAAACAAAGTTCTTGAAATGGATATTTATTCTCTTATCTCTCGTGATGATTGTATATATTTACTAGGGAAGAAATTTGACCCTTTAAGAACTATAAGAGGCCGAAACTGTTCAGAAAAGTTTATTCTACTTATAGCTTGTTGGAATATTATATTGGGTCTCGAGTCCATGACTGTGAATCTTTTAAAACCTATCATATTTTTAAATGAAAGGTGGAACCAGTGAATGTGAACTACAGATCATGCTGGCTATTTCCATACCTGCAATATATTATTGACGTGGGATATAGTTCGATTAGAACTGTCGTATGCTTGTGTCAACATATGCTTCTTTGACTGGCATCGTTTTTCACTAACAGGCTTTGATATATTGATCTTTCTGATGTACTAAAACATAGATGATTGAAGGATGTCAACCATTCTATTCGAAACAAGACCATGAAGTGCCCCAATCTTTTGCTGAAAAAGAGCGCCCTCCTTTTAGAGCTTCATCGAAGTTTTATGCCCATGGACTAAAACAGTAAGTCTTTATTTATTTAAAAATGGTCTCATCATAAGATAATCTTCTGCATAGATATTTTAATTTAGCTGCAACTTTTCATTTATATTTTAGATAATATTTCTACAACCTCATTTTCCCGTACTTCTGTTATTACTTCCTTACAGGTTGATTGAGGAGTGTTGGAGTGACAATCCAGCTGATAGACCAACATTTAAGAAAATTATACCGCGATTGGAGGCCATCTACAATAGATTTGGTCACAGAAGGCGTTGGAAGGTCTTTCCCTTTCTCGTTTTTATCTCTTCCCTCTTTCTTGAAATGAGTGGCAATTCTTGATATGACGTATAGCACGACAAAACACAAACAAAAACAAAATCATAACACGAATCATAGAGATAAATTACACAATAAGGCATGACACCATAAAACACACATGATTGAACTTAAAATTTCCAAGTTTAGTTACAATTATTCTTAATTTAAAAGAAATCAATTAAAATTACATATTTTATAATTTTAATAAACTAAAATGAATAGCATTAATGTATGATGACGCGATTTACAACCCCAAATGCCTGATAGTCGCTCCTTCCTCTTCATTTTCCTTTTAGGCATACAAACACATATGATATGGCTGTTGGTAGATAAAATACAATTGAATACAAGAACGATCTATGATGCACAAACATTAGAAAGTAGTTTTTATTTTTGATCTATTCAAGTTCGAAAACGTACCAGTAAAAAATTGGTGGGGGTCCCAATCTGATCTTCTGAAGCTTTCTTTCTAGTCTCAATGTTTAAAATGCAGAGTAGTTTTTTGTTTGGTCGGCCTTATTTTTCCGCGTTATAGGTCATCCACTCATGTCTATAGTTCACCTCTATCTCTAGTTGCTCGTTCATGTAAATCTGATGTCGTATACAATATCTGTGATCGTGCATATGATTAAACTTCTTTATATCCTGAAATTTTGTACAGGTGATGAGACCATTGAAATGCTTTCAGAGTTCGGATTGGAAGAAAGACGGTTCAGGTTCAGGTAGCCGAACCCATTCGTCTCGACTGACTTAGAAGCATCCAAATCTGCAGATACATCCTCTTTTGCTGTTATTTTTCCTAATTAATGCTTGAAATATTAAATGATACATCATTTCTACTATTGACTCGTGTGATGGTGAGATTGATATGACAGATCTTTTAGTGTTGTTTTATGAATTAATCAATGTGTAATTGTGTATAAACTAATGCGATTGAATGTTGTTCTATGAAATTGTGTTCAGATTATTGATCAATACAATTGATCAAGAACTCATTTTTCCACCTTTGATTTTGCTTACAATCAATTTTTTTCTTTAGATCTTTTTACGTTTTACGTTTTCGAGACAAAAAAATAATAATAATAAAAGTACGTGAAAATTGATTAAGTGAAAAATGTCTTTGTCATGGCTATGAAAGTCAAGTCAACTATGAACCATTCATCTTTCTTGAAGCCCTTTTTATATTTTGTTTTATTTATTTTTACACTCAAATACTTAAACTTTGTCTAGTTAATTTTACAAGAGGACAAATTTCCGACCAATTAGTCCTTATGAGTAAAATTAGGATGTACACAAACTTTTAACATATTCATTGCGACCATCATGGCTTGGTCGACATGTTAGTTTAAACATACTTTCAAGATCTATAAATAAATAATTTTTTAAGGGGTAATTTCAATTTAGTTTCAACATCTATAAATAAATAATTTTTTAGGGGACAATTTCAATTTTGTTCTTATGTATAAAATTTATCATTTTTTTTATAATCAAATATTCATTTTCTAATTTTAATTTTCTATATTTTAATTTTTTCCAATTTTAGTTTTAAACGAAAATTTTAAAATATTGACGTGGCTGACGGAATTTGACTAACATATTAGAAATTTTGACAGCCAACGATTTTGAAAATTCCAGTCAAAATTGAATTGAAATTAAAAAAATAAAATTTAGAGAATTAAAATAAAAAAAATAGATATTTGATTGTCAAAAAAATTGAAAAACGACTCAAATTAAATTTAATCATTTTTGTAAATATCACCGCATATTCTATTACCGTATCATATATCGAAACAAGACCACGTAGGTATGCTTGGTGAATGGTCCCCATTGACGATTTTCTATAAGGTCTATTTTCCGATCGACAGTCTTTTTAAGAAGATGAAGGCTATGTTGTCGCGCTCTACTACCTAATGGCAGCTACATTCAAATTACTATTATAAAATTAATTTTAATTTTTCAATATAGCATGGTTTATATAATTTATATTATTTTACATTTCTACTATTATTCTGATTTTAAATGCCACTTTTCTTCTTCATTTATTTTGTCAAGTTTTATTAATTATCGAGTCCACGCCAAGTACTTTTAAGATATCCAAATTTCAAATCCAAAATCTGTCCAAATTTCAATAAATTATGCAAAAAAAAAAAAAAATTATGGAATTTTTCTACTAAAACTGAAACAAAGTTTGATTTTTTAGTTCTATTTTAACATTTATGCATTGGAAAATTTACCAGACCTATTTGATGATATTTTTAAATACAACATAATATTTATTTAAACTTATTGACATTTTATGGATTGTAACCACGGTCAAATGGACTCTAATATATTAAACTTTCTGAAATACGGGTTGGGCTCAGCCCACATATCTTCATATATATAAATGGGTTTAATTAATTATTTCTATTAAATTTTAAAAAAAAATTGTTGATCAAATAATGTCGTAGAGGATATATTTTAATTAGTAAAAGCTTTTAAGATCTGAATTGGTGGGTACAAATATTCCTTTCATGGATAAATGAGTTTGGTTGAAGAGGTCATTAGTTACACATTAAACTAACTAGAATGTCGTATAGTATGATTACAACTATCTATAAACTGATGAAATAATACATTATATCATAAATTAAGTAACATAAAAATATCGTATGTGATGGGTAATAATAAAATAAACACAAATTGGGCATAAGAAAAATCATCTTTTTGGTTCTATAACTTTTTATTATTTTCACAAATTAAAGTCCGAAAAAATTATTTAATTTGGCCCGTTAATCCAAATATTATTCAATTTGAAGGGAATCGCTTGAAAATCAGAAAATTAGTTGAAATTACATATATGCACGTCACGTAATGATTAAATCAGGAGGTTTTTGGCGGGAAAAAATCACTTTACATTCTACAACTTTATTCTTTTTCGCAAAATGTCCAAAAAAGATAACCTTTTCAATTTTGTTTTATAAATCAAAAGTTGCTCAATTGTAGCCAAAAATCATCGGAAATTAGAAAATTAACTGTAAATATGCATGTACCCATCACTGTGATGTTGAAGTGGAACTAGATTCTTTGAGGTTTTTTAAAACAAAATAATAAATAAAATTAAAATTCTAAAAGTCACATCGCAAAGAACAGAATATCACCTTTAAGTCTTGCTACGCATATATAATATAAATAGTAGAAAAAAATTCTTTTTTTTTTTCGAAGATTAACCCTAATTTGCCTAAACTCCAAAATGATGCGTGAATTGAAGAAAATGTCTCAATCTTTAAAACTCATTAAATTTATTGTCGTCACGTGACAATTAATCACCACTGCCACATTCAAAGATGTGAATGTGGTCAAAGGTCTCTTGAATGTGAAAAATATATGTAAGAATTTTCTATTTAAGTGTAGCGTGCGTGTAAATTATGTATTGGATTTTGTTTAACATAAAATAATAATTAGGGTTAATATCAATTTTGGTTCTATGTCTAAGTTATTATTATTTTTTTTTGACAATTAAATATCTGTTTTTTAATTTTAAAAGATGTTTTAATTTTTTCAAATTCAATTCTTTTTGATCAAAATTTCAAAATTGTTGACGTGACTGTCGAAATGTGGATGCCACGTCTGATTTTTCGATGACCTCAGAATTTCCGGCAGCCATGTCAGTAATTTTGAAAATTCCAACAAAAAATGACTAAAATTAAAAAAAAATTAAAACACAAATGACAAAAATTGAAAAACGTGTTAAAAAATGAAAAATGTCTTACATACAAAACCAAAATTGAAACTATCCCTAATAATTAGTATACTTGATATTTTGGTAGAATGTTGGATACTAATTTTTTTTCAATGGATTCAAAATAGATCATTCCAAAGGTTGTAGATCTAAAGATCAAATGAAGTGAGGGGAGGGCAGATTAAAAAAGTCTCAAAGTATTACTGAAAAGTTGGAGAAAATTACCAAAATTTGTATAATATTGAATGATTGATTAAAGAACAAGAACAAAATTTTGCTCGATAAGAATAAGAAGATAAATGAGCAGTATGTTGGGGAAGTGTTAGTGAATTAAGGTGATTGTGGTCTTTTGTGCATGTTGGGGTCTTGTAAAGATTGTATATAATTGAATTGGTGATGTATCAAAATGAAAATGATAGGTTGATCTTTATCGATATGGTATGGAAGGTGGAATTTTTTAATGGTCGATCTTCCCTTCACAAACATTATTTCCACATCAACTTTAGGTGTCACGTCATTTAATTTGATTGAAAACTCTAAATTTAATCGTCATCAAGAACTGAATGTGTGCGTAATTCTGAATATTCCCACCAATTTTAGACTACAATTGAGCAAAATTTTTGACTTATGAGACGAAATTGAAAAAATTTTTTTTTAAAAATTTTGGGATCTTTTGCAGAAAAACAAAAAGTTACGAGACAAAAAATGATTTTTCTTACCTGTACAAAACAAGTTAGCTAGATGGTCAAAACCCCTCATATTCATAAGGAAACTACATCCTTATAGAACCTTTCATTCATAACCAAATATATCATTGTTTTACCAAAGGACCACAAAAAGATTACAAAAAGATGTTTGGATATAAGAAGCAATCTTCAACTAGTACACATCTGACTTGATCATCTTCCAAAACTAAACTAGCACCACAGATAATTTCCCAATCTTAGCTGGAAATCTTGGTTAAACGAGATAGTAAATCCATTGTTACAGGTAGAAATAACTATGATGAACACTTCCGAATTAATCCAAGCCCTAAATTCTTGATGATAAATTTGGTACCAAATTAATCAGTTAAACTTGTCAATCATATATAACTAGGGTTTCAACTGGGCAGGCAATATTATAGTAAACCTATGGCTGGAATTGATAATGGAGTTGTGGGGGTATTAATGGGATTAGGTTTGTGCATTGAAACCATGCAAATTTCAACATCAAGAACCCTAAAAGACATATCAGGTTTGATATTGGTGGTCCCTTCTTGGAAAGAATATTGGTCCTAATGAGACTTTAGGTTATCTACTTCAATACATGCATGATCAAAAGTTAATAAAAGACTCTTTTCTATGTTGCTCAGTTCAATGGAGCAATATTTGTATGTAAAGATCTATCATTTGTCTATATGTAAAGAAGGTGAATTTTCAGCTATATATATATATATCATTATTAATGAACATGGTGTATGCAATCAATGCTGATATAACTAGTTTAATTTTCTGACCCGAGTTTGACTTTAAAATGAGACTACAAAATTTTATTAGTGGTTTGGATCTCAATTTTCGTCTTGTATGGTTGTATCATTGTATTTAAGATATTTTTCATTTTTTACAACTAAATATCCGTTTTTTAAATTTGATCCTTAATATTTAAATTTTTTCCAATTCATTTTAATTTTGGTCAGAATTTTCGAAATCATTGACATAACAACCGGAATTTGGCCGCCACATCATAATTTTCAGCTGTCACATTAGCAATTTTAAAATTAAAATATAAATGGTCAAAATTGAAAAACAGATACTTGTTTATCAAAAAATGAAAAATGTCTTACATATCTAATCAAATTGAAATTAATAATTAGTCTTTAATTATTAATGTTTTTTTTTTCACAGTAAGATTATCTAAATTAAATAATCTCAATTTTGTGAAAATTTATCACTATCAACAATAATTACCTATTTTTCATTTGGTGAAGATGAATGGATAGATAGGATTCCAAGATAAGAAGAATTTTTCTAAAGTATTGTTTTGGTGTCAATATTCTTATCTGAAAAGTTGAGCTAGTTGCACTTGAAAATCAAAACTCCAAAATATGCCACTCTTTTATGATATGAATTGGAGAAATCATTTGAGTAAATATGAGAATGATATTTTAGTAATTTCTATTTTCATGTTTTCTTGTATAAAAACGAAGAGATATGAATGGTACTTATATTGGGAATGAGTGTTAATAATTTTAAGGTTTTGAGCTGAAGGGCTTGAAATTGATATATTAACGAATTATTGATAGTGTTTGGATTGATATGAATTCGAAATTCATTACTTTTAATTTGAATTATTTTTTAAGTAATTTTGATGAATTTTGAGTGAACTATAATTTAAGTGGATTTAAAATACATTCATTTTAAATCACTTAATCTAAACACATCTTAATGATTTGTTGGGTTAATTTATTTCGATTGAGATTTAACATTTATTTATTTTAACTAACACTACAACAAAATGTTCTCGGGAAAACATCATTGAATTATAATCTCAAAAGCCTTTTCGCATTTAATTATTTTGTGATATTGTTGCAGTTGCTGAATTATTCTCTCAAAAAGCTTCTCATAAATAGATTTATTTTTTTTTTTGAAAAATGTTGTTACCGCTAACACATTAATATTAGGGTCAATTATGATTTCATTTTAATCCAATAATTTTGGAGGGATCCACGATTAATAAATAGGACTCTAATAAAATGGTCTCTCGTACAAATTTAATCTTGTGTGACAAATCAATTTATTATTTATTAAAAAAAAATTATTGTAAAAATATGTTTAACCGTTATGTGTAGTGATGGTCTGTCTCATATGGAATTATATCAATGGGGTGTGTGAAGATTAATTTCAGTGCATATATGTTTGGATCGATGTATGATGGATACGTGACGCAATGTAGTTTCATTCACAATGGTATTAATTCTAGATACGATGAAGATTTTCTTGTTATGGCCATGTGATGTTACTTGATCTTTTGGAATTATATTATTTCTTTTGAGGTAGGAATTCTTTAACTTTTATTGAATGCAGCAGCCAAATATTTGATCATATATACATATGTATTCCTGGCAAATTAAATACAAATTGATAACGAGATGTTTTAAAAAATTCAAAAGAGAAATTATGTTGGATCAAATAAAATGGACAAAAAAATCATGATGGTGTAAGGATTATTAGCTTATATATAATGATTGTCTTGTCTAGATTTATGATGAAATACTATAAATGATAGACTTTATTGAGTATTCATATAAGTATATATATGTTTGTGTATTATTTCACTAACTTATAAAAATTACAGATAATAAAGCTGAGTTCGACTATAATAACCCCTTTTATTCCAAAGTTAATGTTGTTTTAGTTTTTTTTTTTTTTTTTTCAAAATAAGTACCATTATAGAATTTGAAGAAACATTTGTCTATATTCTATCAAGACTGTCTTTATTTGTTTCTTCCGAATTAAATGAGATTTAGAGTGATTATTACTAAATAAAGATAGATCAGTTTTTTTATCAACTTCTTTAATTTATGTGCAAAATTCTAAAACAATATTTATTTTGGTACATATTGAGTATTGAGAAGATTAAATATCAAGCTACAAGAATATAATTGGTTCCTACATCCAAACCTTATCACTCTTTTTGGCTACAAACTAAATCCTAATTAAAGTAGAGATTTTTTTTTTTTTTGAGCAATTCAAGGGATGCACCCTTAATTAGAAGTGTTATACTAATAGCAAACATAATTATTTCTTCTTTAATAGATAGTTTATCCAATAATATATATGTATATAAATAGAGAGAGAGTCTATGACACATCCTTGTGATTCTTGCCAATTAATATTTGTTTTGAAAATAGAAAACAAGAACACCAAACCTTTCATATAAATGCTAAGGCAAAAATGGACACCTCACGTGAAATTTGTGGCAACTTTTTTAAACAGTTTGGCATCTCCATCAATCATATATAGAAAAATAGTTTCTGATCAATAATGCCCTTGAATTTACTTGAAAATTGGGAATCATATCTGGCTATAGTTCGTTGAGATTTTTGTGTCGATCAAAGTTTCATATCGATTAAAAGAAAAATATTATGACATAATAAATATGAACCTATACATTCATTGATATGAGGTTTTTTCAGAAGCTTGTAGGAAATTGGTTTTGAGAAATTTGAAAGTCCACCTGACTTGGGTTGACTTTTAAAGTGGCAAATACTAAATTAATTCTTGAATAGATAATCACAATGCATATACTTTATTAGTTAAAATGAATAGTGGTAGCGATAAATCAATATATATATATATATATATATATATATATATATATATATATATTTTTTTTTCCACTTACAATGAATATTTTTAAAGTGGGTAGTTGAAAATTTGTTATTCCACATTGAAAGTTAAATAACTTTAATGCTAGTATATTTATTAGCTGTAATGATATTTGTAATTATCAAAAGAGTTCACTCCCGTAATTTAGGGGGTTTGGCAATTGCGAACCGTAACTTTTCGGGCTGATAATTTAGAACTGTAATTTATCGAGCTTTGCGAATTTTACCCAAATTAAGCCCGAATTGCTTAATTTGGACCCAATCGGCACGTGAACCGTAGGTGAGCCCTGAAAATTGACTAATTCGGGTTATTTCTGCTGATTTGGCAATTGTGAACCCAAGTGGCATTTTTTTCCCTCTCCACCTGGATTTTTTAGATCTAAATGTGGAAATGAACCCCCAAATCGTCAATTTGAATTTCAGAACCCTAATTCCCCTCCCAATTTGGTGAGAACCCTATCCTGCCCCTGAAATCGCACAACCTGTCTTCGGTTTCGAAAATGTCGTACATAATAGGCGAGATGAATCGCAATTGTGGAAAAATGATAGTTCTTCGTACCTCTTGGAGCAATGAAAACCCGGGAAGAAGGTTCAATTCATGCCTTAATTATAATGTAATTAACATGTAGTTGTGTAATTCAACCTGGAAACAGAGTGTCGGTGATGATTTTGTTTAATTGATCTGGTTCGGTTTCGAACCATTTTCTTTGAATTACCTAAAAACATAGTCTCTTTGTAAATGGCTCTGCTTGTCTATTCATAATTTTTTTTCTTTGAGTTTTGCAGAGAGTTGAGAGTAGTTGGTTGAACAAAGTTAAATGAATTATAGCATAAAAAGAATATTGCAGACATCAATGCTTGTTTTGGTGAATTTGTTCTTTGAATTTTGCAGAAACAGAGTGTGTTTGTACACATTCATTACTTGTTTTGGTGAATTTGTTCTTTGAATTTTGCATAAACAAAGTGTGTTTGTAAACATCAATTCTGTTTTGGTCAATTTTTTCCTTCAATTTTGCAGAGAGATGGGTGTGGTTTTTTTGCTTGGGAGGACCCTCCTATGTGTCGTAGATCAACAACTTTGATTCCCGAACTCTTGAGGAGGATTAATGCAAAAGATGTTGAAAATGCAAGATTGAATGACACTATTACTACAATGATCCTGGAGATTGATGAACACAAAAATAATAATAGAAGACTATTGAAAATGTTGTTTTGTATTCCAATAGTTTGTAGTTTTTGTTGTTGGGCTTGATTTTGTAGTTTGTAAGATTATTAGTCAGCAAGTTTGGTCTAAGAGACTTAGTTTTGGTGAATGTTAGTATGTCTTTGCTGTTTATGTAATGTATTTGTCACCCTTGAATTTTGTTAGTTAAGCTAATGAATGAATTTTGTTACTACTATTTTTGCAGCTTAATGAATTATTGTGATGCATGAACTTTGCAATGCTTAATAGATGAAGAAGCATAACAACAACAATCTGTGTTCAGATACTCAAAACACTTATAATTTCTTCATTGCAAAAAACACTGCATTTCTTAGCAAAGTTACAAATGTTTGGTATAGTTTAACTAATCACCATTCCAAAACAAAACCAGGTACTAGAAAATGGCAAATCAACATTATATGTCAAGTCAAAAATGCTGTCTATTTTGATGTCCACCAGCTAGTGTTTAGCCCTTCCTTGATTTCTTTTGCAGCTCTGATAGCAGTACAAACTTCTTGCCTCCACTTGTAGGTCCTTTTGGCTTTACCCCTTTAGTTTATTGTCCCTCTTGTAGTTGATCATGCATTGAAGGGCCTGAAACATTTTGTGTCTCTTGAGTTGGAATGTCTTGGACAATAGAATCTTGTGTTGGCAGCCATTCAGTGTGCTCCTGCCAAGAAAGAGTGTTTCATCAAAATCTTAACTTCAAATACAAAGTTTCAACTCCCCCTTGATATCCTTGGTGGTAATGGCTTTGCAAATTGTGTCTCCTCCCATATTGATTGACCATTTATCCCTTTAATTGATGGAGCATACACCCTCTTATACACATCCACTGTGTAATGGCTGTCCACATAATCCTCTGGACGGAAGTGCATGTAATGGATCTTCTCTTTCATTGTAGATTGCACAAAGTGCATGCTTGCACGGAATCCCACTCAATTCCCACTTCCTGCAACTGCAATCCTTTACATCCAAGTCAACAATATATTGACTCTCATCACAGTAGCTAATCTGATAATGCTTGCTATCTCCTTTGATTGGAATGCAATCACTCACTCTTTCAGCAGTCTTTTGGAGAATTTTTAAGATTTTTGGACACAGCTTCCCATTCCACTTCTGTGCTGCTTTTTCTCTATGAACTTGGAGTCTCTTTATCAACCATTCTCTGATCCACTCAAGCATACTTAGAATAGGTAGTTTCCTTGCATCAAATATGCATGCATTGAAGACTTCACAGCCATTGTTGAGCAGCATAACACACTTGCTCAAACCTGTGAAGTGTGATCTGCTCCACTGCTGAGCTGGCTTCTCATTCAACCACTTCCAAGCTGCTTCATTCATCACTTTCAAGGCACTCATTGTCTGCTTGAACTCTCCCACAGTGCTGGCACATGCTGCACTTCACATTACATTTTTTAGGGCTAAACCTATATACCCTACAACCTTGAAATTGGCATGCAAACGCCTCACACAAAACCTGTGATCAGAACCTAGAAACACCTCTCCAAAAGCTTGTACATGACCCTTCTGCTTATCACTAATGAAGGTCATCTCATAGTCCCTGTAAATGCCTAAGTCCACCTTTAAAATTCTTAAAAACCACTCACAAATCTCACTATTATCCTTGCACACAACAACATAAGCTATAAGATATATGCTATTGTTGTCATCCACACCCACAACAGTTAACAGCATCCCCTTGTACTTGTTTTTAAGAAAACACACATCCACCCCTATTATTGGTCTACACCCTGCATTAAACCCCTCCTTATAGGCATGTAGACACACATACAATCTATCAAACCTATTGCAGCCTTCATCATCAAATTCAGTTCCTACAATGACTGTAGTCCCAGGATTGGTTCTTCTCAACTCCTTCGCATAATCTCAAAGTTTTCCATATTGTTCATCTGGATCACCCTCAATCATCTTCAGAGCCCTTCTCTTATCTCTATAAGCTGCATCCTTAGACACACTACAACCAATCTCCTCAATTATTTCTTGCCTAAACCCCTACACTCTTCTTTTCGAATCACTAACAAAATTTTTCATGTATCTTTCACTTAACCATTTTTTTTTCACATTTTTTACATTTCTAGTGGTGGCACATGTGTGCTTATCATTATACAACCTCATCCTAAAAGTGGACTCCCCTGCAACCTTCCTCAGATTCACCCTCCAATTACATGTTTCAACAGCACATTTTGCATAACACCTAAAATGATCACTCTTACTAAATTTGATATTCCTATGTGTTTTAACAGCATGAGAATTTATGGTCCTCTTAAAGTCTTCTCTATTACTAAATGTCAAACCAACAGATATAACATGATCATACACACATGCATTGTTGAAAATAGGAAAATTAGGCAGCCTATCCTCACCATCGGAGTCCTTATATTCATCAAAGTTGACCTCTTCCTCATTCATCTCACCATCAGAAGCATCATCTTTTGATCCCTCTATCCCATCCCCTGCCCCTGTCCCTGCCTCTCCTCCCACAACATTATATGCTGTCTCCCTCCCCAAGTCAGCCTCTCTCTCAATCCCAGCCCCTGCCCCACCTTTATCCACACATTCATTTTCATCATATTCATCATCAGAACACATCTCATAATCACTCTCAAAAATTGTATCAGAATTTTCATTTATATCACCACATTCATCAGAGTTAGGATTCTCAACATTTTCAGCATTCATTAACTCAGAAAAATCATTACCAATCACCTCATTTACCCCATCATCATCAATTTTTTCTAGTGTTTCAGCAAATACATAGAAACTCTTAATTGGAACATGCAATAATGCCCATTGTCTAAATATTTCATCACCATATAGAAGTCTAAACCCATTATTCTGCTTAAAGAAGAACCTCCTATCGAAATCACCTAATTTAGTTTCAGTGAATCTATGTAAGTCTTCAAGGGTGAACAGGCTAGGTTCTACAAAGTCGTATATTATAATTGACCCACCCTTATATTCAGCCGAAGGATAAGTAGTGAACTCACCTCCATAATGAATGACAAGTGAAATAAATGGGATGCTTGAATCTGTTGGCAAGAAAAAAACAGAGAACATAATGAATAAAAAAACCATAATTGGTCAACACATGCAAAGGAATAAAGATAATGTTGGACCACACCATATAAATACACTAACATAATTAAAAACACTATAACATACCCCACATGTTTTTATAAAACAAAACATAAAGGAATCCACCCACATTTCAAATATCAACAACGAATATAAAAGGACACAATCCAGACAAATATAAGAATGGACAACAAATTCAAGTATAAATTCTGTCATTTCATTTCGGAGATTCCAGAACACAAATAAGTCAAAAAACAAAAAAGATAAAGAAGAGAGCTTACCATATCGGGGTGGTGGGAATTTGTTCAGTTTTCTGTCGCGTTTTTTTACCATCTTCTATTAACTTTGATCGACGATTTTAGCTACTTAGCTAATTTGATGAAGGTTCACGGTAGGGTTTGAAGGTTGGATGATTTCAATAAGGATTTACGGTTCAACGTTGATTATTGGAAGATTACGACGACGAGGATTTTTAGTCGATTAAGTTTTGCGATTTCAGGGGAAGGTTAGGGTTGGGGAATTAGGGTTCTGAAATTCGAATTGGGGATTTAGGGGTTCATTTCCATATTAAGACCTAATTAATCCAGGTGGAGCCGGAAAAAAAAATGCCACTTAGGTTAAAAATTGCCAAATTAGCACAAATAGCTCGAATTAGCCAATTTTCAGGGCTCACGTGCGGTTCACGTACCAATTGGGCCCAAATTAAACAATTCGGATTTAATTTGGGCAAAATTCACGAAACCCGACAAATTACGGTCCTAAATTGCCAGCCCGAAAAATTACGGTTCGAAATTGCCAGATCCTCTAAGTTATGGAGCATTTTAGGTAATAAACTTTTATCAAAATTCAAATACTAGGAACTTATAGGTAAGGACGGAGCTAAAAACTTATTTTTGAGGGAACTAGTATTCAATTTTTGGGGACTAAATCAATATTTAGACAATAAATATTCGTGATTTTACCATACAAAATACAAGAATAATATAAACTCTTTTTTTTTGTCTTTTATTAGACATGCATATAGATTCATCCTTGTATATGTGTATATATATGTGTGTTCTTAGTTAAGGAAAATTATGTCCTTATTTTCTAAATTGTACGAAGCCATCTATCCATCTAATTTTTTGCATGCTTCAGTTACATTTTTTCACATACAGTACCCACAACGACTTCTCTAATACCGTTTACCACTTTCAAAATATCTCATATTTTTATCAAATATCAATATTTTAAAATTTGATATGTGCTAGTCGAGTGCTTGACTAGCGCCTAGTGTCTAGGACATTCAAACGCCGCCTAAAGTAAGCATGACTTCTTGTTTCCTTAGTTATTTTTCTTAATTTTCTAATCTTTAAAATTTATTTTTGAAATTCTTAAATTTTTTTTTTTTTAACGTTGGAGGACAAGTAAAAGCTTAATATGTTATTTGAATTATATAACATTTTCAATGATTATAATTTGTTTTTTGTATTTATTAATTTGTTGATTTTCCATCATCATCATCGATGTCTAAAGTGATTGAGCATGTTAAAATCAGTGTGGTTTGGTGGGCCGATTTTGAAAATGATGCCCTAAGCTTCGTAATTTTTATATTTTTGGATGTCCAACAAATCCCACATGAATTACACGGGAAAAGTATCATTATTATATAGTATATACAGATTAGATGGTTTGTATGTTCATTGATACAAGTCATTTGGGAGAAATTCATAAAATAAATTTATGCAGACTCGATCCGAAATAGAAAATATGAATTATGTTAGAAGTTTAGAACGCAGAATGGTCTTGATCATTCTCTCTTTTTTGTTTGTTTCTTTTATTATTATTATTATTATTAGATGCACAAATTTAAAATATATGGGCCGTATTAAATTCTTAAAATTTAAGATTGAAGCACATAATAAGGTGAAACATTAACTGCTCAACTACATGACTTGAAGTATGGGGCCAAAATTTAATTGCTTCAAGGTGAAGGAAATTGTAATATTTTAGTGTGTTTGATGTCATATTTCAAAATAATATTTGTATATAAATGATGACATCAATAATTTATAGGTAAGTGTGTATAGAAGATGAAGATCAAATGTAACAAATGATTTAAATCAATTGTAAACAACTTGCTGCATAAGTATTAGCTTGGTTAATTCTATAAACGTATAAATATGAAATAGCATGTCCACCAACCCAAGCATGAACTTCAAGAAAACTAGCCTTGAGGTTTGTCCTAACTAAAAATAGATATGTAGTAATTCTTTTTAATTAAATAAACAAAACCAAACTGTTTTGAAAATTTAAAAGTACCCTCTTCTAAGTAAAGGAGTGTCACAAACCTTAATATAATTACGTTAATATCTTTTTTGCCATTTAATTTATATTTTTATTTAAAAATATTGCTATTGAAGATATGAATAGATTGATTTGCTCTGTTTGTATTCGAATGAGAATATAAACTATTGATTTCATAATTTTCGTCTGGCAACATATTTTTTTTAAATTCTGAAAGAATCAAAATAAAAAAATTCTTAAATATTTATGAATGTTCAATACTTATTTATGTATGTGCAGTTTGAGATTGTGGATTAGAGATAAAATGCAAGACTGAGGTTAGAGGGTACCTGTAACTTTTCATAACAAATATATATGTAGGAAAAATTGTAATTTTTCATCATGTAATTTAGGCCCTTCCACTTTTTACTTCCAATTTTAGTAATCCAATTTTGGTCCTTTAAGTAACACTTTTTCCGAATTTGCTTGCAATTTTGACTATGTGTATGTCGGAATGTTGATGTGAATTTTTCAATTCTGATGTCCATATATGTAGAAATTGATATTTTGAATAAAATCAGATCAATATTAAAAAAATGTAATAGTTAAAGAAGCAACATTGAAATATGCAAATTGATAGTAAAAAAAAAAAAAAATAAGAACAAGACAAAACCTCACTTACAGATTGAGTTTTTTTTCCTATTTATTTATTTACAATATAAAGTTTGTAAGTAGTTATAGGAAAAACATTTGAGTTCATTTTCCTATTAATGAATTAAGGTTGATAATTGTGATCTAAAATCAAAGTTTTGTCAATTATTGATCAATATTCACCATATAAAAACTCATATGAATGATCTTACAAATATAATTCTGTAAAATAAAGTTTAAATATCGACAAATCAAACTGATTTATTTTCACAATTCATATATTCTCCGTAGATTGACGTACCTTACAAAATAGTAAAAAAAAAAAAAAAACTCACAAAATTTTAGTATTTGGCAAAGTAGGAGCTTCGATTACAAATATTAAAAAGTCAACTATATAAAGATAGAAGTCATGATGGGATAACGGCGGATGTATAAATAAAATGGAGATTTTTGCTCATAATTTTCACATGGATGGATAATGCAAGCTTGAGATAGGTAGACATATCCAAAATATGAAAGGAATCTAATCTTCTTTGATTGTGTTTTTCTTTTGAATTTTTTTTTTTTTTTTTTAAAACTTCCTACCAAAATTATTGTAACTCTATAAGTACGTAGCTAATTTATACATAAGTATTTGAGTGCCCAATGAATGATGAAGTTATAATGAGATGATGTACATCTAATTGGAATTAATTATAAAGGAATATAGTTTGAATGAATTTTTAGAAACTCATTTGGAATCTAACTAAAAGGGAAAAAATTCAAAGTATTATTAGTTTGGTATTAATTATATATTTATAAGATATTTATTGTATATTTTTAAGGATCCATTTGCTTATTTTTATTGGACTTGATAATATACCATATTAACAAGTTTAACTTGTTTGCTTAATAAAAAGAGCTCGTTATTGTATCACTCAACCTTGTCATATGACTATCCATGAGGATGAATATATAGCTTTTTTATGTATTCAAACTAACCCAATAAATCTCATAGATATAATCAAATTCAATCAATAATAGAAACAAATATGTGCTTAAGATATTCGTTGTATACTCATAAAGTATTACTTATATAGTTGAAATTTTAGTGAAATATGTTAACTGTATATTTATAAGGTATTAGTTGTTTATTTATAAAGTATTTACTTGTTAATTAAAATTTATATAATTTAGTGAAAATATTACTTATTACACGTAAATATATTAATAATATTACTTAAAATTTTAAATAAAATTGAGATTAGGGGCACACCATACTCACAGGCACACAAATCCTGCTCAACTAAAAAAGATTGACTTAGCAGATTGTCCTTTTTTTTTTTCTTCAAAAAGATTATAAATGAAAAATTATGTATAAATATAAAAAATGTAATCTAAAAAAAAAAAAAACTGAAATCAGACCTACAAATAAACAATTTAATATTGGACTACTTTTTTTAATACTTATTTTTTAAACTATGTATACACTCGAATTCTCAATATAATATATGGATTATGAAATATGATATCATACCCACAATAAAATTTGTTGGGGTTGGGTAATTGAGTTGAATTTATACTATTACATGTTGAACCATTTAGTTTCTTATTTTATTTTATTTTTTATTTTCTTTGGGTCAGTCTGCTAACCCAGAAGCCACATACTAAGGTGATTTGGGTAATTGAGATAATTTTGAAATAAAGTTAGAATAGAAATTTTAATTAGACAAAATATTTGGATACAAAATTCGACCTTAATTTAATTGGTATGGGATGAAATATTAAATATTAATGTAATTCAATATATGTCCTACAGTCATTATCTTGAAATATATGTTAAACAATTATTGGATCAGAAAAATCTCATATGTAGATGAAGGATGAAATTTATTCGTGCAATTTCCGTCCTATATAATTTAGGACTTATCCATTTTTTTAATGCAAATTTTACTTAATCCAATTTTAATCAAAAGAACAATTACTTTTTTCAAATTTTATCCAATATGTGCTCAAAATTTCAATTTTTATCTATTTGGACGTAAGAATTTGTGATGAGGATTTTCCAATTCCAATACTCATGTGGGCATAATTTGACATTATGAGCAAAATCAGATTAAAATTAAAAAATGGTTATAATTAGAGGATTAAAATTGATATACGTAGATTTGATAATAAAAAACTGGACAAGAAGGTTTAAGCCATGAGACGAAAATTGAGATTTTCATGTTTTATTTTATATTTTGATCAAATTGTCGGAGTTAAGAAAACATTTTTATTTTTATTTTTATAATCAAGTTTTTTTTTTCTCTTTAGAATAGTAAGGTGGCTCTATGATTAGAAAAAAACCATTAGCATATATAGTAAGAAGAATATTTGTCTGTTGAAAATAATAAATTAAATATTCAAATAATACTCTTCCATAACATCTTCTACTTGTAAGGTTTGTCATTAAACCTTCTCAATCAAACCATCAGATAATCAAATCTGCAAGTTAACATAATAAAGCCAATATAATATTAATTGGGAAAAATAGACAGAAAAGAACAGAACTTACCAAATGCAATAAATTATTCGATTAATTATAATTATAGGTAAACCCTAAAAATTATTGCTTGTAAATATTTTTCCCATAATGTGGTCCATAAATTGAAGCATTTGCTAATACTCGTCCTTTTCCTATTTCTAATTTTGTGTAAGATGACAATTTCACAACTCTCTATATTCGTCGTAGCAATTTAATTTTGCATCTCATATCGTATTCATATACAATAATTTCAATTTAATACACACTTAATTAGGTCCATCAACACAATAGAAAATGCACAAGTTCCTTCAAATAAATAAATAAAATTTGAATTTTCACTGGCATATATTATATATCACATTATCAAGTAATATGATGACACCAAAATAATTTTGATTTTGTACTTATCATAAAAGATAAGTCGTTGTCTTTTTATAAATACACACAACTGTTAGTGGGAGCTCTTCCATTTTCTCAATCTCTCTCTCTTAAAAAAATTTGTGAGATAACTCCCTCCCCACCCACCTCCACCCCACCCCAGGTAGTCAAGAAATTTTTACATTCCCACAAAATGCTTTGCTATTACAAGAACATTGAGGATTTTCTTGTTTTTTGAGTTGCTACAATATTATATATGGTACCTTAAAAATTGGAAGAGAATTTAGTATATATATGTGTGTGTGTGTGTTAATTGATATGGTAATTAATTTGGTTGTGTTTTTCTCAGGTGAAATGGCATATCAAAGTGATCAATCAAGAGAAATGTCAACGGAGAGGAAAACAGGTCGAGGAAAGATCGAGATCAAACGGATCGAAAACACTACGAATCGACAAGTTACATTTTGCAAACGTCGCAATGGATTGCTCAAGAAAGCCTATGAATTATCAGTGCTTTGTGATGCTGAGGTGGCCCTAATTGTCTTCTCAAGTAGGGGTCGTCTCTATGAGTATGCTAATAACAGGTAAAATTAATTTCAGAACTCTGAAGTTAAGCGTGAAGTAATTAAAAAAAGAAACCCTTATTAGGGATCTGGGGAAAGTTGAATATTTTGGGGGTGGATATAGATAAAAAGGGGTGGGAAATAGTGATATGGTATTTGAGACAAGATTGTCTGTTAGAGAGAGTGTATTAGAATAATAGGAAAGATTTGGAGGGGAAGGACATAAGCCCTTTTTACAGTGAAGATGTTTTGTTGACATAGATTTAGTTGGCTTTCTAATTTTTCCAATTTTGATTTATCATACACTGTGCTTTATGGGGTTTCTCTTTTTATAATCCCATTTAGTCCAAATGGAAAGATCCATTTTGTGGGATCCAAAACAGCTGCAGTATAGTGTTTGCAAGCAAGAAAATATATATGGTTTTTTTGGGAAGCTTTTTTTCTTCAAACCCTTGAGATCACCTCTCTCTCTCTCAACAGGATCAAAATGGTGGGTGTAAGCAAGAAATGGTTATTTGGGAAGGGTTATAAAAACTCTTAGATCAGCTCATTATCTTCCTCAGTTTGGAGCTCTCTCTCTCTCTCTTCATCCTTTCCCTCTCATCTCATCACTCTCTCTCTCTACACTCTGTCAAGCTCTGATTTGTCCGTACATCTATCTCTTTGACCCTTCCTTAATAGTTTTAGGGAATCAATCTTAGCATCATGAGCTAAAAGGATTCTGCAAGAAAGAAGTTATAAATAGGGTTTAATATTAATTATTTTTCCTTATTGATTTGATTTTTTTCATTTGGCGTAGCTGAATTTTAGTCATAATTCAAATTAGGGTTTGAAAAAAAATTTGTGGTAACCTAATTAGGGTTACCACTTGTTATCATTTGACGGTTAGTCTCATTTCGAATCTGGCTCAAATTAAAGAAACGATTTTTTCCCCCAGAATTAGACAAAAAAATGTTCATAAAATTTCTGGTCTAGATCTGGTTTTTTTTTTTTTTAATGTGATGGTTAGTCTGATGTAACAAATTAAATCCCATCAAAAAATATTTTATGTATTTATTTTCGAGGCATAATACATTTAATTCATTTGTCACTAGGTTTTTTCTGTTTTCATATTTTCCTTAATTAGGGATGTCTAATCATACGTTTTTTAATTAAAATTTAAGAGGAAATAGATTTCTCTCAGTTGCAAAAATCTTTGGTCACGTCAGACACGATTTTCTTGTTCTTGCCATTTTTTTCCATTTTGATAATTCTTATTAAAAGATAAATTTGTGAGTAGGACTCTATTCTAACATGGTGAGATTAGTAGGGCTCCGTTTCACCAAATTATATCCGTGAGTATGAATTTTAATTTTTGAAATCTAATTATTCCTAACTTTTGCCAAGAATTAATGTAGCTAGTCTTTTGAGTTATTTCAGCTAAAGAAATATTTCGTAATAATAAAAAAATATAACTTGTGAAAATAAATTTGAGTTATATAACTTTGTGTGATAATTAATGAAATAACATCTTGAAAATGTTTTAGTAGTTTCTTGGAAGGAACTATGTTAGTATTCTTAAAAGACATTTTCAATTGTAAATTGTGACTATAGGTTTATCAGGTTAAATGAACTATGTGTTTTTTTAAGGAAAAAAATTTCAGAGAACTTTATGTTTTGTTAGTGTTGTTTTATTTCTTTATACTAAAGGAAATAAGAAAACTCAAGAAATATACACATTACTGAAGAAGGGAAATTAATGGAAAAATAAATGTTTCGGTTATGTTAGTGTTTCCAAGTTTTCTTTCTTTCCTTTTTTTTTTTGAATTATATCTTTTTACATATACTAGTTTACGTATGTGCATTTTTTTAAATTGATCCCTTAAATATACTTCTAATTTTATTTGAAATGGATTCCTGTTTTTTCGTTTATACAAGTCGAGTCCTTGCATAACAAATTTTATACAAACAAAAGTATACAAACTTTATTTTTTGTTAATGAAAGTATTTGAATTCAATTCAATATATATATATATTCTTTTTTTTTTTTTTTTTTTTTGAAATTTGTAACTAGCTACTTAACCAATATATAGCTCCCCAAAATTAATCAACTCTCTCTCTCTCTCTCACCCTATTTTATTTTATGTGTGTCAAATCATGTAGAGGCTTTCACAAAGCATTAAAGCACTTAGAACCGAAACAGGAAAGTAACAGAAGAGAAAGGGAGTGGCAAACCAATGAAAATCCCTACTTTTTCTTCATTCTTTGTTTTTGGCTATCTCATTATATCCTCTTTATTAACCCATCTCCACACGAGTTACCATTTCGAGAAATTCATTTTTCATTTTTATAACATTCCAATATACTATTTCTAATAATAATTATATGTGTGTGTGTGTGATTGAGAGGGTATATGTACAGCCACTGCCACCAATGGTGGACTTCTGAATTTCTTCTGATCTCTTTTGTTTTTTCCATGCATCATCTTCTTAATTATGGTTGTCATATATATGTTCTGAATTTCAAATGGGTTTATTTAATTATTATGTAAATAAACTATAAATGTTATATTTGGCAAAGTAGTGATTAGTTGATCGAATTGTGAAATCTATTGGACATTCTACACTTGATAAAATGCATTGAGTAAAAAGTATGTTGCAGGCTAGATTGATTAGGGTTTGAAGATATGATAGTTAATAGTATTGCCCATGGTGTAATAGGATGGTTTATTACAAGTTTGTGACCCAATCATGTTGTTAGGTTTAGTGTGTCAGCCAATCAGGGCCTCGATGATATTAAGGTAGCAGAAAACTCAGAAATGAGGGAGTTGAGTTGTCTCTGCTTTGCATTCAATTTCCTTTTTTACTATATTATATCATGCATGTCACACACATAAATATTTTATTTAAATAAGTGCTCATGTTTAATTGTATTCTTTTATCTATAAGGATAATAAATTATGTTTTCTACTAAATTAATGTATGTAGCTCCATCATTTGATCAGAGTTGAGAGGTGACATATCTCACAACTCATAAAAATCGAAATTACATATCTTCAAACTCATGAACATTGAAACTCGAGGCATTGAACTAGTCCTTTGACATGATAGATCTCGAAGCTCGTGTGAACTTCTCATCTTGAGTTTCGAGATCTATCATATCGAATATTGAAACCAGTTAGTCGGATCTTGAAATTTTGAAAAGATAATGAAACGAAGCGTAATAAAATAGAATTCGTTGTAATTTGGATTCTTCTGTTGCAAATAATATTAGCTTAGTTTTTTATTCCATTATTATTAATCAAGATAACATATATATTGATATTGAGTATGTGTGTGTGCAGTGTTAAAGCAACGATTGAGAGGTACAAGAAAGCATCCTCAGATTCCTCAAATAATGGCTCTATTTCTGAAGCCAATACTCAGGTACTTTTATCTGATTTTCTTTATAACCATTATGTATTTATGTTCATGAATTAATTTCTTCATACTCAAAGCATTTGATCTGAAATATTCTCAGTTAAAAAAATTAATTGTTTTTCTAATTCGTACTGAAAATTATGTCATCCACGTATATGATAATTAGTTGTAGTTTTGGAATGTCCACATAAGTAATGTTGTCGAAATTGCAACAAGTCCCCAAAATTCTTCATGACACATGCTTGTCGCGTGACTAATTCGAGCCAATTTTGCAATTCACAGTGAAATTTGAACAAAACCAAACATTATTTATAGTAACAAGACAGTTAATTTTTATTTTTTTTAAATTGAGCTTGGCCAATTGTAGACAAAATTGACTAAAATTCTCTGATAATCACTATAGTTCCAAATGTAATGATTTGATGGATTTTTTTACCACAAACTTCTCATTAAGTATTTCAACGTTACTAATTTCAGTATTATCAGCAAGAATCTTCAAAACTTCGTGCACAAATCAGCAATTTGCAGAATCATAACAGGTAGAATTCACTCTTCCAATAATTTAATATTTCATGTTTTTTTGTTGCAACAATTACTATATATAACGAAATTATTAATTGGTCTCGATATATATAGGAACATGCTTGGAGAATGTTTAGGAGCATTGAGTCTGAGGGAGCTCAAAAATCTGGAGAATAAGGTTGAGAAAGGGATTAGCAAAATCCGATCGAAGAAGGTGAAAGAAAATCCATGGAAATTGTGACATAATTATATATTTATAGCTATATTTATATATTTATTACTAATTATTTAATTATATATAATTGTGACTTGATTATTCTTTTGCCTCACAGAATGAGCTGCTTTTTGCTGAAATTGAGTACATGCAAAAGAGGGTAAGTAAAATGTACTCTTAATTGGTTTTTTTATTTTTTTAATTTTATTTGAAAATTTAATAAGAGTTGCCTAATTCATTTATAGGGAATTTGCAATTTGCGTCTTGTAACTTTCATTCGATTTAATTCGAAATTTTGATTATTATCTACATGAATATCAGAATTGTTGATGTGGTTTTAATTTTGGCATTCATATAACCTGATCCCAAACATGGAATAAAGTGATAATTAGATGACCAAAATTGAAAAATGTAATTTTGATGGTAAAATGATTAACAATGCTTAAATTATAACGAAAATTTGGTTTGGTAAATGCATTATTTTACATTTCAACTTTTTTTGTTGGGGGAGCGTTTTTATTTTTCAAGCAACAACAGTGAAAAAACTTTTTCTTGCAAATGAGTTTAATTTTGAATACTGTTCCATTATATTCTTCTTGTTGTCTCATTATATTTCTTTCCTCATGTCAATCATATTACCAGCAGGAGATTGACTTACATCAAAATAATCAGTATCTTCGAGCTAAGGTCTCTCTCCTCTCTCTCTCTCTAGAATGTTTTATATCGTGGGGATAATTTTAATTTTGGTTCTATATTTATTTCACTTTTTATTTTTTTACAATTTTGATCATCTATTGTTTTAATTTTATCCAATTTTAATCTTTTTTTTTTTGTTACAATTTTCAAATTGATGATGTGGCCACTGAAAATTTTGACTTGGCATCCAAATTTCGGTAGCCACTTCAACGACTTTGAAAATTTTGACCAAAAACGACTGAAATTAGAAAAAAAAAATTAAATATATAAAATCAAAATTGAAAAACATATACTAATGTCTTATATACATGATCAAAATTAAAATTAACACTAAAATGTATTTAGTGTTGAAGTTTGACATTGCATGATTAATTTTGCAGATAGCTGAAACAGAGAGAGGGCAGCAACACATGAACTTGATGCCCGGGAGTTCAGAGTATCACGATCTCGTTCAACCTCAGTCGTTTGATCCTCGCGACTATCTTCAAATCAACGGTCTCCAACCCAATCCTGATTATCATAGGCAAGATCAGCCATCTCTTCAGTTGGTGTATGACTATTATACCCTCCCCTCCTTCATCTTTCTTTTTTATTTTATTTTATTTTATTACTAATAGCTTTACCTCTTCATTGCATCAATTCATGCTGATATGTGTTTCTTTTGTTGTCTTTATAACAGCTGATCCAACTCAAGAGAAGAGTGAAGAGAAAAGATCAATTAGAGTAATATATATTGCTTCATAATTGATCTAATTAAACTCTTGATCATATACTATAATATAATTGTTAAATCTATTTGTTAATGTTGTATTTCTTGTAAGATTGTAGCATGCATAAACATTTCCTTGTCCTTTTATTTCATGTATGTATTGATAAGAATTGGCATCGCATGGCTAAGTTAGTTTCTAATAATGTACTAAAAAACATATTGTGCAATGTTATTGTTGTGTATTAATTGTGGAATTTCTTTTAGCATGTCTTTTCACTTGGGATTATTATGTTCATTAATTAGTGTCGGGGTCTTGATTGCATTCTTGATCTTTTGTTGCCAAATATTATTTCATCTCATGTTTTATATCATTATGCATGATTATGATATATGTGACTTTGTTTATTGTCGTAATAAAGTATGATATGAAACAATATGCTACATCAGAGAGTAAATTCGATTTTTGAATATGATTTGTCACATTTATTTCTTTTGGTCACTAATAGGCACTTCAAGTATTTTGTTTTCAACTATTTGATAACATTGGAAAAATCAAATAGATTGAATGTTAGCTGAGGTTTTTTTTGTTAAAAATAAAGTGATGCTTTTTCTAAAGACTTATTTCAGAACTTAGATATGTTGTCGATGCTGTTTTATCATTGGAAGGAGATCACAAATACTTCCCAATATTATTTTATAGTGTAGATTATGAGGATTACAGACAAAGCTCTAGAATAAGATTTTGATCCCATATATTATTTTGGGCTTATTCATTTTTTAACTTTGTATATATCTACAACTTACTAGTCAACATTTAGAATATTTGATGCTAATCACTCAATAAAGTAAATAAGATTAAAAAAAAAAAAAAAAAAATCAAGATTGGAACAAATCAAATATCGATACGCATTACAACATGGACCTAAAAATGGGCCTTTCATTGACTTGGGCGATCTTCGTATTTATATATGTAAACTAGTTGTATGTATTATACGTTGCAACAGTTAATCAGATAAATATTAATTATTTTAAAACACGATGTAATTGATAATATGAAAAAAAAGAGAGTATTTAATATATAATTATAAAAATCTGAAAGTACATAGCTATATTTTAAATATCTATCACATCTTACATGCTTGTATTTTTTAAATTTCAAATAAAAAACGATTATAAATAAACAGAAAATGTAACTATAAGTATATTACTCAATCCATTAATTGAAGGATTTATATATAGGCTAAAATCATTTTTCATGAAATTATGGTTTCTTCCCGTGTTGGTCTCATAAATATTACAATTTTTAATTTAATCTTATAATTTAAGAATTTGTCCAATTTTGGTTAGAAAATTAGAATTTTGTCGGAAACTCTTAGATTGAAGCCTTTCGATGACCTAGAAGTGACGTGATAACTCGTGTATAAGAATTTGACATGTATCGTCATGCACATCACTTCTAAGTCGCCAAAGAGCCTCAATTCGTTGAAATTGGACTGAAAGCGACAAATTTTTAATTTGTGGGACTAAATTGAAAATCGCGATAATATGGAATTAAAATCAGAAGAGATCATAATTATGAGACGAAAAAATAATTTTAACCCAACAAAATAAATATACTTAAATTTTACAGAGATAGTTGATTTTACAAAATATTGAATTTTGTGAATTCCTCATATATTTTTGTGAATTTCCTTCCAAAAACCCACTGATTTGTAATTAATATAGGTCAAAGATTAGAGATAAAATTCATAGACTTGTTTGAACATTGCATATTATTCCCTATCCCAAACTTATTTCTTGACACAATATTGCATATGTATATGAAACTATTGATACATGACATATTACTTTGAATGCCTCTTGTGATGAAGATCATTCGAGTTTATTACATCACATGTCTGATATAACATTATTATTTTCAACGAGACGACTAATATCAATGGGATACGTATCGGAAGGCAACAATGCAGTGTATGCTCTTTCAGTCACGACGTAAAGTGCTTTTTCTGAAAGATGATAATTGTCCCAAAATAAGTATTCATCTCTATCATTGCATGGCTCTTTGGTAACATCACATAGTCCTGTTTGTGACATCACTTCACAGCATGGAGCATTCACAACTCTAAAACCTGAAATGATACAAAGGTTATAGCTTCGGAATTTTCTGTATTCGATTTGATGTTACATTTTATGTTACATATAATATATATGTATTCAAGTGCATAAGTTATCAAATATAGCTAGTAAGCATGTTTCCGAGTGCATATTGTTGAATAATCGAGTTAAGTTTATATATTAATACACTACTATTCAAGGTTGTTTGAGTTTTATAGTTGTATTACGTACAGTGTTTAAGATTATTGATTGACTCAAATTGTTAAGTACTTTTTAATAATAGGGAAGTTTTTTGATTTTCATCCGGTTTTGCTCAAAATTTTGATTTTTACCTATGTGGATGCTGGAATTGTTAACACTGATTTTTCAATTCCAACATCCATGTAGACAGAAACTGACACACTGAGCAAAATTGGATCAAAATTAAAAACAAAAAAAAGAGTTAAAGGACGTTCAGTAATCGTTATACAATCAATGTCGAGAAGTGAACGTTTTAATACTTCAGTCATAATCATGAATTAATCAAATGCAATAGAAGATGCAACATTAAAACGAAACAAATAAAAAGATCGAAAACCGAAACGAATTTACCTAGGGTTGAAGGATCTGCACTTGTAATGCCAGTAAAGTTGATGTAGATAAATTGTGCACCATGGAGATTGATGTTTAAGGTGTCTATAAGTGTCTTCAACCTATCATTAAACTCGTGCACCATTTGATTTATTGAATCGGAGCAAATATAAGATCCATTGGAAGGATTTGGAGACAGCATTTCAGGTACGCAACCAATTAAACCAACCCCATAAACAGCTACTTTTCTTGCTCCATTGTTGTACAATCTCTAGGACAAAGGTTGTTAGCATTTGACATTAATTTATTTGGGTTAACAAAAGGAAAATAAAAAGATTTTGCAAATATTATATATTAAGTCAAGAAGGATTTAAAGTTGGAAAATTGGTTTTAATTTGTGTTGAGAATTTATAAAAACAACAGATACTGTGAATAAATTTTATTTTGTAAAATAACAAGATGGTACGAAAAAGGTGATGGTAGATGGTATCATGTATGTAAGGCTAAATAAAAAAATTCAAAAATTTTAGAAAGAAAAAAGAAAAAATAGTATAAGTAATAATAGTACAAGAAACTTAGACTTTGTTCAATATGGATTGAATGCTCTAATTGAGTTAGATCGGTTCCATATTTAAAACTTTATTTTTGCATACTATGTTTTCATTGTAATTTCCATAAAAAAATTATATTGGGACCAAATTATCAAAATTTGTTAATTAATTTTAATTTTGATCCTGAATATAAAATACTTTTCATTTTTTGACCACCATGTATCTGTTTTGATCTACTATGTTTTAATTATTTTTCAATTTTAGTTATTTTTGGTCAAAATTGCTGATATAGCTATCGAAATTTGAATGTCACGTCAAATTTTTCAAAGGTCACGTCAGAATTTTCTGACGACCATGTCAACAATTTTTAAAATTCTGATTAAAAAGGGTTGAAGTTGGAAAAAGTTAAAATATAAAGGATCAAAATTGTAAAACGGATAATTAGTTGTCAAAATATGAAATGTATCTTACATACAAGATACAAAATAAAATTATCCCTAAGAAAAATTTAGATAAGTAATAAAATGATAAAACTTATAGTCTTTAAATAAATAAATATCTTAAGTTTAATTTGATCAAAATAACTAGTAGTTCAATATCCATTCTAAGATATTGATGTTATTTCAGTTTCTTATAATTTAAAAAAATATGAGTTTGTAAGAAAAAAAATGAGGGAGATTTCTATAATTAAATCGGAAATTAGATAAATGTCATTTCGACACTTCCTATTTGCAGAAATAATAATTTAGATTGTATCGTGTGTCAATGTAGAATAATGATGAATTTAGATTGTGTTTGGATGGAGAGATTAAATACTGATGTTTGAATTAATATGAATTCGAAATCCACTCTTTTAAATTCCTCCAATCCAAACACGACCTAAAAAACTTTATTAAGAAATTAGCTAGAATCATAATGAGTACTAACCCAAAGCTGTTCAGAATAGCGATGGGTCAAAATTGCTGCAAACTCTTGTGGTGTGTACAGTGCGTTTCTTGGGTTGTACATTGGCTTCAAGTAGTTGTTGAGATAATCGTTACTTCCCATAGAAACGACGTACAAGCACTTGTTCAGATGTTCTTCAGCAAGAGTCGTGTTTCCAAGTATAAATGCGATTTTAGAAATCGTTGTTTCATGATTAGATAACTGCCTGTTCATGCTGATCCAACCACCCTATAGACAAATCAAATCATGTTCCTTTAGTATATTATCCATAAAACAATATTACATGACTAATTACAACACCACCAAATTCCATTACTTATCATCGTAATCAACAAAGGTAATTGTCATAAGTATTACGAATCTTCTCCAAAATTGTAAATATAAAAGGATTTTTGATTATTAGTAAATTTAATGTGACTTTCAATGTTACGTGTTTTTATAAATTAACAAGTAGATTTCAAACATTTTAAAATCCCCAAATTTTTAAAAATTATGAAGAAAAACTCCAATTAATACTATTACATGTAATAAATAGATATTAATTTATCTAAAAACATAAATATATAGAGTTACAAGATGCTTGAAATTTATCTGTTAGTTACAGATGCACAGGACATTGCAAATCATGTCAAATTTCCTAATAGCAAAAAATCATGTTAAAATTGCAATTTTTGAAAAGTTAGTGATTTTTGTGGCAATTTCTCCTACTTAATAAAAGAGGCAAAATAAAATAAAAAAATCGAGCCAAACGAAAGCCTCAAACAGTTATCTGGTTTTCATTTGATTTAACCTCAATTTGAGCCAAAAATCAAATACAAATTTGAAATGATCACTTTAGGTTGCAATCTGAAAAACTCGTGAACTTTAAGGTGCAATCGAAAAAAAAAATTATGTCCCAAATTAATTTGAAATACGGTCATACTTCAGTTGACGAGTCAACTCATATTTCATTAATATTTCCAATAATAAATTGTATAATTAATATTAAAATTTACACAACTAATTAAAACATTACCAAATTCACTTACTAACATGCTAATTATATAAAACATTGAAATCAATTCGATTAAAACTTGTTCAAACATAATTATTTACCTGCATATATCCCGTTTCATCGAGGATTCCAGATCCTCCAGATCCATAATTCACACCTTTCAGAATCTCCGAATCCTCCACAGTTGCGAATGGTGGAATGGATTCTTCAAAACCCAATAACTCAGCTGCATGTGAAATATATACAAATTTATTACAAAATTAAAAAAAAATTAGAATTTGTGTAATCAAAATTATAGAAGAGTGACAAAGAAATACCAAGAATATCAGCCATAGTTTTGCCATTGCTGAATCTGCCAGTGCCAATACCACCTGGATAATCAATCCCATAAGGGTAATGATTTACTTTGACCATTGTATTAAGAAAATTGTTATTTCCATTATCTAAAAATGAATCCCCAAGAAAAAATAGACAAGGGACTTGTGGTTGGCCATGGATTAACGTAGAATGTTTCATAATTAAATATAGCATTGAAATAATATATAAGTTTGTACTAATTTTTGGAGCCATTTTCAAGAAAAAGAATTGGAAATTTTATTTGCCAGTTCTTTCTTTTTTTTTGATGAGCTTTACAAGCACGCACGATGCATATATATATATATATATATATATATATATATATATATATATATATATATATATATATATATATATATATATATATATATATATATAAAAGTACATAGGTATTAACTTAATTAATAAATAGACTTTCCTAACGACCTATGCATAGATTGGGCGAAGAGATCGAGTGTGTGTTTTCAATTAAGAGTGGATTCAATTTTTGGTAAATTATATATAATAGCTAGCTACCTCGAGCTTTAGTCAAATTATCAAATCAATTTTGAAGTTTTTGAGAATTAGAATTAGGCTTCCGTCGATAAAGTTTTCAATATATAACCCCTTGAAACATAAAATGTAAGAACAAACATATCATATTAATTGATTTTTTTTTTTAAATGAGTGACTTCAAATTAAATTACTCATAAAATTCAATTAAAGAGTTTTTTTTATCTAATTAAAGTATTTAATTGTAATTTTCACAAATCTTAATTCACGTTTTAACTATTTTGGAATGATAGATGTAGTTCACTCTCTAATTAACTTTTTCTTTATTATTATGAAAGGGGTCTTGTTAATTTGCACCTATCGAGGGAAGTTAAGCAGTATGCATTGGTTACTAAGGTGTTTTCTTATCCCTTTTTAAGCTAGATATTGTAGTGTTCAATACAGAGTTAGCATTTGTGAGTTAGCATTTGTGTACAATTATTGTATGAATTTTAGATTTATATAATGTGGGTCAGATTAGGTCGAATTCAATTCGGATTCGAGCGCTTTCCTTTTATTTCTCCCAAATTTTTATATTATTTTAGTCATACCTTTAGATTATATTAAACAAGTTTTATGTAAAACTTTAACTAAAAAAAAACTCTAATTTCGGTAAACAAACTCTAATTTCAGCATAAAAAATCATAATTTGTACATATATACCTTAATGTAATATTACGCATACTTTTAAATAATATTAATCATACCTTTATATAATACATAAAGTTACAACTAACATAATTAAAAGGTATGACTAACATAACATAAATGTATGCTTAACATAATATAAAAACTCAAAAATATGTTTAACATAATATAAAAGTATATTTAATATAATATAAATGTATATTTAATATAATATAAAAGGCCTAAAGGTATGACTAATATAATATAAATGTATGATTAACATAATATAAAAATATGTTTAACATAACATAAAAGTATAGTACCTTGAGCGAATTTGGGTGGATGACATATGGGGACACGTGCAAACGCGTGGAATACACGTGAAGCGACGCGTGGATCAAGTCTAATCAGTTGCACGAATCTAAAATCCGTGCACTGAGTTACCCAAAATTTTTTGTGTTTAATGTATTGATAATTCCAACATTCAATTAAGGGAATAAAAGTAGGTTTATTAGTCATTTAATTTTGTGCCAGCTTTTTTTTAGTGATTAGTATCAAAGTATCCTTATTAAAAAGCGAACTGATCGTGCTGTCTAGGCACACAAAATACTATGACCTTTATCACCCTAATAATTTGTAGTAAGTAAGAGGAATTAATTAAATTTATTAATGGTAATTACTCAACAAATAAACAAAATAAATAGGGGATTCGTTGGAAATTAATTGTCTAATTAAATTAATAAATATATCTAGTTGCTATGCACAATCAAAGTCGACCAAAGCAAATAAATAAACAAAAATCAATCAATAAACAAATCATCAGTTCTCAGTATAGTATTCTCCTTATATTCTTTTGATTAATTAATAGTATTTTTCCTAATATATCTATCGAAATCTCATCCTTAAATTAGCAACAAGTTCTGCTAATCTTAATTGTCTCTTAAGTTTAGTTTATTAAAATAAACTTTTTAATAAAACTCCGTTAAATCAAAAAATCTAATGGTACGACCTTTAAATTTAATTTGTTGAACACATTAATATTTAAGTTGATAGGACGAATTAGACTCTAAATCCAAGCTCAATCCAAGTAATTTAGATATGTATTATCTTTAACGAATCTATAGTTATTTGCAGATCTATTGTAACAATTACGGATTCTAAGCATTAATATATATCACAACAATTGAATCCCACTAAATCAAATCATGCAACATCATGAATCAATAAATCAAGCAACACAAATCATTCAAGAAATAGAAATCATGAAAACATTACTAATCACTCGGAAGTAAAATGTATAGGTTCAACATCCCGTTCAACTAACATAAGAAATTTAACCATACGTTTATTTATCTTGATCTGAAATCTTCATAAAGAAGATAATATATAATTACAAACTTGAGTGGATTTGAAGTTTATTTATTTCTGAACACTCCATTCAAACATAACCTAAGTGAAGATCACTTGAAAGAGAGAGAGAAAGATTTTATTGCAATGTTGCCGCACGTGGTTTATATATGATATTTATTACTTAATTAAAAAACTTAAAATTAATAAATTGAATAATAGGAAATAATATATTTAGTAAAATATTTATTTTTCACATATATTAAACATAATGTAGTAACTTATTTATGCATACGAGTGATGTTTTAGATCTAAAAACTTTATACAATTATATCATTACAACCATTACAATTCTACCTAAAATTTGATAATTAGACATTTAAGATATTGTTGCACTATATCATTGTCTTGCAACTTAACATTGCAATATTAAATATTGTTAATTCATTACATATACCATTGCAATTGTCCACAAGCTAATGTTCATTACATATCATGTAACCATAATATAAGTTTTTTATGATTTTGTATCACTTAAGAGGCTGATCACAAACCCATAACTAAAGCTCATACATTATCCTTATAAATATCCGTACAAGATATATGAAGATTATTTCACAATTCGAGTAACAAATCTCAGTCTCTCCTTCAGATATGTTACTAATTATTTCTGTAAAATGTTGAATTTGCATATCGATCAATGCATTTTATTCGAACACACTGGAACATTATGTTAATAAATCAGGCGTCAATTTTGTTGCACGAGATGATGAATATCATAGGGGTAAGCATCGGAGGGTAACAATGTGTTGTATACTCTCGACATCGTAACTTGATATGAATATTCATTAGGATGAAAGTTGTCCCAAAATTCGAACACATTTCTAATAGGACATGGTGGTACACCAGCTTCACATAGTCCTGTCGAATTTGATGATATTTTACAGCATGTAGTTGCCGCTATTTTAGTACCTGAAATAATACAAATATATATAAATATATATCATAGTCTTCATAATTTTATTTATATAGTAAAAAATCGTTCAATTAATTGTCCTATGTATACTGAGTAGTTTGATGTTAACTGCAATTTGCGTAGGCATGCTAAATAAATGGAACAAGTTCAAGTACTTAATACAATGTTATTTAAAAAAAAAAATTGGCATTTTTGCCCAACTTTAAAGTTGCGTTTCAACTAATAGATTATTGATTTGGGACTTGAACGATAAAAATTATCAATTCAAGTGCTGAAAGATGAAAAATATATATATATAGCAATTAAAGACTCACAAAATATATATGAATAGAAATAACAACAGTAAAACTAAAAATTGAGTGGATCTTAATTGATAATTTCATCTTTCATGCCCTTAGTAGATTGCTTTTATTTTTTAGACTCTGGAAGGATAATTAAACTATATTTCAGGGCTTAAATCGATTAAACTCTTTTATCAAACACATACAAACCTCAAATAAATTAGTTCAGGTTTGTCGGTTGTGTTCATGTCAATCTGAGCTGACAAGAAAAACATTTTAGATTATATTTAAATCGAATGTTTCAGAATGCATTTAAAAATCACTTTAATTTGAGCGGACTTGAAATTCAGCCGTTCAAACCCTTGCATTTCAAATGCATCGATTCAAGCATGACCTCAGAAACACTTCTCACACGAGATGCAACACGAGAACAAAACAGAAGATCGAAAAGAAAAGATAAAAGGAAATTACCTAATAAAGGATCTTCACTTGCAATGCTGGTCATGTTAATGAAGATAAATTGTGCATTAGTGAGATCTTTATTGAGGGTTTCAACAAGTGGCTTCAACAAATTACTGAACTCCTGTGAGGCTTTGTTATAAGATTCCACACAAGATCCATTTGTTGAATAATGAGATCTAATGGCAGGTGCACAACCCAGCAAACCTTGCCCAAAAACTACTATTTTTCTTGCACCATAGTTGTACAAGGTCTGGTTAATTGGAAAAAAAAAAAGAAAAAAAAAATTTATTAGTACGTAGTTGGCGCTGATAATCAATATGATTTGAGCATTAAGATCCTCAATTTCAATATGTGTTTCATAGTTATTAGTATTATCCAGGATAACTATCATATGGCACGTAATAAAAAGTATGATCTAAATTGATATCTGATAATGTTTGAATGAAAAAACCATCTATATATATTGCAATTATACATTTCTAAATATGTATGTGCTACCTATTTTAATTCTTGTGCCGAATTCTTAAGTTGTAAATTTTGTTTCTTCAAAAAGAAAATTTAAAATAGAGACCAATTAAAAAATTCAAATACTAAATTTAATTATATTTTAAAAAATTATTATTGAATATACATGAGATCTAAATTGGGTTTGATGTGATCTAATACTTCAAACCATGTAAACCTATCTGTGTTGAAATTATTTCTAGGATCTATAAAATTACAAAAGCAAAAGTGATACAAATTACAAGACTGCATAATTGCAAATTTCGAAAAATAAGGTGTTAGGACCTTTAATTAAGTGTTTAGTTCAAAACACAAGTTGTTCTATTTTAGCCTACAAGTTGTTAATATTTGGTTCCCTATATATATTTTCACTTTAAAACAAATTATTGGATCTCTCGAAAAATGCTAAAATATCCACCGTGCGCAGCTCTTAATATGTTCAATAATGTGTAATGATCTAACCTCATTGTTATATAGAAAGTAAAATTAATAAGTTCACTAGATTTTTAACACATCAACCGTAACACATATTAACGAAACAACGATGAATAAAGTAGTAGAGTTGTGGATCTCTCTATAAATTATGCGTTTATTTTCATCAAAAGTTTACCCTTGTACATGTATCTATAAAGGTTGAAATCCTTATACCATTTAATTTCTCAATTTAAAAGAACATCCTAATAATTTTATTTGCATTAAAATTTGAAACTGCATATAACGACCAATCTCATCTAAAGATAGATCGCTTAAATTTTACTGCAAACAAAAATACAATAAAAATATAATCTTGATCATTGTTCAAAAAATCGATTTAGGTAGTCGTCTAACGACTCCTAACCACATCGATTTTATCTATTCGATCACTTTAGGTGCTAGCTAGGCAGCCATAGATGGGGCTAGGCGATCCTAAGCATCAAATAACAATTTGTTTTATTAGTTGTTAGCAAATTTATAGCGTTCTTAATGAATTATTGGCTTCTACTGAAAAATATAAATAAAAAATAAAAAATAATTATTAAATTATTAAATAAGTCGTATATAAATATAAATTTACCTCCAACATAAACTCAATAACAAAGATAAGTTCCAAAAATAAATTTTTTTTAAATTAAGGAAAATAGATTAAATAACAAAAACTCTTATCTAATTTGGATACAACGACCAGGTGTTGTGTCTAGTCTCTTCCAACTAGGCCTCCTAAGTGTTGTGCGTCAGTTAAGCATCTAGCTAGTGTCTAGCAAATTTTAGAATATTAATCTCAATACTAATGAAACTACATACAAATCTTGATATCTATAGATAAACTGTGGTTGAAAATCGAGTTAAAAATGATGAAATACAAACCGTAAGTTGTTGAAAATCGAGTTAAAAATGATGAAATACGAACCGTAAGTTGTTGAGAGTATTGTTTGATCAAGAGAGCTGCATATTGTTGTGGTGTGAAGAGTTTACTTGTTGGATAATATTGTGGCAAAAAGTAGTTGTTGAGATAATCGTTACTTCCAGTACTAGAGACATATAAGCATTGGCTTAGATGTTCTTGGGCAAGAGTCGCGTTTCCATATGAAGTCGTGAGATTAGAAACTACACTTCCATGATTGTCCATTTGCTTGTTCATGCATATTCGATCACCCTATGGACAATACAAATGAATAAATTAATTTCTTTCCCAAATTTTTCTAAAGTAATTAATTATAAATCAAGCTGCAAAAAAGTTTAATTTTCACGACCCAAGTGCTTCAGAAATTAACTTACACTATTCTCATTCAAAAGTTAATTTTTATCATTAGAAAAATCTCATTTTGATTTTCTAACTACCGTTTTTTTTTTAAATTTTAATCTGATTTTACTTGAAATGTCAATTTCTGCATACATGTACACCAGATCTAATTTAAAGATCTATCAGCAATTCTAACGTCCACATCCACGTAGGTAAAAATAGAAATTTTCCCAACAAAATCAGTTCAAAAGTAAAAAATAAGTGATAGTTAAATAATCAATACTGAAATACATAAAATTATTGGTAAAGAAATTGGCAATATCTAAATCACGGGATGAAAAAAATCCAATTTTCCGTTAACCATGCATTTCTAGTACAAGTATATGTACATAAGGTTGTGCATGGAACTTTTAAGATTATTGAAAACCAACTAATATGATAATAGAAAATAAAGTGTAACCAAATCATTTATTCTCAACTATCATCGATTTATTCCATTTACCTGATTAATTCCAGTAATATTGAGAATTCCAGATGCTCCTGATGCGTAATTTACACCTCTGATGAAATCCGAAGCATTTGCAGTTGCAAATGGTGGAACTGATTCGTTAAAACCCAATAACTCAGCTGCATTGTTCCACAATAGATTAGTACCCTATCAAGAAAAAATAATATATAATTTGCTAATATATATATATATATATATATATATATATATATATATATATAAATGTAAAATGTAAATTAGTAAGAGTGATGAAAAAAAACCAAGAAAATCAGGCATATTTTTGCCATTGCTGAATCTTCCTGTTGCAACACCACCTGGATAATCAATTCCATAGGGGAAATAATTTACTTTGGCCTTTGTGTTAAGATTATTGTTATTGCCATTATCAAAAACTGAATCCCCAAAACAGAATAAGCAAGGAACTTGTGGTTGGCCAGATATTAAACTTGCATATTCAGAAATTAAATATAAGATCGAAATAATATTAATACATAACTTTTTAACAATGGGAGTCATTTTAAATAAAAAAAATAGGACTACTTTAATCAAATTATTCAAGATTGATCAACTTTTACACACATATCATGTCTATATATACACACAATGATATAAATATATTAATTTCACACATATATAGGGAACTAATTAGCAAATAGACTGCTCCTAACAACCTATGTGTAGATTGTCCAAAATGCTATTGAGAAAGATTATCTTCTTATTCTTCTTTCTTTCTTTTTTTAATTAATGTATGAGAAAATCTTGCTAGTGTGCCTCAAATCAACTGGAGCACGCACTATTACTTACAATCCTGATTAATATATGTACACGATTGATGTGTTAAAAATCTAATAAATTTATTAATTTCATTTTTATATAACGAGAAGATGAGATCATTACACATCATTGGTTGATATATTAAGAATTGCTCAGGATTGGTATTTTAGCATTTTTTCAAATTCAATCAACCCCTCAATATTTTTAGTCTAACTCTGCTCCTACATACTACCCTACCCATCATGGACACATTAATATGTGTCTACTGCTGATGTGTTAGATATCCATCATATCTATTAATTTTATTTTTCATATAATTAGGAATGATATCATTACACATTCTCGATAGACATAGGAAGAATTGTTCATAGTGTGCATTTTACCATTTTTCTATTATTGTATTATGCTTGCATTTAGTGATATAGGATGCATTTATATTGTAATTTACTAATAACCACTTGTGATTGCATAAAATCTGTTTAAATTAATGATCATAAAATCTTTTAATTAAAAAACGTAACAAAATTTAAAATTTATTAATCATATAGTTAGGGCATGATTGGCCGTTAATGATCAAGCCAAATTATTTATGGTCGTGTCCATATGCCTATGTTACTTATCCTTCATTAATGATCAAGCCTAATTATAATGTGTTTCGTGTGGTGGTTTTATTCGGCGGAAAAAGTTGTAATCTAAAATACAGTCGTTTTATTATCGTGGAATCTAATTTTGTTTTTATTCGATTGTATTTCGATCATGTTTAAAAGTTTCTTAAAATGCAATTTAAATTTTGTTTTCAAATTTTTTTTTGATAAAATACATATAACGTGACTTATATATAACTTTCATAAGGATAAATACAACCAGAAAGCAAAGAAGGAGATGGAATGGAGAAATCGTCTTATAATTTATACCGGAAGTATGACATATTTTTTCAATTTGGTATCTAAACTTTTTTAAGACGACATATTTATTCTTGTGAAAGTCACGTATTATGCATTTTATTAGAAAAGTTGCGGGAAAAAAAAGTTTAAGTTGCACTTTGAAACCCCTGAACTTGAGATCCAATCGAAATTAAAAAATAAAAATAAAAAATTAAATTACGAATTTAAAAACAATCATATTTAAAGTTGATTTTAACATTTAACCTTCCGTCTAAACACACCCCAAAATCCACTGATTTGTAACTTTGCAACACTCTTAAAAATCTTACACAATTGTAAGGATCTTATATGATTTTGTAAGAATTTTATAAACTCACCAAACACGCTCTTAATAAGACTAGTTAAACATAATGAATCAACCAAACATCCTCGTACTAACAGTCCACTTAGTTATATACCCCATGAAAAAGACTCAAGTAGTTAACTTGATTATATTTCAATTTATATCTAATTAACCACAGTTAATGAAAAAATCGTACCTAATAAATCTTGGCAAAGGCGTTCGCAGCATTGAATAAATTAAGAACGTGATTTGCATTTTGTGTGACATTTATTTTCTTTGGTACAACCCCGTATCAGTTAGCTAAATTAATTAGTCATTTATTGACTTATTGAAGTTATATCTAATAATTTTGAAAAGTTATAGAATAGAGATGATAAAATTTAATGTCTTGCTTTTTAAAATAAATATGTAACGATTTAAGGGTCCATTTGTCAAACAGAATTTAACATCAATTACATATGAAAAGGTTATGATGTAACTAAATAAGGAAGAATTGGGTTCCATTTTCATTTTTATTTATTTATTTCACAGATACAAACAAAAATTAATTGTTTCAATCTTTTTTTTTTTTTTCCAAATCCATTTTTAAAGGAGAGGAAATTCAAACAATAAAAACTACGACTTGATGCACAGTAATTGATGAGAGAATATTCTTCTTTCACGTGAAGAGAAGAGAGAGACGAAATATTTTTCAATTATTTAGTTTTATGAGATTTTTTTAAAATGAAAATGGAATGCATAGATTGTCACCCTCCTTTATATTTGAATTGAAAGCAAATTTTAATTTTAGAGCCTCAAATTGAGAAAAAAATTAATTTGATTTTGAATTAAGAAATCTCAAAACGTAGGACTAAATTGAGAACCAAAAAATAAATTGAGCCTTGTTCATAAATTTTTCATTCTAACTTAAAAGTCTCAAATTAAAAAATAAGACTAAATTAAAAACGACTTGAGAAATCTCAAATTTTGAACCTAAAACTAAAAACTAATAAATAAATGAAGATGGAGAATGTATCAAATAAATAATTAGGATAGAAAAAATCTCCATTTAAACAAAGCCTTTTTTGATTCGAGCATAAATAATTAAGCCCAAAATAATAAGTATCTTAAAAGGGATTACAATCAGTTCTAACTTAATTCGAGCTAAACCAGCTTCAGATTAGTCAATTTCATTTAATGGACATATGAATTTTGTAAACATAATTCAACAATATTGGATTGTAGCCAAATGGGTCACTATTGGACTTCGAGAAACTAGGCCCATAAGACATGAAATTTAAAATTTTAAAGCAAAAGCATAATTTATTCATATTAAATCTTAAATTGGAAATCACTTTATCCAAACAGTCTTCTATTCACACAATTCTAAATCCTGGATTTAAATAATTCTAAATTTTACTATATTATTATTTTAGCTATTGCTCCATTTATAATTTCAGAGAAAGACTGTTAAGGGGCCCAAATATATATAGGCCCAATTCTATTAAATATAATTCAACAATATACTATTTTCATAATGTTGTTATCAAATAAAATAAAGTAAAATAATAAGCATATGCTAAGAAGTAGAAAAAAGAGTATACTTTATTGCAATGGTATTACATCAAATCACCACCATTTTCCTCTTAGGAAAGTTACCAAAACTCATATTGAAATGTTCAATAATACATAAGGAACAAGAAGTCAAAATTCTAATAAAAACATCAAACGATTATATAACAATATTGTATATTATCACAACACAAAAACTCATATGAGATAATACGTTTCAATCTAAACACAAAAACTTATACGAGATAATACGTTTCAATCTTCACCCGTATTCAGAGTTGAGCCAGTCGACTAATATCAAAAGGATAAGCATCAGATCCCTTTTGTGCGCGGTACGATCGCCTCCCAACTATGATATTTGCAGCTTCAGTCGGATGAAATGCATCCCAAAAGAGATATTGATTTCTGTTTTGGCATGGAGTTTGTAGAGGAAGACATGTGATTTGGCCATTGTTCCTCCCCACACCACAGCAACCAGCATTTGTCACTGTTAAACCTAATATATCCAAGAGAAAAAGAGAGAATTCGATCATTGTTGTTAGGCCATACTTTGTTTGTTCTTATTTAGTTGATACCCGAACTTTTAAGGGTACTTTTGTCATTATACAAGACATGTAGCATGTCCAAAAAAGGATTAATTGTCGAAAAAATTACAACATTTATTTGAATTGTCATTTTAATCATTCATTATTGGTCAAACTAACATAATCTTATATATATAATATGTTTCCTGACCTCGATTGGTTTTTTCAAAAAAAAAAAACATTGCACAACCTATTCAATAAATTCATGCAATTAAACTTAATTTCTGAAACTATCATATTTGACAGTTGTTTGAACACGATAGCAAAAAAAGAAAAAATTCAAAATTAATCGAGATAAAAAAAAAAAAAAACATACTATATATGTGGGATTATGCTTATTTGACCATTAATGAAACATTTTGTTAAATTGACAATGTTATTAAATGTTGTGAGTTGTCCGACAATTAACTAAAAAAAATACTAATCATAAAATATAAAATCATAATAGCTACTTGAATTTTACATGTTTTACACTTAAGAAGTAGCCGATACGCTAGTTTTTAAGGGTGTTTTTGTCAGTTTACGTGACATGTAGCATGACTAGAAAAAAAAGTGTTGAAGATATGAAAATGATGATAAATTTTGGTGGCGAATTAAATGCAATTTACACAAACAAAAATAAGTATGAAGAATTGAGGGAATAATTACCAAAAGCTGATGGGTTGTCAATCAAATCCTGAAAAATTCCATAAGCATCAATGTAGATAAACTTTGAATCCTGTGTGTTTGAGTTGAATTCATCAACCAATGCCTTTAATTTGTTGTTGAATATCTGATTCGCCTGGTTGATCCTTTGCACGCACGTTGAGCCATCGGGGCTGTTCTGGGCCAACGCGTTTGGGCTGCATCCGATTTGGCCTACTCCGATCAATACAAACTTCCTCGCCCCGTTGTTGTATAATGCCTACAAAATATAATTTGGTGAAAAAATCAAGTATTAGAAACGAGTATGCTTTAAAAGGCGTTAGGCGTCAGCTGGTGAATAGATGATCGATTTGGGGGGAAAATTCAAACGTCTAGATTAGGTCTTACTCTCAATTGCTCGGTGTATTGTTGAATGAGAACATCGGCATATTGTTCGGGCGAGTATCGACTACTAGTCGAGTAGTAAAGAGGCATGAAATAGTTGTTAAGGTAGTCATTGCTACCAACTCCTATTGAGTATATGCATTTGCTCAAATAATTGGCAGCAGAATCTTGATCACCAAGTATGTTCACTACTTGTTCAACCGTAGTCTTGTAGTTATTTACTTGTCCAGCAAAATCAATTCTTTGACCCTAATATATATCATTTCACAAAAATAATTTTTTAGATTTTTTACAATTAAAATTCTATTATGTGTAATTGAAAAATGATCAAAATGTTGATATATATTCATCTAAAATACCAATTGTTGGCCAGTTTCTGATCTAATCCCAGCAGCAGCAGATGCATAGTTCACTCCCTTGAGTATTTGTTGGCCGCTGGCGGCCGCGTACGGCGGAATGTGGTCGTCAAACCCTAGTAGCTCGGCTGTATATGAGAATTATCAAATTTCAATATCATTGCGTGTGAATAAAGGGAAAATTGTAAATTTATGACACTGATTTTAAATCATACATCAATGAAAGAAGTTGATTTTTCGAGCCTCGATATTGAGATACTAACTTTTCAATTTAGACGAATTTAGGACAAAAAATCCTAAATCACAAATTTGAACCAAATCACTTCAGCAAAAAACTCAAACTCATGTAATTGGACCTGAATTTCGTGATTTTAATTTTTTTTCCTAAAATAGCCCAATTTAATAAGTTAGTACGTCAATATTAAAGCTCAAGAAGTTAGTGTCCATTTTGATGGCAACTTGCAATTAACTTATTTGAATGAACATCAACTTATTTGAAACGACATTAAAAAGAGCTAGCTTACCAATGACGTCAACGGTAGTTTTACCATTGGAGAACCTTCCGGTGGGCCCACCGGGGTAATCAATCCCATAAGGCATGTAATTAGCCTTAGCCAAGGACTGAATATTGTTGTTATTCCCATTATCCACCAATGAATCACCAAATATAAAGTAGCAAGGCACTTGAGGCTCCGCCGCCACTCCGTCATAGTAGAGGCTCACCGCCACCATGAGCGTCGCCATCCATTTTCTAACCCCGAACCCCATTGTACGCAAATAGAATATTTGTTGAGGGATCAAATTGAAAATAAAAGAAGCAAATCGTAATGTCGAAACTAAAGGTGATGGAGATGATTTGCAATGTCTTTAAGGCATGAAGATGTAGGTATATATATTGCAGATTTTGAACCAAACAAGATTGCCAATGGATGGTTTTTAATTATTGTACATACCAAACTGAATACAGTTAGCTTGGTGCATTGATTGCACGCGCATGAGATATCTACAATGGTACTAATGTGGATTACTGACAAGTAGCCTTTGTTTGACATTTACAAAAGTTGTCTTATATTCTAAAAAAATAGGAATATAATCGAGTCTAACAAAGTTCATACACTATAGAGTTTGAGCTTGAATTCGATTCAAAAGGTACTCAAAACTCAATTCATCAAGTTTGAATTAGACTCGATCGCACTATTGATCAATTAGCTTATCTTATCTCCAAGCTCAACTCGATTACGTACAAACTCGTTAAAATCAAACAAACTCACCAAAACTTGATTGATTGTGAAAATATTATAATATCTCTTGTAATTCAATTAAAAAGCTCAATATGACTTAATAACACTCAACTTAATTACAAATATCCTAAATTCAATAAAGCTAACAACTTTATTAAATTAATTATTGTTGAATTCAAACTCTGACTCAAGCTCGAGTTTGAGATCGAGTCCAGTCTAGTCGTGTTCTTAACTAGTACGTACACTTAATAAGTATACTATTTTATAATAACAATCGCTTGGTATATATAAACATTCAATATATAAATTCAATTATAGAAAAAGAAAAAAAATCGACTTATGAAAATATAATTATAATAATGTAATTAAAACCTAGAGACACGTTAAATTTATGTTGAACTCGTTGAAATAAGACTACGATTATAGATCTATAGTTAACTTCAAGACATGCATACACACTTTTATATATGTATAAATATCTCAATCGATTATAAATTTCCACTCGATATAACTTTACTCGTTGAGTATGTATCTCAAAGAAAGAAATGGAATCAAAGTCGACAAATTCACATGAGTCTAGGGTTCTTGAATATGAGCCGTTTGGTAGTTAGCAAACGATCGACCAAATTTAATGTTTGGACAAAGTCATGAGAAGTAACGTTGATTAATTTATGTGTAAATATATAGATCTCCAATGTCCCATTACCGACTGCACATGCTTGGGAATATTAAAATTCACGTATTCTAAATTATTGGGTTTTTAGCTGTCATATTACAAGCTTTCGGTGTTAAATCATTTACTATATAAATAGTATTTTATTTCATAAATTATTTTATATTATTAAATATGGAAGAAATTGCAAAAAAATATATTTGCTCACTCTCGTTATTATCATTCTTGGATATTGAATTTATTGAGAAATTGATTAACTAATCTAGAATTTCCAATAAAATTAAAAGAAAATGAAGCATTGTGTACATTTTTTTAAATTCGAAATTGTCCACCATCGTCAAAGTATAGGGAAATATTGAGTTTGAACCCACGTAGGAAAAATCATGTAAAATATTTTTTTACATTCTATGTTACATCTCATGTTTTAAATTAATCAACACACATCACGAATATCAAATGACATTACTAATTAACACATGTCATATATTAAATATCATGTAACATAAAATGTAAGTCCCAATGTATTAAAAGATCTGAATTCAAAAAAAACCAAAAGTTGAATTTATTACATGTGTTTCTTTTTTAGTTTGGATAATTCAGGTTATTTTTTAACTTGGATAATTCAGGTTCAAATTCTGATCAATTTAATTTGCTTCTTTATAAAAATAGAGATACTAATTAAGTTACGTACAACGCTCGTGTTATCGATGTTATACCACATTGTTATAATATAAACATCTCTCTCACTCAACTAGTTTTCTGAAGTGAATTGTATCAAAAATCACCACATATATATTGAACTTAAAAATTATGCTAGCTGGAAAATAGTAATTAAGCAGAAAGTGCATGACTCCATGGATGTCACAAAAAAAAGAGAAGATGTGAAATTGACAATCAAAATATATTACAATTGACTTAGTAACATTTATTGCATATGCCAATTAGTCTTTGTAAAGCTGCTGTTCCAATTAACTGAGGCAGTTGAGCAAGCACATTTTCTGACCAAGTCTAAATCACTATAATAGTTGTCTTCCACAACATATGTCAAATCTATGTAGATATATAATGCCTTAATATGATCAGTTTCAATCAGTAACACCTTTAGTCCATGATTTTCAAACAACTCTATGTGCTTTTATTGTGTTTTTTGTCATAATTAATTAGTCTCCTAGCCCCCGAACTAGGAATTCTAATATATTTATTTATTTATGCAATTATAATATGGAAGGCAACTATGAATAAAAGATCGTGTGAAGGTTTTGGGCCCAGTAAAACCAGTCAAAATAAGGCTTGGACTTGGGCTTGGGCTTGGGCTTTTATAACTGTGTCACAAGAAAGGCAATCTGGGCTTATAATTTGGTTTTAATCGCATCTGGCCATACAGTGTGTATATAGTAAGAACATAGTTTTTTTTTTAGTCCCTCAAAAAAAAAAAAAATAGTAATAGTAGTAGTAATAATAATAATATTGATGAATTGATAATTACATATATATATATATATATATACTACTTTGAGGTTTGATCTATTATCCAAAAGATAATTATAATAATAATAATAATAATAATAATAATAATAATAAAATCTAAAAAGTTTGTAAATTACAATTATTTCCCTTTTGACATGGTCTGTGAGTTGTGTGGGTGTTATGAATCGTTTAGGTTGTAGAGATTGAGTCATGTGGGTCGTGAGACACAAAAAATCGTAATTTGTATGAGCTCATTCATTAAAAATCTTATTAATTATTATTTCGTGCTATAAAGGGAATTTCCTTATCCAATTTTGGTACTTTAAAATTTTAGCTTTTGTTATTAAATTTAATAGGACGTAATTGCTATGGGGCTAAGTGTGCATCATAATCTAGATTAAGAAATATATAGTGTGTGCGTGTATATATATTAATATTCATGCAAAAGGCAAAAATAAATTACAAGAAGATGAAACTTCCAAGTCTTCTATTGCGTAATTAATCTCGTTCTTCTAAAAGCAAATTTGTACGTTTAACTCATCTCCACCCTTGAGGGATTTGTTTTATTTCTAAATAATTATGTTAAATTGAGTAATTTAATCTTATATGTATTATTTTAAAAATATAATTGAAATTGATGAAAATCAATGTTATATATTAGAAAACAAATTATAATCTTATATCGACTTTTCTTGGACCATTCTTTTTTTTTTTCTTTTTTGACAGGAGAAAATGCATTTCACAATTCAGCAAATACAAACAACAATCTGGATTTTCATTCTTTCAAATTTGCTCCAAATTTTCTTTAGTGCAAACGTGTGCAAGAGTATGTGCTATTTTGTTGGCTTCTCTTCTCACAAAGTTGAAATCGAACAATTAATTATTGGAAATGTAAGCCAAATTACTTAGAACCTACACTTTATTTTTCAAAAAATACACAAAAACTTTTATACAATTGGTGTACGGATCTAGGATCCGTACACCTGACCCTATCCGGCCTCCACTCGCCCTCCACGCGCGCGCACGCGCCCCCACGCGCCTGGGTGGGTGCGCTCAAACCCATCCAAAATTCGTTTCAGGTGCTACACCTTTATGTTATGTTAAGTATACTTTAATGTTATGTTAAGCATACATTTATGTTATATTAGTCATATCTTTAAGGCCTTTTATATTATATTAAGCATACCTTTATGTAAGCCTTTTACATTATATTAAGCATACCTTTATCACCACAAGAAATTTTGCATACAACAACGCCCATTTAACAACGCTTTTCATAAATTTGTGTTGTCTTTTGGAATTTACAACGCTTTTTTCCGAAAAGCATTGTCTTTTTTAAAAAAATTCGCCATACGACAACGCAAAAAATGGAAACGACAACACTTTTTTAGTAGGGTTGTTAAATGGCGTTTTTTTAAAAAGACAACGCTTTTGTGCAACGCTTTTGATGCGTTGTTGTATAGCAAATTTTTTTCTCAAAACGACAACCCTTTATGCAACGCTTTTTGGCGTTGTCGTTTCTTAGTACTTTTTTTACAATTTTACAACCCTTTATGCAACGGTTTTTGGCGTTGTCGTTTCTTAGTACTTTTTTTTACAATTTTACAACCCATTAAATATAAAATAATTGTTTTTAATTAACTTAAATTTAATTAATTTATAATGTTATCTTGTATTACATTATTTGCATTAATATTATCTTATATGAACAAACTTATAGTTTTAGAAAATAGTATTTTTATAAAATACTATTTTGAATTAATTAAGAAATTAACTACACCTAATTAAGTATTACTCTCATCCTTTGAAATAATAATACAAAATTGGTATATTATTTTAAAACATAATTCGAAAATTGTGTTTTATAATTCATAATTCATAAATTACGAATGTTTTTCTTAAAAAAAGATAAAGATAAAATTATTGTGTTTTAAAATTAATACAAAAAACATAAAAAAAAGATATATATATATATATATATCATATCAATTAATTAAGAATAATACCAAAAAAACATAAATTATTTGAAAAAATTATTTTATAAAATAAAAAATATATAAAATGATTAATTAAAAGAATAATATGAAAAAAAACTTAAATATGTTAATTAAACCATAAACTATTTTTCAAAATAAAAAAACATACACATATTAATTGGTCAATACAATTTTTTTTATATAATAATACAAAAATTATATATTATTTTAATTAAATTAAAGTTGAAAAGTTTAATTATTTTATGATGTTATTTTATATTATTTGCATTAATATTATCTTATATATATGAACAAACTCATAATTTTAAAAAATTAGTATGTTTATAACATATATTAAAAATATGCACTAGTATACTTTATAATTGTTATAATATGAAATTCGATTATATATTATTAAACATATTAATTAGTCATTAATTATATATGTATATATATAATTAGTTAATAAAATAAATATATATATAATATAAACACATAAAGCACTAATAGCCTAGTGGTTCAAGGTTCAACAGAGGTCATGAGTTTGAATCCCAGACAACGCACAATTATTTTTCATGACATGGCAATGACGTGTTAGAATTTGATGATGTGGAAGATGATGTGGCAATGATGTGTCCAAAATATGATGATGATGACGTGTCAGAATTTGATGATGTGGAAGATGATGTGGCAATGATGTGTCTAAAATATGCTGATGATGTGTCACTTTTTTGATGACGTGTCAGATACAACAACGACATGGCAATGACGTGTCAGAATTTGATGTTGTAGAAGATGATGTGGCAATGATGTGTCCAAAATATGCTGATGATGACGTGTCAGAATTTGATGATGGGGCAATGATGTGTCCAAAATATGCTGATGATGTGTCACTTTTTGATGACGTGTCAGATACAACACGACATGGCAATGGCGTGTCAGAATTTGATAATGTGGAAGATGATGTGTCCAAAATATGCTGATGATGACGTGTCAGAATTTGATGATGTGGAAGATGATGTGGCAATAATGTGTCCAAAATATGCTGATGATGTGTCACTTTTTTGATAACGTGTCAGATACAACAACGTGTATTAAGCGTTGCACAAACCGTTGCAAAAAAAATTCAAAAACGTAGGAAAAGACAACCCTTTCTTGCAACGCACCAAAAAGCGTTGTCGTATGTAGATAAGACAACGTTTTTTGGTGTGTTGTCGTATGACGAAAACTTTTAACAACCCTCGATACAACAACGCTTAAAAAATGGATTTAACGATGCGGAAAAACCATTGTCGTAGGGCGAATTTCTTGTAGTGTATGCAACGTTAAGCATACCTTTATACAACGTTAATCATACCTTTATATTATGTTAAACATACCTTTATGATTTTATGTTATGTTAAGCATACCTTTAGGATTATAATGTTATATTAAACATACTTTTATATTATGTTAAACATACCTTTATGTTATGTTAGTCATACCTTTTAATAATGCTAATTATAGCTTTATGTATTATATAAAAGTATGACTAATATTAATTAAAAGTATGCATAATATTTAAATAAAGGTATATATATACAAATTAGGGTTTTTTTTGTGCTGAAATTATAATTTTTTCGTTAAAATTAGGGTTTTTTTGCCAAAATTAGGATTTTTTTTAAAAAGTTAAACTGTTATATAAATGTATGTTTAACATAATATAAAGGTATGCTTAACATAATATAAAGGTATGACTAACATAATATAAAGGTCAGGATTTAAAAAAAAATGTGCAGATCCGGATCGGATTCAGCCCGACCCAACCCGACCCGCATTACATGGATCTTAGATTCATGCAACAGTTACACCCAAGTCTTACTCTAAAAAATAATATCATACAAGTCAAAATGGAAAGCAAGTCCTAAAAAAGGAGTTGCATAAACAAAAAAATATAAACATTTTAGAAATTTAAAACATGTAACATTAAGAAATACAAATGGGACATCAACTATCTCACCAAAATATCTATCTATCTATATATAAAAATATAGAAGTTTGGCAAAATTTCTGATTTGCTATTTTCTCGTTCAAATTATTTAGTTATTAAAAAAATAAAAAATTATAATATTTTTTTATGTATCTTACAACATAAACTTCATATATATTTTAAATAATAAACTTCAAATATATTTTACATATGAGCTATCTTATAATTATAATTTATATAGAAGTAGAGATTAAATAATTATTATTATTATAATTTTACTATCTTTTAAAAAAATATTATTATTATCATGTTTAGTATAGAAAATAATTATATATCTATATTTGTATCTATTTATAAATTAATACATATTTGAACTCAAAATATAAATTCATTATATTATTACATATTATATTTTATCATGGTAAATAATAAACTGCTAGTTTATTCTAATAGAACAGTATTTGTCCATGTTTTGGCAAGAAATTCTCATTTTCACTCTAATCCTTGTGTTTGGAATTCTCCACCAAGTAGTATTAGTTATCTTTTAATTTCGTATTGTAATGAGGTTTCTGCATAATGAAAATTGATTAGGAAAAAAAAAATTAATTACAAACAAAAAATTTCTTAATTTAATGATAACTTACAAATTTTAGATCCTTAAACTCTATTTTGTATTTAACTGGTTGTATTCCACTTTTTAACTCATTATTTATTTTCAGTGGGGTCAATGATGGGGTTCTCAACTTTTCAACTCTTTATTTATTATCTTAAGTGAGAGTGTGGCATAGGAAATAATAAAAACTCTAAAATTTGAATATCTAAAGTTTTAATTCTGGTTAATCTAATAAGTACATTAATTATATATAAAAGTGGAGATATTACTTAAAAGTTTAGAACTTTTATTTAGATTGTTTTTTATTATTTCAACCAAAATATTTCTATTCCAAATAAAATAATACATCCATTAAGTCTTCATTCAAGGCTAAAAAAATCATTTAATTGTATATGATTATCAAATAATTTAGTCACTAATCTAATCAAATTGACAATTCACTTGATATTCGATTGAAAGTCGATATGTAATAGAGCTATAAATATTCATTTACAATCATGATAATTCATCCACCGATAATATAAAATAATGTGCAAATTTTTTATGTGTTATAAATCTAATTTAATTATTAATTTCAAATTATATATTTTAAATGGATAATATATATTATACGATATGTTATAAGTGGATAAAAAGTTGTCGCCTTCACTTAGAAAGGGCTATATCTCGTTGATTCACTATTGGTGGGCACTACAAATATACGAATATTAGTTAAAGTTTATTATGTGATAATATATATATATATATATATATATATTATATTATATACACATCGATAACGTGTAATGATTACATTCCTTTATTATATGAAAGTAAAATTAATAGATATTCTAAATTTTTGACACATCAATTGGACACACATATATATATATAAATGCTCATATATTACTCTTAATATGTTCATTAATGACGTATAATAATCACATTACTTCATTATATAAAAAGTAAAATTAATAAATATTTTAAATTTTTGATATATTGATCATAAATTGTATCACAATAGATAGGTGAGCAGGATTATATATATAGCTCGCCCAATAATAAATTCCTAAAAGCGTGATTTGATTTTTCCACAATTGATGCAAACTAATATGAAATCCATTGGCCCCGACATACACGTGTCCAAAGTCCAAACCTTATAATCTTGATCGTTAGACACGAATAATTAATAAATATATCATATATACCTAATCACGTTAATCATAGAATATACAAACTTATATAAGACTATTGTGGGAAATAATTTTATGAGATAAAATTCCACTAAATATAAAAACTCATTTTACAAGTTAAACTCTATTGTGTGAATTAACCAACAATCACATAATCAAAATTGGATGATCTCACAATGATATTATTCTTATTTTTAGGATATAACAAAGTCCAAACTCGTAACAAAAATTAATGACAATAACAAGCTATACAACAGATACTCAATGGTTTTTTCTTTTTTAACTTTATCTTTGGCTACAAACACATTTTTTGTAAATAGAGAATTTAATATCCTCTCTCTCTCTCTCTCTCAATATATATATATATATACCCTCACCTAATGAATTCCTAAAAGCATAATTTAATATTTTCCACAATTGAATTTAATATATATATGTATATATTACCATCAAATTTTTTCAGTTCAAGGCCCCGTCACGCGTGTCCACAACATATAAAATCTTGATTACTAGACAAATAAACATATTATTTACTTAGTAGTAATTAGTAATTAGTTTATAAATATCACAAATATATAAATGATTATTTAACAAAGAGTAGTATTTGTTTTTTATTATTCAGATGAGAATAAGTAGTATTTAGGTTTTGTATTATTACACTGCTTATTTTCTATTTGTATATATATGTTTTCTTGAACCAAACATTTTAGTTTTATATTGGATTGTTAGGAAATAGTAAGTATGAATATTATGCGTCAATTATTATATATATATATATATATATATATATATATATATTTCATATAGTGATAATTATATATAATTTTATTTATTTGAAGTCGATCCATCTTGTTATGTCCCATGACATGTAGCGAGACACAATGGGTCGAGCCCACTAGGAGAACAAAATTTGGTCTATAAGTATATGCACTGCTAACTTTTCTATTTCGATTTTTCTATAAGTATATGTTGTTATGTCGATTGCTGCATTATTTTTAAGAGGATAAAGTTTGGATGAGACGAATCGGATATAAAAAATTGTGTAATATTTTTATTTATATTAGATAATACTTTTTATATTTTTATGATGTATTTTTGGTTTGATCGGATTGTAAAATAATATTACTTAATATATAAATATTTTATCGATCTCACAAAATGAAATTTATAAGACAGCTATACGAAAAACTCAATGGAAGAAGATAATATTTGAATGCATAAAAAGAGATCCACACACAAAATAGGAAGCCGTGACCCGCAAGCGACACCTTCCCCTTTTTTGCTTCTCACTATTTTACAATATCATTATTTAATTATTAAAATAAATAAATTAGAAAGCGGGGACCGCACTCAAACGCCATATAGATGACGTCACAAATAATCAAAGTGTACTCACTACGATTCGCCATTCATTCATTCCTCTACAAATCCCCTCAATTTCCCACCCAATTTCTCAATCCCCCAAAACCCTAACCCCTGCATAATTCATCTCCAATGGCGGAAGAGGAATTCCAGGAATCCGACGTCGTATTCGACCAAACCGAAGACGGCAGCGCTCATCACGACGGCCGCAGCTTTCCGTCGGCCAAGAGGCGGAAATTGAAGGCGGCGAGTAGGCGGAGCTCCGTTCCGGTGAGCATTCCGGTGAATGCGTCGCGGAATAAGTGGTTCCGCGAGCTCGACGACGGCGACGACGGAGAAATGGTGCCGCCGCACCTCATCATAGGGCGGCGCGTCGCGGGGAAGATGCTGGCGTTCTCGATTTGCAGCGGAAATGGAAGGATTCTGAAGGGGAGAGGTTTGAGTGAGTACCGTAATTCCATTCTTAGAATGACTGGATTTCTTGAAGCTTGAGTTTCCAAACCAGCTTCAACACAACGAAAACGAGAATAACTTTATTTTTAAATTCTCATTTTCGATCAATTAATTGCGTTTTTTATTTTACTTATTAATTCAATAAATATTTATTTTTTCACAATTTTGGAATTTTCAAGTGGGTTCTAATAATAAATATAAGGAAAGCTTTATAATGCAAAATAATTTTCTTTTATATGTATGTAACAACATAATATTATTGAAGTAAAATATAAATTATTTAAATAAAACATGATATTAAAATAAATAACAATTGAAAGTCATGTTACGTCAATTTATTTAATTATTGGGTTTTTGTAGTTTTTTGATGATTGATTCGGACATAGCATGTTATCCAGGGAGATATATTAGGTTTATGTTAGGCTTTGATTCGTAGGCATTAATTTTATGAAGATTTAGTATAGGAGTCATGCAATGTAATATATAGAATTTAAAAAATGTATATATAAATATACATGTTTTGGCTATTAAATACAATATATTTGATTAATGTGTTATATATTATTATCTAATTTAGAAATTAAATACAATATGTTTGATTAAATATTATTTAGTTTTTAAAACATATAATTGCATTTGTAGTGCAACATATATAATTTCCATTTGTGAACTAAACTATTATTTAAGTTTCTTTACATTTACTAGTATTTTCTCCCGTGCCTTGCACGGATTATAATAATTATAGTTGATTTTAAAAATTATGATATTAATAGATTCAAAATTTTATATTCGTTAAGTTAGAAAAAAAAACTAACATAATATAAAACAAATAATGTCTATAATAATAACTAAAATATAATAATTACAAAACTCACAAAACTTCTTTATATATAACATTAATTGATACATAAATAAAGTTATGAATATAGTTAATATTAATACATAAATATAAAACTAAGAAACAACAATAATAAATAATTGGATCATAATTTTTTAATTTCATTATGTCCCAAGGAATTGTATGTTTGTAGATTTAACTTTTGGATCATGGTCTTATTATTTAAATTCTACAGCTTTAATTATTGTAAGATTTTTGAAATAAATTTTAACTTTAAAAATAATATTTAGATTTTTAAAATAATTATCAGATTTTAAAAATAAATTTCAAATTTCTCAAGAAAATTGTGGATTAGTTATATTTTTATTTTTATTTCAATTAATTTTCTTAACATTTCCAAATAATTTTGAAATTTTTAATATTTTATTTTTAAAATTAATCACTTTTAAATTTATTATTATTAATTTTATTGTAAATTTTTTTTAAGATTTCACTTGTTTATGTGTAGATATTTAAAATAACTTTTTTAATTATTTATTATGAAAATTTTAATATAATTTTGATAGTTAAACCTTACAATTTAATTATATGAAATGGTTATATTTAAAAAAAAGTTATTCAAATTATTATGGTTTTTTTTACTAAAATTATGTTTAATTAAGAGGATATGAGATTTTATCAACTACTATTAAAATTCAATTATTCAAGCCAAGCCCAATTAACTCTTCTATTAAATATATATATATATATATATATATATATATATATATATATATATAAATAAGCCCAATTATTCAAGACAAGTCCAATTTTCATGAATATTTTTGTATCATAATACATTAATATTTAATAGCTTAAAAAGAATATATAATTTTTTAATATTTTATTATGATAGTGATAAATTTGGGAGGAAAAATGGCATTTTTGTAATTTCCTCCAACTGTCCTGTTTTTATATAAGTATAGATGTATTATAAAATGTAAGTCAAAGTTTTCAGATAAATTTCATAGTATTTTAAACACTCTTTTTTTTTCTTGTATAAGTTTTAACTTTTAAAAATTACATATATAAAAATTTTGAAAATCACTATTGTTGTATCATGTCATCATGTATCCTAATATTCATACATATATATATATATATATATATATATATATATATAAACGAATTGATTAATTAAGTTTTTGTTTTCATACAGTGGTGTAGAGAACTTAATTATTTTTAATCGACGTAACTTCGTGGCAGTCATCTATCTATCTACACATGAAAAATGAGGAAAATTATATAAGATGATATGATTTTATTAAATCTTTCCCCACAATATGCCAACCCACACATTGGAAGTGGTGCCTACATTTTTATTATCCTATTCAAAATATATTATAAGAAAGGTTAACTTCAATGATACTTTTTATTTTTAACAATTAAGTGTTTTTTTTTTTAGTCTTTTATATTTTAATTTATTTTAGTTCCATTCTAATTTTGATTGAATTTTTTTAAAACACTAATGTGATCGTTGGAAGTTACAGTCAAATTCTAATGACCGCTTCAGCGATATTGATAATGGTCATCAGCGATATTGATAGTCCGATTAAATTTGGAAAACGGTTACCTGACTCGATAGTCAGAAAATGAAATGTCAGACCATAATTGTAAATTCTATTATTATAAGGAACTTTGGCAAAATCAACTGACATGAACATCATCTTAAAACGAGTAGTTCATAAATAATCAAAATTACCATCTAGAATTGCTTATCACAAAGAACCAACAACAATTAGTTAAAACAAAACAAAACAAAAATGAAAATATGACATTACACACTATAACGATTCTTGGCAGCCCTGTCCAGCCTCTTTGCATCTGCCTGCATTAGAAGAACAGAATAAGTTTCTCAGAAGAAATTCTCATGTTAATATATAAGACTAGTTGAATATAAGAATTACATGGAAAATGAAACCAATTTGGTCATTGTAATCTAAAAACTCCTTCCATTGTCTTCCAATGCTCAGCTGAAATATTTCAAGAATGCAATTAATAAGACATCAGCAATCAAATCTTTCAAGAAAGCCAAAAAAGATCATCAGAAAAATCGATTTACATGGTTTCTTTAGTGTGCTATAACGAACCTGTGAAGCTTCGTTCGAAGCATTCTTAGTCCAAAGAGCTATTTTCTCCTGCCTAGCTCGGACATTGACAACGGCCCCACATATTTCATCACCACAGTCAAACTGCTCTCCTATCATTGCCAACAACTGAATACAACCCACAAGAGCACTTAGAGTGGCCAAATAATATTTTGATATGATGGAGAAAATAACATTGAACGAAAAACGAATAGAACTTGGACATACCGTGTAGAGCCAAAAAGTATCAGATTTACCCCTGGAGAAACTTACTGTCCATTTACCCCCATTTGCACAAACAGGGTCTTCCCATTTTGGCTCGATTTTGTCTTTGAAACAATGGAAGTCTGCTCCCACTGCCAGCTTGCTTGGATGGTGTATATTGTTGTATACTCTGCAAGCCAATTCAAGGATATATTTTCATGACAATTAGTTACAAGAAAGATCCGATGAGAACTGAAAACGAAAACAAGAACAATCTGATTGCTACTAAAATAGGTAGCAATATTCAAGAAAACCATTTTTCTTTCCACAAAACTATGATCAAACATTAATTAACAGGATCATATTTGAGGGAAAAACGGGTAAACACAAACAAAATCACTACACATTGGAATGGCTATTTAAATACAGCAATATTAGATGACTAAATGGATACAATATTCAGGAAAACCATCTTTCTATCCTCAAAACTATGACCAAACATTAATCAACAGATCATATTTGAGGGAAAAACGAGAAAACATTAACGAAATTACTACACATTGGAACGGCTACTTAGATACAACCAATATTCAAGAAAACCATCTTTCCTTCAATCATGATCAAACATGATCATGTCTTAAGGAAAAAACACGAAAACATAAAAAAAAATCTCTAGGTATTGTAATGGCATTTAGACGACTAGTACTTGTGCATCAGCCCCAATCTCACTATATCATTAAGATCAAAGTTTTCACCATCTTTCCTTCAATCCACACACACAGATTCAAATCAGAGTCGTCATTCTCATAGACAAATTTTATATATCATATAAGAACACAGATGAATCACACAGATAAGTCGATCAATTATACACGATGCACATTTCACTGAACAACTACAGAATTTGGCGAAAATGATCAGATTTCATCATTACGATATTCAATTTCATTAAAAATCGACAAATTGAAATTCTAGAAATTCGAGAAATACCTAATTGGTACATAATTGAAACTGAAACCTAATTAGAAATACCTCCAGAAATCTTCGACGGAAGAGAAGGTATAAACAGGGCGAATGGAGCTTCCCCAAGCCGCCTGTCTGGATTTTGCTGAAGGATTGTCGAACCAGAAGGTCCAGGCGTTTTCTAATGGATGCCTTTTAGGCTGCGGAGCCACCGCTTTCGCCGCCGCCTTGTTTGAATCGCCGGCGACGATCTCCGCTTCCTTCCCCTCCGAACCTCCTTCATTGATCGCGTTACTCTTCTCCATTAATGACTCCGATCGTTCCTTATCGGCGGGGATCGATGGCTTATCGCTTTCTTCAACCATTTCTCGATTGTTTGTTGTTCAGGTTTTTCAGTAACTGAAATGGTAGCTATCATGCAGACTCTCCCTCTTCCCGTCTATTTAAAATCGGATCCTCTATCAATCATATATCATTTAGAACTCTATATCCACTCATATGTATCAATCTTGTATCATTTAGAAAACGAAGTCATTTTCATATATAATAAATAAACATTTCAGCGTAAATAATCTTCCCGTAATCTTTTTTTTCAATTTTTCCTCACACTGTAATCTTTTATATTTTTCTATTTTTTTTCGTTTCACACGGCTAAAATCTTTTTCCCTTTTTTATTTTATCTTTTCTCTACTTATTTAATGTTTTTTCACTTTCTTTTTTCCACACTGAAACTCTTTTTCCCTTTTTTATTTTATCTTTTTTCTACTTATTTAATGTTTTTTCACTTTCTTTTTTCCACACTAAAACTTTTTTCAACCAAATCTTTTTTTTCACATTCTTCTTTCCACACTGAAACTATTTTCAACTAAACTGTAATTGGTTGATTTCTGCTAAAGAATTTTAATTTTCTCACGTCTCTTTCCACATTGAAATCCTGGCTGATCTGTGCTGAAGAATTTTAATTTTCTCACGTTAATATACTCACCTGCAATTTTAATTTTCTCACATCTCTTTCCACATTGATTCTCACATCAACATACTCATCCATGCACGAGAAGAATTTTAATTTTCTCACCTCTCTTTCCACTAATTTTAATTTTCTCACGTCTCTTTCCACATTGAAACTCTGGTCAATCTCTGCTGAAAAATTTTAATTTTCTCCTGTTACTCACCCGCCCACGCACGCAGATCTCTTCCTACCTTGGTATAATTTGTATTTTTAGATATGAAGTTTTTGTCTCTAACTTGATCAATATTTTTCATATTTTATCAATATTATACTTCTTAAATTTGTTATTATGATGTTTTCATATCCTGGTTCAATTATTTCTTTTTAGTTGGAATAAATACATGGTGACATATCTTTGGAAATAAAAGAGAATTTGATATTATTAATTTAATGTTTTCATTTTTTTTATTCAATTTTTTTCTTTTCAACGAATATATATATATATCAAAAAGCATTCGAGTGTATATAAGCTATCTAGTTTCTAAAATATGATAAAAATGATTATTATGCAGTTGAGAATTTTTTTTATTCAATTTTTTTCTTTTGAACGAATATATATATATATATATCAAAAAGCATTCGAGTGTTTAGAAGCTATCTAGTTTCTAAAATATGATAAAAATGATTATTATGCCAGTTGAGAATTTAAGTTTTCAAATTATTGATGATAGTAAACAATGAAAATATAATGAATTCATTGATATGTAATGTAAAGAAAATATATCTAAGTTTCAAATAACAATATTTTTTTTGAAATAACATCCATAAACATCATCCCTATTTTGTATTCATTCTACATATTTTGTATTCATTCTACATTTCTAAAATATGTCACCGAGACATCATTGCAGTTAGAGCAAACATCATTGATTTATATAAAAAGAAAAGATCATTATTAATAGTAAAAGAAAACAATACATATAAAAAGAAACGATCATTATTAATAGTAAAAGAAAACAATACATACCATTAGTAAAAAATCAAATAATATATACAAACAATATAGACCATTAGTAAAAAATCAAATAATATATATTTAGACCCTAAAAACTATGAATGTAAAAAAAATATAAGGCGAAACTATGCATGAAATAATATTTGTCGATATTTTCCTTTGATTCTTTGTATTTTGAAGAATATTTGTCGGTATTTTCTAATATATTTTCCTTTGATTTGTTTCTTTATATTTTGAAGAATATTTGTCGATATTTTCTAATATATTTTCCTTTGATTTGTTTCTTTATATTTTGAAGAATATTTGTCGATAGTTTCCAATATCTTTTGTATAGTTGACAATATTTTGAAAAATATTTGTTGATATCAGCAGAGATCGGCTTGAAAAGAGGTGTGGAAAGAAGAAAGTGAAAAAGGATTAAATAAGTAGAAAAAAGATAAAATAAAAAATGGAAAAAGATATCAGCTGTGTGAAATGAAAAAAAAATAGAAAAATAGAAAAATATAAAAGATTATAGTGTGTGAGAAAAAATAGATAAAAAGATTATGACAAATAAATAAAAAGATTACAGCTTGACCCGCGCTGCTGAAGATTACTTACCGCTGAAATCTTTATTAATTATATATGAAAACGATGTGGTTTTCTAAATGGTACAGGACTGATACACAAGAGTTGGTACAGAAAATCTCATCTGATTTAAAATATATAATAAAATAATAAAACTTAGTTTTAAAAAAAAAGGTAAGGATATGTTTGTTTTGATCATAATTACATTTCATATATCATTTGTCATCAATTAGTGATGTTATTTGATAGATGTGACATATCATATATAATATACACAACATAATTAATGACATTATGAAATACATATAGTATATTGTTATTATTTTAGAACAAATAAAAATCAAATCCACATTTATTTCAAGACTGAAGATCAAATTTGAATTACACTTATTTTGACAATTTTAATAAATATGAATTTAAATATTTCCATTTCATATTTCACAACACATTTCCACATTATAAAATTGCAATCATCAATCTTCTTTCAATATTGATTTCACGTATGCGGAACAATCCTATCATATATTAAATCCCAAAATAAACAGATAATTTCACTATTTAAGTATTTAATAATTAGGATTTCTTCTTAAGTCCAAACCAAACATATCAAGAATTTTGCAAGAATAATTTTGGGCGTAGTAAAAATTAAAAAAAATATATTCGAATTTGATTAATTTATAAGAAGCTCATATGAATTTTATTTTTTTTAAGTCATATATAAAACAAATTTTATTTTCTCATCACACGGTAGTTAATATATGATGTATAATGTATCAAGTGTATGCACTGAATATGGTATTTATAATATTATGTTAAAGGACTATTTTCAATATAAAAATTTAATTAGCTTTTCCATTTAGATTAAATCAAATGTAATTAATTATCTCTGTGTAAAATATTCGCACACAAGTGGGTTGGGCCCTAGCTGAAAAAAGACAAAAGAAAGCATTCATCATTTCTTAATGGGTGAGCTTATATATTTGGCCCACTTATAATGCTTTTAAGAAAGGCCCAACTTGAGATTGATACATAATCTTACATATATAGTACACTTCAACTAACTTACTAAAAAAAAAAAACAATGTAAAAGTAATTTCTCACTAGAAATAGGAGGGTAATTAATTGTTTAATTTCTCAAAAAAATGGAATAACCATTGAATACATGTGTGCATGTGTGAAATCAAACACAAGTTTCAAAATTAAGCTAATATATATGATGAAACTAAGATTCAAAATAAGTAAAAATTATTTATGCATATTTCTTCTACACCTAGTGACTTCAAATTATGAACATAAATAGTATGGAATCTCAATCAATTCTTTAAAATATTGGATAGGAAAATTAATTTACATGGGTCAAAATTGTAAATGAATTCACCGATTTCGATTAATTTTTAACATGTGAATTTCGAATTTGAGAGTTTTTGAAAATTGGATTTGTTTAAGAGTAATATAATTATATCTTATCATTAAATCATGAGATTGTCACACACTGGACTCCAACTCAATGCAAACCTCAAATATTTTCATATATATATATATATATATATATATATATATATGAAAATATGTGTGTTAGATTCAATGTTATATTTTAAGCGAACTCGATTCAAAAAATTACACTAGCCCACTAAAAAGTAATGCTCACCCTCAAATTTAAAACCTTTATAAATTATGTTCATATATATATATATATATATATATATATATATATTTTTTTTTTTTTTTTCCAAACATAAAGTATAAATATTGCCAGTTAAGGAGAATCTTCATCAACAACAAAGTTCAACTTTCTTGAAATTTTAGATGTGAGTTTCTTGAACTCTCCCACCACATTATTAAAGATAATGTTTTTTTTTCTTAAATTCATTTAATATTTTTATGAAATATGTATGCATAAAGTATAAATATGTGTGATTAATGTCCCATCACTTCCATATATTTGTGTCTTGAAATATGTATGCACAATATATTTTTATTTGTTATATCTATTGAATTCATTAGTAATTTAGCTAATTATTTAATTACTATTTTCAATTATATTAAGATTTGGTTTGAACTTTGAATTTAATTAGGTTAGGAAACTTTGAATTCAATTAAATAGTTTATATAGTTAATTAGTTACAATTCATTTAATTTTAGGTACAAGGAATTAAATTTGACACATTATCTTGAATTAACAGTTAGTTATTAAATTCATGTTTTCATATGGTTATAGTTTTGCAAAAACTTAAGTTTAAGCTTTAGCGTATTTCTCATAAATTACAATTTAAATAAATATCAAAATATTTTATTATATATAAATTTTAATGTGTCGAAGTGTTTAATATTAAGCCCACGTCACTATAAATTTTGGATCCACCGTTATTTAGAAAAATATTTTTCATATTTGATTAATCAAATATTTATAGGGCTCAATTAAAACATGCCGATTTTCAGTCACCATCTATATACACAAGAAAGTTAATTAATGAATGCCATCTAACTTTTTTTCACACAATATAAAGACAGAAAAAAAATATTAATGCATCCTTTGATTTCTAACAAATATAAAAACCACAAAATTATGTATGCAGACAAAATTTTATAATTCTAACTGATTATCCAACAAATATCTCAAGTGAAACCTTAATTTTATTTGTTTGTTTTGTATTTCACTAATTTTACCAATTTTATTTATTTATCAATTAATCCAGAAAAAAAAACCAACTATTTTAGCTTAATTTTCGGTACCATAAAATAATACAATATTTAATGAATTAATTACATAAAAAAACATGAATCTAAGATGTTTTTTCATTTACAATATGAACTTTTAATTGTAACATTATAAATGTTCAATTTAACATTTATTTCAATTAGGAACATGATTAGATTTTTCATACTCCAATTATGACTTACAGCCCGAAATTTATAGAATCCATGTGAAATGTTTCCCAAAAAAAAAAAAACAAACAAATGGAAAAAGAAAAGAAAATGGAAAAATAAAAAAATTCTGCATCTCTTCCTTCCAGCAACTGGTGGCACCACCGCCGGACCACCGTTAGCCACCGTTAGGAAATATAAAAAAAAATCCATCTTCTATTCAAATCATTTCCTCTTAAAAAAATTCAGAAAAACAGCACTTAAAAACCCAATCAAAAAAACTCCTTGGTCAACGGCCACATCTTGTTGAAAACATTATTAATGGCCACTAAGCTTTTAAAATTCCATTTCTTTCAATTCTGAACCAAGTTACACGAAATTTACAACAAAACAATCCTCTAATCAAGATCAAAAACATATTCATATCAATTTATATAAACCGTTAATTTTCAAAACAAGTTTTTATTTGAAATTTCATTTTTTTAAACCCTCCAACTTTCATCTTTATTTTTTAAATTTCGATTTTGAGATGGTAAGAGAAATGGGGTGACGGCGGCAAGAGGAGGAGGAGGACGGCTTGAAGGAAGGGACGGGAAGGTGGAGAAAGCTGTAGTGGAGGGGTAAGGGAAAGGGAAAATGAGAGAAATTATAGTCAAAAGTTCATATTGCAATTGAAACAAGATCTTAAGTTCATGTATTTTTAACGTGATTAGCACATATTTAATATGCGATTTGATTCAGTATATTTAATCACGTTGACATTATTACTATATTAATTAATTAATTTCTATTGTATATCAAGATTTCCATTTGATTCGGTGCACTTCACCAAATACACACCTTTATTAATAATATATCAATCAACAATTAGTATATATAAAGATTATAAAATAATCAACAAGGATATTTACTATTCTAATAAAATTACTCTCTCCACAATAATTAATAAAACTATATAAAATGGTTTAATTTATTCTCATACAATCTAGGAATTTGCCATTGAGCTTTCTTGAGAAGAAACCATTGACATAATCCTCCATTTTCATGGTAGTGAAATTTTGTGGTTGATTAATTAAGAGAGAAGGAGATGGGCCCACATCTGCTTCAAAATTAGGGTTGAAAAACATTGCAATGGAAATTCTCTCTTTCTCTGAATTCACAGCTGCTCTGTGTTCAATGCTCTTGTATAAACCATTGCTTAATACCTGCAAATATGTATGTAAATAATTAATAAAAAATTCGTGTATTGGGAATATTTTTAATTTTTTGCTAATTAAAGATCAAAATCTTCTATATCCGATATACACATACTTTATCAAATATACACCATCAACACCCACAAAACGCACACACATACCGACCAACAACTAATAGAATAAAATATGAGATGAAACATCAGTTCCAAAAATGCATAGGGTTTAGGTAACAAACCTCAACAATGTCTCCCACGTTAACAGCCAAGGCTTGTGGGAGGAAGTTGACAGGCATCCAAACACCCTCTTTTTTAATCTGCAAACCTTCTACTCCATTGACTTGGAGCAATATTGTAAGAGCACTGCCATCAGAATGAGGGGTCAACCCTATTACCTTGTCTGGTTTTGGACATGGTGGGTAATAGTTCATCCTCACTGATTGCATCCCATCTTCAAACATCTTCTCTACTTCTTTCTTGTCTATTTTCAGGGCTTCTGCCATCAATCCCAATATAGCCATCGATAGATTTTGTAGCTCCAATATGTATGCTTCTAGGGTTTCCCTGCATCGGCCGGCCATTGGAACGAAACGGTTAGAGATGGCGCATATTCCGAGGAAATTTTTCGTAGAGATGGTAAAGTGTGAAATTATGATGTTTTTGCATGAGTTTAGTTACGGGAAAAAATCATTTTTCGTTTGGTTTTAGGATTTTTATATATCCAAAGCAAGTCGTATATAATTTAAAAAATCAAATTTATTAAAGAAATGTCCAATTTCAGTTCTTGCACCGGAATTTCTAAAATTTAATGGTTTTTCCGAATCTGAGAAACATCAGAGTTCGGAAAAAGCCCAATAAAAATTGTAAAATTTTGGTGGAAAAATGAGAAATTGAATATTTTTTTCGATTGAAGGACTAAAATTAGTCTTTTTAATTATACAAGATTAATATTGGACCTGAGACCTAATGCGGGAGGAAAAATGGAATTTTCTCTTTTAATTTTTTTGTTTTTTGAAAAACATTTTAATTAGTCTTGTTTTCCTAGTGATTATATCCATGTTTAACCATATTTTATCTTCTATATCCAAGAATTTGCATTACAAATCATGTACATAAAATAAGTGATTTCATTATATAACTGGGTGCATTAATACACACGACTTAGAGGATTAATTAAAGGATCTGAAGATTAATTAATTTAGTAATATTTTTTGGTCAAAGATACCATATATAGTTTGTTTGTAGACTGACTCTCCACTATCTTAAATTCATGTAACGTGAATTTCATAATCAATTTTATTTACATCCTATTTCATCAAATTTAATTCTTGTCACCCTAACATGTACACTATTATTAGTTTCACCGGAATGACATCATCAACATACACATGAGTCATTAGTCAACAAAATTATAAAAGATCGAAACACAATTTGCAATAAACGAATCAATTATATGAACTATATATAACTACCTGAGAGATGAAGGAAGCTGTGGAAAGAGATGAGGTTTTCTTCTGCAAATTGGATTAGTAATCACATAAAACCTATCAGCCCAATCAACTTTCTCATAACCACTATTCTTAAGCTCTATTTGGCCATAACCCTCAATTTCTCCATTCCTTATTTTGTATTCCAACCTCTCTTCCAATGGCAGGGCGTAAAATTCTTCGATCTCGTGCTTCAATTTCTCGAGCAAAGAGTAATCTATCCCATGGTTCACGATCTACATCGTTGTTAAAAAAAAAACCGAAGTTAAAAATATCGTCTACGGATCAAGGTTCTGCACATTCGTATGATATTGTCCGTTTTATATATGTACTATGAAAAATATATTATTTGTTACAATAATATTATATATATAACCTGAAAAATGCCCCATTCTTTGCATGCTGAGTGCAAAGTTTCCAGCTCTGAAACCTTGATTTCACCATCAAGAAGAAAGCTTTTCATGTTGATTATAGGGACGGATGAATTTTTACGATTTTCCTCGAAAATTGCAGGTTCTTGATCGATCAAGTATTTTTCTGGGATTTCATTTGTGGGATTTTTAGCAAGCTCTTGAACGCTTATCTCTCTTGCAGCTGCCATTTCTGTAGTGAAATGTGATATGATGTGAATGTGAGGAATGAGCTATATTTATAAGGAGAAGAGCTTTAATTGTATATATTTAATAAAATATGCTTAAATTATTTTCTTGGCAAATTCAAAAGTTTGATAAATATTACCTCAATCCTACATAGATTAGTTGACCAGTTAGAGCTTCCTTTTTCACCTTCTTAAAACGATAGTCAACTTTCTTTTTCTTAAATTGTGCGTATAAATTAAATATTTTTTTTCCAATAATACTTATTCTGTTTGAAAATAAAATAAAGGAAAATTGTAATTTCGTCATGTAATTAAATCTTGTTAACTTTTCTTAATCACGGATTTTGTGTATTTTGATTTTTGATTAACTTTATCTTTTTTCCAATTGTCCATACCATCTAGTTTGGAATTTCAATTTTTGTCTACGTAAATGTTGGAGTTATTAATTTATGTGATCAACTCTCGATTTTGATATCCATGTTGGCAGAAATTGACATTTCTAACAGAATTAGATCAAATAAAAAAGGAAAAAAAAATTGATAGTTAGATGATGAAAATTAAAATGCATAAAATTGGTGGTAAAAGGTAGACAAAGTACTCTAAATTAATAGATGAAAAATAAGATTTTACCTATAAACTAAATGTCGCTTTATGAATATGCATACAAATTAATGAATCTGATAAAATGTTGATCCATCCAGCTTATTTAAGTACAATTATTATGGACAAATTTTGAATATTTACAATGTATATCATTTAATTTGAGTTTAGTAACTGAAGGCAGTTTCTTGAAAATATATGTACAAATATTTCTTGAAATTTTATAATGATTTATTTGGGATATATATATATATATATATATATATATATATATATATATATATATATATATATATATATAAAATTTAAACAATGTTCATTTTGGGCATAGCTTACGTAAAATTCACTGAAATTTATAAATTATTTTTACCATGTTTCAAAAATTTATTAGTGAGAACAATTATTGTTGGCGAAATGTTGATAGTTATCGCAATGTCGCTAAATTATCATTTTTTAGCTAAATTATTATTTTTAAAAGTCTTCTCATAAATAAATTTTTTGCATAATGTTATTAATATATTAGGGACCACATATTATCACAATTAGGTTGTTTTGGTGATTTCATAACTATTTTATTTGAAAATATATTGTCAATTTATGTTTTTGTGATAATTATGCTAGAAAAAAATACACTTTTTTTCAACAACTTAATTGTAAAAAATCTAATCACAAATAAATTTTTTTATTTTAGTGATATGAATCATGTTTGCAAGAATCTGTAAAATTCAATATTCCGTTTTCTATAACGATTGTCAAATCATTTGTGTGTTTCGAATTGGGAATAGAAAATTAAATTTGGAATAAAATCACGTCTAGAGTGAATTTAGTGATGAATCGAAAAGTACTTTAAACTACCTCGCCTTTTATCTAGAAGGTATACATGATTTGTCTTTTATGTTATTTTATTATATTGATATTTAATTTGAGTGTTGAAAAGACTTCTTCGAGAACGAATGTCATAGTCTATTGGTGTTGCATAACATATGACACTTTACAATTGACCTTCTTTTTTTTTTTTTGAACCTTTGAAATTGACATTTGAAAACATAAATTAGTTCCACATTAATATTACTTAATCCAAATAAAAAAAACCTACTACTAATATTGGTTGAAGTCCTCATAAAAAAAATGTATGTAAAACAGTTTAATGAATATAATTTTGTAAAAAAAAAAAAAACATCATTATCTACTACCTAAATTTGTTTTGACAAATCGAACACTATATATTTTTGGCTTATTGATCGTGAGTTGAAGTACACAAAAGTTCTAATCTTTATGATTTATCTTTATAATTTATCTTTATCAGAACTATGAATTATCGATTTTGAATATAGATTCACATAACATCGATAAAATAATTGGAAGTAGCTTCTCTATGAAACTACATTAAATTAGAGTTAACATTAATAATTCTAATATAGAGACAATTATTTTCAAAATCGTCTCACAATACATATTTTAGGAGATTCAGATAAAATTGAATGAATTATCGATTTCATCCAATTTTTTGTTTTTATTTGAATATTGTATAAATCGAAGTTTTGCATCTACAAAACGGTGTAATTTGTAGAAAAGGCTGACAAACTCAATAACTTTCAAAGGTTGATCTTTACCAAGATTAATTCCATTCTCATAAAATAGGAATATATATATATATATATATATATATATATTAAAATGTGTTCAATATTATTTATATTGGGAAGTCATTGGTTTGGCTGTCCGAACCTTCGACTTTCAAAATATATAAACAATCAGAAGGAATATTTGACCTCTGCGACTCTATTTTTTTTATTTTTAGATTCAAATAATTCAGATATAAAATAAAAGGTAGTATCGCACTAATTATTAAATTTAAATTAAGAGAAAGAAATAATAAAACTGTCTAATAACATGCCTCACAGTTGAATTACTAAAGTTATAATTTTCTTGAACTTTTGATTCAAATAAGACACTTTTGATTGTTGATTGGCAGCTCATGACACACGCACATACACAATAAACTTTTAACTTTTTTACATCTCATATGTATAATTCATTAAATAAGCATATATAATCATACAAACACATAAACATCACATGCACGTTTTCATAGGATGTCGTATGTTGTAATTCCCTAGTATGTTATATTAATTCCCTAGTATGTTATAATGAATATGTTTAGTGAGAACCTATAAATCTAGCTATTGGGAGGGGGGTGCTCTAATTGTGTAGCCACAACTTAATTTGTTTTATCTTTTTTAGTCATTTTTATCTATTATCATTCTTGAATTGATTTATGGTAACAATTAGATTGATATGAACTTAGTTTGAATGATATGGACTCATGGACTATTGCAAGTTAAATGATTTGATTTTTTTCAAAAACTCCTGTGGAATTGGTGGATGGATTATATTTATGTAATTGGGGTCAACCCAACTCAGCATGTGTTTACACGTGCCAACACGCGTTATAAATATGATGCTCACAACTTAGTTTATTTTTTGTATTTTCTGAAAAAATATGTATATATCTTTTAATTATAATTTTCATATATTTATGTTATGATATTCATATTTTTACATTTTTTTAGACAAACATTAATATATTTTTATACATTTAAATTATGTTAGTCATATATTTTGGTTATGTAGTCATATTTTTTAGTTATGTTAGTTGGTAAAGTTTTGGGTGAAACCGTCTCACAGATCTCATTCCTTTAGACGGGTCAGGTCAGATCGAATTTAAAAAATTATGTAATATTTTTCTTTACATTAGATAATAATTTGTATTATAAGATGGTTTTGAGTTTAATTCGACTATAAGAAAATATGTAATATTTTTATATGTATTAGGTAATGCTTTTGTTTTGAGTTGAGTTGGACTATAAAATAATATGTAATACTTTTATGTGTATCGGGAAATTTTTTTTATATATCAGATAATATTTTTGTATTATAAGATATATGACCCGAATTGAATCGGGTCGGGTCGCTAAAAAAGTATGTAATACTTTTGTGTATATTAATTAATATTTTTCTATATATCATGTAATATTTTTGTATTATATATATATATATACACTACATAACATAATACAAAAGTATTACCTAAAATATAGAAAAGTACTACCTAATACACACAAAAATATTACCTAATTTATCATATCCAACCCGACCCAACCTATCTCACGAAATGAGATCCGTAATACGGTCTCGCACAAGACCTACTCATGTTAGTTGTACTTTATATATCACATTAAGATATGATTATATTGATATAAAGATATAAGTAATATCAAGTAAAGGTATGAGTTATATTATATGAAGGTATATATATACAAATTGTGTTAAAAAAAAAATCTTTTTAAGTTAAAGTATTACATAAAGGTTGAGATATTTATACATAAATATATTACTAATATAATATAAAAGTCACACTAATATAATATAAAGGTTAACACATGTGATGTTGCTCCGATTTACCGTTCTCTTTTTGGAGCTGAAACTCGAAACCTTGGGTCCAAAACCTGCAAAACAAACACCGGGAGGGTTCCCGTCGCTCCCGGCGATGGGACTCCGACGCTCAAGTCAGTCAGATTGCTCAAAAAGATCTCTCAAATTATACAAGTGTGTATAATGAATTATGTATTTATCATCAATTGTGTGTATCATAAATTGTGTATATCTCGTCCCTCGAAAAGTGAATATAACAAGGATATATATAGATTCTCTGGACTAGTTGCAGTAGGAAAAGGAGTCTCAGTTGTAGTTTAAGTAGGAATCTTAGTTGTGGTTGAAGTAGGAGTCCTAATTTCAGTTGAAGTAGGAGTCCATTTATTTTGATCACATCAGTACTCCCCCCTTTTCATAGTGTATGTTGACATACACTAATCGAGTTTACTAAACTTTGAAAAAAGATGTGAGTTTCGTCCATTATAAATAATTAATCACATAAGTATATCTGAAAGAAATAAACAGACGTATTTATTTGAACATTTGAATGAGATTTTGAGGGAACATATCAGTTCGCTTCATCAGTTCGACATTCCAAGGGAATGTATCAATAAGACATTCGTCTTTTTTAGTTAGTTCATCAGGACATTCGTCATTTTAGTTCGCCGGGATATTTCGAAGGAATTCATCAATCAGTTCATTCCTAGGAAGGTTCAGTTGATCAATTCGGTCGATCAATCCTTCCAAGGAGAAATCATTCAGTTCGTTCCTAGGAAGGTTCAATTGATCAGTTTCATCGATCAACCCTTCCAAGGAGAAATCATTAAGTTCGATCCAAGGAAGGTTCAGTTGATCAGTTCCATCGATCAACCCTTCCAAGGAGAAATCATTCAGTTCGTTTCTAAGAAGGTTCAATTGATCAGTTCGGTCGATCAACCATTCCAAGGAGAAATCATTCAGTTCGTTCCTAGGAAGGTTCAATTGATCAGTTCGGTCGATTAACCCTTCCAAGGAGAAATCAGTTCGTTCCTAGGAAGGTTTCGTGGATCAGTTCGGTCGATCCACCCTTCCAAGGAGAAATCAGTTCGCTTAATCATTAAGTATAACGACAATCATATAAAATCAAACAGAACAAAAAAGACACAACAATTTAATGTGGTTCGGCTAAATTAGCCTACGTCCACGGAAAGTAGAAATTTCTCACTTTATTAAGGTAAAAGGAAATTGAGTTTGGTAGTTCTCTGTGATCCTCTGATATTCACCATGTTTGTTATCTCAACGTCTTAACTCAAAATTTCCCACAAACGGCGCCAATTGATGTTGCTCCGATTTACCGTTCTCTTTTTGGAGCTGAAACTCGAAACCTTGGGTCCAAAACCTGCAAAACAAACACCGGGAGGGTTCCCGTCGCTCCCGGCGATGGGACTCCGACGCTCAAGTCAGTCAGATTGCTCAAAAAGATCTCTCAAATTATACTAGTGTGTATAATGAATTATGTATTTATCATCAATTGTGTGTATCATAAATTGTGTATATCTCGTCCCTCGAAAAGTGAATATAACAAGGATATATATAGACTCTCTGGACTAGTTGCAGTAGGAAAAGGAGTCTCAATTGTAGTTTAAATAGGAATCTTAGTTGTAGTTGAAGTAGGAGTCCTAATTTCAGTTGAAGTAGGAGTCCATTTATTTTGATCACATCAACATGAATTAAAAGAAAAAAGGTGGAAAAAAAATATACGAATTCAGGTGGATCGGATTGCACTATGCTACATAGGAGAGTGACTCTTGATTGTGATGTTACCACCTAAATTATGGATTGATACAAATTAATGGTAAGATTCGATTATGTAGGTTTAGGATAAGGTTGCACAGAAGAGTGGCTCTTGATTGTGTTGTTACCACCTAAATTATGGTACATATTGATATAAATTAATGGTAAGATCCGATTATGTAGGTTTAGTATAAGATGGTACAATTTGATTTTTGATAATACAAATTGATATATATGAGTATGAACAAGGTAAAAGGGTAAAGATGTTAAGAAATATACATATATATTCTATTAACTCACTATCAAAGAATGAGTTTTACGGTTTTTTTTTTCTTTTAGTTATAATTAGGGACGAAGGGATTCAAATATGAGACCTTACTTAAAGTAAATGGTGTATCTATTCTTAGGCAAAGCCAATTATTTTTAAAAATATTTTTAAGTTTGCGATTAAAAAAATATTATTAAGAAGCTGCTAAAGAAAGAAAGTGATTTGTTAATTTTATGACCTAATCTTAAAAAATTAATAACAAGTTGCTCAGGAAAGAGAGTGACTTGTTAGTTTTGTGACCAAATCTCTCAGTAAATATCCTATTTAAATTAATAAAAGTTTATAATACACACAGATTCAATGATGGAACTAGTGAGCTCAACCAACTAAAAAGGGAAAAGAACAAGTATTGCATATTTTTTAAATTCACCTCATTAAATTACTAGTATTATGTTCATATATTATGAATTCAATCCCCTCACTTTAATAATTCACTTTGAATATGTAATTAGTTAAGTGTGTAAAAAAAATATCCATTTTGAATAACTAATTTATTTTCGGTTAACTGCAGCAACCACGTTAAACTATCATTAATTTTGCACATAAATTATTGAATTTTTTTGACACTGATATAAACTATCAAATTAATTTTCCAATCATTTTTCGTAGAATTTTGACACATAAATTGTGCATGATATATTTTTAAACAATTTTTTTATCCAAACAGTTGAGTTTTTATATTTCCGCTGCTTAAGAGCTTTTTTGAATACAACTCAATTATTTGGACAAAAAGACTCTTGAGAATATGTCACACACAAGTCACGAGATAAGGTCGGTGAAAAATGGCTGAAAATTAGTTTGGTGATTTAAGTGTCGAATCCATAAAATTTATATATATCGGTGCCACACAAAAAATTGATGCATGGTTTATATGCAAAACCGTTGATGGTTTGATAGAGTTGCTGCAATTAACTCTTTATCTTCTATCGAAGTAAAATATCAACTCATTCATTTTCCCGAAAATTTAAAATAAAAGATTTTTCTATCAAGGATATCAACTATTTACATTAAAATCTCATCTCCTATACATAAATTCTTATTCAATCAGCTACTGATTGAATAAAAAACACAAAGAACTAAAAAATCCTAACATACCTTCTTGTTCATTATACAACACACACTCCTAACACAAAATGTATGGATAGAATTGTTGACTTTATGATCAATTAGATAAAGAGGATTGTTTCAACGTCTCTATTATATATATAGGAGCATCAAAAAAAAATCCATCTACTGTTTGATTTTTGAGGCATTATGATTTGAATATTTTTTGCAGAAAATCAACGTGCACTCTTTTGGGATTTTTGAATTAAAAAAATGTGGTGTTCGTGTTTGACTGTTATGCTGTCTACAGCATATATATGCAAATTAAGCACGTTTATAATTTAGATCAAATTAAATTACTAAAATTGTTGACTTTTGGGTGCCAAATCGTCATGGATGATGAATGAATTGGCAAGAATACAATGTTGAGCAGTTGAGGCTTTCAAAGACATGTCTTTTATAATTTTTGTTTTTGCAATTATGAGAAGGTTATGATTTCGTGAAGATTTGGACAATTGACTCAATTTTATATTAAGATTGAAGCAACTATATTATAGAGTTTTTTTTTTTTTTAAATAAAGATCAATTCATAATTTTTAACATAATATATTCTTCAAAATCATGTTGAGTGTGCTAACAAATGTGGATAATAAGAATTTTTAGATCTGATTTTGAATAGGATATTGATTTTCTGATTGAATCTCGAACAAAACAAATTTAGACAAAGAAAAGAAAACAATTCTTTTTGAATGAAATTGAAGCACATTGAAGAAAAACAAACTCCTTGGAAGTTATATAAAAACAACAATAAAATTAAAAATATATAAAAAAACAAATAAAAGAAAATGATGTAAAAAAGAGAACATTTGCCCACCATTCAATGATGGAAGGACATGGAAGGAGAGAAAATGATAAAACTTTTTTTTTCTCTTAAGTTGGCTTTAAATTTATAATTAAATATTAGATTTTATTTTAAAAATAAGTTGTTAAAATATTTAGATAAAAATTAACAAAGGACTTTTAAAATGTTAGCAATGTTTATTTTGTGTTTAATTTAAATTTGAAGCGCGAGTTTAGTCAAAGTAAACCGTATTTCTTTATTTAAAGAGAATAATAATATATATAAGTTCCTCTTCAAAAATAAAAGAAATATTTTAAAATTTTGAATATATATGCAATTCTCAAACATTTTATATAATATTTGAAGAGCTTGTGTTTAGTCAAGTTCTTCTAATTATTAGAAATTCTTGACATGACGATCACGCTTTTTTCAATTAGTATAAATTAACAAAACTATAATTTTGAAAAATGATTAAAATTATTTAAACTTATATTTAAGATTTGATCTAGAAGCTGGTAACTTTTACACTTAATCAAGTATCGTTTTTTTACTTATCTTTTTAGAAGGACTAATGACTTAATTTTGACCCAAATTCAATTCAACTGAATTGAATAAATCAAGAAGGGCTAGCCTAGCCTTTTCAATCTGTAATTTAAATAAATAAGGAAATGGTGATTTACACGACCATTTCAATGCAAATATTTTTTATCCATCTTTTGAATAAATCTGTTTGAACCAATTTTTTATTTGGTTTCATTTTATTTTAGGATAAATTTCATAACAAAACCCAATTTATAAATCAGTTCTCAATTTTCAATCCGAATTTTAAAGTTTCTCAATAAGGGGCTCAATTTAATATTTTTCCTCAATTCAAGGCTTGAAATTTAGATTGAATTATCAATTCAAGACAAAGCTTCATTTTATTTTTTATTTATATTTATAGATTTATTTATATTTCAATACATATTCATATTTTGGATAAATTAAGTCACGTTAGTGCGCTTTAAAAACAATTTTCATCTGACTTATCTTAATTTATATGAGTTAGTGCGCTTTAAGAACAATTTTCATCCGACTTATCTTAATTTATATGAAAAAAAGAAAGAAAAAAATATGATTGATTTAATTCATTAAAACATAATTTATATTAAATATTAAAATCGATTTTCTATACTTTTATTTATAAAATTAAAAAAATAAAAGAATCTTAATTTTTTTAATTGCATTTATTTTATATATATATATATATATAAATTAATATATATATATATATATATATATATAAATTAATACAAGTCGGATGAAGATCGTTCCAAAATTGCACGGACTTGTCTTAATTCATCTAAACTATCAATACATATTAAAATATAAATAAATTATAAAAATAATAAAAAAGAAAAAAATGAAAGTTTGTTTTGAATTCAGAACTCAATCTAAATTTCAAGCCTTGAATTGAGAAAAGATATTAAATTGAGCCCCTTATTGAGAAACTTTAGGAACCGAGTTCAGAATTGAAAATTAATCTATAAATTGGGTTTTGTTATAAAATTTATCTTTTATTTTATTTTATTTGGAGGAAAACAAGATATATGTTGGGCGTCCGACCCGAGCTGCACGGCATGTCGCACCTGAACGGCCTAATAAAAGGCCTTAATTCAATTGACCGGCCAGGATGATACAGTGGACGTCCAACCCGATAAACCGTCCAGAATGGCCGGCCAATGCCAATATAGCCGCCCAGGTAGCAGCCAACCTCCAAAAGATCGTGGGTGATGAAACCGCTTAATGTCGCTTAAACAGGCGAAAATCAAGTAGAAAGTGGGTTTAACTTCCACAACCTCCACGATCTCCAATACTTAGGTTATTCTTCAGCTATAAATATATGTAATTTCAACTCGTAAATGGATCTGAATCCTTATTCTGTATAAAGCACTAGAGAGCTGATTTCTCTAAATTAATGCTATAAGGTCTTGTCCGGTCACATAACCGTCCAGGATCAGTCGAGCAACATTGTCCGAGTAGGCTCCGGGCCAATTTTTTTCATACTTTCCACTTTATCTTCATTACATTTGGGTGTTAGACTAGGAATTACCTTTCAACAAATTCCGACGTCAACATTTTGGCGCTAGAAGAAGGGGGGATATTCACAATACCCGAACACAACTCCAAAACACAATGAGCAATTCCGAACGCAATACCACTCCAGAGCCCCCGGCCCCTGCCTTTCAACTTGGTGGCTCCAGCCGAACTCGGCCGATCACGATCGAAGAAGTCATTCAGGTGGCTTCTATTATTTTGAAGACCCCAAAAACCCCCATGTCTGTGGCACAGATTCGGGATATCATGGCCGCACTGACCGAACGGCTCAGAGAGGCTGAACAGAGAGAGAAGGTCAAGGAGACCAATGGCCTACTGGAGGATTCTAAGTCCTCAGACGGACCTAGGCGGAGGCGGAACCTGGGAAAGCGAATAGCCGAGGATGAACTTCGGCGGAGCCAATCCCCCACACGTGCCCGAGCGGATCACCACCGGGTTCGTCTAGACAATACCGGGGCACGGGCAGATAGGCAGTTTGTCCCAAATGACAAAGAACCGGCCCTAGCAGGGGAGGCCAGGAGGCTGGATAGGCTCCCCAATGAGAGATATGAGGTCCCACCACCTCACGATGAGAGTACCGGCCACAATCTGCGGTACTCGAAACTTGTGGAGGAGCAGGAGCTCCGACAACGACTGGCTGACATTCAAGCCAGGCGAAATAGAGGGGGCTGGAAGCGGGCCACCCTCTTTGCCGAACACATTACCACCTTGGTCCCGGCCAAGTTCAAAATGCCACCCATCGGTCAGTATAATGGAGAGACCGACCCTAGTACTCACATGGATAAGTATACGTCCTGGATGGAGTTATAGGGCCTCGGAGAGGAACTGATGTGCAAGGCATTCCCCCTCACGTTAGGGGATTGAGCACATAAATGGTTTCGTTCTCTCCCCGATGCATCAATTGGAGGGTGGGACGAGCTGTACGACCTTTTCCTTACATAATTTATGGGTTCGAGGATGCGGTCGACACCAAAAGAGAGGTTAGTCAATGTGAGACAGGACAAGACTGAGCCTCTCAAGTCATATTTGGACCGTTTCAATAAGCTGGTCCTCGGCATGAAGCAGGTATCAGATGATGTCATCCTCATAGCTGTTATGGCCGGATTAAGGCCCCGAACAAGATTTTGGTGGTCCGTTCACGAGGAAGTGCCGCAAACATATCACGACTTCCTCAACAGAGTAGAGTAGTACATTGGGGCCGAGGAGGCCATCCCGGATGACAAGTCATCCGAAAAAGATAAAAGGCCAGAACGACGAGAAGAAAGGAGGGAAGAGCGAAAAAAGCCACTGAAGCCGTTCAGGCCGGCCACGAATTTCAGGGCCTTCTAACCCGTCGGCCCCGGCCAGGTAACCGAAATCCTCACGGTTACCCCATCACAAGTCCTTACAAAGATTAAGGACAAGAATTTGCTGCCCGAACCACGGCCCATGAGGGCCGACCCGAACTGCCTCAACCAGAACAAGTATTGCAAGTATCATAAGGCGAAGGGTCATGATCCAGATAAGTGTTGGGTGCTCCTGGCCGAGTTGATGAAGTTAATCGATCAGGGCCAGCTCAAAAAATATGTGAAGGGCTAAGGGCAGCACGGCCAAGGGGCGCCACAAGCAGTACCTCCACCACCACCACCAAATGGCGCTGCTCGCGAGATCCACACCCTCATCAATAATAGTTTCGGCGAGCAACGTGGGTCAAAGAAAGCCCGAAAAGAACAAGTCCGGGAGGCTAGGAACGCCTACTAGCAATGCGTTCCACCCAGGGCAGTGCCCCGCCATATACCTATCCTGTTTACTGAGCTGGACAGCGAAGAGATAACCTACCCACACAGCGATACCTTGGTGGTATCGCTCAATATCTGCAGGACTATGGTGCACAGGGTCATGGTTGATACCGGCGCCTATGCCAACGTGCTCTACCTGAACACTTTCAAACGGAAGGGATTTCACGAATCCCAGCTCATACCTTCCTTCGACACAATTTAAGGTTTTGGAGGGATGAGTACAAGGGTGCTCGGCACTTGTGAGCTCAAGGTCCTGTTCGGATTTGGCGACCAGAAAGTGTTCACAACAACAGAGTTCAAGGAGTTCAAGGTGGTGGACTTGAACTCTCAATATAACGCCATTTGGGACAGACCACTCCTCGCTAAATTAAAAGCGGTGGTCTCAATCTATCACCTCGCCCTTAAGTTTTCGGTGGGCGACGAGGTGTATGTAGTGAAGGAAAACTAGCTGGCCGCTCGGGAGACAGACATGGGGCTACGTCCGAAAGAGCTCAATCAGCTCGAGCTCGCTCAGGCCGCCTTGGTCGATGAGTAGATGGAAGATGCCTTCGAGGATTCCATCCTCGAAGTTGCCGAGCACAATCAGACTGATATGGAGGTAGATACTGAACCTCCACAACCGACGAGCGTCCCTGAACTGCCGGTCAGCTCCACCTTCGAGGTTGGATCCTCCTCTGTCATGGCCGCCCAAAACAGTCGAGGAGAAGTGGTAATGGACGTGCAAGAGCCCGAGGAGGAATGGGGGTCTATCGATCCCCGAAGGGATGGCCCCCAAAGACGAGCGGCGCCTGTTGAAGAATTGGATCTCGTTAGCATGGATCCAAACAGGCCGGATATGGAGCTGCGGATCGGCCTAGAGCTGCAAGAGCCCTTCCGCACTGAGCTAATAATTTTTTTGCAGGGCAATACTGATGTCTTCGCTTGGGCTCATGAAGACATGGAAGACATCCGGTCAGAAGATGCCTACCACCACCTTAACATCAACCCTGCCGCCCAGCCAGTTGCCCAGAAAAGACGCCGACTGAGCCCAGACAGATACGAAGGGCTAGAATTGAAAGTACAAAGGCTGCTGGGTTATCGCTTCATTAGAGAGACCAAATATGCTACTTGAGTCTCCAACCCCGTCCTGGTCAATAAGCCAAATGGATCATGGCGGCTTTGTGTTGACTTTACAGATCTGAACAAAGCTTGCCCTAAGGATTGTTTTCCACTCCCGAACATAGACCAGCTCGTTGACACTACTGCTGGACACGAGCTCATGAGCTTCATGAATGCATACTCGGGTTATCATCAAATACCAATGGTCGAGGATGACCAGGTCCATACTACTTTTATTACCGACCAGGCACAGTACTGTTACACCATGATATTGTTCGGTTTGAAAAACGCAGGGACTACCTACCAACGACTGGTAAACAAAATGTTTGCCGCTCAAATCGGAAAAACAATGGAGGTCTACGTGGACGATATGCTAGTCAAGTCCAAACAGAAAGCTGATCACGTAGGTCACCTGACAGAGATGTTCGACATTCTGAAGAGGTATAGGATGAAATTGAATTCCAAGAAATGCTCCTTCGGGGTAGGATCAGGAAAGTTCCTGGGATATATGGTGAGCCAGAGAGGAATCGAAGCTAACCCCGAGAAGATTCAGACAGTCATGAATCTGACCCCGCCAAGACGGATCAAGGACGTCCAGAGTCTAACAGGCAAGGTCGCCGCCCTCAACTGCTTCATATCTCGGTCCACCAATAAATGCCGACCATTCTTCAACTTGATCCGGAAAAACGCTCAATTTGAATGAAACAATGAATGTCAGTCGGCCTTAGAGGACCTCAAGAAAGCACTTATGGAGGCCCCAGTCCTAGCAAAGCCTCAGTCCGACGAAAAATTGCAACTCTACCTAGCCGTGTCCGAGTATGCAGTAAACTCTGTACTGGTCTGTGCCGAACTGAAGGCTCAACAACCTGTTTACTATGTGAGCCAGTCGCTGCATGACGCCGAGCTCCGCTACCCAGCAATGGAAAAGTTGGTCTATGCATTGGTCATCTCTGCCCGAAAGTTGCGGCCATACTTCCTGGCACACCAAATCGAGATATTGACTAATTTTCCTTTAAAGCAGGTACTAGGCCGCCCAAATGCTTCTGGAAGATTGCTAAAGTGGGCGGTCGAGCTCGGTCAATATGTCCATTACGCGTCCAGAACGGTAATAAAAGGTCAGGCCCTTACTGACTTTATCGCTGAGTTTACCCCAACTCTCATCATTCGTGAAGAAATGATAGAAGAGCCTTGAAAAATGTACATGGACGGGTCGTCCACCGCCCATTGTGCCGGGGCTGGAATCGTACTGGTTAGCCCCATCCAAAAATACTTCTGTTTGGCGCTACGCTTCAAATTTCCTGCCACCAACAACGAGGCCGAGTATGAAACACTTCTGGCCGGACTGGACATGGCAAAACAGTTTTGAGTGGACGACCTCGAGGTCTTCAGTGACTTCCTTCTGGTAGTCAATCAAATTTCGGGCGAATATGTGACAAGAGATGAGCAAATGGCTAAGTACTTAAGGTCCGTCGAGTTGGCCTCCGCAGAGTTTAAGTGAATTCGAGCCGAGCAGATTCCTCGCAGCAAGAATGCACAAGCCGACGCTCTTGCTCGGCTAGCAACAAGTGAAGGAGCTGAGGATATCGGCTCAGTAAACATTGGAATTGTGGACAGCTCGGCCCTCGACCAAAAAGAGGTTTATGATATTGAGCCGAAAGTGACTTGGATGACCTCGATCATCCAATACTTGGAAGGGGGAAGGTCCCCACCGACCAAGGCGAGGCCAAAAAGCTGAGGATCTGAGCTGCCCGATATACTATCCAGGACGGCAAACTATACAAAAGAGGGTTTTCTCATCCCTTTTTAAAATGCCTAAACGAAGAGGAGGCCAAGTATGTGCTAACCGAGATCCACGAGGGTGTATGCGACAATCATTCAGGAGGCCAATCTCTGGCCTTCAAGGTTATCAGACAGGGATACTTTTGGCCTAGTCTGAAAAAAGATGCTATCAACTTCGCCAGAAGATGCGACAAATGTCAGAGATGTGCACCCCTCATCCGAGCAACTTCGGAGGATCTGAACTCAATCATGGCCCCATGACCATTTGCAAAATGGGGAATAGATCTAATTGGCCCTATGTCGACTGGCTAAGGAGGAGTAAAATTTACTATAGTCGCCGTCGACTACTTCACCAAATGGGTAGAAGCAGAGCCTTTGGCACAGATAACTGAGCAGAAAGTCACGAACTTCATACGGAAATCCATCATCTGTCGGTTCGGGATCCCCCATTCCATCATCACAGATAATGGTCGTCAGTTCGACAGCGACGATTTAAAGACATTCTGTGAAAACTTAGGCATCAAGAAGCTGTTTTCTACCTCATATCATCCTCAAGGAAACGGCCAGGTCGAGGCTATGAACAAAATTATCAAGCACACCCTAAAGGTCAGGCTTGAAGAATCGAAGGGAGCTTGGGCCGATGAACTGCCCGAAGTGTTATGGGCATACAGAACGACGGCAAAAACGGCAACAGGAGAAACGCCATTTTCCCTAGCATTTGGATCCGAGGCAGTCATCCCAATCGAGCTCGGCGTTCACACTTGGAGAGTGAACAAATATCAAGACGAGCAAAACACGGAAGCTCTGGCGGCCAACCTTAACTTACTAGAAGAAAGAAGAATGGATACAGACATAAAAAATTCCATTTACGAGCAGCGAAGTGCAAGGTATTACAATTCAAGGGTCCGAGCTAGAAAATTTGAGCTAGGGGATCTCGTCCTCAAGAAAGTCTTACTACCAAATGGATCCTTGAGACACAACTAGGAAGGACCGTACAAGATAAGCAGAATCCTGGCCGGAGGTGCATACAAGATAGCCGACCTGAACGGAAAAGTGGTGTCCAAACCATGGAACATAGAGCACCTGAAAAAGTATTATCATTAGCCGGCTAGGATTTCAGTTGTAATTTCTTTGTACATTTTCACACTTGACTAATGAAGTTATTTCCTAGCTTGTATATCGCTTAAGGCTACGGCCTCATCCGAGTCGTCCAGGCCGGATGGAACAGTAAGATTTCGGCCCACCAAGGCTTCGGCCCACTTAAGGCTACGGCCTCATCCGAGCTGTCCAGGCTGGATGGAACAGTAAGACTTCGGCCCACCAAAGCTACGGTCTCATCCGAGCCGTCCAAGCCGAATGGAACAGTAAGGCTTCGGCCCACCAAGGCTTCGACCCACTTAAGGCTACGGCTTCATCCGAGCCGTCCAGGCCGGATGGAACAGTAAGACTTCGGCCCACCAAGACTTCGGCCCATCTAAGGCTACGGCCTCATCCGAGCCGTTCAGGCCGGATGGAACAGTAAGGCTTCGGCCCACCTAAGACTACGGCCTCATCCGAACCATTCAGGCCGGATGGAACAATAAGGCTTCGACCCACCAAGGCCTCGGCCTACCTAAGACTACGGCCTCATCCGAGCCGTTTAGGCCAGACAAAACAATAAGGCTAGAACCTACCTCGGCTCCGGCCAAGGGTAAGGAGTCAAAACCAAACGAACCAAAAAGCTGGGGTTAAGGCAGTGACCAAACAGAAGTGATGAAAAACTAACTTAGTAAGCCGAGCAGGCCAATCACCGAATTCTAATGAATTTTTACCAAGTGTTTTTAAAATGCCGAGCTGATTAGATAAAGTTGAGACGAGCAAGTTTTAATTTGGTTGAACTACACAGAAATATGGAAAGTCATAAACCAGAAAAAATGTTGATATTAAGATCAAAACTGGTTTGGAGGCCAGTATCTCTTACAAAAAAAAAAATCTACAAGTACTACTAGCCAATATCAGCTAGCTCCTCCTCTACCACCTCGGTGGCCGCCTCGGTAGGTCGCCCGGCCTCAAGAACAGCTCCTATGTCAAAAGATGGATTAGACATAAGTACAATGGGGGAAGCTGGAGTAAGCAGCTTCTCCGACCCAGCCGGAAGATAACTGGGCAGGTCGCTCATCAGCTCCAGGTAGTAGGCCGGGAGTGGATTTTTTTCCACATAGCCGGTCAAGGCTGCCACAAGCAGACAGTTGTCCAACTTCTCCTTTCGAGCCGCTTCAATGGCGTCGAAGAAGGTGAACAGGTATGCAAGGCTACTCGCGTACTTGTACTCGTCAGAGTCCCGGTACTTGGCAACCACAACAACCTCATCAGCCTGGGCGGCCCGAGCAGCTTCCAGCTCGGCTTTCAACTCGTCCATCCCGGTATGAAGCCGGGCATTCTCCACCGCTGGCTCAGCCACCTTCTTCCTGTCCAGTTCAGCGGCCAAGGTGGCATGCGACAGAGCCTCTTGAGAAGAAGATAGCTGAGTCTGCAGCGTCTCCTTCTCCTCGGCCGCATTCCTAAGCTCGCCATGCTTCGCCGTCAGGTCGGCCTTAAGAGTCTTAATTTTCTCGACCCGCTCCTGGTACTGCTGATGGGCCTGCCAGGCAAACACGGACGCCTGCGCCAGAATGATGTTGGTGCAGGAGCCGGCGTCCATACCGGACATCTCACGGAAGTATTTATCCAAGTCCTCCGTCCAAGCCTTGACGGGGGCTTCAACGGCTGAGGACACCACCGAAGGAAGTTTTTCCATCACCTCTGGGGTCGGAGACTGGGCCCGTGAGAAGCTGATCTGGAAAGGCGGGCGACGATCGAGGTACTCCTTGGTTTCCTCCACACGAACGGGATCCCACCCGCACACGCTGACCGAGCAGGCCAGGGGGCTCTCAGCAACCCAAACGCCAGGCACCGGACAAACGCCTGAAGCTCCAAGTGTCCCCGAGCTTCCTCTTCCAGCTCTCGAGCCATCTCTTGAGGGTCCCGCACTGCCATTGGAGCGCGGCTTGGATCGCTTGGCCGGCGGAGCACTCTGAACTGCATCCTCAGGGGTAGACGCTGGGGCTGGCACAACAAAAACGGGGTGTTCAAGTCCCCGGCCTTTACCTTGGCCTCGATCTTGAGGCCTCCCAGCCTGCCCGACGGCAGATTGTTGGGCTCTCTACCGAATGCGCTGAGACGGGTTCATGTCGAGCTGCAGGCTGTGAGGAGGGAGGACGGCTGGAAAATAAGAAACGTCAGTATACTACGCGGGGTAAAAAAATTAATAGGTACAAGTTCGAGAATATTATCAAGGTAATTGTTCGGAGCAGGTCGGAAAGAAAGAATAAGACCGGCGCTAATAAGACGTTCCTCGGTAACGAGCGTCTTAAAGGTCCGTTGAGATGGGGCAGTGTGGTCCCGAAGAAATACAATCTTCCGAGAGAAGGTGCTGCTAGCTGGGAGATTCTCCACGAAAACCTCTGCAAAATGAAAGATAATTAAAATCAGATAACCGAGCAGAAAACCAGAAAAATGCAAATATACCATTTGCCGTCCCGAAAAACATTGAACAGAACACCCACTCTGGCCCCTGCTCTCCAACCTGGTCAGAGCTCATCCAATCACCCCTGACCTAGAACCATTTCGTCTTCCAACCCTTGATGGAGGACGGAAGGTCATGAATCAGCTGGGGACGCTTCTGTCGGGGGGATAGATAGTATAGATGGTTCTGAGTGCCGGGCAGGAGTTTCAGACCCAACAACCAAGACAACTCCTCCGGGGTCGGAACACCAAGGTTGAACGTCCAAAAGAGGACGAGCAACCCAAAAATGGAGGACCAGCTATTCGGATGTAGCTGGCTAGGAGCGAGACCCCAAAAGCGAAGGTACTGGGTGAGAGGAGGAGCCAAGGGAAACCGGAGACCACCTTCCAAAGATCGGAGGTTGATGGCCACACTATCCACGGGTGGCTTATCCATCCGCTCGTTCGGCCTCGAAACATCAAAGGACACCCCCCGCGGAATGTTGAAGAGGGCGTGCCACTTGTCCAAAACCAGTCATTTCTCCAATCTCTGATTGGCAAAGGAAGATCACAAACTAATTGGGGCCGATGTATCCGAAGGGCGAGGTAATAAAAATGATTTTCCACTCCAGGTATAAGCTCAAGCTTGAACAGCCAGGACAGCTCTTCAAAGCTGGGCTCTCCGAGGTTATAACTATGAAAGAGCACTAACAAACCCAAGAGGGAGGACCAGCTATTTGGACGAAGCTGTCCGGGCGCTATTCCCCATTGCCAAAGGTATCGAGATAAACAGGGCGCCATGGGAAACCGCAGACCTCCCTCCAATGCTTGAAGGTTGATAGCAACGTAATTTTTCCGCGGCTTATGCATTCGCTCCTTAGGATGGGGGGCGACGAAGGAAATTCCCAAAGGTATGTTAAAACGGGACTACATTCTATCCAGCTCAGACTGGGAAACAACGGAAGGCCACTTCATGGCCTCTGAATCCTCGAAAGGCACCTCGGCCCATCCGGCCCGGTGGCCTTGTAACCATCCAGATGGGATCTCTTTAGGAATTTGAGACATAGTCACAAAAGAGAGAAAGAGATTACCTTCCGAATAAGACCGTTCTCGTAAGATGACGTAGCACAGGATATCCTGACCGGTTGATTCTGCTCGGAATATGCAATAAATACTCGGAAGTGTAAGCCAATAAAAGGTCAAATGAGAAGAACACTATATATAGGTGATGACCCTTAACTTCCGGCCAACCATATACGAACGCGTGGAAAATCGAACAGATACAAAACGGTGACCTTTCGACTTCTACCTCATCAGAAGATGACACTTGTTTACACCAAGGAAAACCAACTTGCAGCTCATTCTTCCTTCCTGCTCGGCCCGACTTGCCAGGATTGGTTAGGTCTCAACAGAAGCAATTTTCTGCCAAGACCTAAGGGGCTATTGTTGGGCGTTCGACCCGAGCTGCACGGTACGTCGCACCTGAACGGCTTAATAAAATGCCTCAATTTAATTGACCGGCCAGGATAATACAGTGGACGTCCAACCCGATAAACCGTCCAGAATGGCCGACCAATGCCAATATAGCCGCCCAGATAGCAGTCAACCTCCAAGAGATCGTGGGTGATGAAACCGCTTAATGTCGCTTAAACAGGAAAACATGAAGTAGAAAGTGGGTTTAACTTCCACAACCTCCATGATCTCCACGATCTCCAATACTTAGGTTATTCTTCAGTTATAAATAGATGTAATTTCAACTCGTAAATGGATCTGAATCCTTATTCTGTATAAAGCACTAGAGAGCTGATTTCTCTAAGTTAATGATATAAGGTCCTGCCCGGTCACATAACCGTTCAGGATCAGCCGAACAACATTGCCCGAGTAGGCTCCGGGCCAATCTTTTTTCATACTTTCCACTTTATCTTCATTACATTTGGGTGTTAGACTAGGAATTACCTTTCAACAAATTTCGACGTCAACAATATACAAATTGAGTCATTTGACTATTAAAATACAAGATATTATATGAATATATATCTTGAAATGAATTTGACTATTTTATTTTTCTCCAAATAATTAAAGTTGTTTTTTTACCTATTTTAATATTTCTAGTAATAACAATAATTTAATTCTTTTTAAGAATAATCATCATCACCAATACTGTACAAAGGATGCCTAATACTTGTCAAGGCCCGTCAGTTAGAAAAAGCCCACTATGCCCAATTAATTATTAGCCCATATATGATACCAGCCCATACAATTTTAAGATCCAATAAACTAAGGTTTTTAAAACTCTCTAAACATTGAAGTTTAACACGAATTTGTAGTGTATTTGAAGCTTCTTCTTTTCTTTTTTTCTTTTGGTTTCATAAAAATTTTGAAGCTCTTTTTCTTTTTTTGAATGTTGATTATGTTATTTAAATAAATATCTTTATTTACAAGCATTTTATTAAATTCTAGTCGAATAATTGTATGTCTATATATCATGTATTCTTTTTATGTTTTTTTTTTAATAATAAATTTATATAAGACGAAGATCCACTACTCACCACTCAAACTCATTTTTAACAAATCAATATCTATTTTGTGGATTGTGCATCTTGTTATATTTATTTATTTTATTTATTAGAATACTCCTACTTAATTTATTTTTTTGTCTCAAAATATAGAAAAAAAAAACTTAAACTATACATGAATAATATATTAAATAGGATAATACTTATTAAATATAAATATATTAGAAATCGTAAAAACTCATACAAACAATTTCAAATAAGATCTTATGTAAGACAAAATTTTAAATGATCCTATATAGACCAATTTAATCGTGTAAAATGAATCGATCATGTGAAACTATCACATTAAATATACTCATTAAAAATGGGCTTGCTTAATGGCCAGTCTTTTAAAAAAAAATTGTGAATTTAATTAAGTATTAATAAAATACTACATATGGGGAAATGTTAATAAATTAGCCTTGATTAATCGGTATTTTCTATTAATTTCTTAATTCATGTAAAAATATTCGATTAACTTATTGATATATATGACGTACAATTAATGGAATATAATATTAAAATAAATAATTACAAAAATCCATACTGAGATGGTAAAAATGCAAATTAATCATAACATATATATATATATATGATTTAGGATTTTAGGCTATGGTTTAATTTGAAAATCAAATAAATAAATTTCAATGCAAATTATTTTGTTGAAAAAAGAAAAGAAAAAAGAAATCATGTTCGTAAAAGTCTAATCAGCCCGCAATTGCTCTGCCGACCTAACTGTCATCACCATTAAAAAATAAAACAAAATTATAAAAAATTAATTAATTCACTGTTTAATCATCGACGTGTGGTTCCATCAATTAATTAATTCAATTCCAGATGATGGGCCCAGAAAGTTCCATGATCATAAATAACATAGTTATTAATTTATTATTGCTATTATTATAAATTAATGCAAAAACTTTAAAAGTCCAAATGGCAAAAAATAATAATGACGAAATAAAGAATAATTTGCACTGTCGACACCACTTGTGACTTTGGAGGCCCCATTCCCTATCATCTAAATATCACAATAATATAATGATGAAAATAAAAAAATGAAATAAAGTAAAATAGTACTACTTCATTTTATGCAACTAAATCAATGCAATTGAAAATAAATATTGTCATTAATGGCTTCGTTGTGCTTTATTCCACTGCAAGTTATGATTTTTTTATATAAATTATTTTGTCGATATTATTGAATATTTAGAGAATATTAATGAAAAAAATTATTCAATTCAAGCCTGTATGATATTTATTTATGTACTTGAGTATAGACAATATTCTGTTTTCTTCGATTTTTTTCCTTTCTTCTGTTTTTTAACTAAAGATTTCTATTTATATATTCAAACAAAAATATATATAGAACACATTTATAAGATTACATACATCGAGATATATAGCATCGCAATAAGGATAAATAAGAGAATACACACACATATATATATATATATATTACAAAATAATCTAAAAGAAAAAACTTCTCAAGAGAGAGAATGAAAGGTCTAGAATTTAGAGTTTTAGACTTAATTAGTATATAAGTTTCTCTAAAAAGATTAATATATAAGTAATAAACTTAAAATTACTAAAATAAACAAATTAAAAAGCTAATAAGGGAATGGGATTCTTGTTTTATCAAAACGAGGACTAAGATATTTGGAAGAAGTAATATATGTAAAATATCTTCCACTAGAATAACTGGTTATATTTTATTTAATTACAAATAATAATTATGTACTCTCTAAAGTCTCTTCAATTATCGTTTTAGATGTCGATTTTATTTCCAATAATTAATCTTTTTTAGTTATAATCCTACAATTCTTTCAAATTTGTCTCAATCTTTATCCTAAAAAGGTAACTTAACTTTGAACCTACGGTATTTAATTTCTTTCAAATTTATTTTTCCTTATAAGATTCTACAATATTCTTCCTTAATTTACTCCACACCATAAGAATTCTCAAGAATATTTTTGTCCAATTTTAATATTCTTGATTTATGGAATAATAAAAGACATTAATGACTTATTATAATACAAAATGATATTAAACAATAACCATATCAATTTCGCAAGATGCAAAAGCAAATTACTAAATATATTTTCATTTTCTGATAAGGAAAATGAAAGCAACCATATATAGGCATTCCATTATGGAACTTTTGTAATTAATTAATACTCCTATTATTTTCTGCAGACATTAATTAATATTATTAATATCCACATTAATTAATTAATATACTAGGTTACTAGGTTTCATGAATGTGCCTTTTGCTACATTATTCAAAATTACACGCCTATTCAAATTCAAGAATCAATGGATTGTGAGTTGTCCTCAAAAGGTTAAAAGTAAAAGGTAAAAACTTTATTACATAATTTTTGAAAATGAAAAGTGGGAAATGGGATTTATGGTCACTAAGAAATAAGCATCATTTAATTTAATACTTTTTACGTCTCATACCTAGGTTTGTTTAATTTCCTTTTCTTATTTTGAATATTTCAAATATATAGTCGATATTTTATGTCATTTCCTAAGATGTTTTTCTTCAATTTAATCTTTTTAGTCTTGAAAATGTTAAAAATATTTTATGATATATTCATTAAAAATGAGTATAATAGGAAATCAACCAATTTAAATGGTTTTTCCAATAACTTTCTTATTACGTTTGAAATATCTATATAGTTTATGTAAATGGGAGAAATATTGGAGCATTATATTATATTTTATTTTTGCTTTATTTAAATAGAGGAAGTAAAATATATGAGTTTTATTGGTATAATAATTATCAATTTCAGATGTGAAAAATAAAAATCATCAATTAAAATCTTGAAAAATGAAATTACGAATTAAAGAGCTACAAAATAAGGTTATGTTTGGCATCTCCAATTTTTAACTTATTTTAATTTCTTTTATTAATTTCTTTCATCTTTTCATACAAGTGAAATTCATGGATCATATTTTGAGATAATAATTTGAAAACACTCTTATATAATTAGAAATTTCAACATGCCAAATGAAATTAATAGTTTTTGTCTTTTAGACCCGAATTAATGATTATATATATTTCCAATCCTAAATTCTAAAAGTCCAACTTCGAAGGTTCAATATTCAAACGATATGATGCTATATAAATAAACGGTAAGATTCCAAACGGGATTTTCTTTGTTTAGATTCAAATTATATGCTTTGAATTTCCTTTTTTTTTTTTTTAGAAAACAAATTTACGATTTTGTTTTATATTATTTTCAGATTGTTCACAATAATATGGAGCTTTATTTAATCAATATTTGTCTTGCATTTTGATTGTCTGATCGAATATTTAACAAATCATTAATCAAATCATAAATATCTTATTAAATTGTGCGCTCAGAATCATAGATCTACCTATCTAAAAGTTCAATCATATATATTATAAAATAATTACATTTACTCCTACTATTTACTCCTTGGGTCTCATATATTATATACATATACATATACATATACATATATAGTTTATTTGTTTTTTTAGATAAATCAAGAAAATAAATTTAAAGTATAATTATCCAAATAAATTTCTTAACTTACCCATTATTTAACGAAATAAATTGTTTACAAAAATGTATTATGCATATTAAATAGTAATTACCAAGAAAATGGTAGATACATAACTAAATATGAAAGGAAGAGTATGTATATATATGGGAGGAGAGAGGACTGCTTTTAAATGTTTTTTTTCGGTTGTGATGAAAATTATTTCACTTAATTTTATGTGGGAACGTATCTCACGTGAGATTGGACAATTCACAATTCACTTATAAATTAATTAAAATGAGTTTGATTTGTAGATAAAAATGATCCCTCTTACAAAAACTATTTGTAAGAGTGTTTCACACAAATTTTTGTAAAATTGATTATATGTTATTTAACAATATTATATTAATCATCTAAGTATAACTTTTATGAGATCTCTCATAATGCATGAATTTTTTCAAAATGAATTTGTTTGTTGAGATGATGTTTAATCTAACAAAATAATATTTATAAAATGATCACATATGAATTTCGTGTAATCATAATAGTTTTATTTTTATGAATATATCCAAAACTAGAGGTGTCGGTCAGTTTAGAAATCTGAATCAAACCGTGGTCAATAGTTAGATTCTAGAATCATAAATCGTGGCTATACGGTTCGATTTGAGATATTTTCGAACCGTTAATCGATAATTTCAATAACCACTTTTCCTATTTATTATTATTTTTTAAAATTGAATATGTCATGTGTATGGCTACGATTCATTGACAAAAAAATCTAATGGGCAAAATTAAGTGGTCATTGTTAAGAAAATCGGATGAATCACCGATTTGTGCAACCAAAATTGAAATTCGTACGATGACACATGGATGAATGAGATGGTTTGAACATTTATTAACAGGCGTACATGATCGCATAGAAAAAATGAAAAATCAACAATTCGAATCCAACAACAGATATCCAAATCAAAACCAAAATAGAAAATCTCAAAATTTAATTTCAATTCTCTTTCCTACTTTTTCTAAAACCATCGATTCAAAATCGAACCCGATAGTCGGAATTTTATGTGGCATGAATCATTTTGTTGTGGGGGCAATCGAAAACTTTAGAATAAAATATTATTTATTTAATGTTGTAATATATTTTGTTGTAGTCAAGTAAACCGTACATAATATTGTCAATGTAGTACTTAGGACACCCCTCTAAAAATACCATAAAATACGGAATATAGTGTAATTTAAATTATAATAAATTTTAACAAATTATTCGGACATGTCTCAAAATTTTGGCCAAAAAACCTTGATGGTTAGAATTGCAAAGTAAAGTAAAATTTATAATTATTTCTCAAAATCAGAAAGTTCACATTAATTTAAGATTCTCTTCATATATCCACAAATTATGAGTCATTTTCACACATTTTTAAAATAAATAAATAAATAAAACTCCATTAAAATGCCATACACAAGCACAGAGGCATCTCCATATCCAACCAACCCCCACCACCAATCTGTCAACACCACCACCTCTCTCTCCCTCTCTCTCTACCCCGCGCTCTCTCTCTTTCTCTCTCTCTCTCTCTCTCTCTCTCTCTCTCTTCATTTTCAAATTCTCAATCCTCTCTCTCTCTCTCTCTCTCTCTCTCTCTCTCTCTCTCTCTCTCTCCTGCAGTAGCAAACAAAAACAGCGAGGCTTGATGGAGAAAGTGTTGCAGTGAGAGAAAAGCTAGGGGGAAAGAGAACAGAATCAACAAATCAAGCAGACAACCCACGATTCAATTCTTGCCCCCATAGCTCTACCCCTCAATTTACCTTTTAATCATGCCATCAGGTGCGAAGAAGCGCAAAGCTGCCAAGAAGAAGAAGGGAAATCAACCCAATCCTTCACCTGCTTCTTCTCACGCTCAAGGTACTTCATTTTTACCCCTTTTTTTCTATTTCCCTAATTATATGATTCTTCACTTTATTCAATTCCGGTGATAAGTTTGTTTTTGTTTTGTATTTGAATTTATGATTGCGATTGTCTGAAATTCTGCTGTGAGATCTCTTGTTTCTTGAGTTGAATTATTGTTGCCTTCGATTTGAATTGATAAATTGCCGAATTATTGTGGATGAATCCAAATATGGTAGGGGGTGATGTTGGGGAGGTTAGCTCCTCTGCATCGCAGGACTTCCATAAGGAGGAAGCCATTAAGGAGAGGGAGAAGGCTTCCAATCTTCCATCTGTGGTAGAAGGGACTAACGAATTCAAGATTGAGGGTGAATCTGATGGGAATTCAAGATCAAGGAAGTCTTATGATGGAGGCTCGTCTTCAAGCTCGAGCTGTAACAGCAGTAGTAGCTCAGAGGATGAGTCTCATGGTATCAAGAATGGTCAAGCTGTAGTCGATATTGTCCCCATTGTTGATTCTGTAAAGACGGTTGGTACTCTCTCAGAAGAGCATGTTGAGGTTATTGAAGCGACTCAGTCTTCTTGCGTTGTTGAATCTGTGGTTAAGGATAATGGGGATGAAAAGCAGAGTTCTGATGAGCAGTTAAACGTGTCGTATAATGCACCACCTATAGTAACTGTTGATAATGGGAGAGATGATGGGAAAGATTCAGAATTTACTGAGGTGATGTCTTGTTTTTCTTTGCATGGTTGTTTACTATCAGCTTTGATTGTGTTGGTTTCATCTTAATGTTTTCATTTTTGTGTTTCTAAACTATTTTGCAGCCATTGCTAGCTCCTGCTCAACAACAAGTTCAAACGACATCCTGGAAAAGTTGTTGTGGTCTGTTTGAATTGTTTTCCGGGTCTGATAGATAATTCAAGGTCAGTATAAAAGAATCGTTTATTTACCTTTGCTCAGTCATAGAGAGTTTGATTCATCAAATGGTTTTGTTCACTTATTTTATATAGTATTTCTCCATCTATTAATAGGTTTACATTTATCTGAATGATGTTCAAGCATAGATGAATTTTGTCTGGTAATGATGAGCTAAGGTGTATTTTGCCATTGAATTTACAGATTTGGATTACACTTTCTGAGATCTTAGTGATAGATATGTATATATTGTCTAAATGCTCGACATAGATAGGATTTTTGTTTTGGAATACTATCTAGGCAAGTTCTAGTTGATAATAGAGAGACTTTCATTGTACATGTTCACTGAAATTGACCATTTTTGAAATGCCATGGAATGAAACATATCTACCTTGTTGGACTTTCATTTTTGAGGAGGGGGGGGGGGGGGGGCATCATAGAATGATCTCCAATGTGGAGAACTTGATCCAAAAATTGACGAGATTTTCATATCTAGCAGATTCAACTCTTCGATTTATATCTAACATCTCAGAGTCCTAAATCCTACAATTTCATTGGTGCAGAAACAGATCATGAATAGCCCTTATGGAATTCTGGGACTGGTACAGAGTCATCGACAATCAGTCTTCTTTAATGATCAAACTCTAAAGAATAACGTGCAAGGAAACAGGGTCGACGACTTATAGGTTTTGTAGCATTAGTATTATGTGGAAAGCAGCTAAGAGCTAGTACGTATGATACCTATTCTCCTTCATTTTGCAGTCTATAGACTTGCTTTCTTCTTGAGTGTGTGATATGATCATTTCTTGATGTCGTAGTTTGATGCTTCTTCAGGAAACTATCAAGTTGCAAATTTTACAACTTTTTTCTTTGTGATCTTATGTTGAATCATATGTTTCTGCTGTCATCTTTTAGTCCTTGCTTCGTTCTTGTTAATGATTGGTTTTATTGATTTTTCATGGATTTGTTTACATGATTGAAAAATTGAGTTGGCTCGTAAGCTACTCAGATTGATTCATAAGAACTTGAGCTCGATTCTAAGTTAATTGAGTTGAACTCGAGCTACTGAAGTGTCTTTGAAGCTTGAGCCCAACAAAACTTGTTTCAAAGACTTGCGAGCATTATCAAACCTATGGTGTTTTACTATTGACCCTTCACAGTTGCATGAAATTTAAGTAATGGGTTATAATCCTTATAGAGCCTTCTAAATCGAAATATAATATGCCTTAAACTACTTATACAAGTAATCCACTCGAGCTTGAGTTATTAAGTTCGTCATCAAATTGATCTCGATCTCAAAAGAATAAGCTTAATCGAGTTCAAGTCTATAGTTTATAGTCATTTATTTGCTTCACATGAATTAATATAAAGAATCAGTGAAAAAGTAAAATTTGGACGACTCATAAACACAAATCATAATCCCCCTCCCCAACCCCACACACAAAGATTCATATAAGACTTACAATATCTATCGTTCATTTACACATATATTCACTCGTAAACTAAGAGGGTGGTGTCAGGTTCTTCTGCTTGAATCAGCTCCATGAATGGAAGCTATGTAAAAGAGCTGAGTAGCAGAGAGGATAATCATGAGACCCTCCATTATTTTCTGTATCAACAACGCAAATTAGTTTCTCGTTTCTTTGTTAATACTAGAATTTAATCTTCGTTCGACTCACCAAATGCGTCTTCCAACGGCGGAGATGGTTTATTCCAGTGATGGTCGATGCCACTCCGACAGCTCCGGAGATCATAGCAAACATCACAAAGAGTCCAGTTGCAGCATTCCCCATTGAGAAGTACATTGGTGAGTGATAATGTATTCCTAATCAATTAAAAGCTCGACTTGATTAATTATACATCAAGGTTATGTAGGAAAACACTTTTGGCCAAATTAGGGTTGCAATATAAGCAAAATCAAGTTGGATTTTTGTGACGTAAATTTAGTAACTACACACCAGCGAGGGAATATTGATGGAAATGAATAATCAAATATTTACTATTAAATAGAAAAAGTGACAGACTTGTGGTGGAAATTAATTAAAAAAATTATTTCAGTCATACATTATATCAATTTCTTTGAAATATAATGACAAATTTCGTGGTTGTCATAAATTAACGGATAAATTTTATAATAAGATCTAATTTATAAATTAATTCTCAATTTTAGACCCAAATTTTAAAGTTGCTTAAAAATGGGCTCAATTTAACTTTTTTTTTAATTTAAAATTTGAAAATTAAATTAAATTCTCAATTCAAAACAAAAATAATGGAATTATGAGTTAGTAAGTAATGTGAATTTTTTTTAGCACTAATTAGTGACAGATACTCTGGGTCCCGCTGATTAGTGACGGATATTTTCTATCCCCCTAAATAAGATTTGAAAAAAAAATTATAATTAAGTCATGGTGTTGAGCATAAGCTTGAGCTTGACTCAATTAGCCTCGAGTTTTACATTTTTTTACAATGTATATTTCATTAGACAGCTCGACTTGACTAAACCCTAGTCATGCAGGCGAATGAATACACATGCATACATATATATACGTACGTACCGATGGTATAAGTATGATCGATAGTTGTGTTCATTGCCCAGCCTCCGAGGGACGGAGCCTCCTTAAGCTATGTCGGGGCTTTAGCCACCAAATTTTTTTTTAAATTTAATTTTTTGTGTATATTTTTTTGATTTTTTTTATTTAAGTGCTAAAATATCCATTTTATGATAATTTAGCCTCAAAAGCCAACGAGCCTTTCAACATAAGTTGTCTAGCTCCGCCCATGCCAATGCATAGCACCACATCATACATGCAAGTGTTTACAAACAAAAAAAGCCCGGCCACGGGGATTAGTTGCTCACCCATTGAATATGAAATCGAAAAGAATTTCGAGTTTCATGCAGATTGAAAGAGGTTTGTGAGTGCAGAAATCTTAAGTAGAAGAAGTAATTTTTGTTCTTTTCTTGCAAGGATGTATGTTCTAAAGCTTTTTTTGTATGAGGTTGTAAGGATAATGCTTTGTGTTCATTGCAGGAAAAGGGAATGCCATATTCTTTCTTGCCTACCAATCTGCTAAAAAAAAATTCAATTTTCAAGTGATCTGATATTTTATGTTTTCAATATATAAAATTATTTTTAAATGTCCCAAAAATATCAACATTTCCTTAATTCCAGAAAAAAAAAAAAAAATTGCTCCAATTGTAATTTATTGTTTTTGTTTCAAAATTCCAAATTAATTGTGTTTTTCTCATCATGTGATTGAATAACTTAAACCAACAAATCCAAAGTTGATATGCTAGTGAACCCAAATGACCCCTTGGATGTCTTGCTATTTTATCATTTTTACATATTTCATAAGATTTTATTTGCTAAATTTATAATATCTATATAAAAATAAACTTTGATTTGATTAGTTATGATAAAGTTTTAATTAATAGACTTAGGCATAAATTATAAATGGTTATAAGTGAGAGTTTATACATTACAAAAGGTTGTACGTTTTCAAAACTAAAAAATCGCTCTTTGATGAAACAAATTATTATTATTATTATTATTATTATTATTATTATTATTATTATTATTATTATTATTATTATTATTATTATTATTATTATTATTATTTATCTATTTATGGAGGGAGTATTCACATATTGAAGTTATTGTGTTAATCTTATCAAGCTTTATTCATTGATTCATTGTAAAATATCTCAGACACAAATTATTGAGTAAATGAATAAAGCTCAAAATTATTGAGTTTGTCATTAACTCAAAACACAAATTCTAAAAATTAAGCTCGATGGAGTCATATAACTCCATCGACGGAGCTCAAATATATACTTGAGCTCAAGCTTCGAATTTTGTTATTGAGCTCAAACTGAGTTTAATCCTGACTAAGAGTTTGGAAATTGTGTATGTACTAGTCCTTTTGTTGCTTTACACCAAATGTTGTTAAAGTACATCAAAATACATGAATTCTATCTCTTGTACAAATTAAACAAGACAAACCAGGAAAAAGAATTGGTAAGAAATTAAAATTTGAAAAATAAATTAAACACAAATCATAAGACAAATGTTTTTAGATGTCAAGTTCTTCTTCGTGAAGCAGCTCCATGAATGACAGCAATGTAAAAGAGCTGAGTAGCAGACAAAATAATCATGAATGCCTCCATTGTTCTCTGTAAAACAACACAAATTATTATTAGTTTCTAATTTTGTAGTGTCATGTTTGGATCAAAGGATTTAGCATGAGTATAAAATATGCCATTCTTAATTGTTGATTTGTTTGACGGATTTCGATTAATTTCAAATCTCTCAATTCAAACAGAACGTTGGTGTGCATTCTACTCACCAGACGGGCGTTTCTGTAATGTTGTTCGATCTCTTTACACCCGAATCTGAAAAGAAAAAAAGCATAAATAACTTATTAATTTAGACCCCATCAAATTTACGGTCTTATTCTTTGAAAATTGTTTCTCGCGCACACGCAAGAGCACACATTACCCCATCGCAAGAAGTGTAAGTGTCCACGCGATGATGGCGGAAGTGGCGGAGGAGGACAAGCTATCGGCATCCCAATATCGAAGATGGTTCAATCCGGAGATGGTCGATGCTACTCCGGCCACTCCGGCGATCATAGCGAACATCACGAAGAATCCGGTCGCAACATTCCCCATCGGAAAATGTATCGGTGAGAAATGTGCCGGTAAATGCAATCCCGAACCTGTAAAAGAAAAACATGTTTTTTTAGCCATGTCTATTCTCTCTTAGAAAAATTAATTTTGAAAGAATGCCCTATTAATATCATCGGTATAAATTAAGCTATAACGGTCCCAAGTTTTAATAATGCGAGCTGTTTAAGTTGTACAAACAATAAGGGTAAAAATGTCCAAAAAAATTTCTCGTCTAATGACTAAAACATACCAATGATAAAACCATGATCAATGGCTGTGTTCATTGCCCAACCACCAATGCCCAAAACTATGGCATACATGCAAAAGTTGAGGAAAAGAAGAAGACCGGCGACGGGTTTTAGCTGCCCGGCCATCGTGAACGAAATCGACGAGACGAAAAATGATGAACAGATATGGTTGAGATTGATAGAAGGGAATGGATTTTTTTGCTGATTGAAAGGGGGTATATAAGTGTACAAAGTCTATGTAAAAAAATGTTTTTGGTTCTTTGCTTGTAAGGCTGTGTTTTGTAAAGGCTTTCTATACACTTTGTAAGAAAAGGAATGCCATATTCTTACTTGCCTACCAATCTGCTATAGTCTTTCAACTTTTGTTTTGAATATTGTTTTAACTCTTCTTTTCAAACACAGCCCGTTTTACTGATCTAGTTTGATGAGACAGGTCAACCTACAATCTATAACTCATAAAAATTGATTCTTAAAAATGAATTTGAGTTGTAAATATTGGGACATAAATATATTTATGAAACTACGTTAATATGGTTTTATTTAACTTTCATTATTTTTGCAACTAAAATGTTTCCTATAATTACTTCATAAATTTCAGTAAAAATTTAGTTTGTGCTTTTGAAGCTTTACTTTATGTTTGGGTTCATTTCCTCTCTTTGTTTTAATAAAGATGAAAAGGTATTTGTTTTTAAAAGATGAAAATGTATTTATTTTTAATGCTTTATATATCATGCTTCTATAATAACGAGTTTTAGAGCACGTGCGTTGCACGTGAAATCAATTCAAATTAAAGAAAAAAATAATACAAATATTATATGTATAACACGTTTATATTAGAGTTCTAATTATAATAGGATTTTATAAGATTTTGAATTAGTTAGAATTCTAATATAAAATTATTTAAATATGAAAATTTTAAATTACTGTTATAATCTTAAATAATAATTTATAATAGGGATATATTTGACAATCTATATTTTGTAAGAAATATCCATACTTTTATATAAGTAATAATAGATATTTTAATAATTCTACATTTTATTATATCTTGTTTGCTACGACCAAAAAATATTGATTATAACGTCCATATATGATAACATCTCCAACTATAAAATTAACAAATAAATTATGATATAAGATTTATTTGTACTTCATTCACAAAATTTTAGAAAAATTGTAATTCGATTTATTATATAATGTCTATATATATCGCTTTTTTATTATAATTTTGATTAGGAAAAAAACATGCCAGCATTTCGCGCCGTATTAAAAAAATTATCGTCTTTAGAGAAGACTTGCACCAATTCAAGCACCTTTTCATTCTCTACTCTCATAAATCCTTCGAAATCAACGAAGATTTTTGCTAATAATTTCAAGAACCGAAGAGCTGATGAAGATCGGCAAGTTCATCACGAAATGCCATCTCGGGATGTGTATTTATCCACAAAGATGATTTCTTCTTGTATAGATAGCTTCAGATTGGATGATGCACTGAAGCTGTTCGACGAAACGCCTCTTAGAGACGTAGTCATGTGGAATTTGATGATCAAAGGCTGCGTTAATTGTGGAAATCTGGAGATGGGATTCATACTTTTTGATGAAATGCCCGAAAGAAATGTGGTTTCTTGGACTACCATGATCAATGCGTTTTTTAAGTATGGGATGATTGAAGAAGCTAAAGGGTTGTTCTGGGAGATGTCAGTGAGGGATATAGCAGCATGGAATGCAATGGTTCATGGTTTTTTTACGAATGGGAGAATTGAAGAGGCAATCAGATTGTTTGAGGAGATGCCTGAGAGGAATGTCGTTTCATGGACTACGATGATAAGTGGGCTTGATCACCATGGGAGGACTGATGAAGCTTTATCGTTTTTTAGGAAGATGGTGGGGATTGGGGTGAAGCCTACTTCAAGTACTTTATGTTCTGCTATATCAAGTTGTGCAAACTTAGGTAATTTTCACCTGGGGAGTCAAGTTCATGGGCAAGTTATAAAGCTTGGATATGTTCACGACACATATATTACTGCTTCACTGATAACATTTTATGCAAACTGCAAGGAGATTAAGGGATGTGTGAAGGCTTTTAGTGAGAAATTGCATAGGAATGTGGTGGTGTGGACGTCTCTTTTGACAGGATATGGTGCTAATGATAAGCACGAAGATGGATTGAGAGTTTTCAGAGATATGATCAGATTAGGAATCATTCCTAATCAATCATCCTTCACCAGCGCCTTGAACTCAAGCTGTGAGATGGAAGCTGTTGATTGGGGAAAAGGGATTCATGGTAGAGCGATCAAGGTGGGATTGGAATCCGATGTCTTTGTGGGTAATTCTCTCGTTGTGTTGTATACAAAATGTGGAAATATAAGAGATGGGGTTCTCTCATTCAAGGAAATCAAGAACAAGAACACTGTTTCTTGGAACTCAATAATAGTTGGATGTGCACAACACGGTTGTGGTGAGTGGGCATTGGCGTTCTTTACCCAAATGGTGAAAGAGGGAGTCGATCCAGATGAAATCACCTTCACTGGGTTGCTTAATTCTTGCAGTCATTCTGGTATGCTTCAGAAGGGAAGACACTTCTTTCAAAGCTTATGTAGATACGCAGCCATTGAATTAAAGCTTGAGCATTACTCATGCATGGTGGATATCTTGTGTAGAAGTGGGAAGTTGCAAGAAGCAGAGGATTTAGTCAAGAAGATGCCTCTGGAACCAAATCTTTCGATATGGCTTGCATTGCTTAGCAGATGCAGGGGACAATCTGACTTGGAGGTGGCTGAACGTGCTGCTAAAAACATCTTCAATATAGATCCACATTGTAGTGCAGGATATGTATTGCTCTCTAACATGTACGCGTTCACTGGTAGATGGGCCGATGTTGCAAGAATCAGAAGGGATATGGAAATGACAGGCATAGTAAAACAACCTGGTCGAAGCTGGTTGACAAAAGGCTCGATTGGTTGGGAGAAAAGTTAAGAGAGTAAGGTTATTTCACGATGTGTGAGCGAGATCTTGTCGTACCATAGTGAGAGGATTGCAATATGCTTTAGGTTGATTAGCAGTGCACAAGGCAGTATGATAAGAGATTGTACTTGTAGATTCTAACCGCTTTCATCAATTTTGTCAAGACTAGAGTAGCATTGTATTCAGTTTTGTTCGAGCTATTAGGTCGGGTGGGTTTCCTAAATAGTTTTTTATTTGAATTTTTTAAAAGATAAAATGTCATTTTTACCCTCATCCAAAAAGGTTGCTATAAAGAAAGGTACCGGAACTCAATTTTTTAAGGATTTAATTTAAATATATTAGAAAAGATAGGGACTTAAATATATAGTTCCAAACAAAAAAAGATTCTAATTAAGTAGAAACGTTTTATGGATGGTGTGTGGGTGATTGAGTAACAACCTTGTATGATCTTGATATGCAATTCCAAATGTCTAATTAAAAATGTTATAAACTTCAATGGAATAAACAACATAGAAAGAATCCATATTTCCACCAAACTAACCCTATACACATCAAAGTAAGTACACAAAACTATAAATCTCAAAATTGTCAAAACAACATGTATTTTATTGCAACAAGAGATTACATTTGTGAAATAAATCGAACCAAAACCCCAAAGAATATCTATTAATTCGATTCAAATGCTTAATCATTGAATTAAATCAAACCGTCAAAATTGTGAAACTCATATATATAAGAAAAACCTTAACCTAATCACATTTAATTTCATTTCACATTCTGAAATCAATCCATTATGTTTCTAATTTTAAAAAACCATTCAACATTAGCAATACTTTCAAGTTTCAATACTCGACCTTTTAAGTTAGATTTCTAAACTCTCTCCATCTCTTTACGAATTAAACCTTAATTTAATTTTCTTTTATTTGCACCCTTTAATTTCGATTCATTCTTCTTCATTTTCTCTGCATTACTTTTTTCAGAATATTTAGAACATGTGATTTTAATTCCCTTTTATCGAGAGTTTCATGAATAAAATGCTTCTCTTCACAATATCACAAGTTTTCCTTTCAAATTTTATCCATACATCCAATTTAAAAAAAAAAAATCCTCATTACTTTTGTATTCAAGCTGTTCCATCAATTCCAAATCAAATCTTCAATTTATCTTGATCTGAATCCTCATGGCATCTTGAGAAATAATATTCTTGTCTATTTGGACAATCTTGTATCTTGATCTGAATCCTCATCAATGGCATTTTGAGAAATAATATTATTGTCTATTTGGACAATCTTAAATTCAAAAGGAGTATTACTAGATCCAATTAATCAGATCATTATTTAATACTGTCAATAAACTCAATTATTTAATAAATTCAAGGTACGTCTCAACCCAATATTTAAATTGGATAATTTATATATTTAAAAAAAATATTAAAATATTAAGAGTGAATGATTTGATGAATAATTTAATTTGTGATGATACAATTTTTTCAATGTAGAATCAATTCGCACCAATTGTTCCATTTTCTATAACCAAATTTATAAATTCTAAAACTCAACAAAAATAAAACGAAAAATAGCAGCGAATGGAGATATGTAGACAGAATAATAGTAACAGAATGCTTATTGAAATATGAAGCAATCTGTGTCGCAGAGCTGTTCCTATGTTATTTTATGCCCTGAAAACGAAACTTCCAGAAACAGAATAATACAATCCTGGAAATTAGATACCATAGGCATATTTTTGAATTAATTACAAATTCTGAAAAATAATTGAAAATAGATTTAAAATAGCTGCAATCTCAGTCGAAAGATGGTGAATATGTATGAGATAATCACTGTAAATCAGCAAATTTTACACAGCTTCATCATCGATTGTTCAAATTAATCATAATTAATTGAAAAAATAATCAAAAATATATAATAAAAAAAACCAGATCTGATTTGAGAAAAACGAGAGAGATCAGATGGTAGTGCATGTTAAGAATCATCATCCAAATGCAGAAATAATATGGGTAAGAATCCTCATATCTCTTCTCGCAAATCTCAATGTATTTAAATTTTTAAAGATAAATAAATAATTAAATATATTTATATACCAAAAACATAAAATTTGAAAAAATTGTTGAGAGAAATCAGAGAAACTGTCAATCACCACATTGCATCTATAGATAGATGCAAATTAAGACTGGGGCGACAAAATGCAATCATCATATTCCTCCCAAAAACACAATTACTTGAAAAAAAAATTAAAAAATGCGAAAAATTGGCAGAAATAATTCTGAATTGTTCGAACCTTTCTCGACGATTTACTTATAGGATCGAGTTACCGCCATTATTGCTTACCTTCTGCTAAGGAAAACCGCAAGCAGGGGATATTGGCGGCAAAGAAAGAGAAAAGGGGAAGCAGGGCGGAGGTTTTCGTTAGGGTTTACAGGTCTGGAAAGCAGCGTCGGTTTATATAGAAAATTTGTTGGGGGTTTTTGATTAGGGTTTTGGTTTCTGTAAACGCGGTGCACAGATCAACGGTGGAAACATGGGGGTGCATTTAGAGATATGTGGGGAGTAATGCACCGAATAATTTTATTATTAATTTTTTTTTTTTCTGAAATAACATATAGAATAGTGATTTAACTGGGAAATGTGCATAAAGTATAGTTTGTGTACGTGTAAATATGACCAAAAGGGGTTTTTTTTTTTTTTTTTTAAACGTAAATATCGTGCTTTGATGAAATTTTATATCTCAAATTAACGAATTATATTTAATTCTATTAAGTTTACTTGTATTCTTTTTATAGTTAAAATAAAAAGGAAAACTAAATGAATTCAGGTTTAATTACATACTAATAATAATAATAAAGACATGAATTTACTTGAAATCATAATTTTAAATTGAACTTTATAATTTATCAAACTACGTCATGAATTAAATTATATATTACAGTTCAAATTCCAAATTAATTTTGGCTTGCGGAATTAATGTGTACATATTAGTTGTCACACTATCGGTAAAACAATTTTTTTAAATAGTTAAATGTTAACAAAACATGTTGTTTGTAAATTGTAAATAAAATGTTTTGCTTGTCACATTAATTTGTTAGAGCTCCATTAATATAGGAGCACGAAGTCTTAATTCTATTTATATTTTCTTAACTTTGTTCAACCAACGAGATGAGAACCAGAATAGATAAATTAGCGGGACAAGTTCGTAAATTGTTGTCAAAAAATTGATGATTTGAATTAAAAAATAGTGAAAAGGTCATGTTTTATTTAGCTATTGAAAGTTTGTTACTAAAATTATAATTTCATGAAAGTTTATGTTTTTTTTTTTTTCCTTTGTAAAATTGCTATTAAGTATTTGTTAACCGTAAAGAACCAATAGCAAAGGATTTTTTTTCTTAATTTATTCGTTGCTCTTTTCGACTAAAAGAGAAGATTAAACTTCATAAAGTTAAATCCTTATAGTTGAGGTAAAAAAATTCACGAAAATATGTTTTGTGTGTATTTTGCACTATCCGCCCATCTTTGATCAAACATATTAATATCTCAATCACAAATAAAAAATATATCACAAATTCAAGATGTACATTAACCATTTAAATAAATCTTTGAAAATCATAAAATGATAGACTTAAATCCTTGAGATTTTTAATGATGAAATGTTTGCTTTTGATAATTCCAACTGGTTGTCAGTTTTGGTGAATATCTAAAAAAAATAAAAAATTAACATCTTACTAATTTGTATCTACAAAATAAAAATGAAGAAATAAGTGGAAACAATATTAAGAAATCATATTATTAATATGCCTATTTTATACATGAGTTTCAATTATGTTTATTCTTTATTTTACCATCAAATTGTAGATGCTTTAATAGGCTCTAGCTCATATCATTAATAAAACTTCCTCGGCCAAACATTCAAAAAAAACTTTTTAAAAAAACCAATGAAATAACAAAAACAAAATAAAACCAAAATCATATTTAAGCTATCCATCTATTTCTATAATATTCCATAGCTTCTCCATATCAAAAATTACATAACATACAGCTTGGAAAATATACACAAATATGATAATCAAAACCTTTATTACAATCTTACTTGCATTATTAGATAATATACAAAAGTTAGATTGTAGAAACAACAACAACAAACAGATTTAGACAAAGAAGAAATAAAAGAAATTCTTCTTACAACACACTTACTCCGCATCAATCAAGAACATAAGGTGGAATCATATTATCTTTATATCTTTGATTTGAGTTCAAGATCGATTTGAAAGTAACACCGATTTTGCTCTCTAACGTAACGGACTTTACCATTCATCATACTTAGAAGTTTATGGGAAATGTTTAGAGCGCTTCCTTCTTGTGTTGTCCAATGATTGTTTATAGAAAACATGTCTTCGATAAGAGGGTAAGGCAGACCATTGCCAGGATGCGCCATTCTGAATAAGGAGAAAAACAATTTCAATTTCATAAGAATGAGATCATCACCATAAATATAAAACAACATGAATCTTTTGTTTAGTTTCCAAAAGTTGTTTTGATATGGCTATTTTAGCTCACAACCTAAACAACCAAAAATATCAAGTTGGACCTACATTTTATTGGTGAATGCTTCTGTTACTTTCACAATCCCACCACTTATGAATTGAAGATATTGTTTATTTATTTGACTATTTTTTTGATTGATTTGATAGTACACTATTAAAAACATAGGAAATGGTAAGTCCAAGAAAAAACCAGCTCGAAAATAATATAGCCCAACTTTGTTCTACTCAATAAGGCTAGATTTTAGATGAGAATTGAAATGAACATATAGAGTTTTTCATGGTACCTGAGTTCTAGATGAACATACTCATCTCCATCTTGTATCAGTTTCAATCCGAGTGACACTTTAACTTCTACCCATCCATCAGGATAAGATGCATAGTTCACAACAGAATGCAAGAAATCAGACAAGGCCAATTGAAGCTTTATTTCATCGCCATATACGTTGAGAGTTTTGATTTGGTCAGGGATGTCATATATAATTTGCAAATTCTTTTCTTTTAGTAAAATCATAGCTTGACTGACAATAACATTCACAAGATTGCCGAAAAGAAACTCTTCCACTTTCAGCTCAATCTTACTGCATGATCAAAAGAAACCTCATGTTAGAAAACATTTCAATAAAACATAAATATTTATAGGAAGACAACTTTTGGAAGATTTGAAGAGTATTAAGGATGATGTTGCTTGAACAAAAGAGCTAGCTATATGACTTGATAACCTCAGGTCAATCACTCAAACATAAAACATGAATGATGTCTCACTAAGGAAACAAATCAATGTCAAACATAGGTTTTCTAAATTGCAATTGGATAGAAGGATTTTCTAAGAAGAAGATTTAAGAGAAATATTCATATGACTTGATAAAATGTCGATTCCAAATCTACCAAAATCCCTCCTCAAAAAATTGAAAATGAGTTATATATTTAAACTTATCATAAATTAAACTCATCAAAAAAAACTATCAATTTCGATTACATGTTTTCATAGTCAACCTCAAAGTTCTTCAATCCAAATAGAATTCTTCAATCCAAATAGAATCATAGTGAAATTGGTGTTGGCAAATGAATGTGTGATTCAAGGCATTAACCCTTAAATATGAAAGAAATACAATTTTGATATATGTACACAACTGCAAAAATGAAACATCTTGTTCTGAAAACAAACAAAAGTTAACACAATAAGATGATGAGAAAGACTTACCCCTCTTCTAACCTTCCAACATGGCTATTGTTGATAATAGATAATATTCGTCTTTCTAAGGCCGCACTAGTCTCATAAACTCTTTTTTTATCATCTGAACTTTCTATGTCTTCCAAAAGCTTATGTGTCAGCTCTTTCGAAAGTTGTTCTGCTTCCCCTTGCTTGTTGACCATGAGCTTATTTTGAGTAATTGGTATCGTCTGGAAGAAGCATAAACACCCAATTACATTTCCACTCTCATTTAATTTTTTATTTGTTGTCAAATATACCTCAACAAACTCTTTTTTTCGATTGAAGAATCCAAACGTAAGCCCTTCGGTACCATAGCCATTAATAGCACTATTCAAGAGAATCATAAACTTAGTCAGCACATCTGGACCTTGTAGACGACAGAGGCTTCCGAAAATTTCTCCAGGCAACATTTTACCAATCGTCTCATGTCTCATCCAACCAGTCAGATTTTCCATAACCGCGTTCCATTCAGAACAACATGCATTTTCATCAGAAGCAAATATTGGTGGAATGAGAGGGTTTACACTTTGGATGATAGCATTATAATTCCCTTGCAATTGCTTGAATTTATGTAGCACAATTTTCTCATTAGTTAGATCTTGACCCACGAAACATATCCCCACAACATCATTTTTAGAGTTTCTACTCGTACATGAATTAATCAAAATATATACAACTGAGTTTTGAGTATTAGCCCCGAATTTGAGCAACTTCACTTCCACATTTTTATCTTCCTTACCTAAATAAAAGACAAAAAAAATGAGATAATAAAACAATTCCAACAAAAGAAAAGATAATACCTGGATTATGTAAGTTTTCTACTTTTTATTTTTTTTCTTCCACTCCCTCTAACTCATTAAAAAAAAAAGTGAATTTAAAATTTTAAGTTGAATGACTTTAAATTGTTGAGTTGTGAATCAACATGGTGTAACATATACAAACCATAAATTATCAACAAAGAATATTAAAAACAAGTTATATTATTAGTTACGTCTTACAAGATCATCAACAAAACTATCATCATAGAACCACCATATGGTCATGTAATATGATAAAATATGTAGGTTTTTTTTCCATTAAGACACAAGTTCATAAGAATAATTGTGATAAAAATGCAAGATGCAGTGTATTATTTTATCATTATGTGATACATGATAAACAATATAATAATATTAAAGTTGATAATCATTATATCATTATGTTGACACATAATAGAAAGAACATAAAAGTTGATAATTAGTCTTTTGATTCTTAGGATTTCATGAAAAATAGATGAAAGAAAAAAATTACCTTGGAGAGCTCTGACAAGAAGGGTTTCAACAGCGTCTCGTGAGTCTTTATGAACAATATCAATAAGTAGTGACTTTCCTATAGCTTCACTCATTTCCAATCCAGTCAATTCAAACATTTTAGTATTCCACCCATTGATCAAACCTGATGAGTCCACACCAAATATTGGAGCAGTGGCTGTTTCTATTAATCGGATCATTTCAAATGTGATCGAAGTAATTTCATCCAGTTGTGTTTCATTAGAATCATTCGGTTGAGAATCTGCATCAAGTTTAGAACCACTTTTTTCAGTCTTCTCCAAGAATTCTCTCATTATAAGCTCTAAAGAGTGAATAGCATTAATTTCTACATCCTCCCAAGGGATACTTCGATGTTCAACTACTTCGAAGAAGGCATTGAAAGAAGTTCTTGGGTGCATTTTTCCATCATCTTTGTCCTCTGGATGATGCTTAGCCCCACCCCACTTGAATTCATTGGTCTTGCTCGATCTAAACCACATTAGAAATTCAGATGATGAAATTCTTGCAATAGCTATGCCACAAATTGTAGGACCGAGAACAACTCCTCCGGGATAGCCAGCATCAACAAGAGAATCTGTACTAAACCCTGATGAATCTTCGAGCTTTTTGAGCAACCATTCTATAATATCGTGTAATTGTGATTCAGTGGGAGTGACACCAAGGAGCCAATATTTTTTACCATAATATAACGCAGCACCATCACACTTCACAAAATCCATGATATTAGGCGATTGTGTCATAATTCCAGTGAGAGTATCACGAAGAATTATATCGGATAACAAAGTTTGGGTTTGTAGAATTTTTTTCTCAACCAATTGTGATGCCATTTGTAGCTCCATATGAAGCTGCAGATTGAATGTCTGCATGAAGAACTCACATGCACATCGAAGAGGAAAAGGAACATAACGTGGTGACGAGTGGTGGCATACCATCAATCCCCACAACTTCAAAGAGCAACCATTATTGATAATAATTGCCATCACCATAGAGGAAATAGACCCCATATTCATCATATATTTGACATGACAATCATGAGGTGATCGGATGGTAGAATTCAGCAAACAAAGAGGCTTCTTCAATTCTTTACTTTGGATTACCTTAACTGGTTGAACTCTGGTATCACATATAATCCTAACACCGCTCTGCATGAACAAAAACCGTGCTGCTAGTGGGATATCTGTTGCAGGATAATGCACACCCAAATACGGCTCCAAGTCTGATCTTCTAATCTCCGAGATAACCTCGCCATGATTATCTTCGTGAAACTTATACACCATAACCCTATCATACCCTGTAAGTTTCTGAACATCCTCCACTACAGCATCACACAAAACATTTATATCACCTCGAGGAAGCGATTGCATCCTAGAAATGGCTCTCATAGCTAGCTTTTGTGATTGCATTGTACCAACATGTATCATTGAAGGATCATCCGAATAAGCCGGCTCCAAATCAACCACAATGCCTACATCAATTCTATGTAATATAGCATAAAATGATCTATTGTTATTACTCGAATGAACCCAAATTGGGTTCAATAACGATAACTCCCTTGTCACGACGATTTTCACCAATGAAGCATTAGAAGAAGCCGTAAAAAGGGTTCTTGCATCAACTCCAATCAAATCTGTGATTTTTTTTCCCTCTAAATTATTATTCAATCCCAACAAATTAACACAGTTCTCACTATATCCTATGATTTTGAAGCTGAGTTTTTCAATTACAAACATACATCCAAACGGTTGAACGAAACCACCCCTTTGTATCTTCGTCAGGTAAGCATTTATTTGATCATCACTAGTGTCAGTCTTTGATGTATCTGAAACACTTTTTATGTAATTGAAATTCTTACCTGACAAACTAGATTCATCGTATTCCGCCATTAATCTTGCATCAGTAATGTACTGAGCCAGGGTAATTTTATTGGTTGTTGTTGATGATCTGGCTGCATCGTTGTTCCTCTGATCACGGGTTATGTATTTGATTGGTATTTCCATTTTATTGAGAAATTAGGTTTTCTTAAGATTTAGGATTGCAGGATTGTATATGAGAAAAGATGGTTGTGATAATTTTGAGTAATTGTGATAACTTTTGTATTTGTACTACCAGATGAGAAAACGACAGTGTATTGGAAATGATGTTGTGTATGAGAAATGGTTGTGATAATGTACTACCAGATGAGAAAACGACAGTGTATTGGAAATGATGTTGTGTATGAGAATGACGTGTTGAATTGTGTATTGGTGAGATGGGCGGTTGATGTATGTTTATCTTCATTGCAGTATTATAGGCGGTGATTGATGTATATTTATCTTCATTGCAATAATGTTTAGGCGGTGATTGATGTATGTTTATCTTCATTGCAGTAATTTTTATCTTCATTACAGTATTTTCTTATTGTGGTGAGATAGACGATGATTGATGTATGTTTATCTTCATTGCAGTAATTTTTATCTTCATTACAGTATTTTCTTATTGTGGTGAGATAGACGGTGATTAATGTATGTTTATCTTCTTTGCAGTATTTTCTTATTGTGTAGGGATGGGTGAGATGGGCGATGATTGATGTATGTTTATCTTGTTTGCAGTATTTTCTTATTGTGCAGGGATGTTGTCACGTATAAGGATTGTGCATTGATCTTCATTATAATATTTTTTTTATTGTTATTGTGCGTGGATGGTGTCACGTGTAAGGATTGTGTATTGATGATAGATGGATGTTTTTTTAAATTTTTGATACATGAAGAGTATATTAATAAGTCTTGACAAAAAAAATTTAGGGTTTATCCTGAAAAATTGAAATGTCATGACATTCTCAATTTCCAATCATTCTCAATTTTCAAGAAAAGAACACATGACAATTTAAAAAAAAAAATCAAATTTAAATTATAATATTTTCATCTATACAATATTTCAAATATTATTTAGTAGCCATACAATAATTTTATCTCCATTTTTCAAACTAAGCATATATTCATTTTTTAAGAATTTTGAAATATCGACAATATATTCCTGTATTTAAAAGATTGTTTTTCACATTTCTCAAAACAAGCTTCTAAATTTACGAATTAATATACTTAAAACTTAAGAAAATTGAATATAATTGTCTTGTTCTAATAATAATATAAAATTAATTTTCAATTTTAAATAAATGATTTCTATTGAAATTTCTTAAATATAAAAACTATGATATTTTTATCCATATAATATTTCAAATATTGTTAATCTCATATTAAACATTTTTTAAAGTATATATTCTACATTTAAAACATTGTTCCAAACTTGCAAATGAATATAATTTAAAACTTAAAAAATTGAAATATTTATGAAATTAATTCTTAATTTTCAATAACTAGTGTAATTTCATAAAACTAAGCATATGTTGTTAATCTTTGAAATTAAGCATATATTATTGCAGTTAATCTTATTCCCTCCAATCTCTATTTTCAATCTCTATTTTAAATCTTAAATTTATGTTAAATAATCAAAGGCTCAAATTGAAGACTGAACATATGTTGAATATCATAATAGATTATTATGGAATTAGTCAAACAAATCTTTGAAGATTGAATTTTTCCTCGACAAAAGGTTATTCTGAAGATAGTCAAAGGTTTGTTAAATATTTTCTTCAACTATTGACAAAAATTAAGTTATTTTAGAGTTAATCAAAGATATGTTAAATATTCCCCTCAACTATCGACAAAATTAAATTATTATATTAAATATTCTATTCAACTATCGACAAAATTAAGTTATTATAGAGTTAATCAAAGATATGTTAAATACTCTCTTCGACTATCAATAAAATTAAGTTATTATAGAATTAATCAAGGTATGTTCAATATTTTCTTCGATTATCAACAGAATTATTATGGGTTTAGTCAAAGATGTAAGAAGCTTCATGTTTAGTCAAATATATGTTAAATATTTTCTTTGATTATTGACATAAGGTTAGTTAAATGTATATTAATTATCATATTACTTTTCTCTTCGACAAAAGATTATTTTGAGATTAATCAATGGTTATTATGGGTTAGTTACCTAATGTTAGTGTTTTCTGACAAAAGATTATTATGAGATTAATCAATGGTTATTATGGGTTAGTTACCTAATGTTAGTGTCTATTATTTAGTTACTAATGTTAGTGTCTGAGTTAAAACCTGAGTCAAAACCTAATGTTATGATAATCAAGCTACATAAGAGTTTGAAGGATAATATATTGTACATGTTAGGTAAAAAATATAGAAATATCAGCATCTCATTGATAAACTTGTATATCTGAAATCTCATTCTCTCAATGTTCAGCATATATAGAAATATCAGCATCTCATTGATAAACTTGTATATCTGAAATCTCATTCTCTCAATGTTCCGCATAATATCCGCAAATCAGATCAATTGAATATCAGCAATTTCATTCACCATGTTTAATGTTTTGATCAATATCAATCTTGTTATGCAAATCGCAATTGAATATCCGCAATTTCATTCATGTTTAATGTTTTGATCAATATCAATCTCATGCAAATCGTAATTAAATATCCGCAATTTCATTCATGTTTAATGTTTTGATCAATATCAATCTCATGCAAATCGTAATTAAATATCGCAAATCTCATTCTCTGAAGCGCATAATATCCGCTCTCATTCTTTGATTAATATCAATCTCATGCAAATCGTAATTAAATATCCGCAAATCTCATTCTCTCAAGCGCATAATATCCGCTCTCATTATGCTCTCATTCTCTCAATGTTCCGCATATATTAGGTCAATTGAATATCCGCAATCAATCTCATTATCCAAATCTCAATTGTCTCTCAATGTTGCGCATAATAACCGCTCTTATTCTCTCTCAATGTTGCACATAATATCCGCTCCGCTCTCATTATGCTCTCATTCTCTCAATGTTCCGCATATATTAGGTCAATTGAATATCCGCAATCAATCTCATTATCCAAATCTCAATTGTCTCTCAATGTTGCGCATAATAACCGCTCTTATTCTCTCTCAATGTTGCACATAATATCCGCTCTTATTCTCTCAATGTTGCGCATAATATCCGCATATTAGATCAATTGAATATCCGTAATTTCATTCACCATGTTTAATGTTTTGATCAATATCAATCTCATTATCTGAATCTCAATTAAATATCCGCAATTTCATGTTTAATGTTATATCAATCTCATTCACTCTACTGACAACTAATATCAGATCAATCTCATTCACTCAACTCAATCATTCAACTCGATGTTTCAATTTTTTAAGGATAATATATCATTTTATATATATCTAATATCAGATCAATCTCATTCACTCAACTCGATCACTCATCAATTTTTTAAGGATAATATATCATTTTATATATATCTACCTAATATTTAGTGTCTAAGTAATGTTTAGTGTTTGAGTTAAAATCTAATGTTATCATAACCGAGCTAAATAAGGGTTTGAAGAATAATATATTATTTTGTATATATGAGGTAAAAAAATATATAAATATCAGCTTCTCATTCATAAGCATATATCTAATTAATGTTTAGTGATAAGAGTTTGAAGGATAATATATTATTTTGTATGTAAAAAAATATACAAATATCAGTCATTTATAAACTCATTGACTTGTATATTTGAAATCTCATTCTGTCAATGTTCCACATAATATCTGTATATCAGATCAATTGAATATCGCAATTTCATTCACGGATCTGGATCGGATCAATCCGCATTTGCAGAATCTTAGATCCATGTACTAGATGCACAAGAGAATTTGTCTAATATATATAAATAGATCGTAGTTATTAATACCCCATATTTCTGAAAACACCTCCATTATTAAGTGTACCTTTATATATATATATATATATATATATATATATATATATATATTTTTTTTTTTTTTTCCTAATACACCTCCTATACATTACCTGTATTGTCTTACATATAAAAACAAAACAAAATAAGTTTTAAAAGAAAATTGTAAGTCTTACATATAAAAACAAAACAAAATAAGTTTTAAAAGAACACGGCAATCTCTTATTGACTTAGTTTTAATACTTCTGTGAAGTTCTAACTTCATTATCAACCAATAATCATTCAACCATCCAAATTCAATCAAACACCTCCATCGTTTGATTATCACCAAACGTAACTCGATCGTTGTTGAACGCAAAAACCGTTCGCCAAGAAAATTGGAACACAATATATATGTGGTCGAATATATTGAATATATTTTATCTCTTGTGGTCAAACATTTTACAATTGTTCTTCATGTATTGATCGAACATTAGTTCAATGTTCTTGCTCAATTTATCGAACTGTTCACGATTTCCTTCAAATTTCTTGATTTTGGGGTATCTATTATAAAACATGGTGAAAAGCATACATCCTGCATCTCCATGAGATTTTTATGATCCCCTGCTATTCAGGGACAGATCCAAACTTTTTTAATTTGGGGCACAAAATAACTAAAATATAAAATACGTGAAGAATTTTTTTAATACATAACAATCCAAGTCTATTACAATTGAAACCTACGAGTTTTCATTAACTGAAATATTTGCATTATTGACTCATTATCAACACTATCAAAAATCTCTTTTTCAATGTATACAATCGAACTATCATTCATCCATTGATCTCCCATCCGATTGCATAGACGATTCTTTACGATATTCATTGCAGAAAATACCCTTTCAACTGTAGCAGTGGCAACCGGAAGAATTAAAGCAAGTGTTATAAGCAAATAAACCAAACCTCGTGCTTTTTCGTTTCTACCATCTTTTGTGCAAGAGCTCCAATACCTTTTAATCTTCTAAACACATCAGTAGAACGCATATCAAGGATATAAGTTTCAAGCTGATCATCAAGTGCCTCAATTTGAAATGTAGAAAAGTCTTGAGGGTAAAATTTAGCAAGGATGATCAATTTATGCTTATCAAAAGCCGAGAATGAATCATCTGGACATAAACGTGCTACACAAAGTAACAATTCTATATTTGCCTCATTGAAACGATCATTTAACTCCATGAGCTGCATATCTATGATAGAACAGAACGCGTCAAATCGATAATGATGGAGATTTGTAACTTCAGGAGCTTTACGCCTTGATCTGCATCGAGCTACAAATTTATCACTCATATTCGGAACATCAATATCTTCTTTCTTACAAAAGAAAGAAACTTGATCATAAAAAGAATCTCATCCTTCATCCCTCATCATTTATAGCCGTTTCTTAGCAATTTTCACTAGAGCCATAGCATTGACAATATCTTGATCTTTCCTTTGTAATGCCTTTGACAATTCATTTATAATTCCTAAGTTGGTTTTCATCAAATGTAAGGTAAAAATAAAATCAAATGACTGCATCGATCCCACTAAATTATTCGCCTCACTCTTTTGCTCAGAACTTACCCCGTCTTCCACAATTATCTAAAGAACCTTGATTGTAGAAGAAAACAAAGTGATCAAACTAATCAAAATATCATAATGAGAGCTCCATCGTGTATCACCTGGCCTTTTGAGTGTTGTTTCTTGATTTAAACCTTTTCCGCTTGAAAGATCACCATTGTTGAGAGCACTAAAAAATTTCTCAACTTCTTTTTTATGAAGAATGTCACACCTTTTGGAAGAAGCCCCAACAATATTTACCATACTAGTAACTGAAAAGAATAGTGTAGAAACTAGAATGTGTTTTTTTGCAACAGCTACAAGAGCAAGTTGAAGTTGGTGAGCAAAACAATGGATGTAAAAAGCACATGGATTCTCCTTCAAAATAAGAGCTTTTAAACCATTAAACTCTCCCTGCATATTGTTAGCTCCATCATAACCTTGACCTCGCAACCTCGAAATGCTCAAGTTATGTCTAGAAAAGAAGCAATCAACTGCTTCTTTTAGTGCAAGAGCAGTGGTGCTAGTAACATGTTCAACACCGACAAATCTTTCAACTATACAATCATCCTTATTCACAAAATGTAGTACAATTGCCATCTGCTCCTTCATTGAAATATCACGAGATACATCAACTAGAATTGAAAATAGTGCACCTCCTATCTCATCCATGATGATATTAATAATTTTTACCGCAACAGCATTCACAATATCCTTTTGAATACTAGGTGCTGTCAATTTGAGATTTTCAGGAGCACCTTGTATAACATATTTAATATCATCATTGTGATCAGCATAAAACTTCAAAAGCTCCAGAAAATTACATTGATTAACAGAAGTCTTTGATTCATCATCACCACGGAATGCAAGCCCTTGATGTAAAAGAAAACGAACACAGTCAATTGATGCATTTAACCTCATTCGATAATCTCTTCTATTTTGATCTGTCTGTTTTTCAAATGCATATTGGATATGTTGTTTCTGATTTTTCAAAGCTTGACACTGAGCCCAAGCTTTGTTATGAGCACTATTAGGACCTCCGACATGTTCTTTTAGTCTTTCCCCTTTTTTCCAATTCCTAAACCCTTCACCAAAAAAGTCGCCATGTGCTTGTTCTCCAAGTTTTGATTTAAAGAGATAACAACAAAGGCAAAATACGACATCTTTGGATATGCTATTCTCCAACCAATTTGCATATTCAGAAAACCAATTAGAATTGAAACGTCTTGATTTTTTTCCAAAGATTGTGAAAGGAAAATTATGCTTCAAGGGTTGACAAGGACCCCTCAATATATATGCCCTTCGAACTTCATCTCTAATATTTGGATTATAATCCAAAATATGAATTCTTAACCCCGGATCTGTAGGAAAGTCTTTTGTGTCTACATCATTCCTCAATAATTTTGCACTATCATCATTTTTTCCAATAATAAATGGTGGTTCTAATGCTCTTTTATAAAATCTTTCCATAGCTCAAATCCTCAAAAATCCCTAATGATATAAATATATCATAAGTTCAAACTCACCACAATTTAATGCTCCTGAAATAAATTAAAATCATATTAAATACTTTCTAGCTACAAAATAATACACATAAAAATCTTTTAAAAGAATAACCCTAAAATCCTAATAATGGGAGACACATATCTATTTTTCAAACCATAAAAAATTGAAAACCAAACTAAGTTAATCAATAACAGAATTCAATATATAATTAATGATATGAATAAGAATTTCCTCACAAGAAAAAAACAAAAAACAAAAGAAAAAATCAACAAAAAAATGGTTACCACATGTAGAGATTATTATAACATCAACCCACATAGCAACAAAAATCAAATGATTAATTAATCTCCATTTACCTTGAAGTTGGGAATTTGAGGTGGAAGTGGGAACCTTCTTGCAATCAGAGACGATTACCTTCTTGCAAATTATCTTAGAGCAATAAACTTTCACTAAAAGGATGGTTGTAGTGGAAGAGATAAACTTAGCAAGAGATAATTACCTTTCCAAGCAATAAACTTTTTATGGTGGTGGAAGTGGGAACCTTCTTGCAGAAGCTAAGTGATGTTGCTTTGTTGGGCAATTACATATATAATATATTATATATAATAGTCAATAGATATTGTAGATTAATGTTAAAAAAATTTAAAAAAACGTGGGGGCACGTGCCCCCATGGGGTTAGTAAATCCGTCTCTGCTGCGATTTACAAGTAAAAAAAATTATTGTTATAAAATTAATAAGAGAAGGTGAAGATACTTATAATTTCAATAGCAATGAATTAGAGTTTAAATATGATTTTTATCTTAATAACATAGAATTAGGGTTTGATTAAAATTTGAATAGAATTAGGAGTTTAGTAATTATTAATATATTTAATTTTTTAAATTATATAGAATGATATTTTAGTCAATATTTTAAGTTATTTTTGTCCAAAAATTTAAAGGGGTGTATTCAGAAATCACCAAAACTTATATGTATTATGATCTGTACCCCTAACTCAACCTAGTGCGTGGACTGCTTCCATGCACGGCCTCATTATAGCTGGTGTGCGTCGCACACTACCTAAATTTTATACTTTAAGGTATCACTTATTTTACATTTAGGGTAGGTCTGGTGTGAGACCATCTCACGAATCTCATTACATGAGACAGGTCGGTCGAGCCGGACATAATATATTAGGTAATACTTTTGTGTGTATTAGGTAATATTTTTCTATATTTCAAGTAATACTTTTGTATTATATATAATATAAAGTATTACCTAATATAAAGAATATATAATTTCTTATGTTCGACCCGACTCGTCTCACGGAATGGGATCCGTGAGACGGTCTCACCCAAGATTTTGTCTTACTCTTAAGGTATCACACTATTACCCTTAATGTATTAGTGTAAATACAGTGTTGCTTTCTTCTTCTTCCTCTTTTTTTTTCTTCTTTCTCATTTTTCTTCTTAATCTCTTTTCTCCTTCAAATCTCCATGGAGTCATTTATGAGGTTTTTCTTCTTCTTCTTCTTCTTCTTCTTCTTCTTCTTCTTCTTCTTCTTCTTCTTCTTCTTCTTCTTCTCTTTTACTCATTTTCATAAATTTAGATAATTGATTTCAAATCATAATTTATTACAATAATTTTAAAACATTGAAAATCTATTATTTCAAACAATATGAAATCATGATTTGGTGATTTTGAGGAAGAAGATGAAACATTTGAAATTTTGAGATTTTTCAATAAAGATATTAGTTGTATGTTCTTAAGGTATTAGATAAATACCTCACATGTATTACATATATTTATTTCAGGTATTACATAAATACATTACAAGTATTACACATTTTCTTTCAAGTATTACATAAATACCTTACAGGTATTGCACATGTTCTTTCAAGTATAACATAAATACTTTACAGGTATTACATATGTTCATTTCAAATACTACATAAGTACCTTATAGGTATTACACATGTTCCTTCCAAATATTACATAATTACCTTACAGGTATTACACATATTTATTTCAGGTATTACATAAGTACCTTATAGATATTACACATATTCCTTTCAAGTATTACATAAGTACCTTATATGTATTAAACATGTTCATTTCAGGTATTATATAAATATTTTATACGTATTACACATATTCCTTTAAAGTATTATTAGGGATAGTAGTGGGGTGGGGATTCCCCATTCCCCGCAGGGATCCGTCCCGAACGGGGTAGAGATTCCCCGAAATGCATCCCCGTGGGAATAGGAACGGGGTCAATTTTTCCCCCAATGACGAGATGGGGACGGGGATCATATTCCCTGCCTCATTCCCCGCGGGACCCCAAATTATATATATATATATATATATATATAATAAATAAATAAATAAATACATTTTAATATACAAATTAAAAACTCAAAATCATATTTCTCATTCTCTTCTAAGTTAATTAGAGTATGAAAAATGATGGAAATTAATGAAATATAATATGAAAGTTTATCCTTGTATTTTATCTTAGCTTGATTAAGTTATGGTTTATTTGTTATTTAGATTACGGGTCATTTTTTATGTTTTATTGACATTTTAGTTATATATAATTATATGAATTATTTTTATATATTATAAAAAATTATTTAAAAAAAACATGGTGGAGCGGGGAATCCCCGTGGAGACAGAAAATTATTTTTGGTAGGTATGGGGATTGTTCCTCTGGCCCCATCTTCCCTCGTTGTCATCCCTAAATATTACATATATATCATATAAGTATTACACATATTCCTTTCAATTATTACAAAAATACCTTACAAATATTACATATGTTCTTTTCAAGTATTACAAATCAATAATATCTCAAATATACGATTTTTATCATCTTCTTCCCTAAAATTTTTGCAAATTCATAATACTCAATCAATAACCATCATATTAAAACATTAAAAACCACACATGATGTAAGGTTAGATGAGTTTGATGGTTGTGTATGAATAATAAGATGATACCATGCAAATAAAACTAAGAAGAAAAAGATGAGATTTCAGACATGTTGAAAAAAAAGATGAGAGTGCATCCATGATGAATAGGAGAAGAATAACATCTTTTTTTTTTTCAACGTTCTAGATTTTTATCATAATCAGAATATGATTTTCACTTTCTATTTGAAACATATGAGAATAGAATATTGTTGGTCCTAAGTGGTCTCGGAGGTTTAGAGGGGGGTGAATGAACTTTTGTCGATTTTGAAAAATATTTCGAACTTGCTACACTATAAGTTACTTGAAGTTATAGCACATGAGGACACAACTTACAACATTAGGATGCAGTGCAGTATATTGTATCTTAGAGTTTTTGCAGCGGAAAATTATACTTTGATAGAAGGTTTGTTTTCTCAAATATGTTTTATTATGAAGATTCTTTTATGATTAAGATAAGGTAAACACAAGATGTAGCAACATTATGGATTTATAATGGTTTGAAGGTGGTGTAATCCTAAATTAACACCTACTAGAATTCAGCTTACACACAACTTGTTACAAGTTCTAAAGGCAAACTCACTTAGAATTTCTATCATCCACAAAGGGAAGTTATCTTTCTCCTAGATAACTAAGAACAATCAGTAAGGATAAATTCTATCAACTGACGACATCTAAAACAACCTAGCACACAACAAATAGATTAAAAGTATATGTTTGTTATTTCTTCAACTGGTGTTATGAAGTGATCTTCTAAATCCTCTTTGAATCCTTGAAGTTGAGTTTGTTCATTTCACTAGGTCGAGTGACTGAAACTTGTAATAATACTTGAGAGTTTTAGCTTGATGATGTTTGGTCTTTAGAGTACAAATGTAAAAAACCTCAGCACTTGGATATAACTCTGGGCCAGAAAGCTCCATCCCTCCTGATTGAACTCAAATCTCAAGTACTTGTCCCATTGGGTATGACAAAAGTAATCTTTTCCAACAAATGAAATGGCTCTCCGAAATAATATGCCATGTAAACAAAAGAATGAGAATTATTAATACATAATGACTTCTAGGATACAATCCTAGTAATTCAATCATCTGCAGTGCCAAAAACCAGTGTTGCACAAGAGCTTCAGTCATACTTTGATTAAGCTTAAAATTCAAATCTTGGTTATATTGATTAGATTTAAGTGTTTTGATATCCATCAACAAAGTTTGGATAAAACACATGGAAAAATGGTAACATGCTGTTCAATCCCTTGATATACATAGGCTTATCAGCTGTTGCGTATTTCACGCCTTCTCTGACCTACCAGTCATCCTTCATCACGTTCCTAGACCGTAGAGATAAGCATGCCAAATGCATACTCTAAGCTTCATATTTAAAACGGAAGGTCATAGATAATCTTATGGAGATGGTATTCATATTTACCTGCATTCAAAACCATGTGTAATTAGAGTACATAGATAAATGATGAACCAGAACATGGATATACATGTATAATCTAACTGCATCTTTAATGGTGAACCTGTCCTTGCCTATTCATGGAACTTTGGCAATGTACATGTTAAAAAACTCATGGTCAAACTAATCTGCCGACTTCTTGGAGACACTTTTGTGCACCATCTAACAAATTCGGCAGGAAGTGAACATTATGGACTGAAAATGGATGGCCATCAGTGAGGAGAGATTTCAAATTAAGCTCACAAGTCTACTTCTATTCTAGACATATTCATGTTTTAGCATCTCCAGCTTTAATACTCGACTGACCATGGGACAAGACCATGATCCTTTTCAAGAGTGTTTGACATTTTTTTCTAAGAAACATCAAAATCTTATTCACTACCTTGTTCGGTTAATTGTCGCAAAGCATACTTGTGTTATATTTCACAGCAGTTTAATAAAGGAGTTTTTAAGGATGAATGTTGTGACTGGCACACTTCATGAAAATCATTACAAGATTAATCATAGATATATACGGACTTACTGGAGTTGTTTCAATTTCTAAAATCAATGATCTCCAATAAATGTAGTCTTGTGAGCTACCAGCAATCAATTTTCTAAGCCTCTGAGAAAGATTGGCAGCTGCAAAAATACAAGCAGCATGTACATATTAGAATCCCAATCACTTCATTGAGTACAACTGAATTAATTCATTCAGATTCTTTTAAGAAGGGTTCCTCGATCAGTCCATGATTGCATAGCATAAATCGATGACTAAGGAGTGATGAGACTATAACAAGCATCCTTTGCAGCACAGAAGTAAACCATTATCAGGAAACTGCAGAATCCAAATCAAATGTCCATATTTTGGCCCAAAATTACAAAAGTAAATGCATACATGACCTCAAATAAATAGAGATCAACCAATAAAATCAACAAACATGAAAAGTTAAAAGTAACTGAAACAAAAAACAAAAAAAAATTACGCCCAATTATACACCTAGTGATCAAACAACCCGAGAAACACACATTTTCCCGGCACAATCAATTCCAACTAATCTACAATGAGCATAACTCAAAAACAAGCTATCAAGATAAATGAAATAATCAAGTTTCTAAATTCAACGGAGTTGAACATTTACTCGCATTATTTGAATTGGAATTCTGCGCCGCCATTGATGGAGCTTGAAGTCCCACCCCTTCACTCCAATTACGGTTTCAGTATTAGGAGTGTTTTACACTATAGTTATGCATTGACCGTTGATTATACTTCAATTTCCTCTCTTCCTTTCTCAATGCATCAAGAATTCTTGAACTCAGTTTTCTGGTTTATAACGTTCTAACGAAATTGTGAGTGAAAACGCAAAAGATGGGCTTATCCACACCCAACTTTTTCTTAGCACATCCCATTATTTTTTATTTTTTAATTAAATAAATAAATAACTTCTAAAATCCCATTTTATCCTTACCAATAAATTTCTTTGAAACCCTCTTAATTTTTTTGTTTCTCTCCCTCTCCTTTCTCTTCCATATTTTTTTTAATTTTCTCTTCCCTTTTTTTTTTTTTTTGTGTGTTCTCCCTTGCTAGATGAAGATAGTCCAGAGCACTGCCATTCTCCAGAACTCAACATCACACATAAAATAATAATTTCTACCGTAATTATCACCATTTCCATTGCTTCCCACTTTTCATAAGCAAACTAAAACAATATTCTTAACCCCTTTGAGCTGAAATTTTGCAAATATGAAAAACACGCGCACACACTAACTGGTATAGCAAGTTGTTACTGAACAGTAAATTCTTCTCAAATTCTCTCTCTCCCTCTCTCTCTCTCTCTCTCTATCTTTCTGCAGCGTAAAGGAGAAATTCTGAATTTCTCCAATAAATTCCAGATTTTGCTTTAACATCAAGAAATTCATCTAACACCAACAAGATAGAATGTGAAAAGAACTGGATACTTCTTAAAGAAGCGTTGATTACAGCGATCTTCAGAAACGGGAAGGGGGCAAGGAAGACTGAAAGATCAAAGACGCGAAGCAAAGAACTGAGTGACAAGCTGCCATGGCAGACTTAACCACGTGATGTGCACGTGTCGGATGAGTCCCAATGCAGATTGGGCTTCATGAACTAGGCCAACTCCAGGTTCACGGCTCAATAGTTTAGGGCCAAACCACTTTGTCTCTGCTAAAGCAGTACTAAAACCACGTCGTTTTAGTTGCACTTGTCAACTAATAGTTTTCTCATACGTGCATTATTGCTTAATATTTGAATCAATTTTAATTTGAAAACTATTGATTTTATTTTAGATTGGCTTTTGAATGATTTTGGGTGATTAGAAATCCATGTAATTCTAACGGGTTTGAAATCTATTGATTTTAATTCTTTACTTTTGAAATATCCCACTCGAAATATAATCATAATGGTTAAGCAAATTTTAAAGTATACTAATTTATGAGACAAATACATGTATGGAAAAAAAAAATGTCTCTAAATTTACCTCATTAAATTATTCATTTTTTATATTTCATCTTTTTATGTTTAGTCCTCTAAATTTAAGAAATATTTAATCATTTAACCAGCTTCAGCAGACAATTTTTTTTTTTTAATTTATTTATAACATGAAAAAAAAAGGATTTTTTTTTTCAATTGAGAGAACACTATTTTTTTTTTATCACAAATTGGTATTCCTCATGTCCAAATTAGTATTATTAAATACAAAAATTTATTTTGTATCTCGATACATGGGTTATAGTTTTGTTATTAATAATTAATATTGATAGTTTAGGCATCCCGAACTTAAACATATTAATAAAAAAAATTTAAAATTAGAAATATTAAGTTTAGTATTTTAGATAAAAAAAAAATACAAATTTGTGAATAAATTTGTTTTAGAGGTCTTTCAATAAAAATAATATTTTTTTCATGTTAAAAGTGAATTTTAATTAAAAAATTAATTTGCTATAGCAGGTTAGATGGCTGAAACATGATAAATTTTAAATATTCTTTTGAATTATAGTGGGAATGGACCTCGAAGTTGAAACCTTATTTAAAATGATATATATATATATATATATATATATATATATGTGTGTCGTTAGACTAAATTTATAAATACTGATAAATTTTAAATATATAAGACAGATAATGAAAAAAAAAAATCAATTAGACAACTTTTTTTTTCCAATCTTATTTTGTTTTCATTGAGATTCTACATTGCATCTTGTTTTTAATTAAAATATATGAGCATAAATCACCATGATAAATACTATTTTGTCGTGACTCGTAATCTTTATGGTGTAAATAGTGATATTGTAATAGTTATTGTTTAGATAATATCTTTCATTCTACATTTGACGGGGTCAACTATGAAAATATTTAAAAATATCTTCAATATTTTTATTTTTTTAGGTAATTAATATAATAACGATCTGCAATAATATATTTTTAATATTTTTATTTTTTCACATAATCGATAAAAAAAAAGAAATTTTATCAAAATATTGATAAGTATCAGTATCGATTTCAATATCAGTGATTCCATGATATAAATAATAATAAAATAAGTGAAATATTGAAAAAAATATCAAGAAATATCAGTAAAATATCCATTGTATAAATAATAGAAAAATAAGTGAAATATCAAGAAATATCAGTAAAATATCTATGGTATAAATAATAGAAAAATAAGTGAAATATCGAAGAAATATCGGAGAAATATGGAAGAAATATCGAGAAATATCGGTAAAGATTACAATATTGATAGTTTTATGGTTTAATTTATAGGAAAATCTGTGAAATATTAAAAAATATAATATCGGGGAATATTGGTAAATATCGAAAAAATATCAATAAGTATAATGTACCGATATTTCCATCGATATCAATATTTTCATGATATTTTCGTAAAATTGAGATACCGATATTTCCGTCGAAATCGATACTTTTGTTCTTGGATGGAGTACATTGAGTGTATACGTGCAATTTTTTTAATATATATTTAATTTTGTTATTTTAAATGTAGATTCAAAATGCGAACATATCTTCTTGCACACATGTCATGATTTGACACACCGAATGCATTCCACCAATCAAGGTACAAGAGTAATTCCAATTTCCAAATGAGTTTTAAATCTTATCTACATTTTTGCTCATTTGTCAATAAATTTCATTTAATATAAATAAATACCTTTATTTACTTCGCTTATGGGTCAAATCAATCATATATATTTTTTCCATAACTATAAGATTTGCAGTACTCTTTATTTTCTTTCCTAAGTAAATTGAGATAGTCACACAATAAACTGCTTTCAAAAAAAATTTGCAAGTCAATAATTTTCTTACATATTTCACAAATAAAACGATAGCCTATCTCTTGGGTTGCAGAAATTGGATTAGTTCATTGAAATACAATATTTAAAAACATTGAGGTGCGCAAATTAATTTGGAAAATAATTTTTATTTTTTTTATTTTTATGGCCGAATAAAAATAATTATATATATTTTTTCGATTCTATGACCGAAATAATATTAAGAATTTGGTTGAAATAATAATAATTTTTTCAAATTTGTCCATTATCTCATAACCATCTCAATTGTTATTCTATCTCAGTTTTATGATACATAAGGATATGACAGTCCATATCATTAACTTGTTATATAATCGTATATTAAAACATAAATCTGATATATAATTTAATATAAATCAATGTTTAATATTCAATTGAGTTAATATGGATTTCATAATTTAATGGTTATTTATGCAATTAATATTTCCAACCAGATTTCACCTAACTAATCACAAAAGCATAAGTTAGGCTTAGACGTGGCATTTTGGCTTTCTTCCATTCCACGGATTGATCCATTTTAAGCTCGAGCCAATAATGTCACACATAAAATTAAGGGAAATTTAAAATTCAAAATTAATTTAAATTCAAGGTCCTTAAACACATCATCTCATCGTTTATTTAATAATGAATTTAAAATTTATAGGAGCAAATTCAACAATAATGTTTGGATAGACGTGAATATAAAAGTCATTTTATTTTTAATTAATTTTCAAATCATTTGGGTGGATTTTGGATTTAAGTGAATTTAAAATCAATTCATTTTAAATCATTTTATCTAAACACAACATCAATGATTTTATCGTTCTTTGAACTAATCATTCTCTCACATGGGCTAATTGCGCTTGTAAATGATGATATGTGTCAATTAAAAAACAAAAGATATTTTTCAGACTATCTATATATTATACACCATAGAATTTTCGTATAACATGTACTTATACAATTAATTTATTTAGACTACTAACAATCAAGTCACGTCTTTTTATTTAACCAATTGTAAACAAATACAAAAATATTATCAGGAAACGAATATATATTAAATAACATAGAAAATTATTGATATTGATATTAATATTATTGTGCAATTTTAAACCCCATATCGATAATTTTATATTTCATAATCATAATCAATATTTACCGTTGACATATCTTTATGTTTGTTAGGAATCCACTCAAACACTATTTTATTTTACAAAAAAAAAAAAAACTATAGTTAACCTACATTCTAATTTATATAATCATAAATTCCAATACACACCTAAATTTCGATTATTACTATCCAATTATTACTCTAATATCAACTAACAATATAATATTATATTTATTAACTTTTTTCAATATTAATTTAACATTACAGTAATAATTTTACCCTATAAAATCTCATAATAAATATAAATTTAACTATCCACATTTATTTTATGAATTCCAGGATTTTAAAGTCAGATTTTCCTAATTGTAGATAATCTCTAGATTGATAAATCCCTTAATAGTAATAACAATTTATTATTATTTATTATGAGAAATAATCCATAAAATCGGGCCAATTTAATCTAGTCGGGCTGGGCCTGATCCAAAATAGGGCTAAGTCGAGAATTTCAAAACCGTCAATGAGAAAAGCAAATAAAGCCTTTTCCGTGTGTACAGTTATCTATAAAACCCCCCACCCCACTAAGCCCACAGATAAAAGGAAAACAGAAGACAAAGGCAAAAGAAAGAAGAGAGAGATACTTTGAACTAGAGAGAGAAAGAGAGTGAGAGAGGGAAGGGTTTCCGAAACTTTAGATAAATCTCCTCCTCCTCCCTGCGGATTCTTCGACACAAGCATAAATTCCAATTGCTCCACTCAACGCTACTCTGTTTCTGTGTGTTTTTGTGCGTGCGTGTGTGTGTTTGTTTTTCTCTCTCTCTGCGTGTGTGTTTGAGGGCAAAGTGATTGGGGATAGAGATAAGGCGAAGAGTTGGCCCTGGTAGGTTAGATCTGGTTGGGGAAGTATGAGTACAAGCAGGGGAAGCGGCGCCGGGAATGGCGGCGGCGTACCCATCCCTACGGGGGCGCGGAAGGTGGTGCAGAGCTTGAAGGAGATAGTTAACTGTCCCGAGGCGGAGATCTATGCTACTCTTAAGGAATGTAATATGGACCCTAACGAGGCCGTCAATCGCCTACTATTTCAAGGTATATATGCTCGCTCAAGAGCCCTAATTTTTTCTTTTTTATGGATTATCTTTTACTTATTATATTTGGTAAGAATGTGCATGCGTTAATTTGCAAAAAAAAAAAAAAAATTTGTTTAGCGTTTTAGTTACTGAAGAAGACAGCGTGGGACACAAATCAGATGTTGGAAATTTATTTTCTTAACGGTGGCGTCCCGCCGCGTCAATATGGTCTCCTCAGATTATATTTTAAAAAAACTGGAAACCAGAACAAGGAAATAAAAGAAAGAATTTCAAGAATCGTTTTGTTTCTCCTTTTCCTTTCTTCTTGTTCCTGATGTGTTAAGAAATTATAGAGTTTTTTCCTTACTCAAATTTGAAAACTTTAAAAGAAGAGCGTAATCGAATGATCATTGGTTTCCGTCTACTTTTTTCTCTTCTTGGTTAGTAGTTTTCTGTATTAAATCTTCAGAATGATCTTGAAGATTCTTTTCTGTTTATGATTAATATTTCCATTCTCTTTGGTATATAATGTGATGAGCTGGTTTTCACTAGAGTGGAGTTGGTGGTTAGAGGTAAAAATCCTTTTTAGATGTGGGAAAGTGGGTTTTATAGAACTTGCTCTATTAATTCTCTTTAGCCATCATACTAGCATTTCTCTTTGGTGGTTTTGCCGATTGGCTGGTTGGAGGCAATGTAGTTTTCAGCTTTCACTTTGTAGGCTATTGTGCATTCTGCCAATCACTTGCTTGCATTTCTTGGCATTAGATAGTAGACATGCATTCTTGTTCCTGGTATTTTTTATTATGCATTTGCAGATTTTATTATAGTGCCATGTGCTGCTCATCTTTCCTGTTACCTAATTTTTGATATTATTTTCATGGTAGTAAATTAAAAACTAGAACAAATTATTTGGTTCTTTACCAGAGCTGATTGTTGGCTTGGAAACAAGTCAACAACTTTTGCTTTATTGAGTTTGCTACAAGATCTTATTAGCTATTTGCTAGGTAGTTGTGGCATTACATTGAGAGTGTGTAACTGCTTGTGGAGCACTTAAAGCTGAAATCATCATGCTATTTTATTTAGTTGATCTTTTTCTGACAATTTTTTGTTTTTTGTACAATTTTTTAGATCCTTTCCGTGAGGTGAAGAGCAAACGAGAAAAGAAAAAAGAGGTTTGTGATTGTCATCAATCGATAATTCCACCGTACATTTTGTTATGACAAGTCTCTCTTTCCTTACGATATGTATCATCATGTGATACATGTTATTTCTGAGCCCTTACTACTACTGGAACAATTCTTGTGGCAACTCTGCTATCTTGTGGTGTGTTGCAGGGACTGATTAGTTTCTTTTCTTGCTTCTCTGATGAAATACAGAATGATTCAGCTTATAATGAGGGCATAGGCCTAGTAATGTTATGCTTTTGCTTTTGTTGTTTGCTTTGAAATGCTAATGCAAAAAACATTGAGAATCATGTGATTTAGATTATTAATAGTGGTCTAGCTCTATAACATATTTGTTCCTTCCAACTAAAACATTTCAGGGTAAAGATAACTTAGAGTCCAGGCCTCGTGGTGCTAATAATAGCTCAACTCGACGCAACAGGAATGACACTGATCGACAGCCTGGCCGTGGTGTGTCAGCACCCTACAATGCTTCAGGTATCTCAGCTTTAGTTTTATTTTAATTGCCAAGTTGCAAACAAATATCTGTGAACTACTGCAGGTATACTAACTGTGTTTATTCATTATCAGAGTCTCCCTTGTACGGGAAGCCAACTTATAAGAAAGAAAATGGATCGACTTCTTACACAAGCCACTTATCTTCAGGACCTGGTGTGTCAGGAAGTAACAGAAGCAGAGGACATTCTGGCTTCAGGTTTGTTTTGTTTGACATCACCATAAGTAAAAATCTGTAGTTCCTGTATCAATCAGAGGGTTGATGTGATATCTGTTGTTTACTATAACGGGGTTCTTGGTTTGTCAGCCTGTTTTCAGCTATGTTGTTGAGGATTTTTTTATTTGTTTTAATCATGTCTTTTGGTTTGGTATTTATAAAATCCTGATTTGGTATTTATAAAATATTTAAATTGTAGCTTAATAGCTTGAAATTCATTGTGTAGTGTGCTTGATTATGTGCACATTTTGCACACACAATGCTAGCAAATATGGGAAGACACTTTTGCAGCCTTACAGGTTCACTATGCATTATGAGGATCATGCATCAAATATTATTCAAGCATCAGTCAATCTTTCTAGTTTATTACTTTTCACTATTTGAAATTGTAGGCCTAGAATACTTGGCCATTGCGCTCTCCAAGAAACTCAGAAAATTTACTATTTACTTTGAGTTAGATCAGCTTTGAGTATGTTTTATTTGTGTCCATTATAATGTGGTTTTGATGACAGAACCTGTTGTCTTTATAGTTTTGTGTCAAATGTTTTATTGCGCGTTAATATTCAACATCTTCCTCGTTATTTGACTTGTATTTCAACCATACCACATTCTTTTGCCCTTTTCTGTTTGAGATTCTTAGCTGGTCAAGGCTGTAAAAATCACTAGACATGCAAACAAATTAAAATTACATATATGTAAATGTTACTCAACCTAGATTAATCGAGCCCAATGATTGAATTTTGTCTCCATCCGCAGTTGAAAGTACAATATGTCATAGATTCTTTCTCCATACTGAAACCTGGATATAGGTCTGTGTGAGTCATAAACTTTCAGTGAATGTTAAAGTTGTGAATTACCTCAATAGATGGATCTCTGCAGTTCTTAATGATCTTTTCCTGCATGGTACGTTGCAGTGATGGAACCTTTGCTGAAAGTAAAGGCTCCTTCCTGGGGACAGCTGATGGCATGCCATCTGTTGTACAGCCAGCTTCTGGGTACCAGTCCTCCTGGGTGGGTACTCCTGGTCAGGTGTCCATGGCTGATATTGTGAGGATGGGAAGACCACATAATAAAGCATCTAATGCTCCAAATGCCCCTCATCACAATGTTCAAGATCCTTTCACGACTGAATCACTTCATAGTCAAAGACTACCTGCAGATGTTTCTTCTGTTCAGCAGGTTCCCACTGCTGATGAGTGGCCTTCCATAGAGAAGCCAGCCCCTGCAAATGTGATTTCCGTCCCAGAGTTTACTGTTGATTCTGAGGTGCATCCAGAGGCATCTGGTGTACCTTCTGACAGTAACAATCACCATTATGAGGCAGAAGAGGTTCATGAAATAGAAGATGGCAACATTGAAAGTTCTGGAGGAAATGATTTGGGATCTGTTTCTATCTCCAATAGGAATATTCCGGAGAATGATTCAAGAGGTGCTTCACTATTTGAAAACGAGTTGTATAAAAACATGGGCTCTTTCCACTCCGAGGCTCCTGATTTTGAGCATCATGAAGGTGATTTTTTTTTATAATTTTACTTTTAATGAAGTAAAGTGTCTCAAATACCTGCACACTGGATCAAGCTTTTGTATTTATTTGAATTGTTAAAACGTTTAGGGAGAGTGCTTGTCATGTGAGTTTGATATATAGTGCTGCGTGTAACTTTATGGATTAGAGAGCAACTATTATGGATGAACCAAAACAAAAAATTGAGAGCAACATTTAGTCTCTCCTTTATAGTTATAGCTACTCAGTCAAGACTCCTATCCTTCCTGATGGGTTCTATCTAAGGAAGTTGATGGTAATATGCTACTTTTAGTGAGGCTGGCATAATATATGATTGATACTGTAACCACCTGATTATAAAATGCATGCCTGTTGTTCAGTCACTATTGTTTTTGGATATATATTGGTGGCTACTTCAGTTTCAAGTCTGTTATGATGTTGCAGATGAAGAAGTTGGTGCTTCAGTGTCATCAGTCACCAGAGATTTGCAACAATTAAGTGTAGACAAGGATGATGGATGTTTTCCATCTGAGGACAATGCACCTTCTGTGATAATAATTCCAGATCATTTGCAACTTCAAACTGCAGACTGCTCACACTTGAGCTTTGGTAGTTTTGGAGCTAGTATGAATGATCCATATTCTTCTGGGACTATTGCATCTGTGCCTGTAAAAACAAACTTGGAAGAGAGACATAGTGAGGCCGACAATTCATCAGTTGCACATGTGGAAACTAGGTAAAAGTGTGTTAACTTTTACTCCTTGTGATATTGAATCTGTGATTTCTGAGGATCTCTCTTTCTTCTCTTGTTGCAGAAACTCCGAATATTATGTCGATGATTCTCTTAGAGATTCACCTGATAGTAGCATGTTCCATAGAAATGGACCAAATGGTGCAAGCGTGGGAAGCTATGATGCATCCTCTGCTTCACAGCAAGAAGAACTGAAACCTGAGAGTACTGAAGTGGCACATGGAAATCAATATTCATTTCCTTCTCCCAGTCCTGGTTATACCTTAGAGGATGCCCAACGTCTAAATGCTGCTTTCAATGAGACAAGTTCCCAGATGCAAAATCTAGCTACATTTTCGAATGTTATGGTAAGATGCTATCTCTGTTGATGTAAGATTAAGAAATGTATTTGACTTCCAAGATTGTTCTTGGTTAGAAAAGAAAACTATGCCCCTGAAGATTTTTTGTCTGTTCTTTCTAAAGATGGAGATTTTGGAGCTACCTCGGTGGTTTTTTTTGTTTTCTGTAAGAATCTAAAAAAAAAAAGTGGATCCTTTTTGTGGTTGACTGAACATGTTAGAATTTTATGTGGGTGGGATACAGGGATAAGTGCTTACTGTGATTGTAATTGCTTTTTTTTTTCGGGGTGGGGGTGTGTGGGGCTTGCTTGTTTTTCACACATCTTTTTTATTTTCTATTGTTCGAAAAGGCCAAACATTTCAAATTACAGATGGAACATGGTTGCTCTTAAGTTTATTGTGAATTTTGTGAGCAAAGTTAATGTGAAGCACTAACGACTTATGTGGTTTTTGGCAAACATTGAGTTATTGGGTAGGAGTTGGCATATGTAGACTATAAATTGAGTAACTTCAGGCATCTTTGGTTTCAGTTTAGTGCTGGAATCACTGTTATGCTTTATACCCCTCTTTATCTCTCTTCTCTGTTTTTCTTTTCTATAATTGATTCATTTTAAAAATTGTTTTAAAATTTTCATGTTCATTTCTCATTTCATGTTCATTATACTTTATGGTTTTATCCGTGTATTGCTAAATTGGCTGGTTCTTGTATGATGCTCATATGTGCAGCATTGAAAGAGTGATTCATTTCCTTATGTAAGTTATGGCTTGATCCTTTCTTGGATTTCTCACTTTCATATTTCTTAGCAGCAGTCATACACAAATTCACTACCAAGCACTTTGCTGGCTGGAAATGCACACTCGACTCGAGAATCTGATCTTCAATACTCACCATTTCCTGTCTCACATTCTATGTCTGCTAAATATGGAAACTCTGTCTCTTCTGGTGGAGTGTCAGCAATTTCTATGTCCGAGGTAACCTGAAAACTAAGTGCGATAACAAAATTGTTATCATCATTTATAACTTGCTATTGGAAATGCTTTAGTTTCTGCAATACTTAGCATTCTCTTTTGCTTTGCAAATTTATAAACAAATAGGCCACATGTGATCAGTTTACACCAAAGCCACAAAATTCATTTCTGAATGTGTCATGAGAAACAATGCTTGCACCACCAGCACTCTTGCAACCTTTACAACCAGTACCCTCAACCTCTAACTCCACAATCACCATCCGCCATATGCTTGATGATCTTTTTGGTTGTATTCATAAAATTTAGGTATATTGATTCAAGAAACCATTTTCTGATTTGACAACTTTATTTTGCTGGAAAGACAAGCTACATTAACTTTCAACCAAAAATTATATGTTATCACATTTCACATGTTCAGTGGTCTGACGTTGATTGTGCTTTTGGGATGCTTCAGGCTTTGAAGACTGCTGCTTTCTCATCAACACAGCCTGCTTCACAGTCTGTTTCTGGAACTACTGTAGCCACAGGACCTCCTCTGCCTCAGCACATTGCCGTTCATCCTTATACTCAGCCAACACTTCCTCTAGGACCGTTTGCCAACATGATTGGCTACCCTTTCTTGCCCCAGAACTATACATACATGCCTTCTGCTTTTCAGCAGTCATTTGCAGGTAGCAGCACATACCATCAATCCCTGGCTGCTGTACTCCCTCAGTATAAAAGTAGTGTTTCTGTCAGTAGTTTGCCTCAGTCTGCTGCCGTGCCTTCTGGATATGGTGCTTTTGGAAATACCTCAACAATTCCTGGCAATTATCAAATGAATCCTCCTGCTGCCCCTTCTGGATCAACCTTGAGCTATGACGATGTTTTGAGTTCCCAGTACAAGGAAAATAGCCAGTTACTCTCACTACAGCAGGTATGCTGCTTTTCTATGGCCTTTTAATTGATTCTGGACTGTTGTCTTCCACAACCACAATACTTCCTCCCTCAACCCAAAAAGAAAAAAAGAAAAAAAAAAGGAAAAGGAAAACAGAGCTGAAGTTTGAGTTGTTGCTGTTGCCCTATATAATTGGTCATATAGTATCACCCTAGGGGTTGCAATTTGTGTTCTCATGTCGACACAAACATGATAGGCATAAAGTCTAAGCTGTTATTTCTGTGTTGTACTATCATGATGTGTCAAGAATTGTCACCATACTAGTTATCGTGTCGTGTTTCATGTTGACATTCTAATGACAAGGACATGATACAGATAAACATTTGCCTGTGACTTTAACAGGCTGACGACAAGCCCAAAACCGCTAATTTTCGTGATGTGCTCATTTCTTGTCTCTTTTATATGTAATGTCAGTACTTGATTGTGGTTTACATTACATATCTCCTGAGGAAGATTTATCTCTTATTCTTTGGCGTTTTCTTAGAGTGAAAATCCAGCAATGTGGCTTCACGGACATAGTTCAAGAACAGCACAAGCTGTTCCCTCAAGCGCGTACTACAACTATCAGACACAAACTCAGCAACCCGGTGGGTTTAGGCAAGGTCAGCAGCAATCACAGAACTACGGAGCCCCAGGATATGCAAATTTCTACCATTCTCAGACGGGAATGTCACTCGAACATCAACAAAACCCAAGAGATGGGTCGCTTGGTGGTGCTCAAGGACAGCCTAAACAGTCCCAAATGTGGCCTAACGGCTACTGATCACCTCCTGATTTCTTGAGCTCAAAAAGTTACCATTCAAGCCATATGGGAAGAGTATTATTGATCTGTGATGGTGGTCGACATTTGCCCTGTGCCTTCGTTCACCTAGAGGTTGTATCTCATGCTTATCATCAGTTGATGTGACTTAGGATAATGGTTGCTAATTTTGTGTAGGTGGAAATGTGTTTTTGCCTTTCCACTCGCACTTCATAATTTAGATCCACTCCACTTAGAGAGAGCCTGTTTCCTTACGCTCAAGTTCAAAAAAAATGTTGGTCGTCTAATCTTGTTTTCTGCTCTTGCTTTCGGTTGCCTTCAGCTGTATCATTTGCTCTCTGTACAATAGGAACTTTTTCCTTTTGGTTTATTGTCATTTCTACTAGTTTTCAGTGCAGATTACATGAATTTTTACCTCCTTTTCTGTTTTGTTTTGGGTATTCCATTTGTGTTGAGGTTTTTATGTGGTAATTATATAAATAGTTCCTTCTTAACTAGATAAATGGAATGAGATTCAACAAGTGGCTCAGGTAAAATGGTATAAAAAAATTTTGCTCATGAGATATAACGTTCTGAGGTATAGATAAATAGATTATATAAATCAAGTAGAATATATGGCACCTTGTTATTTTATATGGGAGTGTTTGTCAAAAGATGTGCTTTTGAGTAAGTGGTTTTATGTGTAGTTTATAATATAATTTGTTTGAACCAGGATTCTTGCGACTTTAGAAATTTTTGCATTGTCTAAATATCATGACACTTCAAAATATTTAATATAAGTAAAATCCAATTGCAGATAAGATATTTTTATTTTCATTAATATTTGTTTTAAGCTCTTCCGAGCGCATTGATTATGTATAATTGTAGAGCTGATTCTCATTGACAATAGTCTATATATCTCAAGATTTGTGTTGCTAGATTTATACATTCAATTGATTGTATTTGAATTAATTTACTTGGAAGAAAGAATTCCAAAAGGGATTCTAATTTCTAAACTTCATATATTTCAAACAATTTTAGATTGCATTTGGAGTAAAACAAAAAAAACTTTAAAGCTCAATAATTTAAAACCCACTAGTTCAGAACAATAGCATACTTCCAACTCATAATTCTAAATGGAGAATAAAGTGTAGAGAAATCAAGTCAGCATGGCATAGCAAAAGAAGCAGTATCTACAATGTTTTCCCTAAAATTTGTAACTTGAAAATGAAAGAAAATAAGAAAACAGCTAAAATTCCAAATAGATGAAGCCTCTGCAACAGCATATAGCCAAGACTCAAGCAGTCGATAACGTAAGTGTACCTTTTTCTTTTGTGTACGTTTTTTCATTGTACATTAATACATATAGTCACTTGAGAAGAGATCTAGTAAGATGTTCTCGTGCAGTCGCCAGTGCTTGACTTATCGTCTGCAAAAGGCAGATAGCAAATGCAACTTGCTCAGAACTATGGTCTCAGAAGTTATTACTTACTTTCTAGAACCAGGGAATTACGTACCTGCTCAGAAAGAGGTGCTCCACTATCGATACTGTGACTAGCAACTTTGCCGGCTATACTATTTGCATCGGTTTCAAGAACGATCCTACATACCATGGAAAGTAAAAGGTGTTGGTTGATAATATAGTAATAACATTTCCAATAGATCTTAAAATTTGCCTTCAATGAAAGCACTGTAACATGATCCTATTCCAACGCAACACACGTACATGACATTATGCACATTACAAACACAAATGGAACGCAGAATTAGGGATGGCAGTGGGGCGGGGAATCCCCGTTCCCCGCGTGGATTCGCCTCGAATGGGGCGGGGATTCCCCGAAATGCATCCCCATGGGACGGGAACGGGATCATATTCCCCGCCCCGTTCCCCACGGGACCCCGAATTATATATATATATATAAATAATATAATTTAATTTATTATAAAAAAATAAATATATTTTAATATACAAATCAAAAACTCAAAATCTTATTTCTCATTCCCTTCTAAGTGAATTAGGGCATTGAAAAATGATGGAAATTTAATATTTTAATTATATTTTTAATATATATAATTATATAAATTATTTTTATATATTATAAAAAATTTATTTTAAAAAAAATATGACGGGGCGGGGAATTCCTGTGGGGACGGGGAGGAAATTTTCCCTGCGAAGCTAGCGGGGACGGGGATGAGGATTGCTCCCCCAGCCCCGCCCCGTCCCGTTGCCATCCCTACGTAGAATACACAAATGAAATACAGATTACACAATTGCAAGTTTTGATAATAAATATTAAACTGGTAATATTACTTTTGGTGTAAACCATCAAAGATGATTTTAAGTTTGCACGCGATTTTACACATAAATAATTGCACCATTTTCATGCAAAATAATTGTAGATGGCCTTCCAACACATTTACATGTACATTATGCATAAAAATATTTCATCCCCACCATAGTTTCTCTATTATTTTTCTTCATTCTGAAAACAGTACATGTGTGTGTGTGTGTTTAAGGGGACCATGATACATTATCTATTGTCTTATGCATCGCCTTATGGCATCAGATTTTGGTCAGCATTTGAAATTCGATCTCAAACTAGTTGGATTGCAAAAGAAAACAAGCAGATGCCTTTACCCGCCATCAACAATTTCATCGAGACATAAAAGAATGACATCCAGATTTTCAAGTGCCTCCCTTTTTTCCACATTGCCCCTGAAACAAGCAACCATAAAAAAGATATAAAGCATCTGTAAAGCACAGATAGAAACATCACAAGCAAATTTCCAAAAGATCCATTGTGTACCTAAGTAGAATATCAACAGCATCAAAGAAGCCCTGAAGAACAGTGGCTAAAATGAGTTCATTTTCATCTTCACTCCCAGTAACATAAAAATGTAGATCGTGAACAAACTTGTAGACAACAATGTTGTTCTCAAACATAGCTATCTCCGCTGTAATTAAGTAAAAAGAGGTTGGCAAGGGAAAATGCACTGCAAACTTAGCATAGAGAGCCACTATCTCAGCCTCAAAGAATATAAGATGAACAAAAAAATGAGACATAAAAGATTACACAAGCAATTAAGAGAAATGTACAAAATTCACACAACTACTAGCAAATAAGGTGCAAAAGACCTATGAAGATAGCATGAGGTTATCAGCCTAGATAGAGTGTCGGCTTAGTTATAACTAATCACAGATGTATAATGAGACAAAGCTGCATAAATTCCAATCCAGTTTCCTGTGTTTCCTAGGGCTAAAGACTTTATGATCATGATCATAAAACACAGTTCCATTTCCTCCATAGTTCACACATAACAGAAAGATCACCCAAATTGAGCAACATGAATTTAAACCATTTTTGAAATAGTTTCAACAGAATTATTACCAATAACAGTTCTAATACTTCAACTATTTGCTCCCAAGTTATGCAAAAGAATTATAAAAGTCATAGAGAACCTTCACTCCGTGCATTTGTCTTTTGAGTCTTGGTAAATACAGTCTTCTCAAAAGCTTCCTTTGCACTATTGGTAGGCCAGTCATCTGAACAGTACTTGGCGGCAATACGTTTCCCTTCTGAATCAAGAAGGAGAATGTTCTTCACGGAAGGGCACAAATCCTGGCAAAAAACAAATAAATCAATGTAACAAGGAATGAAGCAAATATAGAATTAACATTATGAATTGTTTTCAATCATATCCAAAGCTTGCATGAGCTATAAAACTTGGTAGACCTCAAAAATGATAATACATCGATCTCTGCATTTTATCTCGCCAATTCTTACTCCGAATATATTTTAGGACTAAAAAAAAGTCCTGCATAACTCTTGGTTATCATTTTCCATTCTCATTCTCTTCTGCTTACAACAAAGAATCACATCCAATAAAGCCATCTTAATTAGGACTAAATATTTTTTACCTTCACATCTTTTAGCATTAGCAATGCTTCAAGGAGATCGACTACCAAAATTCTACTTACAATCTCTAGAATAGAGCACTTAATCTAAGGCATTTCTAACAAATCTGTATCTCAAAGCAGAAGATAATTCTTAGTTACCCCCGCCATTTCAAACCAAAAAAACCTAATTTTGAATTTTAATTAACAAGAGAAATACTTAAGATGCACAAATTGTCCTTTTCAGAAACACGCAAGCTTTGGATGCAATCATCATTAACCACAATGCTAATATTTAAACGTGTTCAGAACAGATCAGCAGCTGTTACTGAAACAACACAATGCCCGAGTTTGCAATCACAGTAGTAGTAGAAATTAGAAAAGGATTATCACAATATATGTGTGTGTATGTGAGAGAGAGTGTGAGAGAGAGACACACACATATATATATATATATATAGATTTTGTGAGAGAGAGAGAGAGAGAGAGAGAGAGAGGGAACCATATTCGCCGGAGAAGATTTAGGGTACGGCGGAGATCGCGATTGGCTCGGCCTTCGGACACGGAAGGAGAGAGAATGAAGAGGAAAGTATATTTACGCAAAATTATTTGGTTTTTTCTTTTATTTAACTGTATAAAAATAATATAAAAAAAGTTGTATAAAAATACAAAAATAAAAATTATAAATAATATAAATTTAGATACTTTAAATTCAAATAGCAAATACAATGAGTAAAGAATGATGCTAACATTGTACGCGAAGATTTGTAATTATTGTAGTAATTTCATGTTGAATTTGGCATCAAAATTGATTACTTTTCTCCAATTAAAATCACCAAAATATGCATCGATCAATTTGGCTACTGAATTGGATGGAATAAGTAAAATCAAATTAATTGAATTTTGCATATGAAGAAACCAAACAAACCGAATTTTAGATGGAAAATCGATTTGAAACCGAATTCAGAATTGATTGTAAAATCGAATTAACTGAAATTTACATTCTTCCTTCTCATTTCTCAAAAGTCAAAACTCAATATTTATAATACAATTCGTAAATAAAATAAATATTCCAACCATCACAATCTAATTTTGAACAAAATAGCACAATCCAAAGAAACACAATAAACTACAATGTCTTCAATATATAATCCACCAAAGTCTATTTTAAAACTTAACAAAAGGAAGTACAACCAAGTTAGCTAGGGTTTTGAATCTAATTTTGATTTAGGTAGGGAGAAAATTAGCTTGGGACTAGAGGTTTTTTTTTTTTTTTTGGTTTCATTTGATGTGTAATTCAGTTCATTTGGGTTATTTTGATTTTTTTATAGTACTGATTTTTTGAATGGCTGTACTCCTAACTCGAGCCGAACAAAATCGGATATATGGAGGACTAGAAACGCTCGATTAGAAATCGAATTGGCACAATGCTCGGCTAAGACATAAGATTGGTAGGTAATCGAGAAGAGCAGACCAGGATTGACTTAGTGTCGGTCCCGAAATGGTCGACTAGGACTTGGTGAGGAAGACCAAAAAAATTAGCCGAACAGGATGCCGATCTCGAAATGATAATTACTGACCCGACCAGGACTTGGTGAAAAAGACAGAAAAACGGATAGACAGGGTTCCGAGAAAACCATTCTAACAACTATCTTACAAAATAGGAAGTAGGGGAAGCACGCCAACTCTCTACTTCCTTGAAGATAGAAGGCGGTTGAAGAAGAGATAGTAAAGAGATCGGACATAAGATTCTGGCCGGCCACATAAAACCGACTCGGATTAGCCGATCAAATTCGCCAGAGTAGGCTACGGGCATAGTGTTTTCTGCATATTTTTACTCCATTTTTTATCTGATTTACTTTATTTTAATCCGGATTCACTTAATTTGAATGTTAAATTAAAAATTAATCACATACAAATTTCGACGTCAACATAAACCACAATTGCACGTGCACGTGCACGGGCACGGGTCAGGTTCGTTCCAAATTGAATCTATGTCTAGATTAATTTTTAAAAATTTACACAGTAATTTTAATGTTATATTATTATAATGTTTATATATAAATATCATAATTTTTAAGTGATATTACATAAAAAAATTTCAATATAAAAATTTATGTAGTATAACTTAACATTTATCTTATAATAATTTAATTTTTATGTATAATAACATAAATATTTAAAAGGTAATATATAATACATTGTAAAAGATTTAACTAGCATGATATAAATTAAATATGATATTTTAAAGTTCAATACCAGCCCAAACTAAGAATTCCATACAGGCCCATGATGAGCCCAAGGAGGCACGGCCCAATATGTAATCGTATAAATATTTCATTTTAGAAAATGTACCTGCATAAATGTCGCTTCCAACGCGTCTGTGTTCTCTCTCCTTCAAAGCTCGTGTACGTCTCTCTCTATCTCCCTCTCTCCACACGCACACGAATCGTCGCAGATTTATGAGTTTTCTGTGTTTGTGCTTAGGTTATATTGGCACCGCTACCGCAGAGTGTCTGGGCTCGCTATGGACGGTACTAATTTTCATTTTCTTCATCAATTTGGAATTTGTTTGCCGCTTATTTTTCCGAGAAATTTATTTCACTCGTCTCCTGTTAATTTTAAGTAATTTGTCGTATGTTTGATTGGTGTAGTGTGTGAAGATGGAACCCCTCCGAAAATAATAGTGGCAGTTTTTGATGATATGAAAATTGAAGTATATAATAAACACAGAAGGTGAATAGTCAGAATAGAGCATAAATATTTCGAGTCCACCATTGAGTAATCGTATTACTGGTTTTGCACTATATCAAAAGCATGTTTATTATTATTATTATTTATTATTATTATAATTTTTTCGCATACTCATCTTTTGGGGATCATGTATATCAGTTCACACTTCCATGTTTGATGAGTACCCTCTCAATTACTGTTGCACGGTACTGCTAATTGCATGTGAAAATTTTAGTCAAGTGAGAGCGGTAGTTAGTGTCGATATCCTAATGGTGGTGTTTCGGTTTTTTGATGAATTTATGACTATGTTTTTAAGGAGAAAATTGTCTAATCAGCAGTTCAAGTATTCGTGTAGCTGATAGACCTCAAGGCCATGGACGCTTGTCATATATTAGCAGTCCTAATGGGATTAGGGCTTTCAGTACCGACCAAGGTTAGTGAATAGTGGCCTGGAGCTGCAGCTACTGTTTTAGGTGTTCAGTTTTCTTTAATGCTGTCGTTAGTGGTACTAGAGTTGCCTTTACTTAATTTGAACTACATAATGATAGTTATTTATTTCGTTTTGGTATGATATTGCATGTCTTTCCAATTATTTAATGCATCAAGAGAGATTTTGCCAAGAGGCATTAAATAATACGGGTCACAAAGAAGAAAAATGGTCAGAAATAGCTTAACAAAATTGGAGATGAGGGGTGTGAAAGATGTAAAAACCAAGTTCGCCTCTATCTGTTATGAGGGCTAAAATGTCACTGATAAAAGACATTGAGCTTGAGCTAGACTTCGTGAAGAGTATGGATATGGATATGTGAACTTGATGGTCTGAAATTGAAGGGTTCATGCTAAGTTTTCTCTAAGGGGAGGCAAATTCAGTAGATTTTACTTTGTATGTATTGTTTACTTGTTTAAACCCTTTTGCCATGTTTGTTGATTGTGTGAAATTGTGCTATATGTTATTGATTTTCTGTTTGTTCTCTGGAATGATGGAATCATATTTCATTCTCCAGCCATGTATGTAATTGAGAAAGCTCTCCTGTTATGGCGGTTTGCTTATCATATCAATTATTTCAAATGGTTATACTTGTTTTCTCTTTATGTCAGATTTGGCAATTAAGAAGTGTGTGCCATGCGATTCCAAAGATCTAAGGGCTATGACTGAGGATACAGCCAACATTCTGATACAGCGGGCATGGATATAATTATTTTGATGTTTTGTTTTTCTTATCGATGACTGTGAATTGGAAATTATAATTGATATTGTGTGTATCAGGTTCCTGGTTGGAATCTAGTGAATGAAAGTGGTATCTGGAAGCTGCATCAGTCATGGAAAGTTAAGACTTTTTTGAAAGGCATGGAGTTTCTTCGACTTATAGCTGATGTTGCAGAAGCAGAAGGTATAGTCCAACTTATCTCGTTTGTCGTAGTTCTATTCTGGTGTTCTCTATATAAAGAGAAGTTCTTCATATTCTGGAAAGCCTGAACTAACAGTGCCAATGCAACCTTGTATTTTTTTTGTCTGTCTGAGGTATATACATCCTTATTATTTTAGTATGTCAGTTTTTGTAGCATTTGTGGTTTGTGGTTATTATGTGATTAGCCTGAATAATGAGAAGTGGATATGCAGGCTTGCAAGAGATGATGGCATCTACTAACTAGAGTAGATATTTAGTGTAATGTGGGTTTTCTTAGGATACTTTTACAGTTGTGGCTAGTTATATTTGGGTACTCTTTATCATCTATCCAGGTTTTCTTTGTCTGTCAATTGTGAAGTTTCATTTACCATGTCTCTGTGACAATCTCTTTTAAAAGTTCCACATTTATCTAACAATTATTTCTGCAATATATTAATATAGGTCACCACCCAGATCTTCATCTTGTTGGATGGAACAATGTAAAGATTGATATATGGACTCATGCAGCTGGTAAGATCACCTTGCAGAAGCTATGTTAAGCTCTTGATTCTGGTGTTTCATCTTTTGAAAATACGAGCTGCAACTTTTTGCAACTAATAATGCTGCTTCTTAAGAGAATTAAACAAAAGAATTGAGCCGTTTCTTTGGAATTTCATTGCTGTTTGTCTTTAGTAGTCATAAATATGAGGATATGATCTTTCACACATTTGTAGCAGCACACCCCACTTGGGTGATAATATCCTATAATCGATGTTCCATTAATAATGCCTCCTTGAAGGAATCGATTCCGTTTGTACTAGTTTATTCCAAATTATTGAATCATCAGTAATTCATGGAAATAGTTCTAATTTGTGTTTGTGGTGTAGGTGGACTCACTGAGAATGATTTCATACTTGCTGCCAAGATCAATGGACTTAATCTCCACAACCTTCTGAGGATAACACCTTCGAATAAGTGACAATTCGACACATGTAGAGACCGGTTTTTTTTACTTATACACGATGATTTGCAATGAACTTGTTTTCAACAACCCAGATTAAGGCTTTTGTCTAACTAATCTTTAGTTTTCTCTTCTTCACTCTGTCAAAGATTGTGTAACTATCGCAATATGTTTTTCTGAATCTTGAATAAATATACTGTCATTCTTTCGTGTATTTGATGTTATGCTAACAAGGCTGAAACTACTGCATAATTGTTTGAATTGTTGTTCAGATTGTTTATTAGGTTTTTGCCAAATTCATGGGAGCATAATGTACTATTTTTTGGATGTATCTTTATATTTGCCATTAATATATATATAGTTGAGAGCATGTGCGGTGCACGTGGAGAGACAAGCTTTTGAGACCTTTTATTTTGGTTGATTTCGTGATTTTTTTTAATGTTTTTTCAATTTAATATAGGTATCATAACTATAATAATTTATTAAGAAAAATATCATGAGATTATGGAAATTATGTGTAATTAAATATAAGTATAATTCAATGCGAAATCCAAATATATCGAAAATATTGTTTTGGGAGTTGTATAAAAGATTTGAAAAAATATTATTATATTAGATTAAAAATTTTAGTTCCTCTATTCCTAAAAATTAAAATATAAAAAAAATAGTAAGTATTGAAATTTTGAAATGAAAGATTATAATTCTAATTTGGTCATTAACTAATTATTTTCTTGTGATCTTCTTTTATATATTAATTTTCATTCTTCGTGTTTTGGTCAATAAATCTTTGATTGTATTATCCTCCTTATTGTTGAATATATGGATGTATTCCTTATTTTTTATCTTTTAGTTCTTATTTATTTTGTTCATCATCTGTTGTGGTGACCATTATTACTGTAATTGTTGTGGTTGTATTGTTTAATTTATCTTCTCTTATCTTCACGGTTCCAACTTTTCTATGGTTTTAGGTACTGCGCTTAATCTTCCTCCTTCAACTTTCTTATTGTAGTTTAGGGCAATTAGAAAATGGACCACACTTGCTCCTTGTAATATCAATCGTTTATAATATTCAAATGTGGTTTTTACAATGTATAATTTTTTTTACACATGCATTGTTTTATAATTATACAAGGGATTATTTTATATTGATATTGAGTTCCATTGCCTTACCAAAATATATAAATTTGAATCGTATTCAACTCTATAGAGTGAAGAACTAAAATAGAGTTAATCCAAAATTTGATTAAAGTTTTTAATGATTTTATGAAATATGTTCATGCTCAGTAATTAATAAATTATATAAAATGAAATAGCTCTACAACCGTTGCATTAATTATGAAGTCAAATGTCATATATTAGTCGGGTCGTAACAATTTTTTTTAGTACTTAACTCACTTTTTTTTCTTTCAATTATATATATTGTAGACAGACCTATAATAAAGCAAAAAATTAACCTCTTTAATACTTATTTAAGTTAACCCAAATAGCAATATAAACACGAGTCATTTTATTCAATAATTGTTGGGGTGATGAGTATTTAATAATGTGGCAATTTATTTTGACTGGAAAATAAAAAATTAGGGCATGTATATCTTGCTCGCGTAAAAACCATATTTCGATAAAAAAAAAAAAAAGAATTAAAATTAAATAATTTTTACAATTATGGAACTAAAATTGAAAATCTGAAATAAATATGAACAAAAATGAAATTCTACTAACATAAATTAATCATGAATACCATATAAGAGAGAGAGAACGGAGACTCAGATACATGAAGTAACCTTAATTTTCATTCAAATACACATCTATCTAGAAAAAGGTGCAAGGAACCTACAACTTTCTCTATTGTCAGTTCAAATAAAAGCCATATATCAACCCCTATGTTAGGGATATGGGAAACATCATCAATGTGTTGTTCAATCCAACTCTGTAGTAACGGATGACAAATCTTCAATTTGCAATTCAGTTAATTTCTTGAGACCTCCTATAACTTCTACACTCCTCAACTCATTGCACTTAAATAGTTCTAACATTTGTAGAGATGAGAGGTTCCAAAACCATTCAGACAATTCTTCGGAAATCTAAGTGCAACTTAGAAAGAGCGTTGAGATGTAGAAGCAAACTGGGAAGAGAGTTCCAATCCTCCATCCCAACCATCATTAAGCTATTTAAATACCATAATGACAAACCTTGGAGTGAGGTAGCACGACTCTTATCATTTCTAATGGCAAACTGATGAGTCCTTCGCAAAATGTGATTGATAACAATTATCTCCTTGAAACTATTATCCTTGAATGAAGAACATACGAATTTCACTTTCATCATCTTTGACAAAGACAGAGATTTGAAATGTGGCAAGTGAACCATCATTGAGATTTCATCATATTCAGTTGTTGCTCGTAGATCTCTTTTCCTTTTCGGAAAACTGAACAACATGCAAAATACCTCTTGCGTGATGGTGGAGACAAATGATCAAATACATTATAATCAACTTGAAGATTTGAAAGCCAGTCTTCTATAATTGAGATCCACACATCTTTGGGCATGCGACGTAACAATCCTCCAAATACATTGACAGCTATTGGCAGACTATGACATCGTTTTACAATATTATTTCCAATAGTCTCAAACCCGAATGCAATATCTTGTTCTTTACTCAGAGCTTTTTTTGTCTGATTATGGACCAACAATCTTTGTCTGATAAGACATTCAAGTTATGAATATAAAATGTGCAAACAATCGAAACAACCTTATCAATTCTGGTTGTAACAAGGATGAAATTTCCTTTGGTAGAAGTAACTCCCGACAAAGAATTTTTAAAACTTTGCCACTTATGCGCATCTTTATCTCAAACGTCATCAAGAATAAGGAGATATGTTTTGTTTCTCAATTCTTTTCGTATCTTTTCCAGAAGAACCTCCCTACCTGCATTTGCTACATTGCTAGATGTCATATTTTCAAGAATCTTTTTCAATAAAACGTCCACATCAAAATCTTTAGAAACATGGACCCATATTTGCTTTTCAAAGTGGGTCTTAATTTTTTCATGATTGTAGACTTTACGAGTCAACGTCTTCTACCCTAATCTATCCATTCCAACAATGGGAAGAACAAACAAGGGTTCTTCAGTTGTTGTCAACATCTTATGAATAATAACTGAAACATCATTATCTTTTTCAATAAAAATTGGATCGAAAGTGAATGAATTAGTTTCTTCAGGAAGAGCATATACAATTTCCAATTTGCTAGCAAGGCGGAGCATAGTTGCATCGTCTATAATACACTCAAAATGAGTATAGATTTCGTTTATTTTAAGAGCCATACGATGGAAAGCAAGAAGGTAGTACATTCTTCTTCTTCTTCTGATGCTCTTCATTTTCTTAAAAAGAAGATGATAGTTGAGCTCATCCACAATATTATGAGCATCGAACTCCATATCATCAAGTTAGTTCAGCCAAGTTTTGACAGCCTCGGTGATCAACTTCTTCTCAGCATCATCCAAGTAACTTTGGATTAAGAAATGATAAAAAATGTTAAAAGTACAAGTTAGCATTTTCATATTACCCCGTATATTAATGAAACTCCTATAGGTAACATAAATTGTAATAAAAAATCTGTATACAACGAAGAACAATGAAAAACTAAATACTATCATTTAAACAGAATATACCGTTTGTGGGATTATTCAAATACTAAACTATATTTTATGCTAAGTGCTACTTTTATACAAAATATTCCTGGTAGTTGAATATAAAAGCAAGACAGTTGGAAGATATTATAAGAATGTCATTTTTCCTCATAAAGATGTCACATCATTATTCTTATTAATAAAAAAATTCAAAAAATTATTAGTTTTGTCAAGAAGATTGTTCATGTTATTTAGGACACTTTTCTCATGTAATATGTTGTTAATTATTATTATTATTGTTATTATTATTACTTAATATTAACTTTAATTACTTAATGTCAATAATTATTCTCATTATCAATTTTAAAGTTAAAAATATTTTAAGATATTTTTTTTGTAATTATGAGAAATATTATATATAAATAATATTTCAAAATTTCTATTATTAATTGGTCACTTTTAACCAACTCCAAAAATCATTGACTTATCAAATTTTCTATCGAATCATGAATTTTTTTTAGTAAAAGATAGAAATAAATAGAATGTAAACTTTCAAGTTTTTAATTTTTTTTTAACTTTAATTAATTTATGTCTAGAATTATTCGTATTATCAATTCGAAAGTTCAAAGAAATTTTAAGATAATTTTTGTAATTATAAAAAATGTTGTATATAAATAATTATTTCAAAACTTATATTGTTAATTGATCATTTATAACTAACTCTAAAAATTATTGACTTATCAAATTATCTATCAAGTAGGGATGGTAATGGATCCGGGGCGGGGCGGGTAGTAGAATACCCGGACCCGCCCCGCACCCCAAAACCCCGCCCCGTGCCCACCTCGGACCCGCGACGGGGCAAGAATGTCCGTCCCGTGCCCCGTCCCATGCGGGGCAGGTCCGCCCCACCCCGCCCCATCCAAATTTTTTTTGACAAAATTATGAAAAATTTAATATATTCCAAAAATTTTATATATTGATACATATATTTAAAATTATAAAAATAAGTTAATTATAATCATTTTAATTTTATCTTATGAGATTTATTATGAAATAATTTTAATTTATTCGTATAATGACATCTTTAATCATAACGATCACTTCTCAAATAAGATAAAATTAAAATGATTATAATTAACTTAGATTTATTTTTCTAAATATATGTATCTTAAATATATGCACATATATATTAAAAATTATATATATTTATAGCATATTATATATATATATATATAAACGGGGCGAGAATGAGTCGCGGGGCGCGGGGCGAGGACGGGGCAAGAAGAGGACCCAGACTCGCCCCGCCCCGTCCACGGGGCGGGTCCGTCCCGCCCCATCCTGCCCACGAGGCGGATCCGCCCCGCCCCAAACATCTTGGGTCAGGTCGGGTACCCGCGGGGCGGGGCAAAATTGTCATTCCTACTATCAAGCCATGAAAAAAATTCAACATAAGACAAATAAATAAAATATAAGCTTTCAAGTTCGTTGTTTTAATTATTTATAAATTTTGTATTCCAACTTTTAAATATTATCAAATATAATTTAGAATGACATATACAATTTGTGTTATTTGAATTTAGAGTAACACGCAACCAAAAAACGAATGCATAAAGAAGCCCTAATGTATAGTGGGAATTCAACCAAATTCTACTTTTTTCAGATAAAACTTTACTTTACCCAACAATATTTTTAAATTATAAAATATAGCTTTTAAAATCAATAAAGATATGAAAAATATATTTGTATATTATACAAAGTTTGAATAATAAAAGACGTATGAATAACTTTTAATATAACAATTTCATTATATAATTACAAATTGTATATACTACCACTATAAATAATAAATCGCGTATCGTGCGGGATGAATGTTGTTAATTATTATTGTTGTTGTTGTTGTTATTATTATTATTATTATTTGTAATTGTTGACGATGACTGTTATTCATTGTTGAATAATAATTTTTTTTTAATTTTGTTAACTTCAATTACTTAATGTCTATAATTATTCTCATTATCAATTTTAAAGTTAAAAAAATTTTAAGATATTTTTTGTAATTATGAGAAATATTGTATATAAATAATATTTCAAAATTTCTATTGTTAATCTGTTACTTTTAACCAACTCCAAAAATCACTATCTCATCAAATTATCTATCGAACCATGAAAAAATTCAGCAAAAGATAGAAATAAATTGAATGTAAGGTTTCAAGTTTTTAATTATTTTTTATTTTTTTTTGTTAACTTTAATTACTTAATGTCTAGAATTATTCATATTATCAATTTGAAAGTTAAAAGAAATTGTAACTTTTTGTAATTATGAAAAATGTTGTATATAAATAAATATTTCAAAACTTAAATTGTTAATTGGTCTCTTATAACTAACTCTTAAAATTATTGGCTTATCAAATTATTTATCGAGTCATGAAAAAAATTCAACAAAAGACGAACAAATAGAATGCAAGCTTTCAAGTTCGTCGTTTAAATTATTTATAAATTTTGTATTCCAACTTTTTGATATTATCAAATATAATTTAAAAGAAGATATACAATTTATGTTATTTGAATTTAGAATAACAAGCAACCCAAAAATAAATGCATAAGGAAGCCCTAATGTATAGGGAGAATTTAACCAAATTCTACTTTTTTAAGTTAAAACTGTACTTTACCCAACAATTTTTTAAAATTATAAAATATAACTTTAAAAATCAATAAAGATATGAAAATATATTTGTATATTTTACAAAGTTTGACTAATAAAAGATGCATGAATAACTTCATAATATAGTAATTTTATTATATAATTATAAATTGTACACTACCATAACAAATAATAAATCGCGCATCGCGCGGGTGAATTACTAGTTATAGGTAAAAGATGAGCAGCGCATGTACTCTCAATAAATGATAGTTTACCTCCAGATATGATGGTAATATTTATAAGAAATTATAATTTTTGATAAATAATATTATGTATTAATTAGTGTATATATATATATATAATAAAAAGATATTATATGATATATAAAAAAATATTATCTAATACTTACAAAAGTATTATATATTATACGATCCACGAGTGAGAGAAAGTTTGGATTCGTGTATTTTTTAAGGATCGATCTGATCCGACCTGCCTTATAGATCTCATAATACAAAAATATTACTTCATACATATATAAGTGTTACATGTTTTTTGTTTTGGATCCGTATATTTTCTTATAGCCCAACTCATCTTACAAAATGAGATCCATAAGATGATTCAAACATTCAAAAGGGATCTAAAAATTGATTTTAATAAACACAAACATTTAAAAAAAATATGGAAATTAACATTTAAAATATTATTTCCCATATAAATTGAAATTCTATTATACTTGATAATAAATTTAAAATTTTGAGATTTAGTTAGATTTTCTAATTATATTAACAATATTCATATTCCTGATGAATAATTATAATTTCTATGGACTCTAAGAAAGAAATCGTGATTATTATGAACTTTATATCTAATTGTATAAATAATACAATCTTTAATTATATGAAAAATTGTGATTTGTATGGACTTTAAGAAGGTTAAAATCGACGACATTATAAAAAATGGACGAAACATCCATACTTGTATAATGTAGTAATATATATATATATATATATATATATATATATATATATATATTCTTTTATTTTGTGTTACAAGTGTACCAAGCGTTTATACTTTTATAGGGGAAAAAGTGTTGGTAAATGGTCAATACAAATTATATAGTATTCTTACATAATTAATCTGCACTAGAAAAATAAAAAGATAATTTAGCATAACATAAATCAAAATTCAGAATAGCATTTACTAGATGTACCATGTATAATTTGAACGAAAAAATAATTTAGCATAATATATGGATGCTACTAACACATTCATTTGTTATTTTATTTTTAACTGAAATGAACACTAATGAACATCACAATAATTTCATAAAAACAAACATAAAATGTTCTACCGAAAATGATTAAACAAATGTAAAATGTTGCATATGTGTTCGTTAAACATACAAGAAATGTTCTCCTAGTGCTTGTCTAACCATGTGAAATCTAAAGTGATAATAATTTCTTCATGTTGTTTTAGTAGTTTTCTTCATATAAATTTTTTGGGTTCCAAAAATTGACGTATTATCTTTCCATCTAATATTATATATATATATATATATTATGGTTCAAATATTATATATGAATATATATATATATATATATGTGTGTGTACGGTTCAAATATTATATTATAAAGGGAGAAAATTGTAATATAAAAGTGGTACAAATAGTAAAAATGAAAATGGATTAGAAAGAGGTTCTTGTATATAGCAAAAGGGTGTATTAAATAATTTTCTTGGTTCGAGTAGCCCTTTCATATAAATAACATAGCATATATTGATAAAATGAAACACAACATATAATATTAATATTCTTATAATAATAAACATCTCCTTTTATTGAAATAGTCTTATAAGTTGATTTGAAGTGTAGGATAAGTTTTTTAGTTTCTAATTTTATATTAAGTTTTAAAGTAATAATTACATGATAGAATGTTAACTATACATTTAACTATTTAAGATGATAATTCAGGTCATTACTTCAATCCAACCCACTCAATCTCAAAACCTTTTCAAATAAGTTTCTGATTAAATCAAAAAAAAAAAAAGTTTCTGATTAAATCAAATCCGATGGGCGAAATGGGCCCATAGTTGCATAAGTTGGGTCTATTGAGGCCCGACTATTTTTGGGCCCAATAGGCCTACTATATATAAAGCCTAGTCGATAAAATATAAACCCTATAGTGAAATAATTAAAAAAAAGGAGGAGCAGAGAAAGTTGAAATCTAACCGCGTAATTCGGACGCAAGAGCGGGCCCGTGGGCCCGTTGCTACTCCGAACAAATATATTGAAATTTTTCTGCACTCCCTATTTTATTAGTTTTCATCAATCTCTGAAATTCAAATCTGCGATACAAATGGTAAGAATTCTTCCCACCCCATGATTTATTTGATGAAAAGTATTCTATTGTTGCAATGGATTATGACTCTGCAATAAGGTCGCTGAGTCTTTGTTTTTCTTTTTCGTGATTTTTTTTTGAAATTCAGTTGCTTTAAATTTGTGTAGAAGCTGGTTTTGTTCGTTTTTCTCAATATATTTTGTAAAATATAATCGAGATTTGTCTGGATTGTGTGTGCTTAATGCTCATTCACACAAGGTTGCTGAATTGGTTTTATTTTAGAGTAGAATATACTTTAATTATAGAACTTAGGGTTGTTTGAATTCTCAAGCTAATTCAGTTTCTTTGAGTTCAAAAAATCAGGAATTAAGTTGTTCTGATTCGTTGTTTTATAGTTTACTGGCTTGAAATCTGTAGTTATGTTTCCATGTTAACATTTAGATTTTTAACCTGTAGTATTTTTAAAGATCATAGTATTTGGTATCAGAGATTGGGACATGAATGTATGTTAAAATGGAAATATTTAAAAAGACTTAGATAATTTCTGGGTTAGTTGAAATTCTTGTTTTTAATATGTTATTTTGATAGCATCTGCATAGTCAGGCAATTGTAGGATTTGTGCAAGGGCATGTTCTTAGATGGTGTTCTTGATTGAGCAACAACCTATATCTTATTTTGACACGATCCGAAGTCATATGTAAAAGTTTCTTAAACTTTGTAAATTATGAATCTTTTTAGTTTAGAACCTCTTAGGTATCTCTTTTAAATTATTGAAATTGAATTATGCAACAAATGTGTTGGCTGTGAACTTTTTTCGCCTGTGTTAGTTTAACATAAATATGATTGATTCTTATAGAGATAATGAACAGTTATATATGCTAATCAAAGTTGTATATGATTATCAAGAACTCTCGTATGCACTTCCAAGATTGTGGTTTATGGTGTGTTTGGAAGATAAGATGCAGCTTGTTGTAATTGTATACCATAGGCCAACTTGTATGGTTGTGAAAAAGACAGCCTAGACTGTGTGTACGCATATGTATAAGTATACTAGATGAAGGGAAAATGGAAAGAGATGAGTGGTTGCAAACTATGGAAGAAAAATGAACCAGATGAAATGGAAGAATATAAAGTGTTGTTTGGCTCAAGTCAGTTTCTCTGTTGGTAAGTTTGAGCCCACAGTTGGTTAGAGGTGTTAATGTTGAGGGAGTGTGAGATTTTTCTCTAATTGTGCACTTGAACATTAATTTGGATGTTCCTGCTTTTGTATTAACTAATCTAACTGTATTCTAGGCTGACCCAGAGTTGGAAGCAATAAGGCAAAGGAGAATGCAGGAGCTAATGGCTCAACATGGTGGTGCTGCAGTAAATTTTTTCCACTGACTAAAGACATATATTGCATCACATTTTGTGTTCTTAGCATATTGTGGTGACTGGATTATTTACTTGCAGGGTAGTCGCCAAGGACCTGAACAGCAAAAAGCCCAGGAGGAAGCTAAAAGGTGAACACTCTCTTTTCACATATAGCCTATAGGCTCAACTGATGGAGTATGTCTAAGAAGTTGTCTCTAATTTTATCTTGATCGAACACTGTAACTATTTTAGGGAGGCGGAGGAACAAAGACAATTGATGCTTACACAGATTTTGACATCTGAAGCACGGGCAAGACGTAAGTAAAATTATCGAACTCCTCCCCAATTGTGTAACTTTAGCATAACTTCACAAATGATTGGATTTTGTTTTTCCTGTAATGGCGAACTTTACCATTTCATTTGTTCTTAGTTGATAATGAAAGTTCCTGATAGATATCTAGTCTGGAGAAAGAACCACATTATTAGAATGACAAATGGAGAAACTGGCTTAAGAAGGCTTGTCTATGTTGGCAGACGTTGCTATTAAATTCTTATGTGCAATCATGCCATCATGCTGCCTTGACTCTCATGCATTTATTTTTGCAGTTGCTCGAATAGCACTGGTAAAACCCGACAAGGCAAGAGGGGTTGAGGATGTAATACTGAGAGCTGCTCAAGTGGGTCAGATTGTTGAGAAGGTAGCTTGTTGCCACATACGATCAATTTCTGATGCTTTATTATATAGATCTCTAAATATACACCACATATGGTCGGAGGGACTTCTGTGCAAATAACTTACAGTTGACAAGGACTGAGTTTCTTGATTTAACATAGGTATCTGAGGAGAGGCTTATATCACTGCTTGAACAAATCAACACCCAAACAACTAAAGAAACCAAAGTCACTGTAAGTAGCATTGGTTGAGCTCTCACGTCGTTGCTTTCTTTTTCTTGAACATAGTCTTATGATTATCTTCTTATTGTTGATTTGCATTCATTATTTCTCAGATTAAAAGGCGTCCCAGTGTTCTTGACGATGAGTAGCTCATTGAATCATCTAGAACACTATGTCATTTGTACGAGGCCAAATTAAGGGACTGTAATGTCCATCCTATGAATCTATCATCCTAGAAAAACTCTTATGTGCTATGGAGGTTGAATTTTTCAGTGTTTTGTCCATTTTAACCCTTCAACCGACTGATATATCTCCCCGTTTTGATTGTGGTCTCTTAATTAAACAGGTATGTTTCAATAATACCTTTATCCTTGTTGGATCATCTATTGCAAAATGATAATCTATCTCGTGTTTTTAACCAACGTGCATTCCTAGTGTATCGATGATATCAACGTACATATATGTTGTGTAGATGATTTGGAATACAAGTTGTAACAGAAGATTCAGATTGTAATCTTAGGATTGATGGTGCTCAAAGAGAAGAAATTTGATGCGCATATTTCAGCTATAAAATTATATATTGATTTGAAGTTAAATATTTAAAGATTGTTTTGTGGATCAAAATTTGAGAGACGAATCTCTGTTTAGAAAGATCCGTATATGGAAGAATCGGTTTGATTTAATAATAAAATGAAATGAATTGATTGAAATTTACCTAAAATAGGATGACTTTGAATTATGTGTATATATATTTATGTCATATCTATCTATTTATCTCCTTGCTTTAAAAATATTTCCTATGTTGGCTAATAAATTATTCAGTTTATATTTTTATTGGAATAATTATTTCACCCACTGCGAACATAGGTTAATATGTGCCATTGATGTCTCAAAATCACTACAGTAAAATTCAAACAAGAAATACATCTAATATCTGATTTTGAAATATTTTATAGCTATGTCAAACTGAATGAATAGGTATTATAAAAGAAAGGACGTGAAAATAATTTCAAGACTGTTGTAGTACTTTCACTTAACAAATATTCTCAGCTCCACATGAGCCAGCAACTACATTATGCAAATCACTTTATCTAGCCCATAATCCAACTTAAATGCTTTCAATAAAAATAGGGTCAAATACATTTTCTCATTCAACTTATTAGTGATTTTATATTTTTTGGTATAAATTTTTTAATATTACATTTTATAGTATGAATTTTAAATTTGATGTATTTTATGATATCAAATAAATTCTAACCATTGATTTAGGACACGTGTACGGCTATAATTTGTTCAATACGCAGGTTCATATAACAAAGTGCAACATTTCAAAGTATATAAAAAAATGTAAAATTATGTATAGTTTGGATTGGAAAATGTTAATTAACCCATAAAAATATAAATAAACAAATTTTAAAAATGGGATAAATTCTAAGGAATATATGCTTTATGGCATTAAAGTCCATTTCAAATATAATTTCTAATTATTTTATGATATGAAATTCATTACTATGTAAGCTTCCTCCATGCAGAATTGCAAATAGTGATTCTCTAAGTTATAAATAAGTATATCCAAGAACATTTTGAATATTAAAAAAAAAAAAACATGGAAACCAACATAAGAATTGTACACTGCAAGAATCACTTAAGAAAGTGGTTCTATCTATTATAAAATTCAATAATCACGCCAAACTTCAAGGTATTTTAATTCCAAAATGATTTCAGTTTATTTTAATTAAAAAATCATATATTATTCAAACCTGCAGTTATTACCTCTTTTCATGCACTGCCAAGTGCCAACCCTACTATTGCATTCTTGCATGTCTCTCATTGGCACTTGATAAAAGAAACATTAAAGAAACAGAAAAGGATTTTCCGTAATTCCTCCGCCGCCGCCGCCGCCGCCGCCGCCGCCGCCGTATACTCCCACTGAAAAGCTGACATGGAAAAAGAGCCACTTCTCCCTTACAGCAGCCCCAGAAAACTCCGGCCACCGCCCTTACTCTCCTCTCTACCGGAAAACAGTGAAATTACAATTCCACCCTCCCCCCTTACCCCTTCTTCCAAAGAACTCAAAGATAGGCTCATTTTTGGCCCCCCCACATCCCCATCTTCCTCAGCAACAAATCTTGACTACAAAAGTTTCGATTTTGGCCAGAAAAAATCGAATCTTGATCAGGGAAACCAGAAATTTCCACCTCCCAAGAGCAGTCTCCACAGGTCCAAAACTGCCCCTGCCATGACCAACATCAATGAAATTGTTTGTTTTCCAGAATCCAAGCCACCCCAGTTTGGTAAACCCTCGATTGTGAGGCAGGGTTTTGTGCTGTTGATTATGTATTTGATTCTTGGTGTGACTATTTATTCTTTCAATAAGGATCATTTCAGGGCATATGAAACACACCCTATTGTTGATGCTCTGTATTTTTGCATTGTGACTATGTGTACTATTGGCTATGGTGATATAACTCCTGATAGCACTGTGACTAAGCTCTTTTCCATCACATTTGTGCTTGTGGGCTTCGGTTTTATCGACATTTTATTAACTGGGATGGTTAGCTACATGCTTGATGTGCAAGAGCGCTATCTTTTAAGGAATGTTAAGGGTAGGAGGGACCATGATTCGGAGTCGTTTATAGTTGATATAAAGAAGGGGAGGATGAGGATTCGGATGAAGGTTTCGTTGGCTTTGGGGGTTGTAGTTCTTTGTATTGGAATAGGGGTTTTTGTTATGCATTTTGTTGAGATGTTGGATTGGTTGGATTCAGTTTATTTGTCAGTTATGTCGGTTACTACTGTTGGATATGGTGATAGGGCATTTAGGTCATTAGGTGGTAGGATTTTCGCGTCTATTTGGTTGCTCGTTTCGACTCTTGCTGTTGCTAGAGCCTTCCTTTTCTTGGCGGAGGCGAGAGTCGACAAGAGGCAGAGAAGAATGACGAAGTGGGTGCTCGACCAACATATGACCGTCTCGCAGTTTCTTGCTGCTGATATTGACAACAATGGATTTGTGAGGTATATATATGCATTGATTTATTTAAATTCATAGCTTATGGTAAGTGTCATTGGCTAATATCTGTTTGTGATATGTGATTGCATTCGTATAATTAATTTCTTGATGATGACTATTTGAGATGAAGGTCTATTATATCCTATTGAATTTGCAAGTAGTAAAAATGGATTTGTGAGGTAAATTAAGTTTTTTTTTTATTACCCTTCATCTATATAGCTCATGATAAGTGTCATTGGCTAATATAGTTTGTGATATGTGGTTGTATGAGTTAAAATCATTTTTCGTTCCATAATTATGGTGGCTATCCATTTTGGTCCCATAACTATCACTATTTTCAATTTAGTCCCATAATAAAAGAATCTGTTCGTTTTCAGTCCAATTTTGATAGGAAAATTCAAATTTCAAGAAAAAATGGCTTTCTGTTGACCTAAGTGACATGGAAACATATGTTAATCAATATGAATTTGAGATGTTTCGCTACATCATTTTTAGGTCATCGAAAAGCCCCAATTCGGATAAATTAAACTAAAATCGGACAATTTTTAAATGTTGAAACTGAATTGAAAATCTTGACAAATGTGGGACCCAAATCGAAAGATATCATAGGTGTGAACGAAAAATGATTTTAACCCTGATTGTATTCATATAATTTAATTCTAGACGACGATGATTGTTTAAGATGGTGGTCTATACTTGTTGAATTTGCAAAATCTTTTTAAAGTTCTTGTGATCTTATTGAGTTGGTTTTGCATATTTGATTCACTAATGCAAGATAGATGTTCTTAGTATTCATCAACAAACTTTGAACATTATACCAAATGTTCCAACTTTAGCCTTTTGATATCGGGTTTGAATGCTACCTGTGTGAGGATATTATCGTAATTCTGCTTTTACGAAGCTCTCTCGTTTCTTGGTTGATTTAACAGCAAATCCGAGTATGTGATATACAAGCTTAAGGAGATGGGGAAGGTCTCAGAGAAAGACATCTTGGAGATATGTAAGCAGTTTGAAAGGCTCGATTCTGGCAACTGTGGGAAGATCAGCCTCGTCGATCTTATGGAAAATCTTTAGAGATTAAGAAAACGAGACGTTCATCTTAAAATACGACAGCTTTGCCAATTATTGCATGTATATATGTATTTGGATGGATACAACCTCGACTCTGATCTCCTTCTCCTCGGATGTGGCTTGTTTCCTGTTTGGCCAAACAGGTTCAGATCTTTCTGTTTCATATTGTTTCTTAATCTCGTGGTTTATTTTATCAGATTATACTATGTATATGATATATGTCGTAGCTATATACGTGTATGTACGTATATCGAATACGGATGATTTTATTTTATCAGATTATACTATGTATATGATATATGTCGTAGCTATATACGTGTATGTACGTATATCGAATACGGATGATTTTATTTTATCAGATTATACTATGTATATAATATATGTCGTAGCTATATACGTGTATGTACATATATCGAATACAGATGATTTTATTTTATCAGATTATATTATGTATATGATATATGTCGTAGCTATATACGTGTATGTACGTATATTGAATACGAATGATGACATGAAATAGATTAATAGATTAAGAGGTTTTTTTTTTCTTTATTTGGACAAGGTAAACTTTATTTGAAAAATTTTGGAATGTCAAAATGTGAAGTAAAATTGGATGAATTCTCTGAGAAAATATTAAATTTTTATTCTTATTTTTTTTCTAATGTTTAAAAACATCAATTTTCAATTGGAAAACAAAATGTAAAAATTTCAAGTGTAAAATTCTTCTAACACGGTTTCATGGATTTAATTATGTTATTTGATCTGTTTCATACCACATGCGTGAAAGTTGTAGATCTATTTCAAATCATATTATATAAGCTAAATGAATATTTTTCAATTATTAGTTTAAATTTTTTGATTAGTTTTTAATATAATAGAATTACTATATTAAATATTAAACCCTATATATGACATAATAATATTATTTTTAAATATTATATAAAACATTAGATTCCAAACTTAAATTGAACAAGTGATAAAAGACAATCTTGGGCTGGGCCGGCCCAGACTATTATGACATTCAAAAATTTTAAGTTCAATAAATATCTGAATAAACTTCTTGCTCTTCTAATACTTGCTTTATTTCATATTTTATTTAATTAATATATATATATATATATATATATATATATATATATATATATATATATATACTTATATGTATACAACAACTATTTATATATTACAAAAAGTAATTCAGACTATTTTATTCCTCTCTCTCTCTCTCTCTCTATCTCTCTCTCTATATATATATATCCATCATTCTGATCTTTTATCCTTTTCTTATATATATAAAATCTTATCCACCAACTACTTGTAAATTGATACACCAATCAATATTTTGACTATTTATATAGTGACCTAGTGTTTAATAGGTACCTGAATTCTTCATTTGAATTAACATTATTGTATGTTTATATTTAAAATCTAATTCAAATTGTTAAAACGTCTTAAAGCAATCCTTAAATTGCATTTTAGTCTGAGTATTGCCTTTTTTGGGGCCACATAATATAATGTCAAAATGTGACTCGGAATTTACTTTTGCAGTTTTTTCTTCAGACAATGTATTAGTCTATCTTGGTATTGTTCCTGGAGATTCAAATGTAAGAATTGAGTGATGGTAGAACAATCCACTATTATGACCAGGTCAAGTCTTCTTCAACTTTTCATGCAATTATTATCGAACACTATATACTATATATTTATGTTTATTTATTTTCTCATTGTCACTTTTTTATATAAATATGTTAATATTAAGTCTTAACTGATCCCACTACTCTCTCTCTCTCTCAACTGGAAGAATTTTATCAACCCCACCCTATACATGAAATCAATCATCGTAGACATATCTTGATATGGTAACGAGACATAAATGCTACATCATTACTATATTAAAGTGTTCATGAAGTATTAATAATATAGATGTAAGTGTCGATATAACATTTTCTTGAACTTTTGTTAGGATAATTAATTATTATTGAGCATCACATATTATTAAAATACGATGTATATATTAGTATTTGCGGAACTTAATCAGACTATCAATTCACGTTGCCATGATTCAATTGGTAGGATTGATTCGATTGATGATCAGCTAAACTAGATCAATGGAAATGTTATTGACTAGTATAACACACTAAATATATGTGTGAACTTGGTTCACACGTCAAAATGAATAAAATACAAATAATGAAGAAATTCAATTTAAGAACAAAAACCTTGGGTGATTGTATATTTTCAACCACATTGATTAGAAGCTTAAAGAATTTGGGGAAGGAGCAATAAAATAAATGAATGTAGAAGACAAAAAATAAAATGCAATATGCCAAACAAAATGCTAACAATTTATTCAATTGTGACATATTTTCACCCACATCGATTAGAAATCAAAAGAAATAAAAAGGTGAATCATTTAAAACATCTAGAAGTGGATTTTGTCTTCAAAAATACTCAAATAGACTATATTCGATTTTTTCAGTTTTTGATTGATATCCTGGGTTGGGCTATTTTCAATTATATTTTTCTGATTTAATTCTAATATTATTAATATATATATATATATATATATATATATAATAAAATATAAGATGAAATATATTACAATAAAAAAAGTCAATATCCAAAGAGACGGTTGCAAAAGGAAAAGTAAATAAATTAAAATGTTCAAAGTAGTATTTGATGAGGTGAAGGGGTCTTTCAATGACCTTGACTGATGAACAAACACCATGAATGAAAACAAATAAAATAACAAATAAATTAATTAAATTGAATAATTAATTTAGAAGAAATAGAACTAATATGAAAAGGGAAGAGATAATTGCGGCATGCCCCCTACCCCACCCCCCATCAACCTCCTCATTTTCTAATAAATCTTTGTTTTTTCTTTTTTTGGAAAATCATATTTTGTTATATTATATTTATTACTTTTATTTGCGTCAAAATGTACACTGTCTACTTTTATTTTCATCAAAATTAGATTTATGCTCTAATTTATAAGGAATAAACTTGTATTTATTTCTTATGATGATTTATTTTGGTTGTGTTCATTTATATATAGAACATGTCCTGATAAAATTAGGTTTGATAGATGCCACATCATATAAATATATTAACTATATTATCCACAATTTATCTTTACATATACATTTGTGTATTTGTATTGTGATTCTTTAAATCAATTAATGTAATATCCATCTTTTTTTTTATTTAAACATTGGTATATTTATATTTATGTGTTTTTAATAGTGGATATCACATTAGGTGCATTTCATTTTATGTAAATATCACAGTGAAGGAAAATGTTAAAATATCCATCGTGGACAACTCTTAATATGCTTTCTAATGATATGTAATGATTTCAGCCTCTTGTTATATAGAAAATGAAATTAATATGTTTAGTAAATTTTTGACACATCAGTCGTGGGCACATATTACGGTATGGGGTAGTAGGACTGTGACAGTGAATTCAGATTATTGATCTATTACTTTAAATAATTGTGAGAAGAATGCTTCTTAGATCATATGGTCAACAATATGGGAGAATGATTATGCAATCTAAGATAGAATTCACATTTGAGGCATAGTTTAGCTGCATGAGATAAATTAATTTGACACAAATTAGGGTTTAAAATAGATTATTGACTGATTCAAAGCTTTATAAGTGGAGTAGATGGGCACATAATGATTGGAACTATTGACTAATTGAGGGTTGAGATTTAATTTATTTAACTTGATTAATTTTTTGTTTTATATGTACAAATATATTAATGGATAGTATGACTATTGCCTACCATACATATTATATAAAATTATATGATTTAGGTAAAAGATCATCTATTACTCTATATAATGTTCTATGTATCAATTGAAGTCGGGATCTTCTGATTCATATAGTATTTTACTCTCCTTGTTAAAATGAGACTTATAAGGCATCACTAGCACAACATGATATTTTATCGTAAATTTTGTACTATTTTAATGTAAAAATAGTATTCATCTCCAACAGTATGAACTATCTTTTGCACTAAAGATTAATATTTCATAATATACCTTTATTGTCTTAAAAAAAAGAATGAAAATAAAAAAAATGCAAATTAAATAAATTAAAAAAATGAAAAACAAAAAATAATAATAAAAATACCACAAGTTTTAAGTTTGCGTTAACATGGTGTAGAGATGACCGTTGAGAATTGTTGGTGCAATATTTTACAACACTGTTGGAGAAATAAGAACATCAAATTCAAACATTTTTACAACAATACTGAAAACACTCATACTCTAATATCTTTATAATATTAAATCATTGATATATGTGTGAAAATTTCTAAACGAGTTGAATATTTGGTGGGTAATAAAAAATAGAGATGCAATATTTAATTGATGTCAACAAAAATATTACCTAAAATGTGAGTAGAGGTGATTGATTAATCACTAAATTTTGAAAGTAATTAAATGGTGTAGGCTGCTAGTTCAGATAGTTGAATTGGTCTTACACTGACTTCTTGCATCTTTTTCAGCAAATTAATAAGTGATAACATCTAATATTATTCTTATATTAATATTACCAAATAAAAAAAAAATTGGGAAGGTCCCCTATTTTTTATTCCATTTTCCTATAACACTAATGGTAATTATTAATTTGAAATAGACTATAATTAGGGTTTTGCCTAGATGTGTCCTTATCAGAAAGATTTTATTTTTCTTTCATTTTTGTGGGTTTACACACCTAACAGATAACCTGCCCTCTTCTATACTGATTGGGGCTTGCAATAACAATTGTAATGACCACACTTTGTCACACATAATGGTAACAATCCATGTCAATTTCAAAAATATTTACTTAATGGGAGAAATTATATTTGGATTCCTAACTTTTACTATTTTTCTGAAATTGAAATTATATATGAGTTTTCTACTTTTATTTGCATTAAAATTGAGTCATTTCATATATAACACATAATATTATAACATATATGAAGTGATGTATACTTTAACATACAATTCAAATATAATTCTTATTCACATTGTTGAGCACACAACTTGTCTTGTTTGATTGTAGTACAAAGTTGTATCTTATAAGTTGAGATAATTCGTGAGACGATCTTGTATAAAAATTTGCCAGACTATATATGTTTTCCCCTTTCTTTTTCATTTTGTTTAATTATTATTATGTTAATTTACATTTCAAGAAATCCCCCAATCTTTGTACAACCCTTATGGTTTTCCATTTTTGGCTCTTAGCTTTTCCATGAATTATTAAATGTGACTAGGAGCCAAATTATGAGACAAGTGACAATTCGTTTATTTTTCTGATTGATTTTACTCAACAAATCTAGTATAAACCAAAAAAAAAAAAAAAAAAAAGAACCAACAAAAAAAAATGTATGTGTACAAATAAAAATTGATAACTTAAAAGGTAAGGTTCAAAACTCGTGTTGATCTAGCTAGCTTAAATAAAGAACAAGTTAGCCCCTTATTTGTAAGAACTACGAATATCATAGAAGTAATTTTCAAAATATTAAAATCCTATTTTAATAACAATGGCTCTATATTTTTTTTAGAAAGTGTATACTTTTAGATTAGTAATTATAATAAATATGTACATGAATAACTAAAAATAAAAGCAATCAAATAAATAACTGCGTCTTTTTTTTTATTGGTGGAGAAGGGTACTTTGAAAAATAATAAAAAACTGTAATTTATTCTAAAATTAAGTATACGAGATTTTCTATCATTATTGGTTATGTTTATAATTTATTAATATACATGAAGTAGGTAATAATTAATAATGAATAGATATCATTATTTATATACATACAACAAATTAATAGCATAAAATGTGCTAATCGTAAAGAAAACATTAAAAATCAAATATTGAAACTAACTAGCATCCACGTGTCTAATTAAAAAATGTTGGTTTCTTAATGTCACCAAGGTTGGATACATAAGTTAGGTATGTATGTAGTATTTATAATAATCATATATAGACTATTATATATAATAATTTAGTCATACATATGTAAATATGTCTTAAAAGCATGTTTGGCAATTTAACCAAATTTGCCCATTTGTCAATTACACCACATCATACGATCTCTCTGATTATTACTTGCCAGAATCTGTCAAACAAACTTGTTTGAACTGTGATTTGTGCCTAATTTTTTTTAAAATTCATATATGTAAGTAGATATCAAGAATATAAATTTATGAGACAAATTCCATTTATGTACTAATATGTGGATTATAATATGTGATTTGCGAATTTTAGTGAACTATATCTCGATCCTTGTTGAAGAAGGATAAGTGAATAGCATTATTAACCTTGATTAGTTATATTAGAAGCTAATAAACTTGACAAAAAAGATGGATTATTATAATAAAATAACAATTAATCTGTGTTGAAAGAATTGAACTCCAAAACGTCAATTTAATTAGAATTGAAAGAAGAATATGCTAAGATTATAATCACAAGTTTTCAGAAAAAGAAAAAGAAAATTATAATCACATAAATAGAACAGGATTTTCATGTTCGAATTACAATTTACTTCATTATTTTTTATGATTAATTATATGTACTACGAGCACATGAAATAAAAACATTTGGGAAAATTAAAAAATTATGATTGTGATGAAGAGAAAAAAAAAAAAAAAACCAACCGAATTAGATATAATTTCACATGTGACAAAAATAAAAGGAGGAAACTAAACTTCAAAGTGAAGATAAATAATAAGAAAGATTGAGTGATACAAAGTTAGATTTCAACATAAAAATATGATTTTATATTATAATCTGGTCCTAAATTTACGCCTCATTTATTTGGGGATAATAATTCGATATTTTCTCCTCAAATTTGTTTGAAAAAATCTCTCCTTAAACTTAAATTCTTAATCCGTACAATACAAATATTATAGTATAAAACATATACTCTATATATGTAGCTAATTAAATAAAAACGACCTTTTTTTCTTTAACCCAATTATATATATTCCAAATCATGGATCAATGGAGGAGGATGAGAGGGTATAAACTTTGACTATTATATGAAAGCAGACAAATTATGCAGCTAGAGTTAGGCAAGTACTTTAGTCCAATCAATAAAAAAGGTGTGGACTATTGGGGACTAGAATCATTTCTTAATTATATAATATTAATTTAAATCTTGACTTAATTTATAGTAATCTATCCAACCATTCTCTTGTCTATAATCCTCTCATTGTTTGACAGAATAGTATAAATTTAGGTTCATGTTCTTCCCTACATTTTTTTTTTAGTTTGAATCATTTGTATTTATAGTATTTCAAATTCAGTAAAATTCTCGTGAAACCATTTTATGGATGAAACGAATCAATTAATAATTTACAATAATAATCCACCATTAACATATGTATTTTTTAAAATGGATTTTATTGGTAAATAATAACATCTCATCTCACATAATTGTATATGTAACATTGTTTTATATGAGTTTTTATGTTACAAATTCATACGTCCTTTTGTTACTATAGAATTATTGGCATATGTGTATTAACTAATGAAATGAAAATAAAGTAGTGTAGGAAATAGAGAATAATGTCATGATATATAATTATATATACCTTTTCCAGATCTTTATCATGAATCTCACAATATATAGACACGTCCATGAATTTCAGCAGCTTAAGAATTATGAACAACAACAAAAAACAATTACTTTAATTTTTCTCTCACTTTTTAAGTTGACAATATGTCGGAGTAATTTTTCACGTGAGTAATTCATGGCTCAAAACTAGACAACATTATACCTTAATTTGACGACCCCATTTCTTAAAAGTTAAAAAACCAAATAGATAAAAAAAAAAAAAAAATTGGTTGGAAATTGATGAATAATATTTTTCTTTACATAATAACTTATATTAAACTGTCTTATGAATATAATGTTGTGAGACAAAATTCTACTTCTTAAATCAAATTCAATTTATTTTTACATATCAATTATTACTATTTTATGAGTTATGGGTTGTGGATTAATTAATCTCACAAAATTTGATTTGTGAGATGACCTAATAAGGGTATGTCCAACATTGCGTTGAAAATAGCCGAATTTTGTTTTTATGTTCTATCACTGGTGTAAAAGGTTGTGTGGACTTTTCTCGACAACCATCTCTCCACTAGGTTAATGCATGGCTAAAACCTACAGTGCTCTCCTTTATATTTTTCCAATGAGAAAAATGCCTAATATACCATCTTTTTTTTAAATTTTTTACCCATTTACCACAAAATTTAGTGATTAGGCCTCATGTACCATTTTTCTTATAAGTTGAGCCCCAAATACCACAATTTGACTAGGTCAAATGTGTAAGTCTGATGGGATATGATTGTTCAGTGACACGTGTATCACACACTCAATTGTTACACGAAATTTCTTTACACGAAATTTAATTAATTAATTTCGTGTAAAGAAAAAAAATTAATTTTTTTTTCCTTACACGAAATTCCTGTAAGCAAATTTTTTTTTTTTTAATTGCTTACATGAAATTCGTTTAAGGCAAAAAAAAATTAAAAAAAAATTTTAATTTTTTTTTTCTTATACGAAAATTCGTGTAAGGAAAAAAAAACTTAAATTTTTTTTTTTGCTTACACGAAATTCGTGTAAGGAAAAATAAATATATAAAAAATTAAAATTTTATTTTTGCTTACAGGAATTTTGTGTAAAGAAAAAAATTAAAAAAAAAATTTAATTTTTTTTCCTTACACGAAATTAATTAATTAATTTCGTGTAAAGAAATTTCGTGTAACAATTGAGTGTGTGATACACGTTGTCACTGAGCAGTCATGTCCCATCAGACTTACACATTTAACCTAGTTAAATTGTGGTATTTGAGGCTCAACTTATAAGAAAAGTGGTATATGGGGCCTAATCACTAAATTTTGTGGTAAATGGGCAAAAAATTTAAGAAAAGATGCTATATTGGGCATTTTTCTCTGTTTTCAATTCCTTTTCTTTTCATTCTTTTTTATAATAATAAAAAATATTATAACATGTTTTTTGTTAGTGCAAAGAATAGTACTCTAAACTATTAGAGGTGAATGATGGTTTTTAAATTAGAATAGTGCAAAATTTACAGAATAATATTGTGCAATAACGGAGATGCATAGGAATCACCTCTCTTTCAAATTAATATTTAACAAAATATATAGAGTAATTTAAATTATCTTTTATGATGGAGTGATAATTTAACTACTATTAATTAATATTTCATGCATATGTATTATAAATTACAGACTAAGAATTTAGTTTTAATATTCCATTTAGTTTCCATTATATAGATTATGGCTAGGCATACCAAACACATAATTATTTTCAAATACTTGTACAGAATATATTATCAATATTAATTTTTTTAAAAATAAATCTATGGTTAAACAAAAACAATTAAAATATATTGCAAATATTATAGATTAAAGCAATCTCATAGCACACACGAATGATCATATTAAAAGAAAACAAATCATGATTGTCCTATCTGTACTCGTTAGTCTAAAAGATTAAATCAATGATGAACTTGTTGAAAGAACCACACACACACACACATATATATATATATATATATATCGATTAATGTATAAAAGAAATAATAAATAAACATGGTTAGAAATACACCAGATGTAGCACTTATTGTTAATCAGTCGAATGCACACATATACTCTTATGAACATATAAATTGAGAGGATTTTTTCTTTCTTTTTTCCATTTATGTTGGCCATATTGAGTATTTTGGTCAATAAGTTTCGAAAAAATATTTCTACACTACCTATGTTTTTAAAATTGTTTTTTTTTTTTTTTTGGCCTTCAAATTTTGGAAAAAACACTTTTACACGAATAATGTTTAGAAAAATGATTTTTTTGGTCTTCAATCTCCTGTAATTTTAAATTATACCGATTAATAATACCCAAATTACTTAATTAAGATGACCTTACTCAAGAATTTCTCAAAATTAATGGGACAATATTATAGAAGACTATCCAATATTTCTACTGTACAAATGTACAAAGTTTATAAAATGTGATGGAATGTTAGCATCTACAAAAGGTGAGCCATATAGCAAGTCCCAGGTGGCAATGACGGTCAAATGGCGGTGCACCAATAGGACACGTGGCTCGAACATCAATCCCATGTTTGAAAACTTGACCGCTCTATTGGTAACCCCCCCTAATAATAACATACCCACACAAAAATAGTCATAGTTGACTTTTGCTCTCAAATACAATTATTATTATTTTCTTTAATTACCATATGACTAATTCCTTGTCTCTTTTCATAACTACTCGAATTTATGACTTATAATTCAATCAAATGTTATAACTTTTAGTTTTTTGCAATGTCAAAGAAAAAAAAAGTAGTTTTTTGATACAATTAGTTTTTTTTTTTTTTTTGTATCACACACACAAATGTGTATATATATATATATATCATCAAAATATGTGGCTCAATTAAATCAATTTTTTGTGGTTAAAACCAGTCGAAGTCTATAGCATTTCAATTGGTTTTTCAAATTCTAAATTACTTGGATTCTGCAGATCATCGATTTCAAATTCAATTGGCGGGCTAGGTATAGTAGCTAATCCAATCCATTACTAAAAATAATGATTTTATCCAACTATTATTTGTAAGATATTTATCAACATTCTATATATGATGAGCTTTCTTTCACTAATTGCTAGCTATATTAACAAAGTCGTAGTTTCTTCTTTGAGCAACTCAAATTTGTGACCAAATATGTATTAAACTATAAGGATAAGGAATTTACAAAAGCACTATCTTATGTCATCAACCTTAATTCTCTAATATTTATTTTTCTAGTTTTCAGAAATGCTAACAAATTCGTCATCTCCTTTTGGGACGACTTGAATTTAATTATGACCAGGCCAATTAAATAATTGTAAGTGCAATTAGATGTTTATGACCAAATTATTTGTGCATGTGATGTATTAAAAAGTATTGTTTACATAAAGTTAAAAATATAGATGAATGTGATACCAAAAGGTGTGCATTGATATTTAGCAAGCAGCAAAATTGGAACGTTTCTTTGTCAAGAAAATCGTATAGTGGCAAATGACACCATTCTTAATCAACTTAGGTTTGTCAAACTATCTTTTTACAAAGTGGGGTCGGTAGCTTTTTTTCAAATTGTCATAATTTCTTCCTCGTCTTACACACGAGATCCTCTATTTTTTATCGTATTTCATTTTATTGATTATGTTATGTATATAACAATAGTATAAAATCTTAAAATTACTTCATATAACAAAATGCATATCTGATATTAAATGTACGAGTCTTATCAACTACTTCAATTCCTTCGATCTTTTCAAAATAATTGTTGTTTATGATTGTTTTAGAAAAATTAAGATAACATTTAATATAAATGATTCTGTGTAGGATTATTGTATAATCTAAATAAAATCTATTAAAAAATGTTAATAAAAACTTGAAAAATTCAACCTCGAAAAATTCAACCTCTTCTTGATAACAATAAAAAAAACTACATATTGTATTTATTTTCTGTAAATTGGTAGTTATTTTGAATATGGAGGGATTATATAACTATTTCCATAAACCGACATGTAAATGTGTGTTTGTATATAAATGAGTAATACTATAATCCTATATATAATAAAACGAGTAAGAATTTTGTGAGATTGTCGTCACACAGATCAACCATATAAAACTCATAAAATAGAGATTGAGTTATGAAAATCGATTTGAATATTCAATAGTGCATATTGAAACCCGTCTCACGAAATTATATTTGTTAAATTGTCCAATATAAATTTTTAATGTAATGATCATGAATGCTAGAGTGACCAACCCCCATCCCACAAGAATAAATTAACAAACAAGAAATATCACAACTACTAACCTCAACTAAAATCTTCCTCTCGTCAAAGCTAAAATAAAGACAGCATATATAGCAAACTAAGCTCTTGTCAAACCTCATATTTCCCTCTTCCTCTCTCTCTCCTCCCTCTCTCTCTCCTCTCATGTCTGAAGATTTCAGAGAATTCTACTACCACCAGCCCTTCCACGACGATGATCAACGGCGGAGCACTAGCGGCGCAGCTGCCTTTCCCTTCTCCGGCGACCACCATTCTTCGACGTTTTCAGCTGATTCATCACCTCAATATTCTCATCTCCAAATGTTTGATCCTTCTTACTTAACCAGCTTCACTGAGTTCATGCATGGATCCACTGATCATAGCTCACTTCCCTTCGACTTGCCGCCGAAACCCTCCGTCGAGAAACCGGTGGCGGGAGGCGGCGGAGAAACCCCGGCTACGCCCAACTCTTCCATCTCCTCCTCCTCCACGGAGGCGGCGGCGGCCGGAGAAGAAGTCTCGAACAAGGGTAAGAAAGAAAGTCGAGTCAAGGAAACAGCCATGGAAGATGGAGATCAAGAAACCTCCACCAAGAAAGAGTAATTAACATAAATTATTTTTTTGCACCATTTTTCTTGTTTTTAATTAGTTAAATAAACATTTTTGTGTGTTTGTATAATATATATATATATTTATGTATTTTCTTTTTTGAATTTAATTAATAAAGGGGAAAAGGCAAGAAGAAAGGAGATGAGAAGAAGGAAAGGCAGCCAAGATTTGCTTTCATGACAAAGAGTGAAGTTGATCATTTAGAAGATGGATATAGATGGAGAAAATATGGGCAAAAAGCTGTGAAAAATAGCCCTTATCCAAGGTTAGTTTATTTTTAAAAAAAATTCTCTTAATTTCTTCAAATTATTTGATTACTATTTTTACTTTCAAATCAATACCCATATATAGAATGACCAAGAGCAGAGAAATCAGTTTTTTTTGTTCCTTTATGTATAGAGTTTGAACACATTAACCCTAGTGTATGAACACTTTTTAATTTTTTATTTTTTTTATCACAATTGAAGGTAGTGACCAAATTAAAACTTTTACAAGCATTGATCACATAAATTCCATATAAATTAATGAACGAAATCATGGTGCTAAACGAGGATCTTTTAGATATATCGAAAATTATTGAATCATACTTAGTAATGTTGTATCTCCAGTTGCAATTCATATTCTATTATTTTTTAGTGCAATTAAAAATAATTTTCTGTTTGAACCCTACATAATATAACATTTTTTGTATAAACTTTGAATATTTCCATTTTGCTGTAAGAATTGTAAATTCTATGGATTTTACGGTATTAGACAAACTATATTCGTTGATTTCGAATATGTGTATAGTTAGAATTTGTCTGATACCATAAAATGCATCAAATTTAAAATTCAAACGATAAAACACTACATTTCAAAATTTATCAAATATATATCAAATCATGTATAGTTTGAATGAGAAAAATATTTTTTTACCCATTTTAGTATGTATTAATAAACGAAACCGAATTCAAACTTATCTTGCAGAAGCTACTATCGGTGCACGACACAAAAATGCCCGGTGAAGAAACGGGTCGAGAGATCATTCCAAGACCCTTCGATCGTGATCACCACCTACGAAGGGCGGCACAACCACCATGTTCCAGCAACTCTCCGGGGACACATGGCTGGAATATTCGGCCCGTCGATGCTAGCTCCACCATTGTCACTAGAAGGAGGTCCAAACTTCCCTCAAGAACTATTGCTTCAAATGCCTCATCTCTATGGCTATGATCATGGTGGCAGTAGTAGCAATTTGTATCATCATCAACAGTTCCAACAGTTTCCTGACTATGGACTCTTGCAGGATATAATTCCTCCCCTATTTCCCAAAAAGGAGCCTTGATCGGAATTTCCAACTCTAACCCTAGTCGTTGTAGTTCGGATTTTCTATCACATACTCTATTTTAATCTTGTATTTTATTTTATTAGTGGACGTCACGAATATTACAATATGATATGATCATCATGACTGTAAACGTGATATACATTAATGAAACGAAATATGAGATTGAAATAGTATAGAAAATAGAAAATCTGATGCATTACTCGTTTAAAGATATTTTATTTATGTTTTTTTTTTTTTTTGGGATTTTAAACATTGGCTTTTTTACATGCATGGTCATGATTAGTATCTATATATATGCCTTAAAATCCTCACTCCCCAAATCCCATTACTTCTCTTGTATAATATGAGCACTCTTATGTATAATTTATCATTTCATGTTATGGAATTTTGTTTTGGTTGATTCTCTATTATCTATCTTAATCTCATTTTTTTCACGTAATAGTGATTCACTAGATTATAGTTTATCGTGTGTGTCAAATGACAAAGTGCTAATGTTTAAGGTTTATATGACAAAATGTTAAATTTCGAACAATTTGAAGGATAATGTATAATTAACCTTATAAATTTTAATAAATGTTATCAAGGATATCCAAAGGTTCATACTCGCAATATGCAGTCTCATGTTATGTATTCAAACATGACCTAAATAATGTACTACTATTATAAAATATACACTATTATAAAAAATAAAAAGTTGATCGAAGATCTAAAATCAGAAATTTTCTTTTGTGCTTTATATTAATGTGATCGATTGAGTCAATTCTTGATAAATATAAAAACTACTTGCATCTTCTACTTGTAGGTGAAAAGAGTATGTATATAAATATAAAAGTTGTGTGAACATAGACCATTACTATTAATAGGGTTTTTACATTTAGTGCCAGATACATAATAGTTGTGTTTATTACAGAGCCACCAAAATGTTTTCCTGAATTCTTGTAGATTTTGTGGCAAATTACCTAAATATAATCAAATATTCCTAAATTTTTGGGAATTATTCTTCTGAAATCATGTGTACAATTTTTGTCCCTATATTTTGTTAGGTGAGGAATATATATGACCTAAGACTTAGGCTTCCTATTTTCCATGTGACAACAATTTAGCATTCCTATTTTAGAGAGACGTCAAAAAAGAGTAAATGGCATCCCAAAGATCAATAAATTATACTCTTCGCATTTGGTAAATTAAATGAATATTTGGTCAAAGCCATGCATGTCAATGTCTAAGTTAAATAATCAATATATGACAAAATGCATTTTCACGTCTTTATACGATTCCATCTTTATGAATAAACATGTGATAGGAACTGCTGATAATTCTAGGTCGAATGTGGTAAAAATTTAAATCGAGGTCAAAAATATATACTATATATATAAATTTATATTATTTTGATGAATAATGAAAATTGAGTTCGATTAAAATGTCAACAATTCGTGTGAATAAAGATTGTGATATTTCCAACAATTAATTCTAATTTCTATAATAGTTAGAGGTATAAGAGCTATAATACTTGAATATGGAAGTATATGTATGTTAGAAATGATCTTAAATTAATTTGTTTTTCGTGGATATTCATTAACATCCAATCAACCTCAATTAACATTATATATTAATATTGGGTTGTCTAGTTTTTGATAGAACATGTGATGTAATTAATTGGCATTCTAAACTACATACCACGATTAACCAAATGGATCAATTAAGTCAACAACCTGACCAATAATCATAAATGGGGATACATGATGTCAATGGATTAGAACAGAACAATATTAAATATTTTATAAAGAGTTGCATAAAGAATAAAGTCAACTTAGTATACATAGTTTTCCAAGGTAGATACAAATTGTCGCTATATATATTAGACACGTACTTTTTGAAGAATGCAGACCGTATTTTTTTAATATTTAATATTCTATATTATACATATAATTTTTTTTTTCACGCTACCACTTTATATATTGATTTTCTTATTAATTCTTACTAATATTTTCTCCCGTGCGTTGCACGGATTATAATATTTATAATTGATTTTAAAAATTATGATATTAATGAATTCAAAATTTTATATTCGCTAAGTTAGAAAAAAAACCAACATAATATAAAACAAATAATGTCTACAATAATAACTAAAATATAATAATTACAAAACTCACAAAACTTCTTTATATACAACATTAATTGATACATAAATAAAATTATGAATATAGTTAATATTAATACATAAATATAAAAATAAGAAATAACAATAATAAATAATTGGACCATAATTTTTTAATTTCATTATGTCTCAAAAATTTGTGTTTTTGTAAAACTTTTTTAAGATTTCACTTGTTTATGTGTAGATATTTAAAATAACTTTTTTGATTATTTATTATGAAAATTTTAATGTCATTATTTTAATTCTTTTATAATTTTAATATTTAAATCTTACAATTTAATTATATGAAATGGTTATATTTAAAAAAGAGTTATTCAAATTATTATAGTCTTTTTCACTTAATTAAGAGGATATGAGATTTTATTAATTACTATTAAAGCCCAATTATTCAAGGCAATCTCAATTAACTATTTTATTAAATATATACATAAATAAGCTCAATTATTCAAGGCAAACCAAATTTTCATGAATACATAATATATAATATTTGTAATATTTTATTATGATAGTGACAGATTTAGGAGGAAAAATAGTACTTTTACAATTTTCCCCAACTGTCCTCCTTTTATATTAATATAGATTTCAAACACCTAAACTCTCATCAATATCTTTATATACGGACTCTCCTATCAATTTTTATCTCAAATATAGACCTACTCTCTCATCAATATAAACATATTTAACAATTCGCATCTCACACAACATGGACACTACACCATGAAAAATATTGAATTAATTAATTAAATGAAATAATAAAAAACACCATGAAAAATATTGAATTAATCAATTAATTGATGCAATGAGAAATATTCAATTAATTAATTTTCAAGAAATCCTAAATTCTAATCAATATTCGAGAAATCCTCAAAATTAATTCAATCATCAATTAACAAATTCTCAAAATCAACAAATCATATCCTTCAATTCAATGAAGAAATCTTCAATCAATCCTCAAAATCTCCAAGCTTATTTGATTACTTTTTTTTTTGTATCGTCAAATATAATGAATCTACACATGTGAAAAAAAAAAATTCAAAAAAAAAAGAGAAAAAATAAGAAAATATTATTTTTTTTAAAAGAGAAAAGATAAGAAAATATAATACCATTGATTTCTTCTGTCAATTCATATTTTAATTTTTATAATTAATTTTAAAAATTTCTCTAACATTGATTAGAATTTAAAATTTCTTGAAAATTGATTAATTGAATATTTTTTATTATTCAATTCATTGATTAATTCAATATTTGGTGTGAGATGCAAATTATTAAAAACGTCTATATTAATAAGGGGTTAGATCTATATTTGAGATGAGAATTGAGAAAAGAGTCGGTATATAAAGATGTTGATGAGGAGTTAGGTGTTTGAGATGAGAATTAATAAAAAAAATTAATATATAAAGTGGTAGCGTGAAAAAAAAAATACATATATAATATAAAATATAAAATATTAAAAAAAAAATCTTAAAATAGTGCAATGTACACATTCTTCAGGTCAAGAGAGAGTAAATGTGTGGATTTATGTTGCATTTTTTATTTACTCTTAAATTTTATTTCGCCCCTACATTTAATAAATATATTGATGATATTATCAATCGATAATACATTCAATGTTGTTCTTTATTTCATGATGTATCTCAATGTCATGTTTGTTTTACTCACTTATATATATAAACTTTTTTTTTAATTAGATACATCATCCTCAAACCTAAATTTGTTTAGACTAATAAATTTAAAATTTGACATGCTTTGACTTTGGATTTGCCCCGTAGCCAAAGCTTTACATAAAATCAAATATATGATATATTATGATATATTTGTTAATTTTTGATTTAGTAAAGTTTGAGATATTACGATAAAATTGATAAAAACTATAAAGATTGGAATATATTTAATTATTAAGCCAAGTTAAAATCAGAAAAGTAAAGTGAAACTATATTGTACATTCCATTGTTATTAATTAGTTGTTTGGAATTCCATTAATATGGGCTTAGGCCCATTGGACATTTTATAAATTACACTTGAATGATTGGGCCGAAATCGCTTCTTTCTTTGATAATCTCACTCAAGAAAAACACTACAATCTATCTTTCACTAAATTTTTATATATTTATGCATCACACACACACACACACACACATATATATATATATATATATATATGCATATATGGTATTCGTGTGATATAAATGAATAACTGTGAGAAAAACTTGAAATCAAAATAAAATAACAACTTCATTTATAATTGAAAAATGAATTAAGATAAATCAAAGAGCTGCTAATTAATCTCTAATTTGTCTAAATATTCGGTTCTTCTAATGCTAAAGATATATAAAAAAATTCTATATTGATCATTCGATCACTTTATCTATGTAAGATGTGTGTACTATATATGTGTGTTATATTCTCCTAATCAATAAATAGGAATCATACGACCATTATAAAAAAATTGGTTTTAGTGAAGATGGATTTAAAGAAAATATGAGAAAGAAAAACATCAAAAGAAAATTGTAGAGAGAGAGATGAATGTAATTGAAGACAGCGTTCACTTAATTAATCCTGAAAAATCACTATAAAATTTCTAACATCTATGTATTACCGTTAAAGAATATATATATTTACATGAAAATGATAAAAGTCCATCATAAACGACTCTTAATAATAATATGTTTATCAATAATATATAATGATTTTATTCCTTAAAATATGAAAAATAAAATTAATAAATATTCTAAATATGCAGTAAACTTATGTTAATGTGTCCATGATGTACCATGACTTGTATATTTACATGTACTAAGTTTAGTATATAGTAATTTGGATTTATACCCCAAATTTACGAAACAATTAGGAATCTAAATTTTATTCTTGGTTTTATATTCATTAATTGCATAACGAATTTTTGGGTATTGAGACATTTCGTTTACCAAAAATAGCTAATATAGATATGGCATGCACTCATAAATAAAGAATTAATTATAAAATAAAATGGAATTTTCATGAAATTACATTTTCAATACAAACTTTTAAATTTAGTAAAATAAATTACGAGCTCAATCTTATTTTACTATTGGAATCATCATTAATTTTCCGGAGAAAATTGTGGTCGTATCTGATCAATTTCTTTTTGTTGGTAGTCACACTGTTGGTCAAATAAAATAAAAATAATCTTAATGAAAGGTGAACAAAATGATATCATTTTATGGAAAAAAATATATTTTTTGTTTTATGACTTTAATTTTATTAGAATTACAAAAATGACGAGTAGAATGTAGTCATTTTTTTACGTTTCATTAATTAATTTTTATTTTTATTGTAAATTACAGACAACATATGATCTGACATGGACAAACTAGTTAAATATATACATAAGTTGCAACCTAAAATCGATGATGTTTCAAATTGCAAAATAATGTTAAGTTCATCATTTGTTTTTGCCAAATTAATCTAAAAATTCATGTTGACATTATAATTTTTAATTATAAAAGTTTGTGAATATTTTTTTTGGAAAATTCTAAGGCAAAATAAAAGATGTAACAAATATAATATCCAAATTGAAATTATAGTTCCTCTATCTTAATTTCAAATATTAATTATTTCTTAATAAATTAAATTGCAAACTATTTCATAATCTTATTCTATTTTGGACTTTTTATATTTTGTTGACCTCAAAATTTGTTTGAGTATAAATTTCTAACCACACACCAAAAAATTAATCGATTCGATTTGGAAGAGTTGAGCCAAATGATAATGGATCAATCGAATAATATGAATGAAAGATTGTCTGACACCTACTCGGACAAATTAGGTCATTCGACGCGTAAATTAGGTCAGACTATATAGTCGATCAAAACTTTAGCTTTGACCGATCACAAATGTATTTAAATACATAAAGAAGAAAAATCTCTCTTAAGTTGATCCTATTTAAATTTGATATGATTTGAATTTTGATTTTTTCCTTTTCAGGAAGATTTCTTTCTAAGTCTGTTGAGCAAAGAAGCTAAGTGATCTTTGGTCGCTAGCCCGGTTATCTTAAGTTGGCTCATCATATTTTGTTCTCATCTTCATCTAGCTAGCCCGGTCATCTCAGGTTGGCTCATCATATTTCGTTTTCATGTTTGTCTTAACTGGCTCGATCTAGGCTACTCCAACGTCTTTGATCTCGAATTATCTTACCTCACCTTAGATAATCTTTGGTCAGCCGAAGCCGAGTTGGCACTGGAGCATTTTCTGCTTGAGTCAATCTCAACCTCATTCCGATCGAGTCATTATCTGAGCTGAGCTCGGTTCGGGGTCCCACACATTTTTCATAAGCAAACATAAGTATCAAGTGTCTCCCTCAATCTAGCTGGAATATAAACTATCTTAATCGGGCAAAGATTATTTTGTAACTTGTAAGCATCATCATATTCGGACCATTGTTAGTATAAATTAGAGTAGATTCTATCAACTTATAATGTTTCCAATTATACCCACCTAATAAAGTATGTTACTTCAGTTGTACTCATAAAAATTCAAAGAGAAATTAATAATGAGTTACATTTTTGTACAAATGTTTTTGTTTAAGTAACATTTTTTTTAAGATAATCTAAATTTAGTAGGACTCTCAATAACAATATCTTTCTCTATCCCAATACAAATTAATAATATAATCTCCTATCATAATCCAATAAAATAATAAATTTACATTTATTGATAATATATAAATATAGTAGTGATATAAATTTATCATCATATCAGTATTTTTCACATTATTCCACATGTGGACGAGGGCAATTTTTGACAATTCATTAAAATTGTGGAAGAAAAGTGAGAAAATTATACTATTTGATAAAAAAAAAATCTTTATTTGGTTTAGTGGTATTTCAAGACAGTTTATCCTTTTTAGAATAAGAGATTGTTTTACAGATGTAATTTCGTAATACGTGATAACCCACAAAATACATACTACAAAATCGATGTTGAATTGTGTAAAAGTTTGAATTGTAGGTAGTGAAGCTTTATTTCAACAAATTATATTATGAGACCACCTCATATTCATTTTTGTATAATAAATTAACAATTAAGTGGTAATTAATTTTTGCAACATAAGAGTCGTTTAGTACTACTGCTAATATAACACAATTTATCATAAGAAACCTGTTTTTTTTTTTTTTAGTGCGCAAGGAAACAAATAGAATCATATTTATTAGGCTAGGAGCTATCATTTTGATAAATTAAAGTCAATATTACTTAATTAAGTGAAGGACTTCATGTTTATCAGAAAAAATAATGGTTTCATTTCTACTAAAAATAATAAAATAAATATTGTAGGGGATGTTCTTCATTAGGTCTAACATGTTTTACACTTGTAAACATCATTTTGAATTTTGGATTGTAATTGTTACATTTAAATAGTGCAGCACTTTGTATGTATGTGTTTTTTCTTTTCATGAAATTCTTTCCACATTTTATTATATATATATATATATATTCATTTTCATAATTACGACATGATAAATTTAATAAACTTAAGATGTTACCTTAAATGCACATTAAAGTACAATTAAAACGACATGACGCTATAATTAATGTTCTTAGACTTTATTTCGTATTTGTTTGGCCAACCGTTTACTTATATAATATTTAAAAATTTCCTAATGTATGGTACATATGTCGTCAAATTTATTAAATAAACTAACAATAAAAATTAAATTTAAGAAATATAATAAGATGAAGTTATAATATTTATAAAAATAAAAATAAAAAACTTATATAAGATAATCTCACAAATATTATTATGTGGGACTTATCGACAACACAAATTAATATGACTTATATTTTGATCCATCATACAAAATTAAATTTATGAGATGTTATCACAATAATCAAAAATTAAATTATTAAATCTTGATCCACTACATTAATGATGATAAATCATGAATTAAAACACGAGTTTTCAAATTTACATGCTCAAAATATAATGACAAGAAATTTCCCAAAAAATTAAAAAATTTCCTTTAATAAAAGATCATGTGAAAATATATAAAAAGGCATAAAAACCTAACATTAATGGAGAAACTAAAATAGGAAAAATTCATAATTATAAACCAAACCGCAACTAACCCAAGTCCCCAACGGTTGGTCTGAACTCTGAAGAGAGAGAGAGAGAGACATCTCGACCTCCATTATCAATTCTTGAAGCAACCGACGACGTCACTTCGACCGACTGACTACCACTCACAAGCCTATATTGCTTTGTTGCTTCAGATCTCTGCATTCCTCTTCCAATTTAGGGCACTTTCTGTTTTTTTTTTTATATATTCACTCACTGTCCCCATTTATCGGCGTAGAGGTGAATACAGTGTCTGGCTCTGTGTGTTAGTGCGTGTGGATGCACTTCAGTTCTGTGTATTCACTCGATGAAATTTCTGTAGATTTGGATGAAATTTCTGTAGATTTGCGTGTTTGATCGCTTGATTTATTGATTTGCTTCGTTGTTCGAGGTAATGGCGGTGGAGTCTGGACCTCTGACGCCTGGACAGGTGTGATTTCAATTTTTGCAACTCCAACACTAGTATTTTCTTCTTTGTGTTTTATTTTTCTGAACTCGGAGTTTTACTTCACTGTCTGTGATTGTCGGTGGATTTGAGATTTCAATTTTTTACTTATGATTTTTAAATTGAGGTTTATATATGAGATTTTGGACAGTTATTGTTGTGAACTGGAATTTTAAAGTTTTGTTTATGCTATGATAGGTGAAAGGATTCAATAGTGGGCAATTCTAATGATCGGTTTTTGATTAACCATTGTAACCGCTTTTGGAATCCTGAATAAAAAGGATCGGCGGTGGATCCTTCATCAGTTTGTTTGAGCTTTCTGCATTTGAAGTTTCGTTGATGGATAAGGAAATGTGGTTTCTATTGAAAAAGAGAGTATTATATGTATGAGTATTGCTGCTAGTATGTGGTTATCACTATATGAAATTCTGGTATATTCAAAAAAAAATCTCAATAAACTTCTTCTTATTTTGTTTGGTTTTATTCAAGTAAGAATGGAATGATTACAAAGTACGAATGATGTGAATCATGATGAAGAATATCATGAATAGTAGGATGAAGAAAAGGCTGAATTTGTGGAATGATATTATTGTGTTTGTTATAACAAGCATAAAGTTTGAAATCTGACATGGCGAGGACGAGAAATGAATATGATTAAACAAAATTCTTCATCAAGCTTCTCAATAATCCATTTTTTATTAACCGGATGGTATTAATTGTATGAACCTCTACATTCTTTATTGTATGATGAGTTTCAAGCGGATAACTTACATTGTAGTACTTATAAAGGGAGCGATAATCAGAATTAGTGAATATATGCAGGAAATCTGTTTTCCTTGATCAAACAACTATTCAATATAGTGGATTTTTTATCCTTCTGAGGATGTTCTAATTTTTGTTGGTTGCATTATGGTTTTTTCTCTCTAAGACAGAACAAGGTGTAACCGGAATATTCTGGAATTTTAGTTTACTTTCAAATTATTTAGGAAAGTCTTATATGATCTTGTTTTTGGTCTAGCAATATATCTGTGAGCGATCATCTGCATTGTTTTATCCTTTTTAACTGTGACATATATACTTATTCACTCTTTGCCTCTTTTTCTTGCCTTGGCTATTGTTCAAGATTGTCACTCCCTTAAATAATTCTTATTTGAGATCATACTTGTGATTTCACAGGTGTCATTTTTGCTTGGAATAACTCCTGTTATTGTTGCATGGATATATTCTGAGTGGTTGGAATATAAGAAATCATCATCTCCTTCTAAAGTGTAAGCACCTACCTCTTTTCCTGTATAGACCGTTTGGCATTTTAATATAACAAGGTGGAGAAATTGGGATTGTTTATCCTTATCCAGAGGATCTATTTACTGTTATGCTATCTCACTGTTAATTATCTTGTCTGATGCATGGCTTACTTTTCTGCTCAGAAGTCATTCAGATTATAATCTAGCAGAATTGGAAAATGAAACAACCATAGAAGATGAACGAACAGTGCTGATGGAAGGGGGTATTGCTAAGTCAGCATCTACTAAGTTGTCCAGTTCATCCACCAAAACAAACATAATAAGGTGGGTTTTCTTTGATACCACATGTGGTAGCGGTGTCTTGTGTTTGTTTCTTATTCAATTATGTTGACATATTCTTTTTTTACACATTACTGTGCATGATTTGTAGGTTTCTGACCATGGAGGACTCGTTTTTACTTGAAAATCGACAACTTTTAAGGGCAATGTGAGTTGTTTTGATGATGTTGATTGCATTCCATCCTTTTTTTTTTCAGTTATTAATGGTAAATAGTCTCATGCAGGGCAGAATTTGGGGGAATTTTGATCTATTATTACATTTGTGACCGGACAAATATTTTTTCAGATTCTACCAAGGTGCTTTTCTTTTTCCCTATTCTTTCGAAAGTCAAGTTATTCTATGTTGTTGATTTTTCTTAAAGTTCAATCCAAAAGGTCTCTTGTAGAAAATGACAGAAAAACCTTTACCAATATACAGTTATAGCTCTTGATAGTCTTAAAGGCAATGACAACCGCAATCCCATTACATACTTGTATTCTGCATGTTTTGTCACAATCAGCAATTGTTCTAACTGATTTTCTCTGCATCTCTCTATTGTTGGACAGAACTATAATCGCGACCTATTCATGTTCCTGTACATTATTCTCATCATAGTTTCAGCAATGACTTCTCTTAAGAAACACCATGACAAATCAGCATTCTCGGGAAAGGCAATTCTCTACCTTAATCGTCATCAAACTGAGGAGTGGAAAGGATGGATGCAGGCAAGTACTTTTTGATAAACCTAATTTATGTTTCTGAAAGAGTTAGGAGAGAACCCTTAAGTTTTAATATATAATCATTCTTTTTAATTTTATTTTTTAATTCACTACTGATTCAACATGATGGGTTAAAAGGAAAATGAAAAGTAAGGGCTCATACATGCCATTCGTTTTACTCAAATTTCAGAGGTGTTTCTATTAGTTTATGTCTCTCCCTGATGGAGGCTAGGAATGTTTTGCCCTTGTTTACTAGTTGGCTTCCTCTCAATGGATATTGGATGTCAGTAGCAGTTGTCAGATCATTCTTCTGCTGGCTAGAGTCTGATAATTTGCTGTGTTTCTTACAGGTGCTGTTTTTACTGTACCATTACTTTGCAGCAACGGAGATATACAATGCAATTCGTATTTTTATTGCTGCATATGTGTGGATGACTGGCTTTGGAAACTTCTCTTATTATTATATCCGCAAAGATTTTAGTGTTGCTAGATTTGCTCAGGTGTTGTTATAGTCCGTGGTATCATTAGTTTCCTTTTCTTCTTTGGTCTTTCAATTATTGTTCTAAATTGACTGAGCTCTTTATGCAGATGATGTGGAGGCTCAACTTTTTTGTAGCATTTTGCTGTATCGTTCTCAATAATGACTATATGCTATACTACATTTGCCCAATGCATACCCTCTTTACTCTTATGGTGTATGGGGCCCTAGGCATTGGCCACAACTATAATGAGATAAGATCAGTTATAGCTTTCAAGATTTTCGCGTGCTTTCTGGTGGTTATCTTTGTATGGGAAATTCCTGGAGTTTTTGACATCTTGTGGAGTCCTTTCACTTTTCTTTTAGGTATGAGTTCACTAATAACCTTTTTTTTTTTTACCAATTGAATCTAATTGTTTTCTTCCCTGTTGTACTTTAGTCTTTTTATAACTCCCGAGAAAGTAATAGTTGTGATAGGCAACTCAATCTCAAGTCTTTGTATTTTTTCTCTAGCCTGAAGCCTTGACCACTTGATACTTTTTCTGACAGAATATACCGATCCTGCGAAACCAGATCTCCCTCGACTTCATGAGTGGCATTTTAGGTCTGGGCTTGATCGTTATATTTGGATCGTTGGAATGATCTATGCCTATTTTCACCCAAATGTAATGCTATAAGATTTCAACTTGTGCCAATATTTTCCTTGCATGGGATCAAGACTGATACCGTTTTGTCATTACAGGTTGAAAAGTGGATGGAGAAATTGGAGGAGTCCGAGACCAAGCGTAGACGTACAATCAAGACATCCATTGTTACTGTAGCCTTAATTGTGAGTAAATTTATCCAATAAATGTCATAGTACATATCTGCTTTCTACTTTATAACTTTATGGTTATTCCTGGGCCGTAGACTGGCTACTTTTGGTTCGAATACGTATACAAGCTGGACAAAATTGCATATAACAAGCTCCACCCTTACACATCATGGATTCCCATAACGTATGTACTGAAACATTGTTTAATTTAATTTTTTTCAGACTTCTTTTCAGTTTTGTATATATATGATGGCTCAAGTCATGGCATAGTGAGTCCTGTTTGGTGTGATCACTATTCAAAGATCACTTTCTCATTTTCTTCTATCGTTGTCTTTTGCAGTGTCTATATTTGTTTGCGGAATTTCACTCAGGAGCTTAGGAACTTCTCATTGACACTTTTTGCGTAAGTCATATCTTCTAAAATCGTGTCAATAATTCACCACGGAGGGTTTTTGTTGAATATGAACAGATATATTAGTGTATCTCGTGTTCTATTTTGTTGGATCTCAAAAGAGCTATTCTTTTCCAGGTGGCTTGGCAAAGTTACTTTGGAGACTTATATATCCCAGTTTCACATCTGGCTGAGGTGTGCTCATTTTTGTATTTTAACATCTAAGTCTGGTGCTTAATTGCTCTGAGTCATCAACTCTCAGCTATATGTATTTGCAATCTCACAGTTCATTTATTCACTCACTGTTAAAATCATCTTCCCAGTGTAACCCATGTTAAATTATTCATGATACATATGCATATCTTAATAAAATGTTTCTTAATATTGAATTAGTAAAAATATTACATTTTAAAACATTAATTAGTGATTAGAAACTTTTCAGATTGAGTATGTTGTAGCATTTCTGATGAATATTAAAACTCAATTGAAGAAAGTTGATTCTGTTTATTAGGCTTCACAGGCTTCTTTTGATGCATTTACAGATCAAATATGCCCAATGGACAGCCTAAATGGCTACTGTGTTTTATTCCAGATTATCCAATGCTTAACTTCATGTTAACGACTTCCATTTATCTCTTGGTTAGTTAATCACTCTCTCCATTTGGAATATAAATATTAAAGTTATGACAAATCGAATACCACCTCTTTTAGGAATTTAATCGGTTGTTTGTTTGCTGCTGCAGATGTCATATCGGCTCTTTGAGCTCACCAATATGCTGAAGTCAGCTTTTATACCCACGAGAGATAATAAAAAACTGTTTCATAATTTTGTTGCCGGAACGGTCATTGCAGTGTGTTTATATTGCATTTCATTCGTCCTTGTTCAGATTCCTCATTAGCTAGTAAGTTCTTTATCCATTTGCTAAATAGATAACCTAAACCCTAAACCCTAGTGACTAAAAAAAAAAAAATTCCAAAATTGGTGATCAAACAGTCAAAAACTGCCAACTCGTTTTCCCTTTTTAAGTTATATTACTAGACTTAGAAAGCTCCAAAATCCTATTCTTCCTGTCAATGAAGAATAATGATTCCGTCACTGAAACAATTTACCTCTATTTTGAATCTTCAGCGATGTGATTGAATTGTTTATAGTTCACAAGTCTCTGAAAAATGATTCATCATCTGTTAAAATTATCCACAGTGGTTACTTGATCAACTGTAGAAAATAGATATATTCATTTGCCTTTGAAAATCTTAGATTGTGTTTGGATGGAGGGATTTGAATTTCATAGTAGTAAATCCATTGGTGGTGTTTGGATTGATATAAATTTGAATTTCATGTCTTTTATTTTGAACTAATTTTTTAGCGGCATGGGTGGATTTTGAATCCACTCTGATTTGAGTGGATTCGAAATGTATTCGTTTCAAATCTCTCAATCCAAACGCAACTTTAGGGTTTGCGTAGTGCATCAGCTGGTGGGGTGTCTCAATGGTCTGAATTTTAGACATTTCAATGTATAAACGAACCATTTTTTTTTTTTTGCTATTATTCCATCTCATTATCAAATTTGTAACTGACTTGGAAATTGCACTTTGCAGGCCTCTGTATCAAAGTCACACAACGATGTAGAAATGGATGTAAACAGACATTCTGAGACCTCAAAAGTTTTTTTCTTGAAAGGAGTTAAGAGGCTACCATTCCCAACAATTTTTGGAATATTAGTGCTCTTGATTTCTGCATTTCTAGTCTCAGAATGAGTAAGATTTCAGTTATACTAGCAAGTTTAATGTGGAAAAACGGAAAAATGAAGGTTTGTAAGTGGAGTTTCCCACTCATATATATTATTCATATTCGTCGTTTTCACTTCTCCATAAACTCTCCCTTGATGCCAAAAAACGACGATTGATGTTGTTAGTAGATGTGTTGTCTCTTGGTACATATTCTGCTCAATGCTTTATCACCAGTTTTTTGGGAGAATATTGTCCACCTTTGTGGTAATGAATTCTGTTTTTCAATCATATGATAATACTCATATTGCTTGAGTATTATTTATTCTGCTAGGGTATTACTGGCTGTAAATGAGTTGATTCAAGTCGGGTTGCTACTGTTCAAGTTTGTTAGAAAATGTTATCGAGTTTCAAAAATTATGTTTGAGATTGTTGCATGGTGGATGATTGGTTTGGGATTAGTCGGGCATTGACCCAACTAAAAACAAACGGAATTCGCATCTTGTTTGGGCATTTTTTAATTATGAAAGGGCAAAATGGTGATACCAGTTTATCCATCAACTTTGAATAGGCATTATTGGTTACACTTTGATAGCACAAGTTCTACTTCTAAGAATTAGAATCCTTTGTTGCATTTTCAACTTTGTTAATTAATAAATGCGGTATTTATTTTCGAACACAATATAAAAAAATTCTAGTTTATTTGATATAATTATATAATAAACATTTCAAATGTGATTGAATAGAAACATCTAAGTGGGAGCATTTATATATATGATTTGATCATATAAGATTTGGACCAATTTAAGATTATGAATTTTAAGTAATTGGATAAGATTTGGAATCCTAGTTGCAAAGGCAATCCTAATTAGATTATCATCAGAATTCTAATTGGGTGAGAATCCTAATTGAACTAGAAAACTAGTAGAATTGAAACCCACATTTTTGATCGAAAATATGTATCTTATTTCACCGAATACGATTCGGGTCCGATTAATTTACCGTAAGGAAAATAAGTGATTTAACTCTTGGCACTATTTTCACACAAAATATATGAAAAAATCATGCAAGAGACAATTTTGCTGATATTATGCAAAAACAACAGTTCATACCAGCAAGAATCAATCATACATATTTTAAGTACTTCTAAAAGATTTACAACCTTGCTATATTCCTCTTATCAACATGGGAGAAATCGAAGAGACAGTAGATCCACAGGTAATTAATCCATAAAAACATGTTTTGATCATTCATTCATTCCATTTTATCAACTTTTTTCTCCAATCTTGATTTCAACAGCTAATGAAGAAAGCCACGAAGAACGAATGGCCGTCCACCATAAGGTATCGTGGGCTAGAATGATCGTCTACACGCTATTCGTCCTCGTAGGCCAATCTACTGCCACTCTTCTTGGAAGACTCTACTTCAATGGAGGTGGAAAGACCATCTTGTTTGCTGGCGTTTTGCAAACCATTGGATTCCCAATTCTCATCCCTTTTGCCCTCTACTTGTCAAGAATAGACAGCAAAGAACGAGCAAATGATAAGCCATCTAATCTCATCAGATTGTCAGTCTGCATTGTTCTTGGATTCTAGCAGCAGGTGGAATCTTGTTTGCTATTGGGTTGCAAAATCTTGCAGTTGCGACTTACTCATTGATCAGTGCTTCTCAGCTCTGTTTCAACGCGTTTTTCTCGTCTTTTTCAATAAGCAGAAGTTCACTCCACCGATACTCAACTCCCTTGTGATCCTCACCACCTATTCAACCCTTCTGATATTCCAAAACAGCTCAGAATCCTCATCCATAAACACGAAAACGGGACACCTTTTGGTGGGGTTTTCGTGCACTCTGACTGGATCGGCTTTGTATGCCTTATTGCTATCACTAACACAGCTGGTTTTTCAGAAGATGCTAAAGAGTGAAGCCTTTTCCACTGTGGTGAATATGATCATATACCAATCTTTGGTGGTGAGTTTTGTCGTCTCAATGGCCTTATTCGTGACTAGAGGTGGGCGTGTAGAAACGAGATGGAAATGTTCGTATATGGAAGAGTGTTGTATGTGGTGATTGTGGTGATCGTTGCAGCTTGTTGGCAAGTATGTTCCATTGGAGCAGTTGGCCTAATCTTCGAGGTTTCTTCGTTGTTTTCTAATGTTATTACTCCCCTTTGCTTGCCTATTGGTCCCCTTCTTGCAGCCATCTTTTTCCATGAAACCATAGATGGGACTAAGGTGATTTCAATAGTCTATGCTGTCTTGGGATTTGTTTCTTATGTTTATCACCAGTATCTAGTTGATGGAACTAAAAAACTTCATGATCTTGAAATGCCAGTATGATGATCATTTTGGAATTTGCATTCTTTATCATAATATCAACAAAATGAGCTTATTTATGTTTGATTTTATGTGCTTTTAATTAGATTATAGTTATCCCAATTGTTAAATAATCAATATTCTTGACATGGACTCTTTCACATTCACAGCCATAATGTTTATATTCAAAGAAGTAGCTTTACATTAACATCAAAATCAAATTATACAATGCGAAAATTGATACATCTTGTTATGTCCACTTCACTTTCCGGGTACAAAGTTAGTAGCATAGGCCCAGGCATTGTTGCTGACCGGGTCGGCAAGATGATCGGCGAGGTTCTCCAACGGGCCTTTTCCGGTGACGATGGCCTGAACGAAGAACCCGAACATCGAAAACATAGCAAGTCTACCATTCTTTAGCTCCTTGACCTTGAGCTCAGCAAATGCTTCCGGGTCATCAGCCAAACCTAATGGGTCGAAGCTACCACCCGGATACAATGGATCGGTAATTTCGCCCAAAGGCCCACCACCAATTCTGTAGCCCTCAACGGCTCCCATTAGAACAACTTGGGTAGCCCAAATGGCCAATATGCTCTGTGCATGGACCAAGCTTGGGTTACCCAAGTAGTCGAGCCCACCCTCGCTGAAAATTTGGGACCCGGCTTTGAACCAGACGGCTTCCCCGAACTTGACCCCATTACGGGCCAAGAGTTCGGGGAAGACGCAGCCAAGAGCCCCGAGCATGGCCCACCTAGAGTGGATCACCTCGAGCTCTCGGTTCTTGGAAAAGGTCTCAGGGTCGGCTGAGAGTCCGGCAGTGTCCCAGCCATAGTCACCGGGGAATTCTCCGGTGAGGTAGCTCGGGGGCTCACCGGAGAATGGGCCCAAGTACTTAACACGGTCCGGGCCGTACCATGGGCTGCCGGAGGAGACGGGCTTTGACTTGGTGGCAGCCTTCCTCATCGAGACTCTTCCGTTTCCGGTGGCTTCGGAGGCGGACAGCTTGACTGCTGTTCCGGCGAAGGATGGGGAGGAAAGAGCCATTGTGGAGGCAGCCATTGGAGTAATGAAGGTTGTTTTGATGAGTAGTGTGTTGATGTTGGAAGTGATGAATTGGAAATGGCAGTTAGTTGGTGGTTATATACTGGAAGGGTGGAGGTGGAATTGTTGATATGAATATCCATAGCTCTACTTTGATTGGATTTCTAGATTTTGTAGTTTGTTAACTTCTATGCTGACTTGGCAATTTCTTGTCCATCCATTTCTTTTTGGACTTCACAATTGGGGGTTTCAAGTTCTTCTTACCACGAAAACTATCCAAGGTTGGGAATTAATGTAGTCAATTAATTTCCTTATGTACTTAATGATTATCATTATATGTGACTATAAAACACTTTTATTTAGAGCATATGATTTTTTATTTTACAATATATAAAGCATTTTGAGGATTACACTAGTGGTGGATTATATATTCTCAGTTCTTTAATAAGTTACTAAATTATAATAACTAAAACAATGTGTACTCAAGACTCAAGTGATATGTGATTTTAAGATATGGAGAGTAAGTTGTAATGTTTATGGTAGTAGCCAGTTCCAACTCAATAATATTTATTCACCTTGTCATCTACAATACAATATTCTTGTATTATTTGTCAAAATCTCAAAATCTTAGGAATTTATAATAAAGAATATGAAAGAAAGAAAAAAAAGGTAAAAGAAGAAATAGACAATTGAAAGTGAAAATTGTAGTCTTGCTCTATCCACTGTGGATACACTAATATATGTCTACGGCTGATGTGTCCAAAATTCAAAATATCTATTAGTTTCATTTTTCATATAATGAGGGGATTAAATCATTACATGTCATCGGTTGACATATTAAAAGTTGCTCACGATGGATATTTGAGCATTTTAATATATATATATATATATGATAATTTTTAAGTTTTGGTTATTTTATGAGTTATCTATTCTCACTTAATATACCTTTATTTGTTAGATTAACTTATCCAACCCGATTAACGCAAAATCAAAATGGCATTCAATAAAATTATCATTAAATTTGAACAAGACCTTTATTTAGAAAGAAAAAAAAAAGAGTTCAAAACAGGATTTTTTTTTTTAAAAGGTTGATAGAGTATTACACAAATGTACAATATGCATTCAAAGGCGTGATATTATTACTAGCCTTCATATGACAAACACTTGTTCAATAAAATATGAAATGTTATTTGCAATCCTTATCTCTAGTCTAAATAAATTAATATTTCAAAACACAAAAAATTATTTAATGCCGTCTCACATAATTGTTTCTATGAGATTAGTCCAAACATCCACAACTCAAACAAATTTCCACAAGTTAAACTATATGTAGATTATGAATTGTCCCCCTTCATACAATTTAATTTGTGAAACAAACTTAAATAGTTCTACTCATAATTAAATATTAAATATTTCACATTAAAAAGGTACAAATCATATCATATATATAATCACATGTAGACTTTACTATTGAGATCATTGTCATTTGATACAAAATTGCATAACAATTTATTGTGATTTAACTTTTTGTGAGTTTTGCCTAGGCTTATTCCATGACAAATAAGTTAATATTTTCCGAGTTAATATTGAGATCATTGTCATGACTAATTGACACCACACATTCAAAAACTGACAACTTTATTTTTTTTCTGGATTCTTATTGGTTGTGATGTGTACGTTTCATGTTCATTTGGCAATGGTTGTTACCACTAATAATAATTGGATTTTTAGGATATAAAAAAATCCAAAGCAAGAATCGAGTATTTTGGTGTAGCCAATGAGAGATTGACAAATGTGCAGGTATCCATATAATATCTTTGCTACAGCTATTGTGATTGATATGTTGTTGATATGTGAGTATCATTTAAAAAATTAAAAAATAGGAAGATGTAGAAATGAAATATATATGATATATATACCTAAATTTGTTTGGCAAAAACTTGTATAAAACTACTCTCTCATTAATCTTAATTTGTGAGATGGAATCAGATATTGAAATAAACATGGGTTAATACAGTCAATGAATAGTTATTCCAAACCTAAGTCAAATTTCATATTTCTCTTATTTCAAAATTCAAAGTTGATTTTATTGAAGTTTCTATAAGATCTTTTTATTTTAGGGTAACAAGATTGAATAAATTAATTGCAAACAAATGAAAAGTATAAGAGAGAACTAATATAATTGTAATTGTACTTCCATTTAGTTAATTAAAAGTAAAAATTAGTTGTAACTTATTGATATGTGACTTCTTTCTTTTTAATAGATAATCAAAATGCATTACTTGAAACTTGTATCCTATATTACATGTATTATTTTATTTTATTTTATTATTTAATACAGTTTCATAAAAAAAAAAAAATTGGGAAGGGAATGAATTAATTGCAAATGCAAAGAATATTGAGAAGGTGATCCACAAACAATGAAGGCTCGACCCAACAATGAGCCACTATCATATAGATGAGAAGTCCTAGTATATGAGTTTGTCACGATATTAACATTACAAGAATCTAATTAATTAATTGAAAAAAAAATAAAGGATTTCTCCTCTCATGAAGTTTAAAAATGTATTAGTGGTATACTATATATATATATATATTCTTAAAATCTTTCACACCTAGAATTGTCTATTTTTCTTCTACTTCACATTCTTTACTATAAATTTCTTACATTCAAATTAAATAATAGTAAGATTTGGACATTTCAGCCAATAAAATAATCCTCAAAATGTTTGTAACATATAGAATCACATGTGATGATAGCTTATAAATTATAAATACGTAAAAGAATTTAATTTACAACAGATCTAACATCAACCTTTCAAACCATGGATAGTTTTCGTGGTAAGAAGAACTTGAAACCCCAATTGTGAAGTCCAAAAAAGAAATGGATAGACAAGAAATTGCCAAGTCAGCATAGAAGTTAACATTTAACAAACAACAAAATCTAGAAATCCAATCAAAGTAGAGATATGGATATTCATATCAACAATTCCACCTCCACCCTTCCAGTATATAACCACCAACTAACTGCCATTTCCAATTCATCACTTCCAACATCAACACACTACTCATCAAAACAACCTTCATTACTCCAATGGCTGCCTCCACAATGGCTCTTTCCTCCCCATCCTTCGCCGGAACAGCAGTCAAGCTGTCCGCCTCCGAAGCCACCGGAAACGGAAGAGTCTCGATGAGGAAGGCTGCCACCAAGTCAAAGCCCGTCTCCTCCGGCAGCCCATGGTACGGCCCGGACCGTGTTAAGTACTTGGGCCCATTCTCCGGTGAGCCCCCGAGCTACCTCACCGGAGAATTCCCCGGTGACTATGGCTGGGACACTGCCGGACTCTCAGCCGACCCTGAGACCTTTTCCAAGAACCGAGAGCTCGAGGTGATCCACTCTAGGTGGGCCATGCTCGGGGCTCTTGGCTGCGTCTTCCCCGAACTCTTGGCCCGTAATGGGGTCAAGTTCGGGGAAGCCGTCTGGTTCAAAGCCGGGTCCCAAATTTTCAGCGAGGGTGGGCTCGACTACTTGGGTAACCCAAGCTTGGTCCATGCACAGAGCATATTGGCCATTTGGGCTACCCAAGTTGTTCTAATGGGAGCCGTTGAGGGCTACAGAATTGGTGGTGGGCCCTTGGGCGAAATTACCGACCCGTTGTATCCGGGTGGTAGCTTCGACCCATTAGGTTTGGCTGATGACCCAGAAGCATTTGCTGAGCTCAAGGTCAAGGAGCTAAAGAATGGTAGACTTGCTATGTTTTCGATGTTCGGGTTCTTCGTTCAGGCCATCGTCACCGGAAAAGGCCCGTTGGAGAACCTCGCCGATCATCTTGCCGACCCAGTTAGCAACAATGCCTGGGCCTATGCTACTAACTTTGTACCCGGAAAGTGAGGTTTAGATTAGGCTTGGGCCATATCTAGGCCCGATTGATTATTTGATTTCAGTGTAATTTTCAAAAGAAGTGTTGTGTAAAAATTAGTTTCATTGAATTATAAGTTGTTTATATTGCATGTGTCATTTTATATATTGTCTTGCAAGCTCTCATCAAAATTATTCTTGCTACTTGTCAGATCTATTACACGGAAAAAAATTCATGTAAGAAAGTTATGATGCAATAATTGGATGATTATAATAAATCTAATGTACATATGGTGACGATTTTAGAGTTCTTCTATATTGAAATCGAATAGTAAAACTAAATTACTAATGTTACAATCACCAATTACAACTGGCAAAGTTGAATATAGCTAATGATATAGAACGTGGAAATTAATGCAAGAGTCGATATGGCAAAATCGGTCTTATTCATTTTTTTAATTAGCAATCTTGTATCTTAAATTTGTTGCAAACTTTGTCTCAAATCAGAATTTTTACAGCAAAATGTCATTTAGACAATACATGACCGTGATAATTCAAGAATTATGTGGAATTCCGATCAATCTGAAGACAAAAATGCAAAAGTGTTCTTGTTAGAATGTTATTGAAATTTTATTGAGATTCCAAGATTTTGGCCGAACGTGTAATAATGTTGTTTGAAAGTTACAAAATCCCTAAATTGACACGTAATCTAAATGTGACAATTTCCGATAAATTTAAGGAGTTAAAAATTTACGAAAATTTAAACGATACAAGATTAAATCACGGATCAATTTTACCACATATTCGTATAATTATGAGACTAATTTTGCATTTTGGCCCAAGTAGTACCAATAAATAAACTTACCCACTCAACCAAGACTTTAGCTCTCGGCTACTTTTGTACATACAGCTGATAAGATCATGCATATAAATCTGTGTATCTTGCAATGATGATTCATATTGAAAAATTACTTCAAAAGAAAAAAAATCCTATTTTAAAGAAACATCTCTTGATGCTTCATCAAACTACTAATTTAAGAACAATGAAACAATCATTCATTTCATGCATTTTTAAGTACGAATTTTTTGAAGAGTATACAACACTAGTTCCATATTGGGCCGGTTTTATCCAGATTGTCGATGTAGCATATTTAAGTGGGAGTATTTATATATAAGACTTGATCATGTAATACTTGGACCAATCTAATTATATTAAAATTAGAAATCTTAATTAATTGAATAAGATTTGGAATTCTATATAGTTTGGAAAAGTAATCCAAAATCGAATTAAATGAGAAACCTAATTAGATTAAAATTAGAATTCTAATTGAATAAGGAAACTAATAGAATTGAGTTTATAAACATCTGAAGCTTAATTGATTGAGAAACCCTAGATAATTGGATTAGAATTAGAATCCTAATTGGATGATGAAACTAATAGAATTGAGTTTATAAAAGAAACCCAACTTTTTTGTTTAAGATGATTAAAAAGACGTCATTTATGATATAGAGAAAAACGTCACTAGTAGTGTAAATCTTGAGTACTCTTCAGCATAATCGTGGATTCAATCTTTAAATACAAATTAAGATATCATAGCTTCATAAGATATATTTTTTTGCATAACTTTAGATTAAAAAAATAAATTTAGTATTTCTACTCAAAGTTGATTTATGAAATCCATAGCTTTAGCTAAGTACATAAAATAATTTAATTTACGACAAATCTAACATCAAACTTAGGACAGTTTTGGACCTTTTGGTGGTAAAGAAGAACTTACACCCCACTTGTGAAATCCTAAAAAAAAATAAAAATTGAATGAACAATAAATTGCCAAGTCGGCGTAGAATTACTCAAACCCCAAAATCTTGCAATCCAATCTAGAAATCCAATCAAAGTAGAGCTATGGATATTCATATCAACAATTCCACCTCCACCCTTCCAGTATATAACCACCAACTAACTACCATTTCCAATTCATCACTTCCAACATCAAAACACTACTCATCAAAACAACCTTCATTACTCCAATGGCTGCCTCCACAATGGCTCTTTCCTCCCCATCCTTCGCCGGAACGGCGGTCAAGCTGTCCGCCTCCGAAGCCACCGGAAACGGAAGAGTCTCGATGAGGAAGGCTGCCACCAAGTCAAAGCCCGTCTCCTCCGGCAGCCCATGGTACGGCCCGGACCGTGTTAAGTACTTGGGCCCATTCTCCGGTGAGCCCCCGAGCTACCTCACCGGAGAATTCCCCGGTGACTATGGCTGGGACACTGCCGGACTCTCAGCCGACCCTGAGACCTTTTCCAAGAACCGAGAGCTCGAGGTGATCCACTCTAGGTGGGCCATGCTCGGGGCTCTTGGCTGCGTCTTCCCCGAACTCTTGGCCCGTAATGGGGTCAAGTTCGGGGAAGCCGTCTGGTTCAAAGCCGGGTCCCAAATTTTCAGCGAGGGTGGGCTCGACTACTTGGGTAACCCAAGCTTGGTCCATGCACAGAGCATATTGGCCATTTGGGCTACCCAAGTTGTTCTAATGGGAGCCGTTGAGGGCTACAGAATTGGCGGTGGGCCCCTGGGCGAAATAACCGACCCATTGTATCCGGGTGGTAGCTTCGACCCATTAGGGTTGGCTGATGACCCGGAAGCATTTGCTGAGCTCAAGGTCAAGGAGCTAAAGAATGGTAGACTTGCTATGTTTTCGATGTTTGGGTTCTTCGTTCAAGCCATCGTCACCGGAAAAGGCCCGTTGGAGAACCTCGCCGATCATCTTGCCGACCCGGTTAGCAACAATGCTTGGGCCTATGCTACTAACTTTGTACCCGGAAAGTGAGGATTAGATTAGGCTCGTGTCTGATCAGTTTGATCTATGCCCGATTGATTATTTGATTTCAATGTAATTTTCAGGACAAGTGGTGTATGCATGTAAAAATTAGTTGGATTGAATTCTAAGTTGTTTATATTCCACGTGTCATTTTTTATATATTATCTTACAACCTCTCATCACAATATTTAGAAAAACAAACATTATACCATTTATATAGATTGATATATAAAATTTAATACAGTGAGTTCGTCAAGACTAATTCTCACTACTTCATGTGAGATCGATTATAAGGAAAATATTTATGTAAGAAAGTTATGATGCAATAATTGATTATTTATAATAGATCTAATGTAAATGGTTACAATTTTAGGGTCCCATATTATAATAGAATTAATGATACTAACGTTGCTCTTTCATCCACGTCTACAAGTTACAACCACCAGTTACAACTTGCAAAGTAGAATATTAACGATATAGTAGGAAGAAAATGTAAATTTGGATATGTCAAAACTGGTATTATTCAACTTTTTTAAATTTGCAATCTTGTATCTTAAATTTGTTGCAAATTTAGTGTCAAATCAAAATTTTCATTACAAATTGTCATATACGTAGTACATGATCGTGATATCTCAAGAATTATGTGAATTTCGATCAATTTGAATCATAATTTAAAAATGTAAAAGTATTCTCATCTAGAATGTTATTGAAATTGTAAAGAAATTTCAAAAACTTTCACTAAGTAGTAATTCAATTTATTTGAAAGTAGTTACGATATCCCTAAATTGTCAACATGACTTAATCTAAATGTTCAATTTCCGACAAATTTAAGGAATTGGAAATTTGCCAAAAATTTATATGATGCAAGATTAAATCAAGAATATTGAACGGAACCAATTTTACCACACTCGTATGATAATGAGACTAATTACCATGAAATAATCTCACACTCAACCTAGATTATGAACGTACATCTGATAAGATCATGCATATAAATCTGTAAATTTTGCAGTGAAGATTCATTTATATTGAAATTTTTCTTCAAAGAAAAATCCTATTTTAAAGAAGCATCAATCAAAGTACTAATTTAAGAAGAATGAAACAATCATGCATTTTTGCGAACTTTTTCAAGAGTATACAACACTAGTTCCATATCGGGCCGGCTTTCAGGATCCGGGCTGGTGCAGGACAATGCCAGATTAAGAAGCCCTTCAATGGTTTCTTGATTCTTGCAATCATGGCATGTTAGATAAGGATCAAGAATTCGATCTAGGCCCTTGATTCCATCCCCAAGTGCTTGCTGAACAAGTTGTGATAATGTGATGGGCGATCCTTCTTCGTCTGTAAGTCCTGTTGGCCTTTTCTTCGTAATCAACTCCATTGCTATAACTCCGAAACTGAAAACATCCACTTTTGTCGATACTTTCTTCATGTATGCTAGCTCTGATGTATTAGGATAGTATATGAAGTTAAAAAATTGTTGAATGTATATGAACTAGTAAAATGAATGCAATGTGCTCGATGAAATGTCACCTGGAGCTAAGTAGCCAATGGTGCCTTGGAATGCAGAAGAAGCTGAGATGCTCGTCTCGTCCTCGAGATGAATACCGAGTATCCTTGCAGTTCCGAAATCACTCACACAAGCTCTGAATTCGCCATCGAGAAGCACATTTGAAGGCTTCAAATCACAGTGCACAATAGGGAAATCATAGCTTGAGTGCAAGTAGACCAATCCAGTAGCAATTGAAAGTAAAGAATCGAGGCGTTGGATCAATGTCCATCTCTTATGATCTGAATCCGGGCTATGTATGATCTCATCTAAGCTGCCATTCTCCATGAATTCCAACACTAATGCTTTGAGGCTTTGGCTCTGCCAAGCATAACCCAGCACCTTCACGAGGTTCCTATGGCGTAGCTGGCCTAATGTATTGATTTCTCTGTAGAAGCATTTATCAGACTCTGCTGCAAATTGTTGCAAGTTCAGTTTCTTCACAGCTACTTGTTTTCCATCTTCAAATGTAGCCTTGTAGACAGTGCTTAAAGAGCTCGAGCCAATCACGTAGTCATCACTGAATGAATTGGTAGCTGTTTCTATGTACTTTGCATCATATCTCTTCAGAGTGCCTGCTGGAAGGTACTCACTTTTCGAAGCTTTAAGGCTGTCTTCGCCTTGCTTGATCTTGTGGCGATTAGTGTAGAAGAATGCTGATAGAAGAAGAATGACTATAAGAACAGCACATCCTATGACCAAGATGATCACCATGGATTTCTTGGAGAGACGATGGGAGCTCGTTTTGCATAGGTGCGAAAATCTCTGTCCGCAAAGAGATGGATTCCCCTGTAAACTGATTGAAATTGGGCTAGAAAACACACCGGTATCAGGAACATATCCTTCAAGCATGTTGAATGAAAGATTGAGATATTTCAAGCTTGAGATATTGGTGTAGCTCTCTGGTATGGTGCCATTGAACTTGTTCTGAGACAAATCAAGTGACGAAAGGTACTTCAAATGTGCCAACGTTTCAGGAAGTGGGCCATCCAACTGATTGCTCGAAAGATTGAGCTTCTCTAGTTGAACAAGCTGAGGGAAAATGTCTTCATCAACTTGATCAGAGAGAGTGTTTTTAGACAGATCAAGAGAGATCAGGTTTCTGCAGCCTTTGATCACACGAGGAATGTGTCCTGATAAGTTATTGTTGGAGATGTCGATTTCTTGCACCATTTCCAGCATCCCTATTTCATTTGGGATTGATCCTTCAAACAGATTGTGTGAAAGATTAAGGTATAATTGCAGATTCTTCATACCTGCAATCACTGATCCTTGAATGTTGCCAGTAAGATTGTTGTGTGAAAGATCAAGAGACATTAATCGTGACAGATTTGCAAAGCTCATTGGAATGGTTCCATTGAAGTGATTTCCACTGAGATCCAACTTAGAGAGTGCTTTCAGCTTAGAGATAGCATCTGGGATTTGTCCAGATAATCCAGTGTTTCGTATACGAAGATCAGTTAGATTCCTGAGCTCAGAAAGCTGTTCAGGAATCACTCCTTCAAGATTGTTGTCATTCAAACCAATGCCTTGAAGAGATATGAGCTTCGAAAGCTCTAATGGAATTCGCCCCACAAATGTGTTTCCAGAGAGCTCTAAGTATATGAGTTTACTCAGATCACCAATTTCTTTAGGAATAGATCCAAACAAATAATTATCTTCAAATCTCAGAGTTCTAAGGCTCTGCAATCTGGCAATGGATGGTTTAATTATAGACCTCAAACTGTTTTGCGAACAAGCAACTACTTCAAGCTGAGAACAGTTGTAGAGATCGTCAGGAATCTCTCCAGAGATCAAGTTGTTCCCAAGAGACAAGAATGTGAGATTAGACAATCTTCCAAGACCCTGTGGTATTCGCCCCATGATTCTGTTGTTCGCAAGCCCTATAACAAGAAGGCGTGTGCAGTTGATGATGCTAGATGGAATCAGGCCTTCAAGCAGATTATCATTTGCTGTTAAGTTCATCAAATTATGCAGCAATCCAATGTTAGTTGGAAGAGGCCCTGTAAATGAGTTGAAGCTTATAGATATGTATGATAAGTTGCTCAAAGTTGTTATGCTTGAAGGGATTTCGCCACTCAAGTTGTTCGAGTGGAGAGTCAAGACTTGTAGAGATCTCAACGATGCTATATCAGGCGAAATATTACCAAACAATTCGTTATTAGAAAGGCCCAAGTTGGTAAGAAACTTCAACTTGAACAAAGAGTTTGGAATTGAGGATTTTAGCCTGTTTTGATACAGCCTTAATACTTGTAAGTTGATCAGATTTCCTAGCTCAGAAGGGATGATTCCAGTGAGTTCATTCAAGTATATGTTCAAACGAACGAGGTTCGTGCATTTACCTAGCTCAGCGGGGATTTCCCCAGAGAGAAAATTGATATGTAATTGAAGGATTTCTAAGCTTGACATGTTTCCCATTTCTGGAGGGATTTTTCCAGATAGCTGGTTATCACTAAGGTCAAGAGTTTGAAGTTCTTTCAAATTTCCAATGGAAGAAGGTATGGAGCCCTCAAGATTGTTATTAAAAGCTACAAATAATTGAAGGGACAGTAAGTTTCCAATCTCTGGTGGGATTTCTCCAGTCAGATTGTTGTCGATTAGGCCAAGTCCTAACAATGCAGTGCAGTTGAACAGACTAACGGGGATGCTTCCGTTTAAGGAATTATCCCCGAAGTCTATCAACTGTAAGTTGTTCAACTTTCCGAGCTCTTCTGGGATCGGCCCAGAGAGTAAGTTATCATAGAGGATTAACTGTGTAAGCTGTGAACATGATGCTAACTGTGGAGGGATTTTTCCAGTGAATGAGTTTAAAGTAAGATCAAGAACCTGGAGATTGGTTAGGTTTCCAAGAAACGGGGAAACCTCGCCCTCGAGTTGCTTGTCGATCAATGTAATAGAGACCACCTTCGACAACAATGGATCACATGCGATTCCAGTCCAGTTGCAATGATGGTTGGTGTCATTCCAGTCGAGAAGGGCTCCATACGGGTCCGTGATGATCGATCTCTTGAAGGCTTTCAAGGCCTCGATTTCGGGCTTCAATATTGGTTGTGTTGAAAGAACTCCAAGTAGGAGGGTGGAGAGTATGGTAAGTGAAAATGCAACTCTTTGAAACATGTTTTTTTTTTTTTAATGCTCTCTCTCTATTGATACTTGGCTCAATGAATGGATCTTGTACAAGTATTTATATCATCTCTTTGCTTAGTCGATGCTTTTGAAGAGTCAACTACTTTAGAATCCTTGAAGTTGACACTATTCATTGAGCTAACAATATGGGACAGAGTACAAGGATTACTAAGAATAGAGTTGTTTGAAACTAGATGCAAATTAATTTTAAAAAGTTTGAGTAATGTGAAAAGAGGACAATTAAGGTATATGTTGAATGATATAATGTGTGCCAAAAAGTGGGTTAGACTATATAGTCCACGGAGTTTCCAAAAGCTATGATTCTTGATTGGTATTATCAAATACAAGTTGGGAGAAAGTGTTGGCATTAAGTGGGTTGCATTTATGAAGATAAAGTTTGGATAATATCAAGCTCAAAATAGTGGGCCATGTATAGATAGATAGAAGGTTACATATAGAACACGAAGTTGTCTATCTTATGAAGCTCAACTAGAATATAAAGTACTAGTATTTTACATGTTATTTATATTGCAATACAAAGCAGTACTATGTATTGAGGTTGACTTCATAAAAAATCAGACATTGGATTCTATATCGAAAACATATATGTATAGTGTCACCATTCATGTAAGAAACTTATGGGTTTCATCTACACCAAATTTTAGATTTTCAGTCAAAAATATTGTTTTGAATTAAGAATCATTGAGAATCGAAGATGAACTTAATAATGGATCTTGTGGAATCATATAGAATATTTGATGATACATTCTACTATTATCAACAAGGAGGGTTGTTAAGGGAATTGAGCAATGTGAATGGGGTGTTATTATAATGGTATAATATTGAATAATTATAATGTGTTTCCAAAAAAGGCACAAGATATTATTCTTGATTTTTATTTAGAAATGCAAGTTGGAAGAAGGTGCTACAAATGATGGGCTGGCCAAGTTGCAAAGATGAGGAAAATATGAAGATGGAATTTTGGTCTTTTGTCTGCCTATTATGAATTTATTTTTGTTTGTTTCATCAAATTCAACATCTATTAAATATTATTTTCAAATGTATGACTTTTTCTTTTTTTTTTCTCTAGTAAAGCATATAAGGTAAATATTTACTAATGCGTGTGAGGTACCTAGTTTAGATGTCAGCTATATTAATATTAGTAGTGCACAATAGGTATGTATAAATTTATATTCAAGATATACTACATATATCAACAAAATTGAAATAATTGGAAAATCACTTATATGTAGGATCTAAACTTAAAATTAATCAAATAAAAGTGTTAGAAAAATATTTTATAAAAACTGAAATCAATGAACTAAATATTAGAAAAATATATCTAAAACAAGTTTGGCAGCTGAAAATTAATAAAATAAAGTATTCTAAATAACACATAAATATAAATTTAAAAAAAAATTCAAATTAATGAAATAAATAATTAGAAAAATATGCCAAAAAAATTGAAAATAAAAATAGAAATTGACAGCTGTGGGATTTGAACCCACGCCCTTTCGGACCAGAGCCTAAATCTGGCGCCTTAGACCACTCGGCCAAACTGTCCTTAATTGAGGTTTTATCCACTAAATATCTATTTACCTTTTATTTTAAATTTCCACTATTCTCACTATTCTATAAATATTCACTTTATTATTGTGTTTACTTGTGACTCTTGAGTTGATATGTACACTATTCTTGGAAAAATAAATTGTAGATGGTTACGAATTCATTTTTGTGAGATTGATTAATCACAACTCATAATCAATATGAGTTTGAGAAAAATGGGATTCTATCACATTAAATTATTTACGTAAAAGAGCTTTAGTCTAACGTAATAGACTCTTATGTAAATATTCTTTAAAGGTAAATAAAATTCTCTTGACTTCTTGATATGATCATTGAAATATTTTTCAAGAATTTATTCACAATATTTGACAAATTGAACTATTTAATAGATTTATTTGTGCCTAGATGATAATTTCATTAATAGACATCTTCACACGATGCACATTTTTTAAAGTAAAATTAAGAAGAAGTCAAGGAGTGCTCCACTAATTACGTGATTTGTAAGTGCTAATATTAAATAATTTCTCTAAGTGTGTCACACACTTTCTAAATTATTTATTATTTAAATTTTACTAAATGTTTGAAATTTTGGTCCAAGCACTAAGCAGCACTCACTCACCCTGATTTTTGTCCATTCGCATTTTTTCCTTGAATTTCTTAGCAAAAATATGTTGTTTCTTTCTAAGATTCTATTAAATATTAATAATATCAATTCAGAAATCTGGAAGGTGACATATTACCACATCATATATTAAAGGCTTTATTTGTTCTAAACAAAAAGAAAAAGGTTATATAATAGACCTAATAATATATTGTTGATAAAGATTAAAAGAAATAAAGAAATATTGGGACGGATTATACACACCCCACTCATTCCTACACATCTCATTTACTAAATACATCCACTTTAAATCATTTTAATATTATAAAGTTTTAAACATACCCCAAAATATTACCATTATATTCTTTTAATTAAATAACGTAAAGATTAAATAAAAATAATCTCAAACTCCCCATTTGATACACCCCAACTACAACTCTAATCGCACACACCATATCCCTACACCTCAAAAAAAATCCCCTTCTTTGAGAAGTGGAGGTTCGGTCATAATCATCATATTAGAGGAGTGTTTATTCCATAAAACATTTCGTTGAACGATTCTAAGTGTGTTTGAAACAATTCGGATGGATGATTCTAAGGGTACTCAAAAAAAATACGTTTGATGTTCAATTCATCAACAACTTACAACTTTCGAGATGCAATTTGGTATCATTTGAGGTGTTTTTATTAAAAAAATATAAGATCCAAGTATTAAATACAATATTCAATGAGAAAAACGTAAATGAATGAAAAAATGTATTTGATTGAAAGTGATCGATCGTTATACAGGATGTTCAACTTCAAATGATAGAACACTATACAAGATGTTAAGAGTGAAAAATGTTGAACACTATACAAGGTGTTTGATCCTTTTTGTTTGAACATTGTGCTTGTTGTTCGCCAAAACAAGTTGAACAAGCAATGCTCCGTTCAGCCGATTCTAATCAATCGCATTCTATACTAATTTTGTTATTTTTAAGATCTTAACTCATGAAATATTTAGCTACACTACTTAAAGCCACAATAAATGTAATAACAAATATTATATTGTTCTTTTAATGTGTTCTTTGGTGATTCATAATGCTTCTTTCACAACACAATGTAGGATATGTATAGATTTTTTTTTTTTTTTAACTTTAGAAGAAGAGTGTAGGGTTTTGAAGAAGATGAGTAATTGATATGAGGAAGGGCTTTAGAAATTATTTTAGATGGGTTGTGTTTTGGAAAGTGTGAATTACTTTATTTTATTATTGTGAAAATTAATTAGTAAGGTTATTTAAGTCTTTTAATATATAATTATTACTTTTTTAATGAGATGTGTTCAGAAATAGAAATAGGTGGGTGTGTATAAGCCCACCCAAAATAAAATTCCACTATTCACTTTTAACACTTCAGCAAGTATAATATATGATTGAAATGATCAAATTTACAGATTTAGTAGACCTTTTTAAAGATTTATTATGTCCCACAAAGATAAATTTGTTACTATAATAATATGATTTTTAATTTATAATTTATTAACTTAGCACACTTCAACTCTTTATTTACTTTTTAAAATAAGAAAATGTTACATTTAATGATTAGAATTAATGAAAAATAAGAATATAATTGGAACTTCAAATATTTTCTTAATTTATGTAAACATAATAGGTCTATTTTTATGGAATGAAGGAAATAGTATCTAAAGTAAATTACCATTTGTAATATCTAACATATATTTATCCACATCTTATTTGGAAAAATAAAAAAGATCAAAACTCAAAATTAAAACAAAAAAACGCGTATATATTCATCTCTTGGATATAATCTTGTAAAACAAAACTCCCCTGTATATAACTCACTCATATTAATAAGTTAATTTCTACTTGATAGATGGACTCATCTCACATAATCAAATACATGAGACAATTACAAATATTCATACTCATTCTATAAACTCTCAAGAATCATATAAAAGTAAACAAAATATCATGAAAATAATATAACCTCAGATCAACACCCTTTTAATACATATTGGCAAAAATAAAAGTAATATGCATTTTTCTATTAAATAAAAAAACTACCAAGTTCAAGATTATTAGGCAGCACATAGTGTGCACAAACAGAACATAGATTGTTTCAACACCAGCTATTGTTCTATATATAACATCATTAAACCTATTACACATCAACAATTAACTACAGTGTCTAAAGAGATAGATACTCATGCATTATGCTAACCCAAAAACCAGACTCTTGGGCTGAAATTTTCAAACAAAGGGTACCTGCAAATCTTGCAGCTGATCTGAGTCGAACTGAGTTTCGAGCTCACGGTGTCAATTTCCCAACTCCCAGCTTCTTCACTTCCACCCTGAGAGACTTAAGGTAACGAACAGCTTCGTCAAGAACAGCTACGGTGCTCATCCGATTAGCACCAGGGACGATTCCTCTCAATGCCTTCACCATCTTCCTCATTCTCTGTCGTTTCTTGTCATTGCCACGACTCTCTGAAGATTTCCTGAAAAAAGATCGACTCTTTCTTGACACAGACTCATAATTGGAGCATGAGTCGGGGGAGCTGCAATTGTAGTTTGCATTAGTCCGAGCTGTGCTCACCTCGTCATCAGATTCATCGTCGTCTTCATATTCTGTACTCAGAAGGGCATCGATGTCATCAGAATCTTCTTTCATTGGGGAGGCGATTTTTCCATCATTATTTGTGTCCTTTTGGTCTTGGAGGAGAGATGTCTCGACTCCAAGTCCAGGATGGAACACTTTGGAGTTGATTTCAGGATGGAACATGATCTGGCTTCGATTATTAGTTTGGTCGAAGATTATAAAGTTTCTAGGGCAGGCATTGGAAGGGTTGATATCAACATTTTGGAAGGGCATAGGAGGTTTAAAGCCTGGAGGAACAAGCCCATTAAAAACGGATGCCATAGGAGCATTTTGCATGTAATAGCCCACTTGATCACTAAGTGGCAGCATTGGCTTTCCAGGAATGAATGGCTGGTCGCTATGCATGAGCACTCGTTTACAACACAAGCTTGTTGATAAGATAAATATGTAGCGTCTGAAAGAGTATTGGTTTGATTTCAAATTTGATGCAAGGTTTAGGAGAAAAGAGAATAGCAAGAGGTTTTCGGTTATTTATGATGTATCCATCATGGCCCAATCAATAGTTGATGTCTTTAATACAACCAGAGGAGAAGACTGTCTATCCCAATGTCTAAACACGTTTAGAGAACAAGACTACGTAACAGGTTTAAGCAACTGACGGAAATATTCAGCCTGCAAGCAAAATACATACAAGAACTAGCTTAGAATTTGAGCATACAAATCAGAATTCTGCAGGCTAAGATCAGAAATCATTAATGGAAAGCAGATTGAATCATATGTGCAAGTGGGTTTATCCAGAATCATCACAAAAATAAAGAAAACAAGTGCACCAAAAAATGCACAAATAATATGGTTTTAAAGATCTGTTTCTTGGAAGCTAGTAAAAAATTACAATAGATGAATTATGTGTGGTTAAAGCATGCAACTACCGTTCGATTAAAGAATCAAGCACAGTTAAAAAAACCATTTTTTTGAGCATATAGATCAGATAAGTAATCCATGATTACACAATCTACAGAACATGGAACATCCGATAGGCCATCGTGTTAGGTTTTGGACTTAATTCGGTTACAACATAAATTAGTTTTGGACCTATTGCACACCTACTCATAAGCCTTTTTTTATATATACGTAGTACATAAGAAAATTAAAAAATATAGAATATGAGCTTCTAACTCTCATGAAATTAATTCAGAGTGTCATAATTGAGACTTTATAACAGAAGCCACCACAAATGACAATTTTCATCAATTGAACTTTCTTCAAAATTGCAAATTTAACCAAATACAGATGAGAATGTTGATGATCAACAGAAAATTTTCATCAACGTAATTCAATGTAGCATCCAAAACTGCAATGGGAAAAAAATTCGGTGAACATTCTGAGAAGCGTGAAATGCTTACCTGGCGAACTTGCATCAATTGGTAAAAGGCAATGCTTCCAATGCTCATGTTAATCTGTCCCGATTCTTTTGATTTCTGATATTTAGCAACTGCAATGCGCGTTCTCATTCCACCCACCAAGATGGAAGTACAATCCGTATACAAGTCAACTGAAATACAATAGCTTAGCTAAACTGATCTGCAAAGAGAAATAATCGCAAACACGTGGCTTTAAATCCAATAGCCTTTTGTTCCATTTATAATAAGAATGTACATGAGTCATAATGAGTCAGCATAATTGATCAAGACTCTAGCAAGGATGTGTTTGGATTGAGGGATTAGAAATACAGCATTTGTAATAAATGGATTTCAAATCCACTTAAATCAGAGTGGATTCAAAATTCAAACACAACCTAAATGAAACCTGAAAACAATTCTTCAAAAAAAAACCCAAATTCACATAAACATTGGGTAGAAAAAACAAACATTACACATAGACATGAACATTACATCCTAGCATCACATTTGTGTTAATTTCTACCAACAGACAAGGCTATCAAATTTTGTCGATACAATGTTACAAATACGCTATGTCAATGCAAAAACATCATAAAGGAAGAATATAACTCACCTAATGAAACCGATTTACAGGATAACGAGAAAAAACACAACCAATCGCATACACTTCCCAAAATAATTAGGGGATCCCCACGGCATGTTGGTCGACTTCTTCAGCTCAAAGATACAAGTATGAACTCCCCCCTTAGCTGCTAGAGAATGCACATTTGCACACACATATCAATACAGGTTGGAAAGAATCAGTAATTCAACGAAATTGAAAACAACTAAAGAATAAAACTCAACTTGCAGATTCATTTACATAAAAATGTATCAAAAACAAGCATCTCCGAGTGCAAATCTCTACAACATTCCAGATCTTAGCTCGGAAACAAAAATACTAAACCAAAAAACCTAATCAGTCAAATTCCCTTAAAACATCACAAATCTTAACTGAATTAGCATAAAGTGCCTAAAATCATCAGTACTATTAGATCTAATCAATTCAATACAACAGAACCTCTAAATCTGAAAGAAAAAAAAAAAAAAATCAACAATCAGCGAGAAACAAAGATCGCAAACTGATTCAATCAACACCAAACTACATACACGCATCACAACAACAACGGCTAGAAATTGAAAAGGACAGAGTTCAGAAGATTACCTAAGAACAAAAGGATACAGAAGTCGGAACAAGATATCTTAAGCTGAGAAAATGATGAGAGAGAGAGAGAGAGAGAGTAGAGAGAGAAAAGTGGTGGTGGAGTGGCGAGAAGTGTATTAAATGGAGGAGGAGAGGGGGAGGGTGGGCGTGGGGATATGTGCAAGAAGGAGGACCGTTGGATTGAAGAAAGGGGGCCAGATTCCGTGCAAAGCGGAAGGGTTGGTGGCCGTTGGATCGGAGAGCACGCGTGATGAGAAAAAGGTAGGCCTCCACGAGGTTTGACAAAATGCGTATCTATTTTCGGACTTCGTAACACTAATTAATCAACCTTTTGACATTTTTTTTTTTACTCTTTTTTTTTTTACTCTTTTTTTTTTTACATTTCTCACAATATTCCATAAGATTTATTTTATGTCCGATGAACTACATCTGATGTAATATCTAATGTTTATATCATACAAACATTGGCATATATATAAACATATTTTATTTTCTTTAAATTAGTAGTATCTATATTCTATATATAAATTGATTTAACAATATTTTTTATATTGTGTATACTGATCGAAAATGATAAAACATTCACTGTGGACAATTTTTAACATGTTCAGTAATGACGTGTCATGATCTAATCTGCAAAATGTAATTAATAGATATATTAAATTTTTGATACATTATTCATTAACACATGTATGTATATGTATATATATTAACTCAAATATCTTGACCTTTTAACTTTTCCACCACAAAATGTTTTAAAATACTTGTACCAATGTTATAAGGTAAAAATATTATTTTATAAGATTTTAATAGAAAAATATATTATTTATCTTGTATGGTAGAAAAGTAAATCAATATTATATAATTTAATAAAAATAACAAACTCACACTAAGTGAACTAGTATAAAATATTTTCTATTAATTTGTAACCCCTACTTCCATAATCTATGTAAAAGGTTTGACTTTTTATTTTACAAAAAAATATTATTATGAGTATAAATAAATAAATTTATACAACTTATATGAAATCATTACATATAAATGAAATATATTATTCATAATTCAAACTCATTAATATTTTATGAATTATAGATTAATATTATAAAATTAAATTTATGAAACAATCTAAGAATTATACATTTAATTAACAAATTAGTGAGAAAACAATATTGGAATGCTAAATTTTGAAACCAAAATGGGTGCCCCAAGGTAGAGGCAGTGACCCTGATTTTATGAAGCAAAAGATTAGTCACTAAATTCAAACTTCAAAACATTAAATATATAAACCAAGTTCCAAGAAAATAAAATAAATAAATTATTATGTCAACACGTTATCTTCAAAATTCTTTATCATCCAATGCCATAATAGTTTGTAGCATTGGCCTTTTGTTTAATACCGCAGTGAACATGCGTCCATATTTAAATATTAGAGCTTCTAGATTAAATAAATTTAAATTAATAAAAACGACCCTTATCTTAATGAAATTAATTAGCAACATTTTTTAAATTGAAGAAGTCAAATATTAGTTGCAACCGACCATGAATATTCTTTGTATGTTTTGCATGATCTCTTTCACTTGAGTTTAAAATTAATTGATTCACTCTCTAATTATTTAAGCCTAACAAGTAAAAAAAATTGTATTAGATTATGACCTTGAAAATTTATGAGAATACTACAAGTTATAAACCATAATTATAATTTATAAATGGCTTTTTTTTCTTTCTTAAGTTTGTTGTACTTTTAATCCATTATGAGAGAGAGAGAGAGAGAGAGAGAGAGAGAGAGAGAGAGAGTAGCATGCTTTGATAAGAAGTGTGAATGATTTAGTGAGTGGCGAATTGTTGAAAATTGTAAAATAAATAAACCACGCGGGTCCAACATTCTACCATGTTATAATTTATGGATAGCTAAAAAGTCAATGACCAATCAAGCTCCTCACTGTCAAATCCAGTTAAAGTTTTTTTTTTTTTTTTCTTATTGGAAAAATAAATACATAAACTATTTCATATGTACCAAGTACCAACCCTGAAGACAAAAATCCATAAAGTTAGTTCAAGCTAAATTTCCACTCATATTTCTCTAATTTTGATTTTTCTTTGTGAGATCCTTGTAAAATACTATATATTAATAAACAAAGTTATTTCAAATTCTGATAATTACTATCACTAAATGAACAGTCTCGACCTTTTTTCAAGCGAACTTCAAATATTACTAATTATAAACAGATGATATTTATCTTTAAAAAAATGTCTCAATCTCAAAGAGTTTGCATTAAAAATACTAAATTAGATATAAAAAAAAAGTGGATTAAATTATATAAGTAAAAGGGTAATAATAAATAGAAATGTGGAAATGAAATTAGAGAGAGATAAGTGAAAGAAAAGAGTTGACGCGCATGCTCAAAGCACGCTTCTGTTGTTGACAGCGCCAACGCAAGTGAACTTGTTTCAGCCATCAGAATAAGTGTACTCATTCTCTCTTCCTATTTATTTCTTTTATTCTTTCTCTTTCACGTGTGACTTATTATTATTTATTTTTTATTATTTGCTTTTTGCAGAATAATTACTCCATCCTTGCCTTTAATTTTCATTATTATTTTTCGATTTTTAAATAAGATTCTTGAAATATCAAATCCGCCATTTTTTGTTTTCTTTTAACAAACGTGGATTCAATGTTGACATTTGTCTGTTTTTGGTTCGATGACCTGTATTAGTGAAGTGAATTTGAAATTAAGATTTGGGAATTAGTAGTGTTTGTATGTAATAATTGTATGGTGTAATTAGGTGAGTATGAGTCGGATATGGTTCGTATTCGTGCTTTTTTTTCATGTGATAATATTTATATTGTATTAGTATAATATTTGATATTATTTATATTTTTCTTTTAGTATAAAATTCATATAGTATAGTTATACATTTATGTTATATCAATATAATTTTATATATAAATATCATAATATTTATATAGTATTTTAACTTAAAGAAAATATAAAAGTTATATTATTATAATATAAATATTTAAAAAATATTATATTCTTGTAATATAATGTAAATATTAAATTAACATAATATAAAAGTTACACAAACATAACAGAAAAAATTATGCACACGGGATAAGATTATGGGCGCGAACATGAAGGTGAATGAGAGCTATATGTGGGGGCATAAAATTCACCTTCGAATTGAAACAATTGTGTTTGGGAATATGGTGATGATATGCAATGTTGGAAATAGATCAGATTTTCAATTTATGATATATAAAACGTTGTGTTGGAAACGAAATACAAACAAAATATTCAAACACTTGTAGAGAAGATCTGTAAAAAGGAAAAAATTATACTTTTGGAAAAAGGGTTTTGAAACAGATATGGTTAAAAATAAAAAGTAATAAATTTGCAACACATTCATCTTAGATTGTTTGGTAATAAAATTTGATGAAAATTGAGATTGTATAGAAATTAATATATATTAGAAAATATCGATAGAACTTACAGAAAAAAAAAAAAAAAAAATTTGCATCCAATTTTTGGATTTGGAGTTCTGACTAAGCTCCAATATATGACTGTCTATTTCCTTAAAAACAAATTCTTGTTTGACACCGTTTTACGAGTCCTTAACATGGGTGGGATCGGGTTGAATAGAATATAAAAAATTATATAATATTTTTGTGTATATTAAATAATATTTGTTTATATGTTAGGTAATATTTTTATATTATAGATGTTTTAGATTTGGTTTGGTTTGGTCTATAAAAAAATATGTAATACTTTTATGTGTATTAAGTAATATTTTTTTGTACATCAGATAATACTTTTATATTATACGATACATGATCCGAATTGTAGGGTAATGGAAAAACACGCGGATCCTAGGGCCATCCATGCGCTTTTCTTCCTCACGCGTAAGTCGTGCAATATTTATATATTATATACATATACTACATGATATAATATAAAAATATTGCATAATATATAGTATAGTATTATTTAATACATACAAAAGTATTATATAATTTTTTATATCCGACTCATCTCACGAAATAACATCCGTGAAATGGTTTCATGCAAGACTCAATCTTGGTTAAAACCAATCGGACTAGACCAAATGTTTTTTAATTAGATTATGTTCTGATTTCGATTTTAATCTTTTTTTTTATATATACTTTCATTTCCTACCATTTATATTTGTGATTTTACTTCTCTTTATAGACCTTTTTTGTTTCATCTTTTGTACAAATTAACCATCTCACTTTAGCCTATATTGTACGTGCTACTCTTGTGTATGATTAAACCTAAGACTTAGATGCAGTAATTGTTCATAGGCATCTAAAGACAATCATATTCTTGCAGATTGAAGACTTGAAATGGGAGGGAAATTGGAAATTGGAAATGAATTGAAGAAATATTAAAATTTTGAATAAATAATAAATAATTATTATATATTCATTCGATTTTCGATACGATCCAGATAATCATGCCTCAAAACCGAAACCGAAACCGAAAAATCCCGAAAGTTTTAAACCAAAGTTCGGACAGTTAACCGATCCGGCTAGACCCTACACTATATTGCAAACATTCTTCCAAATAATCTAAAATTCTGATCATAAGTTGCTAAAAGTATTAATCAAACTACGAAATAATCTACATCACCAATTAATTGAATTAAATTCAGTACATGGTATCTCATAGTCATGGATCAGAACCCTAATGTAAGAGCAAGTAAATAGTTTGTCTTTCAACATTTTCCTTGTATATTTACAACTAGATTTGTGTCAAATTAAGAGCACACACAGGGGCACACAGGGCTTATTTCTGTACTCCCACCCACCTTCTACAACACGTTGTCGAGCTTCTTCTCGTCTTCATTTTCAACCGCTCGACTACTTCATAGCACCGTTTTATCCACGAGAAACGGTAATGGAATATTAGATCCATGTGCAACACGCATCTCATACCGGGCTTGCTCTTGAAACCTGTATTTGTGAATCTTGAGGGCATTTTTTATTCTAAAATGAAGAATTTAGACGAGTTGACACACTAGCTCGACTAGAAACTAGAATCAACTTAATCGAGCTTATATTTTTGAGTATGAGCTCAACTTGACTCAATTTCTTGTTATAAATATTAATATTATTAAAAAGATCGTAACTTGATAAAAAATGCTCAATCAGAATACCTAGTAGGTATATAAATTTACCTAGAAATTCAGATATATCAAGAGTAAAATAGTAAAATACCCAAGGCTACCGAGTCTAGGGAGTCGAGAATATTAGAGCTCGAGTACTCAATTAACCTTGAATCAAGTTTGAGTTTTTCTCGAGTCAATCCGAGTAGCTCATTAGTCAGCTCAACTCAATTACACTCCTAGCCCCATGTTGCAAGAATAATTAAGAAAAAGGAAACTCGATTATCTAACAAAGTCGAGAAATGCAAGAATAGAAACCTGATTTTGCACGCGGGTTTCATTCGTCCAGTGCTGTGGATGCACTGCCACCGAACGGTCGCTAATAAAGGCTATAGTGGTGGATTCTTGTTGTCGATTAATCACAAGTGGAGGCGGTAATTCTCTCATCACAAATAGGACAAAGGCTGAGGGCACTGAGGAACCTGGATTTAATATGGAACATGTAAAAATAATAGTCATGATGATTCAAGCAAATGTAAGACAAATTATGTAACAAAGAACATTTCAAGGAATTTTTCGATTATAAATTGAGCGGTTTTCTCATACTTCTAATTTCAACTCTAAGTAGGAATGTAAACGAGTCGAGTTGAGCTGAGCTGAGTATTGTTAAGCTCATGCTCAATACAAAACTCGAGGCTCAAGCTTGACTGAGCTAAGTTTTTTTAATGCTTGAGTTTGGCATGATGGATAATCAATAAGCTCTAACTTGATACCTAGATAATATTTATAAAATCCTAACTTTATGCTTAAAGTGGAAAATTTATTAAACTATGGTAAATTTAACATATGCTCGATTAGGCTCACAAGCTTGTCGAGCTAAGTATTAATGTGCTCAAACCCAAGAACAACTCGAGTAGCTTGAGATCGAGCTTTATTGTATAGTATAATTATAAACTGTTCATCTGCACAGACACATGAGGGTCCCACATGTGTTTTATAATCTAGTGCAATACATTAAGTACAATAATGTATAGCGTGGATGAAGATTCCAATTGAAGTCTATAAAACGGAATGGAAAATTCAGAACAGGTACCTATAAAATAATACAAAACGAGTAGAAGAGATGTATAAACACCATCTATCTGCTGTTCGTGCCAGTAATAAAACAGCTGCAGCAAAGAGATAATTTGCCTTAAAAAGACAAGTAGAAGAAAGCATGTAATAAGAGAATGGCAAGAAGAAATTACGGGTATATTTGTTGCTATAGCAACAGAGGCGCTCGATGTAAAACATATAACAGACACGATTGCCAATCCAGCAACCTTCACATAAATGCAGCATGATAAAGATGGTTTCAACGCGAAGGAGATAAATTAACAATCACTAATCATCCCAAATGGAAGGAAGATGAGATAAAACCTAGAAGAATCCAGCAGTTACCTTCCACATTTCGGTTGAAACTCGCTCAGATTTCACTTTTTTCATTTTCAAGAATAATACAAGCCCTAAAATCAAACACGACAGTATAAATATTTATATAAAACATATTATAGTTAAAGAAACTTCTGAGAAATACCGAAAGAAACGGGGCTCACCATAGCACGCCAAAGCTCCTCCCAGCAAAAGAACTGCTACAGCCATCAGATCAACATATACCTGTCCGTTCATTGGTAAACAAAATATTGTGATTTCGTTAATTGCCAATCACCCACTCGTACGGTGTAAACAAGGTTCAAAAAATCCGCACCAAATTATATGAAAGAATCGAAGAAAAGGAAAAGGCCAAGTAAACATGCCTGAGCAACAACTGCAGAGTCGACGGGATTCTTTCCCATTCCAATCCATATAAGGATAGAAGACGCGATCATTATCACAAATATTAAGACCGAAACCTGGTAAAAAATGGATAAGAGAAAACATGAATGGCGTAAAAATTTAAAGAACATGGCTGTTTCCAAAGGACTAAAAAGTTCGATTTGTACCAGAATCACGACTTTTTGACGGCTTCCTACATGAATTGACCTAAAGGAGCAACATTTTCGACGATTGTTGGAGTTAGAATCGTTTATGTTCATTTTCTCAAGAAGGCCTTCCCCGCAACCTTCATCTTCGTCATCATCGTTTGACTGATGGCAAAGGTCAACCCTGCAAACCATTTATTTGTTACTATGTGGAATCAGCTATATGGATCATATTTCACCCTCATGTTCGATCAAAATACATGTGCAAATATAAATTTTTTCATCTTAGCATCAATGACATTCAGAAAATTTCATCAAGTCTCTCTTTCTCATTGAGACTTTTTTTTTATGATTGCTTCATAATCTTCACTAAAACTATTCTCTCAGTTGTTTTTTTCAAACATCCCAAGGGAAATTTGTAATTTTCGTCTTGTACCTTCGGTCTTGTCCACTTTTTTACCATCTGTTTTTCACTTTTATTTCAATTTTAGTTTGATTTTTCTCGAAATTTCAATGTTTGCCTACATGGACAATGGATTTGCTGAAATGGAATTTTCAATTCGGCGTCCACATAGGCAAAAATTCACACATTCCGAGTGAAATCGGACCAAAATTGGAAAAGAAAAAAAAAACCAAAAGTGATAATTGGATCACAGAGAATAGATGGTAAAAAAAAGTGGACAAATCCTAAGTTACGAGACAAAATTGACATTTTCCCAACATCCAATGCAAATCATGATGTGTAGGTACGTTTTATAAGATGATTACAAGCATAGAAACACATCACAAGCCACTCTAACAAACAAAACTCAGATAAACCCCATGCAAAATTTGGCTAACTTTATTTTCAACTACAAAATTCAAAGAATTTGACGGCGAATGTTGGATTACGAATATTGTGGATGTTATTAGACAAGTTCCTTCAAAAGGTGACCTTAAATATTACAAGTCAGAATGTAAACTAAATAAAATCGAAAGACTACTTACCAGAACGACAGAAGCAGAAGGAAGGCTGCAACGAATAGAATTTTCGGGATAGCTGTGGACAAATTACATCTCAGTGTTAAGCATTTCTCGTACTATAATTAGAGAGATCGAAGATTCTATAATAACAGAATATGATAATTTGCATACCCATGACAATGAAACCACAAGAATGTGACCAGCAAGTCCAACCCTTACAAGCAGCAACAAGAGTTAACACAAAATATATGAAATAACCTGCCATTGAAACGTTAGGGTCCGTGAGGGGTTCAAAGGGCAAAACGGGAATTTCTTGGTTAATGATAATCTAACGACGTGATAAAATAGTAGCTTGTGAAAGGTACTTAAAAGCTATTAATTTTTACCCAGATTAGAAGATCCAATCACTAGATGAAAGACCTGAAAATAAGAGCATAACTTTATCAGACTAAATTTGCGAAAAATGGCACAAGCGAAGTCTTTTGATGATATGAAAACATCTTTACAGAATGGAACGAGTGCTTACCTTTTGACGGTTCCATCCAAGCAGCGAATTTCTTGAATGAATCCTTATCAACTGATAAATGGGGGGAAATGCAATAAGAAGATAGTATTACAAAAGCCACAATTAAAAGCTCGTTTCTAAGCTCATGATTTTTTCAATGTTATTCGTAAAATGTAATGCTATGAAGCCTCTTTCATTTACTAATTTAATCGGATTTCCATTCTCAGGACACATTAGAATAAATATGAACTAATATACATAAACTAAAATTGCAGAAACTCATCATCATTGCTCATATATTTCAATACTTAAACAGCAAATAATGGTGAAGTGACCTAGTTTTCCAGTCTCACAAGGTAAATACATAACATACCCGCTAAATAATCTAAATAATTAGCTTCAACATGTCTCTGTGTGTGTGTAAGAGAGAGAGAGAGAGAGAGAGAGAGAGAGAGAGAGAGAGAGAGTTTGCTCAATGAAACCTATTCAGAAGACAATCAATCAAGAACATGCAAACCCAATAACCATAACATCTACAAGTTTTCATCACAATGTTGAAAATGCATCAATCAACAACAGAATAGAATAATCTAGAGAGAGAGAGAGAATGCTCAATGAAACCTCTTAAGAAGATAATCAATCTAGAACAAGCAAACCCAATAACCATAACATCTACATGTTTTCATCACAATGTTGAAAATGCACCAATGAACAACAAAATAGAACAATCTAGAGAGAGTGTGTTTGCTCAATGAAACCTATTCAGAAGATAATCAATCAAGAACAAGCAGACCCAATACCCATAACACCCACAAGTTTTCATCACAATGTCGAAAATTCATCAATCAACAACAAAATACAACAATCTAGAGAAAGAAAGAAGAATCACCTGATAAAAAGCAATAAACGCAATAACACCATCAACACAAGCCAAACCTACATTCACTCCCACCACCGACTCAGGATAGCAACCCCCATCTCTCAATTCCATGTTTTTTCCACAAATTTTTACATAAACACACACTCCCACTGCAAAAGACAAGATTTTGCAAGGTTATATATACAAATACTGTATATATATGCAATAGTTTTCTCCTCTTTTGGAACAAAGTATCGAAAAGGATATCCTTTCAGTAAAAAAAATTGGATGGTATTTTTCAGCTTCGGTGGTCTACAGATCTGAATTTAAATCCCAGAAGCCCACCATCTCTCTCTCTCTCTCTAGAAACAAAGATTCATACATAGTACAGTATAAATGAATCTCTGAAAGTGTTCTTTCTCAATTCTTAATTATGCTTGACTTGTATAAAAGAGTCGTTGTTTAATGGTTTTAGTCCTATGGTATTGGCCACGTGTCATTATTTTAAGCCATTTCCACACCCCACGCCACCCACTCTTGCTGATACAAAATCTTTTACAATAATCTTAATTAGGGAAAGTAATAATAATTTGCATCCATTGAAATTATATTCATCCATGATTAGTGCATAATCATAGAAAGAATAACTCACTCAATATTGTGTGCTGAAAGTTTGTTTGAATTTGATTAATCATGGATAATCATAGAAAGAATAACTCACTCAATATTGTGTGCTGAATGTTTGAATTTGATTACATCAAATTCAATAAATAGGTTTATCGTAAATTATTGTCGTTTTACAAAATAAAATTTATTTTAATTTATCTTGTTGTTTTCTGATTACCAAAAGATTTTTTTTTTAAAATTTTACCTTGTCATAGTTTTTGTAATATATATTTATTTAATGTATATATATATATATATATATATATATATTTAATGAGTTAGAAAGATTGAAAGGGAATAAAGACATAAATTTTGTATAATTTAAATTCAAACTCTAATTATCACAATTTTCACTTTAATGTACCACTTTAATTATAACACTCGTTGTAAAATTACATATACATATTGTTAGGAACTCATCTTTCAGTAGTCCATAAATAGGTATGATGGTCACGTCTAATAATGCATGAAATAAAATGCTCATGTTGACCTTAATTTGGGGTTCTAATGAGTTTCATAGCTAATTTAGTGCAAAGTCATGAATATATCTTAAGGTGATCTTGGCCCATATTTGAAAACTAATTATAGATTTTAATTTTAGTTTATCAAATCATAATTCTTATGAATTTTTTTCTAAATAATGAATCTTATGGCACAAATCATTTGTTAACCAATGTTTTTAATCTAAATACACGTCATTTATATAATATGATATCATCATTGTTCCTACAAATAGAAAATTTTGTATGTATGCTTGAAATAACAACCACCCATATATTCCTTACAAAAGTGGAAAAAATAATAATCAACCACATATTAAGTTGGCAATGAATGTGTAACTCAAAATTGTAAACCAAGCAACAAGATTATTGAATATTTTGGACAGTTGGAAAAACTTGTTTAGTTGCAAAAATTTGTCTAGTTGCCATACATAGGCTGACAATGCAAGATTACAACATTATCTTCAAATTGTTGGTATAAAGTGTGACAACAAAGCACTAGCATCCATTTCAAGATTTCCAATAAAATATAACATGAATGAATAACTCTATAATAAATGTTTGGAGTTCTAGGATCCTTTTTAAACATCGATTAAATATTGAATGTTCACATCAAGTGTATATAAATTACGATTGCATCATTCAAATTTATCTGAAATGTGAATCAGAAAAGAAGATCTTCCTCTCCCATGATTTCTTACAATATTTGATGCCCAATTTTTTTATAGTTATAAAATGAACTCAGTATGGGATTCCTTATAATAATGTTTGATTTCTCTATTCTTCAATAATTATTTTCGAAAAATGTCATGCAACTTGAGTATATATTTGTTTCATCGGATTAACGTATATTATAGGGGAAAAGTAAGTTTTTTGGTCCTCTAATTTTACTTTATTGGAATTTTTATTTTTTAGCTTTTGATTTTTAGTCCTCAACCTGTTAATTATTTTTTTATTTAAATTTAATTTTAACGATATTTTTTTAATTAAGAAAACATTAATTTTTTTTTCAAATCATAAATTTGTATTCTTCATCTAACATGCCTAAATTAATATTAATAAATAAAAATTTATTTGCATCCCGATACGTGGTTAGAGTTTTGTTATTAATTTTTAATATTAATAATTTGGACATCACGAACTTACTTTTTTTTATAATTAAGAAAACACAATTTTTTTAAATCACTAATTTATATTATTCCTCTAACATGTCCAAATTTATATTAATAGATAAAAGCAATTATTCATCCTAATACCTGAATTAGAGTTTTGTTATTAATAATTTGGGCATCCCAAATTTACCTTTTTTTTAATTGATAGAACTCTAATTTTTTTTTAAATCACTAATTTGTATTCTTCGTCTAACATGTCTAAACTAATATTAATAAATGAAAAAAAAAATTATTATCCATTCCGATACCTGGATTAGATTTTTATTATGTATTATTAATTATTAATATTAATAATTTGAGCATCCCAAATTTATATTTTTTTAAATAAAAGAATAATAATTCTTTTTAAATCACAAATATATATATATATATATATATATATATTTCATCTAACATATCTAAATTAATATTAATAAATAAAATAAAATTTTCATCTCCACAAATGAGTTAGAGTTTTGTTATTAATTATTAATATTAATAATTTGGACATCCCGAGCCTAGAAATATTAATAAAAACTAATTTATTAATAAAACTAATTTATTTTTTATTATTAATATTAATTTAATGTTTTCTCAATTAACAATTTTTTTAATGTTAAGATGAATATTAATTAGAAAAATAAAAAAGTTACCCTAGGTAATAGGACTATAAAATTAATTTTTAAACATATATAACTAAAAGTCAAGTAGAAAGATAAAAGATAAAATCCTAATAAGATTTAGAGGAACAAATTTTATTTTTTCTTGTTTCATGTAATTATTCAAAATAATTACTGTAAATTAGAAGGATCCACAATAGTCATGAGTCAGGAATGAACGAAAACGCGGACCGTTGACTTTACTTAACTTTGATATTCCGAAACTACCCCTGTCCACAAAACCTTAAATTCGACGAAACCTTCAACAAAAACAACTCTCCAAACTACATCAATAAAACCCACAATATCCCAAACACAACAATTCATCAATTAACATTCCATTCATGCTTCTTAATTTCTAGTGAGAGAAAGTAGACACACCCATGGCCATGGAGAAGAAACCCTCAACCTTTTCATTCCTCTTCAAGAGGCTAAAGAAGATCAAAAGCAACGGCGGCGGAAGTGGTGGCGGAGGGCGGTGGAAGGCGAAGAGATCCACCGGAATCAGGTGGAAGAGGAAGTTCAATATGCACAACTGGTTCGTCGATACTTTGATCTTCAAAATTGTTTCGATATTCGAGGCCATAGTTCTCGTCTCCAAGCTCTGCTTCTTCTTCTTCTGTTGTGGATGTCGTCTATGAGACGATCTCATAGATGGTACATCTGATCGTCTAATTTACGATTTTTGTAAATTTTCGTAAATTAGAAAAGTGTTGTAAATTTCAACTTGGATTATGAATGCCATTGATATTCTTTTTTTTTTTTTGTTCATTGATTAGTTCGATCTACATTGTTCTTTATTTTACATTCTAATTATTGTTTTTTATGTGCCTTGAATGAATGATGTTTTGATTGCACAAGGTCAATCATATATATATATATATACTTGAAAGTTTCTTTAGCTTTTTTTTTTTTTTCAATCTTTTCATGGACTTGATGTGTCTAATATTGTATTGTAACTTGCTCGGTTCCGTTTAATTAAAAAAAAAAAAAATTGATCGTTTTTTAAATTGTATAAAAACTCATATATATATATATATATGACGATAATATATAAATATATGTTTAATATTATATGATGAAATTTTACTAAGTAAATTAATTTTCACATAGTAGATTATGAATTATTTGCCTATGTCTGATCATAATTAATGATCTTGAAAGAACCATACTCTGTTAAATCAAGAATATTAATACAATTGAATATTTTTATTTTGGATGAGGCTATACACATGTGATCATCCATTACTAAACACATTCTATCATAAATTAATTAATAATAAATATATAAATACTCTTTTTATTTATTATTTATTTAATTTTCATGGGGTTCTAAAAATAATTCATTTAAGCATTTTGTCATATTTCTAAAATAAGATTTTAATTTATTCTAAAATACGAATTAAGTTAGTCACACACTTCTAAAGTAAAAACCACACATTTTTAAAGTAAATTTTTATTCGACAGTGTTACAAGCTGCACCATCTTTTTCTTTTCTTTTTTATCAAAATACTGACAACCTAATTTTTCTAATATTGACTAGTGCTCTGCAAATTTTATTAAATATAATATTAACTAATATTCATTTTAGGTACAATAGTTCTAGGTCCTTTTACTACTTTGACTTAGAATTGAGGAAACTTCCTAGGTGGGAGTGAGATAACTAAGGAAACAGAAGTATTCAAAAGCGATTTGATGATTGATGTTGAAATGTGTAATATTAATTAAAATAATTGAATATTTGAATTTACCACTTTTGTGATGTTTGGTGAACAAACTAATAAACATGTTACGATTCCTTGTTTTTATATATGCGACATTGGCAGTTTCGTGGAAAATTATATAAATTTTATTACAACTTTAGTATTCGATTAGTAACAAATTAGTAACCAAAAATTATAGACAAACATTCCAATCTCTTATTTGCAAGTGATTCAGTCTCTGATTATTAAAGAAAGGAATCCAATCTGTAACGCCCAAATAAAAACGAAGCATAATTGATAAGTAAATAAGTAAAATCTTAATTAAAATATTTTATGTGTTTTAATTCTTGAGTGTTTACACTATAAGAATTTTTGTCTTTAACAACCCCTCTTTAACAACCTTTTTAATGAATTTGTATTGTCTTTTAGCTTTTTATAACCCTTTTTCAGAAAAGCGTTGTCTTTTTTTCAAAAATTCGCCATACGACAACGATCAAAAATGAAACGACAACGCTTTTTAAGAAGGGTTGTTAAATGGCGTTTTTTCGCTATACGACAACCCTTTTTCGCAACGCTTTTGAGCGTTGTCTTTTCTTAAAATTTTTTTTTTTTTACAACCCATTATGCAACCCTTTTTAAGTAGGGTTGTTAAATGACATTTTTTGGCTATACGACAATCCTTTTTTGCAACGCTTTTGAGCGTTGTCTTTTCTTAAAACATTTTTTTTTATTTTACAACCCATTATGCAATAATTGTTTTTTAATATAATTATTTTTTTAATTAACTTAAATTTAATACATTTAATTAATTTATAATGTTATCTTATATTACATTATTTGCATTAATATTATCTTATATGAACAAATTCATTATTTTAGAAAATAGTATTTTTATAAAATACTATTTTGAATTAATTAACAAATTAATTACACCTAATTAAGTATTACTCTCATCCTATTATATAATAATACAAAATTTGAATATTATTTTAAAACATGATTCGAAAATTGTATTTTATAATTCATAATTCATAAATTATGAATGTTTTTTGTAAAAAAAAATAAAGATAAAATTATTGTGTATTAAAATTAATACAAAAAACATAAAAAAAGATATATATATATATATATCAATTAATTAGGAATATATAAAAAATTTAATTATACAAGGATAAAAAAAATATACATTTATTTATTTGAAAAATATAAAAATTTGTATTACATAATAATATAAAAATTATATATTATTATTTTAGAAAATAAAGATAAAATGAGTTTGGTTTTAATTTGAACCAAAAATTATTTTACAACAAAAAAAAAAACAATACATATATTTATTTGAAAAATATAAAAATTTGTATTACATAATAATATAAAAATTATATATTATTATTTTAGAAAATAAAGATAAAAAGAGTTTGGTTTTAATTTGAACCAAAAATTATTTTACAACAAAAAAAAACAATACATATATTTATTTGAAAAATAAAAAAATTTGTATTACATAATAATATAAAAATTATATATTATTATTTTAGAAAATAAAGATAAAATGAGTTTGGTTTTAATTTGAACCAACAATTATTTTACAACAAAAAAATAACAATATATATATTAATTTGAAAAATATAAAAATTTGTATTACATAATAATATAAAAATTATATATTATTATTTTAGAAAATAAAGATAAAATGAGTTTGGTTTTAATTTGAACCAAAAATTATTTTACAACAAAAAAAACAATATATATATTAATTTGAAAAATAAAAAAATTTGTATTCCATAATAATATAAAAATTATATATTATTATTTTAGAAAATAAAGATAAAATGAGTTTGGTTTTAATTTGAACCAAAAATTATTTTACAACAAAAAAAAAACAATACATATATTAATTTGAAAAATATAAAAATTTGTATTACATAATAATATAAAAATTATATATTATTATTTTAGAAAATAAAGATAAAATGAGTTTGGTTTTAATTTGAACCAAAAATTATTTTACAACAAAAAAAAAACAATACATATATTAATTTGAAAAATATAAAAATTTGTATTACATAATAATATAAAAATTATATATTATTATTTTAGAAAATAAAGATAAAATGAGTTTGGTTTTAATTTGAACCAAAAATTATTTTACAACAAAAAAAAAACAATACATATATTTATTTGAAAAATATAAAAATTTGTATTACATAATAAATAAAATTATATATTATTATTTTAGAAAATAAAGATAAAATGAGTTTGGTTTTAATTTGAACCAAAAATTATTTTACAACAAAAAAATAACAATACATATATTAATTTGAGAAATATAAAAATTTGTATTACATAATAATATAAAAGTTATATATTATTATTTTAGAAAATAAAGATAAAATGAGTTTGGTTTTAATTTGAATCAAAAATTATTTTACAACAAAAAAAAAAACAATACATATATTAATTTGAAAAATAAAAAAATTTGTATTACATAATAATATAAAATTATATATTATTATTGTTAGGATGTATACTATAAGCCTAGCTTTTGTATGAACATTTATTTATGATATGAGAATCTTTTATGATCAAATGTTTGCATTTTATATATATGTTATTGCAATTGTCCAATTAATTTATATTGTAGATAACATGGTGTGTGGTGCCACACAGAAGATCATGTTATCAGTTCCTTATAAATTATAAATGGTAGCTCACAGCCGAGATAATTTTGAACAAATTATCGGAATGGTTGTAGTGTAATTTGGTATTAATCTGTCTTGATTATAAAATTACATTAGTACATTTTGTATGTATTGAGCAGGACCAATTGAGGTTGTTTTATTTTGTACTGACTATATAAATAAAGCAAGACCTCTGTTATTATGGATGTGCGTCCTCTTAATCATTGTATGATAACGGACATGTATACTCGATATATGTTTCTTTAATTTACCAATGGGTGAGATTTATTTATTAAATCAATAAGCTCGGTAAATTAGGATACAGTGTTGTTTATATGGTGTGCTGTTGATTATATAATGAAATCGTGTCCTAATTATTTAGGATGATGATGTCCCCTTGAGGAACTCATAAGGATTATCATGTAAACCCTGCAGGTGGATTTATTCCGGCATAATAATAAAGTTGAGCGGTACTACTCTTGGATTAAATATTAATTAATTGAATTGTCAGTAATTCATTTAATTAATGGACATTCGATATCTTAAACACGGGGAGATAAACGCGCACATAATAAATAGGAGCCATATCTAATATCGATAAGGGACGGTAGTTCAATAATATCTTTTTAGTGGATTAAGATATTATTTGATAGGCTTAAGAAGTATATTCAGATCGAATTAAGGACTCCTAAGCCTATCAGGAGACCGATTCCTAATCCTCCTCAAGGTCCCTCTTGTAACCTATAAATAAGCCTCAAGTCAGCCGTTTTCGATACACACAGAAATACAGATACACAGACATAAAAATTTGAGATACGTATTAGTAGAAGACGGCTGAGAGTCTCGATAGCTCGTTGCCCACACAACGTTCGAGATAAGACAAGGAATACAGCTAGCTCGTTGCCCACACAACGTTCGAGATAAGACAACCTCCTCAAGGTCCCTCTTGTAACCTATAAATAAGCCTCAAGTCAGCCGTTTTCGATACACACAGAAATACAGATACACAGACATAAAAATTTGAGATACGTATTAGTAGAAGACGGCTGAGAGTCTCGATAGCTCGTTGCCCACACAACGTTCGAGATAAGACAAGGAATACAGCTAGCTCGTTGCCCACACAACGTTCGAGATAAGACAAGGAATACAACAGAAGATCGTGAGGTCCAAGCTTCATCGATTCCTCGATCTACAATTCTGATCTTAGAACTCATTTCGGTGCAAAAGGTATGATTTCGTTTTTCTGCTGCACGTTAATCAATTTTGCATGGACCCCGGTTCGGATAATCGTATAGGGTCGGCGATCCGTCGGTTCCTACAATTATTTTAGAAAATAAAGATAAAATGAGTTTGGTTTTAATTTGAACCAAAAATTATTTTACAACAAAAAAAAAACAATACATATATTAATTTGAAAAATATAAAAATTTGTATTACATAATAATATAAAAATTATATATTATTATTTTAGAAAATAAAGATAAAATGAGTTTGGTTTTAATTTGAACCAAAAATTATTTTACAACAAAAAAAACAATACATATATTAATTTGAAAAATATAAAAATTTGTATTACATAATAATATAAAAATTATATATTATTATTTTAGAAAATAAAGATAAAATGAGTTTGGTTTTAATTTGAACCAAAAATTATTTTACAACAAAAAAAACAATACATATATTAATTTGAAAAATATAAAAATTTGTATTACATAATAATATAAAAATTATATATTATTATTTTAGAAAAGAAAGATAAAATGAGTTTGGTTTTAATTTGAACCAAAAATTATTTTACAACAAAAAAAAACAATACATATATTAATTTGAAAAATATAAAAATTTGTATTACATAATAATATAAAAATTATATATTATTATTTTAGAAAATAAAGATAAAATGAGTTTGGTTTTAATTTGAACCAAAAATTATTTTACAACAAAAAAAAAACAATACATATATTTATTTGAAAAATATAAAAATTTGTATTACATAATAATATAAAAATTATATATTATTATTTTAGAAAATAAAGATAAAATGAGTTTGGTTTTAATTTGAACCAAAAATTATTTTACAACAAAAAAAAAAAACAATACATATATTAATTTGAAAAATAAAAAAATTTGTATTACATAATAATATAAAAATTATATATTATTATTTTAGAAAATAAAGATAAAATGAGTTTGGTTTTAATTTGAACCAAAAATTATTTTACAACAAAAAAAAAATACATATATTAATTTGAAAAATATAAAAATTTGTATTTCATAATAATATAAAAATTATATATTATTATATTAGAAAATAAATATAAATTAGTTTGGTTTTAAAATTAATACCAAAAACATAAATTATTTGAAAAAATTATTTTATAAAATAAAAAAAAATATAAAAATGATTAATTAAAAGAATAATATGAAAAAAAAATTTAAATATGTGTAATTGAACGATAAACTATTTTTCAAAATAAAAAAACATACATATATTAATTGGTCAATACAAATTTTTTTATATAATAATACAAAATTTATATATTATTTTAATTAAATTAAAGTTGAAAATTTTAATTATTTTATGATGTTATTTTATATTATTTGCATTAATATTATTTTATATATATGAACAAACTCATAATTTTAAAAAATTAGTATGTTTATAACATATATTAAAAATATGCACTAGTATACTTTATAATTGTCTTAATATGAAATTAGATTAAATATTATTAAACATATTAATTATTCATTAATCTTCTAATTATATATTAATTAGTCATTAATTATATATGTATATATATATAATTAGTTAATAAAAGAAATACATATATAATATAAAAACAAAAGCACTAGTAGCCTAGTGGTTCAAGGTCTTACAAAGGTCACGAGTTTGAATTCTAGACAACGCACATTTATTTCTCATGATGTGGCAATGATGTGTCAAAATTTGATGATGTGGAAGATGGTGTGGCAATGATGTGTCCAAAATATGCTGATGACGTAGCGTTGTCGTATCTAGATACGACAACGCTTTTTGGTGCGTTGTCGTTGTGCGAAATTTTTTTTGCAACCCTGCCTACGACAACGGTAAAAATTCCTCTTTAACAACGGTTTTTAACCGTTGTTAAAGCCCGAAATTCTTGTAGTGTTAATTTAATTACGTGCGTTTCAGATATTGTTTAACGATTGGTTTTAGAGGGATAAAATTTATAAACATGGAACATAAAATATTTTTAAACCACATTAGATACGTAATGGAAAAATGAGAAGATAGAAACGAACTAGAGGTCAATCGGACACCCGTAGCTCAAACGGCGAAAAAAAAGGGCAAAATACGAAGTTTCGGAAAAACGAGAAACGAAATCTTATCATGAATAGTAACTTTCAAAATTTTCTATAAATAGGCCCTCATTCGATTTCATTTTCACCATTTCTTCGAACGAGTCGAAAAGCGTCGAATACACGCTACTTGTTGATTGGGATACGTGATCTTTGATACTTGCTACTCACGTGGTAACCACCGAATAAGGTGGGGGTAATTTCTTTAAATTAAGATATTATAAAGTTTATGCAATCTTTTAAGATTATTATTAAATGTGGGGAAAATTGTTATGCCGGTATTGATACCTCTTTCAAAATATTTAATTTACGAAGTATTTAAATTACGAACTATTATACTATATGAAATGTGTTGGGTATACGTGCTGAATGCATGAGATGTTATATGTGAAAATGAAAGTGATATGATGGATATGATTAATGAGTGTTTCAAAGCACATGATGGATTGTGAATGTTTACTATGAATGCAAAGGTGAAAAATGATGTGAAGTTAATGTATGTATATGAGCAATAAGATATGATTCCGAATTGCAACTAAGGGGGGTGTATTGGTTTAGGATTTCATAGGATTTTAAAAGACTTTTTTTTCGTAAAAAAATCCGTTGGTATTCAATCAGGATTTTATGTCATTTAAAAACAATCCGCTGGTATTCAATCAGGATTTTATGTCATTTAAAAACAATCCACTGGTATTCAATCTGGATTTTATGTCATTTAAAAATAATCCATTGGTATTTAAAAATATAAGGATTTTACAGGATTGCTGTATTAGATGGATTTTGACGGACTTTTTAGTGTATCTATAAATATCAACAATCTCATCCAAACCCATCAGATTTTAGAGGATTCTTGAAATGATTGTTGAAGTGCTTCCTTCGTTAATGTCTCTTCACCTTTGTCTCTTCACCCTTATCTTTATACTATAATTTTATGAAACCTTTGTCTTTATATTGTAATTCTATGGAAAAAAAAATTGTGATATGTATAGTGTATGTATATACTGTATCTTTTTGTTTACCTTTGTCTTTATACTATAATTCTATAAAAAAAATCGTGATATGTATATACTGTATTTCTTTATTTGTATTGGGTGATGCTATTATACTGCAATTCTATAAAAAAAATCGTGATATGTATATTTGGTATTGGGTGAACCAATTCGAGAGAATATTTGGTATTTTTAAATCAAGGTTCACAATTTTTAAGTCAGCACCTCCATTTTTATTTAAGACACAAAACTTGTACATAACTTTCTTCGCAATGTCGTTCTGATGAATTTCCAATTGAATCGGTGGACGAATCTTCATATTCAACATTACCGGTTAATGAAGACCATAACTTTGAGCCTATTATTTAAACCCAAGAGCAAGAGCGACAAGACGCTAATGCTTGGAGGCGCTATTGCTTGGAGGACTAGTATAGCTATGTATATGTGGATGAATGCTATTTAGAAGGACATGATATTATGGAGAATTATTATTATTATTATTTTTTATCTTTGACTTTTTTTAAATTCGAATGTATGAAAAAAAAATTAAAGTCTTATCGTACTTCATAAATCTATGAAGTTCTGTGAAGTCCACAAAGTCCTACAGAATCCATTAAAATCCTGATTAAAAAGTCTTTACAGAATCTTGCAAAATCTTAAAAGTCATAAAAATCCTGCAAAATCTTTTAAATCCGCATGACTTTTTTCAGCTTAAAAAGTCCTTTAAAATCCTAATTCAATACACCCCCCTAAGTGTTATGTTAAAATAATGTGCTTCCATGTGTATGTTGGATATGTGTATGTGTGATGTGAATATGTGTGCATGTGCATGTACGGCGGCTAAGAACCGTATCAATGGTGGCTAAGAACCGTATCAATGGTGGCTAAGAACCACATCTATGGCGGCTAAGAACCGTATTTATGGTGGCTAAGAACCATATCTATGGTGGCTAAGAACCGTATTTATGGCAGCTAAGAACTGCATCTATGGCGGCTAAGAACCGTATCTATGGTGGCTAAGAACCACATCTATGGCGGCTAAGAACCGTAAAATATTTTCATGGCGGTTAAGAACCGTAAAATGCTTTCATGGCGGCTAAGCACCGTAAATTATGTGAAAAGTGATGTTTGAATGTGAATGATGATTGATTTGAGATGGATGCTTACATTTTTAAAATGATTTAAACCAAGTGTTTGAAGTGATCTATTTTCTACGGTTTTTAGTAAAAGATAAACATTTTACGAAAATCTATTTTATGTGATAAAATTGTGTTTTGGCATGTGTGTAAAATCTTCCAAAATTATTTCATGTCATCCCGAGTTCCCCACCCCACTGAGTGTACTATTGTCACTCACCCCCTTTTTAAAATGTTTTCAGTTTAAGGAGTTTAAGGAGTGGCGCGAACGGTGGATGCTGGTAGCCGATGATCAAATGTTACAGAAGTTTTTATTTGTAAATGTGATATTTTATGAATTATGGAAACGTATATTTTATAATAAATCTTGAATTTTAAATTATTTTTGATTTTTATTTATCTTTATTCTTTTGAAAGAGTGAATTTTTATGAGTGAGTAACGTCTCGATTAAGATTTATTTACCAAAAATAATCGGGACGTTACACAATCAATAAATTTAAAGAAGAACTGTTATTGTATCTTTAAATTTTAGCAACTAATATTTTAGTAGCCGATGATTTTTTCTTGAATTTGTCACTAAATACAAATATTTTTGGTTATGGATGGATGTTAATTTGATATTTTATTGATGATTTTGTCTCGAATCCACATCATAATTATTTTGACGTATGAAGAGTTTAGGATATATTTCATAATATGACCCAATATATATACATAAATTAATTATTTTTAAATTTTCAATCTAAATTTTAAAATTTCTCAATACAGGTTTAATTTAACATTATTTCTCAATTTAAGATTTAAAAAAAAAATTGAGATCTCAATTCAAGATAAATTTAATTTAATTTTTATTTTTATTTATTTATATTTCAATATGTATATATAAATATTTTAAATAAATTAAGAAATATTAGTGCAATTTTGAAACGATCTTCATCTGATTTATTTTAATTTTTTTAAAATATAAATACATTTTGAAATATAAATTAATCTATATTTAAAATAAAATAAAATGAGATTTTGTTTTGAGTTGAAAACTTTGAAGTCTTAAATTGAGAAATAAGATTAAATTGAACTTTTTTATAAGAAATTTCAAAATTTAAATTTAAATTTAAAATTAAGAATTGTTTATAAATTAAATTTTGTTATAAAATTTGTCAGAATACTAATATAATTTTTTTTAAAAAGATAAATAAAGAATAGTATTTGCTTTTCTCTCTCACCATATAATGTGATGGATTCAAGAAACTCACGTCAATAAAGAAGTGCTGACACGTTGACTAAGATTTTTGTACTTACAGAACTAAAAACGCGTTTATTTTATTATTCACGACTTATCAATTTGTCTTCAACATTTGACCTTGGAAACTTTCAAGTCCATTTCTCCACACCACTGAAATTTAGTACTAACCCAATTTGTTGATTGGCATTTAAATATTTTATACTATTTTATTATTATATCTCATTTTCACATACCATTTAACGATTTATATTATTTAAAATTCCATATCCATCTTACAATTTAATTTAATGAGATAATGAAGTCAATAAATAAAGATTTGACTTCAAAGAATGAGTTTATTGAAGAGACAATTTTATATAAATTTTTTGTGATTTATAAAATCGTGTCTGTTTCATTTAACTTACTTAGAAATGCCCACTTTATCCACTAAAATTTGTTTATAGTTTGTGTAGCACCATTTCAATATGATAGGTGTTCGATATTTAATAGGAAACAATTCATTATAATGTATAATCCTCCACTTGAGGGTGTTTTATAGAGTTATACAATGAATAAGATTTTAGGGAATACTGAGTCTATTTTTCCTCTTTAATATCTCTCTTTTATTAAAGAATTATTTACTATTTGATTTATACACGATGGTTTAACCGTCTCATAGATTCATTATATGAAATAGGTCGGGTTGAATCGAATATAAAAATTTATGTAATATTTTTGTGTATATTAAGTAATATTTTTGAATGCTACTATATAGTATATGTAAATAATACAAAAATATTATTTAATATAATAAAAAAATATTACCTAATATACACAAAATATTATATGTTGCATGACTCACGCACGAGGGAGAAGAGCATGAGGATCTGTGCATTTTTCTATAATTCAACCTACCAAATTCGGATCATATATCATATAATACAAAAATATTATTTGATATAAACAAAATGAAGGAAATTATAACTAAGAGTTTAAAACTATTCAATTTTTAGCTAAGAGAATATTTTTTGTTTGATATAATTCAATCTAAACAAAAATTATACCATGTATTAGGATCAATATAATTCACTTATTTTGTTTGATACCCAGAATTACCAGTCGAGTAACTAATTTTTCAATGCAAAAAAGTCAATGATATAATTAAAATATTATTACTTTTTATTTACTATTTGATCTATGACGGCCTTTATGCTATGAGACATAAATAAATCATAGAAGCTCGGCCCATATATCATCAAAATTATGTGAGCATAATATCATTTTTCTAAAAGAAATTGAATTACACCATGCATTTAGTATTCATAGTTCATCATATTTTGTTTGATATTTAAATAGAACTTCAGCTGTTCAGCATTATCAATTGGATAATCAATTTTCAAAGAAAAAAAATCCATCTAATATTATTTATATGTTACTAATTTTCTTATTTTTACTATTTTGACAAGACCCACCACCTTCCAAATTATCCTTATATATTAGGAATTCAAATTAATTAATAACTTAAGTCGATAGCCACTAAAAAGTGATATATATATATATATATATATTGAATTGTTAACATAAATTGATAACATAAATTGTTATAATTTTTTTTGTGACAATGTATTTCTACAAAAATTGATAACATAAATTGACATCACATTATTACAAAAAACAATTATAAGAATTTATTTGCTATAATAATATCATTTTAAAAAGATTATTCGCAAGAAAGTTTTTTTTATGATAATAACTCAACGTTACTAAACTTTTTTGTTATAGTGAGTCTTTTGAGTTGTACTTGTATGCAACTAATGTATGGATCTTAGATCCATACACGTAGGTTGGATCAGATCAAATCAGATCCGGATCTGTGCATTTTTTTTGACTATTATATTGTTTTAGTCATATATTTATATTATAATAGTCATATCTTTATGTTTATTAGTCATACATTCATGTAATATTATAACTTTAAAAAAAATCCTAATTTCTGCATAATTTATACATATATACATTGATGTGGTATTACTCTTACCTTTAAATGATATTAATCATATCTTTATAAAATATATAAAATGTATGACTAATATAATTAAAAAGTATGAAAAATATTAATAAATGTCCAATTAAAAACCCTAAAAAATATGACTAATATAACATAAATGTATAACTAATATAATATAAAGATACAAGACCTAAAAGCGAATTTGGATGAGTTTACTGGTGCGTGAGAGTGCGTACAGCACGTGACGATGCGTGGACTAGTTAGACAAAAAAATATTTACTTTCTCATCTCAATATCGTTCCAATTCACAAAATCTCTAAAATATAACAATCATTTCGTCTTCATACAATAATTTTCAGCTAAATCGGGGGATTTGAGCCAAATTGACAAAAAATTAAAACATGCATTACTAAATTGCAAATTATAAAGTGAATATGATGAGTTTTGTCACAAATTTTTCCTTTTATCTTTTTGAGATAATTTCCCCCTTATCTCTTAACTTCCCTGCAACCATTGTTCACTCAAACAAACACAAAGGAAATGAGTTCTTCACTGTTAAGCCCTTTGTCACTCGCAGCTAACACTATCTTCAAACCCAATCAAAACCCTTTTATTACCAATGGATTTTCATTTGCCAGAAGAAGAAAATCTTTGAATAGAACCATGGCTTTGCTTTCAACCACCAGAGAGATTGTCCTGAAGGATTTTCATCATAAAAGAGCCCTCAAAGTTAGTAAGAATACAATTTTTTTCTTGATTATAAAGATTTAAACTTGAAGCTTTTCCAGTTTGCATTATACTCAAAAAAAGAAAAAAAAATTTGTTTGCGGGGGTTTAGGCAAGTGATAAATTTGCATGTATTTCTTGCAGATCATTTCAGGGCTCCAAAATTTTGACAGGGATAAGGTAGCTGCTGTTGTTACTGCTGCTGATAAGGTTAGTCCCTTTTTTTTTGGTAAATTTTGTGTGTGTGTGTGTGTGAGAGAGAGAGAGAGAGAGAGAGAGAGAGAGAGAGAGAGAGAGAGAGATGCTGCTAAATAGATGTGTTTGCTTTGAAAAAGCCAATTTGAAGCATAATTACTTCATAAACTGGAAATAGATGGATAAGGGATTGTGCTCAATGTTTGAATTGGACATTATAATTGTTATTAGCTATATATATGCCATTACACTCTTGCTTACCCATCACTGAGATTATACCTCAATGGTGATTGTACATGGCTCATTTGCTTGCCTAATCTATACATTGTAGATGGACAAAACAACCAACAAAGATAGCTATAAGTTCACATATGTTCTATGTTTCCAAGAATCAATCTTCTCTTTATGTCTTGATGATCTATCTCGTTTCTGCCCGTTCTATAGGGAGGGGCAACTCATGTCGATATTGCCTGTGATCCCGACTTGGTCAAACTCGCTACTACCTTGACTTCCCTTCCAGTAAGATTTCAATCCCTTATTACTCACCCTCGTTTCTCTGTTTTGATTGATCTTATGTTATTCGGTATGCAATTTGCAGGTGTGTGTATCTTCCGTAGATCCATTTACGTTTCTAGCTGCAGTCGAAGCTGGAGCCATAATGGTCAGATTGCTAACCTGCTTCCATTTTATTCATCAAATAAGTTCTTTTGTATTGCTTAACTCATCGACTCATTCCAAAGTGTCAAAATCAAACCTTTGTTTGATTTCCAGGTTGAGATTGGAAACTACGACTCGTTCTATGAAACAGGCTTGACTTTCTCACCCGATCAGGTCTCTCATTTCATTGAAAACATTCTTTTTTTCTTGACTTCTTGATTCATTCCGTTTTGGTAGTGATTTGATAGCGAGTATTGTGATGCTTCTTTTGTGGGCTCTTCTGAGTTTGCAGATCCTTAAGTTAACAAAGGAGACTAAGAGGATTCTTCCATCTGTTGTTCTTTCGGTAACTGTACCTCATACACTAAGCCTGCCTGACCAGGTTTTAATCTACTCTTGTTTTCGTCTCGTTTTCAATAATCTAAAGTTATGACGAGCAAATTACGTATATAAGTGCTCGTATCATGGCCGATACAGATCAAGTTGGCAGAGCAGTTGGAGCTAGAAGGAGTTGATATCATACAAACTGAAGGAGGAAAATGCTCTACTCCTTCAAAGGCTGGTGTTCTTGGTTTGATTGAAAAGGTATGCGAAAATACGAGTCATAGGTGTATGATTAAGCTCTAAAAACAGCTTATAAGACTGGCGAACATTCTTTGACTAACTAAATAGTATTTATGTCGATGAATGTTAGGCGACCCCGACTCTTGCATCAGCGTATTCAATTTCACGTGCGGTTGGAATACCGGTAATGTGTTCGTCTGGACTAAGTGCCGTTACGGCACCGATGGCGATTACGGCCGGAGCTTCTGGCGTGGTAACCACTTGAAAGAACTCCGTTTTTTTTTTGTTTCTTAAGAGACGACATATCACTTAAATTTGTACTGTGATGTGTGATGTAGGGTGTGGGGTCAGCAATCAACAAGCTGAACGATGTCGTTGCTATGATTGCAGAAGTGAAAAGCATATCAGAGTCGTTGCGTTTATCGACCGAAGGAATTGCACTTCATGAGAACAGTTTAAGGCTATAAATCATCGATGAATTTTGGTGTTGTCGTAGGTAAATGTTCTAGTTGTTTGAATCTTGAATTGTGATTGTGGTCATTGTAGGGTCAGGTCTCTCATATAAATTTTTTCGGGTTTTTATCATAATCGGATCAATGATAATGCCGTTTGATTCTCGGCTAGGGTTTGAGTAGTTTGAAACCTACTAGTTAGGATAGGACTTGTTTCCATGTTTGAATTTGATCTCCTATCATCATATAGTTTAGTATCGATAATCAGTTTAGCAGTTTTATATTTTTAAAATAAGAGCTTAATTTTTAAAATATCTTTAAATTTGATCATTGAAATTACACAAATGTCAGGATTAATATCTTATAAGGTCTACTATCTTATTTATCCAAATACTTCAACAATTTATTTTAAACTTAAATATCTTATAAAATCTAAAAACATCTTATAACATGTAAGAGTTCATATGTTTTAAAAATAAGTTTAGCCAAACACCAATCGAATGTGTGATCAAATTTGAATTGCTACTGATAAAAGGTTCAATCGGTCAGATCAATTCAATCAAAAATAGAACCCGTTATATATAAGAATTATGGTTTATCGTAGCTTAATGGGTTAAATTATTTCATTAAATTTCAAAATTACTAAAAATATAAGTGATTAAAATATTAAATATCTAACCTAAATTCTTTATTATTTTTCTATTAAAAAAAAAGTTAAACTCTCAAATCGATCTGATGAGTCCAATTAGAAATTTTATTTATCAATTCAAACAGATGAGATCAAGTATCAATTCAATTTATTTTTTTTTAAATTGAATTTTTCACTTGGTCAGAATTGGAGGTGGTAACTTGTGCCGCCAGTGCAGGGTAGCCCAGCCCACCAGGCTAATACAATGTTGGGTCGATCTGCTTTAGTTAGGCCAATAATTTCATAGTCCAATCTAAAATTTATTCATAATTTTAGTTATTTTTATTGTGATCTTTTTGGGCCACTTGCCCATTGAACTGGGCCAAAAGCCCGACACCTGTTCAGTCAAAATATTGACAAACCCAGCCCATACTACATTTCGAGCTATTTGGGTCGACCCATCAAGCTTGACCAATATTATCAGCTCATGTTATGATAAATAATATTCCCCTATCCATCGAGGATATGCCGTAAAATGTCCACACCTAATGTGTAAATATCCGATCCTTTTAAATATTGTAATTTAAAATTAATAATTATATTTGATTTTTGATATATCAACGATAGACATATTAATATATCCACAATGAGTAAGATAATAGATCTCCTACTATCTAATGAGTTATTGTTATACAACATTAAATTATTTTGTTTAAATTATAAACTTATCCTTATGGCTAAAGTTAGAGTTCTTTTGGATTTGAGGCATTAATTAATGAAAGACAAATCTTGAGGCATAATGTTTTCCTTCAAAGAGAGGTAATATGGGTAGATAGATTATAAATGAAGTTAGGTACATAGCATTACTACTAGTTTTGAAATCGTACAATCTCTTTCCATAATTTAGAAACCAGAAGAAATTTTTATTTTTTATCCAGAATCTGTGAAGGAGAGATTTTCATTTTCATCATAATTTATTTGTTGTATTTCTGTAGTGTATCTTATATTTTAAATATTAACGTAATAATAAAATATGAGAAGAAATAAAATTTATAGGTAAAGACTTGTAACATATTACAATGTTGGCATCGTTAATGTAGGCATGGTCCACCATGGATAAAATAAAATATGATATGGGTCATCATTATTATATAATAAAAGCTTCTTAGTTAATTGCAATGTCTAGGCAAAGGGGTCCACATCTACCCTATATTAAATACAATCACTCCTTCAAAGTTCACAACTCATGACTACAGGCTACAAATCACTAATTAAAATGTGGAGATTTAAAAGAAGCAAGAAAAAAGTATACAATTTTTTTTGTTAATTATAAGTTTTAAAAATACAAATTTAACTAGCAATAAAAAAAAAAGGTGCAATTTTGCCGGGTTAATTTGGTTTTAATAAAAATGTGTAGCTTCAAATTTTGAAAAACTTGTATGAAATCATATCATGGAATATAAATCTGTGAGATGGGGTTTCGTAAAAACCATAGTCAATTTTATAAATCAATTTTTATTTACAAAAATTCATATGATATCATCTCACTAATATTTTTATGTGAGATGGAACTCTATTGAATTATATGATCTAGTCAACATTAGGTTATCATAGTCAATGCTGGAAACCACCGATCAACTCACCAATTTATAGGTTGAAAAAGTCATAAAAAAGTATTCGTTATTCACTTAATAATATCAGTTTTATGGTTAAAAATATTACATTAATACTTTTAGCTAGAAAATGAATGATTATAAATGTATTATTAATATTTTTATAAAGTTGCAAATAAATATCATCTCAATATTCTAAAAATTTGTAAATATTTATTTATAAGTTTATAAAAGTAATTGTAATAAATGTATACATTGTTGCTTTGTGGCTGAAAATATTACTTGAAAAAAATAATATTTTCAGCCATAAAACAAATATTTGTACATGTATTATTAATAATTTTATGAAATTGTGGAGTGGTATGCTGGCTTGCGTTGATCATATTGATCGTGTTGACGCACATTGACCATCATTGATTCGATTGATCCATGTTGATCGGGTTTTGACTAACTTATATGTGCATCCGCCTCACATAAGGAGATTCCTGACACAGTCTTACATAAAACTTTCTCATTTTATTTTTATAGATTATGAATTATGAACTGAACAATCTTATAAAATTAGATTTGTAATACAATTTTATAAAATTCCTACTATTGATCAATTTGATACAATTTTTTTTAAGAAAAAAAAAATATTCATATAAAATTAATATCCAATAAGTATATATATACTATGACATTTTATTGAGGTGTGGTCTTTATTGTAATTTAATTTTTCTTGAAATTTAAATTCAGTCCAACCTCATCCCTTATTTTTCTAATTCATGTAAAAATTTTGCGGTAAATTTCTCAAATTTTAACAATAATTTACTTAAGTATTGTTGATAATATGAGTAAATAGTACTATCTACCACAAAACATATTATGTTAGCATCATTTTTACCACAAAATATATAATTTTGGCCTTTTCTACAACAAAAATGTTAAAAGTCAAAATTATAATTGGTTGTCATATGTGAACAATGGATTAAAAATGATTGATGTGTAGCACCTAGGAATTTTATTTTTTTTTAAAAACTATATGATATATGTATATAGTATTATGTTATATAGTATGAATATCTATAAAACATAAGATAAGTTATGTAACATAATTATATAATATAGATTATATTACCTTAATGTAATATTAGTGTAATTATGATTAAGAATAGTCAACCCTTCTAGAAGATGTCTTATGATTCAAAAATGGGGAATGAATAGGATAAGGTCTCATTTCCTAATTTTTCTTCTTCAACAAAGATTCAAAACCCTCTCATCTCCTCTCAAAATCAACCACCGGTTCCTGCTTCTCTACCGGCGGCCGACGACCTTATTCCGGCAAGGTAAACGGGCCGGATTGTGTACCTAGTTGAGCTAGTTGTAGGATGGTTTTGAAGGTTTAAAAAGAAGTTGAATCTCAATCTTTCTCTCTCCCTCTCGCTCTCTAAGACTGCCCTGCTCAGCTCCGCCGTCCTGGTTCGCTGTCGTTTGGTCGTGGCCGGCGCTGGAAGGCGCCGGCGAGTCGGGGTCGGAAGCCGCCGCTTGCAGCGGCGGTGCATTCTCTGTTTTGTGCGTGCGTGAGTGTCTGTGTTGGGTTGTGTTTTGGGTTGTGGGTTGTTGGCTTGGTTGGAGTCGGGTCTGTGGTCGTGGTGTTGGCCGGCGCCACCCGGCGCCGGCAGGAGGAGGGAGGCGCTGCCGTGAGCAGCGGCGCCAAGTGCAGGGGTGCGTGTGTTTGGGTTGTCGGGTAGGAGGGCTGTGCGTCGGCTGCGCGTGGGTTGTGGTCGGTCGTGGTCGGTGGTGTGCGTGGCCGGCGACTGGGAGTCACCGGCATGGTCAAGGTGGCGGCGGCGGGCACAGGGTGGTAGCAGGGGAGAAGACGGGCGGCTGGAAGAAAAAAAAAAGGGAAAGAAGGGAATGACATTTTTTGTAAATTTGATGAATGTTAGGGGTATTTTGCAAAGATATATGTTGCTGGAATTTGAAAACTTAAGCATTATAATTGCTGAATTTGTATAATGAAATTTTAGATAATTAAAGCATGATTAAGACCTAATTTATGTATAATTATCAATGAACATTGAAAATATTTAAATTACATAGTTTTATTTAATAATTAATGATAATATGCATGATTTGCCTAATAAATTATGGAATTATGATGATAACATGTTTGGAATTAGAATATATTAAGCCTATGGATATTATCTTATAATTTATAGTATTTAATATATGAAAATCGAGTTTTAATTTATCGATAGAGATAATGTACGTTAATTAAATTATGCTTTAAATATCATAACTAGGTAGATAAACATTGGGCTTTGAATTTAATAAAATGATATAGATTATTACTTAGGATATGATAAATGAGACAAATTTTAATTAAATGACAAAGAAAGGTTATATAGATTAATGTATGTTAAATTGGATCTAGTTATATAATTAATTAGGGAATAAAGCCCTAGATTTTATCCAATTGATTAATAAAATATAGTTTGAGCTCAATTTTGGAATTAAGTATTAATACATTATTTATTATAAATTTTAACCAAAGATTTATTTGGAATTATAAATTAAACCTAGGTTTCACCAGATTGCTTTTGAGACTAAAATATCGGCCTAAAAATATTATGCTAATTAATTTATTTTATCTTACGTTTTAGTTATTAATTTTAAATCTAAGGTTTATTAACCTTAGATTCACATCTAATTAAACCCGAAATATTAAGTTCGATTTGAACTTTCTATTTTAAGAAATTAGGCATAATTCAGTATGAAATAGGGTTATATTTTTAAGAAATTTAGTTTCTAAATAAATGAGAGTTCGAGTACATTCTAAGTCAAACTTTTATGATTATAGACGATACGCAGGAGTTCGCTCCGTAGATATCTCTGGGCTCTACAGTTTTTGATCGTCTACTTTAAGGTGGGGGAAAAAGTGCTAAATCGATATTTATATTTCTTTCGAAATATTTAAATTGCGAATTTTATTATGCTATATGAAATGTGTTGGGTTTATGTGCTGAACGCATGCAACACTACAAGAATTTTAGGCTTTAACAACGGTTAAAAACCGTTGTTAAAGAGGAATTTTAACCGTTGTCGTAGGCAGGGTTGCAAAAAAAATTTCGCACAACGACAACGCACCAAAAAGCGTTGTCGTATCTAGATACGACAACGCTTTTTGGTGCGTTGCAAAAAAGGGTTGTCTTTTCCGCCATTTTTGAATTTTTTTTAGGATATGACAACGCTTTTTGCAACGCTTAAAAAGCGTTGTCTTTTCCTATTTTACAACGCTTTTTGGTGCGTTGTAAAAAGCGTTGTCGTATCCTAAAAAAAATCGAAAAAGTGACACGTCATCAGCGTATTTTGGACACATCATTGCCACATCATCTTCCACATCATCAAATTTTGACACATCATTGCCACATCATGAGAAATAAATGTGCGTCGTCTGGGATTCGAACTCGTGACCTTCGTAAGACCTTGAACCACTAGGCTACTAGTGCTTTTGTGTTTATATTATATATGTATTTCTTTTATTAACTAATTATATATATATACATATATAATTAATGACTAATTAATATATAATTGGAAGATTAATGAATAATTAATATGTTTAATAATATTTAATCTAATTTCATATTAAGACAATTATAAAGTATACTAGTGCATATTTTTAATATATGTTATAAACATACTAATTTTTTAAAATTTTGAGTTTGTTCATATATATAAGATAATATTAATGCAAATAATATGAAATAACATCATAAAATAATTAAAATTTTCAACTTTAATTTAATTAAAATAATATATAAATTTTATATTATTATATAAAAAAATTTGTATTGACCAATTAATATATGTATGTTTTTTTTATTTTGAAAAATAGTTTATCGTTCAATTACACATATTTAAATTTTTTTTTCATATTATTCTTTTAATTAATCATTTTTATATCTTTTTTTATTTTATAAAATAATTTTTTCAAATAATTTATGTTTTTGGTATTAATTTTAAAACCAAACTCATTTTATCTTTATTTTCTAAAATAATAATATATAATTTTTATATTATTATGTAATACAAATTTTTATATTTTTCAAATTAATATATGTATTGTTTTTTTTTTTTGGTTGTAAAATAATTTTTGGTTCAAATTAAAACCAAACTCATTTTATCTTTATTTTGTAAAATAATAATATATAATTTTTATATTATTATGTAATACAAATTTTTATATTTTTGAAATTAATATATGTATTGTTTTTTTTTGGTTGTAAAATAATTTTTGGTTCAAATTAAAACCAAACTCATTTTATCTTTATTTTCTAAAATAATAATATATAATTTTTATATTATTATGTAATACAAATTTTTATATTTTTCAAATTAATATATGTATTGTTTTTTTTTTGGTTGTAAAATAATTTTTGGTTCAAATTAAAACCAAACTCATTTTATCTTTATTTTCTAAAATAATAATATATAATTTTTATATTATTATGTAATACAAATTTTTATATTTTTCAAATTAATATATGTATTGTTTTTTTTTGGTTGTAAAATAATTTTTGGTTCAAATTAAAACCAAACTCATTTTATCTTTATTTTCTAAAATAATAATATATAATTTTTATATTATTATGTAATACAAATTTTTATATTTTTCAAATTAATATATGTATTGTTTTTTTTTTGGTTGTAAAATAATTTTTGGTTCAAATTAAAACCAAACTCATTTTATCTTTATTTTCTAAAATAATAATATATAATTTTTATATTATTATGTAATACAAATTTTTATATTTTTCAAATTAATATATGTATTGTTTTTTTTTGTTGTAAAATAATTTTTGGTTCAAACTAAAACCAAACTCATTTTATCTTTATTTTCTAAAATAATAATATATAATTTTTATATTATTATGTAATACAAATTTTTATATTTTTCAAATTAATATATGTATTGTTTTTTTTTTGTTGTAAAATAATTTTTGGTTCAAATTAAAACCAAACTCATTTTATCTTTATTTTCTAAAATAATAATATATAATATTTATATTATTATGTAATACAAATTTTTATATTTTTCAAATTAATATATGTATTGTTTTTTTTTTGTTGTAAAATAATTTTTGGTTCAAATTAAAACCAAACTCATTTTATCTTTATTTTCTAAAATAATAATATATAATTTTTATATTATTATGTAATACAAATTTTTATATTTTTCAAATTAATATATGTATTGTTTTTTTTTTGGTTGTAAAATAATTTTTGGTTCAAATTAAAACCAAACTCATTTTATCTTTATTTTCTAAAATAATAATATATAATTTTTATATTATTATGTAATACAAATTTTTATATTTTTCAAATTAATATATGTATTGTTTTTTTTTGGTTGTAAAATAATTTTTGGTTCAAATTAAAACCAAACTCATTTTATCTTTATTTTCTAAAATAATAATATATAATTTTTATATTATTATGTAATACAAATTTTTATATTTTTCAAATTAATATATGTATTGTTTTTTTTTTGGTTGTAAAATAATTTTTGGTTCAAATTAAAACCAAACTCATTTTATCTTTATTTTCTAAAATAATAATATATAATTTTTATATTATTATGTAATACAAATTTTTATATTTTTCAAATTAATATATGTATTGTTTTTTTTTGTTGTAAAATAATTTTTGGTTCAAACTAAAACCAAACTCATTTTATCTTTATTTTCTAAAATAATAATATATAATTTTTATATTATTATGTAATACAAATTTTTATATTTTTCAAATTAATATATGTATTGTTTTTTTTTTGTTGTAAAATAATTTTTGGTTCAAATTAAAACCAAACTCATTTTATCTTTATTTTCTAAAATAATAATATATAATATTTATATTATTATGTAATACAAATTTTTATATTTTTCAAATTAATATATGTATTGTTTTTTTTTTGTTGTAAAATAATTTTTGGTTCAAATTAAAACCAAACTCATTTTATCTTTATTTTCTAAAATAATAATATATAATTTTTATATTATTATGTAATACAAATTTTTATATTTTTCAAATTAATAAATGTATTTTTTTTTATCCTTGTATAATTAAATTTTTTATATATTCTTAATTAATTGATATATATATATATATATGTATCTTTTTTTTATGTTTTTTGTATTAATTTTAAAACACAATAATTTTATCTTTATATTTTTTTACAAAAAACATTCATAAGTTATGAATTATGAATTATAAAATACAATTTTCGAATCATGTTTTAAAATAATATTCAAATTTTGTATTATTATATAATAGGATGAGAGTAATACTTAATTAGGTGTAATTAATTTGTTAATTAATTCAAAATAGTATTTTATAAAAATACTATTTTCTAAAATAATGAATTTGTTCATATAAGATAATATTAATACAAATAATGTAATATAAGATAACATTATAAATTAATTAAATGTATTAAATTTAAGTTAATTAAAAAATAATTATATAAAAAAATAATTATTTTATAATTGTTTTTTATTTTAAACATGCAACACACAAAACAAAAGGGTTGCATAATGGGTTGCAAAAAAAAAAAAAAAATTCTAAGAAAAGACAACGCTCAAAAGCGTTGCGAAAAAGGGTTGTCGTAGAGCGAAAAAAACGCCTTTTAACAACCCTTTTTAAAAAGCGTTGTCGTTTCAATTTTGACCGTTGTCGTATAGCGATTTTTTGCAAAAAAGACAACGCTTTTCGGAAAAAGCGTTGTAAAAAGCCAAAAGACAACACAAATTCAGTAAAAGCGTTGTTAAAGAGGGGTTGTTAAAAGCCAAATTTCTTGTAGTGCAATGTGATTATATGATGAAGATGAATCCTATTTTATGGGAAATGTGACATGTTTATTTATATAGATGATGAATGTGTGTTGAAAGATGATGAATGACAACAATAAATATTTTGTGATGTTATAAGCATGAATATATGTGAAATTACTTGAATTATCTATGGTGGCTAAGAACCACATCTATGGCAGCTAAGAACCGTATCTATGGTGGCTAAGAACCATGGCGGCTAAGAACCGTATCTATGGTGGCTAAAAACCACATCTATGGTGGCTAAGAACCACATCTATGGCGGCTAAGAACCGTATCTATGGTGGCTAAGAACCACATCTATGACGGCTAAGAACCGTAAATTTTTGAACATGCAATTGATATGAATGATTATAAAAATGCTATGTTTGCATGTGAAATGATTGAAATTAATTATTTTATGTGGTTTATGAGCTTATTTCTCATATTTTACTACGTGATCCCACTGAGTGTATTTTATACGCTCACCCCATTTGCATGTTTTTTCTATGTTTAGATCCGCATGAGGAGAGACGAAGCTGAAGAAAGATGCATATAATTAATTTTTTTGCTGTATATAAATATGCTATGCTATGTTCGCAAATGATTTCCGGATCTATTTATTTTGAAGGAATGTAAAGTTAAGCCGGTGGCTTGTATACTGATATTTTTCGCTGCTGATTTCTGATAACTTATAGTTTTATGTAAATTATTTGGGGTATTTTAAAAACCTTCGTGAATTTGGATTTTATGTTTTATTTAATTGTTCGCTTGTTGTGTTTTTGTTGGACGCCCGTTTTTAGAAAATTTTATATTTTATTTTATTAAGAAAATTGGGGCGTGACATGATGTCTGATATGTGAGGATCACATGACGTACACAAATTGTACTATTTAAAATAGTCTAACACGATATTTATTTAAACAAAATTTACATTATGATATGGATTATACGATTTTTTTTGTGTAAATCCTAATTTAAAAATTTTTCGTGTAAACCCTAATTTTGTAGAATTTTCGTGTAAGTCTTAAATTTGTAGAATTTTTGTGTAAACTTTATTTTATAGAATTTTTGTATAGATCCTAATTTTGCAAAATTTTCGTGTAAGCCCTAATATAAAGAAATTTTCATGTAAGCCCTAAATTTGCATAAGTTTCATATAAACTCTAATTTTGTAATAAAAAATGGTAAGCCCTAAGTGTCTTTTTGACCGCCTGTTTCACCGTGTGATTTGATGTGTAATAGTTATAGTCCATTATAAAGTCTAATCGATGGGAATAAAGTGAGTACAATTATATATTTTTAAGATTTGTGGTAGTTTGGACACTAATTAATAAGACTCTCCCGTGCAACTGGGGTAGACCCAAATTCACGTGTTTGTTATTTATCTTTTTTTTAATTCATGTGTTGAAATTTATCTATATTAGTATGATATTTATATTATATTAGTATAACATTTATGTACAAATATTCTTACCTTTATGTAATATTTTAACTTTCAAAAAAAAAAAAAATTTCATCACAATTTGTACATATATAACTTTATGTGATATTACTTAGCTTATACTTTTATATCAATATAATCATACATTTATGTAATATATAAATGTATATCTAACATAACTAAAAGGTATGACTAATATAACTAAAATGTATGAAAGATACTAATATTTGTCTAACAAAATGTAAATGTATGAAAGTCATAACATAAAAACATGAAAGTTATAACTAAAAAATATATATATTTTCAGAAAATACAGAAAATAAGCTAAGTTGTGAGCACCCTCTTTAAGGCTCATGGAAGAACATGCCGGCATGTGGGAGCACATGTCAAGACTGATTGACCCGATAGATATAAAATTCATACATCAATTTTAGGAGTTTTTGTGAATTTATAATATGTGATAGAAATTAATATGATAGGGCACTAAGGATGGTGAGGCCATGTTGGATATTGTAAATATGTCATTCCACAAAATAAGAACCATAGATACCATATCAATGGAATTTTAAGTGTTTTAAGTTACAATTTCTTCTAAATTTGAAGCATCGATTAAACCTGCAAATTTTTCTTCAAAGTAATCAAGTTCATAAATGTCTTCCTTTTTCCACGATTTCAACCATATCATCTATGCAACAGAGTCAATTTGCAGTATCAATAACAAGTTACCATTTAATTAATAGATTTTTAATTAATAATAAAATTTAATTGATCCCATAATTATCAAGTTCATTAATAGAGATGCCAAACCTTTTATTAAGACTAATGCCTCCCTATATTTCCACTCTATTTGAGTTTCTTATTTTTTTTTTCTTTCTTTTTCAAGATTTAGTTTTCATTAGATTAAATGCATTGTATTTGAAACATGAATGTAGTGAATGAACCAATAATTACAATCAATGATATAGAAGATCATCGCTCTTTATATTAGATTAATGTATCATATTTATTTAAAACGAGAATTGAGTAATTAAGAATTGAGCGAACAAAACTGTTTTGGTTGGATTAAGTGAATCGCATGAAAATATGAATTGAATAAGCTTTGAAATAAGTGGAAAAAAAAAATCAATAATAATGTCACAGTTAATAGTTCTTATTTATCACCACTTCTATTCTCAATTACTATATTTGATATGCTTCATTTTTTTATAATGTTATCTCGTCCTTTATTTCAATATTATTGATATCAATTAATTTATATTTATGATAATATTTTTTATTACTTCTGACATGCTCGATTTATGTATCACAACCCAATTTCCTCCCATGCTATTATCAAAACACGATAATTTTGATAATTCATGAATCCACTGCCAACATTATATGTAATACCAGCAATATTATGTTGTTTTGGTTACGACAATTAATGGGTGAGACATAATATGTAGCGGAAAAAATTATTTTTATTAGAAATAAAGGTGTTCAATTTTGGTTCTGTTAATTTTAATTAGTAATTTTAGTTTTATAATTGAAAATTTTGTCTAATTTATATTACTTTTTCATCATAATTTTATGAGTGATATATATGACAATTTTTTACATATGTGTCAATTCATTTTGTATTATTTTTCAAATAAAGTGCTACATCATCATGCCACATCATTTAATGAATTTAAAAAATAAAAAATCATTAACTAAATTAAGAAAAACATAATAAAAGAAAATTTGAAAAACAAGATTCCCCACCCATCCTTAACAAAAATGAGATTTCCTTTCAAAAATCCTTAAAAAATCAAATCTCCACCCATCCTTAACAAAAATCCAAATCTCCAATCACACCTAATTTCTAAATCCAAATCTCAATCAATTCAAACGCGGTGGATCCATGCAATCACACCCCACAATTTATTACATTTTTCTTTATGATTATTTCATGTTTTCTTACATCTCTTATTCGTTATAAGATCTTTTATTACACTTGATATTACATCTCTTATTCCAAATCAATCACCACACACCACGTGTATACAATGACATCATTAATTAATATGTGTCGTGTATTAAACACTATGTAACACAAAATGTAATATCGAATGTAATAGAAGATTTAAACTCCTCTTACTCTCATTTTGGATTGTATTATATTGAATTTGGTAATCTTGTTGAAACTAGAAGGTTTGGTGTTGATTTTGCAGGTAGATCTTAAGCTAAAGATTTGCAGATGTCCATCGATTAAAAACTTTATCGTTCGTGAAGCGAAATCTTACTATGCAACTGAGGTTATAGTTGGAATTGTTCAAACTCATCATAAGATTCGTTCATTAGCTTTTGTTGCAAAATATTGTGTAAGAAAACTGTCCAAGAACTGTACTGTTTTAGCTGTTAAATATTTCTTACATTTTATACCTAAAAATTTCGGTTTTGAGTCTTCAAGACTTGAAGGATTTTGCTGTTAGGATTTGGATTGATTGTGATTTGAATTTTAAAATTAGGATTTTTGGGTGTGATTGCAGATTTGGATTTTGGGGACGTGATTTCTTAGAGATTTTTGAAAGGAAATCTCATTTTTGTTAAGGATGGTTGGAGAATCTTGTGTTTCAAATTTTTTTGTTTATGTTTTTCTTAATTTAGTTAATGATTTTTTTTAATTCTTTAAATGACAGTAGCATGATAATTTAGCATTTTACTTGAAAATGAATCGCCACATAATGAAAATCATGAAATTGGGGTATGTATAATTCACTCATCGAAAATTGATTGAAAAATATAAATTTTAGTAAAAAAAACATTGAAATTGAACAAAATTTTCAATTGCAGGATTAGTAAGACTAAAATTGGTCGCCTTTAAAGTAGGACGAAAAATGAATTTTTCCTGATATGTATTGTCAAATTTATACGATTATAATAGTGATATTGTTGGGATTTCAGTATTTAGATTTTAATGAGACAAATCATATATGTAATAGGAAGTTTTGTGTACTCCAATTTTCACGATATTTAAGTGAAAGCATATACTAGAATTGAGTTTAGATATAGGTGTTGAAAGATGGAGGTTTTCATAAGTTACAAAGCTGCATCCAAAATTTTAGAAAGAAGCTGTTGCAAGAAAGCAGATACAGCATCGCTGCAAGAAAATGATATAGGAGTACTGCAAGCAAATGATACAACAGTACTGTATGAAGATACTGCAAGCAGGTCTAAATTACAGCAGCGCTGCAAATGAGTATCAGCTGCAAACAGAAGCTGCTACAAGAAAGCAGATACAACATCACTGCAAGAAAATGATATAGGAGTACTGCAAGCAAATGATATAACAGTACTTTACGAAAATATTGCAAGCAGGTCTAAGTTACAGCAGCGCTGCAAAGAGTATCAGCTGCAAATAGACCTAGGATACATCGCCAAGCTCACTATTCAAACAGTCAAATAGTGCCAATAACAAACAAAGAAGTATCCTGCAATTCGACGAAGGATAAATACAGTACGAGGAACAAGGATTCAAGCAAGAATAAATAGAGAAAATCAAAGTTGCAAACACAGAGCCAATACAAAGATGTCACGTGGACTGACGCGCTGTAGAAAGTTGCTAGCCGCAACTGCCGCATTAAATGCTCCGAAAGAGAAAGTTAAGTCGCATTAAATGCTAGCCATGCCTTTGATTAAGTACTCAAAATTCAAAAGAGAGATATCTCCTTCAACGAATATCTTCTCATACAAGTATAAATAGAGGATGAGCAACCCTAAAACTGACTACTGAAACATTTGCGCAAAAACTCTCAAGCATTCAAGTTACATACTTTCAAGTCTACTCTCAATTTCAATCACTCAACCTCTGTGAAGTGAAGCAATCAAAACTGAAAGATCCTTCGAAGGATTCAGAATCTCACTTCACCGCACCAGTTGAAGAACAAACCATATACTTTTAACCTTGTTGCTGTGTGCTTAGGTTGTTTTAGGTGTCGAACAGTTGATAGGAGAGATCCTTGCTGTTTGTATAATTGTCTAGAGTTAGGCAGCTTCCCTTCCCTGTGTGGGAGTTTGGAATCCTGTGTGGATTAGCCTTTAGAGTTTGCAGTTGCTGTGTGTATGCTGGACTCTAGTAGGTGTTAGCTTTGTAAAGTTGATAGATTGTTAGAAAAGTCCTGTAAACCAATCTTACTTAACAAAGTTCATGCGCGAAGTAGCAGTAGAGTGGACGTAGAAGGATTACATCACATTCGAACCACTATAAGCCATAAGTGTTTTATAGCTTTCTTATCTGTGCTTTATTTTATTTATCTATCTCTGTTATAAACATAAAATATTTTGAAAAGGATCATATTTGAGAAAACCAGCCTTATGTTATAAAACGTATTTTTCCGCTGCGTATAAACTCTAGTTACAGCGTGCAGCACTGCATCCTAGTGCTGTAAACAGTAACTGCTTGGCGCTGCAAGTTCAAGTAACTTGCAGAACAGTAAGTTTTTCTAAAGATTTGCAAAATCGACCAAGGTTCATTGACCCTCCTTTAAACCTCGAACATCACTTGGGACCAACAGATATATAAGGACATCTCAAACTCTTGATGACAAATTTGCCACAAAAATATCAATTTGCCACCAAATTTGTCACAAACAATAAAATTATCTCCAGCCATTAAACTCAAAATGTAATAGAATATTCTCGATTTTTATCTTTTTTATTCTCAATCTTGTAATTTAAGATGATCCTTATCTAAAGTCATCGTGCATGTCACATGTTCATGTTTTTGTCGAAAAATGGGTCGAGAGTTGCAATTTAATAAATTTTAGTAGTTCATGTTGCAATCTGATAAAAAAAAGTTTATGCTGGAAAATGAAATAAGTCAATAATTCTAGAGGTTTTTTTGAATTTAACTTTTTTTTTAATTAATTCTTGATAGGATAAACTTCATAACAAGACAGTTTATAAATAAATTCTCAATTTTAGATCCAAATTTTAAAGTTTTTCAATAATGAGAAAAATGTTATAAATTCTTAATTTTAGATCCAAATTTTAAAGTTTTTCAATAATGAGATCAATTTAACATTTTTCTCAATTTAAGGTTTGAAAAGTAGATTAAATTCTCAATTCAAAATAATTTTTTTTAATATTTTAATATACATTCATATTTTGGATAAATTAAGATAAATTAATGCATTTTAAGAACAATTTTCATCCAACTTATCATTTATATAAAAAAAATATAATTAATTCAATTCATATAATATAATTTATATTAAACTGATTGATATTAAAATCGATTTTCTGTGTTTTTATTCATAAAATTAAGAAAATAAAGAATTCTTAATTTTCTGAATTGCATTAATTATATATATAATTGCACTAACTTATCTTAACTTATTTAAAATATAATTACATATTGAAATATAAATAAATCTATAAATATAAAAAAAATTGAATTTTATCTTAAATTGAGAACTCAATCTAATTTTTAAGTTTTAAATTAAGATTTTTTTTAATTTTAAATTAAAAATTAATTTATAAATTAAATTTTATTATAAAATTTATCTATTTTGGATATGTCGCCTATATCACAGGTGACTTAGTGTACAAAAATACAAAAAATTTGGAAAGGTTTGTAGTTGCCTAAATTTTACTTATTATCATAACTCTTTCGCAAACACATCAAATCATTAAAATATTTTTTTAAATTACAATATTTCATTTAAATAGTCCTTAATTTCACTCAAAGCATATTTAAATGGTTCCTATTGACTGAAATTGATTTCTCAAATTAGTATATATAAATATACATTTAAAAATACCTTATTAAATTACACTAACATTTAATTTAAGTGTTAAGCTAATTTTATTTAAATAATTCATTTATTATCTATAAAGTGTAACCAACATCTATTGATTACTAAGCTCATCTGATATAGCCATTACATCCATTAAAGAACGGGTAACTTATTATATAGTTTTTATTTGATTGGATTGACTCTAGACAAATAAATTCGTGAAAATAAATAAATAAGTATAATTTAAGTCCAAACTAAAGTGCACACTACCAACATTTCCGCCATTGTAGCAAAATCACATCGTTTTCATCGACCACTCTCTGATTCTCTCAAGCTGCCATGCAAGCTCTTCAGTCCACCGCCTTCCGCCCCTCTCCGCTCGAGCCACTTCGCAGTTCGCGCCGTAGAAACGATGCCAGAAGTTCTCCGGCCAAGTTTCAGCCGTTCAAAGTCTCCGCCGCGGCGGCGCCGGCTGTGGCGGCGCCGAAGCGCGAGACTGACCCGAAGAAGCGAGTCGTAATCACGGGTATGGGATTGGTCTCGGTGTTCGGAAGCGATGTCGATGCGTACTACGAGAAGCTGTTGAGTGGTGAGAGCGGCATCTCTCTGATTGACAGATTCGATGCCTCGAAGTTCCCCACTCGCTTCGGAGGGCAGATTCGGGGGTTGAAGACGGAGGGGTATATTGATGGGAAGAATGATCGAAGACTGGATGATTGCTTGAGATACTGCATTGTTGCGGGGAAGAAAGCGTTTGAGGACGCAGATCTTGGGGGTGGCAAGCTCGATAAGGTACAGTGTTTTGGAGCTTTATTGAGTTGATTTTTGCTTTAATTTGTTTTTTTAATTCAGCTTGATAGAGTACTGGAATAGTAGATGTAACATTGTGTAAATAGAGGAATTCGATTAGGTTTTAATGAGGATGTTGTTTTACTAGTCAGTAGCTTTTGTTGAATTGGAATGCTTGAAAAGCGGTTAGTAGATTGAGAGAGATCTTGTGTTGAATTGATCATGGATTTATCTTATTGAATTGCCAAATTGATAATTTAGAGAGATCATGGATTGTTTACGATCTTGATTTTGTTTCCATTGGTTATATGTGTATCTTGCCAATTTATGGAGTTTTGAAATGTAATTTGTTGGTGAAAATTGGTTTGTGGTTATTGCAGATTGATAAGATCCGAGCTGGTGTTCTTATTGGCACGGGAATGGGTGGTCTTACAGTTTTCTCAGATGCTGTTCAGGCTCTAACAGAGAGAGGGGTCAGGAAAATATCTCCATTCTTTATACCTTTTTCTATAACGAACATGGGATCAGCTTTGCTTGCAATTGATCTTGGGTTTATGGGCCCGAATTACTCTATTTCAACTGCTTGTGCAACCTCGAATTATTGCTTCTACGCAGCTGCCAATCATATCCGCAGGGGTGAAGCTGATTTGATGCTTGCTGGTGGAACTGAAGCTGCCATGATTCCGATTGGACTGGGTGGTTTTGTTGCATGTAGAGCATTGTCTCAAAGAAATGACGACCCACAAACTGCTTCTAGGCCTTGGGACAAAGATCGAGACGGTTTTGTTATGGGTGAAGGTGCTGGAGTCTTGGTATGTCTCTTTTGATTTCGTTATTTCGTTACTCTTTGAAATTTTGAGCCTATGAACATGACTAGGTGTTATAAATCTCAATTTGTGTTCTTTTTGGCTTATTGACCATTGTAGAATATGGAATTTCGGAATGGTATTCAACATGTTGGGTGGTCCTCTGTTTGAAACTGAATTTTCTTCGATGATGTTAACAGGTGATGGAAAGTTTGGAACATGCAATGAAACGAGGGGCACCGATTATTGCTGAATATTTAGGAGGTGCAGTAAATTGTGATGCTTATCATATGACTGATCCCAGAGCTGATGGACTTGGTGTCTCATCATGTATCCATAGTGCCCTTGTAGATGGCGGTGTTTCACCTGAGGAGGTATATTCCTTTTGTCTCACGTATCAAAATACGAAGTATACAACTTTCATCTGATTGTATATACTATCTTCTGAGCTGAATTGCTTGTTCATATATTAATGATCATCATGAACCTTCTATATTGTTTCTGTGTAGTATGTTCTAAAAATTCCATAAGTTCAATGTACCTGTGTAAATTTAATTTGATGCTTATATAAAGTCTGCTTCTTCTTTTTCTGGCTAATAGAGCAATGAATAGCCTAAATTGTGTGAGATTTATAACATTTATAATTGAAAACTCAAGATTAACGTTCGAAAATGATTCTGGGCCCATTTTGTTCTCTGTGGTTAATTTCATTGAAGAATCTTTACTGAATTTGATTTGAAGTATATCGAAGGGTGCAATCGTAGAAATTCTTGAGACATTAACTTAACGGGTCCAAGCCATATTCATCTTCAGGTGAACTACATAAACGCACATGCAACTTCCACTATAGTAGGTGATTTAGCAGAGCTAAACGCTATTAAGAAGGTATTCAAGAACCCATCAGAGATAAAAATAAATTCGACGAAGGTGAGTACTCTTGCCCCCACCCCTCCAACATCTCTCTCTTTCTCTCATATTTTATCTTCTTCCAGTCAATGATAGGGCACTGTCTTGGAGCTGCTGGTGGTTTAGAAGCTATTGCATCAATAAAAGCAATCACGACTGGATGGCTTCATCCCACCATAAATCAATTTGTAAGTTCAAACATATACATCTATATATATATATATATGCGTGTGCGCGCAATTTAAATATAGTCTTTGCAATTTCATAGTTTCAAGTTAGCTTGAATCGAAAGCTTATCTCATTCATTAAGAGGGGCTGTTTTTTGTTTAATTGGTTTTTTTCTTTGAACGAGCGACGATCTTGATTAACAATCAACAACTTTGTTATACTTGCCAATGCAGAATCCAGAGCCTTCTGTGGAGTTTGATACCGTTGCAAACAAAAAACAGCAGCATGAAGTCAATGTTGGTAAGATCTACTCTCTCTCTCTAGTTCTTGATTTTTCTCCTAATACATTCATATTCATATTCAAATTCAAATGCAGCAATTTCCAATTCTTTTGGGTTTGGTGGACACAACTCTGTTGTTGCGTTTTCTGCATTCAAGGCGTGATTCTGTTGTAACTGTATTGCTCGTAGCAAGGTTAATCTTGCTTATGATTCGAGCAACACATGTAATTTGTGCAAAGGGGCAAATTTTGAGTTGAGCTCTAGTTTTCCCTTCTTTTAGAGACATTTGAAATCTGAAAACGTTTGTTTTAGCTTCAATTCTTGCTTCTGAGTTATTTCAAGTTTCAATAGTGGCAAAAGCCTTTGATAGTCAGAAACAATGCTTCGTCTTTTATTTCAACAATAGTTATACATACGCCATGTGTATAAAATGACAATGAGCTCATCATTCTGCAAAATTGTGTATGGAACATAATTTATCATATTTTTATAGGTTCTGATTTTATTTAGTTTGTAAATTGAAATAACGTTATACTGGAATATTTATGTATTGGGGCCTTTTCAAAATGCAATTATCATCAAGAAAATACGCACTTCAACAAAATGGTTTTTTTTATCAATCCTTTTGAACTGTCCCTAATAATTAATACCTGAAGCAAATTCTATGAGGTTAATGATTTATTTGAATTAATCTTTTCATATTGTAGTTATTTTAAATTCATATCGACTTGATCCCTGGATTTTTGAAGTATCTGTATTTGTAACTAATGAAGATATATAAACCAAAAGCATATCAAACGAGACAAAGGTCCTTTGTTAAAACACGAAATTAAGTTTCAAAACAAAAATAGTTGTGTAATATTATACGTTGCTTGTTATGCTACATCTCGTAAGATCAGGAGCTTTCAACATTTGAAGTTAAAAGCAAAATGGTAGGAAAATAGCAGATCTTTTTTCAAAAGCTCTTTGGTGGAGATGGAATATCGGGAGATTCTTGTCCATTTGGACCAGACGGAACAAGTCTCTTATTATGATTTGAATTTGGGCCTGATGGAATAGACATTTTTTCAAAAGCTCTTGGTGGAGATGGAATATCGGGAGATTCTTGACTATTTGGGCCGGATGGAACAAGTCTCTTATTATGTTGTCCATCTGGAGAGCCTTTTGGAATCAACCTTTTTTCGAAAGCTCTCGGTGGAGATGGAATATCAGGAGATTCTTGACTATTTGGACCAGACGGAACCAACCTTTTTTCAAAAGATCTCGATGAAGATGGAATATCAGGAGATTCTTGACTATTCGGACCAGACGGAACAAGTCGTCCATGACCGCAATCTAGAACAGCAAATAGCACCAAAAGAGTGATTGCCAAATGAGATACAAAATAAGTCGACATTTTGTTTTGTTTTGTTTTTTTTTTTTTTGTGATGGATAACAAAACCTTGATGATTACCAATGAATAATTAACAGGTTTATATAGAATTTTTGTGCTTAGACATATGGAAATTAAATCATGAATTAATTTTGTAATTAATGTGAGAATCCCACTTCAAAAGGAAATATATTTATATTATATATCAAAAGAATTCAAATCATAATATTTTAGAATAACAATAATACCAATCAGGAGTAAATAAGGCCAGCAATTCAAAATCTCTTAAGGTTATAATTAAATATTTTTCCAAAATAATTCTGATTTATTGTGTTTTTAGTATTCAATTATTGTCTCGTGATGTAAATATCGTGTGAAGTAATTGCTGATAATATTGTACACACAAATATTTAATCTTGTGTAGTAACTAATAAGGATAATTAAGAAATAGATTTTATTTAATTGTATATATTATATGTCTATATCTTTTCTTGTATTTTTTCAAAACTGTTGTAATCCTCATCCAGCTAAGTCAGAATAGGAAAATGTTTACTATGAGTATTACTAAGTTGTTTATATTTGGGTAATGATATTATATATATATATATATATATATATATATATATATATATATATTGAGAATGCATCATGACAAATTATTATAACAGAAAGGAAAAAAGAAAAAGGATAGAAGTAATTAGAATAAAGAGGAGATTTGCTTTTTGAAATGAGAAGATTGCTCGATCATTTTTCTTCTGATCATCCAACTATTTTAATTATCGTTTTATCCTTAATTCTTTGAAAGATATATAAATATACATAGAGTAAGAAATTAATAAAAATAATAATTAAAATGTTTGTTTTTCTCTAATTAATTTTTATTTTTAATTTTTGGAAAGTAGCCACCACACTGTCACTCTCTCCATCGTGAGATATTTAAAAATTCAAAAAACATAATTGCGTTTTAAAATCGGAAACTACCTTAACCAAATTTCTATAAAAAACACAATTTAAAATATCAATCATAATCACACCTCCATAAATGAGGTCCTTCTATTATGGTTTGTATTTAAAGTTGCATTTCTACTGTATTTTATAGTATTTTTTTTAAAATTTGTAATGTGTACAATAATCATAAACTTTTATACAATTTTTTTTTTTTGTAATTTTAAATAAACTCAAAACTAATAAATTGTAAATTTAGAGGTAAAGTATTCTTCAATGAAATAATGTGATACATTTAAAATCATATTCTATAAAAATAAAAGAATATTATTAATTATCATTTTAATGTATCTAACAGTTTACTATATACTAATTATTTATAAATATTTTATATATTATAAGACTTTGAAATTATTCATATTTAAAAAAAAAACTTTCTGGTAGAGAGATACAGACGACTTGGGCCTGATGTTGGTGTGGAATACAGCCCATTTAGAGAAGTGTTACAAATGAGCCTAATGTTTAGTCGGCCCAGCCCATTACCTTTCCCCGCCAAATTGTTGCCTACGTCTCTCTGTTTTCCCGCCAAATTCTGAATATCTTAAAAATTAAAAGAAATTTTTTTACTGGATTTTTCTCATCTCTCTCTCTACCCCGGAAAGAAACCCTAAAACGAGCAATCGGAGGCGTTACGATTGATTGCGGAGACGATGGATCTGAGCGACGATGTCAGGACAGCGCACAAGCGAACTTTCCTCAAATTTTTCGAACAAAATGTAAGTCTCCAACTGTATAATCCTAATTACTGTATGTATGCTTGTATTCTGTATTCGTAAACTGGTTGCTGAAGAACGCTGTATGAATTTTTTAATCGCAGGAGTACAACGTTGAGCTGAAAAAGTCTCTCGATTTAATGATTACTCAAAATCGCCGCCGTTGCATAATTAATCTTGCCCATTTCTACCACCATAGAGAAGGCACCGATTTGGCTCGAAGGTTTACGATCTCGTCTGCAAAATGTTTTCTTTGAAATATTTAATTGAATTCTTAATGCTATTTGTTGACATTGCAGGCTTTTGCAAACTCCGAGCGAGTATATGCAGCCGTTGTGTGATGCAGTGACGGACATGGTTAGGAGCATGAATGCCAAGTATCTGAAGGAGGGAGAGCAAATTCTAGTTGGGCTTGAGGGTCCCTTTGTTTCCAGAAGGGTGACCCCGAGGGACCTGTTGTCTGGGTTTATCGGTTCTATGGTTTGTGTGGAAGGCATTATTACCAAATGTAATCTTTCTTTCTTGACCTTCTTCTGCCTATTCTATTACTTTGCTTTGTTGCAGTTTCTTTGGCTTGTCCCTAGGAAGTTTTGTGCTTAATCAATGTATTTATACATTGTGATTTTGGATGAAATAGCTTATTTAGTAGGTGGCAGAATGAGTATGCCTGATAATTGATACCTTGTTAAGGATATTGAAATTTCTCCATTGAGATTTGTTATAACAATTGTTGTATGTTAAGCTACATTGAATTTGGCTTCTTATATATGACTTGAAAACAACCATTTAAAGAAGAATATGCCTATGTTTACTCAGGAAAGATATTGTTTGTGTTGTTTGAATGCCTTGGTATTTGTCTGACAGAGAGCGAGAGGTGAAATCAAAAGATGTAATTATGCTAATATATTTCATATCAAGGTGATTAACCATGTGATGAATCTGAATAAAAAAACAAATGCTTTGGAGATGCCTATTTCAAACTGAGAATGAATTACCTACCTGTATTCCTTATATCTACACTGAATCAATGCTCTATCCTGAGATGATTTTGGGGGTTAGGATTTCTGAATCTTGGGTTTGATGTCATTGTATAGGGCAATTAAGCTGTTATTGATTCTATTATATAGTCTGATAGTCCATTAGTGCTATGATTGAATTTTTATAAAGCTGATTTTATCTTTTTGCTATGTCCTCAGGCAAAAAAGTTTGCCTTTACTATTATAGTAATTCTACTTGTAGTCCTTCCTTACGGGTCCCATACCTATCTTAAGCCGCCTCTATTTGTGATAAGGGAATGGTTGACTGATCAACAGTTCATGAAGTCTGCACTCTTGTTTCTAGTTTATCATTGCAATTGGAAATTTTCTGCTATCATTCGCAACTCATATATTCTATGTATAGGTTCTCTTGTTAGGCCAAAGGTTGTGAAGAGTGTTCACTTCTGCCCTGTCACTGAGAAATTCACAGTTCGGGAATACAGAGATATTACATCCAATATTGGTTTGCCAACGGGTTCAGTGTATCCAACACGTGTAAGATTTCTTGAGCCCATCCTCTACTTTTATATTGCTTGACCTAGAGGTAACTTTGACAGATATTCACTTGTTTCAGGATGATAATGGCAACTTGTTGGTAACTGAGTATGGGCTATGCACTTATAAGGACCATCAGTCACTATCGATGCAAGAGGTTCCTGAAAACTCAGCTCCTGGTCAACTTCCTAGAACAGTGGATGTTATTGTAGAAGATGATTTGGTGGATTCATGTAAGCCCGGTGACCGTGTTGCAGTTGTTGGGATCTACAAGGCTCTCCCAGGGAGAAGCAAAGGCAGTGTGAATGGAGTATTCAGGTTACTATGATTATAGCAAAATAGTCACTAGTCATCTGTTTCACCTATGTAATTAATTTATATTAAGACATTCTTATAACTAATGTAGGACTGTCCTCATTGCCAACAATGTCTCTCTTCTCAACAAAATGTCACACAACTTGCAGTATTCAACTGAAGACATGAAAAATATTAGACAGATATCTGAAAGAAATGATGCATTTGACCTACTTGCTAATTCTCTTGCTCCTTCTATATATGGGCATATGTGGATAAAGAAAGCAGTCATTTTATTGATGCTGGGAGGAAACGAGAAAAACTTAAAAAATGGAACCCACTTGAGGGGGTAAGTAATGTTAGTCTCCTACTCTTGCCTTGGGCCCGGCTGTCTTGATCTAGTTTGCCGGCTCTAGTTTTTTGTCTAAACTTATGTGCTGCATTCTAATTTCCAGCGATATAAACATGATGATGGTTGGTGATCCTTCTGTTGCAAAGTCTCAGTTGTTGAGAGCCATCATGCATATTGCCCCCCTAGCCATATCAACCACTGGTCGAGGTTCTTCTGGTGTTGGATTGACCGCAGCGGTTACTTCTGATCAAGAAACAGGTACTATAATCTCTTTGTGTGCGTTAAACCATTGGGTTTGTGATGGTTACTTACTAGATGGATGATTAAATTCAGGGGAGCGAAGACTAGAAGCTGGTGCCATGGTTCTTGCTGACAGAGGAGTTGTCTGTATTGATGAGTTCGACAAAATGAATGATCAAGATCGTGTTGCCATACATGAAGTGATGGAGCAGCAGACTGTAACAATTGCGAAAGCTGGTATTCATGCATCATTAAATGCCCGGTGCAGTGTAGTGGCAGCTGCAAACCCAATATATGGAACTGTAAGTCTCTCAAAGCATTTGAAAGTTTAAGGCTTGCTTAACCATCCTTCTATCCACATTGTTCATACCATATTCATTATTGACAGTATGACCGTTCAATAACTCCAACAAAAAATATTGGGCTTCCGGATTCTCTGCTCTCTCGTTTTGACCTGCTTTTTATAGTTTTGGATCAAATGGATCCTGGTATTGACCGCCAGATTTCAGAACATGTGTTACGAATGCATCGGTATCGTTCTGTGGTTGATGGAGGTATGTCTTCTATTTTCTCTTCTAAATCTTATCTCATGTTAAATGTTGGTAGATTGCTGCATAGAGATTAAAACAGAGATATTATTGAACACCGTGATCTATATGCCAGGGGCAAGATTAGATGATAGCTCAAGACATGATGGTGAGGAGGATCCAGAGATTGGTTCTTCTGTTTTTGTCAAATACAACAGAATGCTACATGGGAGAAGATCTGATAAGGGTCGAAAACGTGATACTCTGACCATCAATTTCCTTAAGAAGTACATTCATTATGCCAAAAACAGAATTCAGCCTGAGCTTACTGATGAGGTTAATCGCTCACTATCATCTGATACTCAAAATTCTATAACCTGCACTCATGTTTCTTGATAATATAGATACTCAATCCCTGTCATCTTCTGATGTTGTGTGTGACTAATAATTTCTCCAGGCATCTGAACACATAGCAACTACTTATGCGGAGCTTAGAAATGCAGGTTCAAGTGTAAAGGTTTGTTATTTACTAAGCTAAGGTGATTGAACATTTTGAATTTAAGTGGCTGTGATTGTCTAGAACTAACTGTTGTGACATGTTTTTAGACGGGAGGAACGCTTCCAATCACTGCAAGAACCTTAGAAACAATAATTCGTCTATCAACTGCCCATGCCAAAATGAGGTTGCGGAGACAGGTACCCTTTTATCAGTTCATTCTCTTACCAATGTAGCATTGTAGAATATCTAAATTTAACCCACTTGCATCCATGATTCCTAGATTGAAAGTGATTAACAATGTCTTGATCTTGAAACAGGTACTAAGGTCAGATGTGGAAGCTGCTCTTCAAGTTCTGAACTTTGCCATTTATCATCAAGAGCTGAGTGAAATGGAGGAGAGAGAGCAAGAAAGGGTGAGAGAAATGGAAAAAGAAAGCAGAATGGACACTGATGCTACTACTAATGACGGAGCTCGTGGAGGTAGAAAAGGCACGACCAATGATGGTGGTTCTACTGCCACAACGGGGTAAGTGCAAACTATATACCGCAAGCTGTAATCCACTTGCTTCTTTTCTTCACTAAATAACAATGCATCGATATCCCTTCTATTTCGTTGTGAAGTGACACAGAGGCAATGGACGTAGATGCCCCTCCACCAGGCAACACCAACAGAACAACAGAAAGGTCTCTCTACTTATAAACTTCAAACAAGATCCCTTTTCAGCATGTATTGATATTTGTTAGGCTAACTCTCTCTCTCTCTGAAGCAGATTGGATGCATTCAGTGCTGCACTGGGGAAGTATAGACACACACAGCACGTGGAACAGATGTCGATTGCAGATATAGATGGTGTTGTTAACAGTGGCTCAGCTGTCCCTTATTCTGCAGCTGAAATTATGTCCTTTTTGGAGGTAATCTTTACATTTACCTCAATTCCTCGAATCACTTTTCTTCAATGATATTAGCTCATCATAACAACTTTCAACGTTCTAAAGAATCAATCTAATAGTAAATGAATTTTGTGTGCAGATAATGCATGAGAAAGGCAGCTTGATGGTCTCCAAGGACACCAATGTAGTTTACTTCATTTGATACTCAATTTAACTCCAAAATAGTCATGAGCGACAAACAACACTTGCTTTCGTTCTGCACTTCAACTAATTGAAACTCCGACGGACGGAAGTTTAATCTGTAATTTAACTGGTGAATTCATCAAGAGGTGGTATGTGGCCTTCACAAGTTGCTAAAATTGTCGAACATAGCTCGATTTGATATTTATATTTGTTGTCCAGTTTAAGACCATCACCACTGTAATGCATTGTTTACTGTTTTGTAAGAAAATGTTTGTAGCTATTTACTTTCATAACCTCAACCTTGATCTTTTTTCCATCAGAAAGACCATCGTTTTATTCTTATTTTTTTGAAAATTTTAAAAATAAATTGTTTTTTTCAAAACTAAAACTGTTTTCAACATTTTAATTATTATTTTTATTAATTTCTTACTCTATGTATATTTATATATCTTTCAAAGAATTAAGGATAAAACGATAATTAAAATAGTTGGATGATTAAAAGAAAAATGATCGAGCAATCTCCTCATTTCAAAAAATAAATCTCCTCTTTTTTCTAATTACTTCTATCCTTTTTCTTTTTTTCCTTTTTTGTTATAATAATTTGTCATGATGCATTCCCAAAAAAAAAAAAAAAAAAATTAAAAAATAAAATAAATAAATAAATAAATATATATATAAATATCATTACCTAAATATAAACAACTTAGTTAAAACTCATAGTAAACTTTTTTCTATTCTGACTTAGTTGGATGAGGATTACAACAGTTTTAGAAAAATACAAGAAAAGATATACATATAATATATACAATTAAATAAAATCTATTCCTTAATTATCCTTATTAGTTACTACACAAGATTAAATATTTGTGTGTACAATCTTATCAGCAATTACTTCACACGGTATTTACATCACGAGACAATAACTGAACACTAAAAACACAATAAATCAGAATTATTTTGGAAAAATATTTAATTATAACCTTAAGAGATATTTGAATTGCTGGCCTTATTTACTCCTGATTGGTATTATTGTTATTCTAAAGATTTGAATTCTTTTGATATATAATATAAATATATTTCCTTTTGAAGTGGGATTCTCACATTAATTACAAAATTAAATCATGATTTAATTTCCATATGTCTAAGCACAAAAATTCTATATAAACCTGTTAATTATTCATGGGTAATGGTCTTGTTATCCATCACAAAAAACAAAATGTCGACTTATTTTGTATCTCATTTGGCAATCACTCTTTTGATGCTATTTGCTGTTCTTGATTGTGGTTATCGACGGCTTGTTCCGTCTGGTCCGAATAGTCAAGAATCTCCTCATATTCCGTCTTCACCGGGAGTTTTTGAAAAAAGCTTGGTTCCAAAAGGTTCTCCAAATGAATAACATAATAAGAGACTTGTTCCATCCGGCTCAAATAGTCAAAAATCTCCCGATATTTCGTCTCCACCGAAAGTTTTTGAAAAAGGCTAGTTCCAAAAGGCTCTCCAGATGAAAATTTTAAAAATAAATTGTTTTTTTTTTAAATTTATCAAATGATGTTTTGATGAGTTTAAATTAAAACTCTTTTCCATTCAATTTAAATTAATCTAAAACGTGGTTATGATGGTGATTAAATATTATTTTAATTTTCATATTGACATAATTTATGATGAGACTCTGACGTGGCTAGTAAGACACATTTGTGGACTCAGAACTTCGAAAATGTATGTAATTTGAATTGCAATAAAAAATTAAAATCGTGATTTTCTTCTAAATTCAAAAGATTATGATTAAACTGTAATATTTAAAAGCATGATGGATTGTTATTATCTTAATTTTTTTTTTCAATTATGTTTTAAAAAAATCTTTAAGAAGAATTCTACTCCATTGGATATAATTATTATAACCCTAACTATTCGTATTGCACTTCAAATTCATAATTACTTATTTAAAAATAAATATAAGACACTAAAACACTATAAAAGTTTTAGCCCAGCTCTTCAATGAATTCTCTAACAAATCTTGAATTAAACCCACTTCTTTAAAGTATGATTACAAGTTATTCGTGCTACTCATACTGTACTTCCAAGAATAAAGTCCAACATCTTAGATTAAAAAGAAATACAGAAAATTATAGAATCAGTAATATTTCTTTTAGAAGAAAGCAGCAGCAAGAGAAGCAACAGCAGCCATGACAGAAGGAACACACAATGCCACCCCGGAAGTGCTTGGTCCAGGTGTTGGTGCAGGCGCTCCGACATTTTCAAAACCGGCAGCATTTGCAAACACGACGAGGCTTGAAACATAGACGAACAAAGCGAGAGCCATTTTTCTTCCTTCCATGATGCAAGCAACTTTAAACTTGGAATAAGTGTTTCTAAGTGGGAATGAATGAATTTTGGACGAGAAAGAAAGGGGATTTATAGGGAATTTGGCGTGACGAAACAAGAATCTTACAGCTGCTACTTTTATTTGTTTATGTATTAGAAAGTTTCACACCATTATTAGTTATTACCAGCCTGTAGTAGTGTTGTTCTGTTCCTAGAGTTGGTAATAAATGCATGTTGTTTTGCTCTTTACAGATAGGTTTTGCATTGCTTTGTGTGTGTAATTTAGTTAGTTGATTGCAATGATGAACATGGGGTAGTTAAGCTTAGAAAGTGGACTTGCTCTTTTAATGTTAGGCCCACAAGTCTAGTATTTGCCATGTTCCAATCTCGTATTTCATTTTATATATACACGTTATAAAATCAACATTACGTCGTCATATTTTGCAATGTTTCAATTTCATATTTTATTTTAAGTAAATCATCACTACCTAAAATAAGTGTTTGATTTAGGAAGTTGAGGAAAATACTGATTTATCCTTATTTAAATAAAATCATTGTAGGTAAATTTTTCAATATTCACTTTGTATTTAATACTCTCTCTGTTTCAAAATAAATCGTTTTGAAGTCTAAATTTTGTTTCAAATTAAGTGTTGTTTTAGAGTTTAATGAAAAAAAAATTTCCAAATTATTCATGTTATTACTTCATCCGTTTCAAAATACTAGAATCTACATTTTGTTTCAAATTAAGTGTCGTTTTAGACTTTTATGTAATTTTATTCTGAAATTTTTCCTATTAATATTCCTTAGATAAAATTTAGGGATTTAATATGATACTTTTATGAAATTAATTTGATTTCTCTCTAATTTTGAATCCTAAATTCCTTGATTAGTTAATGACATACTTTCTAAATTTTATGTTCCTTAATCTATGATAAATTTTATATTCCTTAATTTATGACAAAAATTCTAAATCGACTCTTATTTTGAGACAAAGGGAGTATTTCTTAACTAAACTCTTGGGGTTTAATATGATATCTTTTAAAAGTAATTTGATCCTCTTTCTAATTTAGAATTCTAAATTTTTTGATTAGTTAAAGATATATTTATTCAAATTTTATTTTCCTTGATCTATGGCAAAAACTCCAAAACAGACATTTATTTTGAAATGGAGGGAATATAATTTAAGAATACTAAATTAGGACAATCATGATAGAATTACACTTATTTTGAGATTTTTTTTTTTTTTAACTAACAACATTTATTTTGGGAGACGAATGATGTAATATTGAGATTTTTATTTGTAAGATTGGGAAATCCAAAAAAAAAAAAAATGGAACATTTCTCCATTTCTTGATGATATCTAGTTCTTCCAGCATCGTGATGGATAATTTGCTGAATTAATATCTGTTCTTACAAGGATACAATCATCCTCCCTCGCCATTTATTCAAACATTTGAATCCTTAACAGAGATTCACAGTGTATATAGCCAGATAATTTAAAAGAAAAATACAAATTACAAAAGTACATCATTTTGAGCCAATATAAATGATCAAAGGTGGGAAAATGAGGTAGGCTACATACTTTGAGGGATCAAATCAACGGCTCTTCTTTCCCGTTGCTGCTTCCCAAGCTCGTAAAACATGGTCCACGATTTGCTTTACGCCAACACCATGCTTTACCTGCATATCCAAATATGTTATCATTGTATACAACAATGAAATAGAACTGATATTTGACGAATCGATGGACTATTGAAGCAGAATGGGGAGAAAACCTGAGCAAAAACTAACGGCCCACCATCCCTCATTCGAAGTGCATCACGTTCCATCACTGATAAATCTGCTCCAATAGCTGCTGCAATATCAGTTTTGTTTATAAACCTGCAACCAATGGTTAAACCAATCCGATCATTTCAAGAAATCCTAATTAGTCAGAAAAGAGATGCTATGAAGCAGCAAAACACATACAAGAAGGTCAGCCTGTGTAATGCCTGGTCCTCCTTTACGAGGTATTTTATCACCACCAGATACATCGATTATATAAATGATGTAATCTGCTAATTCTCTGCTGAAATTGGCAGCCAGTTGTCTGCACTCCAAAGAAACATAGAAGAAATCAGAAAAAGTCTCAAATCTTCAATCAGAAATCGCCATATAATCTTGAATCAAGAATTACCTCCCCCAGATTCAATGAGGAGTATATCTGCTTTATACAAATTAGAGAGCTCCTCAAGAGGCCCCAGATTAATGCTGATATCTTCTCTAATAGCTGCATGTGGACAGCCACCTGTTTCTACAGCACGTATCCTTTCCTCAGGAAGGGCTCCATGCTTTATCAAGAATTCACCGTCCTCTTTTGTGAATATATCATTTGTAACCTGCGTTTAAATGAGAAGTTCAAAACACACGTCATTCCCCCATCAAAACTTTCCAGCAGCTATCCATTTTATATGCTTGCTGATGACATAAATAAGTGCATAGGTGACAATTAAGCTCGAATTGAGTTGGTAATAAAATTAGCAGTAAGGGAAGATTAGGATTTAGGTCTGTATATTGTTGATAATTGATAACAAGACAGAAGTTGGCACATATATTTTGCAAGGTAAGCCGAAACTCCCCTTTAAACTCGAAACTCGTATGAACTAGACAAAATCACAACATAAACATAAATGACCCCCCTATATCTACTTATTCAAAGCCCTGACGAAAGCATGTCAAGACTCATTTGCCCCTACCCTCTTAGGACCAACAAATCACTGTTTAAGCGGGTTAAGATGGTAAGGTTAAGATGAATATCCCCCCCTCTTCAATCAGAAAGCAATTTACGGAAACTGCAAAGATATATCATTAACATTTCGAAAAAAGATATTAGAAATGTATAGAAGTAGGATCATCGGAAAAAAAAAGTCTAGCTAATCAAGGATTCATTGTTAAATCAATTATCCATCCATCTTTGTGTCTTGCGCTTTCTTAACACAGCCAAATCTCTCAAAACCTCAACAATTCTGCTCTTATTTTACACTAATATTTTTTTGGGGGGAAAACCATAAACTTTATAGGCCACATTGGAATTTCCAACCAGATTCAAAGCATATAATATATTATAAAAGCAAAAAACTAATAAGTCTATAAATAGAAAACGTTATACATACAGCTGCAAGGCTATATTGGTCCCTAAGAAGTTCACACAAAGCCAGCATCAACGCCGTTTTTCTGCAGGATTGCAAACAAGATTTAAACTACATAATAATTAAACAAACAGCAATTAAACCAAAATCATACAAATAAAGCAATTTTGAAAATCAAAATTAAGAGCAGAAAAATTGGGCAAAATACCCAGTGCCAACGGGGCCGCCGATGCCGACAGTGAAGGCTCTTTCATTGAAATCGCGATTAAGAAGCGGAGGAGCTCTTCTGCTGAAGTAGCCTGGGGATTCAAGGGGTTCGTGCGAGTGCGGCGCCAGTCCATCGTGGCTATGGTACACCTTCCCATCCGCGCCAGTCCACGATTCCCTGTTGCATTTCGAACAATCACCATCATATTGTAGAATCAAGAGCTTCAAAACCACCATGCAATTGAAGCCCTAAATATCGAGGAAAACAATTGAAACTCATGCAGCATTAAATTGTAGGAAGTTTGGAGAATAGGCTATATTACTCGTGGTGGTGGTGGTCGTGGTCATGGTGGTGGTGGTCGTGGTCATGGTGGTGGTGATGATCTTCAGACGCCATTGAAGTAAAGCTTGTGAAGAGTCAGTCAAAGTCAACACGGACACAATAATGGATAGCACATTGCATTTTGGATCAAGATAAGGTTGAAAAATAACTATTTTCGTTAAAATTTGAAAATGCTTTAAGATTTTTATTAAAATTTAGAGGTATTTTTTTTAACGAAGTTTATCATATAGTATTAATTTATGTATGTATATTTTTTTAGTTTTTTTGATGTCTTCTTATATAGTTTTGTAAACAAATATTTGGGTGTAATGTATTGTTTTTTTTCTTTCAAATATTACAAGATTTTTGGGAGAATGAGAAGCATTTTTTGATTTTATTTAAATAAAGAAAAATGTTTTCTTTCATGGAGAGGACATAAATCCAAAAATTACATAAAATTCTCCCAAATGAGATAGAGTTTTTTATAATCTTATATAAAATTAAAATTAATCATATTAAATGAATTGACTCGTCTTATTGATTCATATAAACTATGTTTTACATAAGATCATGTGATACCATCTCACGTAAGATCTACTTTAGAATCATTCTATTGAATGACATAAAAATTGACCACAAACCTCGTAACTTAAGTTTTTTAATATTTACTGTCCCCCTGTCTTCCACTTCCCCAATTTCATTAAAAAAACACTTCTGAAGATCATTAAAAAAGATAAAAAAAAAAGATAATATAAAATTTATATAAAATCATCTTACAAATATAGTTTCATGAGACGGTGCTCCAATAGCTACGATCCAAGGAGGGGCAAGAGGAGTTGTTGTCCTTCAAGATTTGAGAATTTTTTTAATAGTTTATTCTTAAATAATTATATATTATCGTCCAAAAGTTCACCTAATTCTTATCTTATTGTTTATATATATATATTTATTTATTATTATGTCATAAAATATATGGAGATATAAATATTTTTAAAATTAGGTGTATAATTATATAAAATATATCGATATGGTTTCAATATTTAGATTTTTCATATATGTGTTTCCTTTCCCCACCCCCCAAACACTAAATTGTCACATCTACAATCCAAATTCATTCCCATAAGTTGATAACTGTTAAGATTTATATATTAAAGTTTTAAAAAAAATTAAAATAATTTGATATTGGATGAAGATTTTTTTTTTTTTTAATTACAAATTCTCTGGCTCCACAAGAATCCTCTGAAGTTCACCAAATATGGTATCAATACTTCATTTTAAAACAATCATATAAAGTTCTTTTATATATATATATATATATATATATATATATATATAAAATATAATCATAGTAAGTATAGCATGTACTAGTAACAACATCTTATTACATATCAGAAATTACAAAATATACAATTCACTCTAAATCAATAATCACATTACAATCCTAAATTACAACTACATGAACATCAAAAGAAAAATTACAATCCAAGTTCTTCACATCAAGTTAGTTGAAAATAGTTTATTGAGTGCATTGGTTCTTGAGAAATAAGTCCCAAGTGCATTGCTTTTTCTACATGCTCATCCAGCACATCCTTTTGAGTTTCCAATTGAGATGTTAAGGCATTGTTTGGATCATTACAGTTAGTACTAGATTTAATCCCTTGTCTTAGAATGTATTCCCACTTATCTTGGAAAAGATAGAAAATAATCATGAAAGATATTTGAGCTGTGAAAACTATAATCCAAAGTGTGATTTTTCTTGATGTTCTTTTTGTGGTAAGCCTCTAAACCTATATAAATATTCAAGATTCCTACCAAGGATATAATTGTACCTAAAATCCAGTGTAAGAAATACCATGTACTTCTACCTCTTCTTCCCCTGCAAATATTGGAAAACATTTAGAAAAAAATAGTGGATAATATTAAGTCTCAAATGAAATTGTAGCCAACTTAAATAATAGATCCATCTTGGTACAAGTGAAGCCCATGAACAAACTATAGAAAAATATCGTATGACGATACAAAAATATCGAGCAAATGAAATAGAATAAATTAAATACGTGCATTAAGATACGAAAGCTCCACTTGATACAGTGAAAAATCTCTTAAAGAAATCTTGATTATGTTGTGTTTCAATTGAAGATTTTGAAAGATGGATTCAAATACATAATGACAATTGCATTAGTGTAATTACCTCACTATTAAGGAATAATTTTTACTAACAAATCATTCGATACAAACACAACTTAAAATGATTTGGGATTGAAGATACATATAAAAGATTAATAATTACCTCTTAGGTCTTTTAAATCCAATCAAAATTTGCAAATAGATTGCAGCATAGAGTGCAAGCCTATTCTTTGATGAGTGGTTGTTGAATGCATTTTCAAAATTTCTGATTGATAGAATTGCTCCAACAGTAGCAATTATGACAGAGAGCACCTTTAATCATACATAGAAAAAAAAAATCAATGATAGAAATATAAGAAATAATTAGCATGATAAATAAATAAATAAATAAATTATAATTTTATACTTAAAACTGGAAAATTTGAAACTAAAATACTGATCATATTTGATGAGGTTTGATTTCTCTCTATGCTCGCAATTTTGTTCTAATTAGGTTAGAAAGCTATCAAATTAAATTAAATCACTCGATACATGTTAGACTTGAGATCGATCGTTACATTAATAGAGAAGGCTCAACATATTTTCTATTTGGATCAAATTAATTAAAACCCAATTTGAGCTTGAAAAGTATTAAAGAAAAATAATAAGTGAGGAAAAAGCTAATTATTAATTAGGTTCGATTCATGTTTGATTTCGATTAGACCTAGACTCTAATGATCATCATCTAACAACTATTATAAGCATATATATCATTTTTCAAAATCGATAAAATTTAAAAAATATATGAAAATTAATGCATTCAATTACTCGAGTCAATTAATTCGTTTATGAATTTATCATGCTAGTGAATAAAAAACAACTTTAGAGTTCATGAACCCCACATGAGCACTAGGTATCAAAGGGCATCATGATAATGTAGAATAAATATTTAATTATATAGAGCACTATATATACTATACACATCAACACAATCATATGATTACAACCAACCAAAAAATTCATTTTAAATGCTTTCTTTTATTTGATTAATTTCAGGAGTTTCTTCATGATCAACTACCCCCAAAAAGAAAACCAAAAAAAAAAACTGTGATTTATATACCTGGAAAACTGCATGAATATAGAACAAGATTTTGTGGCTGGAAGGATGAAAATCATTTCTGCAACTTGAGATTCTCATTGTTAGAATTCCAGCAGGAATCAAGAATCCCATTGAAGCCCATAACAAGATTCCATGAACAACCATATCAACTACCTTCTGAGGATCTTCCTGCAAAAAAACATAAAAAAATTCAGAAAATCAGTGAATTAAAAAGCATAAAATTTCGCAAATAGAGAGAGATAATCACTAGTGTAGATAATTACGCGATGCTCGTTGGACGCCTTCTTTCTGTTTATAGGATGAAGATTCAGAAATATGTACAAGAAACAGAAGAGCCACCCCACATAAATTGCTGAGAGAAGACATCTTCTCAAGAACATATGAGTTTAGGGTTTTTGAGGGGCTTTTTTTTTTTTAGTGAATTTAATGTTGTCTTTGTGTGAGAATGAAGAGGCTAGATCAATAATATTTTTGGTGTATGTATTGTTTTTTCTAAGCTTGCAATGATGCGATGTCTTTTGATTGTCGTTCCCTTTTTGCATGTGAAAGATTTGATGCTTTTTGACATGAATGGCTTTGTTTAAAGAGGTAATTCATTGAATATATATCTAATCCACATGGTAATAATAGCTTATAACTCTTTATTTTGATTGAGAAATAGTACTCTTAGCTCATCAATAGGCAGACTTGTAAATGTTATATCTGATGAATTATATATATGATATGGGAAATATTATTGATATATCCTTTAATTGCAATTTATACATGGAGATATGTGTATATATGTTTGGATATATAGAAAGATAAATAATAAACTAAACTATAACTCATTTTTTTTAAAATTATATTAAAATCTTTGCCTCTTCTTTAAACATAAAGTTTAAAAGATTGACAAGAGGAAACCATTTTTTTACAAAGTTACGATGCTTCAAGATCCATATGGTCTATAAGGACTGCTTTCATACATACTCATCATGAATACATTAATTTTTCGTGTGATATAATGTATATTAATAGTGTACTTAACATCAAATTATAATAAGTCGATAATCATGAAAATTATAGTTTTTTACATATTATTATTGGGCAGATTAAGGTAGGGCATGCATGATGGATATATGAGCAGATTTAAATTTAACCTTAAAATTGAGAGCTAGCTAAGAGTCTTATATTTACTTTGTTGCATTCTATACTATATTATGTGTCAAAGATATAAACTGCTTCACTTTTTCTTGTCACTTTTAAATTACCAAAATAAAATTAAAGTTTTCTATCCAACTTAATTTAATGATTTGTTTATTTGATCTTCCCTTCATGAAGTGTATTAACGAACTAATGATAATAAAGTCATATTATATGCATTACCATGTATATTAAATATCTTTTTAATCTGTTGTTAAAAAAAAAAAAAAAAGGAGAAGAAGAAATTAAAGAGAAAACACTGATTGTATGCTTAATTATTTTATTTCATAAATTGTAGATCCGATTAATTAAGCTTACCTATATGGATGACCCAAAGGATTTGCAATCATGTCCTTATAATAGAATAATCAACTTGCAATTCTTCATTTAAATTCAATTCCTATAAAAGAATGCACTTAAACAAATACTTTATAAAAAAATAAAACTCAAATAAAAAAGAATTTAATTAAAAAAAAAAAAAAAAAACACACTATTTGAGCTGAAATGGGACCAATACTAAAAGTTAATTTAGGATTTGGGTGTCGGTCTTTGGAAGCCTTTTCTTTTTATTAATTGTAAGTGATTGAATCATTACACATAGTATATAGTATGCTTTTTCGCCTTTACCATGTTTTCTTATTTTTATTTTATTATAATTTTGGATCGAATTGGTGAGTAAAATACATGTATTATTACCACAACAAACTTTCTCCTGATTATAATTTCTTAATTGATTTTAGTTTTTCAATTTATTTTTTAATATAGAAACCTGAGACAAATAGTATTGTCACACAAGCTATCTCACGTTTATAAATAAATAACCATATTGAGTAGTGAGTGCATTTGATTAGACTCAGCATGCTCCAATTATATGCTCTGTTGGCAATTCTATATATTAATATAGAAAACGTAATTCAATATTAATATGAATCTGGTTTTCAATCCAATGCACTGCTGTGATAATAATAATTTACAATTATGTAATGCAATACTCAATGCTTTAATTTGAAGCCAAATTTAAGCAAAAATACCATCTTCGCTGTCAAACATACTCATTAATTATTATAGTATAACTGCTCACAAATATAATTTTGTGAGATGAATGGATCTACAACTTTAATCTATAAAATAGAAATTAATTAATAAAAATGAATTTGAATTGTGGATATTAGGATTTTGATCCATTCTATTGTAAAACAAACTCATTAAGGTTTTTATGAAATATTGTAAATGTTTCACTTCTTGTTTATTATCCTCTATAATTTGGCCATAATGTATAAACGTCCACATTAAATTTTAAAAGGTAAAATGTCATATCCGCAAAGTTTAATAGGTGAGTTGCAACGACAAAAACATAGTAGTTAAAAAATAAAAACTAAAATAAAATAAAACCTAGTTTAGTGAATATGATGCAATTACCTAATAATATTGTTTATGATTCGGCTAATCAAGTGAACGATCCTGTTGTATTTACACAAAATTTGCCTCGATAATTAGTTTTTATTTTCTGATGTTTTTGCTAGTATTTATTTTGGTAATATCTAATTTCTTACAAGTATTTTTTATTATATTAAACAATTTGAAATGAGGTTAAGCATAACTTATTCATTAAAGTATGAATAAATCAATTAATGTAGCGAAAATTAGAAAATTATTTCAAACGCAATCTAATCGAAGTGAAGAAATTTAATTCAATACTATGATTAATCACATATCATAAATCTAAGCTAATGATATGCATATGCATATGTAACGATCTCAAAAAAATGTGTAATTTTTTTTTTTTGCTTTTAACTTCGTTCTGAACTCTTTTGAAATAGTGTCCTAAAAATATCATGAAAAAACATATCCAGTTTTAGACTCACAACTTGGAATCCCTTCATACTTACTAGCAAAAACTTTTAAATAGAGACAAACATTAACAAAGTAGATTAAGCAAATAATGAAAACAAAACCTAGATCGTTGATCAAGAATCTAAACAAAAGAACGACTTGGAAGCCAAACGAGTTAGAACGAGATCGAGTATAGCCAACGGGAGAAAAATCATCATAAACACAAAGCACCACAAAAATCATCAAGTAATCCTCAAAATAATGCTTGAAACAAGGGTCCAATATTCTAGGTAAACAAACAGAGCATAGTAAAAGTCCAGCAAAACTGATAATATTTTCTGCTAATTTCTTTTCTGCAAGGTACTTGCAAAAACATAGCAATCAAGACCTCCATGATATGAGAAAACATCTTACATGAAAAGGTTGGGCCTCGTTGCTTTGTATGTGGTCTTGAGCTTCCTTGATGGTGGCCTCACCTTCCTGAACATCAGGGGGAACTTGATCTTGGAGTCATGAAACTGCTTCGTACTCTCCCTCTTGCAGAGCTTAGCTGGAATAGTAGCGGTCTTAATAATTTGGATGCAGTGAGAACGGACCCTGTGACGAGAAGCCATCTCGGTATACATATGCTCAACAGCACCATTCAAGGTGGTATCACGGTACTCCTTGTACATGTTGTGATAGCCAGTTTCTACTTTGGTATCTCAACCAGATTCCATAGTTCTTGATCGTAGTTGGGTTCTTCTCATAAATCTATTATAAAAAAAAAAAAAGCTCTGAATCATCCTCATTTATAAGTCATGGGTTTGCATTTTTAATAATCAAGGAACGAAGGTGACTCAAAGAGGAAAAAAAAAGAAAAATGAATAGGAAGTAAAGAAGAAAAGGGGGGAATGATACTAGTTTGATAATTAGGCATATCTAACTTAACAAGATATTATCAGATCATAACAAAGACACTTTGAGAGTCTTCCATGAAAAAGAAACAAATCCCAATCAATGGCTGTGAACCATTACTTAACTAAGAACCCTAATCACAAACATATCCGTCATAGTGGCTGTGAACCAGACCACTAACACAAACAGAATTTACAAGATATAATGTCATCTTTGACTGGAAATATCGCCAAAAGATAGATATGGATTGATAGTTTATGAGCACATAAGTATGATAAGCCAAGGTTTAATTTTATCACTAAGTTATCATATACTAAGTCTTGTTAAAAAAAACAATATCCTAATCCTGATTCAAACAGTAAGGTTGAAGATAGCATGTCAGCACTACAAAAGTAGAGTAATTAAAACAATCAAATACAAGGCATAATTAGCACATCTAAGCAACCAACGCATCATACGATTTGCATATAAAATCGATCAAAGTAATCTTTACTCCCAACATAACAGGCAAAATGGAGAAATGTACGAGACGATATACCTCATTAATAGCAAGAACCTGACCGTTGCTCTTCTTCACCTTCTTCAGCTTCCTCAGAAAGTACCTTCACAAAGAAACATTATTCAATAACCTACATAATCTAAACTCAGCGTTCTTCACCTCAAAGGCATTATTTTCTTTTTACTAGGAAGTATAATATGAAAATTGGAAAAAACAAAACCAAAAAACATAATTTCCATTTCAAATAACCAAATGAACAGCAGAAATGAGATGAAATCGCTTAACTCGCAAATCACCACAACTTTGATCGATTGATTCTATCATCATTCGCAGATTTACAAACTACGAAAAGGAAAAAACGTATCATTACCAAAATTTGGACTTGGCGCGGACCTCATTGGTCGCCCAGAGCTTCATGCGGTAGATCTTAGGGTGTTCATCGGCCTCTGTCGGCAAAGCTCTTCCGACCACCTGGGTACTGGTGGAACTGCAAACATCACCATACACAAAACAGATTAATTCTCTACATTTCAATACCGCAATTCAAACAAAAAAGATGGCATTTATGAGCCAATTAGGGAAAGAGTGAGAGAGAGATCGCGGAGCATACCCTGAATGTCACCATTTTTTACTGAGTCGAGTTCTGTTCTCTCTCTACTCTTGCGAGGATCAGAGGCGTAATGTAGGGTTTTGCGTTTAGGATGCTGAGAGAGGAACTTAGAATCAGAAACCCTAGTTTAAAATGGGGCCTGGGCCCAATTGATTTTAAGCTTATTTTAATCTGGGCTGCTGTTAAGTGCTGGGCCTTCATTGGGCTGGTCATTCCTCATTATTTTTTCTTAATAAATTTTGTGATAAATTTCCCCCACAAAATTTGGGCTTCCTTGTGATATTTTCTTTTAAATAACCTATAAACCAGTTATATCTTGACTAATTTTGGAAGCCAACAATTCTATTAGACCAGTGTGATATATGAGATTTATAAACAAAATTTTAATAAATTATGTAAGTGAATTATTTAAGAATACGATTAGTTAGTAAGGAAATAGTGTAATCTCATTAATATTTAAGTACAATATAATTTGATATATTAATTAGGTTGTAAATTTTTCAAAAAATATATTTACAAAATGGATACAAATAAACTAAAATGTATATAGAATAAAATAAAAGCAAACTTCTCATTATTAATTTCAATAAAAAAAAGATTAATAAGTAAGAACAATATACTCATGAAATAAATGTACTTATGTATTGAGTTGATAAACAAATTTCATGAATAAATGTATTATGTTATATTGATGTATGCATTTATAGATTTTAATTTTCAGTTATTATAAGTACTAAAATGTAATAAATAAGAGGGTTGTTTAGGAAATGAAAATTTTCATTTTAATTAAGAATTAAAGTAGTATAATTATAAAAAATAAATAGATAAATTAGAGAAAAATGTAAATTAATTTAGATGGGAAAATTTTTTAACGATAAATTGACATGTATCAAGTATGATTTCTCTTTTTAGTAAAGATTGAAGATTAAAGATTTATACACATTCAAAATTAACATTCATTCTCTAGTCAAAATTTATTACCAACATCCTATTGGAGACAAACAACAAATACTAGGCTTTTAGACAAAAGAGATTTAATAATATGAGAGATTGGTCTCACATATATCAGTAAAAAAGATTTTCTCCAAATTAATCAAAATTAAACAAAACTTCCAAGCTTATCTTGTCATGGTTATTTCATATTTGCTTCATTGGGCCGTTTTATAACTCGAATGTATTCCGGCCCAATTTGAACTTATTTAGCAATTGAATTTAAGAAAATGATAAGTAAAAATGGAATAGATTCTCTTCATTTAGTTTTCTGTGAATTTCTGTAAATGAAGAGAAAAAGATAAAGATTCACACTTTCGTGTTGTTAAGAAAGAAAAGAAGATTCACAACAATGTGAAATAACAAAATAACCTTAAAAAACAGCAACTACATTTAAATATATATTTTTTGAAATTGCAATGAAATGGAAATAATAGTCTTAAAAGTTTGATGTCAAATGGTATAGTCAAAAAGGAGGGGACAAATTTGCTACGACTATATATTTAGCTGACAAAAAATCTCCATTTGACATCTTATTAAATATTAATTTCGAATCAACTAAATATCCTTAATTATATATAGGGAGATAAATTGATTGATTGTTTATTACACACTTAAAATAAGTAAACGTTATACTTATAAATTTGATATTTCATCTTATATAGTGGATATAGTGGTAAGTAAATTGAATAAATATTGTTTAATATAAAAATGGGATTTCATATTTGAAACATTTTAAAGATAGAAAATCAATCTATACATACGAAACAAATGAAGTATTACAGACCCTCAGTTGGACTTGATTAGTGCATATCGAATATTTATAACCTAGTACTAGTCGTAAATAAATTAACATTAATATAAATTATCTTTTAAATTTTCACATTTTATAATTTGAAGAACACAAAAATTCATATAAGGTCGTCTTATAAATACAATCTCATTATCCACAATCAAGGACGAACATTTCCATGAAATTTTGATGGAAATTTCTGTTTCGTAACCTAAAAATTGAGTGAAATTTCAGTAAAATTTCGATAAAATTTCACAATTTTTTCATCCTTATCCACAACCAATTAATTTATAAATCAATCTTGAATTTACGAGTTATTTATCATTGATTTATCTGCATTACATGAAAGTAATATTAATTAGACTCTATAAATATGGGGCAATGATGACAAATCCAAAGTGTACTTGATATATAATTGTCAAACATTTCCTAATAGATAAAGAACATATTCCTTGAAAAATCATGGACGAAAAGTTATATTCGATGCAAGGATATCTTGTTTGAAATTTCAAAGATTTTATAACACATTTTTGTTCATGTTCATAAAAAGTCGAGCATCAAAATCGAGAAAACTTCCAATTTTACTTAAAAAAACAACTGCAAAAGTTGAAATTTGACTTGAACACATCATTTTATGTTTTTTCAGACCAAAACGACAATTTGTTAGGACCAACCAATCTTATGTGCCTATGCCTCAAATTTTTAACTTCTCATTTACTTTCTTATCTCTTTTAAAATAATTGTATTTTTATGAAATGTAAATTATTTTTACTTTATCTATCATATCGTTTATTGTTGATATTTTTATTAGATGGGACATTGGTGGGTATAAAATATATTGTTTTGGTTCGGAGTAATTTAAAGATTTGGTGTGTTAAAATATCACAATTCTTATAAAAAATTATTTTTCTTCCCTACTGTAATTTTCTTTACCTTTCAAGAATAATTCAAGAAAATTGATAATTAAATTTATCCTTCTAATATAAAAAAGGTTAGTTTTTCGTTGAAGTTTACATGATATGTGTTTTTTCATATGTTTACACGATATATCATATCGTGTAAAGTTATGAATAAAAATACTAGGGTTTACATAATATGTTTTTTAAAAACATTACACGATATGTATTTTTTCATAGAGTTATATAATATGATATTAGAGTTGTGAAAATTAATAGTGTTTGTTGTGAAAAGTATAAGGATATGAAAAAAATGTAACGGGGTAGAATAAAGTAAAGAAATAAGAAAAATATGTAAATTTATTCTTTAAAGTAAATTAAAGTTATTAAATCGAAAACTTCTTTTAAACAGTGATCTTAAGGATTTTTTTGGTTTTATGATTTAAATAACTATAAATAAATTAATAACACCCAAAAAAAATATTTAAATCAGAGAAATGAAACAAAATATTTTTTTATTAAAAAGACATAATAAAATCTATTTATTTCATCATAAAAAAAACCTACTACAATACAAGGCCTCACCAAATTAAATTAAAACAAAGAAAGTATTTTATTCAACTGAATAGCTACATCCAACAATTAAACTTCAGTATATTGTCATTTATTGTTCAGCTTTTTCATGCATCTGAAACTGTTATTGGGAATGAAAAGACTTTTGAATATTTAGTACATAAATAAATATTTCTTGGAGTTTCAGACAACACTGCTGCAAAACAACAAGTTCATGTCTTAAAAGTTGATATAATTTGCTATTTTCAAAAAATCAAAATAAATAAAGATATATAATTAGCAAAATCAACATGTGGCCAGCATGCAATAATCTTGGTCTTCCCCTATTGGCTACCTCACATTTTGTTTGACCACAAAATACTAACTACATCAAACTAACATCAATGTAGATTTTCAGTAATTTGTGTTCAAATTCTATCTAAGACAAAGGTTAATAGTATCCACAAAAACTTTTGTATAGTTGATGTATGATTTTCGAATTTGTGTAATTTGATCCCATATTACATTAGTGATATATATATATATATATATATATATATTAGTAATATATTTATTTATGTGGGTAATACTGATACATAGTTATGTTGGGATACCTTTTATAACAGTTGAGTAATACCATACATTTTATTTCATTAAATAAGTTAGTATTATTTTCACGTAAATAAAGTAATATCTTTATATGATACAATTAATATATTTATGTCCTACAACTTATACCTTTATATAATACATTAATATACTTTAGTAAAATATGGCAATATCTTTAAGTAAATGTATTAAATTGTTAATATCATCATGTTGGTTAATATTTTTACGTTATACAAGTAATATCTTACGTTATATTTCACTTATATAGTATTATATTTATGTAAATAAATATACCTTTATATGATACAATTAATACCTTTATGTGTTACAATATAATTTATATATTTGAGTAAGATAATAAAATCATTTTTTAAAATAACACCTTTAAGTAAATGGAGTAGTATATACATTTACATAATGTGGTTTATACTTGTATGTGATTCAAGTAATACATTTACGTCATATGTTAATAAAATAATCTAATATCTTTATGTAATGAAGTAATACATTATCTAATACTAGTGATACCTTTACATAATATAACTAATATCATCTATAATATATTTCAATAAAATACTAAAAATATTTTTTAACCTGCTATTCTTTATGTCTATAGAGAAATACTGTGGTTATGAAGGATTTTTCACACATTGAAGTTTTTTTTTTGCATACGAAGAACTCCAAATCGATTTTTTTTTTTCAATTTTAGATATAATCAATTGAAAGAAGAAAAGGAAACGAAGAAAAAATAAAAAATAAAAAATGTTTATATACAGGTCGTGGATCCTTGAATCCGTGTAGTTCTCATCTATTTTATTGATTTTAGGAACTTAAACAAATTTTGAGAATTTCAATTAACAAGTATTTTTATTTGCTAAAGAAAAGAAGAAAAAATATGGATTTTTAGAAAGTTACATCAACACGTATGAGTCTACAATAATGTATGTATAATAAGCAATTCCTTTTTCTATAATTGGATCTATTTGCGAAATTTAGAATAATTATTTTATTTTGGCTCACATCTAGAATAGACAAAATCAAGTGTTCTATTCGTCTTATTTTTATATCTTTCTAGATTCGCTTAGTTAGAAGAAAAAAAAGCAATTTTTTTTTTTAAGAAATTACAATTTCAACACGATTTTCAGACCTAACAAATTGTAAACTCAATGCAGTTTTACAATCCGAATATATTGTTATCCTTTTATGAACAAAAAATTGTCAACACCTAAAAAAAACTCAATCCCATGTTATACTTTTAACTTTGAATGTTGTATATATTGTCAAAAAACAAAAAAAGTTAAAAATAAATTTTTCTGTTTTTGTCATTAAATATGTAAACATTGGTCAGAGTGCTGACATTTTATAGTGAAAATAATGGTATTACAAATTGTACAACTATTGAGAAATCCAAAAAAAAAAAAAAAAAAGAGAGGGGGGAAGAGCCAACGTGAGATTGAATAAGAGACTGAATTCATTCACTAAAATTTCAATAAAAAGAAAATAAAAAAATGACGACATTGATGATTAATAGCTAACGTGTATTAAGATTGAGGATATTTAAAAAAAAAAAAAAAAGTTGACAAAATAGTTCAATGTACTTAATTTCAAACAAAATTTAATCTCCAAATCATCACTTATTTTAAGTTGAGGTAATATTTGTCTAACCTAATGCTTACAACATACTTGTTTTCTAGAATTGGAATTAAGTTTTAAAATAAGAAAGTAATACCCAATTTGACCTCATTTCAGTGTTATATATAATTTTTGGATAAATTTCATAATAAGACCCAATTTATAAATTATTTCTTAATTTTAGATTCAAATTTTAAAGTTTTTGAGGCTTAATTTAATTTTTTTTCTCAATTTAAGGTTTGAAAATTAGAATAAGTTCTTAATTCAAGACAAAATTTAATTTTTATTTATTTATATTTATAGTTTTATTTATATTTCAATTTGTATTTACATTTTAGATAATTAAGACAAGTTAGTGCAATTTTGTAACGATCTTCATCCGACTTGTATTAATATATATGTATATATATAATTAGTTAATGCAATTCATAAAGTTAAGAATTCTGAATTTTCTTAATTTTATGAATAAAAATATAAAAAATTGATTTCAATATTAAGCAGTTAAAATAAATTATATAATATGAATTGAATTAATTATATCTTTTTTCTTAATTTTTTTATGTATAAATTAAGACAAGTTGGGTGAAAATTGTTCTAAAGTGCATTAATTTATCTTAATGTATCCAAAATATGAATGCATATTAAAATATAAATAAATCTTTAAATATAAATAAAAAGAAAAGAAAAAAGAACATGAGATTTTGTTTTGAAAACTCAATCTAATTTTGAAACCTTAAATTGAGAATAAATGTTAAATTGAGTCTCTTATTGAGAAATTTTAAAATTTAAATATAAAATTGAGAACTAATCTATAAATTGGGTCTTGTTATGAAATTCATCATATTTTTTTTTAGACATTTATACATTCTTCAATCGAGATTTCCCTATTACCGTTTTAGCTAATCTTTAGTAGTTCGATGGTTACATTCTTCATTCTTTTTCAAATTTAAAATCCTAAATTTTTTAATTAATTAAGATTATTTTAATCAAAATTTTATTATCGGCTTTAAGTTTTAATTTTAAAATAATATTATCAAAATTAACTAATATCTTGAATTGGACAATCTATAATTCCTATTTTGTTCACGCACGCAAAACAAATAATCCTTTATAAATTCTTCTAACGTTCTCAACTCAAATCTTATATAAATTTGATCGTTTTCATCTTTGAATCAGAAACGATAACATCCAACAAATTATAAATTCTAAGAAAAATTTATTACCGTTTTAATACATCTTCCTCACTTAAGAAATGTCTCATATCTGATTTAAATAATGCTTAAAATGACAAATTTTGATAATTTTTTCCAACATTGTGATGAAATTAATATGGTTTGAACTCTATTGATCTTAATTTACATCTTAGTCTTATAATTTCATTTTCATCAATATCTATTACATGCATATTCTAGTATTATTATGCTTATATATGTAGTGTGCACTTCTGAAATTCTGAATTTTTATTTGCTAAAGAAAAGAAGAAAAAATATTGATTTTTAGAAAGTTATATTACCACATATGAGTCTACACTAATGTATGTATAATAAGCAATTCCTTTTTCTATAATTGGATCTATTTGCGAAATTGAGAATAATTATTTTATTTTGACTCACATCTAGAATAGACAAAATCACGTTTGCTATTCGTCTTATTTTTATATCTTTCTAGATTTGCTTAGTTAGAAGAAAAAAAAAAGCAATTTTTTTTTTAAGAAATTACAATTTCAACATGATTTTCTGACCTAACAAATTGTAAACTCAATGCAGTTTTACAATCCGAATATATTGTTATCCTTTTCTGGACAAAAAATTGTCAAAACCTAAAAAAAAACTCAATCCCATGTTATACTTTTAACTTTGAATGTTGTATATATTGTCAAAAAGAAAAAAAGTTAAAAATAAAATTTTCTGTTTTTGCCATTAAATATATAAACATTGGTCAGAGTGCTGACATTTTATAGTGAGAAAATAATGGTATTGCAAATTGTACAACTATTAAGTTGGTGATTTATTTTGGTGGGTTGGAAATATTATAAAATTGTAATTTTTGAAAATTAATGATCCTATTTTTTTAATGTATAATTAAACATTTTAGACTTAAACAATTACTATGGTCTCACAAATATAATTCATTAAAACATAAATCACTATTTTAAAATAAAATTACTTTTTACATGCTGATCGTATGTAGTTAATAGGTTGGTCCATTTCACAAAATTAGATCCATGAAAATTGAAATGGTCTTACAACATTACTTAGACGTAAGTGGCAATTTCAAATAATTTCATTATCCAATAGTACATCCACAAAAAATATGAATGCTTGGAAAATTGTGATATCATATCCTACCTCTAATTTAATAGGTTGGTCCATTTCACAAAATTAGATCCATGAAAATTGAAATGGTCTTACAACATTACTTAGACGTAAGTGGCAATTTCAAATAATTTCATATCCAATAGTACATCCACAAAAAATATGAATGCTTGGAAAATTGTGATATCATATCCTACCTCTAATTTAAATTAGGTGTAACTTTATAATTTTTGTCATAAATTAAAAGTTTCTTCTATCCTATATATGATGGGTACATTCAGTGTATCAAATCATGATACGTATAAATTTTTTTTTATCTTACTTCAAATACACATTTAAAATTACAAAATTAAATATATAAACAAAATAAGATGGACAAGTGTTGTGATTTAATACACAAAGTGCACTCCACCATGTGTAGAATGAATAAAGTATGACCTTTTTAATTTGCAACATAATGTTATTTTTATCTAATTGCAACATGAAGTTTAGAAGTTTTTTAAAGTACAACCTATGGGCAACTTTTCCGATGAAATGCACAAGTGATTTTCACAAGGATAAATTTGTTTTTAAAAAAAAAAAGTTAGTATTAAGATTAAAAAAAAAGTTGTACATAATGTTGCAAATAAAAATCCATCATACTTCATGTTGCTTTATCTTTTTGAAAGTTATATACAAGTCACGTGATATGTATTTCACTTGAAAAGTTGTCGGAAAAAAATATAAGTTGCACTTTAAAAAATTCTTGAACTTCAAATTACAATTGGATAAAAAATAAAATAAAATTATAAATTAAAAAAATGATTATACTTTAGATTAATATTTACATTTAGCCTATTAAATAATACAAAAAAATTGAACAAAGTTGGCCTTCAACAATAATTTTTTCTCTCCCACCATTCCCAAATTAACATGATTTTTTCTCCATCTTAATTCTAAATCCAAAATTTTCATTTTCACTATACAGATTTAAAATTTGAGCGATTGAGAAATCCAAATAAAAAAAAATTTGAGCGATTGAGAAATCCAAATAAAAAAAAAAAAAGAGAGAGAGAGGAAAGAGCCAACGTGAGATTGAATAAGAGGCTGAATTCATACACTAAACTTTCAATAAAAAGAAAATAAAAAAATGATGACATTGATGATTAATAGCTAACGTGAGATTGAGATACTCTTAATGAAAGATAAGAGATTAAGATTGAGAATGTATTAAAAAAAAGTTGATAAAATAGTTCAATGTGCTAATTTCAAACAAAATTTAATCTCCAAATCATCATTTATTTTAAGTTGAGGTAATATTTGTCTAACCTAATGCTTACAAACATACTGGTTTTCTAGGAATTGGAATTAAGTTTTAAAATGAGAAAATAATACTCCATTTGATCTCATTTCAGTGTCATATTTTTTTAGACATTTATACATTTTTAAATCGAGATTTCCCCATTTTTTCTTGATTTCAATCCTCCTTCGCCCCCATTGTTTTCTTGCTCACATTCTTCTGGGACATGGCTTATTTATTTTTTGTAAATTTAATTTTCTCTGTGTTCCCCCCCCCCCCCCCTTTCCTTCAAGTAAAAACAGTTATTTATAAACAAAGCATGTAAAGGAAATTTTTTATTTTTTGGGAAATTTCTTGTTATTATATTTTGAGCATGTAAATTTGAAAACTGGTGTTTTAATTCATGATTTATCATCATTAATGTAGTGGATCAAGATTTAATAATTAATTTTTGTTTATTGTGAGAACATTTCATAATTAAATCTAATTTTGTGTGATGTATCAACATATAATTCATATTAATTGGTATTGTCGATAAATTCCATATTAAAATAATATTTGTGAGATTATTTTATATAAGTTTTTTATTTTTATAAATATTATAACTTCATCTTGTTATGTTTCTTAAACTTGTTGACGTCAAAAATTTGTAAGTGGTTAATTCCTAATTTAACACTCAAATTAAGTGAATCTGAATTAAAAATGAAGCAAATCGGATAAAATATGGAGTTAAAATGTGTTTAAAAGTGTAGAAAACATGTGCCAGGAGCCTGCTCGGGTAATTTAGTTCGGCTGATTCTGATCGGTTTATAGTGACCTGCCAGAATCGTATTTTATATCTTAGAGAAATGAGCTCTCTAGTGCTTGAGTACAAACGTGTTCGAACCAAAAACCAACCAACTCTTTTTACATCTGACTTTCTACTATTTATAGACTAAAAAATATAAATTGTGGGGATGACCTCCACTTCTCCATGATCTCTTCTTCAACCGCCTCCTATCTTCAAGGAAGTGGAGGGTTGGCTTGCTCCCACTACTTTCTGTTTTGTAATCTCTTCTTCAAACCGCCTCCTATCTTCAAGGAAGTGTAGGGTTGGCTTACTCCCACTACTTTCTGTTTTGTAGGATAGTTGTTAGAATGGTCTTCTTGCAATCTTGGCCTATCAGTTTTCTTGATCTTCCTCGTCAAAGTCCTGGTCGGGTCGGTAATTATCATTTCGTGACCGACACTAAGTCGAATCTGATCCTGATCGGGTCGGTAATTATCATTTCGGGACTGATACTAAGTCAATTCTGGTCGACTTTTTCCGATTACCTACCAAGTCTTATGTCCTTCCCGATTACCTACCAGGTCTTATGCAAGGACGAAAAAATCGGTATCGGTAAAAATATCGGTACCCTAATTTTACGGATATATCGGTATCGATATCGATATCGGTGGAAATATCGGACATTTTTAAAAAAAATATTAAAACTTTCTAAAAAATTAAAAAATATATCTACTAATTATAATATCATTATAACTAACATTAATATATATATTGAACTTATAATTTCAAATAAAATGATATATTTTCAACAAATATATAGATAAAATACTATATAAACGTTGTCTACTATGATAATATGACAAATTTTGTATAAAAAGATACTAATAAATAGAATAATTTAATAATTTTTACACATGCTTAATACCTAAGTAATATCAAGACATTTTAACTTATTTTTCGAGAAGTGTCTTTATATAACTAACATTAATACGTATATTGAATTTGAAATTTCAAATCAAATGATATATTTACAATAAATATATAGATAAACTATTATTATATAGTATATAACATATACATCATAATTCTCTTCTTAAAATAAAAAAAAATAACTAAACTTAATTAAATATAGATAAAAATATATTTAAGCATGTGCAAATATATTTATAGATACTAAACTTAATCAAATATATAGATTCATTTCATTTAATATATAAAAAAGAAAAAAAAAACAGAAAAGGCAAAAAAAAAAAAAAAAATTTCAAAAAAAACCTAGAATACCGATATTTAGACACAACCGATATATCGCCCATATATCGCCGATATATCGGCGATATAACACGAGAAATACACTAAACACTACCGATATCGATATTAATATCGATATTACCGATATATCGCCGATATATCGGCGATATTTTGACGAAAAAAAATTGCGGTGGATATTTATATCGGTTCCCCCATTTTTGGTGATATTTCGGCGATATATCGCGAAATATCGCGATATTTTGTTCCATGGTCTTATGTCCTAGTCGAGCTCGGATTGAGGTCGAATGAGCTCTTCTTAAATGAGATTGATTTTGTGCTCTCTGGTCATCTGAGTTTCCTATGACTTTAGCTGTTCCTTAGATGACTTACATGAACTGTCGATTCTCTAATCGACTAAGTATTTTCAGGCATCTAAGTTTTTGTATCTTTGGTCGGACCAATTATCTCTGATTGGCTCGGCCATCTCTGATCGGCCGAGTCCCAAATTGATCCTCTGAAGATTCATTTTTTGGTCGGCTCGACCACTTCTAACCGATCTCCTTAGCTAGCTAAGAGTCCAATCGAGTTGAGCTCTTTTAGTCGACTTGTCCACTTTTGGTTGGCCTTTTTAGTTGGCTAAGAGTCCGGTTAAGTTGAACTCTTCTAGTTTGCTCGACCACTTCTGGCCGGCCTCCTTAGCTGCTAAGAGTCCGATCGAGTCGAGCTCTTCTGGTCCGCTCGTCCACTTCTGGCCAGCCCCTTACTCAGAGTTGTGGCCGATTCGATTTCTGATTGGCCATTTCTGATCCTTCATATATCCGATTTTGTTCGATTTGGATTAGGGGTACAACAAAACTTATTTTTATTTTTAGTTTATTTAATAAAATTGACTTTATATGTACCAAACATTAAGAAAATTTTAAATATTATATTAGTAAACGGTTGGCCAAACAAGTAAGAAATAAAGTCTAAGAACATCTTAAGTTAACATCAATTATAGTGTCATGTCGTTTTAATTGTACTTTAATGTGCATTCATGGTAACATCTTAAGTTAATTAAATTTATCATGTCGTATTTATGAAAATGAATATATATATATATATATTAAAATAAAATGTGGAAAGAATTTCATGAAAAGAAAAAACACATACATACAAAGTGTTTCACTATTTAAATGTAACAATTACAATCCAAAATTCAAAATGATGTTTGCAAGTGTAAAACATGTTAGACCTAATGAAGAACATCCCTACAATATTTATTTTATTATTTTTAGTAGAAATGAAACCATTAATTTTTCTGATAAACATGAAGACCTTCACTTAATTAAGTAATATTGGCATTAATTTATCAAAATGATAGCTCCTAGCCTAATAAATATGGTTCTATTTGTTTCCTTATGATTAATAGTGCTTATTAGCAGTAGTACTAAACGACTCTATGTTGTAAAAATTAATTACCACTTAATTGTTAATTTATTATACAAAAATAATATGAAATCATCTCATAATATAATTTGTTGAAATAGAGTTTCACTACCTACAACTCAAATTTGTTTACACAATTCAATATTGATTTTGTAGTATGTATTTTGTGGGTTATCACGTATTATGAAATTATATCTATAAAATAATCTCTTATCTTAAAGAGGACAAAATATCTTAAAATACCACTAAACCGAATAAAGAAGATTTTTTTATTACATAATACAATTTTCTTACTTTTCTTCCACAATTTTAATGAAATTGTCAAAATTACCCTCGTCCACATGTGAAAAATATGAAAAGTTCTGGTTAATTCTTGATTAATTAAGATTATTTTAATCAAAATTTTGTTATCTACTTTAATTTTTTAATTTTAAAATAATATTATCAAAATGAACTAATATCTTGAATTGGACAACCTATAATTCCTATTTTGTTCACGCACGCAAAACAAATAATCCTTTAGTAAATTCTTATTACGTTCTCAACTCAAATCTCTTATAAATTTGGCCTTTTTCATCTTTGAATCAAGCACGATCACATCCAACAAATTATAAATTCTAAGAAAATTTTATTACCTTTTTAATATATATATATATATATATATATATATATATATATATATATAATATATATCCAATTCCATCTTCCTCACTCAAGAAATGTCTCATGCCTGATTTAAATAATGCTTTGTGATGAAATTAATATTTAAGTGGTTTGAACTCTATTGATCTTAATTTACATCTCAGTCTTATAATTTAATTTTCATCAATATCTAATACATGCATATTCTAGTATTATTATGATTATATATGTAGTGTGCACTTCTGAAATTAAAACAAAAGATTAAGATTCTTATATGTAAATAGTAATTGGATATCTTTTTGTATTTCAACTATTTAGGGCATCTGATCTACTTTAATAGAAAAACTTAATTAATTTTGGTTGATCCTCTAAATAGAATATTATTTGAATTTACAAGTTTCATAAATTCATATTATACGTATAATATAATATCAATCTATATATATTGTGTACAAAATATATATTATAAATATAAAACACAATAAAAAATAGTAAAATAAAGAAGTTCTATCGATTCCAAGATATTTATTAATTATCAATTTAGGGTCTGAAATTTTTTTTTTTTTGAGCCCTTAAAAATAAATTTAAAAACCAATAAGTAAGGCCATATTTGACATTTCCCAATTTTAGCTTTATTATTATATATAAGTACTCTTTTTTGTATGTTTTTTCTTTTGACTTACAAACATATTTTGGGATTATAATTAAAAAAAATTTAAAATTATTTAGAAATCTATGATGTCAAATAAAACAATAATTTTGTGACTTTTTAATTGATAGTTTTATTATATAAATCCTGAACTGATACTATTAATCTTAGATCATATTGGGATTGATAATTGGTTATCTTTTTAGTACTAAATTGATAAAATTCTTAAAACAAAGTATGACAACATTAGAAAATTCAAAGTGAATATTAACATATGATATGTGATGATAAAGTAATGTTTATTAAATACAAGTAGCCAGCAACCGATTCTTGTCTCCCTCAAATTTATCAGCTGATTCCTAATCATTATCCAAAGATTAAATATATGCAATAAATATATTCATTTTTAATATTTTTACATTTAATTAGTTATAAAAGTACGTAGTTGATAAATAGTATGATCATATCATGACGGCCTCAAAAAATAGTATAAGAAAATAGTTTCACCCTAAAGTTGTTTATTAATAATAAGTTAAAAATATGATTATTGTGAGACCTATGACTCGACAAGTCGATAATAATTTATGTATAAATTTACGAAAAATGAAGTTGGTTTATTAATAATAGAGCTCTAATTAACGAATTTATATTCATAAGATGTCTCACTTGAATTTTTAACCATAAATTAAAATAAATGCAATATTATCTTTCCCATTTTGCAAACAGTACTAAACTCATTATTATGAGAAAGTTAAAAAATTTACTATTTGGAAGACACATCTTATATAATAATTTCCCACCCCATATTAATCATTAATTGAATGTGACCCATTACCAACTATCTTGCACCCTTTCATCTACATTTAATAATCTAAAAAGATTTTAGGAAAATATTTTTTTGGATAGTAACTACAGGTTTGGTTTCCATAAAAAGGAAGAAAGATAGTGACTATAGTATTTATTTATTTTTTATTTATTAATATAAATAATTAAGTTACCTGAGCTTTTCTATATAAAAAAAAAAAGGTAAAACCAAATCCGGTGGTGGTTAATGGTTTTATCTATTATACAAGATCAATCTCAAACTGAAACGTGGATTAAAAAGTATCAAGTTGAATAAAATTAATAAAATAATCTTATATAAGAGTCTTAATCCTAAAATTTACTCAGTTGAGACCAAGCAATAACATGTGAAAAGCAATCAAAGGTCATTATCAAGGCCACCATCAAAATTCAAAGGGGCCAAACAGAAGGCAATATGAGGACAAATTGTCAGTTCAATGCCAACTGATTTCCTATATAAATTATCCACACATAATAATTAATTACTCTAAACAAATAAATCAACAAACAATAATTATTTTATTCCTTTGAATAATTGGATTAGAAAAAAATAATTTTAAATAAAAGATAAAAGCTGAGAACACTAAATTGAATTTCAAACAAACCCCCCAAATATTTGCCACCCAATCATCAACTTATTTTCCAACAAATAAACATAATTATATACTTTTTTTTTTTTTGTTTTCGGTGTCATTGACAATTAGACCCCCAACAACCCAACAAAAGAATCAAATAACGAGGGCATTTTCGTCACTACAGAGACGGGAATCGTGTGCATCGCTGGGAGAGAAACACCCGGCAATCATCTTTGGGACGATCGTCGGAACATACGCGATTTCATCGCAGCCGTCTGTTTTATCCCTCTTGAAATCACTAAGCTCGTGAACATGGCGATAAATAGCATCAGATGGTTTATCGCGTACCTCTGGCCCACACACTGGTGGGCCCCGGCCCCCGAAGGCTAGGAAGTTCTTTTTGTAAACCCGGTCCTCCTGCCTCTCCTCCAAGAACCCGGTCCGGATCGAACCGGTCGGTTCGGTGAACCCTTGGAAGGATGAGTCGAAGACGGATGGAAAGACGATAGTGCCCTTGGGGATCACGTAATTTTCAGTCAATGGGAAGTCAACCCCGGCGATGTGTGGGACCATAGTCGCCGGCGCTCTGATACGAACAACCTCACGCGCCACCGCCTCAGTGTACTTCATCTCCCGCAGCTGCTCGCCGGTGATGGCGGCGCCGCTTTCCGGCAGCCAGTGGCTCGCCACCTCGCTCCTCACCCTCTCCAAAACATGAGGATGGGAATCGAGCAGAGCCACCGCCCATAGCAGAGAAGAAGTCGAGGCGTCTGTGAGGCAAATAGGAAATCGAACAAATGGCCGCCGATTTCGCGGTGGCTGTATTCGAACGGCTTCTCCGACGACTGTCTCAGATTCTCCTGCATCCAGAAATCGATCAGGCAGCTCGGCTCATTGCCGGACTCCATCCTCTTCTCGCTCGCCGCCGCGCATCCGGCGAGCGTCTCAACGAGCCTCTCCACCGCGAATCTCGCGTCTCGGAAGGCGAATCCCGGCAGATCAATCGGAAGCTTCATCAGTCCGACGTTGAAGAAGTTGTAATCGACGTTGAATCTCCGGCGAGCCTCGTCATCCAAGTAAGGACCGACGAAAACCGTCTGCGAGGTCTCGAGATTCATGTCGCGGCAGAGAATCCGGAGGGGAATCGATCTCCTCCCGGATTTCTCGCACCAGGCCACCAGGTGTTTGAGAATAATCCTCATTGGATGTCGGTGTAGGTCTGGAGCGCCTTGGGGGTGAAATTGGGGGCGATTTGGCGGCGCAAATCCTTGTGATCCTGCCCAAACATGTAGATTAAATTGTGCTCGCCGAAGAGCTTTTTGCCGAAGGGGTGGCCGACAAGGTGGAAGGCGTCGGGCCGGACGTTGGCGAAGATTTTGTGAGAGAGATCAGTGGAGTAAATGTAGACGATGAAGCGACCGAATATGTAATTGGCGGAGATTCCCAATGGCGTGGATTTGGCGTAGGAGGACTGAAGGTTCCAGAACCTGGTCGGATTAGCCACCATGGAAATGGCGCCGCCGAGGAAGGGAGGACGGCGGCAGGGCCCGGTAGGAAGCGTTTCTTCTTCAGGTACGAGATCTGTTCGAGGAGGAGAAGGAGGGCTAAAATGGAGACCGAATAGGGAATGTAGGGCGTGAGTATGCTCCATGTAAGCTCCATTGAGCTCGAGCAATTCGGTTATGGAGTTTGGGGGGTGGGGCGGGGTGGGTCAATGGAGCCAGCTGCAATAGGATGAAACAGTGATGATACGAAGAAAGAAGAATTGGAGACCAAATTTGAATTTATTTATAGGGCCGGTGGATTGTGGCTTTATATATATACTATTGATAAAAATTATGTCAATGTTGAATTCTAAACAATAGGGTCGTTTGATTGGTTGTATTATCATGAATAATTTTGGGTTTATTGATTCAAGAATCTACATAGAAAATGGGTGAAAATTCAAGTCAATATTCTTAGGAAAAGTTTGACATTTCAGCTTTGAAGATCTAACTTTTTTCAATTTAATAATAAATTAAATAAAAAATATAATGAATGCAAAATAGTTTGGATAAATATTTGAAGCAATTGTTGTTATTATATTTTGTACTTATAGTGTACTCCTATACATGTGATTAATTTGAATATAGATTATATATTGCAAAATAATAGAAAGGAATTTAGGGTTTGAATGGGGGTAATTTGAGTGGAGGTGGGGTTGAATTCCAGCTGGGCATGTGATGAATAGTTAAAGTGATGTGGAGAAGACTTTGAACTTGTTCCCACAAGACAACCATATGAGGGTGGATTCTCCACACTTCAGCTTTGCAAAAAATATCACACATGAATTCAAGATGAACTCAAATATTGAAATAATGATCACATTTGAGAATCACTCCAATTATTTATCATTCATTAATCATCTAAACGTCATACATAACACATTAAAACATCCACAATGAGATGATATTATATATGTTATCAAATAATGTGACAACCAATTTAGGGTCTTATGAGTTAAACCAATATGATGAAATTGAATCAGTTGCACAATTTAAAAAACACTAAGCCAATGTTAGGATTTGTGTTTGTGAGTTAGGATTTGAGATTTGGATTGATTCAAATTTCCGTTTGTTTTGAATTTATAAGATGATTATATAATCTATCAAAATCCTATTTTATTTAAATAAAAACACAATCATTAACCTTATACTATAACCTATTAATACACAAATTTCAATACACTCCCAATTTCTACTATTACATCATTCAATCATTACCATTACATCAACTAACAATACAATATTATATAATAACATTTTTTCCAACATTGATTTGATATCTACAGTATTAATCTTACCCCTCAAATTCTCTAAACAAACACAAGTTTTAACCATTCACTTTTATTTCAAAAACATAGAATTTTAAAGTCGAATTTCCTCAATCCTACATAAATCCAAAACAAACATATACCCTAAAACTTTGTTTCGACTGGAGTTTAGATGAATTTTGTGAGTCTGAATTTGATATTTAAATGGTTATTGAAAAATGTGGACTTTAATAATTTTATATTTGTTTTAGGATTTTATAGGGTATAGTTATAATTAAGATGTTACAGACACATTGAGAATTGTAGAAAAAGTAGATGATGTTGTGTTATTTTGTTTTGAAATATTGAGAATTATAGAAAAAGTAGATGATGTTGTGTTATTTTGTTTTGAAAAGATCAATGTTGAGAATTACAAAAAGTTAAAAAAATAGGGTTGAATTAAAAGATTTTTAAGATTTTACAATAAATATGAATTGAGATTTGATTCGAAGAGACTAATCCGAGCCCAACAAAGCCCAAGGAAAGAAGAACTGGACTTAAGAGTTTGAGGTTCATAGATGTTGAAACATGTTCATCAAATGTCAAATCAAGTTGCTTTCATCAAGTTATATTCATATCTATGGCATTTCAAGTTATGGAAAACGTTTCTTCATATGGAACTAGAGTAATAATAACAGAATGTCCGATCTCAATAAATGTCAATCACAATTCATTCTCTTTCAAATGTCACAATAAAGGCTAAAATGCTGAATTAAATCTCCAAAAATTAAATATTTTCTATTGATTAGAGGGAGATAAAGAATTCTTCCGACCTCTCGATCAGGTGAAATGTTAATCAAAATATATAAAGTAACATATGTCTTTTGCGGGATGTAAATCCAAGAATATATTAGAATAGCAAATACCTGTGGGAGAGAGTCAACATGATACAAATTTGAGGACAAACATTTACAATATTTCAATGACAATCTGTTCCAGATAAGATTTTTCCAGCATTGTCTAAGGAGATTTCCAATATTTGACAACAAAGCAAATTTCTATTTGCCTATTAACTAATTGCAAAAGCAAAGAAAGGACTGCCAAAATGCTAGTTGACTATTAATTTCTTGCTTTTCCTTAACAATATTATCAAATCATAGATGATACACTCAATACACATATATTGATGTGCAAGTAACTAATTGGAATGTGTAGTAATTAGAACACCATATCCAAAATGCAAGAAAATGAAGAATGAATGTGTCAGAAGCTTACAGGTGGAATTAGAATTAAAATTAATCTATTCATTGTGGATTTTGCATTGTGCATATAAAATGTTAATAAATAAATGAAAAGATTCGCAGGTGGATAATCTGTGACCACATAGTTTATTTATAATGACGTTACTCTCAATTTTCTTGGCCCATAAAGTACAACTAATTCCCACTGTCAGATAAGTCCAAGGATAACCTGTCAGAATTCTTGATTAGCATATTATATAATACATAGAATACTTGAGGTAATCAAAGACATCATTCAACTTAAAGAAAAAGACATAACAAGTTAAGATAGAAAAATCCCAATATGTGCCACCAAATATTTTTTGATGTTGCCAATTATTTGCTTCGAGTTAGAATGGAACGATGTATGGGTAAGAATGAAAAAACGATAGCTAAAGTTTAAAAAAGAATGAATTTGAAGTTATCAATTAAAAAAAAAAAAAAAGGAACTCCTTTTTTAATCATAAATTATTAAAAAAATAAGACTGCCCCATATAACAATTGTAAAACGGAGAGTGAAAAAAAAATTAAAAAGGGGAAAGAGTATCAACTATCAACCACAAAAAATATAAACAAGTGATTAGAAATAAAGTTTAAAGAATATGTGAATAGATTACTTTAGTTGGTTTTTGCCTCTTATTCATTTATGAATGCAGCTTTTTCAGTTAGTTGACCTATTGAGAGTAATCAACAACAACTAGTCAAAAAAAAACACCACAATATATTATAGACATAGACATGAATGATGCATACAAATATTTAATATGTAATGAGAGAGACTATAATCAAATTCTTTGATGGCTCATTGAGTGCAGAAATAATTCAAATTTCAAATTCACACACACACCCATATGGGTAAGTGTAAAATGTGCAAATTTGTGGTGATTTCTTTGCCTAGTGGAATGCAACATTGGTGGCTTCACACCCCTTTAAGCAGATAAACTTCGTCTCTGTCTACTATATCAATATGACTAATACAATAAACCACAAAGTGTTTGACATAGTTTGAAAAAATGTTACATTTCATACATTTAATAATGTGCGAGTAATACTCACATAAGTAGGATATAATTAATAGTAAATATCGAAAAAAAAAAGAAAGGTATTTGACCAGCCTACTTCATTTCATGATCTTTCAATATTGATTAAAAAACATCGGACCACATAACAAGCTCATATCATCCTTTCTCGTGTACACACTATAAAACACGACGCGAGTCCTTTCTACCTTGCTCGTGAAGTTAAGATTGAATCGGGAGTGTAATGTATGTTGTGAGCCTGATCACCGGCCAAGGCCATCACGGCCATTTGTGAGATTATAACTTCCTTCCCAAAGAGCAACTCCATGGCTCGTTTGCCTCCGAGCAGTGACCAAGGTAGGTGGGGGCCAAAGGGGATAATGGACCCTCGGAATTTTAAATAAATATATAATTATAATATAGTTTGATAATTTTAAAATTATTTTCTGATAAAAATACATAGAAAAAAATTATAATAATATATTTGTCATTTGCTTTTAATGTTAAAGTCTAATTGAGCTACAATTGTCGTTATATAAAATTTTATTTTTTCTTGGATCAATGTATATTTTTTCCATGAACCATCTATCTTTATATTTTATAATAAATTGATATTCAACATTTATTTCTTATAATCATTTTAGATATCAAATTCAAAAATATATAATGAGAGTAAGTTTTTTTGAAATTTGTAAATTATATTTAATCACAAATCTTTGATTTTTTTTATAAATAAATTAATATTCAATATTTGAGTTTTATCCTTTTTTATCATCAAATATTTAGTACAAATTTACTAGAAATGCATAAGTAGGTTATCACAAACATAATTCACTTACTTCAAAACCTGAAAAAAATAACAATGATTTATATTTCAAAGTTTGTGAAAAAAAGATACTGAATATCAAAAGTTTAACAAATGTTTATTGTGAAATGAAAAGATATATTTTATATATGTTATCTAATTTTTATACTATTGTTAGTTGGACCCCTTCAATAATGTTTCTAACTTTGTCACTACCTCCGGGGATAGAGAAATGATCGGAATTGATGTATCGAACGACACCATTTGATTTGACTATCCAACCGGGCAAAGATGACGTCTTTCGTCGAGGTTCGTGGGGAAAGTACTTCGAGAGACTTGTTTCTAAACATCTATGGCCCTTCTTCGAAATCTCCATTGATCGAGTACTACATTATCTGCATATGATGTAAAAATTAATTTAATTTCGACTCGATTGAATTACATCCTTAATTACTTTACGTATATTTCTAAATATATGTATATGGTTATTGTAGAACTTCAATGGAAATAATATTTGTCTCACATCTGATCTGATGTCAATTGATTCAATTAAATACGAGATGAAGATAGTGTATTTAAACTGCAACGACAGCTGATAACACATGGGATAATTTACTAATAAAATGTGAACAAAATCTTTTATTCTAACAATATATTTTATTTTTTTATTTCATCTGCTACCTTATCAGTCATATACTTATGTTGAACGTTTTTAAAATACTAATAAATTAATCACAACTTAATACTAATTAATTATAAGAGTATTCTAAAAAATTAATTATAAATAAATTTTGACTTTTGAAACATGATAAATTTAACGAAATATTTGTATTTTTTTCCTTTTGAGATGGAGTAAAACATAGTAATACTTTAAAGTAATTTATACTCGAAACCTTTTCAAACAAAATTTGATAATTTAGGAACGGGAGATGCATTTTGCCTAATTAGTATAGGTGATTTATTGAATCCCAAATCCAAGAAAAAAATAAAAGAAAATTAATGGTGGATATTAAAAGTAATAATAATAATAATAATGGGCTCAAAACAACTATTAGAGGACTGGCCCATTAACTTGCAAGCCTAGATTTAATATTATAACAAAAAATCATAATAGGCTGGACTACCCATAATGGTTGGACTGCTCAAGGTCCATCTTAGGCCCAAACATTACTGACAAAGTAAATCTGGTTTCCTCATTTGAAAAGTTTGAGGCTGAATCGAATCAGGATCACATTATTATTCAAAATTTCAAAATTTGTGTGTCAACTTATTTATAATTAGTTGAGAGTAGTAAATAGATTTAGATATTTATATTTTTATTTTCTAAATATTTTTTATCTATCAAGCTCGAGTTTGGTCCGAGTTTTAAATTATATCAAATCATGTAAAAATATGTTTTAAATTTATTTGGTATATTTATATATTCGAACTTTTCAACAATATTTTAGAGTCGGGTATCAGATAGTTTTGACTTATTTTCAACCGTTGTTGAATCCCGCTTGTTGTTAACTTATTTTCAACCGTTGTTGTTATTTATGAGCTGCTGAATTAGGTTGAAAAGCCAAATTATAAATAACCTTGATTAGTTTATTATTAATCCGATAAATTATCTGATATCTGATTCGAGAAAATCCTCTAATCTTATATCAGAAAGTTTAGTAATTTATGCAAACTCTTCTTCTTAAAATCATGCCATTCCATCATCCTCTCATTATAAGGGTGAACTTTGTTGTAATTTCCACAAACCTCATCGATAATTTGGCCAAATCTTGAAAAAACTTAGATATAATTTACAGTTTGTGTAAAAATAAATGTTGGTTATAATGGGATGAGTGATGGGTCATAATGAAGAAGCATTGCCTCACTTTGATCTGTTTGGCCATATATAAGTGATCTCTCTTCTTGGTGGATCTACTTTTGTACCATTTGTGAATTATCATTTTGCAGAATTTAATGAGACCTCTTGCCCAAAATCTGTGTCTCCATTCATGACATTGATGATTTCTTGATTTGTTGATGACTAGTATTCATGGAAAAAAAAATTCTTTCTTCTTGATAGAATGTGATCGCGTCTCTGTAAATAAGACTTTTATTTTGAAACGGAGGGAGTGATTGATTATTTTAGTGCATGATTGTTTTGTATAAACTTTAGAATTGTTACAAAGATGTTACCATAAATTTTATTTTACGTTATAAACTTCCTTTTTATTTTTTTAACCTCTATTTTACATTGCTTTGTTAATGAATGGACAGAAGTTAATTTAAATAAGTGCAAAGGACCAAAAAAAAAAGGTTGAGGGGTTAAGAGCAAAAAATTTAAAATGTAGGGACCAAAAAAGTAATAATTAAATTAGAAGAGGAAAAAAAAATCTTGAGGGCAAAAATTAAAGTGAGTCTTCTATGAGATCGTCTCACGAGCCATAGATCTTGTTATATGAGATAAGTTAATCCACAATTCACATTTCACAATTCACCTTTGAATTTATAAAAAATATTATTATTATTAATTTTTTTTTGTACAGATAATAAGATCTCGTCTCATAGTAATTATTCCTAAAACTTTCTTAAATAAGTTTTTTGTGTTTTTTTAATAATTTAATAGTTTCTATTTTTTACGAGTTCAATATGCAAATTAAGCTCTAATAATTAGATGCTATCGAAGCAATAACTGTTTACATCTTCTTTTTCTCACCATATTTTATTTTACCAATATTCTTTTACGGTATAATATGATAATTAATGTATTTGCATGACATGACATGGCATTCTAATGACTAATCCATCCTTAATATTTGATATATAGCAATCAAAAATGATCTCATATATTTCCCTAGTAACTAATTCTTGAATGGAATTTCTCATTCCTAATGGACACCATATTAAAGAAGTTAAAATAAATTCTCTTCAAAACTCAATGCACCTTTAGAATTTTTAGCATTGTACTAAAAAAACACAGACATAGATTTTGCAGTTGAATACATCTCAACCAGAATTAGTATAGTTGGTGGGATAATTACAGGCCATGAGTAAATTCCCAGCCAGAATTAGTACAGTTGGTGGGATTACTGCAGCCTTTGCTAAATTGAATATTGTGGCAAATCAAAAGGGACATACATTAATTGATCTCTTGCTAGTGGTGGTTGCAAGTGGCAAAAATTGTAATATTGCATGCAAAATTGTTCTTGTAACTATTAGGTTTTGACAATTTCAGTCTTATTTGTACTGAATTTTGCAACTTTAAAAAATTGGTAAATTTGCCCATTTTTTTTCCTTCAAGTGTGGTTCATGTGAGCTGTTTGAATCCACTTTCCTGACCTTTGTAATTGAGGTGACGACTCTCATTTGGTGAGTTGAGAGCCATCTACCCAAACATCATGTTATTTTAAAAGTGTTGGAAAATGGATTTTAGACAGCTCACATGAATAATATATGAATTACGGAAACAATCCATTGAAATAGTAATCCCTGGGTACTCATGAGACTAAATTTGTGACAAAGTTAGGGCTCTAGTTGCAAAATTTAATATAGGGTTAAATGCAAAAATTAATCTAAAGTTTTGATTTTTTATTTTACTTCGCCAACATTTTTTTTAAAATCTAATTGCAACCTAAACCATCTTTTTAGCCATATTTCCAGCGCATGATTAAATGTTTTCACTTTGCAATCTAAACTTTATTTTTTTATTCAATTGTAACCTCCGATTTAGGATACATCTTGATAAATTTCAGAACTTGAGGTTGATAAACAAACAAATTTTTTTAGGTTGTAAAGTGAAAAAATTAAATCACGTATTAGTTACTTGATCTCCACTTTAACGAAAAAATTATCAAAAAATGATTTAGATTGCAATTTGATAATCTGCAGAACTTAATTGCAATCTGATTAAAAAAAATTAATTACAAATTAAAAAATATTCATACTTTAAATTGATTTTTGCATTTAACCACTTGAATCTAATTTTGCAAATTTTCCAACTTTTGCCTTGCATGCCAACTTGATATCTTTGTACACTAACTCTCCTTTATTTGGAATATATATATATTGAATTTGACTTTGGAGCTCAAGTCACGATTGACTTGGTTAACAAAAGCTCAAATACAGTTTTCAAAGTTTAACGATGATTTGTCTATTCCGTTTGCATCAACTAGATTTATTGGCTGCTCTACCATATCACGATAGGTTCCATAAAATAAATTCAGAATTAGAAAATGATAATCAATAATTTTTGGTTGTAATAATACAATGTTGGAGAGTGACACTTTATGGTACAATGATTGCGAATCGGATTTTTACCAAAATTTCCTTTTTGTTGTGGGCTTTCCACCATGCATGCTACCTTGACAAAGACCGCTTTATTCCCTCTTTTATTCATTTTTTATTAAATATGATTAATTCTTGTGGAATCTTTCATGTTTTCCACAATTTTATATAACTTTTTTTGACGTCCCAAATTATCGAGCGTCATAATTTCTTTATGTTTCTAATTCTACAAAATTATTAAAATTGATTTTTGAAGAATCTTTTAAATAGGCAATATGTAAAGAAATACATTTAACAAAGTTTAACATTTGAATTATAACAAATCAAAAATAAATGTAAAATATTATTTCACAAACAAAATTGTCAAAATATAGTTTTCTTACAAATATTATTTATAGATATTTTACCTTTTCATTGTAAAGCAAGACTCGGATGGAACCGTTTTGCAGATGTAATTTTGTAAGATAAATTAACAAACAACCTATAACTTAGAAAATTATTTATGAAAATAGTTTGAATTATGGATAGTTGAATTCAATTCATGCAATTTGTGAGATGGATATTAGTTTTTGTGTTAATTTTATATCACTATATTAGAGTATGTCTCATGTGCACCTATTGCATATGCAATCCAGGTCGATTCGAATCCACGCGTTTTTATTTATTTTTGCTTCAGGCTAAATTATTTGTGTACAAATTCGGTGACCTTTATGTATAAATTTTGTGACCTTTATGTTATATAATTTAGAAAAAAAATAAAGAATTTCAGCAAAATTTGTACATAGATACCTTTATGTTATATTCATATGACCCTTATGTATGTTCTTGTGACATTTATGTACAAATAAAAAAGAAAAATTTCAGCAAAATTTGTACATATATATCTTTATATGATATTCATGTGACCCTTATGTATGTTCATGTGACTTTTATGTACAAATATTTATACATTTTATGTATAAATTTATGTATAAATATTTGTACATAAAAGTCACATGAACATACATAAGGGTCACATGAATATCATATAAAAGTATCTATGTACAAGTTTTGCTGATTTTTTTTTCTTTTAAGTTACAATGCATAAATGTCACATTATTTATATATAAATGTCATAATATTTGTACATAAATGTTAAGACATAAAAAAAAATAAAAAGAAAAAAATAAATTCATAGATTCGGATTAGATCAACCCGAATTACTTGAACCTTAGATTCATGCAACAGGTGCACATGAATATTAACATGGGGACAATTGCATTTATCCCATTCCCAGATAAGATGTGCTGCTATGTATGGTTCTATCTTGAAATGATTATTTGTTTAGAGATAATCCCCACTTCTCTCCTTTGTCAAGAAATAGATAAGTACAAGTTTTTATCCTTTCTCAAGGTGCTTTGCTGCATTAAGCTAAGATTCTTTCATCACTTTTTATATCATATTTATATATTATTGTAAAAATTAGGTTATTTTGATAGCAATTGTAATTGAATTTCTTATCTATTTGGTACTGATTATTTTGTAAATTTACTTTATTTCAATAATAGTAGAATACGAGTGAGACATGAAAAATAGGGCCACGCAATCCCATATAGTTTCATGGTACATTAAACATGAAAAATAAAGAGTACTCCTTCACGTTTCATGTTTTTTTTTTATCATTTATAGGATTTTTATTTATTTGATCGAATTTTTGAACTCCTATTTAATGGCATCGAGTCCTATACATGCATGCTATTAAATAACATTATTATTATGTTATTTTAATGAATTTTTAAAAGCTTATTTTTCTAGATTAAGTTCTTTTGTAGATATGTTAGTTAGGAATTATATACTTATTTGGTCTATTGAACCCTTTAAAAACTTTTATCTTTATTCGCATGCAACTTTTAACAATATTCCTCAATATGCGTGAAAACAAAAGTGTTAAGGATTCAATAAATCAAGAAAAACCAAATTATAAACCAAATAAAACACGTATCCAAGAATTGGAATATATATTTCACAAAAATGTATATAAGACTGTTTCATTGATACAGTTCCACTTTATATAGACAGATTACTCACAATCTAAACCATTTTTAACAAATTAATTTTATTTTATGGATTATAAATTATGAATTGAAACCATCTTTCAAAAATTCTAATACTGTATAATAATTTTTTTTCACTTAAATTTGTCCCCTCATGCATTGTCTTCACATTAATATAAATAAATATAAATGCTACCAAATTTATGTAAAGAGATAAATGCAAATGACTTAAATACAACATATAGAAGCCGACATGCAACGTGCAGTGCGACATTTACAACACATCCACTCAAAACAATCATCTTTGGCATTGTAGAATGAGAATATTGTAATAATGGTTATGATACGGGTACGAATTTAACCTTATAGAGTTCGATTAATAAAAAATAATTAATAATGCACAATAATATTAAAAATATTAGATACTTCATCGGTCTCAAAACAAATATTGTTTTAGATTTTTTCACATATATTAAGAAAGATGATAAAAAAATCTGATTTATCCCTATTTAAATATAATTATTATGGGAGTTCTTTTCTCTTTCTTTTTAACAATCTTTTTTAATTCATTTAATTTGGTGATAGTAAATGAGAGTATTTTTGGTACATTATAGATAAATATGTCTTGAAATTTTATAATGATATTTATTTTGGAATGGAAAGGTTAAAAATTAGCAGTCAATTTTGGTGAAATTAATGTGTTATATTGTAACATGAGAACATTCAAAATAAATATAGATAATGGAGAATTAGTGCATTGTCCCCCCCTGTGGGTGCGTCATTATATCGTAATACTTCCTTATTACAAAACTAGTTACTCAATTTTATTTTTATTATTTCCAGAATTTTAACTCACTTTTAATTACCTGTTAAAATTATATTAATATGTTTTTACTAATATGTACTCGTACTTAAATGTTTTTTTTTTTTTTTTTTTTGCAAATAAAGATTTGCGTTATCATCTTTAAAATATTATTGACTAAGTGTAATAATAATTTTTATATACGTTAAATATTTTTCTTAAATTGTATGAAAAATCTAAATGAATTATTTTAGGGCAAGAAATAGGTGAACTATTTTTTGCAGGACAACATATATTATGTGCATTAATTAATTTAATAAAACATAAAATTGAGCATGACTTAGAAAGATAAAAGTGAAAACCTGGTCTTTATTCAAATGCTTAACGATGGAGACCAGACCATCAGTGGGGGAATGTGTATGTTGAGATATATGTTTTTTACACGATTGATAATGTCATCATATATACAAGTATTTAAATTTATGAAAACTTGCCAATTTCAGTCCTAACTACAAGGTTTAAAAAAAAAAAAAATATCTTTGTTTGTATGTTTTTTTTATTTTTAAAGAGAATGAAAAACCGTGTTTAATTTAGTTTATAGTTTGCATTTATTTGTTTCATCCTTAATTATTTTAAAAATACCCTACATTCTTCACTATATTTATTAGTAATAAAGGAGCAAAGCCTAGGAAAAAAATATTTTATTTTTCCTACAATTGGGTTATGTTCATGTTTGGATACCAACTTTATGTGTTTTTATAATGGTTTTTTTAAGTGTATTTTTTTTTTCAAATTAGTTAGTTAGAATTTCAGAAATTTGATTTTGAGCAATAATGGCTAATATGATATGAAAATGTGTTTAATGAGCTCCTGATCGACTCATCTACATTTTTCTCTGCCTTCGCTTTTGGCGTTCTTCGTAGATCTCGTTGTAGCCCGACCTGAGTCCCCCACGCCCGATTTTCTCCTCCCGAAACCCAAGAAATTGGCGGTTAGGATGGATGCCACTCTCAAGTACTAACACATATTTATCGAGTTTGAACTAGCCAATTTAACACTTGTTGTTGAGCTTTGTGCAAGCCAAATTCAAATTATTTACAAGCTCAATATTTTTAAGTCCAACATAACTCGAGTGCATCAATAATGGTGCACAAAGTCACATGGGAATTGTGAAAAAAATAAAATTAAGATGGATATAATTAAAGAGAATAAAGAGGGCGCCTGAGCATTGGCTCACAAATCTTGTGCTCCCAAAATATATTTTCAAGTACAAACAGCAATTATTATACGCACACAACTGTTTAAACCCACACCTTGAAAAATACTTTTTATAATGACATGTTTAAAGTATATAAATATATTTTCAAGAATCCAATTCATTTCATTTGGGAAAATGATGTAAATGCATGGGCCATTTGCATTATCTGACTGCCTATCTTTGTGAAAGTGGACTTTTTTGTTTATCTTCTTTAATCGTAACGTACACTAATTAATCATCGTGTAATCATCAAATCAAATCGTGTTTCATTTCGTATTGTATTATATTATTTTTATGTGTCATGTATATTGACAAAAATTAACACATTTAATGGGCCAGAAATGTGAGTTTTGGACCACAGATTAAATAGTTAATTTAACATAAAAATTTCAAGAAAATGTTCACTCTTGGAGGACCACTAATCTTTGGACCACGATTCTCTATCTCTCTCTATATATATATTTATTTATTTATTTATAGTGAATCATTATGTGTGCAACAAAGAACTTTTTTTTTGAGCATGTGTTTTGTTTGAGATTTCATATGAATAAAGACTATTTATTAATTATCAATTTAGGGTGTTGTGGAGATAGAAAAATGTTTACAGACAAACGAACAAGAAATTGGGCATTACACTATTAGAGTGTGATGCCTAATTTATCATCCTATATAATTTACATACTATATTTGGTGAAAATATCCAAGAATACCTAATATGAATCGGAAATGAAGTTTTGTGCTTTCTCACATACTTAACAAACAAATCTTTTTTATTTTATTTTAGTATTTTTTTTTACCTATTTTATATGCGAAGGCTAACATAATTTGTGCTGCATTTGATTTGATTCAATCGAAACAAAATGGTGGTTCTTTTCACATAATCTAATGTAGCCTTTTTTTTTTTTGGTGACTTACATTCTATTGGAAAATAATATTTATATCGTGTGTTTCGTTTTTATTAATGTATATTGATGACCTCATTGTTGTATATACTTGATGAAATAGAATATATGTTAACCATGTGTACTTATTAGATAGTTATATAATTATCCGCTTGATATATAGAATGAACAATGAGTTTCTTTACACATGATTTAGTGTAGCCTCTTTATCTAATATTTGTATTGTAAAATGCTTTTTAAAATGATCGATTATTGCATGATTTAAAGCCTAGATTTTGGACTACTTTCAAAAACATGACATACTTCAATTGTATATATTTTATCTAGTATTAACAAAAATATAAGCAAAGATAGTTCGTTAGGACTCGAATTCATCAAGAAAAATGCACACCCCATTACACCTACTAAAACAGCATGGCCAAACAGGCAACATATCTGGCATGCCCATATCCCAATTTTTTATTTAGTCTGGATAGTAAACATTGTTCATCCATATGATATGTATCCTTTTTTTTTTTATATATATCTAAAACAATTCATTTGACTTACAATGATGTTCCAAAAAACCCTCGTCTAGATGCTAGACCTCAGTCTGTTGTCCAAATCGGCTCCACCCGTCCTAACCCGATTGAAATGCTGAACACTTTTGACAATCAAAACAAAACAAAACAACAAGATTATTAAAGACAAAATTCAGTGCCATAACCTTATGGGAAAATGTCACAACAGCACATTTAAGCATGTGAGAGAGAGGGGGCGGTTTGATATATGGCAGGAAACAATTTCAAACATATATGGTTGTGATTGCAATGTGTCCTTTCACTATCTTATAATCATGTAAAGATTGAAAACAAGACGTTGTCATTACATAATCTTGTAATCATGTTACACAAACTTCACACAATTTCAATCCACATTCCACCTTCAATCCTCTACCAAGTCATGCAATACGAGATGCAATACTAAATCGAACCTCATTTTGTCCCCCACTCCAAATTTCGTCCCAACTAAAAAAAAAAAAAAGGCGATTTTCTTTAAACGGAAAAACCCTCGTTATATATAAACCTCCACTCCTCGAGTCACCACACACAATTTTTGTTTGTTTTAACCTAGGAGTTGGCTAGCTAGCTTCATTCTCTAACCACAAATGTCTCTTTCATGTTTGTTTCAAATGAGTACTCAACCAACCAATACTGGCCTTTTCTCTAGTGATCTTCTTCCATCTTTAGGTGCTCGGTTCAATCGAACAACGAGGCCCCGAAAACACATAGTCTCTCCATATCATCCATGCTATAGGTAATATTCACTTACACTCTGTTTTCCTCTGTTTTTTTTCCTTTGTTTTCTTACTCCGTTTTTATATATATGATTTCATCATTTTTAGGGCATGGGAGATGTTTCTAGTTCTCCTAGTCGTATATTCAGCTTGGATTTCTCCGTTTCAATTCGCCTTTCTAACATACAACCAAGACACTCTCTTCGTTCTTGACAACGTTGTCAACACCTTCTTTGCAATCGACATTGTTCTCACATTCTTCGTCGCTTATCTTGACACCCAATCATACATTCTCATTGATGATCACAAGACAATTGGGATAAGGTAATACAAATCAAGAATCAACAATTTCTTGCATTCTTGAATCCTTAACTAAGTAACTAACTCTCTATGCTTCATTAGGTATCTATCATCATGGTTCATTTTCGACGTATGTTCAACTCTACCATTTCAATCTCTTAGCATCCTCTTCACAAATCATCATTATCAGAACACTGGATTAGGGTTTAACTTGTTGAGCATGCTAAGATTATGGCGACTCAGACGAGTTAGCTCCCTCTTTGCACGCCTTGAGAAGGACATCCGATTCAACTACTTTTGGATACGTTGCACGAAGCTCGTCTTCGTAAGTCATTCCTAGATATGCTAACAATGAATCATATGATGTTTAACTAAAGTTAATTTTTTTTTTCTTTTTGCAATGATTTTGTGGATTAGGTGACTCTGTTTGCTGTGCATTGTGCTGGTTGCTTCAACTATATGATTGCGGATAGGTATTGGGAGCCGAGACGAACGTGGATTGGTGCAGTTTATCCTGATTTCAAAGTGATGAAACTATGGGATAAATATGTAGCCGCATTATATTGGTCTATTGTTACCTTAACAACCACTGGCTATGGCGATTTGCATGCTGAAAATTCGAGGGAGATGCTTTTCGACATTTTCTACATGCTCTTTAACCTCGGATTGACTTCTTATCTCATCGGAAATATGACTAATCTTGTTGTTCATTGGAGCTCTTGCACTGCTAACTTTGTATGCTCTCTCTCTCTCTCTCTCATTAGGATGTAAACCTACACACAAGATTTTGATCCTATTTTGCTTACTGTAGTGCAAATTACCATTTCCTTAGTCTCTAAATAAATGTCGTTTTAGATAAAAAAGAAATAAAAAAATCTTCCAGAATAAATGTCAATATAAGATTTCTTAGAAATGCCCTCATTTAGTTCTCTCAAATTTTATAAGATATACAGTGATCATATGAAATTCACTTATAATTATTTGCACTTAAATATGAGTTGATCAACCTTTTTATCAACTTCATTAATTTATATGCAAAATCTTATAATAATATTTTATTTTGTGATGGAGTGAGTAGTAATTTGTGTCGTAAAACATGCATAGTACGTTCTCTATCTCTCTTCCATTCTCTCTCTCATTTGGATTCTTTGTTGTTTAATGCAACGCAAAATATTAGTAATCTGTGTCGTAAAAGCTGCATAGCACACAACAAATGATCCAAATCCGTCTCTCTTTCTCTCAAATTAGTTTGGTGTTTGTTGTAGAGGGACAATGTAGCTGCCGCCTCAGAATTTGCGAAAGAAATCAGTTGCCACGCGATATTCACGACCAGATTTTGTCGAACATATGTCTGAAATTCAAATCAGAAGGATTGAAACAGCAGAAGATGCTGCAGGAGTTGCCTAAGGCCATTCGTTGCAGCATTGCGCGTTATCTCTTCTATCCTATCCTTCAAAATCTCGTTATTTTTCGTGGAGTTTCGCAAGATTTCCTTCTCCAATTGGTACTCATTTTACTACTCTCTTTGCATTTCTTTTTTTTTCCCAATATGACTCCGTCCACTGGTTTTTTATTTTACAACCTAAACTAATTTTTTGTTCAATTTTCCAGCTAAAATCGAAATTTTTGCTCAAATTAAGCTTCAGTTGAATGAAATTCAGAAAATTCATTTGAGTGTTCATTTGAGATGTGTTTTAACATAGGTTTAATGCATTTTGATTAAAAAAATACATCAGATTCGAATTTGGCGGAAAGGTTATCCGAAAATGAACTTAGGTTGCAAAAGTGGAAAAAATTGTGGACATTAGAGTGCAATTGGATGGAAAAAGAAAAAAAAGTTGCAATGAGTAAAAAGATCACTTTAGATTGTTTTTTTGATTTTAGACCTAATTTTTTTATTTAAACAGATTCAATTTTGAAGAGATATGTAAGTCTTCTAATTTCTAGGAATTGTCTATTCGAAGGTTCTAGAATTGGAAGCAGAGTATTATCCTCAAAGAGAAGATGTCATTTTGCAAAATGAGGCTTCAACTGATGCATATATATTAGTCTCAGGATCAGTGGTTAGTGATAAAACACTTAAATGTAATATGGAAAAAACTTGTTTTATGATTCTTAATTTTTATATGAATTTGAATTTTGTTTGCAGGAATTCATTGCAAAGATTAATGGACATGATCAGGTAACAATCTCTAATAATTTGAAACATTTTTCATAAAATAGTAAATAATGCTATTTTTCTATATGCATACAGATCATTGGAAAGGCATGTTCAGGTGAAATGTTTGGAGAAATAGGAGTTTTATTAGCCAAATCTCAGCCATTCGGTGTTCGAACGACTGAAGTTTCTCAAATACTTCAGCTAAACAAGTCGACGTTTCTCGACATCTTCGATCGAATCCTGAAGACGAGCAATGTGTTATGGACAATCTTTTTCAAGTGAGTTAGTATGTTTTATTGTTATATCGCGTATCATTTCCTCTAAAGGTTTTTTTATTTTGCAATCTAAAATCATTCTCTGATCATTTTTTGGCCATATTCGAATTTGATGTCCCTATTCCTTTAAGCCAAAATACATGAAACGTACCTCAATATGCTCCACGTTTCAAACCCAACGAAAGACTCGAATCAATTTTCTAATTTCCATTCAATTGAAGCTCAATTTCAACAAAAATCCAACAAAAAAAAATATTTTGGCTGAATTTTTTAATGAGAATCACATTATATTGCAATTTGAAAAAATCGTGAAGTTTAGGTGCAACAAAAAAAAAAAAAAACTGCAAATTAAAAAAATATTTCAAGTTGGTTATTAAAATTAACTTTATTTTCTTATGCAAAAAAATCAAAATGTTCCATTCTATTTTTTGCATGAAGAAACTTAAACAATGGAGAAGTTTCGACATTGAGGGCCATCATGATCCAAGCCTTATCATAAACAATTGGCTCAGTGGAGATTTGCTGAAACAAGAATCAACTAAAGATGTTTCAGATTCAAGAATTATGCAGATAAATTCATGCAATGATTCAGATCAAACATCCCTTCATGTGGCTGTTAAACCAAGGCCACCTTGAAATGGTGAAGATTTTGCTAGAAAAACAAGTGTTCCAGGAGAAGAAATCGGTGAAGAACATGATGGCAACGAAGGGATATACGACCTCGTGCAGAATTATGAAAACAAAAGGAAGGTGGACAGAGCGTCCGATTCTGGCATCAATCGTTGTAGAAAAGATGAAATCATCGGATCAACTAGTCCTCGAAAAATAGAGAAGAGAGTCACCATTCACTTGAATTTTCGCGACTTCAAAGATGTCGTAAACCACCCTGCCAAGCTTATAATCCTACCGATTCACTAGACGAGCTATTCAAAATAGCAGGTACGTACATTTTCTTGATAAATTATTCTATAATTGTTTATAATCAGTTTGAAGCAAAGTAAGTAGAGCACTTTCTCCTTCTAAATTATTTGAATGAAAAAACTTCTCTTTGGCTATTAATTATTTTTCTATGAAGTAACTATTACATTTTTTTGTCATCCTTATTTAGCTACTTGAACCCATTTTTACAAACAAATTCTTCTCCTCTATGTGATATTGCAGGCGAAAAATTTGGCGACGAAAGTCTTGCAAGAGTAGTGAATGCAGAGAACGCGCAAGTAGACGACTTGAGTGTCGTACGAGATGGGGATCATTTGTTTCTTCTACCAAGTTCGTTTAATGAACATGAAAGCTAACTACAATAAGCACAATGCATAACAGAGCAAGTAATTTACTGATAACGAAAGTTTCAATGTCGATTCTAATCTTATAGTGTACATCGAGTGTAGCATTTCATATGTCCAAATACGATGGAATTTGGAGTTAGTGTTGAACTTTGTATGGGTGTGAGTAATCTGATGAGTGTAGCATAATGTGCTTGAAATGAAATTAACAACATGACTTAAAAAGCAGAGAACTGTACTTGTGATTACTACTTCTAATTGTGCATGTCCTAAAAAAAACAAAGAAACTCAATTTTCTAAAATTTCCAATTTAATTATGATTTGTAGATTGGCCAAGATTTAGTTGATTAATTTTATTATTGAAATTGATCAACTAATCTACAAATTTTGGGTAGGCAAATCTACAAGATTAAATTGGTTTCAAATAACCTACAAATGATTATTTGATCAATATTGGCCAAACTACAAGATTAATTGATCAAATTTTTAAAATTTCCAGTTTAAACCTACAAACTACTTATTTGAAAACAATCTAATTATTCTTTGTAAATTTTTAAATGTACTCAAAGCTTAAGATGATCCTGAAATTTTCTTTTCATTGAATATTGATCATCAATTACGCATAGGTAAATTTTCTTTTCAAATAAATTTTATAGAAAGTACAGAATATCGCATGGACATAATATAGATGCAAGAAGATAAAAGAATATAACAAGCACATTCATAAACCATTCAATTTAATTAAAATCGTGACATCATCAAAATATACTCTATATACTAATATAAGTAGGAAATTTGACAAAATTCACAGTTTTATATTGCCACTTCCCGCTAAAAATGTCTTAATCTTATCATGATTTTTTTCTTTGTCTCTTTGGTGTAATTATGCACAAGATTTTGTTTCCCCAATATATGATACGTAATTGAAATTTTATTCAATAAGTCATTGTTAAAAATTCTCAAATTATTTAAAAAAAATCATAAATCACATGGATTGACTGATGGGATCCAATATGTTAAAGGTCCAATCCGAAAACAAGCAATTCTGAATTTCATTTTCTTTTATTTAAGAACGGTTGTTTTGTTGTGTTGCATGACATGTGACGTAGTAATGTTAATCCGGGTCAGACTAATAGGACCAGCCCGTTTAGTCCTAAAAAATACAGGTTAGGTTCGAGATATTAGAGGCCCGTTTAAATCAGGATCTTTTTGGTCGGGCCCTATTAGTCCGAGGGTTAAATGGGCTAGCCCGCAAGTTAATTGGGCTAGCCCGTTTTAACCCGGTTAAAAAATTGCACCTGTCAGATTCAATCCATTGACCTACCACACCTCCACTCCCACCAACTAAGTTGAGGTCTATTTCATTTAATTGCATTTATAGTTGATGTTAAGAAAGCAGAATAATGATGTTAACTTCTTCAAGTATAATTTCAAATCGAAATACATTTCATCACAAGACCCAATTTATAAATTAGTTCTCAATTTTAAAACCCAAATTTTCAAATTTCACAATAAGGGACTCAATTTTATATTTTTTCTCAATTTCAGGCTTGGAAAATTAGATTGAGTTCTCAATCAAGACAAAATTTCATTTTTTTACGTAGCCGGTTAGTGGCCCGTTTAACCCGAGGCCCGCTAGGGTTAGGGTTAGGTCCTCACTATGAGAGACCCGTTAAGAGTGAACCGGATAAGACCCTAGCCCGTTTAGCCCGTGGCCCTATAGGGCTAGGGCCAGCCCATTTAACATCTCTAATGTGACGGTAGGGTGGGAATTTTCTTTCGAGTATCGAGTATTCGACCCGATTCGATTGGGTATTATTCGATCGGGTTGGATTTCATTACAAATCCATAAAATTTCAGGTGTTTTGGATTTGGTACTCGTAAAGTTTGGATCGGGTTTGAGTATTTTATTTATTATCCGATCGGGTTTTGGGTACTCGAATATAGTGTAAAATTTTGGCCTACCTTCTCTGTTCAAATTTTCATCTTTCTTACTTTGAATGATGAGAGGCTTATCTTGTATAAGGTGAAACTCTCTCTCTCTCTCTCCTACCCGATCCGACCCAACAAGTATCCGATATGTCGGGTATCCGAAAAAAATAGATATTTTCGGATGACACTATTCAGATACCCAACCCGAAAAACCCGAAACCCGCCAAAACCCGATCCAATCCCACCCTTACATGACGGAGTCACTTTTTGGGCATGTTCAATTGAATATTAGAAAATGCTAAATTGAACATTTTTTTTTCCCTGAAATATGAAATCTTAGCTGAATCTCTTCAATAGTCGAAGGTTCTGTTGCTAATTCAGCCATTCATGGCCAATTAGAATAAAAAAATAATCTATATTTTACTAGGGTTGTTGAAAAGATGATTTATTCCATTCCGATAAGTTATAGTAATATTTCTATGTTTTATTTTTAATCCAATAGTTTAAAATCAATAAAAACAATAATCTATCATAAAATAAATATTTAAAATATAACTATGTAAATTTTATTTTTCTAATTATTGAACACTCTATATATTCAGTATGCAAATTCGAATTAATTACATTTATTTTAAAATCATTGATATTTATCATTTATTAATTTAATTTTACAAAATACAAATATATAAGATATATATATATATATATATAGGTAAAATATAGTTAAATTCATTTTTTTGAATAATTAAATACTATGTTTTCCTCTAAGCATTTACATTATCTTGTAAAAAATTAAAATTCATTATATGTTATGTGACAAATTATATAACACACGAAAAAACTACAAGTATAAGATGAAACGATAAAGTTGTATCCCATATATCACATAATTCTCTTTATTGACACCATCCTGGTGCACAAATCCCCATTCTCAACATGCATACACAACAAAACCTACTATTTCCCACCATCTTCGAGCTGGAAAGCCGAATATGGATGAGATTTGGACAACCGTACCGTAGTTGAGAACTTGATCATATCGGGCGAAGGATCTCCGACACGAACGTCGCAAATCGGAATCGGAAGCGGAATCAGAGGCTCCTTACCTTTGATACCTGTCAACTTCGACAAGCGACCCTTTGCGAAAAAACCTGCGACGACAGGGCCATATATCACAGTTTGTCCAATGCTCTCGAACTTGTGTTCTTTCTTCTTCTTCAATCGAACCCAAAAAACCCAGCTGTTCGATTGTAACCGGATTCCTCCACTAATCCGGAAACCGGAAATGTTCCTGTTGGCAATGATGATTCCTCCATTG